>OZ024934.1:24167013-25556680 GCA_964017235.1 Sabellastarte sp. h YS-2021
AAGTGCGAGCCAGGAATGCTTATCACAATTTAGACTCAGAGTTTCACTTGAAGATGTAGGTTTGAGGTAAGACTGTAATGTGCATTTTTAATGTTCCTTTTTGCTGTTTTTCCCTGTAAAACAGATGTGCAAACTTGCAATACAAAACTACTCATAAATCAACTTATCATTACTAAGCAATGTACTTAACTGAACGTTCCCTCCAATTTTAGAAGATCATTTGACATAATAAACCACCACTAAGTTGAACTTAACTTTCTTTATTCCATACATAACAAAACAAAACATACAAACTATTTTAGTAATAACGACCCTGGCCATCAATCAAGGAGGAGACCAGCATCGGGTGATAAAAGTTATTGAAAATACAACTGTGCTGTAAAACTTAGAAGTTTGCCATAAATATATTTAACACATTTACTGAATAAGTAAAATTAAATGTTTACTGCATTATCCCCACTCTGGAATGTAATGCTTTCAAGTGACCTGTTTGTACGAAATAGATTGATCATGTAGATTAGCTTAAATGAAAGTATATTTCATGTAGTATTTCTCAGATTAAGACAAATAAATAGAAATATAGACAAATATTTGCACAAAAAGAAGTTCTCTTGTTTTGGGAACTTTTTCACAACCTCATTCATTTTTAAAAATGAGATGTTTTTAGTTTGAAGTAAAGTTTATGAAAGAAATAAAAAATAACAGATAGCCATAACTTGAACCCAATTACCTGGATTTTTGACATTCGAATTTTCAGAGTCCACTGTACTTGGCTGGGTGACCGTCTCAGTTCGGGACCAGCTGTGGGATGTATCTAAGTTGGAATTTCTTTCTGTCACGTGACTTTTGTAAATTCTAGTGCACTACTCGTGTCTCTGATGGCTTTGCGCTCGCACTAGGGGACTAAAATACCTTTTGGCCTTGTTTTAGGATAGGGATAACATGGGCCTGCTTGAAAAAATTTGGACACTTACGTTGCTCAAGAGAAGCATTGATCATTGATATGATTGGGGTAATGAGAATATCCAGATAATCCAGAACAAGGAAAGTGGGCCAAGGGAACATGATTTACTAGGAGAGTTGGTATTAATTTTAGCAATTTGATCCTCTATTACAGTCTCTATGGAAGCTATCCAACAAGCGGGTTAAGTTTTCAGTCTTGCTGATATTCAACTTGTCATTTCCTACCATATCAGCAATGGCCGTTCTATAACCTTCAATAGTGCTGGGTTGTAACTTTCTATCCTGTAAAAGGTGCAACAGAAAGTCTGCAATATGGGTAACTGAGGGCTACCTGAAGTCCACCTCGTTTGACCTGCACCATTTGACAAAAATGGCCCACTTTGATTTGTAGACTGCTCTGGTTGATGATCTCTGAGGAGCCTCAATTCTGCCACTTCGTCAGAGAACCCTTGTTCCTGAATAGTGGAGGCTCTAGGAGCAACGTATGTAAGGTTTGATTCTTGAGATCCCGGTGCGGTTGACCCTTGAAGGGTTGTGTTACTAGATCTGGTTGTAGAGGTAGAACAAGCGGAATCTGAACCAACAGGTTGACTAGGTCCCAGAACCAGGGCATGTTGGGCTATCCCGGCGCATTCAAAGATCATTCTGTGACAGCTTTGGTCCACCACATTGGACACTACCTGGTTGGGTAGTGAGACTGGTGGAAAGGCGTAGACATCCAGGTCTTCCCATGGGAGGCTCAAGGCATCTACTGCCCAGGCTTTCTGATCCGGTAACGATGACACAAATCTGGGGAGTTTGTGAGATTAAACACCTGCTGAGAAAGGAACCACTCCATCTGTATCACTTGTTTGTGTGTGAAGAATTTGTCTGCTATTACATTCAAGCGACCTGGAATTTGTCTTGCCCTCAGGACTATTCCCCTGGTGTGGCACCAGGACAGAAGCCTCCAAAGGAGGGCACAGAGAGAGCCTGATCTCAAACCGCCTCCCTTGTTGATGTAAGACACCACAGGTGTGTTGTCTGTTGCTACTAACACAATCTGATCCCTGCAAAGAAGCTTGAAACGCTTGAGGGCCAGAAAAACTGATATAGAGGCGACTTTCTGTGTCTGACCACACGCCTCTTGCAGTAGAGTCCCCTAAGTGAGGGCCCCAACCTTCATTTGAGGCGTCTGTAAAAAACTGAAGGGCATGGCCTAAGAGAAGTAATGGTTGACTCTGGAGCACATTTCTTTCGTCTAACCACCAATCCAGGTATGGGTGAAGAGATCTGGGTAAGGGAATGATCTTTTCTAGAATTTCCGGAATGTGTCAGTATCGCTTCAGATGCCACTGTATGGGTCTCATGTGGAGGTGACCTGTCAAACTTGCTTTTCTGTGGCTGTCAGTAGTCCTATCAAGGACATGAACTACCGGACTGTGCAACTGTCCTGATTCTTGAGAAAATGGAGCTTTTGTTGCAAATTCACCCTTCTTTCTTGAGTTGGTAACACCCGACCGGTCAACAGGTCGAACCAGTAACCAACGAAATTGAAAACCTGTTGAGGAATCAACTCTAATTTCTGCATATTCACTACCCAACCCAGATTGCAGCACAGAGCCAAGAGGGTCTGGGTGTGTTGTCGGCAAGCTTCCGGAGAAGGGGCTCTGACTAACCAGTCATCTAGGTACTAGTGGATTCTTATACTCCTGATCTGTGCCATGAGTTTTACTTCCTTGACCACCTTTGTAAACTCCAATGGGGCTGTGGAAAAAACCAAAAGGGAGGGCAATGAACTGGTATTGAGTGTTGAGGTATCGGTTTAACTGACCCATCCAGAATGGGTTTCCATTTGTTGTTTGGCTTGGGAACTAGGAACATCCGGTTGTAAAAGGCTAGGGCTGACCGGACAACCACTGTTTCTACTACCAACATTTCTTTGAGAGTTATCAATGCCTCTTTGAGAAACCGGTTCTTTGTGGGATTCGCATAACCACTATGAATCACAGGTGACCTGGTAAGAGGGGAGTTCATTTTGATTTTATTTATTTGGGGTTTTACGTCGCTTTCAACACTGTACAGGTCATATCACGACAGGTAGTTGGAAGGGCAGAGGAAACCAGTACATATAGTTTGCTAGGGTTCTGTACTGTAAACTGCCGACCAACGGCAAGCAACTACCAGCTTTCCCACTTACGGCCATGACGGGGATCGAACCCCGGCCGCAGAGGTGGGAGGCAAGAGTGTTACCACTCTGCCACCGTGGCCCCTGACTTCATTTTGAAAGATAGGATGTAACCCTCCTTCAAAATGGATACCATCCCAGGATTTGCACCCATCTCTTGCCAAACTTGCCAAAATTCCTGTAATCGGCCCCCTAGAACACTAGGGGCACTTAGAACATTTGGGACAAAAAGACATGGATCTACACAAGAAACACCTTTGACATGCTTTATTCTTTTCAACAACCGAGCGGGACTTAAACTGTTCCTTAGTGGATGCCCTACAGTATGCACAGAATGAACAGGACTGGCAATATGACAAGATACATCCTGACACACAGTTTTTACTTGCCTTGTAAGGTTTCCATGTTGTGTGTCCACTGAGGTCTTGGTTTGTCCACCTTTACAGGATCTAACAACAGACCTGACTGTTTTACTATCATTGGATCCAAGTGACTGGTCAACGCATTTACTGTCTTTTGATCCACTAGACCGGAACTTTCCGGTTGAACATCAATCACACTTTAGATTCTGCCATAAGGAGGCTATGTGTGTTTTTCGAACATTTTTTGCAGTTTATCATAGATCTGTTATTTGGCTGCCTACATAAACAGTCTATTTTAATTAAAATGTCCTTTCTTCAAGCGTCATTACTTTACACTCAGTTGTTGGAAATAGACACATTTCACCCTTTTCTAGGCATTCTCTAAGGTGGGGCCTATATTGCTATTATAAATATTTTACCAGTATCTTGTTGTATTATCTTGTTCAAAGTACTTCTATAATATGTTTAGGATTACACTTTTGAATTCTCTTGTTTAAATTAAAATGATTAATTTCTTTTTATTCATGAAAGTTATACAAGATGTAAACCTGATAAAGTACAGGTCTGCATAATGGAAATGGAAGGTATTATTATCATAAATCTGAAAAGATAGTAAAATATGAAATGGCAAACTGCAGGCCTGTAAAGTTTTAGATGATAGATATTCTAAAAACTAATAAAGCACAAAACTATCAGTTGAATATTAATGTCCTTGGGCGGGGGAAAAAATTTTCAGGTGGGGGGTATTATTTTCTAGAAAATCTCCCCCGGGGGGGAATATTTTTTGGGGGGGGAAGATTTACCATTACACCGGCTCTGACCGGTGAGGTGACTTGATTAACTTTACAGTTTGTTTGAACTCCAACTGATTTTCCTTGACTAAATTTACAGTCTGTTCTAAGCCCAACTGATTGATTTCCTTGACTAATAATGTTGGATTGACAAAATAATGGTCATTTTTGAAACCTCAGGCTCTGGAGAAACAAGGGTTAGCAGCACAACCCCTTCCTCTATTTCAGCCGCGACATCTGGCAAACTGTTGCCATGGCTGAGCTTGTTCTGATTGAGAAGCACCTGTAGAATCTCAACGTTCATAGGGTTAATATCTATTTTGACCTCTCCAACCAGTGCGCTGCAAAGCACCCGGTCTGGGTCTTGGAGCAGCACCGGAGGTCTTAAATTTGGTTATGTCTTGTTCGGCAATACATATCATATCATCAGGAAACAACCCGTATCCAAAAAGTGGTGCGTTCCTGGGTTGATTCCACATATCAGGTTGATAGCGGGCTTCACATGATCTAAGTATGAGTCTCTTCTAAGGAGGATGAGGTTAGTCATGTTCACAAAAAGGCTATCTGCTAGATGCTGAAGTGAATCTTGTCAGTGAGGAAGCTGACGATTCAAACTCAGGGACCTATTTCCAGCCCACAGACGATCTCATTCCCTGAATTGTCTCTCTATAGTTCTATTCATCACTGACCTCCTGGTCACAATCTCGAAGACTCTCATCTGGTTTCTGATCAGAGACCTCACCCTCTTCTTCCACATGACGGCTAGGGGAGGTGTGCTGACTGAAATGTAATAATCAGAGTCCTGTTCTTCTGGGTGAGCAGTTCTGGATAGAGACAACGGGAACCCAGACTTCTTGGCAGCAACAGTCTGGCCAGTGGGTTCCAGAAGCCGAGGCTCTGATTGAGTCACAGCGATCACAACGGAAGCCTCAACAGGCTGGGTGGCAGCAATTGCACCCGTAGCATTAACAGGCTTGGTTGCAGAAGTCACACTGGGAGCCTCAACAGGCTGGATGGCTTGTGTTGTCTGACCGGTAGCTTGAACAGGACTGGTACCAGTAACACCCTGTACTGGAGGGATGAACAGCCTCTCAGTAGTCACCACAGCACTGGCACACTAAAGCTATTAGCCAGACACAGAGCTTCTAACCGGGCAAATTTTTGCGACCACTTGTCATCCAAATTCTTCAGGTCATCTTTAAAGTCAGATGAAGATTTGCCTGTTTTCTTCTTAGAAGGTGACTTGGCAGAGGGTGCCGTCTTCTTCTTTGTCACCTTTGTCACTTTTATCACTGTCGACCTGGCCTAGGACTGTTACAGTGCTGGGTTCAACTAGGGAGGAATATTCAATAACCTTCTTCTGGTGTTTGTTGCGTGCTTTGTAGGTGGGGGTAGAGAGCTGTTTCTTCTGCTCAACAGTGAGACTGTCAGTCAGACAGCTAGTCCAAAACTCACTCTACAGGGTTGTCACCCGTTCCTCTAAATCCTCTCACATTACCCCTCAACTAAAAAAACTCTGGCTACCCAGTAAACATTTTTGGGTTTTACAAACGTTTGAAAGGAAACGTTTGGCAATGGTTAAAAAATGATGGGTATGAAAACCATTTGTAATAGAATGTTTTTAAAACGTTTTATGAAAACTGTTTATTAAATGTTTAATGATAAATGTTAGAAAAACATTATACATGAACATAATAATGTCTGAATAATAATGGGGTCAGAGGTCAAATTCAATATCTTTGTATGGTTGCTCACTATTGAAAATATTATTTTTATGTCCAAAATTGTAAGATAGTGGCTTAAGTCCACTAAAATCCCCTATTATTGCTCACCGCCATCTTTGTTTGGACATGTTTGAAGGTGAAGGTTTTAAATTATAGGTTTAAAAAACGTTTTTGATAGAATGTTTTTAAAACATTTGACAATCAATGTTGTTTAAACATTTTATGTGTACTGTTTATCAAACATTTCATGATGAATGTTTGAAAAATGTTTCCAGCAAAACCTTAATTTATTCAGCTATTTTATAAATGTTTTAAAAACGTTTCTAGTCAAACCTAGCTTCTTGAGTTATTTTATAAATGTTTAATAAACATTTTCAGTAAAAATGTTTGTATAGAGAATGTTTATAAAACGTTTTTTAAACATTACAGCATAAACGTTTACTTAGAAATGTTTAGAAAACCAAAGATATGGTTTAATTAGGTTTCAAAAATGTTTTGTAAACGTTTAAACCATTTAAAAACGTTTCTAATGTTTACTGGGTACCAGTCAGATACAGGGTACAATTTAAAATTGGTCTTATTACATATAAAATTCTCAACCAGGGTCAACCAGTTTACCTAAGAGAATTAATCCACCCCTACACCTCTTCCAGAAATACAAGGCGAAGTACCCCCAAATTCAAGTTTCTTTAAACCCCCACTTTCGATCACAGAGTTCACAAATCAATTAAACACTTTTCTAATTCCTTCAGTCACTATGCCCCTGTCCTTTGGAACTCTTTCCCCTTTCATGTAAGAAATAGTCCTTCCGTTGCATCTTTCAGGAGGCACCTCAAAACCCACCTCTTCAGCTCTAGCTTCCCAACTTAGTTGTTCTTCCCTCCCAGTCACACCCACAATCCTGTATTCCTGACCTTGAACACCCCTCGAGTCTCCCTATGATAATGATTTTGTTTAATTAGCACACTGAGTTCCCCTTTGTGGGGAAGATATTGCGCTTGCAAAGCAGTTGATTAAATTAGATTAGACTGTTACAAATGTCACAGTTTTTTTTCTGCACACAATCGCCCATCCCTAACCCTTTATTACGGCATCGTGCACGTTTCTGATAGCCATCAAACAGGGCCATAATATCGCCACAAGTGCCAGTTTTTTGTCCTGGAGACGCCATGAACTTCAAGGAAAACAATATAAAACTTTCAAATGAAATAAAATTCAAAGTTCGCAAATATATTAAGATTACTTTACTCTTCGAGAGCTCTTCAAAAACACATCTGCATGACCCTAAATGAAAAAGAAGTTATGACGTTTTCTATAACCATGTCAAGTTTCAAATCAATTGAACAAAGCATCAAGTTAGGGTCCGGAAACAAAAATACTTCAGATGAGCACACACCCAAAATGGGCAAATGGTCCTTCACCAATTTCAAAAGCAACCTAGCCCTGGCAGTGTCCAATCACCCTGTTAAGTTTCAAATTGATTTGACAAAGAGTCGTTGAGTTAGAGTCTGGAAACCAAAATACTTCTTATAAAGCGCTAGCCAAAAATGGGCAAACAGACGGACCCCAATTCCGTAACCAAGCCCTGGTGATGTCCAGTCACCCTGTCACACAGTTTAGAGTTAGAATCCAGAAACCAAAATATTTTGGGTGTGAGGATGATATTTTCGGCTTTAGTCGGAGTGTAACCATCCCACCGAGGCCCTGAAATTACTCTAACCTTCAAGATTACACTATCCTGATTAATGCTAGCTGCAAGGCTAAGATCACCTTAGGGTAATTTAAGTTACATAAAGTATTGATAGTAGAAGGTAATGCGAGATAATATCATTACAGCCTTACCAGATATCCCATGTTAGCGTGTGGACTTGGATGAATAGAAATATGCTGATAGGCATCCTGGAGGTCTACTGATGATACCCATTCCCCCGTATTTAGAAATATATTTATTGATTCTGGGGTTTCTTGATTTTTTTCTATCCTCAGTAATTGATTCAGCTTGCTTAAGTCTATGACTGGTTTTTGTTGCGGCTTTCGGACTAGAAACAGGCGACCGAGATGTTTTGCACTAGTTTTATGGCTTGTTTATTCAGGAGAATGTGGATACAGGAGGGCAGGGCCAGGTCTTTGTGTTGATCTTTGTATCTTAATATGATGAATGGAAGTCTAGTTAGCCTTGGCTTGAGGCAAAATGAAAATATGTAACCACTCATAATAACACGGAGCTGGAGGAATTATCTTCTATCCAGGCTCTCCTTAACTGCATTAGGCGACTTCAAACTTATGGTTCTTTTTTTCTGTGTGAGTCATTGTTTTGAGGGGTTACTGCATCCCTATCCCTGCAATGGGGTCTGAACTGGCCCCTGCTGCCTCTTCTCCTGAAGCTTCCTCTGCTTGAGGACCACTGCGACCACTGCTTCTCTGGGAGTCACAAAAGGGACAATTCTGGTAGGGCCTGAAGACTTTACCTTGTGATTTGGAGGCCCTTATTATAAGGAGGAACTTCTTGCAAGGAGGAACTTCTCGCTCTCTTGCATAAGCTAACAGTGGAATAATGGTGAGAGGAGGAGGGTTACATTACTCTTGTCTTCTGGTTTCAAATCTGGGTTGAGATTGATCATTTCTGCATCTCTCCTTATAAGCCCAGAATATACCATGACATACAAATCTTGGCAGAGCATATGGGTCATGGCTTTCCTTTGGCATGCTAGTGCCTTCTGTTTGATATGGATCTTCCTGTCCCAAATATCTAGGTAATCCCCGGACTTGTCATATGTATTTTTAATGACCCGCTCAGAGTCAGCTCTGTTTTGAATCTGGTGTTTAGCTCTTTTAAGGGTTGACTTTACACTCTCTGCTATGCTATTGCACTCTGAAATTGTTTGATTGAACACTGCTGGGAAGTTCAGGTTGCAAATGTTTCGACTTGCCTGGTGCTCCAGTTCTTTCAAAGCATGAAGGGGTGCTCTACCCCACGAAGCTTGAGGTCTCAGTGACACATAATTGAAAATTTTCTGTTCAGCTTCTGCTTTTTCTCCTCGAAGTAAGGGTTGACCATCTTGTACCACATTCCTGTTGCTTGAGGACCTTTTGGGAATTTATCTTATGCCAAATTCAAATTTGACAAAATCCTGTTCCCATTTAAGAAGCTCATCTTTAAGAGCAGGGTTAGTAGGTATAAAGGTTGATTGCTCATTGGTCTGGCTTCTTGTTGTTCTTCATTCAGGCCCATTACTGAACTAGTTGCCACTGGCATAGTAATTTTTGGGTCAGGATTTAAATAATGCTAAAAACTCCATATTTTGGGATTTTATCCTCAAAAGCGGATGGATCCAGCGGCTCAAAGCGGATAAGATTTTTGCACCTTATGGGCAAAATTGGATGAAATCTTCAGCCTCTGATGATAAATTACAAAATAATTTTGAAATATTACCAAATAGCTCTTGGTTAATATAAGGCAGGTTTATTGGGTAACTGCTATTGTCACTTCACACAGCTATATTATTCTTATCAGGATTTTTTTAGTTTGACTTTATCCCCTTACTTTGGGAAAGGTTTACTAGTTTTGGCCAAAGCGGGATGAGGGGATGTTTTAGATGAGGGGCTGGCATAGCATGTGGACTTGTATTTTGATTTTAGTTTATGTTTTTTTTTTAACTTTCTCAAGTTTGGTTAGCTCGATGTCAGGATCTCAGGACATATCCGAATACTGTACCCCAAGTCTTGGAGGCAGCTCTGGCCACACCTCGGTGTTAGTTATGCACATTGATTCCTGGCTTGGAACTTGTTGATACTAAGTCCTTGGTTGGAGAGCTGTGGTTGGGCCTGGTTTAGGGTCCACTGTGGATTGATTTCCCTGGAGGGGAGTGGGATCCGGGTTTGGTAACTGTGGCAGCCAGTTTGTTGCCCATTGGAATGTCCCCACTTGTTCTTGGAACTGGTCTGTAACAAAACGGTACCTGGAGTCTGGGGAACAAGCTGTGGAGTTTTCAAGGACAGAGATTCCAGTCGTAGAGTACTTGAGCTCTTGTATTTCCAAGAAGCACAGTGCTTAATGTCGGACTTGTAAAAATTCTGAGCTGCTTGCAGAACCCACTTTGATCAGGCTTTCCAAGGAGCTCGGAGAGAGATGTCGGTTGGCCCAGAGTTATCTTTCTTAAAATAACACTCTGTGTTTGCAATTTTTGAGATGTTCCTCTTCAGCGAAGGAAGCACAAATCCAGCACTTTTCTTTATTTGTAACACAATTGTCATCACCATTTCCTGTCTCCCTGCATGTGGGGCAATAGTTGAATGTCAAATGAATTATAAAAGTGACAAAACTTCAGGGTTTTTGATTTCCACACAAAATACAACAGAAGTCTGGTTTTTACATAATAAAATTTTGTCAGAACAATCACTTTCTTACAGGTTGGTTTGACATTACAAACCTTTAGGACCAATATTAAGGGAGTTATAAGCACTGTTAAATTTGCCTTTCCTCATTTGACCTTGAAAGAGGGACCCAAGGTGAAATCTGAACACATCAGAAGATTCCTAACCCATAATTCCCTACAGATTGGTTTCACATCGCAAACCTCTAGGACTACAAATAATCAAGTTATAAGCACTTTTAAGTTTGGTTGTCCTAGTTCGACCTTGAAGGAGCCCAGGGTCAAATCTGACCACATCAAGAGATTCCCGGCCCATGATTTCTTATAGGTTGACTTCGCATGCCAAACCTCTAGGACCAATAATAAGGGAAATGTAGGTACTTTTCATGACTGACAAAGAAACGCCCATGGCCGGCATCTTGTTTTCAAAATGAGGCCAGATATATTCCCAGTCAAGGTTTGTAATGATGAACACATCCTTCGACTTTGAGATCTGTACCTATACCTATAATATCCTTTGTTCTAGAGGGCCAACAAAATTCCTTGCTGAGAGTTAAAAACAAGCAATCAGTGCCTGTGAACGGGCTCTGTGTCAGCCGACTGTGTGTTTTGAGTTTCAGAGTAAAAGTGACAGAAGAAAAGGACACAAAAGTTGTGCTCTGGAAATGGTATTCAGAAGGAAAGTAACAAGGTAACTGTTGAGGTGTAAAAAGTAGGTTAAAACAAAATACTGCAAATGCAATAGTTTTCGAGTTACAACTGACTTACTCAACAGTGAGAATCTCAAAGTAGCTCTTGCTCAGCTATGAAATCAGTTTAAGGGTCTCAATTTTGATATGGTATAGTTCACGCAGAAGTACATGAATAACATATTTAAAGAAACACTGTTAATGAAATAGTTTTTAAGCTACAATTAATTTACTCAACAGTGAGAACCTGAAAGTAGCTATTACTCAGCTATCCAAGGAGCTACAGGTCTGCAATTATGCTATTTTATAGCTGACCCAAAAGTAGGTTAATAACTTAATTAAACAAAATACTGCAAATGAAATAGTTCTCAAGTTACAACTGATTAACTGAACAGTGAAAATCTAAAAGTAGCTATTGCTCAGCTATGCCATGAGCTACAGGTCTACAATTTCACTATGTTATAGCTGACCCACAAGTACGTGAAAAACATATTTAAACAAATTACTCTAAATGCAATAGTTACATCTGATTTACTCAACAGTGAGAAAACCTGAAAGTAGCTATTGTTCAGCTATGGCATGACATACAGGTCTGCAAATTCACTATGTTAAAGCTGGCCCAAAAGGAGGTGAACAACATATTTATAAAATTCTTAAAATGCAATATTTTTCAAGTTACAACTGATTTACTCAACAGTGAGAACCTGAGAATAGCTATCACACAGCTATGCCATGACATCTGAGCTACATGTCTGCAATTTTACAATGTTATAGCTAATTCAAAAGTAGGTGAATAACATATTTAAACAAAATTCTCTAAATGCAATAGTTAAGTTACAACTGATTAACTCAACAGAAAAAGCTCAAAGTAACTGTTACTCAGCTACAGAATTACCCACAGGCCTGTAATTTTACTATGGTATAGCTGACCCAAAAGTCGCTGAATAACAAATCCAAACAAAATACTTTAAATAAAACAGTTTTTAAGTTACGACTGATTTACTCAACAGTGATAACGTGAAAGTACCTTTTGCTCAGCTAAGCAATAAGTTACAGGTCTTCAATTTTACTATGTTATAGAAGAGTAAAAATTTGGTGAATAAAAATATTTAAAGAAAATACTGTAAATGCAATAGTTTTCAAGGTTCAACTGATTTACTCAACAGTAAAAACCTGAGAGTAGCTATTACTCAGCTATGCAATGATCTACAGGTCTATAATTTCATTATTGTTATAGCTGACCCATAAGAGGTGTATAACATATTTAAACACAATTCTCTAAATGCAATATTTATTTATTTGGGGTTTTACGTCGCTTTCAACACTGTACAGGTCATATCACGACGGGTAGTTGGAAGGGCAGAGGAAACCAGTACACACAGTTCGCCAGGGTTCTGTACTGTAAACTGCCAACCAACGGCAAGCAACTACCAGCTTTCCCACTTGAGGCCGTGCCAGGAACCGAACCCCGGCCTCAGAGGTGGGAGGCGAGTGTGTTACCACTCTGCCACCATGGCCCCTTTCTAAATGCAGTAATTTTCAAGGTATAAACAATTTACTCAATAGTGACAACCTCAAAGTAGCTTTTGCTCAGCTATGCAATGAGCTACAGATCTGCAATTTCACTATGTTATGGCTGACTGAAAAACATATTCAAACAAAATACTGTAAATGCAATAGTTTTCAAGTTACAACTGATTTACTCAACAGTGGGAACCTCAAAGTAGCCACTGCTCAGCTATGCAATGACCTACACATCTGCAATTTCACTATGTTATATAGCAGACTAAAAAGTAGGTGAATAACATAAAAATACTGTAAATGCAATAGTTTTCAAGTTACGACCGATTTACTGAACAGTAAGAAACCCAAAGTAGCTATTGCTCAGCCATGCAATGAGCTACACGCCTACTATTTTACTATGTTATAGCTAACTCCAAAGTAGATGAATAATATATTGAAACAAACACTGTAAATGCAATAGTTTTCAAGTTCCAACTGATTTACTCATCAGTGATAACCTCGAAGTAGCTATTACTCAGCTACGCAATGAGGAAAGGGTCTACAATTTTACTATGTTATAGCGAACCCAAAACTAGCTGAATAACATATTTATACAAAATTTTCTAAATGCAATAGTTTTCAAGTTACAAGTGATTTTACTCATTATGGAAGTCACTGAAAAGCCAGAAAGTAGCTATTACTCACTTAGCTATGGGGATAGACACCCAAGTTACTCACCATATTGTAGCTATGGAAAAAGTATCTCAACAATATATTTTAACAAAGTGCTCTAAATCTAATACTTTTCAAGTTATAAGTGATTTAGTACATGATTTCAGGAATTTTAATGCACTGTAATTCATAAACAAATAATTAAGAAAGATCCAGGCCTGATACTCACACAAGGGAATTTAGTTATGGCCTAGTACATATATTCAAGAGAAGATAGAAATCCTTGCAATAGTCACAATTGTGATAAAGTGTAGAAATTTTCACACTTTTGGTTGGGGTATCTCACCTTTAATAACTCTTGGGAACAAATTAACAGATCTGCATGCCTTGAACAATTTTTTATCCTGGATAGACAAGGTATCTTTTAAAAGCAGAAGAAATAGTCCTTACTACCCAGGGTATCCACAATTTGTTTCAGTTTTACTTACTCCTTACTCTTTAGAGGATTTCCCACTTGAGCTAAAATTTATTAAATCTACAAGTCTTACTAATATGGGAAAAAGTGAAAGGAAAAACATATATTTCATAGAACAGCATACAGCTAGACCCGATGAAGCTCAGTGAAATTGAACCTTTCCATTTACCTTCATTTTCTTAGATTAACCCCAAAAATATGCAATGCTGCAGAGAGATTATGTATTGTAAATCTTCCCAACCCCTCCCCCACCCCTCTCCATTTCAATTGAAACACTGAAGAAAGAAGAACACAGACAAATATAACACACACACATAGGCAATTCTTTTCTCTGCAACACACACACAGAGTCAATTCTTTTCTCTTATACAGATTCTTTACAGATCAGAAAATGTGGCAAATGTATAGTTTTATATGCAGCTATTTCATAATTATGCAACCAGCTACAAGTCTGAAATTTTATTGTGTTATAGCTGAAAGAAAAATAGGTGAAAATGAATTACTGCATGAACTCACGAGTTTTAATGCATGAAAAAATAATTTAAAAAATTCATAAAAAAAACTGGCCACCATAGCTAATTGTTTGAAAATCATAAAGGTGCTCTAAATCTTGAAAAATTCCAGCTAGCTTCATTAAATTTGCACAAAAGATATATGGCTAGAAAAGTTAGCCTGATAGTAATTTTGGGCCTAGTTCAAAAAACAAAATGGCTGCCATATCACATGTTTAATGTCAAACAGGGTTATCCGATTAAAAAGGCCTTATATCTCCACAAATATTGCTCCTAGAGGTTCGGAATGTGAAAACAACTTGTAGGAAGTCATGTGCTGGGAAACTTTTACAGGTGTTGAATTTGACCTTGACCCCTGCTTCAAGGTTAACTGAGGTCATCACACTAAAACATCCTTATTTCTCCCTTATTATTGGTGCTATGGCTTCAGAATATAACGACAGACCATCGAAAGTTCTGGCCGTCAAATGTTTTGCCTGAGAAAAATTTTGGCCTTTTTTGAAAAACAAAATGGCCGCCATAGCCAATTATTTAAAAATCATTAAGATGCTCTAAAACTTGAAATATTGCAGCTAGGTTCATTAAATATGTGCAAAATATATATGGCTAGGAAAGTTAGCCTGATAGTAATTTAGCCTAGTTTCAAAAACAAAATGTCCGTCATATCACATGTTAAGTGGGATAATCCTATTAAAAAGGCCTTATATCCCTTATCATTGCTACTAGGGGTTCCAAAAGTGAAAACAACTAATATGAAGTCAAGCCCCGAGACTATTTTCCAATTGCTGACTTTTACCTTTGACCCCTTTTTCAATGTCAAGTCGGGTTATCTTACTACAAAGACCTTGTGTCTCCTTTAGTTCTCCATTATTACTGATTCTAAGGCGGGAGATAACCGCTGCGGCAGTGGCCTTGTTTCCTATAGGCTTGTTTCACATTTCAAACCTCTAGGACCATAATAAGTGAGTTATAAGCACTTTTACATTTGGTTATCCTTGTTTGACCTTGAAGAAGGGGCCCAAGGTGAAATGTGACCTCATCAGAAGACTCCTAGCCCATGATTTCCTATAGGTTGGTTTCACATTTCAAACCTCTAGGACCAATAATAAGCGAGTTAGAAGCACTTTTAACTTCGACTATCCTAGTTTGACCTCAAAGGAGAGGGCCCAAGGTCAAATCTGAACACATCAGAGGATTCCTAGTCCATGATTTCCTATAAGTTGATTTCACATTGCAACCTCTAGGACCAATAATAAGCGAGTTATAAGCACTTTTACATTTGACTATCACAGTCGTTTGACCTTGAAGGAGGAGCCCAAGGTCAAACCTGATCACATCAGAAGAATCCTAGCCCATGATATCCTATAGGTTGTTTTCACATTGCAAACCTCTAGGACCAATATTAAGCGAGTTAAAAGCACTTTTAAATTTGTCTATCCTTGTTTGATCTTGAAGGAGGGGCCCAAGGTCAAATCTGATCAATCAGAAGATTCCTAGCCTATGATTTCCTATAGACTGCTTTGACATTTCAAACCTCTAGTACCAATAATAAGCGAGTTATAACCTCAAAGTAGCTATTACTCGGCTATGCAAGGGGCTACAGGTCTGCAATTTTACTATGTTATAGCTGACCCAAAAGTAGCTGAATAACATATTTGAGCAAAATTCTCTAAATGCAATAGTTTTCAAGTTACAAGTCAAAATTATTGATGTTTTTAACTCCCCATAGCATAATTTTGACTCCTGGGCTTAAAATAGCTATTACTCGCTTGATTTTGACCCTAGGCCTACAAAAAAGATGGGGTGGCGAGATGTCATACCCACCAATTCATGCACTAAATATAAAATAAATCTGAAAGAAACTATGCACTACAGCTTGAACACAAGCAACAGTCAAAATTGTAGACATTTTTGACTCCCCAGAGCCTAATTTGGACTCCTGGCCTACCAAAACAATAGGGTGGCCAGATCTCTGCCATAGTAAGCCACTTGCAAAGCTTAAAAGAAATCCCAAAAGAAATGTGGCTTGTAGGTTGAACACAAGAAAATCTCTGCGGACGCAGACACAGGCGCGGACGATGACCGTGTGTGATCCATAGTATCCCCGCTTTTCGGGGATACAATTAGGAAATATCCAGGCCTGATACTCACACAAGGGAATTTAGTTATGGCCTAGTACATATATGCAAGATAAGAGAGAAATCCCTGCAATAGTCAATGAGAAAATTGTGATAAAGTGTTGAAATTTTCATACTTTGAGTGGGGGTACCTCTCTTCTAAGAGTTCTAGCAAACAAACGAACAAACAGATCTGCATGCTTTGAATAATTTTTCATCCTCGATAGATAAGGGATCTCTAAAAAAACAGCATGTCTCTGGGCCTTGTAGTTTTGGAGTAGTCGCTCACTGACGCGGACGTACACGCCGCAGAGTGACGACGTCAGCTGACATAAAAACAGCATGTCTCTAGGCCTTGTAGTTTTGGAGAAGTTGTTCACGCAGACGGGGATGCCAACGCCGCAGAGTTATGACATGTCAGCTGACATAAAAAGCCAGTGGTAACCGTCTTGTTTTTCAAAATGAGGTCAAAATATTCCCAGTAAGATTTTGTAATGATACCTATCTTGCAAATTTGGGAACTGTACCTACTATCTACATTACCTTGGACAACAGGATTATATCTACAAACTGGGCAGCGGCGTACTCATGCATAATCCATAGCATGGCATCCGGTGGATACAATTAAATTTTTATAAGTTAATACCTTACCAAATGGACAAATGCTAATCCGATCGGTGCAGGCAATCCCGCCAAATGACAGAAAAAGCTGTCCTGTTTCCACCAGCAGGACCAGTCTTGTACTGTGCATTCATCAGACGCCTTCCTCTCTAGAAAGTGGCGTTACAGCATCTTTTTTGTATTGGGTAGGGTATTAATTTATAATTTTATTTACTTAAATTTGCAATTTTATTAATACATCCTACCCAATGGACAATTGGTGAATAACTACCACATGATAGGCGGGTCAGTTACTAGGGTCTTTAAGTACCGTTTTGTACGGTAGGTATGACTTCAGTCCCAAAAAACATACCTCCAGAAGGAAGCAGACAGCAGTTTATAAAACGCTTTCTGTACGTGCATCCGTTCGTCACGTTTTTGCATAAAACTTAATATCTAATTCATTTGTAAATATATTTTCACCAAATTTGCAGGGAATGTTTGTGCCTATGAAAACCTGTCTCTGCAAAATTTTAGCCTCATTTGGAAAAACAAAATGGCCACCATAGCTAATTGTTTGAAAATCATAAAGGTGCTCTAAATCTTGAAATATTCCAGCTAGCTTATCAAATCTGCACAAAAGCTATATGGCTAGAAAAGTTAGCCTGATAGTAATTTTAGCCTAGTTTGAAAAACAAAATGGCCGCCATATCACGTTTAATGTCAAACAGGGTTATCCTATTAAAAAGGCCTTATATCTCCACAAATATTGCTCCTAGAGGTTTGGAATGTGAAAACAACTTTTAGGAAGTCATGGCCTGGGAATCTTTTCCAGGTGTTGAATTTGACCTTTGACCCCTGCTTCAAGGTTAAATGAGGTCATCACACTAAAACATCCTTATTTCTCCCTTATTATTGGTGCTATGGCTTCAGAATATAAAGACAGACCATCAAAAGTTCTGGCCTTCAAATGTTTTGCCTGAGAAAAATTTTGGCCTTATTTTGAAAAACAAAATGGCCGCCATAGCCAATTATTTAAAATTCATTAAGATGAAAATATTGCAGCTAGGTTCATTAAATATACGCAAAATATATATGGCTAGGAAATTTAGCCTGATAGTAATTTAGCCTAGTTTCAAAAACAAAATGGCCGCCATATCACATTAAATTGGATTATTCTATTAAAAAGGCCTTATATCCCTTATCATTGCTACTATGGGTTCCAAACGACTTATACGAAGTCCAGGCCCGAGACTATTTTCCAATTGCTGACTTTTATCTTTTACCCCTTCTTCAATGTCAATTGGGGTTATCTTACTACAAAGGCCTTATGTCTCCTTTACTTCTCCATTATTACTGATTCTAAGGCGGGAGATAACCGCTGCAGCAGTGGTCTTGTTTTCTTGATTTTGATTTTATGACTATATACAAATACATGTTTACACTATGTACATACATACAAATCTCAGACACGAGGGCTACTGGTGGATCTGCTGAGCAGCCACTACTGGCTTTTACAGAATCAGCTCAAGCCACATCCTTCAAATAGAATTGTGTGAAGGTGTTGTGGGACTACCAATGGCAGGCTGATAAAATTTGTTCCAAGGAGACTTCCAACTGGAAGGCCTTAGAAGCAGCGAAGGCTTTCACAGCAAGGGCTTCATCCTGATGTAAGCCGAGGGCCTCCTGATTAGGGAGCTCATAATATAGGATCACACTCTCTTTGATCAATGAGGAGATAGTGGCAGGGGAGATGTCGTCAAAACCTTTCTTAAAGTTGACAAAGACTAACTCCTTGTTCTGTCGGAGGTCCTGTCTCAATAAGTAGCACAGTGCTCTGACCAGACACAGGGGCCTATGAGACTTGACTTTGCGAAAATCTTTCTTGAAGGAGACAAAGACCAGCTCCTTGTGTCGAAGGTCTTAGGTCCTAACCAAATAGTGATGACGGGCTCTGACTGGGTATAGGGACCAGCCTTGACCGACATATCCAGAGTTGGGGCCAGGGCTGGAATCACCATATGGGCCACACTGTCTGAACCCTCCTTGGCCAGCTGGTTCTTGGAAAGAAAGCTGGGTGAAGGGTCAAGATACCTTGGACCAGTCTGACAGGTGTCTTACTTTTCTAAGCATGGATTTCACTGCTGCGTTTGCCTGAACCAAGAAGACAGTCTTTAAGGCCCGGTGCTTCAAAGAGACCAGGAGGGAATGCCCTTTGACCATTAACTTTGTCTCTGTGGAAATTAAGAGGCGGGTGAGATTCTCATCTTTGTTGACATTAATGGGCAAATTTCCCAGTTTGCGTGCAATGGTTGACCTGGATAAATGGTACTTGGCTGCAGTTTCCTGTCCTGGAACAGATACAGTAGGAAGTCTGCTATGGACTTTATAGGGGGGTGCCCTTAAGTCCACTCGATTAGTGTGGCACCACTTTGTAAGAATGGTCCGCTTTCCCCATAGATTGATCTGGTTGAGACTCTTTTAGGAGCCTCAATTCATGCTGCCACTGCCTCGGAGAATGTCTCCTTGATTGCGGAGGCTCTAGGAGCCAGGCATGGAGATTCAGGTTTGACAGGTTCCTGTGGAGGATCTGATTGAAAGGTTGGGTCAACAGGTATAACAGACATAAAGGGATTTAGCTCGACATGGCCACTAGATCCCAAAAGCAAGGCACGTTGGGCCACCCTGGAGCAATCAAAATGATTCTCCTACATGGGTAGGCCTGCAAATTCACATTGGCCAAAAATGGCTACCAATGGAAAGGCACAAAAGATACATTTTGGTCTTATTTTTGAATGTATGGTCAACCATTTTTAATACTGGTATTTGGAATTTAACTGCTGGATTAACTTGTATACCTTGCATATATTTGCCTCTGTATCATTATTTCTAGTGTCCACGTTTTTCATAGTTGTAGATCTCTTTATAATACATTTTAGGGGTCCGACGAGTACGTATAATTCAACTTGATTGCTCGTGGATAAAAATTTTACTAGACAAGTCCTCGAGAAATTTAGTATGCACCTTGACAGGAAACAATATCCAATATGGCGGCTCTGTTAAAGGAAAAAAATATAAAGATAAAAGCTTCATGTTAAAATGGTGGATTATGCAATTCAATGCAAGTAAAGTGTGTTTATTACCTAAAATGTAACCAGTTCAATAGGTTGTTATATATACATGAGCACACGACCCTTATAATTGCGATCAAATTTTCATAAAATTTGCTTGCTTGGAGAGTGCAGACTACTCCTTTACTTCCCCAAGACATTTGTCCATCAAATTTGGTGAAAGTTTGTTGTGAGGCATTAAAGTTAGTGGTCATGTTTAAGTTTATGAGAAACCGACAGAAGAACAAGAATTAATGTCCCTTTTCAACTAAAGTGTAACAAAAATTAACCGTTTCATTTCATACTGTCATGTGTACGACTTTCAAGGAGGCTCAAGTTATGGATATTGTGTATAACTAATGGACCTAAAGTTTCATGATACTTTTATAATGTCGGATTTTGAATTTTAAAACATCAAAACAGCCAGCATCAGCAAGAAACCCACGATTTTTTAAAAATTGTTTTTATATTTTGAAGTCCTAGAAGCAATAATAAGGGAGGTATAAAGCCCTTTTAGCATCATGATACTACATCATCCCCCCCCCCCCCCAACTACTTGAAATTAAAAGTGTGGTATAGCAGCCATTTTGTTTTCAAAACAAGAAATTACTCTCAGGCAAGTTTTCCTGGCAATTTAGATTTTGTGCAAATCTAACACAGCTAGTTCAGATTTTTAATTTTAGAATATATCAATCTTTTTCAAACAATCGGCTATGGCAGACATGTTTATTAAAATGAGGGTCAAATTTTTTTACAGGCATGTTTTCATAGCCATAAACATTCTCTGCAAATGATGAAGTTATCTTCATAAATGAAGGAGATATAAAGGTTGATATAAAAATATGACTAAAGCACACATGCAGGCACACAAGCATGCATGGAAAGTGTTTCATAATCTCTAAACCCGGCCTTGGTAGGAAGGAAATAAAAATGCAACTGCAGTAACATCTGCTTTATAGCGCCCCTTCAATTCAATTTAAGACCAAAAACTACCTAGTGTTGCCATGGCAACAGGTGTTTCCAGATACCCTCCACAACCCAATCAGCTATAGATCCTGTTTTGGTTAACATACCCTGAAAATTTTATAAAAATCCATGCATTGGTTTGGGCAGTGGAAGACTCACAAATTTGAAAATTTTAATTACTTAAATGTAGCTTTTTTTAGCTACAAGCTTACCATGTGGGACTTAATGCTGTTCTCGGGTTGCCACACCCAGGGCCAACGTCTTAGAAAAAAAGATCGTTCTTGTTAGCCACCGGATATACTGGTAGTTGTCGTCACGTGATAACTTCTGACCAATCGCCCTACTTTCTCGTTGGCCACAATGGACTGGTAGCAGTTTGTAAATATACAGACATTTTCATTTATTTCTCAGTCTTTACGTATTGTTGGAGGCTCATATTTGAATATTTCATTTTATATATATCATAGATTGTTCTGTAAAATTATTGATTTCACAACTTAAGTATTTTCCTTGCTTCCGCGTGTTTTGAGTTTTCTCGGTTCAGGCAATTCCAATTGTACGTCTTTTTATTGCGTTAAAATGCCTCTCTATCAAGCAAACAAAGACAAACCGAGAGCTCAGAAATGCCGCCATTTTTGCTTCAGTTTTGATAATCATAACTACTGCCCTACCTGTAGGGAGGCTGGCAAGGGAGATGACCCCTGTGTCACCTTTGAAGCGCCCTGCCATATTTGCACGTCTCTCACTGATGAACAATTGCAAAAAATTCAAAGCAGGAAGCGGTACTTAAACAAGAGGAGAGTGCCCGTGAACGGGCACTGTGTCAGCTGAATGAGTGTTTTTGATTTGTGAAGGTGATAATGAGAGGAAAGCATAATTATGAGGGAAAGTGCAGTACAGAAATACAGTAAATGGTAATTGAACAGCATGTTCGAAAGAAATTCCGAAACTGACAGAAGAAAAGGACAAAAAAGTTGTGCCCTGCAAATGGTATTATGAAGGAAAGTAACAAGGTAATTGTTTAAGTGTAAAAAGTAGGTTAAAACATAATTAAAGAAATACTGCAAATACAATATCCTCGCTCGATCTTGAAGAAGGGGTCCTATAAAAAACTCTAACCACACCAAAAAATTTCACATCCCATGATTTCCTATAGGATGGTTTACCATCCCTAACCTCTAGGACCAATAATAAGCAAGTTATAGACACTTTTTAAGTTTTGCTATCCTTGTTTGACCTTGAAGGAGGGGTCGAAGGTCAAATCCGACAACACTAAAAGATTCCCAGCCCATGATTTCCTGTAGGTTGGTTACCATCCCAAACCTCTAGGACCAATAATAAGCGAGTTATAATCAATTTTAAGTTTGGCTATCTTCGTTTGACCTCAAAGGAGGGGTCGAAGGTCAAATCCGACAACACTAAAAGATTCCCAGCCCATGATTTCCTGTAGGTTGGTTACCATCCCAAACTTCTAGGACCATTAATAAGCGAGTTATAAGCACTTTTAAGTTTGGCTATCTTCATTTGACCTTGAAGGCAGGGTCCAAGGTCAAATCCGACCACACCAAAAGATTCCCAGCCAATGATTTTCTATAGGTTGGTTTCCATTCCAAACCTCTAGGGCCAATAATAAGCGAGTTATAAGCACTTTTAAGTTTGGCTATCCTCATTTGACCTTGAAGGAGGGGGTCTAAGGTCAAATCGGACTACATCAACAGATTCCCAGCCCATGATTTCCCACAGGTTGGTTTACCATCCCAAACCTCTAGGATCAATAATAAGGGAGATATAAGCACTTTTCATGATTGACAAAGAAACGCCTGTGGCGGCCATCTTGTTTTTCAAAATGAGGCCAAAAATATTCCCAGTCAAGATTTTATAATGAGGAACATATCCTGCGAATTTGAGATCTCCACCTTTTATACCCTTTGCTCTAGGGGGCCAACAAAAGTCATTGTTTAAAGTCGAATAAACGTCCCTGGCGGCCATCTTGTTTTTCAAAATGAGGCCAAAAATATTCCCAGGCAACATTTCATGGTTATTAATATATCCTGCAAACTTAAGAAGGCTAGCTATAATATTTTTTTCGTTAGAGCGGTAATGGTGAAATCTCTCTACACACTGCGGCTATCCAGTGGATACAATGATTTACTCAACACTGAGAACCTGAAAGTAGCTATTGCTCAGCTAAGCCATGACATAGAGGTCTGCAATTTCACTATGTTATAGATGACCAAAAATTATGTGAATAACATATTTAAACAAAATACTCTAAATGTAATAGTTTTCAAGTTACAACTGATTTACTCAACAGTGACAACCTCAAAGTAGCTATCACTCAGCTATGCAATGAGCTACATGTCTGAATTTTTACTATGTTATAGTTGACCAATAAATAGGTGAACAAGATATTTAAGCAAATTACTGTAAATGCAATAGTTTTCAAGTTACAACTGATTTACTCAATAGTGAGAACCTGAAAATAGCTATTGCTCAGCTATGCAATGAGCTATAGGTCTGTAATTTCACTATGTTATAGCTGATCCAAAAGTAGGTGAACAACATATTTTAACAAAATACTCCAAATGCAATACATGTATTTATCAAGTTACAGCTACTTTACTCAACAGTCGGTACCTGAAAATAGCTATTGCTCAGTTGTGCCATGAGCTACAGGTCTGTAATTTTACTATGTTATAGCCGACCCAAAAGTAGCTGAATAACATATTTACACAAATTTCACAAATTACACAAAGGTCTGGAATTTCACTATGTTATAGCTAACCCCAAAATACGTGAATAACATAATGAAACAAAATACTCTAAATGCAATAGTTTTCAAGTTATAAGTGATTTACTCAACAGTGATAACCTAAAAGTAGCTATTACTCAGCTATGCCATGAGCTACAGGTTTGAAATTTAACTATGTTATAGCTGACCCAAAAGTAGCTGAATAACATATTTATATGAAATTCTCTAAATGCAATAGTTTTCAAGTTATAAGTGATTTACTCAACAGTGATAACCTAAAAGTAGCTATTACTCAGCTATGCCATGAGCTACAGGTCTGAAATTTTACTATGTTATAGCTGACCCAAAAGTAGCTGAATAACATATTTATATGAAATTCTCTAAATGCAATAGTTTTCCAATTACAACTGATTTACTCAATAGTGAGAACTTCAAAGTAGCTGTTACTCAGCTATGCAATGAGCCACAGGTCTGGAACTTTACTATGTTGTAGCTGACCCCAAAAATAGGAGAATAACATATTTAAACAAAATACTCTAAATGCAATAGTTTTCAAGTTATAAGTGATTTACTCAACAGTGATAACCTAAAAGTAGCTATTACTCAGCTATGCCATGAGCAACAGGTCTGAAATTTTACTATGTTATAGCTGACCCAAAAGTAGCTGAATAACATATTTATATGAAATTCTCTAAATGCAATAGTTTTCCAATTACAACTGATTTACTCAATAGTGAGAACTTCGAAGTAGCTATTACTCAGCTATGCAAGGAGCCACAGGTCTGGAATTTCACTATGTTATAGCTGACCCCAAAATACGTGAATACCATATTTAAACAAAATACTCTAAATGAAATAGTTTTCAAGTTATCAGTGATTTACTCAACAGTGATAACCTAAAAGTAGCTATTACTCAGCTATGCCATGAGCTACAGGTCTGAAATTTTACTTTGTTATAGCTGATCCAAAAGTAGCTGAATAACATATTTATATGAAATTCTCTAAATGCAATAGTTTTCCAATTACAACTGATTTACTCAATAGTGAGAACTTCAAAGTAGCTATTACTCGGCTATGCAAGGAGCCACAGGTCTGGAACTTCACTATTTTATAGCTGACCCCAAAATAGGTGAATAACATATTTAAACAAAATACTCTAAATGCAATAGTTTTCAAGTTATAAGTGATTTACTCAACAGTGATAACCTAAAAGTAGCTATTACTCAGCTATGCCATGAGCTAAAGGTCTGAAATTTTATTATGTTATAGCTGACCCAAAAGTAGCTGAACCACATATTGATACAAAATTCTCTAAATGCAATAGTTTTCAAGTTATAAGTGATTTACTCAACAGTGATAACCTAAAAGTGGCTATTACTCAGCTATGCCATGAGCTACAGGTCTGAAATTTTACTATGTTATAGCTGACCCAAAAGTAGCTGAATAACATATTTATATGAAATTCTCTAAATGCAATAGTTTTCCAATTACAACTGATTTACTCAATAGTGAGAACTTCAAAGTAGCTATTACTCAGCTATGCAAGGAGCCACAGGTCTGGAATTTCACTATGTTATAGCTGACCCCAAAATACGTGAATACCATATTTAAACAAAATACTCTAAATGCAATAGTTTTCAAGTTATCAGTGATTTACTCAACAGTGATAACCTAAAAGAAGCTATTACTCAGCTATGCCATGAGCTACAGGTCTGAAATTTTACTTTGTTATAGCTGATCCAAAAGTAGCTGAATAACATATTTATATGAAATTCTCTAAATGCAATAGTTTTCCAATTACAACTGATTTACTCAATAGTGAGAACTTCAAAGTAGCTATTACTCAGCTATGCAAGGACCCACAGGTCTGGAACTTCACTATGTTATAGCTGACCCCAAAATATGTGAATAACATATTTAAACAAAATACTCTAAATGCAATAGTTTTCAAGTTATAAGTGATTTACTCAACAGTGATAACCTAAAAGTAGCTATTACTCAGCTATGCCATGAGCTACAGGTCTGAAATTTTACTATGTTATAGCTGACCCAAAAGTAGCTGAATAACATATTTACACAAATTTCTGTAAATGCAATAGTTTTCAAATTACAACGGATTTACTCACCAGTGAGAACTTCAAAGTAGCTGTTACTCAGCTATGCAATGAGCCACAGGTCTGGAATTTTATTATGTTGTAGCTGACCCCAAAATAGGTGAATAACATATTTGAACAAAATACTCTAAATGCAATAGTTTTCAAGTTATCAGTGATTTACTCAACAGTGATAACCTAAAAGTAGCTATTACTCAGCTATGCCATGAGCTACAGGTCTGAAATTTTACTATGTTATAGCTGACCCAAAAGTAGCTGAATAACATATTTATATGAAATTCTCTAAATGCAATAGTTTTCCGATTACAACTGATTTACTCAATAGTGAGAACTTCAAAGTAGCTATTACTCGGCTATGCAAGGAGCCACAGGTCTGGAACTTCACTATTTTATAGCTGACCCCAAAATAGGTGAATAACATATTTAAACAAAATACTCTAAATGCAATAGTTTTCAAGTTATAAGTGATTTACTCAACAGTGATAACCTAAAAGTAGCTATTACTCAGCTATGCCATGAGCTACAGGTCTGAAATTTTACTATGTTATAGCTGACCCAAAAGTAGCTGAATAACATATTTATATGAAATTCTCTAAATGCAATAGTTTTCCAATTACAACTGATTTACTCAATAGTGAGAACTTCAAAGTAGCTGTTACTCAGCTATGCAATGAGCCACAGGTCTGGAACTTTACTATGTTGTAGCTGACCCCAAAAATAGGAGAATAACATATTTAAACAAAATACTCTAAATGCAATAGTTTTCAAGTTATAAGTGATTTACTCAACAGTGATAACCTAAAAGTAGCTATTACTCAGCTATGCCATGAGCAACAGGTCTGAAATTTTACTATGTTATAGCTGACCCAAAAGTAGCTGAATAACATATTTATATGAAATTCTCTAAATGCAATAGTTTTCCAATTACAACTGATTTACTCAATAGTGAGAACTT
Organism: Sabellastarte sp. h YS-2021; assembly: GCA_964017235.1. Lineage (NCBI taxonomy): Eukaryota > Metazoa > Annelida > Polychaeta > Sabellida > Sabellidae > Sabellastarte > Sabellastarte sp. h YS-2021. The sequence goes on from OZ024934.1 coordinate 24,193,859, forward strand.
CGAAGTAGCTATTACTCAGCTATGCAAGGAGCCACAGGTCTGGAATTTCACTATGTTATAGCTGACCCCAAAATACGTGAATACCATATTTAAACAAAATACTCTAAATGAAATAGTTTTCAAGTTATCAGTGATTTACTCAACAGTGATAACCTAAAAGTAGCTATTACTCAGCTATGCCATGAGCTACAGGTCTGAAATTTTACTTTGTTATAGCTGATCCAAAAGTAGCTGAATAACATATTTATATGAAATTCTCTAAATGCAATAGTTTTCCAATTACAACTGATTTACTCAATAGTGAGAACTTCAAAGTAGCTATTACTCGGCTATGCAAGGAGCCACAGGTCTGGAACTTCACTATTTTATAGCTGACCCCAAAATAGGTGAATAACATATTTAAACAAAATACTCTAAATGCAATAGTTTTCAAGTTATAAGTGATTTACTCAACAGTGATAACCTAAAAGTAGCTATTACTCAGCTATGCCATGAGCTAAAGGTCTGAAATTTTATTATGTTATAGCTGACCCAAAAGTAGCTGAACCACATATTGATACAAAATTATCTAAATGCAATAGTTTTCAAGTTATAAGTGATTTACTCAACAGTGATAACCTAAAAGTGGCTATTACTCAGCTATGCCATGAGCTACAGGTCTGAAATTTTACTATGTTATAGCTGACCCAAAAGTAGCTGAATAACATATTTATATGAAATTCTCTAAATGCAATAGTTTTCCAATTACAACTGATTTACTCAATAGTGAGAACTTCAAAGTAGCTATTACTCAGCTATGCAAGGAGCCACAGGTCTGGAATTTCACTATGTTATAGCTGACCCCAAAATACGTGAATACCATATTTAAACAAAATACTCTAAATGCAATAGTTTTCAAGTTATCAGTGATTTACTCAACAGTGATAACCTAAAAGAAGCTATTACTCAGCTATGCCATGAGCTACAGGTCTGAAATTTTACTTTGTTATAGCTGATCCAAAAGTAGCTGAATAACATATTTATATGAAATTCTCTAAATGCAATAGTTTTCCAATTACAACTGATTTACTCAATAGTGAGAACTTCAAAGTAGCTATTACTCAGCTATGCAAGGACCCACAGGTCTGGAACTTCACTATGTTATAGCTGACCCCAAAATATGTGAATAACATATTTAAACAAAATACTCTAAATGCAATAGTTTTCAAGTTATAAGTGATTTACTCAACAGTGATAACCTAAAAGTAGCTATTACTCAGCTATGCCATGAGCTACAGGTCTGAAATTTTACTATGTTATAGCTGACCCAAAAGTAGCTGAATAACATATTTACACAAATTTCTGTAAATGCAATAGTTTTCAAATTACAACGGATTTACTCACCAGTGAGAACTTCAAAGTAGCTGTTACTCAGCTATGCAATGAGCCACAGGTCTGGAATTTTATTATGTTGTAGCTGACCCCAAAATAGGTGAATAACATATTTGAACAAAATACTCTAAATGCAATAGTTTTCAAGTTATCAGTGATTTACTCAACAGTGATAACCTAAAAGTAGCTATTACTCAGCTATGCCATGAGCTACAGGTCTGAAATTTTACTATGTTATAGCTGACCCAAAAGTAGCTGAATAACATATTTATATGAAATTCTCTAAATGCAATAGTTTTCCGATTACAACTGATTTACTCAATAGTGAGAACTTCAAAGTAGCTATTACTCGGCTATGCAAGGAGCCACAGGTCTGGAACTTCACTATTTTATAGCTGACCCCAAAATAGGTGAATAACATATTTAAACAAAATACTCTAAATGCAATAGTTTTCAAGTTATAAGTGATTTACTCAACAGTGATAACCTAAAAGTAGCTATTACTCAGCTATGCCATGAGCTACAGGTCTGAAATTTTACTATGTTATAGCTGACCCAAAAGTAGCTGAATAACATATTTATATGAAATTCTCTAAATGCAATAGTTTTCCAATTACAACTGATTTACTCAATAGTGAGAACTTCAAAGTAGCTATTACTCAGCTATGCAAGGAGCCACAGGTCTGGAACTTCACTATGTTATAGCTGACCCCAAAATAGGTGAATAACATATTTAAACAAAATACTCTAAATGCAATAGATTTCAAGTTATAAGTGATTTACTCAACAGTGATAACCTAACAATAGTTATAACTCAGCTATGCCATGAGCTACAGGTCTGAAATTTTACTATGTTATAGCTGACCCAAAAGTAGCTGAATAACATATTTACACAAATTTCTGTAAATGCAACAGTATTCAAATTACAACGGATTTACTCAACAGTGAGAACTTCAAAGTAGCTGTTACTCAGCTATGCAATGAGCCACAGGTCTGGAACTTTACTATGTTGTAGCTGACCCCACAAATAGGAGAATAACATATTTAAACAAAATACTCTAAATGCAATAGTTTTCAAGTTATAAGTGATTTACTCAACAGTGATAACCTAAAAGTAGCTATTACTCAGCTATGCCATGAGCTACAGGTCTGAAATTTTACTATGTTATAGCTGACCCAAAAGTAGCTGAATAACATATTTATATGAAATTCTCTAAATGCAATAGTTTTCCAATTACAACTGATTTACTCAATAGTGAGAACTTCAAAGTAGCTATTACTCAGCTATGCAAGGAGCCACAGGTCTGGAATTTCACTATGTTATAGCTGACCCCAAAATACGTGAATACCATATTTAAACAAAATACTCTAAATGAAATAGTTTTCAAGTTATCAGTGATTTACTCAACAGTGATAACCTAAATGAAGCTATTACTCAGCTATGCCATGAGCTACAGGTCTGAAATTTTACTTTGTTATAGCTGATCCAAAAGTAGCTGAATAACATATTTATATGAAATTCTCTAAATGTAATAGTTTTCCAATTACAACTGATTTACTCAATAGTGAGAACTTCAAAGTAGCTATTACTCAGCTATGCAAGGAGCCACAGGTCTGGAACTTCACTATGTTATAGCTGACCCCAAAATATGTGAATAACATATTTAAACAAAATACTCTAAATGCAATAGTTTTCAAGTTATAAGTGATTTACTCAACAGTGATAACCTAAAAGTAGCTATTACTCAGCTATGCCATGAGCTACAGGTCTGAAATTTTACTATGTTATAGCTGACCCAAAAGTAGCTGAATAACATATTTATATGAAATTCTCTAAATGCAATAGTTTTCCAATTACAACTGATTTACTCAATAGTGAGAACTTCAAAGTAGCTATTACTCGGCTATGCAAGGAGCCACAGGTCTGGAACTTCACTATTTTATAGCTGACCCCAAAATAGGTGAATAACATATTTAAACAAAATACTCTAAATGCAATAGTTTTCAAGTTATAAGTGATTTACTCAACAGTGATAACCTAAAAGTAGCTATTACTCAGCTATGCCATGAGCTAAAGGTCTGAAATTTTATTATGTTATAGCTGACCCAAAAGTAGCTGAACCACATATTGATACAAAATTCTCTAAATGCAATAGTTTTCAAGTTATAAGTGATTTACTCAACAGTGATAACCTAAAAGTAGCTATTACTCAGCTATGCCATGAGCTACAGGTCTGAAATTTTACTATGTTATAGCTGACCCAAAAGTAGCTGAATAACATATTTATATGAAATTCTCTAAATGCAATAGTTTTCCAATTACAACTGATTTACTCAATAGTGAGAACTTCAAAGTAGCTATTACTCAGCTATGCAAGGAGCCACAGGTCTGGAATTTCACTATGTTATAGCTGACCCCAAAATATGTGAATAACATATTTAAACAAAATACTCTAAATGAAATAGTTTTCAAGTTATCAGTGATTTACTCAACAGTGATAACCTAAAAGAAGCTATTACTCAGCTATGCCATGAGCTACAGGTCTGAAATTTTACTTTGTTATAGCTGATCCAAAAGTAGCTGAATAACATATTTATATGAAATTCTCTAAATGCAATAGTTTTCCAATTACAACTGATTTACTCAATAGTGAGAACTTCAAAGTAGCTATTACTCAGCTATGCAAGGACCCACAGGTCTGGAACTTCACTATGTTATAGCTGACCCCAAAATATGTGAATAACATATTTAAACAAAATACTCTAAATGCAATAGTTTTCAAGTTATAAGTGATTTACTCAACAGTGATAACCTAAAAGTAGCTATTACTCAGCTATGCCATGAGCTACAGGTCTGAAATTTTACTATGTTATAGCTGACCCAAAAGTAGCTGAATAACATATTTATATGAAATTCTCTAAATGCAATAGTTTTCCAATTACAACTGATTTACTCAATAGTGAGAACTTCAAAGTAGCTATTACTCAGCTATGCAAGGAGCCACAGGTCTGGAACTTCACTATGTTATAGCTGACCCCAAAATATGTGAATACCATATTTAAACAAAATACTCTAAATGAAATAGTTTTCAAGTTATCAGTGATTTACTCAACAGTGATAACCTAAAAGAAGCTATTACTCAGCTATGCCATGAGCTACAGGTCTGAAATTTTACTTTGTTATAGCTGATCCAAAAGTAGCTGAATAACATATTTATATGAAATTCTCTAAATGCAATAGTTTTCCAATTACAACTGATTTACTCAATAGTGAGAACTTCAAAGTAGCTATTACTCAGCTATGCAAGGACCCACAGGTCTGGAACTTCACTATGTTATAGCTGACCCCAAAATATGTGAATAACATATTTAAACAAAATACTCTAAATGCAATAGTTTTCAAGTTATAAGTGATTTACTCAACAGTGATAACCTAAAAGTAGCTATTACTCAGCTATGCCATGAGCTACAGGTCTGAAATTTTACTATGTTATAGCTGACCCAAAAGTAGCTGAATAACATATTTATATGAAATTCTCTAAATGCAATAGTTTTCCAATTACAACTGATTTACTCAATAGTCAGAACTTCAAAGTAGCTATTACTCGGCTATGCAAGGAGCCACAGGTCTGGAACTTCACTATTTTATAGCTGACCCCAAAATAGGTGAATAACATATTTAAACAAAATACTCTAAATGCAATAGTTTTCAAGTTATAAGTGATTTACTCAAGTGATAACCTAAAAGTAGCTATTACTCAGCTATGCCATGAGCTAAAGGTCTGAAATTTTACTATGTTATAGCTGACCCAAAAGTAGCTGAACAACATATTGATACAAAATTCTCTAAATGCAATAGTTTTCAAGTTATAAGTGATTTACTCAACAGTGATAACCTAAAAGAAGCTATTACTCAGCTATGCCATGAGCTACAGGTCTGAAATTTTACTTTGTTATAGCTGATCCAAAAGTAGCTGAATAACATATTTATATGAAATTCTCTAAATGCAATAGTTTTCCAATTACAACTGATTTACTCAATAGTGAGAACTTCAAAGTAGCTATTACTCAGCTATGCAAGGACCCACAGGTCTGGAACTTCACTATGTTATAGCTGACCCCAAAATATGTGAATAACATATTTAAACAAAATACTCTAAATGCAATAGTTTTCAAGTTATAAGTGATTTACTCAACAGTGATAACCTAAAAGTAGCTATTACTCAGCTATGCCATGAGCTACAGGTCTGAAATTTTACTATGTTATAGCTGACCCAAAAGTAGCTGAATAACATATTTATATGAAATTCTCTAAATGCAATAGTTTTCCAATTACAACTGATTTACTCAATAGTCAGAACTTCAAAGTAGCTATTACTCGGCTATGCAAGGAGCCACAGGTCTGGAACTTCACTATTTTATAGCTGACCCCAAAATAGGTGAATAACATATTTAAACAAAATACTCTAAATGCAATAGTTTTCAAGTTATAAGTGATTTACTCAAGTGATAACCTAAAAGTAGCTATTACTCAGCTATGCCATGAGCTAAAGGTCTGAAATTTTACTATGTTATAGCTGACCCAAAAGTAGCTGAACAACATATTGATACAAAATTCTCTAAATGCAATAGTTTTCAAGTTATAAGTGATTTACTCAACAGTGATAACCTAAAAGTAGCTATTACTCAGCTATGCCATGAGCTACAGGTCTGAAATTTTACTATGTTATAGCTGACCCAAAAGTAGCTGAATAACATATTTATATGAAATTCTCTAAATGCAATAGTTTTCCAATTACAACTGATTTACTCAATAGTGAGAACTTCAAAGTAGCTATTACTCAGCTATGCAAGGAGCCACAGGTCTGGAACTTCACTATGTTATAGCTGACCCCAAAATATGTGAATAACATATTTAAACAAAATACTCTAAATGCAATAGTTTTCAAGTTATAAGTGATTTACTCAACAGTTACAACCTAAAAGTAGCTATTACTCAGCTATGCCATGAGCTACAGGTCTGAAATTTTACTATGTTATAGCTGACCCAAAAGTAGCTGAACAACATATTGATACAAAATTCTCTAAATGCAATAGTTTTCAAGTTATAAGTGATTTACTCAACAGTGATAACCTAAAAGAAGCTATTACTCAGCTATGCCATGAGCTACAGGTCTGAAATTTTACTTTGTTATAGCTGATCCAAAAGTAGCTGAATAACATATTTATATGAAATTCTCTAAATGCAATAGTTTTCCAATTACAACTGATTTACTCAATAGTGAGAACTTCAAAGTAGCTATTACTCAGCTATGCAAGGACCCACAGGTCTGGAACTTCACTATGTTATAGCTGACCCCAAAATATGTGAATAACATATTTAAACAAAATACTCTAAATGCAATAGTTTTCAAGTTATAAGTGATTTACTCAACAGTGATAACCTAAAAGTAGCTATTACTCAGCTATGCCATGAGCTACAGGTCTGAAATTTTACTATGTTATAGCTGACCCAAAAGTAGCTGAATAACATATTTATATGAAATTCTCTAAATGCAATAGTTTTCCAATTACAACTGATTTACTCAATAGTCAGAACTTCAAAGTAGCTATTACTCGGCTATGCAAGGAGCCACAGGTCTGGAACTTCACTATTTTATAGCTGACCCCAAAATAGGTGAATAACATATTTAAACAAAATACTCTAAATGCAATAGTTTTCAAGTTATAAGTGATTTACTCAACAGTGATAACCTAAAAGTAGCTATTACTCAGCTATGCCATGAGCTACAGGTCTGAAATTTTACTATGTTATAGCTGACCCAAAAGTAGCTGAATAACATATTTATATGAAATTCTCTAAATGCAATAGTTTTCCAATTACAACTGATTTACTCAATAGTGAGAACTTCAAAGTAGCTATTACTCGGCTATGCAAGGAGCCACAGGTCTGGAACTTCACTATTTTATAGCTGACCCCAAAATAGGTGAATAACATATTTAAACAAAATACTCTAAATGCAATAGTTTTCAAGTTATAAGTGATTTACTCAACAGTGATAACCTAAAAGTAGCTATTACTCAGCTATGCCATGAGCTAAAGGTCTGAAATTTTATTATGTTATAGCTGACCCAAAAGTAGCTGAACCACATATTGATACAAAATTCTCTAAATGCAATAGTTTTCAAGTTATAAGTGATTTACTCAACAGTGATAACCTAAAAGTAGCTATTACTCAGCTATGCCATGAGCTACAGGTCTGAAATTTTACTATGTTATAGCTGACCCAAAAGTAGCTGAATAACATATTTATATGAAATTCTCTAAATGCAATAGTTTTCCAATTACAACTGATTTACTCAATAGTGAGAACTTCAAAGTAGCTATTACTCAGCTATGCAAGGAGCCACAGGTCTGGAATTTCACTATGTTATAGCTGACCCCAAAATATGTGAATAACATATTTAAACAAAATACTCTAAATGAAATAGTTTTCAAGTTATCAGTGATTTACTCAACAGTGATAACCTAAAAGAAGCTATTACTCAGCTATGCCATGAGCTACAGGTCTGAAATTTTACTTTGTTATAGCTGATCCAAAAGTAGCTGAATAACATATTTATATGAAATTCTCTAAATGCAATAGTTTTCCAATTACAACTGATTTACTCAATAGTGAGAACTTCAAAGTAGCTATTACTCAGCTATGCAAGGACCCACAGGTCTGGAACTTCACTATGTTATAGCTGACCCCAAAATATGTGAATAACATATTTAAACAAAATACTCTAAATGCAATAGTTTTCAAGTTATAAGTGATTTACTCAACAGTGATAACCTAAAAGTAGCTATTACTCAGCTATGCCATGAGCTACAGGTCTGAAATTTTACTATGTTATAGCTGACCCAAAAGTAGCTGAATAACATATTTATATGAAATTCTCTAAATGCAATAGTTTTCCAATTACAACTGATTTACTCAATAGTGAGAACTTCAAAGTAGCTATTACTCAGCTATGCAAGGAGCCACAGGTCTGGAACTTCACTATGTTATAGCTGACCCCAAAATATGTGAATACCATATTTAAACAAAATACTCTAAATGAAATAGTTTTCAAGTTATCAGTGATTTACTCAACAGTGATAACCTAAAAGAAGCTATTACTCAGCTATGCCATGAGCTACAGGTCTGAAATTTTACTTTGTTATAGCTGATCCAAAAGTAGCTGAATAACATATTTATATGAAATTCTCTAAATGCAATAGTTTTCCAATTACAACTGATTTACTCAATAGTGAGAACTTCAAAGTAGCTATTACTCAGCTATGCAAGGACCCACAGGTCTGGAACTTCACTATGTTATAGCTGACCCCAAAATATGTGAATAACATATTTAAACAAAATACTCTAAATGCAATAGTTTTCAAGTTATAAGTGATTTACTCAACAGTGATAACCTAAAAGTAGCTATTACTCAGCTATGCCATGAGCTACAGGTCTGAAATTTTACTATGTTATAGCTGACCCAAAAGTAGCTGAATAACATATTTATATGAAATTCTCTAAATGCAATAGTTTTCCAATTACAACTGATTTACTCAATAGTCAGAACTTCAAAGTAGCTATTACTCGGCTATGCAAGGAGCCACAGGTCTGGAACTTCACTATTTTATAGCTGACCCCAAAATAGGTGAATAACATATTTAAACAAAATACTCTAAATGCAATAGTTTTCAAGTTATAAGTGATTTACTCAAGTGATAACCTAAAAGTAGCTATTACTCAGCTATGCCATGAGCTAAAGGTCTGAAATTTTACTATGTTATAGCTGACCCAAAAGTAGCTGAACAACATATTGATACAAAATTCTCTAAATGCAATAGTTTTCAAGTTATAAGTGATTTACTCAACAGTGATAACCTAAAAGAAGCTATTACTCAGCTATGCCATGAGCTACAGGTCTGAAATTTTACTTTGTTATAGCTGATCCAAAAGTAGCTGAATAACATATTTATATGAAATTCTCTAAATGCAATAGTTTTCCAATTACAACTGATTTACTCAATAGTGAGAACTTCAAAGTAGCTATTACTCAGCTATGCAAGGACCCACAGGTCTGGAACTTCACTATGTTATAGCTGACCCCAAAATATGTGAATAACATATTTAAACAAAATACTCTAAATGCAATAGTTTTCAAGTTATAAGTGATTTACTCAACAGTGATAACCTAAAAGTAGCTATTACTCAGCTATGCCATGAGCTACAGGTCTGAAATTTTACTATGTTATAGCTGACCCAAAAGTAGCTGAATAACATATTTATATGAAATTCTCTAAATGCAATAGTTTTCCAATTACAACTGATTTACTCAATAGTCAGAACTTCAAAGTAGCTATTACTCGGCTATGCAAGGAGCCACAGGTCTGGAACTTCACTATTTTATAGCTGACCCCAAAATAGGTGAATAACATATTTAAACAAAATACTCTAAATGCAATAGTTTTCAAGTTATAAGTGATTTACTCAAGTGATAACCTAAAAGTAGCTATTACTCAGCTATGCCATGAGCTAAAGGTCTGAAATTTTACTATGTTATAGCTGACCCAAAAGTAGCTGAACAACATATTGATACAAAATTCTCTAAATGCAATAGTTTTCAAGTTATAAGTGATTTACTCAACAGTGATAACCTAAAAGTAGCTATTACTCAGCTATGCCATGAGCTACAGGTCTGAAATTTTACTATGTTATAGCTGACCCAAAAGTAGCTGAATAACATATTTATATGAAATTCTCTAAATGCAATAGTTTTCCAATTACAACTGATTTACTCAATAGTGAGAACTTCAAAGTAGCTATTACTCAGCTATGCAAGGAGCCACAGGTCTGGAACTTCACTATGTTATAGCTGACCCCAAAATATGTGAATAACATATTTAAACAAAATACTCTAAATGCAATAGTTTTCAAGTTATAAGTGATTTACTCAACAGTTACAACCTAAAAGTAGCTATTACTCAGCTATGCCATGAGCTACAGGTCTGAAATTTTACTATGTTATAGCTGACCCAAAAGTAGCTGAATAACATATTGATACAAAATTCTCTAAATGCAATAGTTTTCAAGTTATAAGTGATTTTACTCATGATGGAAGTTACTGAAAAGCCCAAAAGTAGCTAATACTCACTTAGCTATTGAGACAGACACCAAAGTTACTCACCATGTTGTAGCTATGAAAAAAGTAGCTGAATAACATATTTTAACAAAATGCTCTAAATGCAATACTTTTCAAGTTATAAGTGATTTACTCAACAGTGATAACTTTGGTGGGGGTACCCCCCTTGTAATGTCTCTAGCAAACAGACGAACAGACAGATTTGCATGCCTTGAACAATTTTTCATCCTCGATAGATAAGGTATCTTTTAAAAAAAACAGCATGTCTCTAGGCCTTGTAGTTTTGGAGGAGAAGTTGTTCACGCGGACGCCCACGCTGCAGAGTGACGACATAATGTCAGCTGACTGACAAGTCAGCTGACATAAAAAGCAAAAAGCGGAAACTAGTTCTAAAAATGAACTAGATCTCTTGGGTGAAGGCGATGGGGACTCTTTTACCGGTTCCAATGCAGACCTAGAGAGTGCTGCTGATAACCTCTTTACCTCACCCCCCCGTCCTCAACCTCTCGCCTTCAGTTCTTTATCTTTAAAGACCCCAGCCAAGGCTGTTCCTCCCACCCAAAATTGTAAATTTAATAAGTAAATTAAATTTTTACAAGTTAATACCCTATCCAATGGAAAATATGCTAAACCAGTCGACACAGACCGGCCCACCAAACGTCAGAAAAAGACGTCCTGTGTTTCCACCGGCTGGCCAGTCCATAGTACTGTGCACTCCCCAGATGGCGCCTCGTACTTCCTTCCTGTCTAGACAACCTGACGTCATAGCATCATTTTCGTTGTCTAAACCTCTTAGACCCCTAGTAAGCTGATAGCGGGGTCGGTGGGAGGGTCTTGTGTGTCCATTGGATAGGGTATTAACTTACAAAAATTTAATTTACTTATTAAATTTGCAATTTATTGCGTTAATACATCCTATCCAATGGACAATATGCTGAATAACTACCGCTTGGTCGGCGGGTAAGTTACTAGGGACATATGTGAACTCACAATAGCAAATTTTAACCTACGGTCTAGGCTGACTTTGTCAGGAGACCAATAGGCCCAGGCCTGGATTGACCTTAAGGTCAGGAAACCCTGTAAGGTCATGGTCGGTTGCCAGCAGCCGGTTACCCGGGGCTATACCGACGTCGCCCCCCACCTTTTTAACAGACCTGCTCTGAGGTAGGGGGAAGAGAGGGAGGAGTTCTGTCCCAGAATGTCAATAAACTTTCCAAAGGAAGCACATCACATTTTTTACTATGTACATATAGAAACTGTTTATACTATGTACATATATACAAATCTCCTCAATCTAAGGGCCACCTGTGGATCTGCTGCGCAGCCCATACCGAGCCCAATTGGTAAAGCTCCGAGTCAGCCCAAGCCACACCCTTCAGATAAAACTGTGCAAGGGTATTATGTGACTTCAGTGGCCGGCTGACAAGATTGGATCTAAGGAGACTCCCGACTGGAAGACCTTAGGAACAGCAAAGGCCCTGACATTGTGGGTTTTAACCTGATGTAAAGAGTGGGCCTCCTGGTCAGAGAGCTCATAACATAGGATCATAGTCTGCTTGATCTAAGAGGAGATAGAGGCAGATGTCTTTGTCGGAACCTTTCTTAAAAGAAACAAAAAAACCACCTCCTTATTCTACTTGACGTCTGAGGTCCTGTCCAAATAGTAGCGCAATGCTCTAACTGGAAAAAGGGACCAGTCAGACTTGAGGGATCTATCCAGAGAAGGGGGCCAGGGCTGTTATAACCACTGGGGCCACACTGTCTGGACCCTCTTGACCAGCTGATTTTTGGATAGAAAGCTGGGTAATGGATACAGGGACACCGTTCACCAATCGTAATATTTTTGTTTTGCCAAGCATGAATCTCACTTCTGCGTTTGCCCGACCCAAGGGCCAAGAAGAATACCGTCTTGAAGGTCAAATGCTTCAAGGAGGCCTCCTTGATTGGTTCAAACGGAGCCTTATTCAGTTGGTGCAAGACCAGTACCTACCTTTACACCAAAGCATATCCACCCTAGCCTGAATCATCCTCCTGGCGTTCTCCGTGGTGTTCGACCCCTGTATGTCCCTGGACACAGAATTTTGTTGACTGCTTTTTGTTTTGTTGCGCCTTAGAGTCCTCTTGTTTGGGGAGATTAAGCGCTATAAAAGTCCAATTAGAATTAGAATCAGTGAGAGGTTCCAGGAGGGTATGCCCCTCCTGCCTTTGGGTCTGTCTCTGTGGAAACTATCCAGGAGACGAACGAGATTTTTGTCCTTGCTTATGTTAAAGGGTGAATTTCCCAGTTTATCAGCAATGGCTGAACTGTAACCATCAATGGTGCTGCGCTGTAGCTTCCTGTCCTCATAAGATACATAAGGAAGTCAGCAACTGACTTTACAGTGGTACCCTGAGGTCCACCTGATTAGTGATGCACCACTTGTAACAATGGTCCAATTTGCCTCGACGACTGATCTGGATGATCCCCTTTGAGGAGCCTCAATTTGCTGCCACCGCCTCAGCGAAGCCCTGCTCCTCGAATGCTGAGGCTCCAGGAGCCGTGCATCGAGATTAAGATTTGTCAGATTTCTGGGAGGGATCTGATTGAATGGTTGTGTCAACAGGTTGGCCAGATTGGGCAGGCTCAGTGGGACTTGGCTGGACATGGCCACTGGATCCCAAAACCAAGGAATGATTCTCTTGTATGGGGAGTCTTGCAACATCACCGGCCGGTGCCACCTGTTGCATATTGCTTTGAAGATCTCCTGAAGGAGAGACCACTCTGTTTGGGTGGTCTGGTCTAGCCTGGATAGCTTGTCTGCGACCACACTCAGCCGGCCTGGAATGTGTCGGGCTTTTAGAGTTACTTGATTTCTGGCGTACCAGGTCAATACTCTCCATAGTAAAGCACAAAGTGGGCCCGACCTCATGCCTCCTTCCCTGTTTATTTATGACACCACTGTGGTGTTGTCTGTCTCTACAAGTACTATCTTGTGTATGCAGAGGTCTTGGAACTCTTGTAAGGCTAGAAAGACTGCCTATCAGGTAATTGATATGCAACTTGCTTTCCAGAAGGGACTAAGTGCCTCCTGTAGTGTGTTCGTTTAAGTGAGCACCCCACCCTGCTTTTGATGAATCTGTAAAATTTGCAGATCATGTTTTATTTGGGTGTAATGGTTTGCCTGTAAGGACATTGTCCTCTTGCAACCACCCTTGTAAATGTGGGTGCAATCACCTTGGTATTGGAATCACCTTTTCTAGTGACTCTGGTACCCTTCAGTTGTTTTTGAGATGCCACTGTATGGGTCTCCTATGAAGTCGGCCTAGGTGAAATTGCTTTCTTGTGGCTGTTAGTAAACCTATCAGACATGAACTGCTGGACCGGACAAACCGGTAGTGACAGTATTTCTAATATTTTTTCCTGAAGGTTCTACCAATGGTCCGGTATAGGTCAGACCCGACCAGCCATGAGGTCGAATTGGTAACCTAAACTTTGGCATATTTTCACTAGATCTAGTGTATGCCGGAGACAAACCCGGTGGGATGTGGCTATCACCAACCAGTTGTCTTAAGTACTGGTGGATTATTATACCCTTGTGTATGGCCATCAGTTTCAACTCCTTTGCTACTACAGTGAGCTCCATGGGTGCAGTGGACAGACTGAAAGACAGTGCTTTGAACTGGTATGTCCGACCCTGGACATGAAATTTGATATGTCCTGGACTGTTCCTGTATTGGTATATGGAAGTAGGCCTCCTTGAAATCTATTGAGGTAACCCACTCCCATTGTTGGAGGGTGGTCCTGATGGTCTCCGAAAAGGTTTGATTTGCTCAGACCTAGAATAGGTCTCCAATGGTTGTGTGGTTTTGGAACCACGAAAGGGTGGAAGAAGCCCAGAGATTTTGAACTGGCTCGACTGGCCCATTCTTTGTCCATAAGCTGATGTAATGCTTCTAACCAATATAGGTTCCTGTGAAGATGTGCATAGCAGTTGATAATTGGTCTTCACTGGAAAGGGAGAGTGTAGCCCTCCTTCAACATTTGTACTACCTAGGGTCCAGCCCCCTAAGGCTTCCAAAGTCCCGAAACGGGGTTAGTCTGGATCCTACAGGCAGATGTGTGCCACATTTGGGACATTTGCTAGTCTGACAAACATTTCTGTTCCTCCGCCCTCCGGACACTGATCGGGTCTGGTGACAATGATCCGAGAAAACAGTCTCTGTTCTTGCTGTAGTCCGGTCCGGTCCGGTGGGGCTGACACAACTTTTCACATTTAAAAGACTCTTGCCCCAGGCCAGCATCCTGCTGGTTATTCAGGTCTGTGTTTGTAAAGGTGAAATCTATTATCTACCAGTCAAGTCCAGCACTGATAACAGACTGTTGAAAAGTGTGATAAGGGAAGGTTGCCTGGCAGTAGCTGGGGACACTGTCATATCACCAAGGTCACTGATTGGTCTAAGAATTTTCTGTAACCAAATCTACCTTAGGCAACTCTGTCCGGTACCAGGACTCCATAACCGGTAATTTACTGTAAACAGTAAGTCTCTGTAACCAGCACAAAACTGGCAGGCTGGGGTCACCAATGAACTTAGACAGGTACTGGTGTATATATATATATATATATATATATATATTTTTTTTTTTGTAACCGGTAGGTTGAAGCAAGTGTACAAGACTGTGTAGCCAGTACCAGTCGGTACACTGTAACCAGGTGCTAAAAGTAATTTTACAACTATCTTCTGTGTTCAATTCAGCTTACTGTAGGTTTCCTCCATTAATTAAAGCATTTCTTTCATCGCACGTCTTATTTGTAGATTTGAAAATTGCTGGGAAAGCCCTTGTGAACTATTTTTAGAATCACTTTTGTTCAGTGTGTCACGTGACCAGCTTGCTGGCCGGAAAGACACGCGATTGGCTGACTGGAGCTCGTCAGTTGTCGCATTCTTTTGTGATACTTAAACATGCAAATGCGCAGTATTCTGCTCATCCACAAACCCCACTACCGACAACGAAGACCGGTCCATGAGAGAGGGACTGGTATCACAGTAGACGTAAGTTGTGAATAATGCAGTTCTGACCTTCCTAGTCGATGAAAACACGTGACCAGCTTCGTGATTTGGTCTGAAGGACACGCGATTGGCTAACTGGAGATGACGTCAGTATTCGCGTTCTTTGTGTGATGCTTTACCGGCAACTTTACAGTCCACAAAACCCCACTACCGACAAGGCCGGGTCTGCAAAGCAGGGACTGGAATCACAGTAGATGTGAGTTCTGAAGAACGCACTTCCGACCTTCCTGGTCGGAGAAAACATGTGACCTGCTTCCTGATTGGTCGGAAAGATACGCGATTGGCTGACTGGATATGACGTCAGAGGTCACGTTCTTTTGAGCTGGCCGGTCGGCTGATGATTTAAAGGCAGAGAAGCCTGGACCAGTGCGCTCTGAAGATGAAAGTCCTGGTCGATGCCGGTCTGAAGTCAGTTGCTCAGCTGGCTGTGCACTCAAACCAGTGTCCTGGCCATCCACTGCCCTTATTACTGACACAAGTGTCGGGTCCCCAAGGGTGGGACTGAGAGTGACTAAAGATAAAGTTCTTTCTATGTAAATACTTGGCGCGGTCGGCTGAATATGAGCTTGCCAGTCGACTAATGCTTTACAGCAAAGATGTCTGGACCAGTGCGCTCTGAAGAAATCTGAAGAATTCATCTCTTGCTTCTGATGAAAAAACACTAAATACTCGAGCTAGGCTGGTGTGACTGATGCTTCCCAGCAGAGAAGTCTTTACCAGTGCGCTCTGATAAAGAATGCAACTTTCATATGCATGAGGAATCCCTTCTATTTACAGTGTTCAAAACTACATAGACGGAAGTTTCCGTGATTCTTATTGTAGTACTAGAAAAGACGTTTCTATGGTGACTGTAGCTGGAAGGTTACAGAAGGTATCCTCAAACAAAAGACACGGATAAAAATACCTGTAGTATATCCATAATTCCTCAATATTGTCGATCTGCCCCTAACAACACAAAGGTTGAATGGGAGGAAACTAGCAAAATGGCTGCCTTCATATTTCTCGTCGATTACTGCCCATCAACACCAAATTGAGTCAACTAGGGAGCGTTTTCAGCAGATATCTTAAAGTATATCCGCGCTTGATATGTAGATAACACTTCTACACTATTCACATACAAGTTTGAAAATCCGCCATAATGCACACTTTTTCCTTAAAAACTCTGGAGATGTAGAAAACACGTCTGCACAATACACGTGCCAAACAAAAAAGATGCTATGACGTCAGGTTGTCTAGACAGGAAGGAAGTATGAGGCGCCATCTGGGGAGTGCACAGTACCACGGACCGGCCAGCCGGTGGAAACACAGGACATCTTTTTCTGACGTTTGGCGGGCCAGTCTGCGCCGACCGGTTTAGCATATTTTCCATTGGATATGATGTATTAACGCAATAAAAGTTAAAACCCAGAAATATTCAGTGTTGACATGGCAACAGCGGTTGCCAGATACCTCCCAAAGCCTGTTCAGCCCTAGACCTTTTTCAGCTAGCATACTCTAAAAATTTTGTGAAATTCCATGGATTGGTATAGGCTGTGGAACACCCACAAACTTCAGGGTTCCCACAGTCTTTTGACAACTGGATTCAAGGTCTTTTCAAGGTCAACAACAACAATTTTCAAGGATATATTTTAAGGCATGGCCTCCTATACCTCCCCTTCTAGCCGTCCATTTCTCCCACAAAATTCTTTATTGCCACATGATTTTAACATTTATAAACTCATTACAATGCTAGTTAACACATCTAATAATATTTTAACATAAACTTTGTTCAGACTAGATCATACTCGCTTTGCTGAGTCTGCCATAGCCATAAAACTAGATGATGCAGATGTTGGGGTAACAAATTCAAGGACTTTTCAAGTTTATTCAATTTTGGCAAAATTCAAGGACTTTCAAGGCCTTGAAATTGAAGCAATTTTTTTCCTACGGATTTTCAAGGATGTGAGAACCCTGAACTTTAAGACCCGAAAATCTTAAATGTAGTGATCTCAATGGGTATCCAAATATCTGGGTACCCGATCACTGAATTTCTACCCGAATCCAAAATCACATACCGGAGTACCCTCATGTAAGCAGAACTACTTCCAATATCACTGATGTTGGCCGACCGGATCCTGACATGTCCTGACTTCATAAAGTTACTTCAAAAGGAAACTATTCACTTAAAATGTACAACAATATTGTTTTCTTACCTTTATACACCATTTATAGTATTATATTTATCTTTTATTTTAGTTGTTTATGTATTGTCAAATGCAGAACGCTTTGAAAATCATTGGTATGTTAAAACAATTATTTAATTCTGACAAGATTATTTGCTGTATATTGGCCATATAGTGTCATTTATTAATTAAATAAATTAAAGGACAATGTTTTCACACAGTATTTGATGCCTTTGCATCAACCAAATTGACTGATCAACCATGCGACTCAATTTTCTTATGGAATGAACAGTGTTTTGATTGTACAGAAGTCTTCTTTTCATTGACATTTTTCCCCGTCCTGGTGTTTTGAATGAACCAACGAGTGAAGCCAAAAATAATACTAGAAATAGGACGCCCTGTTGATAGTAGGTGCAAATAGAAACAGGATAGCATAGAAGAACACACATTATCATGTGTAATGTCCACCCCATGAACCTTTTGCCAAAATTGTACAGTAGTTTTACAAGACCCTGTTTCATTTATAAAATATATCAATGATGCTTAAATATTTATTAGTGTAGATGTAAATTATTTCAGCTTCATGCCTTTTTGCATTGGTTGGGTCGAAAATTTGACGAAATCATTCTATCTTGCACGGTTAAGTAGATAGAAGCAAATTCCTGTTTTTCTATTTTTGGCAAAAATTTGAAAATTCAAAATGGCCGCCATTTTTGGGAAAAGGAAAATTTTTTGAAATTTTTTTTGTTTTGAGTACACTTCTTAGATACCCTATGGGTCGAAAATTTCAACGAAATAACTCTATTTTGCAAAATTCGAAAATTCAAAATGGCCGCCATACGTGGGGAGGGAAAATTTTTTGAAAATTCCAAAGAGTACATTTCTTAGATACCCCGTGGGTCGAAAATTTCGACGAAATCGCTCTATCTCGCACAGTTAAGGAGATAGAAGCAAATTTGTGTTTTGGCAAAAATTCAAAATGATCGCCATTTTTGAGGAGCGGAACCTTTTTTAAAGATTGCAAAGAGTATATTCCTTAGATACCCTGTGGGTTGAAAATTTCGACGAAATCGCTCTATCTTGCACGGTTAAGGAGATAGAAGCAAATTTGTGTTTTGCCATTTTTGGCAAAAATTCGAAAATTAAAAATGGCCGCCATTTTTGGGGAGGGGAAAATTTTTTTGAAAATTGCAAAGAGTACATTCCTTAGATACCCTGTTGGTCGAAAATTTCAACGAAATCGCTCTATCTTGCACGGTTTAGGAGATATGAGCACATTTGCCTTTTTCAGTATTCAAAATAGCCAATTACTTATTTAACTAGATTGGGCCAACTCGGCGCCAACATATCCCCAGACAGGTCATCACTCACGCCACAGGTTTTGATCGGGAATTTTTTAAAACATAATTACCCATTATTATATGAACTTCAGCACATCAATCTACTCTGTTTATATCTCCCCAAGGAAGATGGTGTATCCCCAGACGCCGAATACATAACTCAAATTATATTTTCAATCTTCCTGCAATGATAACTCTAAACCTATTTTCAAAGTATTTAAATGATTGATGATTGAATGTCCATTCTAAAATAATAATCCCAAAAGAGCATATCTGTTTCTATATTTGTTGACAAATAAAATATTATTTTTAACTCAACTCATCATATTTTTCAATCTTCCTTCAAAGTATTTAAATGATTGATGATTCAATGTCCATTCTAAAATTCATAATCCCAAAAGCGCATATCTGTTTCTATATTTGTTCACAAATAAAATATTATTTAAAAAAAAATTATTTATATTATTATTTTATTATATTATTTTTAGAATTTGCAAATTGTTTTCAGTTATTCATTTCCTCTATACCTATATATGTGGTCCATATATATGCAACCTAAATATGTGACACAATCTCAGTTCTGACTCCCCTTTGTGTTATATGTAATGAAGCCCACCACCTCCCACCCCCACCCCTCTCCCCTTCTCCACACCTCTCTCACTATTACACAAGATCTGCAACCCCATTGAGTTCTTTGTTTCTCATCTGATATCATTAAATACCTTTGTTTATTTAGTGTCACTCAATATAGCTGGAGGTCCCAGAGGTGGGTGGGGGGAATCCGGGTGGGGGATGTGGGTTGAGCATAAATGGTAAACAAACAATCTATATAAAAGGGGTACTCAAATACAAAAAGAATTGAGAATTTTAAGTATGTGATTATCAACTGAAATGAGTTCATAACTGTAGGAGCTGTGCCAAAATTAACTGAGGCAAGTTGAATAAAACTGGGCTAGTTGAGGGTTAAAAATCCCCTAGTTTTACTACATAAGGATATAATTTCATTAATATTGGGACTTAAAGCTCACTTAAAGTGTCCATTTTGTCTACTTCAATATGTTTCACCAGTTTCATTTTAAAAAGTGAAAAACTCAGCAAGCAGAGGTATAACACACAAAAATAAGTTCTTAAAAGACTAAGATAGCCATAACATTATTAATATTCAAAATTTAAATAGACAGGCATTTCCTTTTAAAAATTCAAAGATTTCAGCTCTATAACCCACATAGTTTGACAGTTACTGGGCTTTAAAGTGGCATAATATCCATAAATTGGGTTTCTGTGGGCATTTTACAATTGTTAAAGAGACCTTAGCAATTAAACTACAGATCTGAAACTTTTTGGGGGGACATACATAACAAACAAAAATCATATATAATACAGTTTAAGACTTGTCACACTAAGCATTTCCAAATAACAGGGCAAAATACGGAAAAAATGTCAAAAAAGGCACTTGGGCGAGTGTCTATGGCCCTCATACACAGGTTAAATGTCTACTAAAAACCTTGATTTTCGGCATATGTAAAAAGGACATAATAATGCATTCCCAGATGGGATTTCAGCTCCATCAATCACATAGTTTAACAGTTACAGGGCTTAAAGGTGGTAAAAAATCCAAATATTGGGTCATTGTGGGCCTTTTAGAGATCTCGATGTGGCTTTCAAATTAAAGCTTCAGACTTAAAATTTGTTACATACTAAGATTACACATAGAATATGTATCTAATAAAGTTTGAAACTTCTCAGACTTACCATTTCCAAGTTACAGAGCAAAATATGTGAAAAATGTCTTAAAAGGGTCACTCGGGTGGGTGTTAAAGGTCCTCATACACAGGTTAAATGTCTACTTGAAGCCTTGATTTTTGGCACATGTAAAAAGAACATAATAATGTATTCCCAGATGAGATTTCAGCTCTATCAGTCACATAGTTTAACAGTCACAGGCCTTAAAATTGGCAAAAAGTCCAAATACTGGGTCTTTATGGGGCCTTCTAGAGACCTAAATGTGGCCTTCAAATTAAAGCTTCAGACTTAAAATTTGTCACATACTAAGATTACACATAGAATATGCATCTAATACAGTTTGAAACTTCTTAGACTTACCATTTCCAAGTTACAGGGAAAAATATGTGAAAAATGTCTAAAAATGGTCACTTGGGTGGGGATTTATGGTCCTCATACACAGGTTAAATGTCTTCTTAAAGCCTTAATTTTTGGCACATATAAAAATAACATACTAATATCTTCTCAGATAGGATTTGAGCTCTATCAGTCACATAGTTTGACAGTCACAGGGCTTAAAAGTAGCAAAAAGTCCAAATATTGGGTCTTTGGGAGCCTTTTAGAGACCTCAATTTGACCTTCAAAATTAAAGCTTCAGACTTAAAATCTGTTACATACTAAGATTACACACAGAATATATATCTAATACAGTTTGAAACTTCTCAGACTTACCATTTCCAAGTTACAGGGAAAAAGATGTGAAAAATGTCTTATAAGGGTCACTCGGGTGGGTGTTTATGGTCCTGATACACAGGTTAACTGTCTATTAAAGGCCTAAATGTTGGGGCACATATAAGAAAACACATAGATATATTCCCAGATGATATTTAACTTAGATGAGAGACATAGTTTGAAAGCTACAGTGCTTGAAAGTGGCAAAAAGTGCATAAATTGGGTCTCTGTGGGCACTTTTGAGACCTTAAGTCGACCCCTTTGGGTAAACCTACAGCCCTAAAATTTTCTACAGACAAGGATTACATATCAAAGTTATACCTAGCGCAGTTTGAGACTCATCAGAATTATCACTTCCAAATTATAGGGCAAAATATGTGTAAAGTATAGCAAAAAATCCCTAAGTGGGGGTATTTATGGGCCTCAAACACAATTTTCTCCTCAACTTAAAGTCATGATTTTCGGCACATGTACTAAGAACATATTAATGTGTTGTCAGGTAAAATTTCAGCCAGCTGAGCATCATAGTTTGTGACCTACAGGGCTCTAAGTGGCCAAAAGTGCAATTTCTGACCTTAAGGTGGCCATAAGTTCTTTTTTACTGGGAGTTTAAGGTCACCTTAAAATAGGGATCTTCCTTTGGGCACCCTTAACATGTGTACCAAGTTTGAAAAAAAAATATTAATTTGTTTTTGAGTTATCGCGTCCACAAGGAAATTTCTACGGCGGCGGCGGCGGCGGCGCGACGGACCTGAATCCAATATATCCCCGACTTTCGTCTGGGGATATAATTAATTACTCACTCATCTATGAAGCAATTACCCCCAAAAGCAATCCCATACAAGCTATTAACCCAATGAACCTCCATACCAAATTTCAGAAAGCTAGGCTTAATAGCATTCCTTAAAATGTCTGGAAACCAAAGAGCTACTCAAAAGTAGCAAAGTAGCTATTACTCAGTTAGCTATAGAGCTATCATCACCAAAAGCAATCCCATACAAGCTATTAACCCAATAAACCTGCATGCCAAATTTGGTAAAGATAGCATAAGAACTGTTGCCTAAAATGTCTGGAAACCAAGTGGGACGCCGGAAAAAGCAAAAATAATACAAATAATCCTAATATATACAATTAATTTGTCATTTGGTAAATAAAAATGCTGGCAAGAGATAAAGCAAATGGTTGGACCCCATGTAATGTGTGAGTTTTAAATTTGAAAATGTGGAGATTTTTGTATTATCACCTATTATCGCCCATCGGAGCGAGTACCCGGGTACCCGCCCTTTAAAATCACTACCCACCCAGTCCCACAAAACCTGGTATATTGAGAATACTACTTAAAAGTGTATGCAATAGTTGTTACCAAAAATGTTATCAGATCTCTTGGGGTAAACATATTCTGAAAATTTGGTGAAAATTCAATGCACGGGCTTAGGCTTTAGAACACTGAAACATTAAGACCCAAAAATCTTAAAAGTGTTGCCTGTTACCACCCCCACCCCCCCCAATACTAATCAGCTTTAGATCCCCCTGAAATAAATATATCCTGAAAATCTGTGCATGGGTTTAGGCTGTGGAACACCCACAAACTTTAAAATGCAAAAGTTGTTGCCAGATACCCCCCAAATGCTAATCAGCTCTAGATCTCCTTGGGGTAAACCCTGAAAATTTGGTGAACACCCACAAGCTTTATGCCCGCAGTCGCCTGGACAACTATAACCCCAGCCTTTATGGGCTTGTGTTAAAAATTATTCTTCTATATCTTATACAAGATTGTGCATAAACAAAACAGTTAGTAGTATTTTTTATTGACTTTTTTTCTCATTTCTTGAATGTATTTTAGTCTTTCTAGAACTTCGAAAATGATTTCTTTCCTGATGACCCAGGACCCTTGGCTACCTTGAGGACATTAAACCTGACAGTCTTGCTCAATGGTCTACACTCTCCCACTGTGACAACATCCCCTGGAGTGACATCTCTGAAACACATGTTGCAATAGATGTTCAGAATAAGTAACCTGTGATGGTACAAGCAATTAAAGATGAAAACAAGGCTTACAGTCACACCCAATCGATGAAAGTCGAGAGACAAAACAAATGTGATCTCCAGAAGCAAAGGCCACATAAGAAGCTCATTTAGTAAAATTTTAATCAAGCTTAAGTGACATTCAAATTTTGACTAGAGTGAATTTTAATTTCAAAGTTCATCTGGCAGACATACAATCTGGTATTATCTGATTAACACTTGGATTTTGTTGAGGCGAAATTAAGATCCTACAGCAAATTAAAAAATTGTGTCTTACCTAAAACAAGGGCTCAGATGTGCAGAAAGATTCTTGTGTCTTTTTTCAAAGCGGTTATACTTTCTGATATAATGCAAGTAGTCTCTGCGAACAACTACAGTACGCTGCATCTTCATTTTGGTCACAACACCTGTTAGGATTCTGCCACGGATGCTTACATTGCCTGTGAAGGGGCACTTCTTGTCAATGTAGGTGCCATCAATCGCCTGAAAATAAATAACAGGTATTTTTGGTTAAAATTACCATGAAAGCTGAACTATAAACCAACTTAACCTACAACTAAACTTCAAAGTAATTTAGCCTAAATGGAGACAAAGTCTGGAATTGCAAAAAAAAATTTTAAATTGCAATAAATCTGCTAATTGTTTCACAGTCCCAAGTAAGAGTGCATGAAAATGGCCTTGAGTACACTCGCCGTACACTCGACTCACATCAAGTACCCGTTGTTTAAGAGAGAAAATGCTTATAACTTTAAATGCTCACTGAAAATGGCATCAGAGATGCCCGTACATTTTCAACACCATGAGATATAGAAGTAGTGAAACAGTACAAAGATCAGGATACTTTCAGAGCAGTGTCAGTTATATAAAGCTCCTAAATAATGTTTACATAGAGAAAATAACATCTAAGAGAAAGAAAATGTATGTAAAGATAAAGTATTAAAACAATACAATCCAATAGCAAGATGACAGCATTAATCAGTAAACTAAAAAATTTGAAGCTGTAAAATTTATTAGTTGTAGAATATCCATCAATGGAAATAGCACAATTATGTAATAGTGCATATAATAATCAGCTGCAGCAATCCATATCTTTGTCTCAAATATGGCAAGTGAACACACTTTGGCAGAGCAAAAAGGTCACACCATGATGCACACATACACCCCCTAACAAATGTCCCTACCAAGTCACAACCTTCTACACCTTATGGGATCCAAAAAATAGTCCAGACAAGATTTTAAAACTCATGGTCACTATGACAAGGTCAAAGGTCAAATCAAGGTCACACCATGATGTTGCACATCTACACCCCCGAACCAATGTCCCTACCAAGTATCAACTTCCTACACCTTACAGTTTCCAAGATATGGCCCAGACAAGATTTTATAGGTCAAGGAGACTACGGCAAGGTCAAAGGTCAAATCAAGGTCACACCATGACGCCGGACACCTACAGATATTGGTGATGAATTATTTTGTGAAATAGAAGACAATGTTTATGACAAATATGCTATAAAGTTAATGTTAAAAGGAGATGAAGAACATATAGTTGGGCATATACCTATTGAAATGAGTAAAATTTGTCATTTTTTTATCAAGAGAGGACGTTCTATAGAAGCTGTGGTTACTGGAAAAAAATTTTTGGGTAATGGCCTAGAAATACCTGCAAATATATTCGCTGGATCTGAAGCTGATGTGTTAAAAATTTCGAAACTTTTGAAATAGCTTGAACCATTAATATGGAACAAAAAAAAAAAAATGCCACAAATCATATTCTTTTGCATTTAAACTGAAGTTATTGACTTTGCAAAGAAACATAAAGCATCCAAACTGTTTTATATAGACAGGAAAAGGGTCAGAAAGTGGTGTCAAAATAAGGAGAAACTTCAGGAGCGACTAAAGTGTCGCCGGCGGTTGGCAGGAGGTGGAAGGTCAGTTAGATTTATGGATATTGATGAGGAACTTGAAATACGGATAAAGGAACGACGTAGTAAAGGTGTTAGGATTACAGGGAAAACAAGCATAAAGAAAAGGGTAACCATTCATTCAAGACATCTTCGGGTTGGTTCACAAGTTTCAAAAAGAGACATAATATCACTTTCCGTAGGGTCAACTCATGTGTCACAAAAACCTGTTGAAATTGTGAACGACAAGGTGGACAAATTTTTTAACTGTCATTTGCATGCGAAAGATTCATAATTATCCTCCTTACGCTATTGTAAACATGGATGAAACCCCAGTATGGCTGGAAATGCCTGGGAAGTCAACCCTCAATACTGTAGGAATGAAGGAGATCAGAATGGGCTCCACTGGACATGAAAAACAAAAAATTGCTCTAACATTATCAGCATATGCTGATGGCACAAAAATGGTACCCTTGGTCCACTTACCAGGCTCCAGACCCTTACCTAAAAAGGACATCCCTAGTGGCATTGTAGTCAACATGTGTGGAAGTGGTAAGAAATCTTGGGCTGATGAAGAGAGCATAAAACTTTGGCTGCAAAAACTCTGGGGGCAAAATAATACACAGTGACGTTTTTTAGTTTGGGATTCTTTCAGGGCCATTTAACCCCTTCAATAAAAAACTTCTCAATCAAAAATATAACTCAGACATGTGTGTTATCCCTGGCGGATGTACATCAAGATTGCAACCTGCTGATGTCTCATGGAACAGAACTTTTAAATCAAAAATTGCTGAACTGTATGAGGAGTGGCTATTTTCTGGCCAAATTGATACAACAAAATCAGCCAACAGATGCTGTTGTTGTGGATCAAAATTGCCTGGGGGGTTATTTCACCTGAAATAATCATCGAGTCTTTTAAAAAGTGTGGCATCACCAATTCCATTGATGGAAATGAGGACCATTTGTTTCAGGCATCAGATGAAGAAGACCCCTTTGATGGATTTGATGCTGATGATGTTCAGCACACTGAGGCCATTTATTCAAATATCAGACCTAATAGTGACATAAATAATTTAGAGTTCAGTGAAAGTAGTGAAAATGATGACTCAGATAATGTCTCAAATTCAGACACTGACTATGACAGCCCTGGGCATTAAAGAGTAAATTTTGACTATAAACTGATTGTAAAAATATAAAAAATTGCATCGCCCCGGGTGTTTATACAGAAATTACAGTATTCTGCAATGGCATAGGTTCAAAAGTCAAAACTGATCTATATGTTGGATTTTAGCCCAGGAATATTTTAACGCAAAAGTTGAAATACAAACTGAAAGGTCATGAGGCATTACAACTGTAAAAGTCTACTTGAATAGGGGTGTGATGTTAGATTTTCTCGTTCCGGATTCCGCCAATGCAAAACAGCCCCAATTGCATGATACCGAAAAAAATTTCAGTATTTCCCCAAGCGGATAGACCTATATACCGAAAGTGATTTTCTGTAATCCAAAACATGGCAGTTTCTCTGAAAGAAATGGCTATAAATACATTAAAATCTAGTGCAATATGTGTGAATAATTATTATTTCTTCTGATTCAGCTTTGGCATTTAATATTTTACGTTTTCCAAAAATTACATTAGCAGACATTTGAGATTCCAGTTTTAAAAGTGGTCATGGTATTTCAGCATAATAGTCTCCATACCACCACTACCAACTCACCCCTATTATTAAATACTGTAAAAAATCTGATGTGCCATTTTTATAAATCATATATACTTAGAATTCCTTTGATTTACCACATTTTAGTTGCACCCTTTCAACATTTACAGTTTTTAATCCTTTCTATCACCAAAATGTAGACAACACATCTACAATACATGAATACAAAGTTATCATTATAGTTACCTCTCTTGGAGTTTTAAATCCTAGACCCACTGCCTTGTAGTAACGTGGAGCTTTACCCGACTTTCCACCTATCAAAGCCTTCTTCTTGTTTAAGAAAACATTCTCTTGCTTCTGAAAAGCTTTTTCTGTCTAAAATTAGGGAAAAAAAAGAAGAAATAATACACTTTCCAAACAAGGGTGCAGTGGCTGGCTTTCTGCCAAGCACAGAGTCGAATCTTAGGACAGCATTGGGTTTTGAAATCTAAATCATTCTATTAACGCCCGCATTTCCAAACTGCTTGCAAAGACGTTTACAGATCTGTGTAGCGAGATGTGCTGGGTATTTATAGTGACCAGATACAGGACAGGAAAGGTTTATAAATAGAGAGGTCCTCTGTGTAAGTGTGCAGTTTAAAATTTGATTTTGAAGGAAGACATATGTTAAATTTGAAGCATGGATTTCGTAAGATTAGCGAACTAGTTCATATAATAAATATAAAACACATTTGGATTATACCGTATATATGTATAGTGTGTTATAAAGATATTTTACACAAGCAAACTGTATTTTTACCAAATATTCAATAATATTCAGTTAAAATAAGGGAATTTTGAAGGAATAAGATGTAGGCAATACGATGTTGCAGTCTTCAGCCAATATTTCTCGTGGCCATGTTTAACATTTATAAATATTTTAATGTGAAAACTAGAAAAAGGTTTTTGCTAACAAAAACAAGCAGCCAGGATGGAGAGCTGTAACTTCATTCATATTGGGACTTAAAGGTGACCATAAAAGAAGAATGTTCCTTTTGTCATCCTTTATAAGTGGACAAAGTTTAGCTAAGGTCAGTTGAACAATAGCTGAAGGCTGAAAACTTCCTTTTTTCACTGTAAGCTGACCATAACTTCATCGATATTGGAACTTTAAGGTGACCATAAAATCAGAATATCCCTTTTGTCAACCTTTATAAATGTGCCAAGTTTTATTCTAAAAATTTAAACATTAACCGAACTTAGGGCTGAAAAAACCTACATTTTAAGTTGAATATGGCCATAACATTATTAATATTTAAATCATAAGGTAGTTAGTCTTCTTTTAATCAACCTCAATATCAATATAAGATAGATTCTTTAACAATAGAAAAAACTAGGGTGAAGTGGTTGGCATCTGCCAACCACAGAGTCGAATCTTAGGCCAGCAGTGGGTGTTGAAATCTATAAACTTGGTATTATCGCCCGCAAGACAGAGTGAGGTGCGGCGACAATAAAATATTGCTGGATTATATATTTGTAAAATATTGTTACAAACACCATTGTAGCCTCACGTTTTCATCACTCTGTGGGTGTACAACTACCAGCATTTGATATTTTATTTGTTTTAAATATTGCGAGAAGACAGAGTGAGGTGCGGCGACAGTAAAATATTGCTGGATTATATATTTGTAAAATATTGTTAGAAACACCATTGTAGCCTCACGTTTTTATCACTCTGTGGGTGTACAACTACCAGCATTTGATATTTTGTTTTAAATATTGCGAGAAGACAGAGTGAGGTGCGGTGACAGTAAAATATTGCTGGATTATATATTTCTAAAATGTTGTTAGAAACCCCATCGTAGCCTCACGTTTAGAAACCCCATCATGAATTAACTTCTAGGACATACAAAAGCGCCTTCTAGTGGTTGAATGTAGAACTACGGAGTTTGAATATTTTGATTGGCTAAACAAAAAATGTATAGTACTACCGTGACATCAGTTCATTCATAAATTTCTTTGCGGTTTATTTGTTTGACAAATAATTGAGTACAGGTAGATGGGCAGACAGCAATTTTACATTAACAGTGACTGCGTGATAAACCCTGCAGACGAATAAATTAATTGGGGTTTAAGGTCTAGAAACCAGCAGACGAAACCGTTAAAAAAGACTCATTCGAGTAGGCCATAACAATGGGTAAAACAATAGTTTCTAGGACATCCGGGACCTTACAGAAAGCCAGACGTAGTGCTAGACAAGCTTTTAACTTTATAAAATATAACTGAATAAAAGTACTAAAAATCTTCAAAATGGCAGAGTGTATACTATACACCTTAATCTACCGATATGTGAACAAATATTATGCAGAATTTGATATTTAAGGGCTTAATCGGCCAATTTAAAATCGCGGCCACAACCCAGTACATAACTCGAATCAAAGATTCGACTAATAAAGGAGCCAGATGGTTTTATGCGAATTTTATGACTTTAGGGGGGACCATAACTCCAATTATAACTAGACCAAGGACGCATCTGTGGCCAGATGTAAGATGTATCCACCGGCAAAGGCAAGAGTAGCCATTACTCAGCTATGCCACGAGCTAGAGGTCTGAAATTTTACTATGTTATAGCTGACCCAAAAGTAGGTGAATAACACTTTGCACAAAATTCTCTAAATGCAACAGTTTTCAAGTTACAAGTGATTTTACTCATGATGGAAGTTAGTGAAAAGTCCAA
Source organism: Sabellastarte sp. h YS-2021 (assembly GCA_964017235.1). Lineage (NCBI taxonomy): Eukaryota > Metazoa > Annelida > Polychaeta > Sabellida > Sabellidae > Sabellastarte > Sabellastarte sp. h YS-2021. Next base: position 24,223,714 of record OZ024934.1, read on the forward strand.
AAATAGCTCTTACTCACTTAGCTATTGAGATAGACACTCAAGTTAATCACCATGTTGTAGCTATGGAAAAAGTAGCTTAATAACATATTTTAACAAAGTGCTCTAAATGCAATACTTTTCAAAAAGTTCTTCACAAAGTAGATGAATGAGTTATTTGATAAAAATTGGGTATCCGCAATTCTTTTAGAGATAATTAGCATTTACACATTTTGAGTAGGCCAATAATTAGGTACGGGTCTGAAACTTCACCAAGTGAAAGCTCTCCCAAAAGTAGGTGAATGAGTTATTCAAAAGTAGCTATTACTCACTTAGCTATTGAGATAGATGCCCAAGTTACTCACCATGTTGTAGCTATGGAAAAAGTAGCTGAATAACATATTTTAACAAAGTGGTCTAAATGCAATACTTTTCAAGTTATAAGTAAGTAGCTACGGATCTGAAAATTCACTAATTGAAAGCTCTTAAAACTGTATCTGAATGAGTAATTTGGGAAAAATTGGCTATCTGCAATACTTTTAGAGATAATTCGCATTTACTCATTTTGAGTAGGTGAGTAATTACCTACGGGTCTGGAACTTCACCATGTGAAAGCTCTACCAAAAGTAGATGAATGAGTTATTTGAGACAAATTGGGTATCCGCAATACTTTTAGAGATAATTAGCATTTACTCATTTTGAGCAGGTGAATAATTAGCTAGGGGTCTGAAACTTCACCAAGTAAAAGCTCTCCCAAAAGTAGGCGAATGAGTTATTTGAGAAAAATTGGCTATCTGCAATACTTTTAGAGATAATTCGCATTTACTCATTTTGAGTAGATGAGTAATTAGCTATGGGTCTGAAACTTCACCAAGTGAAAGCTCTTCCAAAAGTAGGTGAATGAGTTATTTGAGAAAAATTGGCTATCTGCAATAGGGCCGGGTCGGTAGTTCCGGTATCTCGGTATCGAGAGCATTTTACTGAAATACCGTGATGAGATTTTACAACCGCCACTTCGCTTGTGAACACATATAATGGAAGGAATAGTTAAAATATTAGAAACCTACCCAAAATCTGAAGAAATTATAAGCTTTGTCCCATATTTTCCAGCATTTGCAGACTTTATGCAGTACTATCGATTACGTTGAGCAGAACTGCCATGTTTAGGTTACGACAATTTATAACCTCAATTTCGCTTGTCAGCTTATATAACTGAAGGAAAACTTAAAATATTGGGAACAAACAAGAAATCTGAAGAAATTATAAGCTTTTATCTCGTATTTCGTCCATTTGATCACTTTTATTGTGATGTCATGAAGAGGAAACATCCATGTTTGTTTGGGGTGTACTAAAACGCGGAATTCCGGAATCGGTACGGTTTTGCATTGGCGACCTCCCGATGTACGTATTATTCATACCGACCCATCCCTAATCTGCAATACTTTTAAAGAGATAATTCGCGTTTACTCATTTTGAGTAGACTAGGTGAGTAATTATGTACGGGTCTGAAACTTTACCATGTGAAAGCTCTCCCAAAAGTAGATGAATGAGTTATTTGAGAAAAAATGGCTATCTGCAATACTTTTAAGCGATAAGCCACCTGCCAAATATGAAAGAAATGTGGGAAGAAATGTGGACTGTAGGTCGCTAACAAGCAATATTCCACATTCTAGACATTTTTGTCTACCACAGGCCCAATTTAGACATAAACCCTACCAAAAAGATAGGGTGGCGAGTCCTCTAGCATACCAAGCCACCTGCAAATATGAAAGAAATCTGGAAAGAAATGTGGACTGTAGGTCGCTAACAAGCAATATTTCACATTTTTGACATTTTTGTCTACCACAGGCCTAATTTAGACATAAAGCCTACCAAAAAGATAGGGTGGTGAGTCCTCCCACCATATCAAGCCACCTGCCAAATATGAAAGAAATGTGGAAAGAAATGTGGACTGTAGGTCGCTAACAAGCAATATTCCACATTTTAGTCTACCACAGGCCTAATTTACACATAAAGCCTACCAAAAAGATAGGGTGGCGAGTTCTCTAGCATACCAAGCCACTGCCAAATATGAAAGAAATCTGGAAAGAAATGTGGACTGTAGGTCGCTAACAAGCAATATTTCACATTTTAGACATTTTTGTCTACCACAGGCCTAATTTAGACATAAACCCTACCAAAAAGATAGGGTGGCGAGTCCTCTCACCATATCAAGCCACCTGCCAAATATGAAAGAAATCTGGAAAGAAATGTGGACTGTAGGTCGCTAACAAAAAATCTCTGCGGACACGGGCGATGATGAATCCATAGTATCCCCGCTTCACGCCGGGGATACAATAACAGTTTAAGGTCACCATAAAGTCGCGATAATCCTTTCGTAAATCTTAATATATGTGCCAAGTTTGGTTGAAAAAAGTCAAAAACTAAGGGAACTGGAGGGCTAAAACCAGCTTTTTGACATTAAAGTGACCTTAAGATTGCAGATACAGGGCTAAAAACTTTGGCATGTGAAAGATTTTCAAGAAGTAGCTTAATCAGTTATTCCAACAAAACACCGAAATCCTGACCGTTTTTGAAATACAGACAAAGTATCCATTTAAAAAAAAATTTACAAAAATGAAACTCCTCCCATCTAGGCATCTATGGTCCGATTGATCAGAAAATCCTTTTCAACCAGCAAAATTTGATCTAGAATGTACCTGGTAAATTTTATAGCACTGGTGGGTGTGGTTTTTTCCGAAACGCGATGTCGGGGTGTTTTTTGCAAAATGCTTAAGGTTACCTGAAGTAGAGCGTAAGGTCTCCGCAAAGTTTCCCAAAAAATTTTCCTGCCCCTATAGTTTTAAAGAAAGATAAGGAAAGAATAAGTTGAAAGCCCAAGAAGTTATTCAAGGGAGACCATAATCCTGTGGCGGCGGCAATCAGTCGAACTTACGTGGAAACATATAAGCGCCCCTGATGGGCCGCTTAATTACTTTATTTTCAAAAGAAATATCTTGCCTTTAAACTTTTGCAGATCTTTGTAGTATTTATATTTGCAGATGAAAGCCATTTCTTTTAATCGTTATGCTTTCAAAACCAAATCTCACTGATCAGCTCATGAATATTAATGAGATGTACAAGTCCACAAAGAGATCTTCAGTTATATTTACATTTTACACTGTGGCCAATGTAGTGCCCTGTGTTTTCTTTGTATATAAGCTGTTGGTGATCAGTATTTTAATCTCAGATATGATATATATGGACATCATTTTTTAACAACTAGATTTCTTTGAAACTTTGTAAATCCATTGTCATTTGTCATTTACCTTGAAGCAAATATGTAGACGTTTGTTAATGAGCGTATATAAACCGTGAATTTGTAATATTTTCATTCTCAAGGAAAACAGACCTTTTCCAGTGATGTTTACTCTATAAATTATATATTTTCCAGATATATAAAATATTTTAGAAGTTCTTGCAAGTTGCAACACTTCAAAACAGATTACAGACAAATTAAAGCATGTATAATAACTTCTAGGAAATGGACATCCCAACAGTGCCTTGAAGTGGTTGAATGTAGAAATACGAGTTGTGCACATATTTTTATTAAAGGCTCTTGTCACGGATGTAGTAAAATATAGATATAACCCTGAAGTGTTGCGCAGTCACTGTTAGTGTAAAATCATTGTCTGTGCATCTTCGTGACTTCATCCATTCATCGAAGCATGACAATTAATTCACAAATCAATCTGTAGTAAAATAACATGCATTCATTTTATCTGTCTATCCATTTTGCAGGCCGATATTAGAAGACTTTACAACTAACATGTTCTGAAATTGGAGCTGCACTGTGGACTGAATGCACGTCATAATCCTCAAGTCTCGCACAGTCATTGTTAGTGTAAAGTCGTTGTCTGCGCATCATATTTTTATTGACCAATGTCTAGTACTACCGTGATGTCACCTCATTCATTTATTTATTTGTTTGACAAATGAGTAAGGCTGTGACTAATTTAAAACACAAATATCTGTCAAGCTATGTGATTGGTTCATAAGAAATACTTTGAAAATTAATTGTCATGCTTCGATGAATGAATGAAGTCAAGTAGATGTGCAGACAATGACTTTACATTAACAGTGACTGCGCGAGAAACCAGCAGACGGATAAATATGTACTTTAATGAGAATTGTCATGCTTTAAGTAGAATTGTCATGCTTCAATGAATGAATAGGGGCACGTAGATGCACAGACAATGACTTTACATTAACAGTGACTGCGCAATAAACCAGCAGACGGATAAAGATGTACTTGAATTAGGGATGCACAAACGACGATTTTACATTTCTACTGACTGCACACACATTTTCTTTTCTGGAAACCAGCAGACAGATAAATATATGTACTTTAATTGTGGATGCACAGACAACTATTTTACAATTAGACTGACTGCACATACATTTTCATTTCTAGAAACCAGCAGGCGAAATCGTTAAAAACTAGAAATAGGACACCCTGTTGATAGTAGCTGCGACATATGAATAGAAACAGGATAGCATAGAACACACATTATCATGTGTAATGTCCACCCCATGAACCTTTTGCCAAAATTGTACAATAGTCTTACAAGACCCTGTTTCATTTGTAAAATATATCAATGATGCTTAAATATTTATTAGTGTACATGGAAATTATTTCAGCTTCATGCCTTTTTGCATTGGTTGGGTCGAAAATTTTGACGAAGTCACTCTATCTTGCATGGTTAAGAAGATAGAAGCAAATTTGTTTTTTCTATTTTGGGGAAAATTTGGAAAATTCAAAATGGCCGCCATTTTTGGGAAGAGGAAAATTTTTGAAAATTGCCACGAGTACATTTCTTAGATACCCTATGAGTCGAAAATTTTAACGAAATAACTCTATTTTGCATGGTTAAGGAGATAGAAGCAAATTTTGTGTTTTTCCATTTTGGGTAAAAATTCGAAAATTCAAAATGGCCGCCATATGTGGGGAGGGGAAAATTTTTTGAAAATTGGCTAGAGTACATTTCTTAGATACCCTGTGGGTCGAAAATTTCGACGAAATCGCTCTATCTCACACGGTTAAGGAGATAGAAGCAAATTTGTGTTTTTCCATTTTGGGTAAAAATTCGAAAATTCAAAATGGTCGCCATATGTGGGGAGGGGAAATTTTTTTGAAAATTGCTAAGAGTACATTTCTTACATACCCTGTGGGTCGAAAATTTCAACGAAATCGCTCTATCTCGCACGGTTAAGGAGATAGAATCAATTTTGTGTTTTGCCATTTCGGGCAAAAATTCAAAATGGCCGCCATATGTGGGGAGGGGAAAATTTTTTTGAAAATTGCCAAGAGTACATTTCTTAGACACCCCATGGGTCGAAAATTTCGACGAAATCGCTCTATCTCGCACGGTTTAGGAGATATGAGCACATTTGCCTTTTTCAGTATTCAAAATAGACAATTACTCATTTTTTTAATTAATTACTCATCTATGAAGCAATTACCCCCAAAAGCAATCCCATACAAGCTATTAACCCAATGAACCTCGATACCAAATTTCAGAAAGATAGGCTTAATAGCATTCCTTAAAATGTCTGGAAACCAAAGAGATACTCAAAAGTAGCAAAGTAGCTATTACTCAGTTAGCTATAGAGCTATCATCACCAAAAGCAATCCCATACAAGCTATTAACCCAATAAACCTGCATGCCAAATTTGGTAAAGATAGGATAAGAACTGTTGCCTAAAATGTCTGGAAACCAAGTGGGACGCCGGACGCCGGAAAAAGCAAAAACAATATGTCCACCCCCCAGTGGGTGGACATAATTACTCACTCGAGTATGCCACAACAATGGGAAACACAATACTTTCTGAGGAAATACGGGACCTTACAGAAAGTCAGACGTAGTGCTAAACAAGGTTTTAACTTTATAAACTATACCTTAATAAAAACATTAAACAAGAGGGTCAAACATGCCCCAAAAGGCAGGTTGCGCAGGCACCAATAAGGTTAGCGACTGCTGTAATTAAATTTAGAAACAAGGAAAGAAATGTTAGGTCACCAGTTAAGGTAAAGTTAAACAGTTAAGGTGTTAGACGTGCTAAGAAATGTAAAACTTGTAATCTAGGTTACATATTTGTGTCTATGCTATAAACGGACAAACGAAAAGACAGAACTAGAAATAGGCCGCCCTGTTGATAGTAGATGCGAATAGAAACAGGATAGCATAGAAGAACACACATTATCATGTGTAATGTCCACCCATGAACCTTTTGCCCAAATTGTACAGTAGTCTTACAAGACCCTGTTTCATTTGTAAAATATATCAATGATGCTTAAATATTTGATAGTGTAGATGTAATTTATTTCAGCTTCATGCCTTTTTGCATTGGTTGGGTTGAAAATTTTGACGAAATCACTCTATCTTGCACGGTTAAGAAGATAGAAGCCAATTCCTGTTTTTCTATTTTTGGCAAAAATTTGAAAATTCAAAATGGCCGCCATTATTGGGAAAAGGAAATTTTTTTGAAAATTGCCAAGAGTACATTTCTTAGATACCCTATGGGTCGAAAATTTCAACAAAATAACTATTTTGCACGGTTAAGGCCAGTTTGTGTTTTTCCATTTTGGGCAAAAATTCGAAAATTCAAAATGGCTGCCATTTTTGGGGAGGGGAAAATTTTTTGAAAATTGCAAAGATTACATTCCTTAGATACCCTGTGGGTTGAAAATTTCGACGAAATCGCTCTATCTCGCATGGTTAAGGAGATAGAAGCAAATTTGTGTTTTGCCATTTTTGGCAAAAATTTGAAAATTCAAAATGGCCGCCATTTTAGGGGAGGGGAAAATTTTTTAGAAATTACCAAGAGTACAATGCTCAGATACCCTGTGGGTCGAAAATTTTGACGAAATCACTCTATCTGGCACGGTTAAGGAGATAGAAGCAAATTTGTGTTTTGCCATTTTTGGCAAAAATTCGAAAATTCAAAATGGCCGCCATTTTTGGGGAGGGGAAAATTTTTGGAAAATTGCAAAGATTGCATTCCTTAGATACCCTGTGGGTCGAAAATTTCGACGAAATCGCTCTATCTCGCACGGTTAAGGAGATAGAAGCAAATTTGTGTTTTGCCATTTTTGGCAAAAATTCGAAAATTCAAAATGGCCGCCATTTTTGGGGAGGGGAAAATTTTTTGAAAATTGCAAATATTACATTCCTTAGATACCCTGTGGGTCGAAAATTTCGATGAAATCGCTCTATCTCGCACGGTTAAGGAGATAGAAGCAAATTTGTGTTTTGCCATTTTTGGCAAAAATTCGAAAATTCAAAATGGCCGCCATTTTTGGGGAGGGGAAAATTTTTGGAAAATTGCAAAGATTGCATTCCTTAGATACCCTGTGGGTCGAAAATTTCGACGAAATCGCTCTATCTCGCACGGTTAAGGAGATAGAAGCAAATTTGTGTTTTCCCATTTTTGGCAAAAATTCGAAAATTCAAAATGGCCGCCATTTTTGGGGAGGGGAAAATTTTTTGAAAATTGCAAAGATTGCATTCCTTAGATACCCTGTGGGTCGAAAATTTCGACGAAATCGCTCTATCTCGCACGGTTAAGGAGATAGAAGCAAATTTGTGTTTTGCCATTTTTGGCAAAAATTCGAAAATTCAAAATGGCCGCCATTTTTGGGGAGGGGAAAATATTTTGAAAATTGCAAAGATTGCATTGCTTAGATACCCTGTGCGTCTAAAATTTTGCCGAAATCGCTCTATCTCGCACGGTTAAGGAGATAGAAGCAAATTAGTGTTTTGCCATTTTTGGCAAAAATTCGAAAATTCAAAATGGCCGCCATTTTTGGGGAGGGGAAAATTTTTGGAAAATTGCAAAGATTGCATTCCTTAGATCCCCTGTGGGTCGAAAATTTTGCCGAAATCGCTCTATCTCGCACGGTTAAGGAGATAGAAGCAAATTTGTGTTTTGCCATTTTTGGCAAAAATTCAAAATGGCCGCCATTTTTGGGGAGGGGAAATTTTTTTGAAAATTGCAAATATTACATTCCTTAGATACCCTGTGGGTCGAAAATTTCGACGAAATCGCTCTATCTCGCACGGTTAAGGAGATAGAAGCAAATTTGTGTTTTGCCATTTTTGGCAAAAATTCGAAAATTCAAAATGGCCGCCATTTTTGGGGAGGGGAAAATTTTTGGAAAATTGCAAAGATTGCATTCCTTAGATACCCTGTGGGTCGAAAATTTCGACGAAATCGCTCTATCTCGCACGGTTAAGGAGATAGAAGCAAATTTGTGTTTTGCCATTTTTGGCAAAAATTCGAAAATTCAAAATGGCCGCCATTTTTGGGGAGGGGAAAATTTTTTGAAAATTGCAAATATTAAATTCCTTAGATACCCTGTGGGTCGAAAATTTCGACGAAATCGCTCTATCTCGCACGGTTAAGGAGATAGAAGCAAATTTGTGTTTTGCCATTTTTGGCAAAAATTCAAAATGGCCGCCATTTTTGGGGAGGGGAAAATATTTTGAAAATTGCAAAGATTGCATTGCTTAGATACCCTGTGTGTCGAAAATTTTGCCGAAATCGCTCTATCTCGCACGGTTAAGGAGATAGAAGCAAATTAGTGTTTTGCCATTTTTGGCAAAAATTCGAAAATTCAAAATGGCCGCCATTTTTGGGGAGGGGAAAATTTTTGGAAAATTGCAAAGATTGCATTCCTTAGATCCCCTGTGGGTCGAAAATTTTGCCGAAATCGCTCTATCTCGCACGGTTAAGGAGATAGAAGCAAATTTGTGTTTTGCCATTTTTGGCAAAAATTCGAAAATTCAAAATGGCCGCCATTTTTGGGGAGGGGAAAATTTTTGGAAAATTGCAAATATTACATTCCTTAGATACCCTGTGGGTCGAAAATTTCGACGAAATCGCTCTATCTCGCACGGTTAAGGAGATAGAAGCAAATTTGTGTTTTGCCATTTTTGGCAAAAATTCGAAAATTCAAAATGGCCGCCATTTTTGGGGAGGGGAAAATTTTTGGAAAATTGCAAAGAGTACACTCATTAGATACCCTGCGGGTCGAAAATTTTGCCGAAATCGCTCTATCTCGCACGGTTAAGGAGATAGAAGCAAATTACTCAAAAGTAGTACTGAAAATACACAATGAAGTACCTAAATGGCTATTACTCATGTACTGACAAAGCTATCAGTCCCAAATGCAATACCAAGCGAGCTATGGACATAACAATCTTGTATTCAAAATTGTAGTAAAATATCTTTAATTATTTTGGCTTAAATGCACGGAAACCAATGGGTACTGAAAATAGCTGTACTTAAGTATTACTCAGTAAGCAAAAGAGGTACAACAGCCAAAAGCAATCCCAAGCAAGCTACTGACCCAATAAGCCTGCATACCAAATTTGGTGACAATAGCTCTAATACTTTTCCTTTAAATGAGCGGAAACCATGCGTGACGCCGGACATCGGACGCCGGACATCGGACATCGGACGGCGAAAAAAGCAAAAATAATATATCCACCCCCCAGGGGGGTGGACATAATAACACCAATTTCAAAAGCAACTTAGCTTTGATGGTGATCTATCTCCCTGTCAAGTTTGAAATCGATTGGACAAAGCGTTTTCGAGTTCGAGTCTGGAAACGTTCACACAAACGGACAAACGAACAGACAGAATTTCAGCAATTTTGAAAGGAAGCTAGCTATAATGGTGATCTATCTCCCTGTCACGTTGAAATTCAATTGGAAAAAGCGTTTTCGATTTAGAGTCCGGAAATGCTGACGGACAGACAACAATAGCATCAGAGATGCCCGTACCCCACAGCCTAGGGAAATATTTTTAACACCAAGAAATATAGAAGTACTGTATCAGTACAAAGTTCAGGATACTTTCAGAGCACTGCCAGTTATATAAAGGTCCAAACAATGTTTAAATAGAGAAAATAATGTCTAAGAGAAAGATAATGCACATAAAGATGAAGTATTAAAACAAGACAATTCAATAACAAGATGACAGCATTAAACTAAACATTACGATACTCTTTTTCGACATCTGGTATGGCCGAATTATGGTTTAGATGTTTTGAATATTACCATGCATACAGAAGTGGTAATACATTCAATGAATGCTTATGTGTGGTGTTGGAGCAAAATTTGTGGCTCACTTGATGAAATACCATCTGTTACAATGGGAAGTTGTAAAACAAAATTCTTAATGAATTTTAATATGACTTTAACAGTGCTTAATCTGCATCAAAAGACAGACCCAAAGGTGCAACAAGATTTTAAAGGTTAAGGTCACTACGACAAGGTCAAATCAAGGTCACACCATGATGCTGCACACCTACAACCCCTAACCAATGTCCCTACCAAGTATCAACTTTCTACACCTTACTAGTGCTGTCACTCGCCAGTGCAAATAAACATCGAACATCGCCCATGTTGGCCGACCCAGTACTGACATATGTCGACTTCATAAGCTCACCTCAAAACTAAACTGTTCAGTTGAAATGTAAAATAATATTGTTTTTCTCACCTGATTACACCATTTTAGTGCCATATTTGTCTTTTTATTTTGGTTGTTTATGCATCGTTAAATGTAGGAACACTCTGAAAACCGTCGGTATATTAAAATAATTATCTAATTGTGACTTTATAAAATGCTGTATAATGGCCATATTATAACATCTACTCCTCAAATAAATTAGAACTACAGTGTTTTTACACATTATTTGAAAGCTTTACGTCAATTAAATTGACTTACCAAGTGCGAAAAAAAATAAAGATGCAATTCCGAAACTAGACCTAGCGCATCGGAAAACTGATGCAAATTGTATCCACCGTAAAGACAATGCACCAAAACCTCTAGGACCAATAATAAGCAAGTTATAAGCACTTTTAAGTTTGGCTGTCCTCATTTGACCTTCAAGGAGGGGCCCAAGGTCAAATCCGACCACGCCAGAAGATTCCCAGCCCATGATTTCCTACATGTTGGTTTACCATCCCAAACATCTAGGACCAATAATAAGCGAGTTATAAGCACTTTTAAGTTTGGCTGTCCTCATTTGACCTTCAAGGAGGGGCCCAAGGTCAAATCCGACCACACCAGAAGATTCCCAGCCCATGATTTTATATATGTTGGTTTACCATCCCAAACCTCTAGGACCAATAATAAGCAAGTTATAAGCACTTTTAAGTTTGGCTGTCCTCATTTGACCTTGAAGGAGGGGTCCAAGGTCAAATCTGACCACATCAGAAGATTCGCAGCACATGATTTCCTATATGTTGGTTTACCATCCCAAACCTGTAGGATCGATAATAAGCGAGTTATAAGCACTTTTAAGTTTGGCTATCCTCGTTTGACCTTGAAGGAGGGGTCCAAGGTCAAATCTGACCACATCAGAAGATCCGCAGCACATGATTTCCTATATGCTGGTCTACCATCCCAAACCTCTAGGATCGATAATAAGCGAGTTATAAGCACTTTTAAGTTTGGCTATCCTCGTTTGACCTTGAAGGAGGGGTCCAAGGTCAAATCTAACCACATCAGAATATTCGCAGCACATGATTTCCTATACGTTGGCTTCACATTGCAAACCTCTAGGACCAATAATAAGGGAGATATATGTGGGTTACTTCGGCACTCCATGGATGACCTTGAGTTAGGAGCTTAAAGGTTAAATGTGTGCAAGGTTGTAGAGGACATGTATATGTGTCATACATATCACCTATGAAGAGATTCAACCTTCTACCTATGAGGAACAGCCAGTAGAAAAATGTAGATTATTTTCAAAGAAATGCCCGTGGCGGCCATCTTGTTTTTCAGAATGAGGCTATTTTCCTTCCCAGAGAAGCTTACCCCCCAATGAAGATATCCTGCAAGTTTGGTGAACCTAGCTGCTGTTGTTTTCCTCTTAGAGCGTTAACGCCGAAAATCTCTCTACGTGCGGCGGCGGTGGCATAGCGGACGCTAAACCAAAGTATCCACCAGATGCTTCCGGTGGATACAATTACATTCGAGCAATGGTTTAATGCTTTCCTCATAGGTCATGTGACTTCATTTGTATGGACTAGGTTGTCAAAACGTCGAAAATATATTCCAAAATGCTGGATAATCCTTCAATTTTAAAAGATATTCCATCATTATTATATAAATATGCTAATATCTTTGCAATCGGATTTGAAAAAACAGTTCCAATTATCGCTCATAATAGACTTAGTAACGCTAGTATCGGAAGTAGCAAATGTCGCGACAGCACTGTGACCTTACGATTTCCGAGATATATCCCGGACAAGATTTTATAGGTCAAGGTCACTATGGCAAGGTCAAATCAAGGCCAGACCATGACGTTACACACCTACAACCCCTAATCAATGTCCCTACCAAGTATCAACTCTCTACACCTTACGGTTTCCGAGATATAGCCCGGACAAGATTTTATAGGTCAAGGTCACTACGGCAAGGTCAAAGGTCAAATCAAGATCACACCATGACGTTGCACACCTACACCGCCCAACCAATATCCCTACCAAGTATCAACTTCCTACACCTTACAGTTTCCGAGATATAGCCCAGACAAGATTTTCAAACTCAAGGTCACTACGGCAAGGTCAAATCAAGGTCAGACCATAACATTGCACACCTACACATCCTAACCAATGTCCGTACCAAGTATCAACTTCGTACACCTTACCGTTTCTGAGATACAGCCCGGACAAACTATTTCCCGCCGCCCGCCCACCCGCCCATCCGGACACCATGGGTGAAAACAATACCCCAACAGCCCTTAAGGGCTGTGGGGTAATAACTGGTACTGCCTTGCTACTAGTGCTGGTATCGAATGATAATATGCACATCGATATCAAACCATATTTTTGCCTTTCGTATTGATCAATATTGAAATATCGGGGTATTAGATGCTTTCCTGGGAGAGACCTTCCAAACTCTTTCACGAGGTTTAGTATTTCCCGAAACGTAAACAAATATGGCGTTTCCGGTTTAGCAGTAAGTGAAAGTTGACAAAATTATATGAAAACTAATGTATTCTTCAAATATTGTCCTTTATTTTAATGAAAAACCCCATATTTGTACCTGTTAAGTAGTATATTTCGATATTGATACAGCACTCTACATTATTGATATCGGGAAACTTAGCGTGAAATTCCGTGAATCGATAAAATTTCAATATCGATAAGCAATACCAGCACTACTTGCTACCAATTATTGCCAGGTACCAATTATCGCCACCAGAAAATAAAACATTCATATTTCAGTAATGGCCACACATTTTGAAAGCTTTTCATTGTGTATCTGTTCTATTCACTGCTGAAATAGGTTTACCTTATTTACTAGACTTGGGATGTACTTTTGGCCAAGTTACGTCTATTTGAATTTTGTCTGGCGATTATTGGTACCCGGCGATAATTGGTAGCAAGGCAGTAGCAAGGCAATATCAATCCCTTGGCTGGTACTGCTCAGCCAGTGAATTTCGTCATCCAGTCACCTGCATTTTGGGACAATATTAAACCATTATTACACTTAACTTCCATCACTGAATCAAATATTAATATTGTAAGTTGTGGTTACATGTGCTTGAACACAAGTATTGCTCGTTTTTGAGGGTTTAAATGGCAGGTGACGAAATTCACTGGCTGAGCAGAAGGGGTTTTTTTCTGGCTTTTCTAGTAGATTGTGGTCCTCTCTGGAGAGGTTGCTGCAAGGGCTTTCGTAGATATGTGACCTGTGAATTTGGCGCCCTACATAGAGCCTATCCCCCCCCCCCCCGCAACCGTGCGATTACGAGTCCACCTGCGCTACTGAGTACCGACTGAGCTAACCGGGCTGGCGCAAAATGCCACATGTATGCAATTTGGTAATTCCGACTCGCATAAAAGATATTCAATTATCGCTCACAAAACACATTATTCACGCCGTACAAAAAATGCCAACAAATAAACAAGTGGCTCTATTAGAAACTGTTTTAAAACAGGACATTAAAACTGTTAAAAAGCTCAGAATGTAATGTTTCACTGCGTTTTTCAATTGCACAGGCATAAACTTACTTGCTCTGCCATGACTGCGAGCTGATTAACCGGAAAAGGAAGCACTTCGGGGACACATTTTGGTTTTCCATGATCATCTTCAAAATTAACCTTTTTTAGTCATTAATAATAGGAATGATAAGAGACAATTTCCACAGAACCAAGAAATTTCAACAGCTAAACAACCATGCGATATACTTCAATCACAGAATAATCAAATCATGAAAAAGTAATCAATAAATAAAAAAGTAAAGTGCAAAAGGAAATTACAGTGTAACAACGGGCATCACAATGTCAAAACATTGTGATTTGAATCTGAGTAGATGTGTATTCCCTGTATCCCTGACCTTTTGTATGTAAATTATTATTATCCTGCTCTGATGCTTAGTTTTGTCCACTGCCAAATCTTGACCAATAATGTGAGCATTTTAAACTTTAATGATTTAAACCTATATCACAGAACTTAAAGTACACGTTTAAAGACATATTTCACCAAAAGAAATTTCATGAAATGTCATATCTCACTTATTCTAGAAAAATCTTTATAGTTGCTGATGTATGGTTTTTGCATATGCACACTTTACTACCACATTAACTCCTACTGACAACTCGCCCACACATCTTAGAGCCAGATACAGGATTTTCCAGAAGGGGGGGGTGTGTGGATTGTTGTGGGTATGGACATTTCATACATGGACATTTCATACATAGCAAGACATATCATGCGGTGTGTGGACAAAACTCTGGTGGACAAAATCCCGGTGGATAAAACACCAGTTTTGTGCTGCCATTTTTTTACCAAAGTATATTGTAGTGATGGTCAAGCAAACTGAAAAAGCCTCTAATCGAAAAAAACCCTGTAAAGCCTATAGTAGAAAATACCTCAGTATAAAAGCCCTCCAAATAAATTGTATATAACACATTTACACAAGCACTACCAAGTAGTGCACACAATGTAACCTAAAGGTTTGGTAATTTTCCCAACACTCCAAGGGATTTTTCTAATTTGTTTTTTCTACTAGAATTATTTGTGGATTCCCTAGTTTTTCACTCTGGCTTTTCTGCAATTTTTTTCTCTACTAGAATTTTTTTTACTAGAATTTTCTTTGGCTGGATTAGATTGGGAGCTTCTGTTTCTGGAAACAGAAGATCTATTTCCGAAAAAATACTGATTTGAATCTAATGAATAGAAATGTTTAGAGGAAATCAAAAAAGCATTATTTAAAAATTAACTTGATCTATAATAGCATCACCCCGAAGTTTTATAAATTGTATATATATATATTACTCTGTAATGACAGTCCACAACCAAATTCTTTTACAAAACACTTTTGGTGATAAAATTTGCATATTTTATGGAAATTCCTGAGCATTGCCAATGACAACCAAATTTTATTTTACTTTCAAAATTCATGTACTATTTTTACAAGACAAAATCGGGATTTTACTGAACCTTACATTCACTTTATTTTATCAAACATATATATCACATAAAGGGAAAGGACGTTTTAACAACAGGTCTTAAAGCAGTTTATAAGAAAACCATTTGCAGTTCAAAAAGTGATTGTTGTCCAATCTGACAGTAACTGTTTTAAAGCTGCACCAAATAAAATAATGAAATATTTTAATACAAGTTCCAATACATTTTTAAGAAATATTTTTTAGTACAAATATTTTTATCATCTTCAGCCATATTGTTTTTGTCATGTGACTTACGATTTCTAAAGCTTTCCCTCAGAAACCTTGGAGAGCTTTAGAAGTGTTCTTAAAATAGAAATGCTCCCAAAATAATGGAGAGAAATCGGAAATCGACCATTTCCAAAAAAAATACTCCCCAATCTAAGCCGCCCTTTGCAACTGGCTATTGTATATTAATCTGTAAAAATATATATTTTACTACAAATGAGACTTAAAAATTTTCTAACAAATAAAGAGCTGTGGCAGTAAATCTGATTGACAGAGAGAGCAATAGTAAAATCCCTTGTATACATGCTAGCTATTCCAATAATAACCCCATCTATGCAAAGTACATATAACTGATGAAACAGCATTTATTGATTGTCCAATTTGTAATTATTTATACTGTTTATATATTTTATCATATTAGGACAGGAGTAAAACCCTCCAAAACATGGGATGGGCATAATTTATCATTGTTAGAGGTAATTAACCATACAGGCTTTAAATGAACGGTATGAACCTAAAACCATGCATGGTGAAACTATATATAGGCAAACCATGGTTGCTTAAGTGTTAGTCTTGTTTTGATATCTTAGCTACAAATATGAAACAAATACTATTTTAAGACAAATTGTCATAGGCGAGTTTTTAATTGAGAAAAATTGGTCATATATTTGCTATTTTATCTGAAGAAGTGTTATGTGTTCCAGGAATAAGAAGTACTTACAAAACTTTACTTTGAATAGTTTTTCTGTATGAATTTCTGGATGGATTTTAAGGCAAAATAACAAGCAGAGGCACTGTAAAAATGCTTTTGCAATAAAAATATATTTTGTCTTTAATATTCAAAATATATACAAAAGTAACACCTACCTTTCGCTGCATTTCTAACAATCAGCATGTGTTGCAATGAATTTTGTGGATAATATGTATGCAGTTTTAAATTTTATCCATTTCCAATAATTAACTAAAGCTGATGACACAGTATAATTCAACTGAATACTTGTTTTTTTGGGTAAACTTTGGAGCATGATTATTGTACACTGTAAAACTGAATCATTGATTTAACTCAGTTTTTTAGTAAGGCTGATGCGAGTATAATCAGTTGAAGAAAAATTCTGAGTAAATGTTATTTGGCCATTTTAATTTAACTAGATGTTTGAATATACTTGAAATGTTTGAGTAAGGACTACTCATGTTGAGAAACGCCTTACTGTTTCTGGTTATACATAGGAATATTTTCAGTTAATGTCAGTATATATGATATCATATGGTATAAGCAAGTTTGCAATTTCAAGGTGTGCATGTGGTAACTGATCGTACTGTTTCCGGGTCAAAGTTCAAGAGGTGTAAGAAGTATCTTGGAGGTACAAAAACCAGTTATAAATTTTAGTTTTATGTGAAGAAAGTATTCTTTGCTTGAATAATATTTGAATACAAAACTTTGAAAGATATATTAAGATATGCCAATCCACAATGGGTTGTTGATGATATTTTGCATATGATAAATTATTAATTGAGTATTATAACCCAATTATGGCCCAGGACATAGAATATACTTCTACTGTTTCTGTGACAGTAGGTTCTAAAATCTTGAATAACATTGGTATTTCTCAATGAATGGCTTTTCACGAAATAAAAACCAGAAGAAAGTTTATTTTTATTACATTACAATAGTCCTACCTATTGTAACAATATGCTTTACTGGTTGTTAACCATGGGAAGCTTCCAACCAGAGTAAAAGTTGAAAACTTAAAATCTGTGAAAATTAGATAGCTGGGGCTATCCAGAACAATTATCACAGGGAATGCCAGTGATATGATACCGGTGTGTGTATACATGCACCTGCTGGCTTGGCTACTTGACATAGGGAACCTATCAGATGCAACTGAGCTCTTCTCATTTGTTGTTGGAAGCCATCTTGTCAAGTTGGCTCTCAATTTGATGAATTATTACAGGTAATATACTGTGGGTAGACAGTTTTTATGTCAGTTGTTTAACAACAGTTTGTAGACACTAGTGGTAAGATGGTGAAGACTCCCCCGTACCAAAAACAGGGTAAGTGTGGACATTTTATGCAGCAGTTTGACTCTCATGACTCTTGCTTTGGCTGTAGAGCTAAGTGCAAAGGTCACAAGGGGCAGATGTTATGCAAGATACTTCCTGTTCAGCACTATCTGAAGAGCAATGGACCCATCTTCGGGACAGTTTTGCAAAGAGGTCTGCTTACAGAAATTGTTCATGCAAGATACAGACGAACCGGTATTTACCAGCAAAAATCTCTCCTATATGGATGACACTCTTCTTGACCTGGAACCGGAACCCTCCGCCTCATCTGCACCGGTGACCAGCATTAGTCCTATATATATATATATATATATATATATACTCCTGGATTCATCATTAGGTAGACACTTCGGTGTAAATACACCACCTTAGGTAGACATTTTACTTAAGTAGACATTTTCGTGTCTACTTAATGTTTAGACCTCTGAAAAAATATTTTGGAGTGATTTAAAAATGGAAACTTTAGCTAAGTCATGTTCTTTGGTAGCAGTATTTTGAATAAAATTAGTTTGCATCTCTATTTTTCATGACGTAAACCAAGAATAACAGCCGAAAGTTTTCATGTGTATATTTTCCTTAAGTAGACAGTGTGAAAAAACCTCACTTAAGTAGACTCAAATTAAATTTAAAATATTAAAAAAGTTGATAGTGTATATATGTAAATTATATTTATACTGTGGGGTAGAGGACTTTTAAAAGCATTGTTTAAAATTTATTTTAAGTTCTTCCCTCAACAAATAAAAAAATTAGAAGACATATACTTTTTTCATACCAAATATACATTTGGCTTTAAACCGCTGCATGTGTACATTGTATTTTTGTACTCATATATAGCTGTCACATTATATACATGCATAATAAATTTTGTTTGTTTCAATATTGATCAAGAAAAGGGTACAATATTACTTATAATTGCATATTGATTAAAATAAGCATATTAGTTTAGTTATCTACACTTTAGCATTCTGTACATAAACTAAGCAAGTTGCTGCTGATCTCATCATTTATTAAGCAAAGAGCATTTGACAGGCATTTTAAAGTAATCTTTAATTTTCAATTATTTTTCATTAAATTCGACGATTTTTCAGTGGGTATTGTTGCTTTATATCTTTTAACTTTAAGATATCTTGGTTTCCAGTTTAGTTTTCTGCAAATAAGCAAAATAATAACAAGCAATTTCCTGTTTTGTTTTCTGCAGACGAGCATTCTGTACATAAAGACAAGCAATTTGCTGTTTATCTTGTTAAAATATTCCAATTACTGAGCATTTGACAGGAATTTTAAACTTGTCTTTGATTTACCAGTATTTAAGGAGCCCAAGAAGGGACACAGCACTGTTTTCCTATAATTTTTTAACTCGTTACCACAAGTTAACAAGTCATTACCACAAGAGAGTAAGTCATTCCCACAAGTTAGCAAGTCACTACGACAATATAATATATCATTCCCACAAGTTAGTAAGTCATCATAATGAGATACTAAGTTGTTGTAATGAGTTGTGGGAATGAGATACTAACTTGCGAGATCAAGATACTTAATGGTTACCATGAGAGAGTAAATCCTTGGGTTTTCAGTCATATTCATCCCTTACTAACTTGTTCCCACAAATTACTAGCTCATTCCCACCACTTACTAAGTCATTCCCACCACTAACTAAGTTACTTCCACCACTTACTAACTCGTTCCCAACACTTACAAAGTCGTTCCCACTATGTACTAGGTCATTCCTATCTCTTACTAACTTGTTCTCACCACTTCCAAAGTTGTTCCCACCACTTACTAAGTCGTTCCCACTACTTACTAAGTTATTCCTACCACTTAATAAGTCTTCCCCACCGCTTTTTAACTCATTCCCACCACTTACTAAATCATTCCCACCATTTACTAACTCATTCCCACCACTTAATAGTTAAGTCATTCCACCTGTTAAAAAGTTGCTACCACAAGATATTATGTTGTTCCCTCAAGATAAGTATGGTATGACATACAAAGAAATTACTTGTACATTGGTGTTAAAGCATGACTTAGTCACTTTTGACAATGACTTAGTATCTTGTGGTATTGACTTGCTAACTGATGGGAATGAAATATTATCTTGTGGTAATAACTTGCTAATTGTTGGTAAGAACTTGCTATCTCGTAGGAATGACTTTCTTTCTTGTAGGAACGACTTACTATCTTGTGGGAACAACTTTCTATCTTGTGGAAATGAATTACTATCTTGTAGGAACAACTTATCTTGTGGGACTGACTTGCTATCTCATGGTAACGAGATTAATAATCATAGGAAAACAGTTCTATGTCCCTTCCTGGGCTCTGTAGGTTTCTATCATTATTTTATCTCATTAGCACAAGATAGTAACTCATTCCCACTAAATAGTAAGTCATTCTCACAAGATAGCAAGTCATTACCACAAGATACTAAATCATTCCCACAAGTTAGTAAGTCATTACCACTAGATACCAAGTCATTTTCACAAACTAGCAAGTCATTAGCAAAAGATAGTAAGATGTTGTTACCAGTTGTTACCACAAGATACTAAATCATTCCCATAGGTTAGCAAGCCATTAATACACAATACTCAGTCATTCCCACACATTTATAAGTTGTGATAATCAGATACCAAGTTATGATAATCAGATACTAACTAGTGGTAACAACATAATAAGTGGTTATCACAATGTAGTAAATCCTTGTTTTCATTCATACCCAGCTCTTATTAAATCATTCCCACCACTTACTAACTCATTCCCACCACTTACTAACTAGTTGTACCACTGTCTAACTCGTTCCCACCACTTATTAGGTTGTTCAAACCACTTATTAACTCATTCACAACACTTATAAAGTCGTTCCCACCACATACTATCTCATTTACACCACTTACCAACTCGTTCCCACCACTTATTAGGGGCCACAGTGACAGAGCATTAACACTCTCGCCTCCCACCTCTGAGACTGGGGTTCAGTTCCCAGCCCGGCCTCAAGAGGGACAGCTGGTAGTTGCTTGCTGTTGGTTGGCAGTTTACAGTACAGAACCTTGACCCACTGTATGTACTGGTTTCCTCTGCCCTTCCAACTACCTGTTGTGATCTGACCTGTAGAGTGTTGAAAGCGACGTACACCCCACCACTTATTAAGTCATTCCCACCACTTACTAACTTGTCCCCACCACTTACTAACTTGTTCCCACCACTTACTATCTCGCTCCAACCACTTATTATCTTTTTCCCACCACTTAAAAATTGTTCCCACCACTTACTGACTAATTCTAATGCTAAGTCGTACGAATGAGATACTAACTTGTGGTAACAAGATACTAGGTGGTTACCACAAGATAGTAAATCCTTGTTTTCATTCATAGCCACCCCTATTAAGTCATTCCCACTACTTACTAACTCGTTCCCACCACTTACTAACTCATTCCTACCACTAACTAACTCGTTCCCACTACTAATTATCTCTTTCCCACTACTTACTATCGCTTTCCCACTTCTTGCTATCTCATTCCCAACACTTACTATCTCATTCCCACCACTTACTCATTCCCACTACTTGCTAACTTGTTCCCACCACTTATTAAGTCATTCCCACAACTTATTAAGTTGTTTCAACCACTTACTAACGAGTTCGCACCACTTACTAACTTGTACCCAACACTTAGTAACTTGTTCCCGCAACTTACTATCTCATTCCTACCACTTATTATCTTGTTCCAAACACTTAATAAATCGTTCCCACCACTTACTTACTAATTCCCAGGGACCAATAATATGCAAACAGAGGTTAAAATATTTATTATACATAACAGCTTGGCAGTATTACTACCCCACAGCCATTATGGGTTTATGGGGGGCGGGTGGCAGGAAAAGTTTGTCCGGGCTGTATCTCAGAAACCGTAAGGTGTAGGAAGTTGATACTTGGTAGGGACATTGGTTGGGAGGTGTAGCTGTGCAACGTCATGATCTGACCTTGATTTGACCTTTGACCTTGCCGTAGTGACCTAGAGTTTGAAAATCTTGTTTGGGCTATATCTCAGAAACTGTAAGGTGTAGGAAGTTGATACTTGGTAGGGACATTGGTTAGGGGGTGTAGGTGTGCAACGTCATGGTCTGACCTTGATTTGATCTTTGCCCTAGTGACCTTTACCTATAAAACCTTGTCCGGGCTATATCTCAGCAACTGTAAGGTGTAGGAAGTTGATACTTGGTAGGGACATTCGTTAGGGGGTGTAGATGTGCAATGTCATAGTGTGACCTTGATTTGACCTTTGCCATTGTGACCTTGACCTATAAAATCTTTTTATTTTGGAAAACTGTAAGGTGTAGGCAGCTGATACTTGGTGATGACATTGGTAGGGGGTAGTAGGTGTGCAATGTAATGATGTGACCTTGATTTGACCTTTGACCTTGCTGTAGTGAACTTGACCTATAAAACCTGGTCCGGGATATATCATGGAAACCGTAAGGTGTAGAAAGTTGATACTTGGCAGGGACATTGGTTAGGGGGTATAGGTGTTCTACGTCATAGTGAGACCTTGATTTGACGTTTGACCTTGCCGTAGTGACCTTGATCTATAAAATCTTGTCCAGGCTATATCTCAGAGACTGTAAGGTGTAGGAAGTTTATACTTGGTGGGACATTGGTTGAGGGTTTTAGGTGTGCCACGTCATGGTGTGACACTGATTGACCTTTGACCTTGCTGTGTTGACCTTTAAAATCTTGTTGCATCTTTGGGTCTGTCTTTTGATGCAGATTAAGCACTGTTAAAGTCATATTAGAACTCATTAAGAATATCCTTTTGCAAGTTCCCATTGTAACAGATGGAATTCATCAAGTAAGCCACAGGCTTTTCTCCAACACCACACACAAGCATTCATTGAATGTATTGCCACTTCTGTATGCATGGGTAATTTTCAAAACATCCAAAGCATAATTCGGCCATTTTGGGTTTACTGATAAATGCTGTCAGTTTATTATTGAATTGTCTTGTTTTAATACTTCATCTTCACATACATTTCTTTTTCTTAGATATTATTTTCTCTACTTAGGCATTTGGACCTTAATATAACTGACACTGCTCTGAAAGTATCTTGAACTTTGTACTGTTACACTACTTCTGTATCTCATGGTGTTGAAAAATATTTCCCCAGGCTGTGGAGTACGGGCATCTCTGATGCTATTTTCAATTATTACTGAAACTAGTTAATTATATATAAATTTGTTTAAGATTGTTACTAGATAAAAGGCCAGATAGAAAATGTATCTTAGTATCTTGTAGTAACGACTTAGTAGTAAGTGGTGGGAATGAGTTAGCAAGTGGTGGGAATGGCTTACGAAATGGTGAGAACAAGTAAATAAGTGGTGGGAATGAGTTAGTAAATGGTGGAAGTCAATTAGTAATTTATGGGAACGAGTTACTAATTTATGGGAACGAGTTACTAAGTGGTGGGAACGAGTTAGTAAGTGATGGAAACAAGTTAATAAGTGGTGGGAACAACTTATGAAGTGGTGGGAATGAGTTAGTAAGTGGTGGGAGTGACTTAGTAATTCGTGGAATGAGTTAGTAAGTAGTGGGAACAACTTTGTAAGTGATGGGAACGAGCTACTAAGTGATGGTAATGATTAGTAAGTGGTGGTAATGAGTTAGCAAGTGGTGTGAATGACTTAAGAAGTGGTGAGAACAAGTAAATAAGTGGTGGGAATGAGTTAGTAAATGGTGGAAGTGAGTTAGTAATTTATGGGAATGAGTTACTAAATGGTGGGAATGACTTAGTAAGTGGTGGGAATGAGATAGCAAGTTGTGGGATCTAGTTAATAAGTGGTGGGAACAACTTAAGAAGTTGTGGGAACGAATTACTAAGTGGTGGGAACAAGTTAGCAAGTGGTGGGCATGAGTTAATAAATGGTGAGAACGAATTAAGAAGTGGTGAGAACAAGTAAGTAACTGGTTGCCAAGGAGTTATTTAGGGATGGGTATGAATGAAAACACAAGGATTTACTATCTTGTGGTAACCACTTGATATCTTGTTCCCACAAGTTAGTCTCTTTTTCTCACAATTAAGTATCTCATTCCCATGACTTAGAATCTCATTACAACAACTCACTAAGTTGTGGGAATTACTTTGTATATTGTGGTAACAACTTGCTAACTTGTGAGAACAACTTAGTATCTCACGGTACCAACTTGCTAACCCTTGGTAACAAGATAGAAAATGATAGTAAAACAGTTCTATGTGTCTTCCTGGGCTCTGTAAGTATTACGTCATTTAGAAATGAAAGGCTATTTTTAAATTCCTATCAAATGCTCAATAATTAGAAAATTTTAATAAGACCAGCACCAATTTGCTTGATGTATGCTTGTCTACAGAAAACTAAACTGGAATTTTTTGATGGAATTTGCCCACAATATCTTACCTTCAGGGTAGGACCAATAATAAACAAATTATAAGCACTTTTAAGTTTGGCTATCCTTGTTTGACCTTGAAGGAGGGGCCCAAGGTCAAATCCAAATACACCAAAAGATTCCCAGTCCGTGATTTCCTATAGGTTTATTTACCATTCCAAACCTCTAGGACCAATAATAGCAAGTTATAAGCGCTTCTAAGTTTGGCTATCCTCATTTGACCTTCAAGAAGGGACCCAAGATCAAATCCGACCACACCAAAAGATTCCTAGCCCATGATTTCCTGTTGGTTGGTTTACCATCCCAAACCTCTAGGACCAATAATAAGCGAGTTATGAGCACTTTTAAGTTTGGCTATCCTCATTTGACCTTGAAGGAGAGACCCAATGTCAAATCACACCACACCAAAAGACTCCCAACCTATGATTTCCTGGTTTGTTTCCCATCCCAAACCTCTAGGACCAAAAATAAGTTATGAGCACTTTTAACTTTAGCCATCCTCGTTTGACCTTGAAGAGGGGGCCCAAGGTCTAATCAGACAGCACCAGAAGATTCCCAGTTCATGATTTCCTATAGGTTAGTTTACTATCCCAAACCTCTAGGACCAATAATAAGAGAGTTATAAGCACTTTTAACAATTGAAAATAACTAGTGAATTATAAGCTCTGTTAAAAAGACTGTTAAATTATTACAATATGAGAGATTTTAATGAGACAACGTGTAGAATAATGTGTAGAATACTCGTTTACTGATTCATAGATAATTAAACTGGAAACATAACATTATATATGTTAAAAGTATGATATTGAGGGACTAAATCTACGTAAAAATTGCCCGGTTAGAGAACACTTGAAAATCCAAAGTTATGTGAAAGCCCTATAAAATGATTTTATTAAAAAAGTTAATAACTAATCTTGAAACTTAACATAGGATATCTTAAAAAGTAAGATATTGAACACTAACATCCATGGAAAAAATCACCCAATTAAGTAACATTGGGAAATGCTGATGAACAGACAATCAGACAAAAAACGGACAAACGGAATAACACCAATTTCGAAAGGAACGTAGCTATGATTGTTATCTATGTCCCTGTTAAGTTTGAATTTGATTGGACAAACCATTTTTGAGTTAGAGTCCGGAAACAAAAATGTGGATGGACAGATGGATGGACAGACAAATGGACAAAAAACAGACAAATGAACCGATGGGATTACACCAATTTCGAAAGGAACCTAGCTATGATGGTGATTTATCTCCCTGTCAAGTTTGAATTCGATTGGACAAACCATTTTCCAGTTAGAGTCCGGAAATAAAAATATGGACAGACAGATGGATGGACAGACAAATGGACAAAAAACGGACACACAAACAGACAGAATTACACCAATTTCGAAAGAAACCTAGCTATGATGGTAATCTATGGCCCTGTCAAGTTTGAATTTGATTGGTCAAACTGTTTTCGAGTTAGAGTCCGGAAACAAAAATGTGGACGGACAGCTGGATGGACAGACGGATGGACAAACAGATGGACAGATGGACATAGGACACATCAATCTAAAAGGCGGGTTGGTTACATGCAACCTGCCTAAAAAGTATCAAAGCATGACATGCATTTTACACATAATAATGAACAATTTGGTGGTTGTCTTATTAAAATCAAGCAAATATTAAGCACTTTTCAGGGATTTTAACAAAGCCTTTGATTCCCCAGTATAACTTAATTGGTCGATTTTTTGTGGATGTTGGTGCTCAATATCTTATTTTAAATATATCTTCCGTTAGGTTTCCAGATTAATTATCTATAAACGAACATTATACATATAATAATGAATAACTTGATGGCTGTTTTTTTTAAATCTATCAGATATTAAGCATTTTACAGGGCTTATAACATAACCTTGGATTTCCCAGTATTTTCCAATGTGATGATTTTTTTACGTAGATTTAGTTTCTCAATATCTTTTAAGATATTTTATCTTAGGTTTCCAGTTTAATTATCTCCAAATGAATAAAGAAGTATTCTACTCATTATAATGAACAGTTTGGTGGTGATCTCTTTAAGTTTTTTTAGATATTAAGAAGTCACCCACCTTTTTAACAGAGCTTATAATTTACTAGTTATTTTCAATTGGGCAATTTTTTTCCGTGGATTTAGTTCCTCAATATCTTACTTTTAAGATATTTTATTAGTTTCCCGACTATTATCGATACACACACATTGTACACATAATAGTGAACAAATGGGTGGTTGTTTTATTAAAATCAAGCAAATATTAAACATTTTACAGTGATTTTAACAAAGTCTCTGATTCTACAGTATCCCTTAATTGAATGATTATTTCCATGGATGTTTGTGTTCAATATCTTACTTTTAAAATATCTTATGTTATGTTTCAAGATTAATTATTGTTAGACAAACATTATACACATAATGACGAATAATTTAGTGGTTGTTTCACCAAAAATTTATCAAATATTAAACATTTTACAATGCTTTTACCATAACCATTGATTTCACACTGTTTTTCAATGGGTCATTTTTTACGTAGATTTATGTCCTCAGTATCTTACTTTTAAGATATCTTATGCTAGGTTTCCAGTTTAATTATGTATAAATTAATAAACGAGTATTCTACACATTGTAAAGAACAGTTTGGTGGTCATCTCATTACAATCTCGTAGATAAAAAGAATTTAACAGTCTTTTTAACAGAGCTTATAATTTACTAGTTAGTTTCAATTGGGCAATTTTATCCTTGCATTTAGTCCCTCAATATCTTACTTTAAAGATCGTATGTTAGGTTTCCAGTTTAATTATCTATAGATTAACATTTTACACATAATAATGGACAATTTGGTAGTTATCTTATTAAAATTTTGTTCTTGTTTACTTATCTATAAAAAAAGCATTCTACACACAATGATGAGCAATTTGATGTTGATAATATTAAGACTAATTACTGATCATTTGATAAGCATTTTATAAATGATATAAAATTGCTTGTAACTTTAGCAAGAATACCTAGTTTGTATACCTTCATTTCTGTCAACATTTCTACACATGTTTCTTTAAACCAAGTTTGAGTAAATATATGTAATAGCTAAATAAAACAGAAGAGGTACCTTGAGATATGCAGAATACATACAGGGAACTCAGTATTTGAGATAAGAACTAATTACAACACAGCATGTGTTAAACAACCATAACTGTGTTCTCACTGTCGAAATCCAAAGGATGTTTGTTTATGGCATGTGCCAGGAGTGGGGTAATTAGACTTGCACAAGGCTTAGGAGTAGTAAGATATGTAAAAGTGAATTTTATTTGAAATCATTTAAAGTGATTCTTCCATCTAAAATATTATGAAGAAATTATATTAAGACATCATTGTTAAAGTTATTAGTGTCAGATATTGACAATTAAAACTTAGTCTTGAGTAATACAAAATCATAAAATGCTAGCTCTGAAGAAGGCTAGTGTGCCTTCTGTTGGGTGTTTGGTAGACATTTAGAGTGACATTGTAGATGAACAGAGAACAAGATATAGAAAAAACAAGTTTGTAAAATACACATAATATCCGGCAAGCTGACATTTTGGCATTTCTTACATGTTGTACAAAATATATCTGACATGAAACATAAATACTGTCTAATGTGGTATCCATCTATAGTGCCTGTAGATAATTAAACTGAAACCTACCATAACATATCTTAAAAGTAGAAATATTGAGGGAGTAAATTCACGGAAAAAATCACCCAATTGAAAATAACTTGTAAATTTTAAGCTCTGTTAAAAAGACTGATAAATTCCTAATATTTGAGAGATTTTAATGAGACCACCACTAATTTGTTCATTATAATGTGAGTAGTACTCACTTATAGATAATTGATCTGGAAACCTAACATAAGATATCTTAAACGTAAGATATTGAACACCAATATCCATGGAAAAAGTTGCCCTATTAAGTTTACTGGAGAATCAAAGTCTTTGTTAATATCCCTGAAAATGCTTAACATTTGCTTGATCTTGATAAGACAACCACCAAATTTGTCCATTATTATATGTAGAACGCTTGTCTGTAGATAATTAAACTGGTAACTTAACAGAAGATATGTTAAAAGTAAGATATTGAACACCAACAAAAATTAACAAAAACCGTCCAATTAAGTAACACTTGGAAATCAAAGGCGTTGTTAAAATCACTGTAAAATGCTTAATATTTGCTTGATTTTATTAACACAACCACTAAATTGTTTATTATTATGTGTAGAATACTCGTCTATTGATAATTAATCTGGAAACTTGTCATAACATACTTTAAATGTAAGATATTGAACTCCAACATCCATGGGAAAAAGTCGCCCAATTAAATAACACTGGGAAATCAAAGGCTTTGTTAAAATCCCTGAAAATGCTGAATATTTCCTTGATTGTAATAAGAAACCACCAAATTGTTCATTATTGTGTGTAGAATGCTTAGATGCGAAGATAGTTTAACTGGAAACTTTGTATAAGATACCTCTAAAGTAAGATATTGAGGGGCATGTTCCATGGAAAAATTCGCCCCATTAGAAAATCTATGTTAAATCTATGTTATGTTAAAAGACCTGTAAAATTATTAATATCTTACAGATTTTAATGAGACTGTTACTTGCCATTTTGAAAGCACTGACCATTTCAAAACCATGACTGTTTTGAAATGGCCAAATAAATCTGATAGCCATTTTTTGAAAATGGCTTGGTTGTTTTGAAACTACCTCATTGGTTTTACACATGGTTTCCGGATGGGCGTTCAGGCGGGTATTTGGGCAGGTGGGCAGCGGGAAAAGTTTGTCTGGGCTGTATCTCAGAAACCGTAAGGTGTGGGAAGTTGATACTTGGTTGGGACATTTGTTAGGGGGTGTAGGTGTACAATGTCATGGTCTGATTTTGAAAATCTTTTTGAATTTTTTGAAAATGGCTTGGTTGTTTTGAAACTACCTCATTGGTTTTACACATGGTTTCTGGATGGGCGTTCAGGCGGGTAGTTGGGCAGGCGGGCAGCGGGAAAAGTTTGTCTGGGCTGTATCTCAGAAACCGTAAGGTGTAGGAAGTTGATACTTAGTAGGGTCATTGGATAGGGGGTGTAGGTGTGCAACATCATGACGTGACCTTGATTGACCTTTGAACTTGCTGTAGTGACCTCCCCCTATAAAAGCTTGTCCTGGCTATATCTCGGAAACTGTAAACTGTAGGAAGTTGATACTTGGTAGGAACATTGGTTTGGGGTTGTAGGCGTGCAACGTCATAGTATGACCTTGATATGGCCTTTGACCTTGCCATAGTGACCTTGACCTATGAAATCTTGTCTGAACTATACCTTGAAAACCGTGAGGTGTGGGAAGTTCATACTTGGCAGGGACATTGGTTGAGGGTTATAGGCGTGCAGTGTCATGGTGTGATCTTGATTTGACCTTTGATCTTGCCGTAGTAACCTTGAATTTCAAAATTTTGTCTGGGCTGTATCTTAGAAACCGTAAGGTGTAGGAAGTTGATACTTGGTAGGGACATTGGTTAGGGGGTGTAGGTGTTCAACGTCATGGCAGGACCTTGATTTGACCTTTGACCTTACTGTAGTGACTTTGATCTATAAAATCTTGTCCTGGCGATAACCCGGAAAGCATACAGTGTAGCAAGTTAATACTTGGTAGGGACATTGGATAGGGGTGTAGGTGTGCAACATCATGGTGTGACCTTGAATTGATCTTTGACCTTGCTGTAGTGACCTTGACCTATAAACTCTTATCTGAGTTATACCTCAAAAACTGTGAGGTGTAGGAAGTTCATACTTGGCAGGGACATTGGTTGGGGGTTATAGGTGTGCAGTGTCATGGTGTAATATTAATTTGACCATTGACCTTGCTGTAGTGACATTGATCTATAAAATCTTGTCTGGTGTATAACTCGGAAATTGTAAGGTGTATGAATTTGATATTAGGTAGGGATAATGGTTAGAGGGTGCAGGTGTGCAAGCATCATGGTGTGACCTTGATTTGGCCTTTGACCTTGCTGTAGTGACCTTGACCTATAAAATCTTGTCCGGGCTATAAGGTGTAGGAAGTTGATACTTGGTAGGGACATTGGATAGGGGTGTAGGTGTGCAACATCATGGTGTGACCTTGAATTTCACCTTGGAACTTGCCTTAGTGACCTTGACCTTTAAAATGTTGTCCAGGTTATATCTCAGAAAGTGTAAGGTGTAGGAAGTTGATACATGGTAGGGACATTGGTTAGACGAGATAGGTGTGCAACGTCATGGTGTGACCTTGATTTGACCTTTGACCTTGCTGTAGTGATGTTGACCTATAAAATCTTGTCCGGGCTATAACTCAGAAAGCATAAGGTGTAGGAAGTTGATACTTGGTAGAGTGATAGGGGTCTAGGTGTGCAACATCATGGTGTGACCTTGAATTGACCTTCGACCTTACCTCAGTGACCTTCACCTATAGCTTCTTGTCTAGGTTATATCTCAGAAAGCGTAAGGTGTAGGAAGTTGACACATGGTAGGGACATTGGTTAGACGAGATAGGTGTGCAATGTCATAGTGTGACCTTGATTTGACCTTTGACCTTACTGTAGTGACTTTGATCTATAAAATCTTGTCCGGGCTTTAGCTTGGAAAGCATAAGGTGTAGCAAGTTGATACTAGATAGGGGCATTGGTTAGGGAATGTAGGTATGCAATGTCATGGTGTGACCTTGAATTGACCTTCGTTAAGGTAAATGTGTTAGACATGCTAAGAAATGTAAAACATGTAATCTAGTTTACATAATTGTATCTATGCTGTAAACGGACAAATGAACACACAGAATTACACCAATTTCAAAAGCAATTTAGCTATGATGGTGATCTATCTCCTGGTTAAGTTTGAATTCAATTGGACAAAGCATTTTCAAGTTAGAGTCCACGAACGAAAATGTTGATAGACAGATAAATGGACAAAAAAATAGACAAATGAAGACGAAATTACACCAATTTCGAATGGCTCCTGGCTATGTTGGTGATCTGTCACCCTGTCAAGTTTGAACTCTATTGGACAAAGCATTTTTGAGTTAGAGTCCAGAAAGGGAAATGTTGATGGATAGACAAACAGACAAAAATGGACAAACAAACAGACGGAATTACACCAATTTCCAAAAGATCATAGATATTACGGTTATCTATCTCCCTGTTAAGTTTGAATTTGACGGGACAAAGCGTTTTTGTGTTAGAGTCCGAAAACAAAAACATTGACGGACAGACTTCGGATGCATTGCTCTAATAGGTGGGTTTGGTACATGCAACCCACCTAAAAATAGCCACCAAATTATGCATTATTATGTATACAATATTTGTCTATAGATAATTAATCTTGAAACATAACATAAGATATTGAACACCAACATCTACAAAGCAAAATTGCCAAACACTTACAAACTTGTTCCCACCACTTATTAAGTCATTCCCACCACTTACTAACTCATTCCCACCACTTACTAAATCGTTCCCATCACTTATTAAGCTGTTCCCACCACTTACTAACTTGTTCCCACCACTTATTATCTTGTTCCAACCACTTAATAACACGTTCTCACCACTTACTAACTAATTATAATGCTAAGGCATGGGAATGAAATACTAACCTATGGTAACCAGATACTAAGTGTTTACCACAAGATAGTAAATCCTTGTTTTCATTCATACCCACCCCTTATTAAGACAGTCCTACCACTTACTAACTCGTTCCCACTACTTACTATCTCTTTCCCACCACTTACTATCTTGTTCC
The DNA here is from genome assembly GCA_964017235.1 of Sabellastarte sp. h YS-2021. Classification (NCBI taxonomy): domain Eukaryota; kingdom Metazoa; phylum Annelida; class Polychaeta; order Sabellida; family Sabellidae; genus Sabellastarte; species Sabellastarte sp. h YS-2021. Next base: position 24,255,702 of record OZ024934.1, read on the forward strand.
CACCACTTACTATCTCATTCCCACCACTTACTAACTCATTCCCACCACTTGCTAACTTATTCCCACCAGTTCTTAAGTCATTCCTACCACTTACTAACTTGTTCCCACCACTTACTATCTCATTCCCACCACTTACTAACTAATTCCCAGGGACCAATGATATGCAAACCAGGGTTAAAATATTTATTATACATAACAGCTTGGCAATAGTATCAATTATTACTGAAACTAGTTAATTATATATAAATTTGCTTAAGATTGTTACTAGATAAAAGGCCAGATAGAAAACGAATTAGTATCCTGTGGTAACAACTTTCTATCATGTGGGAATGACTTGTTAACTAGTGGAAACCACTTGCTAACTTGTGGGAATAACTTACTATCTCTTGGGAACAACTTGCTAACTTGTACGAATGACTTGCTATCTTGTTGGAACAACTTGCTTACTTGTGGGAACGACTTGTTAACTTGTGGGAATTACTTGCTATCTTGTGGGAACAACTTCCTATCTTGTGGGAACGACTTGCTAACTTGTGGGAATGACTTACTCTCCTGTGGTAGCGATTTTATAACTTGTGGGAATGACTTAGTATCTTATGGTAATGACTTACTAACTGGGAACAAGGTAAAATGCTTCGAAACAGTTCTAAGTCCCTTCCTGGGCTCTGCACAATGTACAGTCAATTTCTTTGTATATAATACCTAACTTACCTTGAGGGAACAACATTATACTTTGTGGTAGGAACTTTTTAACTGTTAAGAATGACTTAAAAAGCGGTGGGAATGAGTTAATAAGTGGTGGAAACAAGTTAGCATGTGGTGGGAGTGACTTGGCAAGTGGTGGGAACGAGTTACCAAGTGGTGGGAAAAATTTAGTAAGTGCTGAGAACAACTTAGTAAGTGGTAGCAACAACGTATTAAGTGGTGGGAATGGGTTAGTAAGTAGATGACTTAGTAAGTGGTGGGAATGACTTAGAAAGTGATGTGAATGAGTTAGCAAGTGGTGGAAACAAGTTGATAAGTGGTGGGAACGACTTAAGAAGTGGTGGGAATGAGTTAGTAAGATGTGGGGGCGACTTAGTAATTGGTGGAATGGGTTAGTAAGTAGTGGGAACAACTTAGTAAGTGGTGGGAATGAGTTACTAAGTGGTGAGAATGACTTAGTAAGTGATGGAAACGAGTTAGCAAGTGGTGGGAATGACTTAAGAAGTGGTGAGAACAAGTAAGTACGTGGTGGGAATCTGTAAGTAAGTGGTGGAAATGAGCTAGTAAGTGTTGGGAATGAGTTACTAAGTGGTGGGAACAACTTAGTAAGTAGTGGGAATGAGAGAACAAGTTGTGCGAACTGGTTAATAAGTGGTGGGAATGACTTAAGAAGTGGTGGGAACAAGTAAGTAAGTGGTGGGACTTAGTACATGATGGGAATGAGTTAGTAAATGGTGGGAATGAGTTTGTAAGTGGTGGGAACGAGTTACTAAGTGGTAGGAACAACTTAGTAAGTGGTCTGAACAAGTTAGTAAGTGGTGGGTTTAAGTTAATAAGTGGTGGGAACGACTTAAGAAGTGGTGAGAACAAGTAAGTAACTGGTGGCAATGAATTAGTAAGGAGTGGGTATGAATGATTTACTATCTTGTGGTAACCACGAGATATTAAAATCTCCCATATATTAAGAATTTAGTAGTCTTTTTAACAGAGCTTATAATTTAGTTATTTACAATTGGCGATTTTTTCCATAAATTTAGTCCCTCAATATCCTTTAAGATATAATATGTTAGGTTTCCAGTTCAATTATCTATAGACGAACATTCTACACATAACAATAGGCAATTTTGTGGTTGTCTTATTAAAATCAAGCAAATATTAAGCATTTTACAGTGACTTTAATAAAGCCCTTATTTCAGAGTGTTACTTAATTGGGTGATTTTTTCTGTGGATGTTGCTGTTCAATATCTTACTTTTAAGATATCTCATGTTAGCTTTCCTGCTTAATTATCGATTGACAGGCATTGTACACATAATAATGAAAAAAATTGGTTGTTGTCTTATTAAAATTTTAATATATATTATGTTAATGTTTTAAGTTTAATTATTTACAATGAAACACTGTACACATATTAATGAGCAGTATGACGTTGATATTATTAACATTGCCTAATTATTGATGATATGATAAGCATTTTATAAATGATTTAAACTTGACTATAACTTTAGCCAGAAAATCCAGTTTGTATATTTACATTTTTATTCAAACCAAGTTTCAGTAAATATATGGAATAGCTAAATAAAACAGAGGTATGGGGTATGGCGAATACATACAGGGAACTCAGTGTTAGAGATAAGAACTAATTACAACACAGCATGTGTTAAACAAGCATAACTGTGTTCTCACTGTACAAGTCTGAAGGTTGTTTGTTTATGGCATGTGCCAGACAGGAGTGGGGTAATTAGACTTACACAAGGCTTAGGAGAAGTAAGAAATATAAAGTGAATTTGATTTCAAATCATGTAAAATGACTCTTCCCTCTAAAATATTACCAACTTACCTAAAATGACATTAAATCATAATTATTAAAGTTATTAGTGTCAGATATTGACAACTAAAACTTAGTCTTGTGTAATACAAAATCATAAAATGACAGCCCTGAAGAAGGCTAGTGTACATTCTGGTGGGGTGTTGTTAGACAAAAAGAGTGTATCTACAATAGAACACAAGCTAGAGAAAACAAGTTTGTGAAATATACATACTATCTGACAAGCTGACATTTTGGCATTTCTTATATTTTGTACAAAATTTATCTGACACCAAATATAATTATTGGTTTAGGTCTATAGTGTCCACTTCTTTAAAATGACTGCCAAATGCTCAATAATTACCCTGTTTTAATGATACAAATACCATATTGCTCATTATTATTTACAGAATCTCATTGGAAATGTGTTTTTTAAACCACAGAAAAGTGATGGAATTCCATGACAGAAATAGAAATTCATCTAAAAATCGAACCCTAAAAATCACCTAGTATACATATGAGCAATTAACACATACTAATAAAGAATTCAGTGATTGTCTTATTAAATTCTGTCAGATATTAAGCATTTTACAGGTATTTTAACAAAGCCCTTGATTTCCCAGTGTTACTTAATTGGGCTATTTTTCCATGGATGTTGGTGTTTATTATCTTACTTTTAAGATGTCTTGTGTTAAGTGTCCAGATCTATAATCGAGTATTGTAAACATTATAATGAACAATTTGGTGTTTGTCTTATTAAAATCAAGCAAATACTAGTATTAAGCATTTTATAAGGATTTTAACAAAGCCTTTGATTTCCCACTGTTACTTAAATGGGCGATTATTTACATAGAATTAGTCTCTCAATATCTTACTTTTAAGATATCTTATCTCAAGTTTCCAGCTTAATTATCTATAAACGAGTATTCTACATATAATAATGGACAATTTGGTGGTTGTGTTATTAAAATCAAGCAAATATTAAGCATTTTACAGGGATTTTAACAAAGTCCTTGATTTCCCAGTATTACTTAGTGTTCTACTTAGTTGGGCGATTTTTACATAGATTTAGTCCCTCAATATCTTACTTTTAAGATATCTTATGTCAGAGTTCCAGTTTAATGATCTATATACAAGGATTCTACACATAATAATGGACAATATGGTGTTTGTCTTATTTAAAACAAGCAAATATTAAGCATTTTACAGGGATTTTAACAAAGCATTTGATTTCCCACTGTCACTTAAATGGCCGATTTTTTACATAGAATTAGTCCCTCAATATCTTACTTTCAAGATATCTTATGTCACATTTCCAGTTTAATTATCTATATACAATTATTGTAAATATAATAAGAAACAATTTGGTGGTTGTCTTATTAAAATCAAGCAAACATGAAGCATTTTACAGGGATTTTAACAAATACCTTGATTTCCCAGTGTTAGTCCCTCAATATATTAATTATAAGATATCTTATGTCAGGTTTCCAGTTTAATATTATCTATAAACGAGTATTCCACATATAATAGTGAACAATTTCGTGGTTGTATTATTAAAATCAAGTAATATTAAGCTTGGGATTTTGACAAAGTCCTTGATTTCCCAGTGTTTCTTAATAGGGCGATTTTTTAAACATAGATTTAGTCCCTCAATATTACTTTTAAGATACCTTTCCAAAAATTCATTTTCCGCCACTTTGGCAGCCATCTTGAATTTCTGCATGAAATGCAAAAAGTTTGTCTCCGAAACCGAGAGAGCTAGAGCGATTTTGGCGAAATTTTTGACCCACAGGGTATCTGCTTATTTGGTTTAGCGTTCGCTACGCTGCCGCTGCTGCCGAGCATAGAGAGATTTTCGGCATTAACACTCTAAGAGGAAAATTACACCAGACAGGTTCACCAAATTTGCATAATATCTTCATTGGGAGGTAAGCTTCTCTGGGACTGAAAATAGCCTCATTCTAAAAAACAAGATGGCCGCCAGAGGCATTTCTTTGAAAATAATCTACATTTTTCTGCTGGCTGTTTCTCATAGGTAGAAGGCTCAATCTCTTCATAGGCGATATGTATAACAGATAAACATGTTCTCTACAACCTTGCAGACATTTGACCTTAAAGCTCTTAATTCAAGGTCATCCACAGAGTGCCAAAGTAACCAACATAACAGACTTTAAAAGTGCCTATATCTCCATTATTATTGGTCCTAAAGGTTTGCAATATGAAACTAATGTATAGGAAATCATGTGCTGCGAATATTCTGATGTTGTCAGATTTGACCTTGGACCGCTCCTTCAAGGTCAAAAAAAGATAACCAAACTTAAAAGTGCTTATAACTCGCTTATTATTGGTCCTAGAGGATTGGGATGGTAAACCAATCTATAGAAAATCATGGGCTGGGAATCTTCTGGTGTGGTCGGATTTGACCTTGGGTCCCTCCTTCAAGGTCAAACAAGGATAGCCAAACTTAAAAACTGCTTATAACTCGCTGATTATTGTTCCTAGAGGTTTGGAATAGTAAAGCAACATATAGGAAATCATTGGCTGGGAATCATTTGGTGTGGTCAGATTTGACCTTGGGCCCATCCTTCAAGGTCAAATGAGGATAGTCAAACTTAAAAGTGCTTATAACTCACTTATTGGTCCCAGAGGTTTCAGATGGTAAACCAAGCTATAGGAAATCATGGGCTGTGAATCTTTTAGTATGGTCGGATATGACCTTAGACCCCTCGTTCAAAGCCAAACGAGGACAGTGAATCTTAAAAGTGCTTATAACTTGCTTAATATTGGTCCTAGAGGTTTGCGATGGTAAACCAACATATAGGAAATCATTGGCTGGGAATCTTCTTGTGTGGTCGGATTTGATCTTGGGCCCCTTCTTCAAGGTTAAACGAGGATAGCCAAACTTGAAAGTGCTTATAACTCACTTATTATTGGTCCTAGAGGTGTGGGATGATAAACCAACCTATAGGAAATCATGGGCTGGGAATCTTTTTGTTTGATCAGATTTGACCTTGGGCCCCTTGTTCAAGGTCAACTGAAGATAGCAAAACTTAAAAGTGCTTATAATGGGTTCATTATTGGTCCTAGAGGTTTGTGATGGTGAACCAACCTATAGGAAATCATGGGCTGGAAATCTTTTGGTGTGGTCAGATATGACCTTGGGACCCTCTTTCAAGGTAAAACTAGGATAACTACAGTTAACAGTGCTTATAACTAGCTTATTATTGGATTATTGGTGCTATAGGTTTGGATGGTAAGCCAACCTATAGGAAATCATGAGCAGGGAGTCTTGTGGTGTGGTCGGATTTGACCTTGAGTGCTTAAAAGTTGCTTATAACTTGCTTGTTAGTGATATAAGAGGTTTATAATGCGAAACCAACTCATACAAAATCTTGGGCTTGGAATCTACTGATGTTAAAATTGACCTTTGGCCCCTCCTTCAAGGTCAAACGATGGTTCACTGGCTTTGGTGAGTTGTTTTTCCGGTGGATACAAATCTGCATGGGTTCTCCGATGCGTAGGTCTAGTTCTACTGTTGACTTTTCATTGAAATCGTGTTCCTGCCACTTTTGGTGGCCATCTTGAATTACTGTGTAAAACGTGTTTATCTCGGAAATGGAGCAAGTTAGAGTGACTTTTGTCACGCAGGGATATCTGCATAGTCCACTGGCGAGTTTTCTCTGAATTCCTTCTCCTGCCACTTTTGGCGGCCATCTTGAATTTCTTCATAAAATGTAAAAATGTCTTTATCTTGGAAATGGAGAGAGCTAGGGTGATTTCAACAAAATTTTTGATCCACAGTGCTGCTGCAGATTCTATTGGCGACTTCTGCCAAAATTGTTTTCCCACCATTTTTGGTGGCCATCTTGAATTTCTGCATAAAACGTGTTTATCTTGGAAACAGAACGAGCTAAAGCGATTTCAACAAAATTCTTGAATTACTGCGATACAACACAAAAGCGTGGTTATCTCAGAAATGGAGTGAGCTAATGCAATTTTGACAGAATTTTTAATTTTTGAATTTCTGCATAAACAGCAAAAACACATTTATCTTGGAAACGGAGCGTCGCTCTGCTAGAGCAATTTTTTCGAAATTTTTGACCCTGAGGGTATCTGGAGAGGCAATTAGCCACTTTTCCCAAAAATCGTTATCCCGATACTTTTATCAGCCATCTTTAATTTCTGCGTTAAACGCAAAAAATCACTATCCCGCCACTTTTGGTGGCCATCTTGAATTTCAGTGTAAAACACAAAACATGGTTATCTCAGAAATGGAGCGAGCTAGAGCAATTTTGACACTAGAAATCAGAGACTACATTAAAAAGATTGTCAAATGCTTAATAATTGGGTGATTTTGATAAAATAAACACCAAAATGATTGTTTTCACGAGTAGAATGCTCATGCATAGTATGTCCTAAATTATTTTAATAACCGTAGCTTTTTATGTCATCACTTTGTGGCATGGGCGTATGCAACCTCATGAACAACATGACACAGTACATGCTTGGCCGTACTTGGGCGTATGCAACCTCATGAACGACATGCTGTTTTTTTAAAAAAGAAACCTTATCTTTCGACGATCAAAATTTATTCAAGGTATTCAGATCTGTTTGTGCGTCTGTTTGCTAGAGCCATTACAACTAAGGTATCCCCCAAGTGTGAAAATTTCAACACTTTATCAGAATTTTATCATTGACTATTGTATAAATTTCTGCATGTATGCATATAAGCCACATATAGATTCCATTTTCTTTAAGTATCAGGCCTGGATCTTTCTAAATTATTTTTTATGAATTTTTAAAATAATTTTTAATACATTAAAATTCATGAAATCATGCACTTAATTACTTATAACTTGAAAAGTATTGTATTTCGAGCATTTTGATTAATATGTTTTTTCAGCTACTGTTTGTATAGCTATAACATGGTCAGTAACTTGGGAGTCTATCCCAATAGCTAAGTGAGTAATAGCTACTTTCTGACTTTTTGGTTTCTTGGCTCTAACTTGAAGATGCTTCCATGTATCATCTGTGTGTCTGTGCATCTCTCCATCAACATTTTGACAAACTTAAGTGGACACTTAGTGTATATCTTAGGATGTCAGAATCCAACTTAAGTGGACATCTTAAAAATATTTTAGGATGTAAAACCCAACTTAAGTAAACATTTAGTGTATATCTTAGGGTGTAAAACCCCAACTTAAGTGGACAACTTGTATATATTTTAGGATGTAAAATCCCAACTTAAGTCGACATTTAGTGTATATCTTAGGAGGTAAAAACCCAACTTAAGTGGACATTTAGTGTATATCCTAGGATGTAAAATCCCAACTTAAGTGGGCATTTAGTGTATATCTTTGGAGTTAAAACCCAACTTAAGTGGACAACTTGTATATATTTTAGGATGTAAAATCCCAACTTAAGTGGACATTTAGTGTATATCTTAGGAGGTAAAAACCCAACTTAAGTGGACATTTAGTGTATATCCTAGGATGTAAAATCCCAACTTAAGTGGACATTTAGTGTATATCTTTGGAGGTAAAAACCCAACTTAAGTGGACATTTAGTGTATATCCTAGGATGTAAAATCCCAACTTAAGTGGACATTTAGTGTATATCTTTGGAGTTAAAACCCAACTTAAGTGGACATCTTGTATATATTTTAGGATGTAAAATCCCAACTTAAGTGGACATTTAGTGTATATCTTTGGAGTTAAAACCCCAACTTAAGTGGACATCTTGTGTGTATTTTAGGATGTAAAAATCCAACTTAAATGGACATTTAGTGTATATCTTAGGATGTAAAATCCCAACTTAAGTGGACATTTTGTGTACACCATACATGCATTATAAATATACATAACATAAATATTTGGCATAAAACTTAGCAAGTAGTAACTTTGATGGAAATTTACTATTCAATTGATTATTTAAAACTAAAAAGAGAAAACTGTTGCAAAAATCCTAAAAAATATCCAGATTAAACCAATTTTAGGAAGTATAGATACATGTATTCAAGTCTGAAAACAAAATATTTCAATTCTTTTTTTTTCAAAATACCAAAAGGATTTCTATTTTCAACTGGAATATTTATGTAGAAGTCAGAACTTTTCACTTGGATATGAGATGGCTGTTTTCAAAGGAAGCTTAAGTTGTGCTGAACCAGACTCGATGATTGTCACTTGTGCATTGAATCTGTGAAAAATAAAGCTAAAACTACATACAGACTGCCATGTATTTCAATACAAAGAGCCATAGGTTCAGAATAAATACAAAAGCAATTATTTTTGGATCTTTTATCTGATTTCCAATTCATATTTCTACACATTAAAATGTCTACTTAATGTGGCTGTTTTTACACCACTTAAGGGGACAGTCTACTTAATGATGATTTTAATCGGGTAAAACATTAAGTAGACATTTTTAGGTAGACACTTGAGTTATATATTTTATTTTAAAGTAAAATCATTGCATGGATATATATTTAAAATCCTCATTCAAAGTATAATAAATTTTTAAAATCTCAGGTTATTATCATTAAAAATGAAAGATATAGGTTAGTGTCAACTTAAGTTGGGTTTTTACACACTGTCTACTTAATGATGAATAAAGTGTAATATATATATATATATATATATATATATATATACACATGATGAGCTTACAGGTTCCACTTTCGACTTCTACACATAATACCCCGGCAACTTCTGTTTCTTCAGGACCGGTTAATCAACTCTATGTTGATCCCTCAGCTTTTTTCAAGGTGCCATATCCTTTTAATCAGACAGTTTCTCAGGATACTCGGCCTCCAGTTCAGGTTCCACACACTCCTGGAAGACACTCAGTAACAGACACAATGGCTGCACTTTCCTTTCCTCAGCCACAGAGGACCACAAGTCTCAATATTCCTCAGACAGCAGGGACTCAGATGATCAAAAACCACTTGGAACAGCAGAACTTTGAGCTTATGGAGGATCTGCAAAAGAAAAGTCAAGAACAGATGATGGACATATCTGCTCAACTTCAGACTGGTTTACAAGCCTTTCTACAGCAATCAATGGAGCAGATGTTTAAATGAATGGCACCTCAACAAGCAGCTCATCTACCTCCACCATCATCAACCGCAGCACATATTGTGTCAATCACTCCGGTGTCTGCCTTGTTGCCTGCCACCAAGTTAGCGGAACCCATGGACGTGGCTCCATCTCTTCCACCCCCAGAGGTTAAGAAGGGTATCTCAGGGGTAGAAGGGTCCTAAGCTATTGTCTCTCAATCTATCCAGGCAGTGGCATCAAACAGTCAAGTGCCTACATCCATACCTTTCTCTCAACCTTCACAGCAACCAGCAGTTGCTTCTGTTCCACGGCTCCAATCTCTTGCTCCAATCCCTTTGCTGCTTCAAATAGGTCAGAAGAACCCACTGACCCAGGGGAACAAGCAGCTCCTCCTAACCTTCTCTTCAGAGAACTAGTAAAAAAAAGGTTAGGTAATTCCTATCTATCCCGACCCAGCAGCTGAAGAGGATTATAAGCTGCACCACAAGTGGTGCCCCAGGCTTTCTCTAACATTGTGAAGCCTGGCTATAGTAGTGGGCCCCCGGTTACAGTTCAGCTAAAAGACTTGGTCAAACTGAAATGCAAGTCTCAAGAAAACATTAGCATATCCAACTTCTTGTCCTCTTTTGGAATGGCAAGCAAATCATGCCTTAACAACCTTTGCCTCTCCCGGGACCAAAAGGGAAAGGCTCTTTGATCAACTCCGTCAACCACGGATGGCCCCACCAGAAAGCAGATCATGCAACAAATATTCAGTATGACTCAACAAGAAGTATCCCAGATGCAATTGATATTGAATATCAGCAGGAGCATGTCCAAGGCTTATGCAGACCTGGTATCAAGCTTCAACTCTACCCTGACTAACTTAGTCTTGATAAGGTGAGATGCAAACCTGCGACACACCCATCCCAACCTAGATGCCTTCCAACAGAGTAGTCTTCGTTCACCCCAATGCCTGGGGGGATTTATTTGATAGGGCAATGATGCAGGAATATGAACAACGCCTTATTGGCATTGGAGTGAAGACAAGTACCAAAAAGGAGCATTTCCACCCATCCAAGAAGAAGGGCAGGGGTGGTCATCGATGTCAACATGCTCAACAAAGGTTATTCTATTCTATCAACTCATGCTGGCCTTTAAGCCCTTTTTTCCCCACCTGCAAGATGGTCACAGAGGAGGTCGAGGCAGTCGCAGAGGATGTGGCCATGGAGGCAATACACCGAGTACAAAGCAGCAACCTCCTCAATGATACTCAACCAAGTGTGTCACTCTCATCTTAACATGGATAAAGAATGTCACTTCAATTCCTTCAGGAGGGGAAAAAGACTCCTTGTATACAACCCCTTCAGTAGAGGGAAAAGACTCCTTGTGTACACTCTCAAAGTGTATTTATCCAACATCAGTGTTTTCAAATATCTACTCAGGAAAAATTAGAAGTCCTGACGGTAGGGAGCGGACTCAAGAATTTTCTACCTAAGTGAGAAAAACAAGGGACCTACTGGTCATCCAGGACGGATAAAAGCTACCATTCAGAGAATGCCCCAACTATCTAGGCTTCCCTGCAGCATATGCGGTTACACAGGCTCCAACAAAAAAAGTTCCTTGATGACCACTATTCAAGATCTAATGCAGAAAGGCACCATCGAAGTGATGCATACCAAAAAAAGTCTAGAGTTCTACAGCTGACTGTTCCTGGTTCCCAAACCAGGTAACCGCTGGAGGCCAATCATAGACCTCAGCTCCTTAAACAAATTCTTGACCATACCCAAATTCAAGATGGAAATGCCAGAATCAATACATGCCTCCCACAGGAAAGGAGAGTGAGTTAAATCCTTTGATTTGACAGACACCTACCTACATTTCCCTATCTATACCCTGTCACAAAAATATCTCAGGTTTTGCCACAAAGGCATCGGGCTCCACCAATATTTGGACGACCAGTTGATTCGAACTCTTTCCTAGGACAGTCGCATTGTGCAAACACAGAAACTACTTAAACTTGTGAAGGACTTAGGATTTGTAGTAAACCTCGAGCAATTAGAACTCGTGCCCTCTCAGAGATTTGACTACCTAGGATACCAAATCTTACTAGATTTGGCTCTTGTGAAGGCAGCACAAGACAGATGGACCAAACTTCAGGAGATATTCTATCGCCTCTCTCTGAAGTCTGCTATCAGTGCAAGGACTCTTATGTCCACTGGATTGCTTGCATTAACGAAGAATACTGTAAAACTGGACAGGATACATATGAGAGACCCTTTCAGTGGCATATCAAGACTCACTGAAAATATCCGATGCCTCTGGACACACCAATCCCTTGGAATCAGAAGATGATATGACACAGGGAATGGTGGTTAGAGACTCAAAACATGCTACAAGGAGAGTTTCTCCACCCAAGGGAATACAAACAAATCTTTAGCCTCAAACACAGGTTGGGGAGCTCACTTAAATCAATTTTCTACAGGAGAGCTCTGGTCTCAACACGAAAAACACGTACATATCAACCTACTACAACTGAAGGCGGTTTTGCTGGCTCTGCAATTCTTCAAGAAGAACTGCATCAACAACTTAGTCCTCATCACCTCAGACAATACCTCAGTAGTGTCGTACATCAACAAATTGGGCGGCACAAAGTCAGAAGCTCTCTGTGTGCTGATGTGGAGAATCCTCACCTGGTGCCACAACAACAATGTAACACTCAGAGCAAGGGATGTACTAGGCTCACTCAATGTTATCGCGGATGGCCTCTCCAGGAAGAACCAGATCCACTCAACAGAGTGGTCACTCTCTCCTCAGATCTTCAAGAAAATTTCCAAAATATGGGAAAATCCCCAGGTGGACCTCTTCGCAACCGGCCTGAATACAAAGCTTCCTCTCTATGTCTGCCTATGCCTTTCCTCCCATTGCCCTTCTGCCCATGGTTGTGCAAAATCTTCAATTTCAAATGTGCAGGACAATCCTAATCGCCCCAGGCTGGCTGACACAACCGTGGTTTTGGGACCTAGGGGAGATGTTTATATCCCCAGACAACTACCACCCATTCGCACTCTGCTCAAACAACCACTGAACAACCATGCCAACCCAGGTTCGTCAAATCTCGACACTTGGTAACCAGGAGTTCAACTCTCCAAGAGTATGGGTTCACTGCAGAGGCGGCAGAAAGAATTGCTGCTCCTCAAAGACTCTCAACAAGGGCCATCTACACTTCCAAGTGGACAGTCTTCCAAAGATGGTGCACAGAGGTGTACTTCAGGAATCCCTCTATAAGTGATATCTGCACCTTTTTCTGGTATCTCTTTAAGATACTTAATGGGTGTCATCCTACCATTGAAGGTTATAGAACAGCAATTGCATATACCCTAGGGAATTCAAAACTACACATTAGTACCAATGTGGACATTGCCACACTGAAAACCGCGGTTGAATTAACGTTTGTAATTTATTTGTTTCTCGAATTGTCACCGATTAATGTTTGTCACTATTTCGTTTTTAGTATTACCCACGTGGCATGGTTAAGAAGTTTACAGAAGGGAGTTTATGAAGTAGGTAGTGACTATGTTTTAAACAAAATGTCTGCATATACAGTAAAGTAATAGCTAATATTAATTGCTACTTGATGTATAGGTTGAATTGAAATGAATATTCGAAGCTGAAATTGAGAAATAGGCAATTTACAGACAGTTGTAAATGTGAGCTGGATAGAATCCTCTCTTGTCACCGATCATAATAAAGTGACTTGCTGCTGATTGTTTTTCAAAAATTTGGAAAGAAATAGATGCATAGACTTATTTGGAATGGGTAGCATATCAATTTTTATCTTCTTTATGCTATATGTTTCAACTGTTTAATTTAGTGTTACTTTTGTATTTGACCATGTATGTATTTTAGTTGTCACAAATTAGTCGCGAAATAGAGCAAAGTTTGTCATTTGACTAACTTCCTGTGTCATTGTCATTCTACAGTCAAATCAATGTTCGTCAGAGATTTGTGATACTGTTAAAGGTTTGTCAGGTGACAAATTTAACGTAAACATAATCAGGAAGTGATTTACACATGATAAAAATGCAAAAATGTACATATTTTCGTGCATAACACATACCATACTTAATTTTTATAAAAAATATACACATGGATGTATAAAATCGTGATTTTTCAAAGTGAAAATATATTCTAAACTATTGTTTTCAGTCATCTAAGGTGGGCGAAAATAGGGATTTTTGAAACTGCATGAATCTATTTTTTTACTTTACTTTTTTATTTATTTAAAAAAATTATTTACACTTTTTAAAACGAAATTGGCAAATATTTTTAGAGTGTTGAAACACAAGAAATAAAATTTTGAGAAACTATTTTTTCAAGGAAATTACATACATTATAAACATTCCTAATTACTGAAGTTAAAATATGGTATGTGTACCATTTTAATGTCATTTTATTGTAGTTTTAGATTTCCCTTAGTTTAATGAAATTAGCTGTGGATATGATAAATATTACATAGAATATAAAAAAAGTTCATAAGTCCTACATGTTCTTGGTCAGACTTGACCCCAAGTGAGAGACAAACTTAAACTCAATGCAGAGAGGCAGGTAGTTTTATGTTGGATTAGAACCCAAGCCCAGTGGCCCCAAACTTTACACCTAAACCAAGTGCTCCCAGATCAACATAAGGTCAAGTAATGCACCTACACATAGATGCACATATAGATTAACATGGTATAAAGATCCCAGCACTGTTCTTCAGTGAAGAATCTTGAAACAAAATTCACCTCTTACAAGGACCACCCCATGAAAGGTCAAACACAGGTCAAGGTGAAGTTATTAGATGAGATATACATGAAAAAGGCACAGTAACAGACCCATGACAATAAGTATCAGCCAACCCATATTTCAGGTGGAATCCACCAATGCTGGACAAAAACCTATATTTTATAAAATGTGCTATTTTTATCATTTTAAAGGCAAATTATTACTTCTAATAGTTCTTAATTGATGCAGTTTTATTGCAGTTATATTTGTTAATTTTTGGATTAAATTGTGAAGAAAACTTTTGCCAGGTATATTATTAAAACAACCAGAAGTTAAGGATGTTAGCTGTTGTTCATTGCAGTATCTAGCCATTTAGAGGACAATTATTACTGGGAACTATCTGCCACCACACTTTTCCAGCCATGTTTGATTTTAAAAGTGATCTCTAAAAATAAATAACCTTTTAAGAAGGTGTGGGGAGGATAGCCCCCAGTGAAAACAATAACTGTGATCAATTGGGTGTTTGTATATAGAAGTCACAATGCCATATCAGCTTAATAAAATATGGTCATAATTCTCTTGTTAAATAGATTATCTTACTCGAGTATTATTATATTCAGTGTCTTTAATTTTATTTTAAAGTAAATTTTAGATAAAAATCATTCTACACTATTCTTTTTGTACTAAACTGTGAATTCATTTACATTCTTAAAGAATGCCAATAAGAGGAAAGCATTTGTCACATGTACCCATTTTTAAACAGTTGTGTCTCCATGTTTCCCATTTTCTGTTACTTTGTCTATGAATTAAACTGGAAATATTATGAATATTTGCTTTTGTTCATCTCCCGTTTTTATTAAAAACTGATGTATTGGTAAAAATGTGACTAAAACAATTTTACATGGTAAATAAATTCAAATAATACTGTCAACATGTTGCAGATCATAAAATTATTGGTATAATTCTATAAAAGTAGGGTATGTTGACCTTTTTAAAATTTATATTTATATGTCTAGACCTTTTAAAATCTGTTGACTTTTTAAAATTTATATTTATATATGTCTAGAATTAGAATTTATGCATGTAGGCTTAACTTGGCCAAACTTGTAAAACAAAAGTTAAGCCTAAGACTTGTTAGTTACTATTACCCCAGAGCATTTGAAAGCTGGTATATGAACATGACAACAATGATAATTTTATCCTTATCAATTTTAAAAATAGTTTACTTGCCAATATAGATTACAATACATAAAAATAAAATCTGGTCTTATCATTTCACTTTTTATATTTAAAATATATGCACACATCTAGGCTTTAAATAGAATTTATAAAGGCATTTACAAGAATTCATATTTTGTTGTGTGACTTAAAAGTAAGGCTAAAAATCATCACGAATTTACAACAAGATATAAAAACACAACAATAATTTAAATTCTGTGTACTTTATGTCTCAAAACGATGTACAATATGTTAAAATTAAGGAAATTTTTTTTTTAAATTTTAACCGGGTAATTAGTGAATATTCTTGTTCGCACGTGGCCTTTGTTTTCCCACTTTCTCGATTGTAAACAGGGTTACCGCATATGCGCACTCGGAACTCCAATAAGGCTTATAGCTTACCATGTGGAACTGAATGCTTACTCGGGAGGCCGCAGGCATTCAACCAACGTCCAAGAAAAATGGACCAATAATAGTGGCGAGATGCCTTGGAATCCAGGTGACCCCAGTAGTGATGTAGCCATCCACTTCCTCTTTTTGAGTTGGCTGCAAATAATGGAATACGTGCCTTTTATTGCAAGGAAAGAAAATTATTATTTCTGTGGATATACTTGTCGTTGGATACTGAAACTACATCAGTTTCTTTATTTTATAGCATAGAATCTTATTTTGTGAAAATTCACAGATCAGACGAGTATTTTTATCATATTTTACAACTTTAAGTCCACTTCTGGGTTCACGTTGTAAAGAATTAAGGACTCATGCTATAGTTTAAATACCATACAGGACATTGGCCTGTCAAAATAAAATATTTAACCCCTATCTGCTTCCATATTTGACCATTTTAAGGGTTAAAAATATAAATTAAAGCACAAAATGAGTCCTTGTTGAAAGAAGTCATCAGAAACAACTTCTGTCCTTGTCTACACAGCAATTGTTTGCAAACTAATGCACGATTCATGCATGCAGCTTATATACAGGAATACATGCCTGTTGGAATCAAATAAAACTAAACCTACGCATCGGAGAACCGATGCAAATTTGTATCCACCAGAAAGACAACTCACCAAAGCCAGTGAACCATTGACCTTGAGGGAGGTGCCCAAGGTCAAAGCTGAACGCAGCAAAAGATTCCCAGCACATGATTTCCTATAGGTTGGTTTACCATCCCAAACCTCTTGGACCAGTAATAAGCAAGTTATAAGCACTTTTAAGCCTGGCTGTCCTTGTTTGACCTTGGGTCCCTAAGACCACACCAAAAGATTCCTAGCCCATGATTTCCTATAGGTTGGTTTACCATCCCAAACCTCTAGGACCAATGATAAGCGAGTTATTAGCACTTTTATGTTTGGCTGTCCTCATTTGACCTTGAAGGAGAGGTCCAAGGTCAAATCCGACCACACCAGAAGATTCCCAGCCCATGATTTCCTATAGGTTGGTTTACCATCCCAAACCTCTTGGACCAGTAATAAGCAAGTTATAAGCACTTTTATGCCTGGCTGTCCTTGTTTGACCTTGGGTCCCTCAGACCACACCAAAAGATTCCTAGCCCATGATTTCCTATAGGTTGGTTTACCATCCCAAACCTCTAGGACCAATGATAAACGAGTTATTAGCACTTTTAAGTTTGGCTATCCTCATTTGACCTTGAAGGAGAGGTCCAAGGTCAAATCCGACCACGCCAGAAGATTCCCAGCCCATGATTTCCTATATGTTGGTTTACCATCCCAAACCTCTAGGACCAATAATAAGCGAGTAATAAACAGTTTCAGGTTTGGCTATCCTTGTTTGACCTTGAAGGAGGGGCCCAAGGTCAAATCTGACCACAACAAAAGAATCCCAGCCCATGATTTCCAATATGTTGGTTTACCATCCCAAACCTGTAGCACCAAGAATAAGCGAGTTATAAGCACTTGTAAGTTTGACTATCCTCGTTTTACCTTGAAGGAGAGCCAAAGATCACATCTGTCCACACCCAAAGATTCCCAGCTCATGATTTCCTATAGGGTTTTTTACCATCCCAAACCTTTAGGACCAATAATAAGCGAGTGATAAGCACTTTTAAGTTTGGCTGTCCTCATTTGACCTTGAAGGAGAGCCAAAGGTCAAATCTGTCCACACCCAAAGATTCCCAGCTCATGATTTCCTATAGGGTTTTTTACAATCCCAAACCTTTAGGACCAATAATAAGCGAGTTATAAGCACTTTTAAGTTTGGCTGTCCTCATTTGACCTTGAAGGAGAGCCAAAGGTCAAATCTGTCCACACCCAAAGATTCCCAGCTCATGATTTCCTATAGGGTTTTTTACCATCCCAAACCTTTAGGACCAATAATAAGCGAGTTATAAGCACTTTTAAGTTTGGCTGTCCTCATTTGACCTTGAAGGAGGGGTCCAAGGTCAAATCCGACAGTAGTATATATCGAGTCGAGTTTCCCATCAATCATGTCACTTTTTGACAGCTGTGCAGCTGCCTGGGGCAGATGGTAGATTGATGGCTAGATGTGGGTGGGTCGATACTACCTCTATACAGGTATTTGAGACCGTCTCTGTCGTGTAAAGGGGCTCAATACTGGCTCAAAATATTACTTTGTGAAAAAAAAATGAATCATCACACAGCTTTGTTATTTTAATGGGGCTTTGTCTGCTGGAACTGTATTAATGGGTCTTTGTTGTTAGATTGATGGCTAGGTAGGGTAGGGTCGATACTAGCTCTATACAGATGTTTGAGACCCTCTCTGGTCGTGTAAATGGGCTTCAATACTAGCTGTAGTCATAAAAATGAATCACCACACCTCTTTAATGGGGCTTTGTGTTTTAATGGGGCTTTGTCCACACCCTTAATTCGGCCTGATCAATATTACTTTGTGTGAAACAAAAATGAATCATCTACACAGCTTATGGGGCTTTGTCTGATAGAACTGTATTAATGGGTCTTTATTTACTATAAAATGTTTTAATGGGGCCTGGTTTAATGGGGCTTTCTCTACTAGAATTCTTTTAATCGGCCTTTGTCTCCTAGAACTTTGTTAATGGGGCTTTGTCTACAGGAAGTAACTGTTTAATGGGGCTTTGTCTACTGAGACCGTTTAATGGGGCTTTGTCTCTGCTAGCCATGCTTTTAATGGGGCTTTGTTTGCTTTGTTTGTCAATATAACCTGTGCAAAAAATATGAATCATCCAAGCTATATGTAATGGGGCTGAACAACTATCTATAATTTTTTTAAAAATGAAATAAATCTAGGCAAAGCATCAGCATTTGCATTTGATATCTCACACAATGTATACAAGCTACATTGGAGGACTGTTGAAAATCCCCATTCCCAATTAAAATTAATGTGAAATTTCGAACCCCAGGGTAAGCACACGAACGCAATCTGTCGCCTCATATACACTCACAGGTTAATCTCCTCCTTTCATGCACACTTTTTGATTAGGGTTAGGGCTTTCGGTTAGCTGATAATCATTGTATAGTCGTAGTTTACTCTCCTACTTTCATGCACATTTTTGATTAGGGTTAGGGCTTTGGGGTTAGCTGATAGTTCTCACCTCATATACATTATCAATATCACTTGCTTAGTGCTGTGGGTTTATGAAAACAAAAAACAACTACTCTCTATGGTATCTGACATTTTGTACAATGAATCTTTAATGATATGTCTATTTGGTTTAGGGCTTTGGTGTTAGAGATGAAAATATCAATGAAGAAGTAGCTGTACATTTTTAAAATGAAATAAATCTAGACTTCATTGTAACGTAAAGGATCAGCATTTGGATTTGATTTCTCACACAATGTATGCTAGCTACATTGGAGCTCTTGAAAATTCCCATTCCCTATTAAAATTAACGGGAAATTTCGAACCCCAGTTTAAGCACACAAACGCAATCTGTCGCCTCATATACAGTCGCAGTTTAATCTCCTACTTTTATGCACACTTTTTGAGTAGGGTTAGGGCTTTGGGGTTAGCTAATAATCAGTGTACAGTTGCAGTTAAATCTCCTACTTTCATGCACACTTTTTGATTAGGGTTAGGGCTTTGGGGTTAGCTAATAATGCTGTGCAGCGACTGGGGTGGGTGTTAGACTGATGGCTAGATGTGGGAGGGTCGATACTAGCTCTATACAGGTATTTGAGACTGCCTCTCTTGTTTAAAGGGCTTCAATACTAGATCAAATAAAAGTGTTTAATGGGGCTTTGTCCACACCCTTAATGGAAAAAAATTATTCATCTTTAATGGGGCTTTGTCTGTTTAATGGGGCTTTGTCTGCTAGCCGAAGCTTGTAGATGGTTGAGACTGATGAATCATCACAGAGCTATGTTTTAATGAGTCGAGTTTTCCATCAATCATGTCACTTTTTGACAGCTGTGCAGCTACTGGGGCAGATGTTAGACTGATGGCTAGATGTGGTAGGGTCGATACTGGCTCTATACAGGTCTTTGAGACTGAATCTGTTGTTTAAAGGGGCTCTAATGGGGCTTTGTCCACACCCTTAATGGAAAAAATTATTCATCACACAGTTCTCTTATTTAATGGGGCGTTGTCTGTTTAATGGGGCTTTGTCTGCTAGCCCAAGCTTGTAGATGGTTGAGACTGATGAATCATCACAGAGCTATGTTTTAATGGGGCTTTGTCTGCTAGCCAAGCTTTAATGGGGCTTTTTCTGTTTAATGGGGCTTTGTCTGCTAGCCCAAGCTTGTAGATGCTTGAGACTGATGAATCATCACAGAGCTATGTTTTAATGGGGCTTTGTCTGCTAAAATTTTTAATGGGGCTTTGTCTGCTATCTCTGTTGTTTTTATTGGGACTTTGTCTGCTAGAAGTGTTTAATGGGGCTTTGCTCACACCCTTAAAGGAAAAAAATTATTCATCACACAGTTCTCTTATTTAATGGGGCTTTGTCTGTTTAATGGGGCATTGTCTGCTGGCGATGCTGTCTTTTTAAAAATTTATAGCCTTGTGTCTGCTGGCCTAGCTGTGTAGTAATACTGTTAATTTATTTTAGGCTTCTTTGTCTGCTAGCCAAGCTTTTAATGGGGCTTTGTCTGCTGGCCTATCTAGATCAACATTTCTTGTGTAAAAATGAATCATCACAGCTGTGTTAAATGGGGCTTTGTCTGCTAGACATGCTGTGTATTAATTATTGTTTAATACAATTGGTCATTGATACAAATCGCATCCTTTGATGCAGCTGTGCAGTTGTTTATGGGGCTTTGTCTCTAGAAGACAAATGCTCTCAATAATGGAGAGGAAGAACTAGCTATAAATTTTTAAAATGAAATAAATCTAGACATTATTGTAATGCTCTCTTCTAGAAGTGTTTAATGGGGCTTTGTCTGCTAGCCAAGCTTTAATGGGCTTTGTCTGCTGACCTACCACAACTGTGTTTAATGGGGCTTTGTCTGCTAACCTACTGGATGAATATTACCCGTGAAAAAATTAATCATCACAGCTGTGTTTTAATGGGGGCTTTGTCTGCTAGCCAAGCTTTAATGGGGCTTTGTCTGTTTAATGGGGCTTTTTCTGCTAGCCCAAGCTTGTAGATGGTTGAGACTGATGAATCATCACAGAGCTATGTTTTAATGGGGCTTTGTCTGCTATCTCTGTTGTTTTAATGGGACTTTGTCTGCTAGAAATGTTTTAATGGGGCTTTGTCTACTGGGGCTAATAGATGAGCAATATTACTTGTGAAAAAAGAAAAATGAATCATCACACAGCTCTCTCGTTTAATGGGGGCTTTCTCTGCTAGCGCTGTTGTTATAATGGGGCTTTGTCTGCTAGCCATGTTATAATGAATATTACCTCTGTATTTACCTGTGTAAAAATGAATCATCACACAGCTTTGTTGTTTTAATGGGGCTTTGTCTGGTAGCCAAGCTTTTAATGGGACTTTGTCTGCTAGCCATGCTTTAATGGGGCATTGTCTCCTGGCCATGCTGTGTACTAATACTGTATTGATACAACTTTTCATTATTTGCAGCTGGGCAGTTGTTTATGGGGCTTTGTCTAATGAAGACAAATGCTCTCACTAATGGAGAGGAAGAACTAGCTATAATTTTTTTAAATGCACAGCTAATGGGGCAGATGTTAGACTGATGGCTAGATGTGGGAGGGTCGATACTACCTCTATACAGGTATTTGAGACTGCCTCTCTTGTTTAAAGGGTTTCAATACCAGAACAAATATTACTTATTTAATGGGTCTTTGTCTGTTTCATGGGGCTTTGTCTGCTAGCCCAAGCTTGTAAATGGTTGAGACTGATGAATCATCACAGAGCTATGTTTTAATGGGGCTTTGTCTGCTAGAATTGTTTAATGGGGCTTTGTCTGCTATCTCTGTTGTTTTAATGGGACTTTGTCTGCTAGCCAAAGATTTAATGGGGCTTTGTATGCTAGGCCCTAGATAGATCAATATTACTTGTGAAAAAAATGAATCATCACACAATTTAATGGGGCTTTGTCTGCTAGCTCTGTTGTTTTAATGGGGCTTTGTCTGTTTCATGGGGCTTTGTCCACACTCTTAATGGGGCTCGATACTGGATCAATATTACTTGTAAAACAAAAATGAATCATCACACAACTTATGGGGCTTTGTCTGCTAGAACTGTTTTAATGGGCCTTTGTCTGCTAGAAATGTTTAATGGGGCTTTGTCTACTGAGACTGTTTCATGGGGCTTTGTCTGCTAGCCCACACCCTTTAATGAGGCTCGATACTAGATCAATATTACATGTGAAATAAAAAATGAAGCATCAAAGCTATATTTAATGGGGCTAAAAGAAGTAGCTGTACATTTTTAAAATTAAATAAATTTAGACTTCATTGTAACGTAAAGGATCAGCATTTGGATTTGATTTCTCACACAATGTATGCTAGCTACATTGGAGCTCTGTCGAAAATCCCCATTCCCAATTAAAATTAACGGGAAATTTTGAACCCCAGGTTAAGCACACGAACGCAATCTGTCGCCTCATATACAGTCGCAGTTTAATCTCCTACTTTTATGCACATTTTTTGATTAGGGTTAGGGCTTTGGGGTTAGCTAATAATCAGTGTACAGTTGCAGTTAAATCTCCTACTTTCATGCACACTTTTTGATTAGGGTTAGGGCTTTGGGGTTAGCTAATAATGCTGTGCAGCTACTGGGGCAGATGTTAGACTGATGGCTAGATGTGGGAGGGTCGATACTAGCTCTATACAGGTATTTGAGACTGCCTCTCTTGTTTAAAGGGCTTCAATACTAAATCAAATAAAAGTGTTTAATGGGGCTTTGTCCACACCCTTAATGGAAAAACATTATTCATCTTTAATGGGGCTTTGTCTGCTAGCCCAAGCTTGTAGATGGTTGAGACTGATGAATCATCACAGAGCTATGTTTTAATGAGTCGAGTTTCCCATCAATCATGTCACTTTTTGACAGCTGTGCAGCTACTGGGGCAGATGTTAGACTGATGGCTAGATGTGGTAGGGTCGATACTAGCTCTATACAGGTCTTTGAGACTGACTCTGTTGTTTAAAGGGGCTCAATAATAGATCAACTAGAAGTGTTTAATGGGGCTTTGCCCACACCCTTAATGGAAAAAAGTATTCATCACACAGTTCTCTTATTTAATGGGGCTTGTCTGTTTAATGGGGCATTGTCTGCTAGCCCAAGCTTGTAGATGGTTGAGACTGATGAATCATCACAGAGCTATGTATTAATGAGGCTGTGTCTGCTAGCCAAGCTTTAATGCGGCTTTTTCTGTTTAATGAGGCTTTGTCTGCTAGCCCAAGCTTGTAGATGCTTGAGACTGATGAATCATCACAGAGCTATGTTTTAATGGGGCTTTGTCTGCTAAAATTTTTTAATGGGGCTTTGTTTGCTATCTCTGTTGTTTTTAATGGGACTTTGTCTGCTAGAAGTGTTTAATGGGGCTTTGTCCACACCCTTAATGGAAAAAAATTATTCATCACACAGTTCTCTTATTTAATGGGGCTTTGTCTGTTTAATGGGGCATTGTCTGCTGGCAATGCTTTCTTTTTAGAAATTTATAGCCTTGTGTCTGCTGGCCTAGTTGTGTAGTAATACTGTTAATTTATTTTAGGTTTCTTTGTCTGCTAGCCAAGCTTTTAATGGGGCTTTTTCTGCTGGCTTTGCTAGATCAATATTTCTTTTGTAAAAATGAATCATCACAGCTGTGTTTAATGGGGCTTTGTCTGCTAGACATGCTGTGTATTAATTATTGTTTAATACAATTGGTCATTGATACAAATCGCATCCTTTGATGCAGCTGTGCAGTTGTTTATGGGGCTTTGTCTCTAGAAGACAAATGCTCTCAATAATGGAGAGGAAGAACTAGCTATAAATTTTTAGAATGAAATAAATCTAGACATTATTGTAATGCTCTCTTCTAGAAGTGTTTAATGGGGCTTTGTCTGCTAGCCAAGCTTTAATGGGGCTTTGTCTGCTGACCTACCACAGCTGTGTTTAATGGGGCTTTGTCTGCCAACCTACTGGATGAATATTACCCATGAAAAAATTAATCATCACAGCTGTGCTTTAATGGGGGCTTTGTCTGCTAGAAGTGTTTAATGGGGCCTTTGTCTGCTAGCCAAGCTGTAATGAGGCTTTGTCTGCTGGCCTACTATGTACTAATGCTGTCTGCTCTATTGCAGCTATTTTATATACTCTGCTAGCCAAGCTGTGTACTACTCAATGCTAGATTACCTGTGAAAAAATTAATCATCTCAGCTGTGTTTAATGGGGCTTTGTCTGCTAGCCAAGCTTTAATGGGGCTTTGTCTACCGACGAAAAATGCGCTCATTAATGGTGAAGAAGAGGTAACAACACAGCTTTGACTCTTCACAGCCTAGTTAATGGAGCAGCACTGGATTTGATTTGTCACCCAATGTATGCTAGCCACACAGAGGAGGTCTATTGCAAATCTCCAATCCCAATTAAAATTAACGGGAAATTTCGGACCCCAGGGTCAGCACACGAACACAATATCTCACTTATTCTCCTAATTTCATACACTCTCTAGATTAGGGTTAGGGCTTTTGGGTTAGCTAATTATCCTTGGAAAAATGCTTTGTCTACTGAAGCCAAATGCTGTCAATAATGGAGAGGAAGAACTAGCCATAAATTTTTAAAATGAAATAAATCTAGACGTTATTGTAATGCACTCCCAACCATCATGCTCAACACAGCCCCGACTGTTCACAGCCTAGTTGAAGGGAGTGCAGTGTCACCCAATGTATGCTGATCTCATCTGTGCAAGTGTTGGTAGGGCTAGGAAGACGGATGGCTATGTAGGGTAGAGATCGATACTAGTTCTGTGGTGATTTAATGGGGCTCAATACAGGCCTTTTTTGGATAGTTTATAGCTATTACTTTTCTTGCATTCGAATTTTTTTATTACATCTACTCATATACAGCTGTGCAGTTGTTTTATGCAGGGTTTTGTCTCTGAAGAGCTATGACTAGCTGTGATAAGGTCGATACTTGCTCTATACTAGGCTATAGCTCAATGGGATTCCTTTCCCATAAATTTCATCAATTTTGTTTTTAATGCACTAGCTGGTAGTAGTGCAGGCTGCTCTGATGCAGCTATTTTATTTGGGATTTTTGTGTGCAAAGCTGTGTAGTGCTCAATACTAGATCAATATTACCTGTGAAAAGATGAATCATCACACAGCTGTGTTGTTTAATGGGGCTTTGTCTGCTAGCCAAGCTTTAATGGGGCTTTGTCTGCTGGGGCCACTAGATGATTTTCCCACTATTCATGTCACTTTTTGACAGCTGTGCAGCTGCTGGGAGACCTTGGAAGAGTGATGGCTGGTCAGTACTAGCTATATACAAGGTTGAGACCGTTAAATGGGGCTCAATACAGCTGTTGTTGGATAGTTTAATACCTCTTACCGTTTTTTTTCATTAGATTATTTTTTATTAGATGTTATCTGGTGCTGCTGCTGGCTATCTGGCATTTGTAATCTTCAGTACTAGAATACTTGGTCGCTCAATACTAGATCAATATGAATCATCACAGCTGTGTATAATGGGGCTTTGTCTGCTAGCCAAACTGTGTACTAATACTCTTTAATACAACTGTTCATTGATACAAATCGCATCCTTTGATGCAGCTGTGCAGTTGTTTATGGCCCTTTGTCTGCTGAACAAGTAGTGTTATAGGGAAAGGTTGTCATTTCCTTTGTTGCCTCTCTAATAAATTGATCACTATTGTGTTATTGCAATAGCTGGTAATGCTGATGCAGCTGTTTTATATGGGGCTTTGTCTGCTAGCCATGCAGTGCACTAATGGATGGCTGTGACTAGCCTATAACTGCTCAATACCGCCTAATACTACTCATGATTGATGCTTTGTAGTTATTACTTTTCATTTTATTATCTGTATAGCTTTTGGTGGTGCAGCTGTGGCAAGGTCTTGAATGAGTTATGGCTACTCAATACTAGCTATGGCAAGGTCTCGGTTACTTAAAACTAGCTGCATACTAGGCTATAAGAGGAGGATTGTTATTCTTTTGATGCTTTTCTGTAATGAGTTATATAGTTATTAGTGGGT
Source organism: Sabellastarte sp. h YS-2021 (assembly GCA_964017235.1). Lineage (NCBI taxonomy): Eukaryota > Metazoa > Annelida > Polychaeta > Sabellida > Sabellidae > Sabellastarte > Sabellastarte sp. h YS-2021. Next base: position 24,281,787 of record OZ024934.1, read on the forward strand.
TTTTTCATTTTAATTTCCATTATTTTTTATTCTATCTTATCTGGTGCAGCTGCTCCTTTTGTTGCAGATGTGGTCTTTAGTACTAGAATATATGGTCGCTCAATACTAGATGTTATTTGTGGAAAAAAATGAATCATCACAGCTCTGTTTAATGGGGCTTTGTCTGCTAGCCAAGCTGTAATGGGGCTTTGTCTACTAACCATGCTGTGTACTAATGCTGTGTAATATAACTGTTCATTGATACAAGTCACATCCTTTGATGCAGCTGTGCAGTTGTTTATGGGGCTTTGTCTGCTGAACAAAGATGTGCACTAATGGAGAGCTTGGGGGGCAGAAGCATGTCTAGTTTTTTGATGTTTTGTATTTAGTATTCTATTTTAATCATGTGTCCTGCAGATGTTACTGCTGCTCTGCAGTTGTTTATGGGGCTTTGTCTACTGAAGAAAAATGCTGTCATTAACGGAGAGAGGAAGAAGTAGCTGTAAATTTTTAAAATGAAATAAGTCTCCATCCCTTTTACCTCCTATTTAATTAACCACCACACTCATCGACCTTTTAAATTAGCCCTTCTAATACTTAGTCACCTAATCTGTTAACCACACACCTGTCCCCGTTTATGTTTCCCACATCTGAATCTATGAATGGTGCCCCATTTTTCTCTTAAAAATGTGCCATTTATATTACCATAAAATTTACCATAAAATATTTCACCTCCAAATAAATAGAAAAAGAAAGAAACATCTTTAAATTGAAAGACTACTCTTACTTTTCATTTCCTTTAAAGATACCCTATGAAACCTTATTTATGTATCTACCACCACCGCCCCGCCCCGCCCCTCCCCTCCATACCTCTATCATATAGTTTTCTCCTGTGATCTTTTCTGCAGTTTTTTTCTACTGTGGCTTTTTCTACACCCAATTATCAGACACATACAGCAGTTTACTGTCATGAATAAAATCACTTAAAACCTAATTTGAAACCCCAATTAATGCTTTAAATATTTTGAAAAAGAAAGAAACATCTTTAAATTGAAAGACTACTCTTACTTTTCATTTCCTTTAAAGATACCCTATGAAACCTTATTTATGTATCTACCACCACCGCCCCGCCCCGCCCCTCCCCTCCATACCTCTATCATATAGTTTTCTCCTGTGATCTTTTCTGCAGTTTTTTTCTACTGTGGCTTTTTCTACACCCAATTATCAGACACATACAGCAGTTTACTGTCATGAATAAAATCACTTAAAACCTAATTTGAAACCCCAATTAATGCTTTAAATATTTTCTTTGTTTCTGGGGTATTTATAGGAACAATAATGATTTATGAATCTTATATTCTCTGAACAAAAGCCTTTAAAAGAATACAGAGCCTGCAAGTAAATATTTAATGAATATGGTCACATGCCTTCTTTTCTAAACCTTTAACACCTGTTTCTTCCTAATCCAACGAATAAAATAACTTTAAACAAATAAGTAATCTAAGTCATCACCCATTAACCTAGCCCAATGTATGAAACTCGACACATTTACTTATAAAACGGCAATCCTTACCTTACCTTATTCCGAGTGCCTTAAGAAACCTTATTTCTGCAACTAGTCTCCCCCTCCCCTCTAACCTCTATCTTAATGTACTGACTACCATAAGAAGCTTATATATCAACTAACTAATAAATCTTTGACAAAAAGGCCAATTATGCAAGCCTATTTTTCCCTTATTTTTATTTCACCTTTCTTCTTTCACTCACATCTGTTAAATGAGGCCCATTTTATCTCAGATGTGATGTTTATAGGGGAAATAAAGTGCTGATCACAGCCTTTTATATCCTTATCCTAAAAACCAGAGGTGTAATTTTAATTATCATCTTAAAATAAACATGAAATTTTATTCTGAAGGCGGGATCTGTAACTTTAAATCACCTTGGATTTATCTCAACATTTATGCAGAAATAGCAATAATGCTGAATCCTCCCTAGTGTGATATATCATCCTCACTGCACTATATAAACCCCAAAGGCTAAAGCTGTTTATGATTACTTATGTGTATCTGTCATGTTTCCCATCAATCATATCACTTTTTGATAGCTGTAGGGCGGCTCTGCATCTGTGGGAGACTTATGGCTAGCCGTTCCTAGCCTATAACCACTCAGTACTAGTTACCTCTGCCGAGGAGGTTATGTTTTTGCCTGGGGCCGTTTGTCCGTCTGTGAACAAGATAACTCAAAAACTTATGGACGGATTTTGATGAAATTTTCAGGGTATGTCTGAAATGGTAAAAGGAAGACATGATTAAATTTTGGGAGTGATCTGGATCACTATCTGGATCTTCTGGATCCATGAAATTTAATTTTTAAAGACAGATAACTAAAAAAAATTATGGATGCATTTTGATGAAATTTTCAGTAAATGTCCTAAATGGGATGAGGAACAAGTGATTAGATTTTGGGAATGATCTGGATCACTGACTGATCATCTGGATCCAGACTGCCAGATATGTTAGTGAACAAGATAACTAAATAATTTATGGAGTGATTTTGATGAAATTTTCAGGTTATGTCTGAAAAGGTAAAAGGATGAAATGATCGAATTTTAGAAGTGATCAGGATCACTATATGGATCTTCCTGATCCATGAAATGCAATTTTTAAAGACAGATACCTCAAAAAGTTATGACTGGATTTTTATGACATTTTCAGGAAATGTCCTAAATGGGACAAGGAACAAGTAGTTAGATTTTGGGAGTGATGTGGATCACTGTCTGGATCATCTAGAGCCAGGCTGTCAGATAATTTTAGGATGGATTTTGATGATATATTTAGGATATGTTAGAAATGATAAAAGGAAGAAATAATTCAATTGTGCAATGATCCAGACCACTATCTGGATCTTCTGGATCCATGAAATGTAATTATTAAAGACAAATAGCTCCAAAAGTTATTGACTGATTGTGATGAAATTTTCAAGAAATGTCCTAACTGGGACAAGGAAGAAGTGATTAGATTTTGGGAGTGATCTGGATCACTGTCGGGATCATCTGGATCCAGGCTTTTTAAAGGAAGTAATAGCCAGATAATTTTAGGGTGGATTTTGATGATAGTCCACAAATAGAGCTCCCTTGGCGGAGGTCTGCGCTCTCTGAGTGCTCTTGTTAATAATGAGTTTTACTTTTTCTGCTAGCCAAGCTGTGCTGTAATGGATAGAAGGAATTTTAAAGGGCACTTTTGTTTCATTATAATATTAATCTAATTTACTGTTTATTTCCAACCCATCATTCTCATCATGTATAGGGTGGCTGTTGTAGCTGCTGATAAGCTTTAAGCCACCTCTGAGGCCGGGGTTCGATCCCCGCACGGGCTCAAATGGGAAAGCTGGTAGTTGCTTGCTGTTGGTCGGCAGTTTACAGTACAGAACCCTAGCGAACTTAATGTACTGGTTTCCTCTGCCCTTCCAACTACCCGTCGTGATATGACCTGTACAGTGTTGAAAGCGACGTTAAACCCCAAATAATAATAATGATAAGCTTTATGGGCCTTTATCTGCCAACCAAGCTCTGCACTAGAAGATTTTTAAAGGGGTCCTTTGCTGGTTTATAATATTAATCTGATAGGCGTTTTTCTCCCATCCATCGTACTCATCACAGCTGTATAGGGTGACTGTTGCAGCTGTTGAGAAGCTTTACAGGGCTTTGCTAGCCAGGCAATAATGTACTAATGACTAGATTTTTAAAGGGGCTCTTGTGTTCTTTATAATAATCTATAGGTCTTTGTTTATTGAGATTTTCATCTCTAACCCCAAAGCCCTAACCCTAATAGACATATCATTAAAGAATCAATGTAAAAAGTGACAGATACCATAGAGAGCAGTTGTTTTGTTTTCATAAACCCATAGCACTAACCAGGTCATATTGAGAATGTATATGAGGTGAGGAATTGCGTTCGAGTGCTTACCCTTGGGTTCGAAATTTCCCGTTAATTTTAATTGGCAATGGAGATTTTCATCAGAGCTAAATGTTTACAGTTATGAATGTAGGAGATTAAAAAGCGTATGTATATCAGGCCAGAAATTGCGTTTGGGTGCTTACCCTGGGGTCCGAAATTTTATGTTAATTCTAATTGTAAATGGGGATTTTCAACAGATCTCCAATGTGGCTAGCATACATTAGGTGACAGTGCTGTTCCTTCAACTAGGCTGTGAAGAGTCAGAGCTATGTTGAGCATGATGGTTGGGTATGCATTACAATAAGGTCTAGATTTATTTCATCTTAAAAATTTACAGCTACCTCTTCTTCGCCATTAATGAGCGCATTTTTCATCGGTAGACAAAAGCCCCATTGCTGCAGATAATCACCTTTGACACATAGAAATGAACACTCTCATTTGTGAATTATTGCAAAACTGGTTTATGATGAACATTATCGGATTCTAATTTATATCTGTCACAACTGACACAAAGAACTAATCACACAAAGAAAGGAACATAGTCATCTTGATTATTGTAAAAAATCTGTTTTATGATGAATATTGTTGGACTCCAATAGTTGGGCACAACTGTGCAGAGGTAATCTAATGTGTAATGCAGATGTTTCTGTAATACATATGCTGCTGGTAACTGTTTTATGATGAATATTATTGGATTCCAATCAATTTTAGGCACAGCTGTGCAAAAGAAATCGAATGCAGATGCTGTAGATATTTAGTCATAGCAGAATAAAGGAAAATACTCTCACCTAACTCTCTCCATGTCAGATTACAACAGTTCTGCAATTGTAGGAAAGAAGCATATGATATATGAAAGAGCCAGAAATGGAACTTCAGTCTCAGAATATAATCTCTACAAATGCCTACGCTGATGCAGCTATTTCCAGATTTGCCCTTTATTACATCTCTAACTTGACAAAAATCTGCTAAATTTGCATAACTGCTACATCTGCAGACAGAGATGTAACATATCCAGACTTAGTTCCTTTAGAGATTAAATAAAAAAGCCATTAAACATGTCACTATTTGACAGCTGTAGGGCGGCTGTGCAGGTGTGGGAAGGTTGGGGTGAGTTATGGCCAGCTTTGTGCTTTGAGAAGATGATGGCTCAACATTCTTTTGAGATGCTGTAGGTAATGAGCAATGTAATGCAGGTGTTTCTGTAATGCAGATGTTGCAGCTAATCACTTATGACACAAAAATGCAACACTTTCAATTAATTACAGCAAAACAGGTTTGTGATGAATATTATTTGATTATAATCACTATACTCCACAGCTCTGCAGATGTATTGAGGTAATGGACAAAGTAATGCAGATGTAGATATTGTACAGCATTGTATTGGGTGCTTTCCCTTGGATTTCAAATTTCAATTGGAATGGGGATTTTCAACAGTCATCTTCTGAGGCTAGCATACAGTTCAACCATAGATTTTTTAAAAAGAAACAAAGGAACCCTATAAAACTCTTCTAACTATTAGTGCAGATGTTGGACAGCAGACAAAGTCCCATATGCTGCACAGCTGCGCATGTTGCAGCTGTGATAAACATGGTGGGTGGTCGAAAATAGCATAGAAAAATTTTATAAAGAAATAAAGGAGCAGTTTAAATATTTTTTTCTATTCTTTAATGCAAGGCTTGGTCATAAACAAATGCACAACTGCACTACCAGGTGCAATAAAGAAAATCTAATGAAAAGTTATTACTACAAAGCTTCAAAGCTTTGATAACTACTATTAACTAAAATTGAGTTGTCATAGACTTGTGACAGCTATCCATTAGTGCACAGCTTGGCTAGCATTCAAAGGAGCCATAAACCATCACAGCAGCTGCACTTCCAGCTGCATTAAACAAAATCAGTAGAGATTACCTATTAGAGAAAACCTCAAAAGAAATCTTTCAAGCCCATAATAAACCTAGTAGACAATGAGAACAGCTAACTAAAAAGGACTATAACAGTCATCCCAAAACAACAAAAAACCTTCATGTAAAACCACTGCATAGCAGCTGCTACTACCAGCTGTAATAAACAATAGAGAGTAGTTATTGCAAAAACATCAAAGGGAAACCCTTTCACAGCCTCCATACACCTACTAATGTTTGGCCACAGGACCTACAATAGGTGTGTTGTGGAGATATGTGTCCATTTCTGGCCAAATTAGTCACTCACAATAGGTGTGTAGCTGCAATAAATGGTCTTGTTACGGGTAGAAAGTGACCTACAATAGGTGTGTGGTGGAAATACATGTCCATTTCTTGCCAAATTAGTCACCCACAATAGGTGTGTAGTGGCGCTAAATGGTCCTCAAGAATGGTCCTATGATGAGAAATGAACCTACAATAGCCACCTATGATAGGTGTGTAGTTGCGGCAAATGGTCATATTCCGATCAGAAATGGACCTACAACAGGTGTGGTGGAGATATATCTCCATTTCTGGCCAAATTAGTTACCCACAATAGGTGTGTAGTTGCGATAAATGGTCTTGTTATGAGTAGAAACTGACCTACGATAGATGTGTAGTTGCAGAAAATAGTCATATTGTGGCCAGAAATGAACCTATAATAGGTGTGTAATGGAGATATATGTTCATTTCTGGCCAAATTAGTCACCCACAATAGATGTGTAGTTACGATAAATTGTCTTGTTATGAGTAGAAACTGACCTACAATAGGTGTGTTGTGGAAATACAAGTCCATTTCTTGCCAAATTAGTTACCCACAACAGGTGTGTAGTGGGGTTAAATGGTCCTCTTATGATGAGAAATGGACCTACAATATGTGTTATGGAAAAACAAGTCACGTTTCTTCCCAAATTAGCTACCTACGATAGGTGTGCAGTTGTGGCAAATGGTCATATTGTGATCAGAAATGGACCTACAATAGGTGTGTGGTGGAGATATATGTCCATTTTTGGGCAAATAAGTCACCCACAATAGGTGTGTAGTTGCGATAAATAATCTTATTATGAGTAGAAACTGACCTACAATAGGTGTGTAGTGTAAAAGTCCATGACTCATATGCAGTAAAATCTCCTACAACTCTAGGCTTAGGGCTTTGAGGTTATGATAACTAGGGAATTTTTTTACTATTTATCAAGTGATTTGATATCTTTTATTCTCCTATGTAATTATTATAATTTTGATCTTGTGTCTGATTTCTTTTTATATAAATTACTGTATTATTGCCTTACATAATGTCCTCTATTTGTTTCTATGAATGTTTGGTAAAATACATTGGCGAGAATATTCTGATATACATGTAATTTTCCATTTTCAAAGTATAAGGATTTATAACACAGAGGAGAAGAAAATCTAACATAAGAATATCTGTTTTATTGCATAAAACACCGCAGGTCCCTTTAAATCATTTATACAAGTATTAAATTTTATTTTCAAATATCATCCACATACACCAGAGAAAATAATAATACGATAAAGGCTACAGTTTATATAAGATATTTACATAGGAGATATATTGTTACAAAAAAGTCAGAGACCTTCTCTCGTATTGAGACATCATTACCCGCTTTTATATACTTAAAAATTGTAATTCAAATTAACAATGTTTTCAGGTATTTACTTATTCCATATCTTTTAAGGTGATAAATTTACACCAAACATAGTGTGCAAAACTTTTTATGAACGACTATACAGAGGTTTCTTTTATATGGACTGTCGCTCTCCTACAGAGCAAAGGTAATAAATAACATACATTTTACACTCAGTGCACAAAAGGTGTGCCACCTACACTTGTGTAAATATTGAAATTGAATGCTACAAAAACTCGTAAAGCATGTTCTTTTACACTGAAAGACCATCTACTATTTCACAGAGCATTTGACAATGACTTGTAAATCGATACAGAGAGAGAGTAAGCTGGTGGCTGGGCTCCATAGCACAGGCTCCTTTTATAAGGCCTTAAAATCTGCTACCACTATGTAACAAAAATTTTAAAAAAATAATAGAGTCTTGTAGGGGTGGTGGGTATGATTTAATGCCTCTTTGTCTCTGATTATTAAATGGGAATTTCTACATCTACCTCCTCCCTGGCAGATTCATCTAAATGTCCACATTCTTTCCATGTCAACTTTGAATGATTGGGTTGATCATGTTGAATTAAACATCGTACACATGTAAACATTTCCATACATTCACTATACATCTGGTTACAATCTTGTAAAACTCCTCCCATTCTTTGGGATTAGTAGATAAGCCTTCAGTGGTTGTAAACAGGTCTCCTTTGGCATTGGTTTTCCATTTCCTGATACGGACAGACTGATAGGGACTGTTACAGGCTACATAATAGGAGCCTCCAATATGGACTTTCTTCTCAACTTCTTTGTCACCTTTAAATATAGCCTGCAGAGCATGGTTAATTAGTTCTTAAAAATGAACTAATACCACTATTTTAGAGATGTTGAGCTTAATCTCTGGGTTAGTGACAATCTGACCTTCATTGTGGCAAGCATACATTGGGTGACAAATCAACTCCAAATGCTGCTCCATTACCTAGGCTGTGAACAGTCACAGCTGTGTTGAGCATGATGGTTGGGTGTGCATTACAATAAGGTCTAGATTTATTTCATTTTAAAAATTTATAGCTGCTTCTTCCACTCCATTAACCACAGCATTGGTCTTCAGTAGACAAAGCCCCATAAACAACTGCACAGCTGCATCAAAGGATGCAATTTGTATCAGTGAACAGTTGTATAACACCGTATTACTACACAGGATGGTAGCAGACAAAGCCCAATTAAAGCTTGGCTAGCATATAAAGCCCCATTAAACACAGCTGTGATGATTCATTTTTACACAAGTAACATTGATCTAGTAGGTCAGCAGACAAAGATCCATTAAAGCTTCGCTAGCAGACAAGGCCCCATTAAACACAGCTAGCAGACAAAGTCCCATTAAACACAGCTGTGTGATGATCCATTTTTACACAGGTAATATTGATCTAGTAGGTCAGCAGACAAAGCCCCATTAAAGCTTGGCTAGCAGACAAAGCCCCATTAAACAACCCAGGTCTGTGATGATTCATTTTTTTTCACAAATAATATTGATCTAGTATTGAACACTACACAGCTTGGCTAGCATAGTCCCAATATATTAGCTGCATTAGAGCAGCTGCAATACCAGTTAGTGCGTTATAGTATTTATGTAAAACTTATGATAAAATAAATGATGCATTTTTATTAAGACAAAAAAAATGGGGCTTTGTTCATAGATGTAGATGTGGGAAACATAAAAGGGAACAGATGAGGCGGTAACAGATTGGGTGGGAAACATAAAGGGAGACAGGTGGGTGGGTAACAGATTAGATAGCTAGGTAGTAAAAGTTTAATGGATGAGGAGAGTGGTTATGTTACCACACTACAAAGTACACCAGATTCACAATAGATATTAAATTTTTTATCTTTCCTAGTGCATTATCTGATTTAAAGGTCTTTGTGATGTAAAGAAAATTAAGAATTGCATGTAAATGAGATCTACTTTTTCCTAGGAGTTTGTTTATTGAGATTTTCATCTCTAACCCCAAAGCCCTAACCCTAATAGACATATCATTAAAGAATCAATGTAAAAAGTGACAGATACCATAGAGAGCAGTTGCTTTGTTTTCATAAACCCATAGCACTAACAAAGTTTTATTGAGAATGTATATGAAGTGAGGAATTGCGTTCGAGTGCTTACCCTTGGGTTCGAAATTTCCCATTAATTTTAGTTGGGAATGGGGATTTTCAACAGAGCTAAAAGCTTAAAGTTATGAATGTAGGAGATTAAAATGCGTATGTATATCAGGCAAGAAATTGCGTTCGGGTGCTTACCCTGGGGTCCGAAATTTCCTGTTAATTTTAATTGGGATTGGAGATTTGCAATAGACCTCCTCTGTGTGGTTAGCATACATTGGGTGACAAATCAAATCCAGTGCCGCTCCATTAACTAGTCTGTGAAGAGTCAAAGCTGTGTCGAGTTACCTCTTCTTCACCATGGTGCATTTTTCGTCGGAAGACAAAGCCCCATTAAAGCTTGGCTACCTTCACCTTCACAATGGCGCATTTTTCGTCGGAAGACAAAGCCCCATTAAAGCTTGGCTAGCAGACAAAGCCCCATTAAACACAGCTGAGATGATTATTTTTTCACAGGTAATCTAGCGTTTAGTAGTACACAGCTTGGCTAGCAGAGTATATAAAATAGCTGCAATAGAGCAGACAGCATTAGTACATAGTAGGCCAGCAGACAAAGCCTCATTACAGCTTGGCTAGCAGACAAAGGCCCCATTAAACACTTCTAGCAGACAAAGCCCCCATTAAAACACAGCTGTGATGATTAATTTTTTCACGGGTAATATTCATCCAGTAGGTTAGCAGACAAAGCCCCATTAAAGCTTGGCTAGCAGACAAAGCCCCATTAAACACTTCTAGAAGAGAGCATTACAATAATGTCTAGATTTATTTCATTTTAAAAATTTATAGCTAGTTCTTCCTCTCCATTATTGAGAGCATTTGTCTTCTAGAGACAAAGCCACATAAACAACTGCACAGCTGCATCAAAGGATGCGATTTGTATCAATGACCAATTGTATTAAACAATAATTAATACACAGCATGTCTAGCAGACAAAGCCCCATTTAACACAGCTGTGATGATTCATTTTTACACAAGAAATGTTGATCTAGATAGGCCAGCAGACAAAGCCCCATTAAAAGCTTGGCTAGCAGACAAAGAAGCCGAAAATAAATTAACAGTATTACTACACAGCTAGGCCAGCAGACACAAGGCTATAAATTTTTAAAAAGACAGCATCGCCAGCAGACAATGCCCCATTAAACAGACAAAGCCCCATTAAATAAGAGAACTGTGTGATGAATAATTTTTTTCCTTTAAGGGTGTGAACAAAGCCCCATTAAACACTTCTAGCAGACAAAGTCCCACTAAAACAACAGAGATAGCAGACAAAGCCCCATTAAACAATTCTAGCAGACAAAGCCCCATTAAAACATAGCTCTGTGATGATTTATCAGTCTCAAGCAACTACAAGCTTGGGCTAGCAGACAAAGCCCCATGAAACAGACAAAGCCCCATTAAATAAGTAATATTTGTTCTAGTATTGAAGCCCTTTAAACAAGAGAGGCAGTCTCAAATACCTGTATAGAGGTAGTATCGACCCATCCACATCTAGCCATCAATCTACCCTCTGCCCCAGGCAGCTGCACAGCTGTCAAAAAGTGACATGATTGATGGGAAACTCGACTCGATATACACTCGATATATACTACTTCCGACCACATCAGCAGATTTCTAGCCCATGATTTCCTATATGTTGGTTTACCATCCCAAACCTCTAGGACCAATAATAAGCGAGTTATAAGCACTTTTTAGGTTGGCTATCCTCGTTTGACCTTGAAGGAGGGGGTCCAAGGTCAAATCTGACCACATCAGAAGATTCACAGCACATGATTTCCTATAGGTTGGCTTCACATTGCAAACCTCTGCAACCAGTAATATGGGAGATATACACATTTTTAAAGTCCACTATGTCGGGTACTTTGGCACTCAGTGGATGACCTTGAATTTAGAACTCCAAGGTCAAATGTCTGCAAGGTTGTAGAGACATGTATATCTGTTATAAATATCACCTATGAAGAGATTCAACCTTCTACCTATGAGAACCAGCCAGTAGAAAAATGTAGATAATTTTCAAAGTAATGCCCGCGGCGGCCATCTTGTTTTTCAGAATGAGGCTAATTTCAGTCCCAGAGAAGTTTACCCCCAATGAAGATATCCTGCAAATTTGGTGTACCTAGCTGGTGTAGTTTTTCTCTGAGAGCGTTAACGCCGAAAATCTCTACGTGCTGCGGCGGCGGCGTAGCGAATGCTGAACCAAAGTATCCACCAGATGCCTCCTGTGGATACAATTATCCATTATTTGAGACATATTGCTCAAAGATAAAAATTTTTGTTAAAAGTCATGTCTGAATATTTTTTTGCCATTCTTGTAACAAAAAATTGGACTGGGAGGCCCGGGTTTGATTCCCAGTGTTGAGGAACGAGAAATCATAGCTCAGTGACAGAGCACTCAGTCTGTTAGTTTATTGTTGCAATACTACAACATAAAAAATTATATATATTTTAAAGAAAATTTGCTTCAATTGTTTAATATGTTGGGTGTTAAATTGTATTGGTACATATCTCTTCCTGAAGATCAAATATGAGTTTAAAATACCCCTTTTTAACCCCAGCTACCCATATTCTATTTTGAGTGTACTTAGCTTGTTACCTGGACTATAATCAGGGTTTCCAACAATTATTAAAGCAGGTTTTGGGAGCGCTTATTGTATCCACCGGGAGCATCCGGTAGATACTTTGGTTTAGCGTTCGCTACGCCCCCGCCGCACACAGAGAGATTTTCGGCGTTAACACTCTAAGAAGAAAACAATAGCATCTAGGTTCACCAAATTTGCAGGATATCTTCATTGGGGGGTAAGCTTCTCTGGAAAGAAAATAGCCTCATTCTGAAAAACAAGATGGCCGCCACAGGCATTTCTTTGAAAATAATCGACATTTTTCTACTGGCTGTTTCTCATAGGTAGAAGGTTGAATCTCTTCATAGGTGATATGTATAACAGATATACATGTCCTCTACAAACTTGCACACATTTGACCTTGAAGCTCTTAATTCAAGGTTATCAACGGAGTGCCGAAGTAACCCACATAGTGGACTTTAAAAGTGCCTATATCTCCCTTATTATTGGTCCTAGAGGTTTGCAATGTGAAACCAACCTATAGGAAATCATGTGCTACGAATCTTCTGATGTTGTCAGAATTGACCTTGGACCCCTCCCTCAAGGTCAAACGAGGATAGCCAAACTTAAAAGTGCTTATAACTCGCTTATTATTGATCCTAGAGGCTTGGGATGGTAAACCAACATATAGGAAATCATGGGCTGGGAATCTTCTGGCGTGGTCAGATTTGACCTTGGGCCCCTCCTTCAAGGTCAAACAAGGATAGCCAAAGCTAAAAGTGCTTATAACTCGCTTATTCTTGGCCGTGCAGGTTTGGGATGGTAAACCAACATATAGGAAATGATGGGGTGGGAATCTTCTGGTGTGGTCGGATTTGACCTTGTGCCCCTCCTTCAAGGTCAAATGAGGATAGCCAAAGGTGAAAGTGCTTATAACTCGCTTATTATTGGTCCTAGAGGTTTGGGATGGTAAACCAACATATAGGAAATCATGGGCTGGGAATCTTCTGGTGTGGACAGATTTGACCTTGGGCCACTCCTTCAAGGTCAAACATGGATAGCCAAACTTAAAAGTGTTTATAACTCCCTTATTATTGGTTGTACAGGTTTGGGATGGTAAACCAACTTATAGGAAATCAGGGGCTGGGAATCTTCTGGTGTGGTCAGATTTAACCTTGGATCCCTCCTTCAAGGTCAAATGAGGATAGCCAAGCCTAAAAATGGTTATAACTCGCTTATTATTGGTCCTAGAAGTTTGTAATATGAAACCAACCTACAGGAAATCATGTCCGAATTTTCTGATGTTGTCATATTTGACCTTGGCCCCTTCCTTCAAGGTCAAACAATGATAGCCAAACTTAAAATTGCCTATAACTTGCTTATATTCGTCCTACAAGTTTGGGATGGTAAACCAACCAATGGGAAATCATGGGCTCGGAATCTTATGGTGTGGTCAGATTTGACCTGAGGCCCCTCCTTCAAGGTCAAACAAGGATAGCCAAACTTTAAAGTGCTTATAACTTGCTTATTATTGGTTCTAGAGGTTTGGGATGGTAAACCAACCTACAGGCAATCATGGGCTGGAAATCTTTTGGTGTCGACAGATTTGACCTTGGACCCCTCCTTCAAGGTCAAACGAGGATAGCCAAACTTAAAAGTGCTTATAACTCGCTTATATTGGTAGCAGAGGTTTGGGAAAGTAAACCAACCTTTTGGAAATCATGGGCTCGGAATCTTATGGTGTGGTCAGATTTGACCTTGGGCCCCTCCTTCAAGGTCAAAAGAGGATGGCCAAACTTATAAGGGCTTATAACTCACTTATTATTGGTCCTTGAGGTCTGGGATGGTAAACCAACCTCTAGGAAATCATGGGCTGGAAATCTTCTGGTGTGGACAGATTTGACCTTGGGCCCCCTCTTCAACGTCAAACGAGGATAGCCAAACTTAAAAGTGCTTATAACTCACTTATTGTTGGTCCTAGAGGTTTGCAATGTGAAACCAACCTACAGGAAATCATGTCCTGCGAATTTTCTGATGTTGTTGAATTTGACCTTGGACCCCTTCATCGAGGACCCCTTCATCGAGGATAGCGAAACTTATTATTGTTGGTTTTTGTGCATTTAAAAGAAAATGATTCAAGTTATTTTGCTAAAGTTAGGCATACATTTGGCTTGCTTGGTATTGCATTTGGCACTGTTAGCTCTGTGGGTAAGCGAGTAAGAGCTATTAAGGTACGCTCAAAAATTTTTGACCCAGAAGGTACTAGAGAAGTATTCTATTCAAAAGTGATTTTCGCCACTTTTGGAGGCCATCTTGTAGTTTAGTGGAAAAGAAAAAATTGAACCATTTCTTGGAAACTGTAACAGATAAAGATCCATAGGGTAGTGGAAAAGTATCCTATACATAAGGGTAAAATTTCAATTTTCATAAGTTTTGGTGGCCATCGTGGATTTTAGCTGAAAATAAAAATTTAAAATATCTTGGAAACCGTATATAAGAGAGCAATTTTGAGTGAATTTTTGACCTGGAGGGTAGTAGTGAAGTAGCCTATACAAAAGGATAAAATTTTAATTTTTGCAAATTTTGATGACCATCTTGGATTTTAGCTGAAAATAAAAAATTGGAAATATCTCCGTAACTGTAAAAAGATGGAGCAATTTCGAGTGAATTATTGAGAAATTTACATACTTTGTCGTCAAATACTCACCTGACAAAATAACTTTATATTTAGCAATTTTATGACAAGCTTTTACTGTGCCTACTTTTCAGATACTGACCCCTGACTGACCAGTATATTTGACTTTTATGACAACTTTTCACTCTGTCTGAAATGACTACCTTTCCTATATATTGTGTGACAACTATGTTTGCATGCATTAGTCATAAACTAGTCACTTTTGGCTAACTAATGACAAATGAGTATGATATATTAATCATAAAAGAGTCACCTCTGAAAAAAGTAACAAGTGTACATCAGTCAGATGTGACTACTTTGAGACCAATGTATGACAAACATTCATTTGTGAATAAGTAAAAGGTAGTCGTTTCAGGCACGGTACAAAGTTTGTCATAAAATTGTCAAATATCTTTGTCTTCAGTTTTTCAGAGGTGACTAGTTTGTGACTAATATTTGACCAACATACAGTTGTCAATGTGGAAAAGGAAGTCATTTCAGGCACAGTAAAAAGTTTGTCATAAAATAGTCAAATATACTGATCATTAGTTAGTCAGAGATGACTATTTTGTGACTATGTGGTGACTGATATATGACATACTATTGACTAATATGTTTGACTATCTTTGCACAAACTTTTTACTTTGCCTGAAATGACTACCTTTGGCACAGTGACAAGTGTATGTTTGTCATATATTAGTCAGAAAATAGGCATCTCTGACTAACAACTAGCAAGTGTATGCTAGTCATTAATTAGTCATTAACTTGTCATTAGTTAATCAGAGGCGACTTTTCTGACTAATATATGACAAACTAATGACTAATAAAAGTTGTTTTACTGACAAGTTTATGACCAGATATACTTGACGAGTTTTAAACAAATAAACACTAGTCATTAGGGTAGTCATCTCAGGCACAGTAATGCTAACTTTTTTTGTCACTTATTTGTCATTTCGGTTTTCAGTGCAGGCTGATTGCTAGCTTTTACTTGGACAAATCCAAGAGCTCCAGGGCCATCCCAAAATGGAATGTATCTGTTTTTCTACACAGACTCCCTCAGCCTGCTTTTGAACCACAGGAGGAAGCAGCTCTCAAATTCCTCACCTGAAAAACAGTTTTCCTCTTAACTTTAGTATTGGGGAAGAGATGTGGGAGATCCATCTTTGGACTCTTGACAAACTTTTATGCCTGGGAGATTGCCTGGGAGATTGGGACAAAGTCCAATTATCCTTAATTCCTCGCCAAAAATCAACTAGCAAAAAAGGCCTGCAATCCACCTCCCAGTGGTTATTCCAGCCTTGAAGCATAATCACAACTTTTAGTACAAGAATATTTTGCTATGTCCTGTCAGGGCCCTCAGGTTTTATTTAGACTGAACCAAGGATTCCAGAGTGGGCATACGCTCTCAGTATCTCCTTTAGACTGGGCCATACTAAGGATATTCAGTGTTCTACAATCTCGTCTTGGATTAAAAACACCATCAAATTCTACTACAGCAAGGTGAAAATGCAGACATAGACTTATTAGGGGTAAAAGCCCATGATGTTACAGCTTTTGCAGTATCCAAGGCCTTCTATGGGGAGTTTCAATGGACCAAATTATGGATATCACACAACACCTTCACCAGGTTATACCTCAAGGACCCTGCCAGACAAGACCAAACAGAAAGCTTGGGCACCTTCATCGCAGCACAGCAGGTGATGACTCCTACTGAACAAGTTCCATGGACAAAAGAAGGGGGTATGATGAAGGGAACCACATAGACAGGGTGTGTCAGAATCCTCTGGCACCATATAGTGGGCCCTCCACCCTGCTGGTAACTATTATTCTCTTTTTTTTAAATCTTTTGCCTGCTGTTTCAAAATTCCTGCTTATATGTAATGTTACCAGGAATAACTTTCTTCCAATCTTCTTGAGATTGTAACTTAAGTTATACTTTTACCGTATTCTTTAATCTTATTTTCTTAAGAATTTTCTTGTGTTGTATCAGTGTTTCCTTTTCACATTTTTCATCGTACTTTGTGTACCTTGTTTTGTAGATCTTCTTGCTGCCTGGAGTGACTGCACTGATGGTGCCAAACCAAGACGGTGCTATCTCCCCTTGGTGCCTCAACTTCGGGAGAACTGGAGAACACCCCTCAGTCTTCGATGGGCTTCCTTTTCACTGGGCTACATCAAGTTTCTTCCTCCACCCTGGTCTCCGAATGTTCACTTATGATGGTTCATGCCTTAGCCAGAATTATGTCTTTTCAGCCAGTGTCAGTCTACCCAACCATCAAAGTATGCTGGGATTCAGCATATTGTTCAGTAGAATTATTGTAGTGCAATAAAATTGGAAATTCTATTTTAAATGTAGCTTTTATAAGCTACAATACCAACCTATTGTAACAATAGTACAGGCCCTCTGTGGTATTTCCGCTCTTGCCAGACAGATTACTTGCTTGGGCGGTTTAGTTCCAACAAAAATTGAGGAAACGGGCAGTCAAGCATCTGACAGGTTCCCTAGGTCATGCGGCCAAGCCAGCAGGTGTTCATATACCCGCACCAGCATCAAATCACAGGCTTTCCCCATGACTATTGTTAAGGATAGCTTATAAAAGCTACATTTAAAATAAAATTTCTAAATCTGTGCCTTTCCAAAAATATAAAGTTAGTAGATGTAGATCCAATAATTGATTTTTGAGAATTTTTTGAAAAGTCAAAATGTGAAATTTTAATACATATTTTTAATACTAGGACCTTTATTCTTTTGCATTTTCCAAAAGATATTTTTCAAATTAAGTTCATTAAGTCCATTAAGTTAGAATCGTAGCATTTCACTGATTTTATAGAATTTTGTAAATGTGGAAAATATGAGATTCTAGTACTGTTATTTTGTTATTAGGACTTACAAGCGTTTGGACGAGCTTTCGCAAGTTATAGCTTTAACTGTACTCATTCATTAATCTTAAGGTTCCCATTAAATTTTCAAAATCATTTTTTCATTGCACTCATAAGCAATACAGGAGACATTGAAACTTGGCAGAGGTGTGCACACTCTGAGTGCTCTATTTACCCTGATAACATTCCACTGTTGGACTGATATATGCAGTTTTTGCCACCCTTGGGCCAACGTTGGAACCAATGAAGTATTGACACAGACCTTGAGTGCTTTTGTTCATCTAACCTTTGACTCTTGCTTGAAGGTAAAAAATCATGCATGTATCTCCCATACTTTTGTTTCTTAGTATTATTCCTGTTGGTATTTCCTTGATTTCCATAAATATGTGTCAAATTTGGAATAGGAATTGCAAGGGCCACAGTGGTGCAATGGTAACACACTCGCCTCCACCTCAAAGCCTAGCCCTATGTTGGAAACTTGGTAGTTTCTTACCAATGGTCAGCTGTTTACAGTACACAACCTGGACTAACTGTATGTGCTGGTTTTCTGTGCCCATAAAGAGGTCCTCATTGGCCTAGTGGTTAGCAAACCTAGCATCTAATCATAGGCTTTCACCTATGGGTTCGGGTCCCACAAATGGCAATGCTGAGATGTCCCAATATGACCCTGGCTATTGAATGGGGCATAAAATCCCACCTTTGACCTATGCACATAAACCCACCAGTCGTGATATAAGTTACACAGTGTTGAAAGTGATGTTAAATTACCCAAATAAATAATTTGGAATTGTGAAATTGGTTTAACTGGGGACCATCCACCTCCACTATGCTTGTGGGGTTCACTCCAAGTTTGTATGGAGCTGCTCCGTGTAGGGGTAGAAAAGTCTTTTCTTTGATTTCACAATTCTGTTTATTCACATTCACACTCCATTTGTGTTTCCATGGCTATTTCACAAGTTCTTTACATTGATGTTCCAAACACCAACTAAATTGTACTGGTACTGTTATAATATGTTTAACTTCAGCACATAAAATATTTATTTAATTCTATACATAGCCAATGGTTGTGAAAGTTAAAACTATACATATAAAGGCATCATCATTTGGTCAAAGTGATGGAGTTTATCAGTCAACCAGCCTTAAAAATATCCATTCTGTGGGACAGCAAAGTTATTCTAGATAACTTATGATAAGACACAATTGTATATGTATCTAGCATCTTTATTTACATCTTATTCTTCATCTTATACCTCATGTTATTCACCTGAAAATACAAAGAAGGTTAAAGGTTTTAAATAGCTGGCAATTAACCAAGTGTGAAGACAACTGTAGTAGAAATATAAAATTTGTATATTTCAACCAAATAAAACAATTGCATAGAGAAAGCATTTTGTATGCACATTTTTAAAAATGTCTCAAAAATCTGCCATTGTATGTATTTATCTATTGCATATTATTATATATTCCGCAGTGAAAACATGGGGGAGAAACAAATAATTTGTTTGGTGAAACGGATGAAGTGACAATTACAGAGATGTGCATTTTTATACCTGGATCAGGCTATTTCTTTCATAAACAACTGGCTATGAAGTTGTAAAAGTGATAACAGAAATATAAAATAATATTTTCACCAATTCCTGCGAAGGCAGAAATGACTTTCAGTACTGGATATATATGTCCATCTAATCTGAAATAAAATCTTAACTTATTTTAAATGTGGTTAACAAAAATGTTGCCCACGAATATTCATCTTCTGATGAGGTAAAATAGTTATAAAATTAGACCAGACTGTCTGTATGATTTTGTATTACCTCTCAATTTAAGGCTCATATTGTAATAGATAATCAAATAATAGAGTTATTCAGATGAAATTTATCATGTATGTATGTAATTTTGTATCTGGTTATATTAAAAATTATCCATACCATCACTAATTATAGGTTTTAGCATGTTAATTACCCATTATTATAACATCTGTAGAAATGAAATGCAAAATGAAATTTACATCCGTCAATTGTTCATGCTTCTTTGTAATATAAGTGCCCATAAACAGGTATGCATCATACGACACCTAATATCGGACATTTGTGTGACTCATCAGAACTGAGGTTCAACTTGCGATATTCACAAATACATGACCATTGTCTGAATGGCTAATTTAACTCAAACATTTTGAGTAATGCTGACTCTAGTATGGAAACATTTTGAGTTAATTTTAGTGTATTTTGAACTTCTGCTCTTCTGGTGAAATGCTTTATCCTGATTTTTGTCTTTCTCAATGTATGTCTCCATAAATGTCTTATTTTCACATTTAACCCATTGGGTGCTGATATCTTGTTTACAGTTTACCAAACCAGACAATTTTTATATTTTTGTTTATGATGTTTAATCTAATGAAGAAGAGGTTATTCAATAAATAAAAACTGTGATCTTTCTTCCTTGTATTATAAGGAGTGACATTAATTGCATGAATAATGTGTGTATGTGTTTCCATTTTTTGTAATGACATTCCGTGGTAAGCATACCAATCTTATCTTTTTTATTTGTGAAAAGGGATTTTTTTCATTTAACTCATTAATCTGCTTATAAATAACGATATACCTGCAACACTTATGAGGGGGGATCAGTGGTGTAGCGGTTAGAGTGCTCACCTTCAACCTCTGAGGTCGCCAGTTAGAATCTGTGCCCGGGAACTTCATGCTTGAAAGTTGGTAGTTACTTACCAATGCCCTTTGGTTTACAGTGCAGAATCTTGATCAGGTGGTATGTACATAAAACAAAAACATTAAATAAATAAAAAAATAAATCATAACACTTATGAACAATAAAATTTGAGTCTTCATTTGTCTGTCTTCATTTTGTCACTTGCCATCTCCTGTAAATGGGATCTCTACCAGGATCAGTGTGGCCTCAAAAGTAGACATTCAGAGAAATCCTGTGTATAAGGTTGAGCCTATAAACAAATGCTCAATAGCATGAGTTATTAAACTCAGCATCAAATATGCACATCAACACCCATTCACTATGACAATTAGTGGTTTGGGGCAAACATTTTGCATCAACAAAGTGCTAAAAATCATGAAATTAATCAAATTCATCAATGAATAATTTACCTTATAAACATTGGCAACCACTGTATCACACACTGAAGATGAATGCAAAGCCAAAAATACTATTCATTAGAGGTATTCAAGATGATTTAGATACATAAGATTGTTCCATACAGACAACAATAATGTCATTGTAACAGATGATATGATGGACATAGCCAGAAATAACGAGGCACTGTCAGATTTATTCATAGAAGGCTCTCATCATCAAATTTTAAATTTCATTAATGTGACTCACTTTTTCCTAAAGGCAAAAATAGTGTAACACAGTACAGGAACGAATAATATTTAGTGATATGTCACAAGACCAAATAGCACAGCTTCGCAATTTTATGTTTTCCAGCAAACTGGGTATAGTTTTGTTAGTGTACATAAAGGCAACATTACCAGCATTCAGGCATTTGATTATCGATGGAAAAGTAAACACACCAATGAACTAGAGATTAGCTACAAATATTTTTACTCCATCAGTGGACAAACAAAAGAGATCTTGAATTTCTGTGTAGAGTCACCACTTTATAGATAGTACAAAAGTAGGCTACCCCAATCAAAGTGTACCACCCCACTTGGTATACCAAATACAGAACAAGTGGGTAGGGGTATAAATGCCGCAACACAGACTAATTCCTTTATTGAAACAGAAGGTTCAGAAAGTAACATGGATGTTACAAACACTGTACCATGCAGATAGTGTGGTATATTATTCGATGACTAGGATAACTTACAAAAAGATTTAATTTATGTGAACATAGTAAAAACAGGAATGAAGAGGTTCTTCCAAAGGAACCACAGATTAGAAAGCAGAAATTGGAGGATGCTTTGATAAGGATCTGGAGAACAGTCTTGTCTTTACCAAACTGTTTAAAGGTGCTAAGGGAATGAATAGAGACGAATGGGAGGAAGTTTGACACAAGAAAAAGAATCTGCAGGTAAAGTTCATGCTGTCATGATGGAAAAGAAGACTTGTTCAGTAAGCAGAGTTCATGTTCAACCTTTGAAGAAATCCAAGAATTTGTTGGCAAGCAGTGCAATGTAAAAAATTTATCCACTGTGTTTTGGACAAAAACAAATTTTTGTTTGAAGATTTGTTGTCCCAAGAGGATAAATATGTTGATTCAGAGGATGCTGGTACAACTGATACACAATCAGAAAGCAATGAGCCTGAGAGTGACACAAGTGATTTGGAATATACTGACCAAACAACATAACCCTAAGTGGTGCAACGTTTTCATTTCAAGATATTAGGGGAAAAGTGAAGAGACTATGCATGGGTGTAAATGTTTTAATGCATGTTGCAGACTAATGTTCTTGAAAATTTAATACCAATTGAAGACATCAGCTAAAAAGATTCTGTAAAAGCAACAACTACATGTGACATGTCAATGACATTTCGTGGTGGACCTTTCTTGATCTTATATAAAATGTTTACTTTTTCATTGTAGTAGCAAGTGTGAGCAGATTAAAAGTCTCCATTATTTATTCAATTTAATGTTGCTAACTCTTATATTGGGCATAATGTGCTTAGATTGATTTATGTAAATAATTTTCAGATTTGACAAGGCTTACAATGCATGATGTCAGCCAGCTTGCAGCTTATTTTGTTATTTTTACAACTAGTCAGTGTTCACTTTACTTTTCAACATTTCTGTATGTAAAAGATACCCATTATTTGGCATTATAGAGCACTTCTACTCTAAATCTAATATGATCTGGACTTTTATGGTGCTAATCTCCATCAATTGACAGACACTAAGGAGCAACTGAATATATATCAAATTCAATGATCGTGAGTCCAATAGCCAGGTCATTCCAGAGAGGATGCAGGGTTGCCTCAATAATACAGTGACCATGACCAGCATTTTTTCAAGCTCTTCAGGTCTCACTTTTGCATCATTAGGCAAATTGATTGGAACTTCACAACTATAATTGGTCTCGTTGATGTGTAAAAGTAATGATACCAGTTTGTTTGGGTGCTTGACTCCAATCTTCAATATGATTTTTCTCTACACACTTTTAGTTTCCTTCCATGTAAGGTGAAAGATTAAGATGTAGAGCTGGGATTTAACTTGAGAATTTGAAACCACAGTCAATCATTCTAACTTGTAGCAATTTTTGCACCTTGATATGATATTGGTATTATTTAATAAAATGTCTTACAGGACACACATAGACACAGAGATCGCTGCTGGAAACAGGACTCTGATTCTATAATTCATGGCATAAACATATATTTTTGAAAAGTGGTAACACCAGGTTAGTGGGAGCGAACTTGGGTTTACATCCCACTTAAGAGGACAAGAAGCCATAATAGCTAGGCTCTTCTATTTCTCACAATAACACTTAACAATATCTCAATGCTATAATATCTCAGAATAGCAACTTTTGGGCAATGGATGTATAATGGACTATGAGCTTGAGTGTAGCTAGAATGGAGCCCATTTAGAGTTAACCCTGAGATTTATTGCTATAAAAGTGGCTGTGATTTTTATGAAGCCCTTTACAGATCTGAGCCGCCCACAATGGAAATTTCAGAGGATGGAGTGGATGTTGTAGATTGATCACTAGTTAAGCTACAATGCTTTGGATATTTAATATTATAAGTAATTACAATAAGTAGTGAGTAAAACAATTAAATCCAGACCATATGTATATGTATTTAACTGAATATCTTGCTAGGTCACTGTCAGTCACGTAAGCTGTTTTGTATTATCTGTCGTGCTTCGCATTAGCAATCGTGTTTTATGGTGCAATTTCAAACTTCTGGGAAAGTAACTCTCTAAATTTTGAACATCAGTGAAAGACCTAGAATTTGGCCATAATGGAAAAACTCAAACCAATTCAGGTCATGTGTTGATAGAATTAACCCAGTATTATTTGCAATGGTAGATGAACAATTACCATGCAATGAATATTATTTTAACAAGATTTGATTAAGTAAAATGCGTGACATGAGGTACAATGCTAATTATATCATTTGTCATGAATTAGTCTAGATGATTGTGTTACTGGTTATAAAATAAAAAAACATCTGTACCATTTATAATTATTTTGTGTCATATTCTAACTTTATCAAGAGCCCCGTGTCTATGAATTAGATAATTCTAACCTGGTTTCTCTAGTGTGGTTATGTTACAGATTAAATTTAACAAAACATTATATAATCCTCTAATGAAGTAATATCTCTTATTAAATATCTATTGTTTTTCACTAAAGCTCAAAGAATGCATGATAATATCAAGCTACATATGGTGACTAGTCCAAAGGGTCTTGTCACCAAATTAAATTCTTTATCGACACAAAAAATTAACCCAAATGCTAGACCCCACAATGACTATTGACTGACTATTCCAAAAGGTAAGTCTGCTTTTAAAAAATTTTTCACTCAAAAATATCTCATCATAGTTGGTGGCTATTCCAAAGGACTGTTTATTACATTCTAATGATCACCACACCAAGAGCTTATACTAAGAAGCTAATCAGTCTGTGATACCAGTCTGGTCAAACCACATGACCACTCGCTTTTTTAATATGTACAAAAATATTCTGTCCTAAAGGCTAATTGAAATATATATTTAAATGGTACAACTATTCACTGTTGCACATTCTTAACTCCATATTGACTTCAATGCCTTCAATCAATATTTCACTAACTCTCTATGTTGTGATGAAAAAATTTGATCTAAAACTTTGGAAACCCCACCTTATGATATAGGGAAGGGATTTTTTTAATTTGAATTTAAATAACTACGCTATCAAATTGCTTTTTTGTAACCCTTTAATCTAATTTTATTGAAATGTAAATCAAAATAATTCCAAGTCTTAGAGAAACAAATTATTGTAAGAAAACATCCATTTTTAAATGCCAGTGACATCTTTTTCACAGCTAAATATCACTGTCTGGTGACAACTATTTAATCTGAGTTAAAGGTTATGTAATTTTTTATCTTAAAACAAAAACCTTACATGATTAATTAAGCTCTGTGTTTACAGATAAGGAAATATATTGGAGGACACATTACATTTGATTTTTTATCAGGTTTTTGTAATAATCTGTGAGTAATTCTGTATTTCAACTATAGATAAGTAGCATGCATGATGTAAAAGCATTTTCTAACAACATTTTCCCAATGAAATAATTCAATATGATGTTATTTGTGTTTGAAGTTCAATTATGTCATGTGTTTAAAGTTCAATTATGTCATATTTAATAAATACATTATTTATCTCATTGGCAATGATGATGACTGAATCTTTCAGTCTATAAGGCCTCACAAAGCTGCACAACATTATCATAGTTTTTGAAAGGTATTGAAGGATCAGAATTTGTTAGCTTAAAATTTCAAGAAAATTTAATTTTGTTTGGTTAAATTAGGTACCCCATACAAATTGGCTCATAAATTTCCATTCGTTATTTGTGATATTTCAAGTTGATTTCATCCTATTTTCATAATCAAGCTGAAATTGGTGGATCAAACAAACAGGAGACGATAGAAATTGATAATTTGTACTAACTTTGTTCAACTTATAAAATCTACCCAAGCTTTTAACACCTCTAAATTTGTTATAAATTGATATTATAAGCATTCTATTCCAGTCACAAGCAAATCTGGTGACACTACTAGTTTATATAGCTAAATGCATATGGAAATCCTTTTTTATGTGTCTTGTAATCCATGAGATTTGAGTGACTTTCTTTAATAATTTAAATTGATCATTCACACTTCTCCATGGTAATCTAATGTAATTAATCTATACATTTCAATTATTGCGAAGTAACAAATTCATTTGGTTATTGAATCTGTTATGTGATGATGGAATAAACATTAAAAAGTTGATTTAATTCAGATAACAGACATGATTCTATCTGGTGGATACTTTAGTTTATGCATGGTTACGCAGTATGTGCAGAGATATTCCTGTTACCCATCCAGATATAAAAATATTATAGGTGAAGTTCTCACATTTGCAAGATATGCTCATTGTAATAAATGCTTGCCTGGGAATATTTCGGGCTTTATTTTGAAAACCAAGATGACCCCCATGGACGTTTCTTTGATGGCCATTAAGGATTTTTACACAATCCAAGGCTGGTTCTCCTGTATTGAAAGTTGAACTTCCTTAAGGGTGATGTTTAAATAGATATGTATGTCCTCTATAGCCTAGACATTGGACCTTAAAGCTTTCATTCAAGGTCTTCCATTGACCCCAAATATGCCCAACCAAAGGCTCTTGTTCAGGAATTTTTTTAGTCTTAGTTCTCCAAGAAAGTTGTTATTTGTTGTGAAGGTTACAGACTTTATTATGTAAACCTACTTGACTTGTAGCATTTTACTCAATTATTTGTCACATTGATGTTTATGCTCTTCTGTTTTTAAGTGCGATCTCTAACAAGGCTCATACTTTTAGAGGTCACTTTTGTTCTTTTTATTTTTTGTCACCAGAGTTTGATGAATTGTGGTGTAGCATGAAGATTACCTCTCATCACTGTAGTTAACCAGTCAATGAGCTACATTAGAACTTGGATGGGAGCACTGCCTATGTCTCAGATGGCTTTACAACTCATGCATGTAGACTGAAAACTCTTCATTGATCTTGTTTGCTGCCATTGTTACCTTAGGCCCAAAGTTCTTTGAGTCATAGCAATTTCAGCTACATTGAGTAAATAACTTTTAACTTGAATACTCTGGTATTTCGAATATTTTGGTGAAATACCTTGTTTAGCTACATTCTCCATAGAACATGATCAGTAATTTGAAGGTGTATCACAATAACTATTTCAGTTTTATGTACTTTCTCACTTTTCAGTGGTTTCCATGGGAAAATGGCTTATATTTTCAAAGTAATGCATGTACACAATTTCTCTTAAACCTGTTGTACACATAATTTTTTTGTAACTTCTAACATTGTAAAATTTCAAACTAGTTGCTCAGTGTGTAAGTGAACTACTTTTTGTGTCACCAGCATCAATGCTGGGTGGCACATAGGGATTACTTTTTCCTCTGGCATCAGCATTGTTGTTCTGTTAATAGACAGTATGTCAAAAATGGCTTGACAGATTAACTAAGATTTGGCATGTGGATATAACTGGTCCTCAAGGAGTACCCTATTTTAAGGTGATCTTTAACTCCAACTACAAGCATGATTTTATTGAATTTAAGTTTTTTATTGTTCCCCTAGAGTATGCTGAAAATAGCATAACAGATTTCATCGAAAATTTGCATGTATATTTAACTGGTCCAACATAAGTGGCCTATATTAAGGTGGTCCTAAATTTTCTCACTTCATCAGAGGTTTATAAATAATAAGTAAATGGCTTGTACATTTAGAAATTATGCAGGAACACAAGTTCTTTCAAAGTTATAATTCACCAACTTTTTGTGAAAATAATACATAATTTACATGATACATAATATAATCCCAATAGCTGAGATAGGTTTAACTACTTTCTTACTTTGCAGTAGTTAGCATAATGAGTAAATGACTTTTACCTTAAGAATATGTAGAGTTACACATGTTTTTTTACATATTCTTAAGCAACTGTTTGTTTTTCATCATAGACTGCTGATGATTATGAGTGGAGCATCATAATAGCTAAGTGAGTTGTAGATACTTTCTTACTTTCGCTGCCTACCATAATAAGGAAATGTCTTATTTCCTCAGATGTAATACAGACACAATTTTTCACAAAATTATTGCTCACCTATAATTTGTGAACTTTAAAATAATTAAGTTCAGATTGCTTGCTCATTACATAAGTGAGTAATGGCTGCTCTCATTAGTGAGTAATTGTTATTTTTACAATACCACAGTTGAGTAAATTGCCTATTCCATTAAAATTAATGCAATTTTAGGTGAGAGTTTTTTGATAAATTGGATTTCAAAAGTTTTTGGACCCTAGCAAAGCCAGTCGGTCAGATGGAAGGAAAAAAAAAGTTCACCACTACCAAGGTCGGGAGGTTGGTTAAAAAAATTCTCACTTTCAAAAACATAAATATTTTACTTAAATGAAAGGATGTTCCCTGGATTGTATTAAAAACACAGATGTTAAGGCAGACACCATTTTTGCTTAATGCACAGAATATAGCAATGCTAGTTTTTTAGCTATTTCCCAGATAGCAAGACTCTGTAGGGCCACCGTTGGCATGACCGGCTGATAGGCAGTGGTCCACCGTTGGTAGCCGACAATACGGTTTTCTGATGGACCTTCAGTGGCCCACTGTCGGCAGCCAATGATAAGCTTTTCTATTGGCCCACCAGTGGCCCACTGTTGGGTGCCATCAATGGTGGTTCTCTGGTGGCGTGACTAGCTGGTAGACAATGGCCCACTGTTGGCAGCCAACAATAAGGTTTACTGGTGGCCCATCAGTGGCCCACTGTCGGCAGCCAATGATAAGCTTTTCTATTGGCCCACCAGTGGCCCACTGTTGGGTGCCATCAATGGTGGTTCTCTGGTGGCGTGACCAGCTAATAGACAGTGGTCCACTGTTGGCAGCCAACAATAAGGTTTACTAGTGGCCCATCAGTGGCCCACTGGCTTTTTGGCCGGTGGATGTGTCGGTCTGACATTGGCAAGCCACTGGTAAAATTTTACTACCACTATAATATAGCATCAGCCAATCAGATTGCAGCATGAAGTTATGTGGCCATTGTTTAACAGAAAGCAAATAATTGACAGATTGTGGGTGGATTTTAGTTAAGGGAATGAATCCCTGATAAGTCACATGACCAAACATAAACAATGGTGGAACAGTATCTTAGGATGATATGTTCCATAGTCAAATAATAAAATTATAATGTTCAGAAACAACTTTTCTTACTGTGAATTTCTAATGAGAATGTTATTTTTATGTCTAAAATTGTTAAATAGTTAGTTAAAAATTGTGGGCCCACTGAAAAATGATTTTTAGATATACCATAACAAATAATTTTTTACTAAGTGTCTCAATATCCCCTATTATTGCTCGCCGCCATCTTGAATAAAAAGCCACCATTGGCCCACCGTTGGCCCAACCTTGGCAGCCTGAGTTTTGGTTGGCAAGCCTTCATTGGGCCAGCGTTGGCATGGGCAATTCGGCCACTGATTGGAATATATTTCAAGGGTAATTCAGCCACTAATTGGAATATGTTTCAAGTGTAATTATTCCTTTCAACTTAAGAAACTTTATATTTTATCGGACACATACATATTGCAGCCAGTGGACCAAGGGTCGTCCAGTGGTGGCTACACCTCAACCCCAATTAATAGGGTTTTGATTGAATATCATATTTTTCTCCTGTACATGTTTTATGGTTTGCTTACAGGGGAAACTTTCACTTCTGTTAACTTTTCTGTGTAATTATCAGATGATTTTATTGATTAGATCTAAAATCCGGGTGGAAATTAGAAAATTCCCATCAGTGGCCCATCGATCATAGCTTATATACCACTGATATAGTTGGTGGGCTGCCAGTGGTAAATCTTGGAAGAAATTTGTGGCCCAAGAATGGGAAGAAAAGAAATATATATTAAGGCAGAGATGTGACATCTGTTATTTAAAAATGTTGGTGTCTCGGTGATATACACACACATACATAAAGTATCCAATTACTTTGCCATCTGTGGGCCACCGGTGGGCCAACAGTATGTGTACCATGCAGGCAGAAGGTGGACCACTGATGGACCACCAGTGGCAAATCTTACAATTTTTTCATGTAATAAAATTCAGAACAGCTACTTTTGGAAAGTAATTCACTTGAAACAAATGAATTTAAGCCAAGACAGCCTCTCTTCAAGATCTGTCAAAACAAATGCCGTTCAGCAGAGCTTGAGGTGTAGCCACCAGAGGACCACCATTGGTCCACCAACTAAGTATAGCTCTTACAGATGATAGTTGCATGTGTCAGACAAAAACAAATTCTGCGATAGTTTTAGGTTTCATCAAAAAACAAATTAATATCAAAAGGAAAAAATGAAAATATATTTCTTTAACCTTCACTAAAAATATATATATATGTGCCACCAGTGGCCCACTGGCTGCCCATCATGGGTCATGTACTACTTATGTAGTGGGTGGACCATTGATGGACCACCTGTGGCAAATATATAAGCAAGTAATATATAAAGTAATAAAGTGGAGAAAAGACTGACTGAGCAAAATGAAGGAATACAGAATAAGTTTGTTTAAAAATGACATTAACTTATGTTAAGTGAAAGAAAACACACATTTTATCTAATTTTTCCCAGGATTTTACACCAGTGGGTGTAGGCTGGTACCTGAGCTACAGCCACTGACTCTGGTAGTTGGTGGGCCAACTGTGGGCCATGCAATGTATTTATATTTTGAAATAATATGTTTTTAACATTGAATATTGTTAAATAATATGTCAGAAAACAGTATTTGAGGTTGCTTTTGAAGTTGTTTATAATGCTTTAAAATTTTGAAAAAAAATGCAGTCAGTGGGCCACCAGTGACTCAGTGGTGGCCCACAAGCTATATTTTGCCACCCATAGCCAACGGTGGGCCACTAGCGTCTTGCTATCTGGGTTCTGTTGCGTTATTTTCACATGTTCTTCCATTTATGCATTGAAAATAGTATTCCTTTTAACAGTCTATGGAATAAGTGTCTTTGGGAACCTTTAAATACAGTTTTCTCCACCACCCTTCACATGCTGTGTGTACAACAATAAATCTATCAACACCTGTCAGGATTGTTTGGATTTGTCAGGATGGTCCAATCAATAAAATAATCAATGCTGTCTTGTATGAGTACATAATGATGAGCTCTGAAACAAGATACTAATTAGATCTGTGGATGCTGCAAGTTTATTTTGTATCTGTGAAATAAAAAGGGTTTCTCCATTCTAAAAATTAATTACACCTATTTACAGCCAACATAAGGCTGTATTTTTCTTTCAAATGTGGGAAAACTGACATCAAGGTTTACAAAACAGGTTGTTTACGTATGGTATGTCTGCCCCTCTCCCTCCAATGACCAGTCTGTGTTGAAACAAATTTGGAAAAAAGTAGTGATAAAATGTGGGGGAAATCATTAAATTTCCTATCTGTTTGTGTATTTAAAACAGTCTACACTGTAAATATTGAGAGAGAAGTCTTCAAGTGAGTTATAAATAGACCAATGCAATTTATTTTGCGGTTGTCAAGACAGATTACATCATAAAGAATTGTTACAATGTTATTACAGAAATGTGGTGAATTTCAGATACATGGCAAATTTCACATTTCTTACTCCGATGTTTTCATTTTGGTGGAATCGGTCAGTACAAAAACAAATAAATTAGCTGTGACTGTTTTTTTATTCTGTCGGGAGCAAAACAAGCCTGTCGACGGATTTGAAATCCAACTGATCAAAAAACGACCGCCTTATATTTACTTGCAACTTAGATAACATTAGGGATGCCAATCACAATAGCTGAGTGAGTTATTGCTACTTTCTCAATTTTGGCAAAATTTTGTACCCAAACGGTAGTAAGTACTACTCTTCTATGACCTCAGAAAAAATCGTGAATTTTTCAATTTTTGGCCATCATTTTTAAATTTGGCAGATATGGAAAGTTTTATATATCTTTTATTCATTATCATTGGCAATAAACATACCAGAGAGTCACTTGTACTAAAATTTCTTGTTACATTTCTTCAAAGCTCTACAGGGGGGGACAGCGATTCGCGGGGGACAGCGATTCGCCAGTTTCTATTGTACCTCATTTAAAACTAATATCTGTGTTGATATTGAAGGAGCCTTATAGCATAGAAAAGTGTGCAACATGTCTTGATACTTTTCTAAGATTTTAGAACTGACAGCATGCAGGATTATAAAGATGAATAAAAAAGTTTATATGTCAGTGAAAAATATGCCTAACAAACTGTATCTGACTGATGCAAAGAGCTGTATGTTCTCTAAACTGTGTCTGGGGTAAATATAAATACTATTTATAACTTCATTAAGTGCTAGAATACAATGAGAAGAATTGATCTTTAGCTTTAACTATTGTTTGCAAAGTGTTCAAGAGTCTTTGTAACTTTTTTGGGAACAGTATAAAATAATCGGCGAAATGCTGTCCACTTTCCAACAGCTCTAATCTTATTGCCATGGTGCAAGTTCTATGGTTGTATTTGTACTTATCACAAAATATATTTTAAGATGCTACTATCATTTTACAGTTTGAGGAACCTCTTTTCATTCTGATAACTTTTATAAAACTACACTGCATATTTGTTCTCAAGAAACTTCATTTTGCTGTTTTTATGGGCGAATCGCTGTCCCCCCCTGTATTACACTAGCAGAAGAAGTAACAAATCTAGGTATCATTTTTGACTCAAAAAACACCTTTGACAATCATATAGATACGGTCTGCCATTCCTGTTACTATCACGTAGTAAAGTTCAGAAAGTTCAGAAAGTTCAAATGCGCCCTGCCGTATCGTTTTTAGAGTGAACAAAATTAGTCATGTCACACACTACGCGACTACACCAATGGAATGAAACAGGCTCCCAATAAGTTTCACATCACAACAGACCATTTCAAGCTTTAGAAACCAACTCAAGACTTATTAGTTTAGATTAGCTTACCCACCATAGTCATCTTCAACTGTTGGGTGCTTTCTGGATTACAATTTTGCCTGGTTTAAGGACTGTAGCTTTTTGGATTGATGTGCATTACAATAATACAGTGCATTAGATGATTTTCAAGACGGTAGTTGCTGGAAGTTTGCAGCATAGAACCTTCACCAATTGTGTGTACTTATTTCCTCAATTTTGATCTATACAAATGTTCTATTATTATTATTATTATTATCTTGAAATCTATAAGCGGAAAATTTTGGCCTTACTCTTTTATGACCTTAGAAAAAATTATGAATTTTCTAAATTTCGGACACCATTTTGAAATTGGTATAAATAGAAGAAACATTTTATCTGAAAAACCCTAAGAGATAGAGCAATTCTGAGCAAATTTTGGATCCAAAGAGTGATAATTACTACTCTTTGATGACCTCAGAAAGAAATGTGAATTCTGGCTGCCATCTTGAGATTTAATGAAAATAAGAAAATGCCATTTATCTCGAAAAACCATAAGATATAAAGCAATTTCAGGCAAATTTTGGATTACCTGGGTGGTAGATACTTATCTATAACCTTTTACAAAGTTGTAAATTTTCCAATGTTTGGATGCCATCTTAAAATTTGGTTGAAATGGAAAACTTTGTTTATCTGAAAACCATTACACATACAACAAATTTGAGCCGTTTGGGTAGTAAGGTCTCTTTATCCTGCTGGAAAATAATAAAAAGTGGTATAGGGACACCAGCTGTCCAATAAGAGGACTATTATTACACACAATTAGTGTTCCAGTGATAAATTCTGTGCCTTCGTTCTATCTATGTCTGCTAATTAGACCAAGATTCTCCTTTCCTTGTTGATCACTTTCTACACAAAACACCATCTGCTGTTGATCTCGTCATCATAATCTCACCATCCAGGCACTACATTTAACCTTCCTCACTGCCAGAATTAGTCTCTGCCAGTATATTAAGAACAATCTTATTGAATATTTCTCTGTCTTTCTCTTCATTAAATAAATTCAAAAATTATACTTTCCTCCTACTTTTAGCTAGCATAAATGATAATCTTAACTTAAGCAGCTGACTCATCAAAATATTGCTTATCTGTGGCTAATTTTTCATTTCTTCTAAATTTATGTCATAAATTATTCATGTCATTACAAATTTATCACTAGATCAACAAACCTTAACTCAAAATTAATAATTTATCAAGTTTATCTGGAAACATCTATTAAATTTTCTGTAATCTTCACTGTAAAAATACTATAGGTTTTATTTTAAAGTTAGTAATGTATTAACATTTTTAAAATAGTAGTTATTACAGTTATTTTTATTGTTTCTGTAGTTTTGTAGTGGTTATTATAAAACATAAAAACGACAAAAAATTGGGAGAGAAGAAATAACAGGAAATTCAGCAGCACAACCCATAGGGCAAATTGCCAATACATCAAAGCTTTACTCCTGTCCTAGATCCAGTCCTGCATTAATAATCCATCAGCATATGCAAGAGCTTATCTAGGCCAGTACGTCTTACATAATTTATTTCAGATCTTTGTCTTGTCTAGCTCTGTCACAAGGTGAATCTTCCCAAAGCCCATGTGTTAACAGAACTGATATACATCACAATATTACATATCACCACTCAAGGAAAGACCTGTCCCCCAGGCCTTATATGGATACATTATTACACTTCAACTCACTTGGCTGTGAGAGGGGGTGCTAAGGCATCTCACCATACAATATAAGATAGGCAATTATTAATTTGTTCTGCTGGGACGAGATCTCACTGCCTCTGGATTATATACAGAAATTAACACAAGTGTAACTCTATAACTAAAGGGATGTCCTCTGAAGCCCACATGTTAACAGAACTGATTTATGTGAGGATATTATAATTTGTTTTTTACTATTATTTTTATTTTAGAGTCATATTGTAGAAGTGATATACAATTCCATCTTATACAAAATGATATAATGTTATAAAAACATAACAGACAAACGAGCAAACCACATATAGCAAGTTGCTTTTACCTCTTGTTACAAATATCTATTTTTTAAAACTTTTAACATGTTTTCTATTAACCTTATAAATTCATGATTTTTTTCCTTTTAATTTATGTAAATATAACTCTTTAAATATAAAACTTTACAAAATGTGTACTCTGAGAGGGGATTTTCATTCTTTTTAGACAGGTAAATAAGTTCTTTTAAATAACATTATCAGGTTCAACAAATGTAAGGCACTATTTCTCTGGCATGGGATACCTAGGAGAACTTCTAAAACAGTACAATCAAAGTGTAAATAAAGTGCCTTTTAGATAAAATTTTGACAACATTCCACAAGTTTTGAAAACAGTCACAGAAAAAGAAGAAATGTTCAATTGAATCAATTAAATTACAACTTTGACACATTGGGGATTTTATTACATTCCACAGTTTTAGATTATAATTACAAACTGTATATCTGTGTGTAATGCTAAACTGTAGGCTTTGGAGTTTTAAATCATTTGTCACTTTAGCTGGAAGTAGATAAATTTTAGACCATTTAAACGTATCCATGAAAGGATAATATTCTACCCATTTGTTTTATGCTGGTGGAGTTGACATATTACACGTTAAACTATTACAGATATCTATCTCTATTGCTCAGTTTTTCAACATTTAATTTCAGGTGCAGAATTTCCCAGCTTGATGGTGTAAAATCTAAACTTGTGTTATCTTTGATTTGGATTTTCCATGCCATTGGGATAGCTGACAAAACAGAATGATATCTTAAGTCTTCTAGATCGCAGTTGAACTCTATTTCAATTTCTTGTATACTTTTAAAATTGCCCTGTTTAACTAGCTGCCAAACTTGTGAAATGTTTGTGTTTTTTATAAGGACGTGACTGGGGTTAATGGTTTTTCCACCAATTAGAATAAACTTGCATGTTATACACTAGTTTTTCATTTAAAATTTCCTGTATACCATTAGGGGAAACAGCATAAAACTTATACCATGATTCTATGATCTGACTATCAAATTTTGACAAACTTGAAGGAAACATTGCAGCAGGAAGCTTGTGCAACAGAATATTTTTGTCTTTAATACCAGCACAGTACAGAGCAAGGTTAGTTGATTTTGAGGTTGAGCTCAGAAATCTTTTTATCCATAACGCTTTCATAGAACAAATCATGTTTTGAAAATCAATCATTTTAGCTCCACCTATTGTTTTGGAATTAATCATAACTTCTCTTTACACTTTTGCTATCTTTTCTTGTCCCCATACAAATTGAAAAAATAACTTATCGACTTGTTTTATGAAGTATTCTGGTATAGACACAGTACTGCATACATTTAAGATTTGACTAAGAACCATTGTTTTAAGTACTATTATTTTTCCAAACATTGTTAAATGCATGTTTGACCATGCTGCAATTGTGTTTTTAATTCCTTCAGCTTTATCATTCAAATTTAGCTGAATCATCTCATCTTCATTACAGCTAAACCATATGCCAAGCATTTTAAAATTTCGTTTTTGCCAGGATATACCTAACTTATGCTTATCAACATTTTAAATGTTCAGGGGAATAACTTCTGTTTTGTCTTTATTAATACAAAGCCCAGAACACACGGAGAACTTTTCTAATAATAATAGAGAATTTTTCAGGGAAGAAATACTGGCAAGATAAAGAGTGGTGTCGTTTGCAAGTTGGCTTATCTTGAACTCTTCTTTGTTTATAATCATGCCGTTAATGTCCTTATTATTTCTAATGCTTATGGCTAAAATTTCCACATCAAGAATAAACAGAAGGGCAGAAAGACAGCAATCTTGCCTTATACCTCTTTCTAGAGTGAAAAATTCTGAAGATTTACCATTATTTGTCACACAACTTTCAATTTGGGTATACAGTATTTTCACCCAGGATGTAAAGATATCACCAAAGTTGAAAGCTTTAAGACATTTCAATAAGAAGGACCAGTCAATTGTGTCAAAAGCTTTTTGAAAGTCAATTTGAGCTATTAGACCTTTTTGCAAAGTTTTTTTACAGTAGGTTAAAATGTTTGCAGTAGTACGACTATTGAACCCTATTATAAAACGACCCTTTGTATACCCAACTTGATCATGATCTACAATGTTATCAAGTAATGTTTGCATTCTCATAGCCAGAACTTTAGTCAGGATCTTATAGTCAACATTAAGAAGGGTAATAGGGCGCCAGTGCTTTAAAAGTTGTAAGTCTTTGCCTTTTTTCAGTACTAAAGTGATAACTCCCCTTCTTTGAATCTAGTGATAAAAGTTTGTGTTGAAATATCCAGACAAAGCTATTGTGAAGGAACATCTTTAGTTTATCCCAGAAAAGTTTATAGAATTCGGCTGTAAAGCCATCACATCCTGGAGACTTATTGTTTTCCCATTTCATTTAAGGCCTTACGACATTCCGTTATGGATACCATTTGATTACAAGCATATTTTTCAGTTTATGTCAGTTTTGGAATATTATCTATATGCAAGAAAAGATCTTCTAGAGCTTTTTTACAATAAAGGGTATCATTTTTAGAAATGTCATGAGAGTATACAGACTTTTAGTATTGTCTTTCTTCATTTAGGATCTTTTCCTCGACAAAAATGTCCCCTTTCTGTGTTTTCAGACACCTTATACATTTTGAGTTGAAATTCCGTTTTTCTATACTTTGCAGTTAGTTTAGACTTTTGATATCATTTTCTACCAGCTGAGCTTTGGATCTTAAGACAGAGCCTTTGGCTCTATCTAAGTGTAATTGATGTAGTTCTGCTTTAGTGTCTTCATAAGACGGCAAAAGGTCAGCTGAGGGTGCTTCCCCCAATTTAATCTCAAGTGAATGAAATTTACTTGATAAGTTATTTTCATAAAATCGTTTTTGTTTGGCTATGTATGAAGTATGGGATATGGTTATTCCTCCAATCTTACATTTAATAAAGTCCCATAGAAATGATTTGTTGTCATGCTCTTGTTCTTTTAACAGAAAGTCAGACAAAATAGAATTGATTCTAAGTACATATTCCTCATCTTTCAATAATTGTGCGTTAAATTTCCAAAAACCCCTACCTCTGGTCCAGACTAAATTTTGTTTGAATGTAAACTAAACAAGATTATGATCTGAAATTATTCCTGGTGTAACTGTACATTTAGAACTCAGATACTGAAAATCTTGTGATACCAGAAACATATCTAACCTTGATTGTATTAAAGTTGGTTTATTACGTCAAGTATATTGCCTTTTTGTCGGGAACAGAAATCTGCAGACCTCAAATAAACAAAACTGATCACATAAATCTTCAATAGCTTTTGAAGATTCCGACTGTATCTCCCTAATGCCACCACATTTATCCAACTCTGGATTTAAGTAAGTGTTCAGGTCACCCCCAATCACAATAGGTTTTTCTATATATTGAATAGGAGTACTTTGCACATAATGAAAGAACGATATTTGTTCAATCTTTTTATCTTTGGTTGGGGCATAGAGGTTTCCTAATACATATTCTGTTTCATTGTCTTTAATATGTAGTAGCAGAAATCGCCCTTTCTCATCCATAACTTTATCTAGAATTGTATAATCAAGCCGCTTCAATATAAGAATAAAACACCTCGAGAAGATGTTGTACCATGCGAAAAGTATAGATCAATGTTTCTCATATGTTACTTCAATTCTGTTTCAGTTTCAAGAGAAAAATGAGTTTCTTGTAAGAAAATTATGCTGATATTTTTTTTAATTAGCCATTCAAACACTGCAAGCCTTTTTGTTTTGTTTCGCAGGCCATTAGTATTAAATGTACATATTTTCACTTGACAGGACATGTTTGATTGAAAACCAAAGACCTTAAACTTGAATTATGACACTACTCTTCATTGAAGGGAGAGCTCTTTTTCCCGAAAATCATTTACTATATTAAGCACTTTGTAGAGTAAAACTTCAAGGTTATAAGAAAAAACAAAAGCAATCAGTTTGAGTCTATTACAGAAACACGTTTTTCCTTCATCTTTTAAAGTTTTTAAACAACATAACAAAAAAGATAAACTAATATTAAATCAAGAAGAAGCTTAACTAACATGGTTATTTGAAGACATTCTTCCCAGAGTGTCTCACTGGTTTAGTGATTAGAGGTACAAAAGTCAATCTACACCACTTGCCATATTTCTAAATGTTTTTCATTACAATGAATTAGTTGGTATCTAAATGTCTTGTATATTATGTCACGTTATGTGACAAGAACTTAGCTCCTGCATGATGAGTTAAGAACTTTAAGGCATTCAATACTTTAATAATTATCAAATTTCATATATACTTTGTGAAGCAATAAAAAAGGCAATATGTTCATTTAGTTACTAGATCCTGCCTGAAAAACAGTATATTGTTGATATATACAATGGTTACTGCAAAAAGCGCAAAAAATGCAGCACACCCTTTTCAACTCAAGAATGCCTGAAAGGCAGTATATTGGTCATATGTAACTTATACTTCATGATGCACTGTATATAGTGACTATTACTGTATTTGATTATTTGGGTTTTTATGTCACTTTCAGCATAGTATAGGTCATATCAAGATGGGTAGTTACATGTACGTTTAGTTCCCAAATCGTGCCTGAAAAAGCAATATGTTAGTAACATACAGTGTTTACTACTGTGTTGTAGATAATTTCAAATCGCATTATATGAAAAATTAACTACACAAAGCACAAAAGGATTTTATAACACTTTCAACATGTATAGGCCATATCCTGAAAAGCAATATAATTAACATAAAGTGTTGACTACTCTGTTGTAAATAATAATACTCACATAATATGAACAGTTAACTACACAAATACATACATACATACAAATGTATGTATTGTTTTAGTTTATATGCATATAAACATCCACATATACATGCATATACATATATATACACACATATACAGCACTATCTCTTTAATTCACATTTTGCCTGAAAGGCAGTATATTTTTGGTATTAACTTTAGGTTATACAATATGATGTACCATAATTAGTGACTATTACTCTGTTTACTTGGGTTTCTGTGTCACTTTCAACAATGTGTAGGTCATATATCACATTGAAAAGTTTTATGGGCACAGGAATGTTATTTTAGTTTATATCACACACATTGTAGGCCAAATAATCTACAAATAACCCAGGCCTCAATTTAATGCCATAGTACAAAAATAATCATAATAACTCTTTCTTGTTAACACTAAATGAGTTTAAGTGCTTTTGGTTGTACCATAAGCTCAAGTTATTTTACATTTTCATCAATTTTGTACATATTAAATAAATGCATTTGCTATTACTGTGCTGCTCTTGCATTGCTTGATTATACCATTTTTATTAAGTAATTTTCTGTTTCTTTTTAAGTCAGCAGCTGAAAGTTACACTAACGTTATCTGTTGTCATAAATAATATCACACACATTATGTGTAAAAGTAACTAGACATGACTTAAGGCCAGATAGTTTTAAAAATATTATTTTTAAAATATTCACATAAAAGTATTTTAAATGGTTATAACTTTAACTTATTAACACTGAGTAAATTGATGCATGTTTGATTGTATCACAACACTGAAGTCATGATGCATTTTGAGTAATTTT
The DNA here is from genome assembly GCA_964017235.1 of Sabellastarte sp. h YS-2021. Lineage (NCBI taxonomy): Eukaryota > Metazoa > Annelida > Polychaeta > Sabellida > Sabellidae > Sabellastarte > Sabellastarte sp. h YS-2021. The sequence goes on from OZ024934.1 coordinate 24,321,836, forward strand.
TATAACCAATAAAATTAACTCGTGCTTTCAAATATGTGAAGTTAATTACACATAACACAAGGCCCTATTAATATTGCCATGGCATAAACAATATTCAGGGGAAAAAAAGTATGAATGGTTTTAGTTTTAATTTAATAACACTGGGCAAGTTAAAATGTTTTTGATTAACCATAACACCAAAGTCATTACACTTTTTCATTAATTTTGTAACCATCAGAATCAGTTGATGCTTTTACTGTTACTATACTGGTTTAGCACTGTTTAATTTACCATTTTCATATAACATTTTCTTCACAGTTCGGGTCAGAAGATTATAAAATTATTGTCTGTTATTCACTCAGTGGTGCTCTTATTTTTTCCAATGTTATCCCCTGTATGCAGTGTTCGAAACTGCGCGGGCCCGGTGGCCAGGAACTACCAAGTTCTGCTCCGGGCCATCTCTTTTCGCAAATGCGTAGCCCGGCTGGCCATTTAATGCTTTGGTTCCTGATTAAATGCGAAGAAAAATACTGTACGACAACCAGTCGAAATACTCAAAACGTTTTAAAATCGAAAGAACTTCGCAGAATTTCTGCTTCCCGATGACAACGTTCTGAATGCAAATTTGCTCTGGTTCCTGATTAAACGTGAAGAAAAATATTGTACGAAAACCAGTCAAAATACTCGAAACGTTTTATAATCGAGAGAACTTCACTGGATTTCCGCTTTCTGATGGTAACGTTTTGAATGAAAACACACTGGTACGTGGGATATCTTCGTTTTTAAAGATTTGGAAATAAGATTTTTATAAATATGTAGCCTTTGAAAGCAAAGTCAAGAGATGTGTGATTTTGTTTTAAAGATTTCTTCGTTTTTTGTAGGAGTTGGGCAATATAACAATGTTTAATTTTTGATCAGTAGTGGTACTGACTTTATGTACTGAGTACATGTACTCTGCAGTAATGTTGAAAAATATATATTTTCTGACGGGCGGATCCAGCTTTTAAGTAAGGTGGGGGGGGGGGGGGGGAGAGGTCATATCAGAGTAAGGTGGGGGTTCACATCAGACATACCATAACTAAGGGGGTTGGGGGCATGCCTTCCTGGGAAAAAATTAATTTTTGGTAAAAATACAGTGCATTTCCAGTAAATTTAACACCACTCTCAAGAAATAATTTTGTACTTTGGGTTGAACCCCTTAACATTATTTTTCAAGGGGGGGGGGGAGTTCGAACCCCCTGAACCCCCTGAATGTTGAAAAAAAAATTATTGCAGACCTTGTCGTTCTGTCTGTGGCCCACTTGCTTTAAAAATAAGGCACAAAGCTAGCTCAAAATTTTCAGGGCATAAATTTGATAAATACATTGCATGGTCCTTTAGTCCAGAGCAGTGATAATTGCTTTGACCTTTTTTTTTAAAAAATTTGGCAAAACTATTTTTCTATTTTTATTTTATTTCCTATCTGATTTCTAAACCACTTGATGATTGTTTAAAAAATGGTGATTATTACAGAAAATAAAGAGATTTAAATTTAATTTTATTGGGCTATTTACATTTCATACGGGCCATCAAAAATGAAAAGTTAATGGCCCTGCTGGCCATCTGGTTTCGTAAGGTAGTTCATACACTGCCTGTATGTTTTTCCATTCCATTGCTCTTTTTCCAAATTTCAGGGTTCTCAAGACTCATTCCCACAACAAAAAGGACATCCTTTGGGTTTGCCTCCACAATTGAGGTCTGGTCAGTTGCCAACAAATAGGTTGCTAACTCATCATTTCTTTGAATTTTTCAAGAAGTCTTTTGAAGAGAAATGTGAGGAGCTTCTGTGATCCAGGTCTCCCTGTTGTAGTTTTTTATCTTTCTTCCCAGACTCTTTTGGACTCTGGGTCCCATTTCTCGTTTGATTGCTACAACTCTATCATGATCCCCAAACAATTCTGCTTTTGCAGCCATCAAATATTGTTCAGCACAGTTGTAGCTCTCTCCGCCAACATTAAATTCGCAGTAATAATGATTGGAAAGTGGGCTCCCTTTTCGAAAGAATGCAGTAATATTATTGTTAGTTTTTGTGCAGAGTGCATCTGGTTTGAACATAGCTGGAAGAGAATCTAGGTTGTCGATGGTGTGTGCCTTGCCATTGAAGTGGAACCTGTCTTGTTTTAGTTATAGTTGTTTCTTATTGTGTGCAGGATTTTGATTTATTGCATGTTGAATTGACTTGAAGATTGGATAGATCTGATTACGTCTTTCAACTACTTCACGAGTGAAGTTGTCACTTATGCTGATGTTACTACCTTGCTTTAATTTCTGTCTTGACTTGAAGGCCAATTGTTTGTCTTTGTAATTACAAAAACAGGCAACAACAATACGAGATTTGCCTTGATTTAATGTACCAATCCTGTGAACTGTCTCAAATGTTCAGATGTCAAAAGGTACATATCCTGGTTGTTGGGATAAATAATTGTTGAAGATTTTGATCACTTCAAGTTCTAAATTTTATTTGTTGTCTTCCTTCAGGTTGTATATCCTAAAATTATTCTTGCAGGAGTATTTCTCCAAACTTTCTACTTTCTTTTGCTAACTTACATTTTCTTTTTTGAGTTCTTGAACTTCAGCCTTCAGTTTAGGAGTTTACGAGACATGCCAAGAGCCATATCCAGTTTTTCATGCAAAGACTGTAGCTTCCGATCCAGAAGTGCTGAGATAATATCAGTTTGTGACCTTTCTGGAGAAAAAGACATCTCTGTGCACGGTCTCTTAATTGGTGTATTATATTAGTTATCCATAAAAGTTCCAAAGCTGTAGAAATTCTACAAAAGTTACAAAGCTATAGAAATTCTACCAGTATGAGCACTAAATAACTTTCAACACAAACACACAACTATTCCACACTCAAGCTTTTGTGAAAACATTCTAGGTGTAACCCAGCAGGCACATGCCTTGAAATGTCATTGATTTAGAGTTGAAAACAGGTCCTGGCATTGAAATCCGCATTATCAACTACTAAATCTAAGTTAGTTTTCTGACATGAAAAAGTAATAATATTTTGACCAGAGATCATGGTGATTTTTGGTTGAAAAATTGACACTGACACAATTTCAACACTATTTCAAAGCTGGATTTCTGACAAGAAAAAGTAGTGATACTTCATAAAAAAATCAGCACTAAATCATGTTAGATTTTTCGACATGAAATCTTAGTCATGTTATTGAACAGAAAACAGGTTGAATATTGGGAAATGAGTGACTAGTGATCATTGATTGAAAATTCTTTTTCTACAGGGTGATATAGTGATTAAGTCTAACTTTTGAAAGAATATTATTGCAATAGTTTTTTTAATTTGTAGGTATTTGTAGAGCAAAGACTAATTTTCAAAGATTATAAAGATGATAAAGACTATGTGTACATGTACTTGTACATTTTTATCCATTCTCCTTAATAATTTATAGCAACAACAAAATTGATGCACCCAAATATAATGTTTATAATTTATAATTATATTTTGATTAATGCAATTCCTGATAATTAAAAAAAAACATTTATTCTCCCATACACAAATCTACACAAATAACTAGTTTTCAGTTTGCAAGTTTACACTGAAAAATTCTCTATACAGATAACCTAAGCTATAACATTTTATCACACAACAGTGAGGTTGGGGGGTTCCTGGTTTTTTTATCTGTACCCTGCTACACAGAACACCAGGCCTGTGACTAAAAGTAATTGGATAACACAGCAGGGGTGGAAGTGGGGGTTTACCCTTGCCCAATTGCATGCATGGTGTTTACTTCTTTAGGTCATTTTTTTGTGGTCTGAACTGACAACTTATTAAGGTGGGGAGTAATGGGTGGAGTTCTAATAATGTGGCTATTCTTGTGTTTTTTCTCAGTTTATATGACAAAGTTGTAAGAGACACAAGCATCTGAACTGAGCATTGTGGCTTTCTACATGATTGTAGCTTCTTTATAATTACAATATAATTATAGCCAACTTAATAAAACATTTAAAAGAAACTGATTGAATAAAATACTGAAGATATAAATAATATCACAATTGTTTGTTATCTACAAAGAAAAAAAAATATTTTAAAATTTTACAAAAAGAATTTTAATTGAAGGCACTGAATAATACCAGTCCTATTAATAACATAAAAATGGATATCTAGTTGGAAAATATGGATTTACATATCTTGAGCAATTATATTTGAAAGCTGATGCAAAATTATGTGTTATTACAATGTCATCAGAAATAGAATATTGAATATACAATAATGCATGAAAACATGTCATCTTGGAAAGAATCAATTACTTTGAAGATGTATCCAAATTGTAAACTATGCATATGGATAGTTATTGTATAGTATTATTAAGAAGCTATAATTATGACACACAAGCTACAATGATTCAAATAAAGAAGACAGTGTAAACAACCTGATTTCGCCCATTGAATTCAACCCTATTTCATACGCTGGATTCAACCAAAAACAGTTTGCAAAATCTACACGCATTTCAAACAGATTCCACCCATGGAATTCAACCTGATTTCCCCGATTGAATTCAACCTGATTTCACCGGTTGGATCCAACCAAAAACGGTTTGCAAAATCTATACGTATATCAACCAGATTTCACCCACTGAATTCAAACTGATTTCAACGTTGGATTCAACATGATTTCACCGGTTGGATCCAACTAAAAACAGTTTGCAAAATCTACACGTATTTCAACCAGATTTCTACATTGGATTCAATCAGATTTCAAAGTTGGGTGCCTGCTGGGAAGTCTATTACAAAATATTCCTGTCCGAGTAAAACAGCTGATTGGTCACAGTCCAGTAAGTTCATAGCCTGCTGTATCTTTGAATATACTTTAATCCCGTTTATTGATTTAGAGCCTTCCAAACAAACCCCATTTAAAGCCTTTTCTTTTAAGCTTTTTGTGAAAGACACACTGGGCAGAGAAAGCAGGTGCAGAGAAAGCAGAGAAAACAGGTGACTGATCACAGTTCAAGAAATTCAGTGCTTACAATTTACTGAATACTATTTTAATTTGTTATTATTTTTATTTTCCAATTTTTTAACAAAAATTTTATAATTATAAAAAGTATAATAAGGTCTTAAATTCTCAGGCTTCGAAACCTAAAACTTAATTATTTACTAAATATAATAGCATGTTTTAAGAATGAGCGTTAAACTTGAAACATTTCCGTTAAAATAGTCAAATGGCGTCCTTGGCTGTCTGGAAATTTAATAAAGTACCCTTTCGTGTATGTACACAGACGTAATTATTAAATATGCCATGTGTCACCAAAATTTGAAAAGCACTTGTTGATTTTATTTTTCAGATTCTCATCAAAGTAAAGTTATAGTTAATTGGTTGAACTATCAAATTATTATATTATCGCCCATACTGTTGGTGTCCAGTGAAATATTTTTTCCTTTTACCAGGGGCACATAAAATAAACTGGACACAAGGATAAAATTTTTGGCTTGTGTCCATCCGTGTACCAGTTTCTACACTATCACGCATGCGTTATACTTATGCAAAATGGTTATAAGCTGAAAACACCAATATTTGACATTATTCATCATATTTTTAAAAGTTATCGATATTGTGGCCTTGGCCTGGCTCCGCCGCATGGGCGAGGGTTTGGTCAATGTGTCAAAGGACCAGGTTTCCAGGGGACTCGAACCCACACCACCTCGCTCAGGAGGCCCACACTTAGACAGAGTTTCTGTCCCGTCGCCAATTGTTACAGCGGGGGTCACGTTAGCGAACGCAAAATCGTTTGTTTTGGCGTTTTCATACAAAATTATTAGGTCACATACCTTAAAAGCAGCGTAAATGTGGAGGAGAATATTCAAACTAAATATATTGATGCTTTTGAAAAATTAATCTGTCACGCCATTAAATATTTAACATAAAAAACACAAGGTATGTCTCTGTTCTATTTTTGGAACAAGTGGACAGCCATAACGAACACAAACAAAGTCACATGACTAGCTTTCTGGGGGCCATGTAGTATTTCAAAAAGTTAAGGTAGACAAAAATTATTTCCTTCTCTAATCAAATTAATTAAGTTTTATGAAAAAGCTTGCAAATTAATAAGATATAGTAATTATGTTTTAAGCAAGAAAAGTTAAAAAAATAAAAAGAAAGAAATGTATACTTACTATGGATTTCCATGTTACAGTCCAGAAACATGTCAATAGAAAAGTCATTAGAAAAAGTGATTTTAGATAATATATTCAGCTCTTTCTTAAATATAAAATTAGCAATCAATATATATCAATTCTTTTCTGATTTAACTATTGAGAAGGCCCAATTTAAAAGATCTTTGGAAAATATCTAGAGATTGGGTGGACTCTGGTAAATGATCAAACATTTGGTTGTCATTGTAAAAGTGGAATTTCAAGCAGAGCCTCCTATGGAACTCCTTAAAATCCATCCATATTTTGGGTGGACAGCTTGGGCAGGGTTCCCCTGTGGTTTGATGATCATTCATTATTTCATCAAATAAAATAAGTGGGCAATTGGGATATTTGTGGTATATATGAGGCAGTAGTAAACCTATACTGTCGCTTGTCGATTGTAATCAAATATGAAGATACCTTTTATTTATAATCAAAATATTTATAATGCTTTCTGCTTAATTTTCTCCATCATTAGTGTACTTGAATACTGATTGATACAAGTACTTGAAGTAAATTATGTTCTTGTTTGGTTACTGTATGAATTTCTAATATTACTTTCATAACATTTAATCTCCATCAAAAGACAGACTCTAAGGCACAGCACCCAAGAAACAGGACCAAAGAATTGAATGGAGAGGGGCTGGTTTGGTCTCTTCACTAGAATAGTTAGTATATACTTGGTCTTCATATAAATTAATGAGGTCCTAGGTGGCCTAATGGTTAGCAAGTTTGGCATCTTATAATAGGCTGTCACTTCTGTGGGTTCGAGTCCCACAAATGGCAAGGTTGAGAACCTGTCCCAATATGACCATGAGAACATGAGTGCCAAGAGTGGTGCAATCTGTGTAAGTGTATGAGGGTAGAGGCAGACTGAATTCCAAATTATGGAGCTATGGGCTCCTTAGCAGGTATATAGGCTGAACAGATTCTGTAGACCAGGGGACATATTCTACAACAATACTAAGATCATTTCTAACTTAGATTTCAAGTATTTCTTAGATTTCAAGTAAGAAGTTATGAAACTGAACATTCCTAACTTTTGTTTTGTCGAATACAAAGTGCAAGAAAAACTTAAGTGAAAAACCTTCCCTTACTAGATCTAAGGTCACCTTGTCTAAGTATTGTTGAAGAATACGGCCCCAGATATTAATAGTACTGTTCATTGTTTCAATGTAAAATACAATTGATCAAATACTGCATGCTCACTAAAACAGTGCAGTAGGCCAGACACTGGCTCTGTCCTCCTTTCAGTGCTGAACCCCCATTTCATTGAAACTAAGCACGCCTGGGGAAAACCCAAAGCAGAATTCAAATTAAAGACTTTTTATCGTCCATTATTGCAGAAATGGAGTAAAATACATACAATAATGACATAAAACACAATAGGTAGGTATAAACGTAATTATCTGTGGCTTTCAATGTCGTTTGTTTACGTATTTGTATATGTTCGCTGTGGCGGTCCCGTTCGCTAACGTGACCCCCGCTGTATTGATATACTGATGGACACAATGGCGAGGGACAGAGCTCACATGTACTTGTTTTCTGTGTAAATTTTGAACGGCATATTTCTACACATATTGCCACAAATATAAAGTGTTATTTGCATTCTTTGAGGTATGTATGTGTGCCGTTCACTAATATTTAATGTCTATCTTATTGATATGTGCATATTTCAGCACATTTTTAAAATGTCAACAAAACTTCACCACTGTTATGTTATGTACAAAATAAATTTCTGGCTTTCAAAATCGGCTTACTGTAACATCATATGTATTATAAACTGGATATAGTGTATAGTCATAGCAAGGACATTATTATAAGTAAATGCAAAAATTGTCTGCTGTTCAAAATTTACACAGAAAACAAGTACATGTGAGCTCTGTCCCTCGCCATTTTGTCCATCAGTACATCAATAACAATTGACGACGGGACAGAAACTCGGTCTAGCCCACACTCTACGTACTGCTTCTAGGCATAAGTTGGCCGCCACTAATTTAATTGGGCCAAACAGACAAATAAGTCTTTGTACAGTGTTTAAAATGAATAAGAAGCATAAATGTAATAATAATGGACCATTTACGATTGCAATCAGCTTTTAAATTTGTAGCAATTTCAAGATTTGGTGATGGCGGCCAACTTATGACCGCGGCCAACTTATGCCTAGAAGCAGTAGTGGTTGTGGACCAATTCACGCCCGTGTACCTATTCACGCCCACCGTCAATTTTCTTAAAGATTCATAGTTTTTCATAGAAAAGATGTTTACCGCATCATAGATAATTATCAAATTGATCATATACGTCATTCGTAATTTATTGTGTAACTGTGATTGTTTTGGAGAAATTTAGGGGTGGGCGTGAATGGGTACACGGGCGTGAACTGGTCCACCACCACTACCAGGTGAGCTATAAGGGAAATCCCTACTAGCCAAGTTAGTAGTAGTGTTTTTATCACTTTTTTGGGTTCTGTCACATTTTCCCCTCCACACATGAAACCTGTCCCAGGTTCTTACTGCTTCAAATTAACCAGCACGACTAGCTATGTTGTGTGTGATTAATCCAACCACACTAGCCAGTATCTCATTAGGGGCTCCAATGTCGCAGGGACCAGGTTTCCAGGGGACTCGAACCCACACCACCTCACTCAGGAGGCCCACACTCTACCAGGTGAGCTATAAGGGAAATCCCTACTAGCCAAGCCAGTAGTAGTGTTTTTATCACTTTTTTGGGTTCTGTCACAAATGGTTTCTGGGGATGGGAGTGTAATTCTCTCACAATTGTTCAAAATCTTAAAATCATATTACTTTGATATTTTTGACCAGGGGCCGTTTTCACTGAAGGACTTAAACTAAGTTCCTTTATTGGCTAAGTCAGGGACTTAAACCTAAGACTTTGGTCTTAGCTAGGTCTGGGACTTAAAATGGATTTCACAAAGGTGACTTAGCTAAGTCCAAGCTTATCAAATAACCACAGTGGTTTTCTGTGTCATGTGACCTTTTATATCTATTCAAAATAAAATATTGGTGCCATGTATCCTTAATTTGATGTATTTTATCTAAAGATTAGGACTGTTTTGAAATGAAAAACCTTGTTGCCACATATAAACTTCCCAAAGACTACTTTAGTGAGGTGTTCTGTGTAGTTATACTTTATTTACAGCCATTTCAAATTTTGAAGTGGAAAAAAGTTTATGGCAGCCATATTTAATTCCTCTTTACAAAATTTAAGCCCACTACCTCCCAGACTTAAAGCTAAGTCCACTGACTTAGCAATTTCATGGACTTAGCTGCTTTGTGAAATCCGCTAAGTCTAAGACCACAGACTTAACATTCTTTTGACAAAATGTAAGACCAAAGTCTTAAATTTAAGTCTAAATCTGGACTTAAGTCCCTTTTTGAAATTCAGCATTGTCCATTTACGTCATATTTAAAACCCGTCCATCGTGGATTGACTACCACCAGGTTGAATTATGGCTCAACCAAACCATCAAAACAACTTTACCCTGACCATGTAAAAGTCAAACCATTGTGAGTCCCCTAGATTCAGCCCAAGATTAAATCAAGAGGTCAGATGAATTGTGACTCTTGACAGGAGTTGCATTACAATAAAGCTGATTAATACTGTTTTGTAGGAGAACCTGAGCAAGATTAAATCTGTGCTGAGCAAGTACTGAGTTCTGACCCTAACCTGAAACTAAAAATGGCTATGACTCTGAACATATGTAATGATACACAATATGTAAAATTATAAAACTTATTAATATTTATTTTCAAATAACATGTCTAGAGTAACTAAACAGAGAAAACACACACCCAACATATTGTAGTAATTACCGTTTGGCGGGTATCACGTTCCTCTCCGAGATCTCGTCCTTGACCCCAGAGGTTGCGTGACTTGAAGACGCGGCAGGATTTAAAACAAAATAGAGTAAACAGAACCTGTCTTGACTTCAAACAGTGAACACCTTCCTGTGGTAAACTTCACGAGTGAGTACCAAAACACTTCATTGGTACCAAAAGTGGGGTCCTCATTTCTTTACCACAGGAAACAATTAAAGGAGACCAAGTGGGTTCTCCTTGCCTCACAGCCAGTATTTAAAAGGAAATAATTATACATTTATTGACAGTGTGAGTTTTATTGAATTGATATTGTTTTTATGTTGTGTATGTTTTTGTGCAGTGGGTTGATTGTACATGTAGTCACTTAATTGATAGTGCTAGGTGTTCTACTGTACTGCACACATATTGACACACATAGTACATGTAATATACTTTATCAAATTCCATACTCTTTCACAGCGGTTATTATGTTAGCTGACTTGTCAGTCAGCTGACATTATGTCGTCACTCTGCGGTGTGGACGTACGCGTGAGCGACTTCTCCTTCGAAACTACAAGGTCCAGAGACATGCTGTTTTTTTTTAAAACATAGCTAATCTATCTAGCATGACAAAGTGTTCAAGGCATGCAGATCTGTTTGTTCGTCTGTTTGCTACAGCCATTATAAGTGAGGTACCCCCCACCCTAAGTATGAAAATTTTAACACTTTATCACAATTTTCTCAGTGACTATTGTAGGGATTTCTCTCATATCTTGCACATAGGTACTAGGCCACAAGTAGATTCCCTTGTCTGAGTGTCAGACCTGGATCTTTCTTAATTATTTTTTTATGAATTTTTAAAGTAATTTTTAATGCATTAAAATTCATGAAATCATGCACTAAATCACTTATAACTTGAAAAGTATTGCATTTAGAGCATTTTGTTAAAATATGTTATTCAGCTACTTTTTTCATAGCTACAACATGGTGAGTAACTTGGGTGTCTATCTCAATATCTAAGTGAGTAATAGCTACTTTTGGACTTTTCAGTAACTTCCATCATGATTAAAATCACTTGTAACGTGAAAACTATTGCATTTAGAGAATTTCGTATAAATATGTTATTCAGCTACTTTTTGATCAGCTACAACATAGTAAAATTTCAGACCTGTAGCTTATGGCATAGCTGAGTAATAGCTACTTTGATGTTATCACTGTTGATTAAATCAGTTGTAACTTCAAAACTATTGCAGTTAGAGTATTTTGTTTTAATATTTTATTCACCTAGAAGTGCTAGAACATAGTAAAATTGCAGACCTGTAGCTTATTTCATAGCTGAGCAATAGCTATTTTGAGCTTCTCACTGTTGAGTAAATCAGTTGTAACTTGAAAACTATTACATTTACAGTATTTTGTAAAATTTGTATAAATATGGTATTCAGATAATTTTGGGTCAGCTATAACATAGTAATATTGTAGACCTGTAGCTCTTTCCAAAGCTGTGTAATAGCTACTTTGATGTTATCACTGTTGAGTAAATCATTTGTAACTTCAAAACTATTGCAGTCAGATTATTTTGTTTTAATATGTTTTATTCACCTACTTTTGGATCAGCTGTAACATAGTGAAATTCCAGACCTGTGGCTCATTACATAGCTGAGTAATAGCTACTTTGAGGTTCTCACTGTTGAGTAAATTAGTTGTAATTGGAAAACTATTGTATTTACAGAAATTTGTGTAAATATGTTTTTCAGCTACTTTTGGATCAGCTATAACATAGTAAAATTGCAGACCTGTAGCTCTTTCCATAGCTGAGTAATAGCTACTTTGATGTTGTCACTGTTGAGTAAATCAGTTGTAACTTCAAAACTATTGCAGAAACCGTAAGGTGTAGGAAGTTGATACTTGGCAGGGACATTAGTTAGGGGTTGTAGGTGTGCAACATCATGGTGTGACCTTGATTTGACCTTGCCGTAGTGACCTTGACCTTTAAAATCTTGTCCGGGCTATATCTCGGAAACCGTAAGGTGTAGGAAGTTGATACTTGGTAGGGACATTGGTTAGGGGGTGTAGGTGTGCAACGTCATGGTATGACCTTGATTTGACCTTTCCGTAGTTACCTTGACCTATAAAATCTTGTCCGGGCTATATCTCGGAAACCGTAAGGTGTAGGAAGTTGATCCTTGGTAGGGACATTGGTTAGGGGGTGTAGGTGTGCAACGTCATGGTGTGACCTTGATTTGACCTTTGACCTTGCCGTAGTGACCTTGACCTATAAAATCTTGTCCGGGCTATATCTTGGCAACCATAAGGTGTAGGAAGTTGATACTTGGCAGGGACATTAGTTAGGGGTTGTAGGTGTGCAACGTCATGGTGTGACCTTGGTTTGACCTTTGACCTTGCTGTAGTGACCTTGACCTATAAAATCTTGTCCGGGCTATATCTTGGCAACCATAAGGTGTAGGAAGTTGATACTTGGCAGGGACATTAGTTAGGGGTTGTAGGTGTGCAACGTCATGGTGTGACCTTGATTTGACCTTTGACCTTGCCATAGTGACCTTGACCTTTAAAATCTTGTCCAGGCTATATCTCGGAAACTGTAAGGTGTAGGAAGTTGATACTTGGTAGGGACATTGGTTAGGAGTTGTAGGTGTGCAACATCATGGTCTGACCTTGATTTGACCTTTGACCTTGTCGTAGTGACCTTGACCTTTAAAATCTTGTTGCACCTTTGGGTCTGTCTTTTGATGCAGATTAAGCACTGTTAAAGTCATATTAGAATTCATTAAGAATTTCCTTTTGCAAGTTCCCATTGTAACAGATGGAATTTCATCAAGTGAGCCATAGGCTTTTCTCCAACACAACACATAAGCATTCATTGAATGTATTACCAGTTCTGTATGCATGGGTAATATTCAAAACATCCAAACCATAATTTGGCCATTTTTGGTTTACTGATAAATGCTGTCATTTTATTATTGAATTGTCTTGTTTTAATACTTCATCTTTATATACATTTCTTTTCCTTAGATATTATTTTCTCTACTTAAGCATTATTTGGACCTTAATATAACTAACACTGCTCTGAAAGTATCTTGAACTTTGTACTGTTATACTACTTTTATATCTCATGGTGTTGAAAAATATTTCCCCAGGCTGTGGGGTACGGGCATCTCTGATGCTATTTTTTTAAATATCTTATTCACCTACTTTTGGATCAGCTAGAACATACTAAAATTGCAGACCTGTAGCTTATTTCATAGCTGAGCAATAGCTATTTTGAGCTTCTCTTACCAAAGCTGAATAATAGCTACTTTGATGTTATCACTGTTGAGTAAATCAGTTGTAACTTCAAAACTATTGCAGTTAGAGTATAATGTTTTAATATCTTATTCACCTACTTTTGGATCAGCTATAACATAATAAAATTGCAGACCTGTAGCTTATTTCATAGCTGAGAAATAGGTATTTTGAGCTTCTCACTCTTGAGTAAATCAGTTGTAACTTGAAAACTTTTACTTTCATTGCGTTAATATATCTTACCTAGTGGACCAATGCATTAGTCCGGCGTGCAGCCGGTCCCGCCAAACGTTAGAAAAAAACATCCTGAGCTAGGCTCTGACCGGGACCGGCAGTGTCGTATCCATTCGCCTGGTGTCCTCTCAGCACCCAGCCTCCCCATTGCGCGTGCGCTAAGGGTGGTACCGTTTGAAATATTCGTAACCGATTGTCTGTTTACTGAATAGAACGAATGACGAATTTTACCGATTGTGGTCCGCGGTAATTGTATATCTTCAGTAACACTCACCTGAGGCCTAATTTTGGTACTAAAGCACATATTATCCAATATTTATGCACTATTTGTCAAATTCATCACTTAAAATTACTTTCACATCAAGAAAATGCAAATAACTAAGCAGTCATGATGTTGTTTCTGCAAGGTCAAGGCTACCTGGAAATTAGCGAATCACAGGTGAGCTTAGGTAAAACCACAAAACTTAGAGGAGAAGCACAGGGGTGTTTATTGTGGGAACAAAATTAAGGTTATGAACAAACTATTAAAACAATAAATATTCATCCAACATATTTTAATTGAAACAGTCAATCTGTTATGATTCGCAATTAATGAAATTAAGGTTTTCTTAAACAATAAAACAAACACAACTAACACAGCAAATAATATACTGAGAATCTACTGACTACAGTTATGTTATTTGGTTTACAGATTAACCTTCTTTAGGCAGTAGGGGATCCTGAGAATTGAGAACATTATAACATGTCCAATTTACAGAGATGTTAAGAAAAATAAAAAAATAAAAAACAACAAACAAAAAAAAAACTTATCTATCTGCTGCATAGAGTTCACTTAGTAATGCAGTAGAAAAATAACTTCAGTGCTGCTTATATTGTCTATAGTTCATATTCAAAAAACATCATTCGGTCAGCATTGTCTGGGCTCAACATGGCCCTCTGTTTAGTTATGAGGTTCCCTGCTACACTGAATACCCTTTCAGAAGGGGTTGAAGTTGCTGGAACACAGAGAATTCGCTTTGCAAGGAGGGCCAATTTTGGAACACAGTAACCATGGGCCTTCCACCAAGTTAGGCGATTGAATTGGGCCATACTTGACTTTTTCTCAGTGTCAGACATATTTTGAGGAAAAAGGGGTTCAGCCAAATACCTGTCTAATTCTTTCCTGGCAATATCAATAGGGGTCAGGACACGGCCACTGTCAACCTGAGTAATAATGATGTCATCAAAAAATGCTCTTCAGTTTTGACACGTTTTGCAGGAGGGGCTACAGTACCTACCTTCTGTTTGACCTCACCATTTGGCTCATGTTTGACTTGAACAGTCTCAGACTGAGATTTGACTTGAGGGGTTTGGATCTTTATTTCTTGCTTGATACTTGGGTTACCTTCTGCAATTATTGACACCTCAAGTGTGGACAACATGTCAGTATGAATCTGATCTCTTTGATCACTGTTCAAAAATGGAAGGGCTCGAAATCTTTTGTCAAGTAAAGCAACCATGTTGATCAGTGACTGATTTTCTCCCGTGTATCTTTTTCCAAGGTCATTCAAAATTGCAGACTTCGAGTCTTTTACAAATTTGGAATCAGACTCATTTGTTTGAAAGAATCTTTCAATTTTGTTCAGTGTTGGGGCAATGATTGATACTGTGGCATTACTCTGCTCATCAATGCAGTAATTTCTTTCAGTGGTGAGAGTAAAGCAACCACCTCCTCCATGACAGAGACCTGCTTAGCATCTAGAGACAAGTCTTTAAGAGACTTGTAACCCTGAAACATTACAGCTGTGACTGCAACCTGCTGCTCAAGCATTCGAGCCAGCATATCATGGGTGGAATTCCATCTGGTTTCAACATCTTGGATCAACTTGGGTTGTGGAATTCCCAATAGTGCCTGTTTCTCCTTCAGTTTGTTTGCAGACAATGTGCTGGTATGAAAATGAGTTACAATCCTTACTGCTGCCACAACTTCAGACACACTGACATGTCCTTTTTGGCAGCCTTAAATCCTTAAAATTTAAGGCAATATTATACAGTGAGCTTTATTTGTTATGACATTTAGTAAACGCTATACGTCATGACGACGAAATTCAATACATGACATAGAAATGCATGAAACAATATGGAAGTAAACGTGAGTTTTGTGAAGTGATCTAAGTGTCAAAAAATTGTGTTATTTACTATTTTTGAGTCTGGAATGTATATTCTTAGTCTATAGATGCTTGGTCTTTATAATTATGTGACATTCGGATGTCTTCATGTTCTACCAGTTGTTTACAGAAACATCATGACCAAATAACAACCGGTACGTCCGGTTTTCCGTTTACACCCTTAGTGTGCACGCACATGCGTACTTCCTCATTTTGTTTGGCGCGAAAGTGTTAAGCTGTGAAATTTGGAAGAAAACTCTTTTATATTATTTGGTGGTTATTTGTGTGAATTTGCTTTAGCGTTTGGATATATAAGGAGATTTACTGTCATGTCTTCCCCTTCGCAGCCTAGAGGCAGTTGTGGCCACATGATGGCTGGTTTCGATACACATAAAAAGTGTGCCTGGTGTAGAGACAAAGGCATCAGTGATGACCCGTGTGTTTTAAAGGAAGTTTGTGGCATTTATGCTTCATTTACAGATACACAACGTTCTATGCTCCACTCCTCAATACCAGATACGTGGGGAAAGAAAGCAGGTTTGCTAGTATCCCCTTCTAAAGTTACAATTGTTGGTCTGGTCGAAGTTATTCCTCAAGACTATGCTAAACAGGAAGCTGCGTATGCGTCTTCATCAGCTACAAATGAACCAGAAATGTACACTATTTCTCACTATTCACCCAGTGAATTTGTGTCCAGGCAAGATTTAAACATGCTGAGTAACCAATTAGAAGAAGAGTTTGCTCGTTTCGAGGCACTCTTGAGCAGAACGAAAATATTTTCAACACCTAAACTGCCAGTCTCAGGGACAAATCTAATTGTTTCAGACAAGCCTTTTATAAACCCGTCCGACCCTAGAGCCACCGGTCCGGACAGGGAACAGTCTGCTCACTCTGCTGAAAGGTTAAATAAAAAGGGGAAGTCTACTGGCAAGTCGAAGAACAAAAAGAAATCTTCTATTGTCTGCAGCAGCTGGCAAACCCGGTGACTTGCCCTCAGATATGCCTCCAACCGGTTATACTTTGTCTGCCACCACTGCTGCACCATTTGTACCGCCTTCTCAACTGGTTTCTACCGGTCCAACTTCACAACCTGCCTCCTTTTCATCTGTACCGACCAGTTCCTCTACTTCTGCTCCGGCTACTGGTTCTGGTCCAACCGGCAGTCAACAGTTTATATTCCTGGATCAGGCCTCTGTTGCTTCAGATGATGACGCTTTACAGGCTATGTCTGATAAAGAATCAGAAGAGGATGAAATTTCATAAACTGAGGGGCAAGAGAAGAATGAAGAAATGAACTACAGGGAAATTGTGAGAGCTGTCCGGCCATTCCTTGGCTTCATTCATATCCCGGATTTTGAAGCATCTACCGGTGATCATGACCGGTCAGACAATACTTGGAAAGGGAAACATCCCCGGAAATCAGGCAAGGTGTCAGTTGAACTGCCAGCTGACGACTGGCTTTGTCATAAAATTGAAAAACTTAACACTAGGGCTGCAGAGGGTTATCCATCTAAATCACGGGAGTCTGCTGGGTTGAACAAGACCAATTCATCCGTACTCCCAAGAGTCAAGCCAAATGGTATAGACAATCACGTTTGAGACCAAAAGACCCTCAACGTCCAGGCAAGAATGTTTTTAGCTGGTCTGATTCAGAAGCAAGATTAAATGCCCAATTCTCTTGTGTGGCCAAAGTCTCCTCCTATCCTCAGTCTGGTCCGGCCTCAAGACCCATTCCCCAAGACATCCTCAGGCAATGAGAAAAGTCGGCTCGTGAAGGATCATACATTACAAATCATGCTGCTGCATTCAGCAGGTGCACAAGTGAGATTCAGGAGAAAATGGGGGAGCACATTAACTTTTTACAGGAAGTGATTGTCAAAGGAAAGACCCCTAAAGAGGTGACTGATGCACTTAAGGACCGCAAAGACCTATCTGCCTTCCATACCAGCGTCTCTATCACCTTAGGTACCTCTCTGCAACACCTGACAATCTTTTTGTCCAGTGGGCAAATTTTGTTATCCTCAGAAGAGATTCCTACTTGGATTATCTGAAACCAAGGGTCAAACCGGACACTTGGAATAGGCTCAGGCACGCCCCTCTATTTAGTTCAGGCCTCTTTCCTGACGACATCCTTGCCATAGCTGAACAAGATATCATAAAACATGAAACTAACCCAGGTGCTTCTGGTCCCGCTTCGGGCACATAACAGCACCATGGACATAGGTCTCAATACCGGTACAAGCCCTATGAGAAAAAGGAAAGCAAACATACCGGTTATGGCTCAGGTCAGACTCAACAACCTTGGAGACGGTTCTCTCAACAGAGCAGAGGTAGAGGTCGTGGACGTGGAGGCTCCAGTTCTCATTACTTTTCCAAGACCTCTCGCAGTACAAAATCTTATAAATGACAATTACTGGGTAAAGGATCCTTCAGGACTGTTTCGGGATCAAACTCAGTTCAAGTTAGAAACAGTTGTAAAATGTCACGTTGTTTCTCTTGCACACTGTGTAATAGGGCCGTCACAAAAGAAAGACATAAGCCCCTCCTTGTTAAAAGATCAAATAAAATGTGTGAAAGGTGCTCCTTGTGTAAGTCACTGTCTTTCTGTCCCAGTTGTCACAAGTGCCCTCAATGTTGTAAAAAATCCACATGTGGGAGGCCGTCTGCAAAAATGTGGGCAGGTCTGGCTCTCTCAGGGTTCAAATCCAAGGGTAGTGTCCATACTAAAGGAAGGGTATGCCCTACCCTTCAAAGTAAGACCCCCTCGATCAAGGTCACCAGTGATATTCAGTGGTTATGCAAATCGGGTCAAAAACAAGCATCTGAAAGAATCATTGCAGGCCTTAATCCAAAAACAGGCGGTGGAAAAGGTAGTAGTTCCCTCATCTCTGGCCTTTTACAACCGGTTATTTCTGGTGTCAAAGCGAGTTTGCACAACTGTACTGTCTGCTCCAACATATGGACAGTGTCCCAAAATGCAGTAAATCCACTCTCTCCAATATCAAAAAATACCCAAAGTACAGTAAATCTATCCAGACAATGTATCCAGTTCACTCCAGTAAAAGTTCACAGCAACACAAGCACTTTATATATATATATCCACTTGAATATTATATTTCAAGACACAATAGCCTTCCTTATAGCCAGCAAATACTAAGTTCATCTGTGGTCTTCGGGTATACAGTGCTTATTATACATGCATGGAAACTTCCAGACAGTTATAGAACCAACCTGAATTCAACACCTGCTACCAGACTTACCAAGGAAGTTCTAGAGACTACTGGTAATTGGGTTTCCCCAGATTTACTAATATAATCACTGAGGTTATTAGAAGAATTTCCCCAGTCTGTAAATAGATCAGTACTGCATAACACATAAAAAGAATCAATATCATAATGACCTTATATGGCAATATATAGACATAAAGCTTAGACTAAACAATGCACTTACATAGTGCCCACACATGTAACAGTGGTCACCAAACTGTTGGACCAAGGGTGTCACAGAATCATCCTGATTGCGCCGGGATGGCCCAACATGCCATGGTTTTGGGATCTTGTCAACATGTCAGTTCAAATTCCCCTCTCACTTCCCCAAGTGGGGAATTTGCTCACTCAGTCGTTCAGTCAGTGCCCGCACAGAGATCTCCACAGCCTAAATCTGCATGCCTGGCTCCTAGAGACACAGCCATTCAGGAAGCAGGTTTTTCTGACGAAGTGGCAACAATAATTGAGGCTCCTCAGAGACGTTCAACCAGAGCTGTCTATGAGTCAAAGTGGACCGTTTTTGTCAGATGGTGTGAGGAGAATAAGGTGGACTTTAGGTCTCCTTCTATAAAGCACATTGCGGATTTCCTTCTCTACCTTTTTCAGGAGAAACTCCTTCAGCCTAGCACCATTGATGGCTATAGGACTGCTATAGCCGACAAAGTGGGCAATGGCACAATCAACATCAGCAAGGATGAAAATTTGACTAGGCTGCTGGATAGTTTTCATAGAGATAAGCCAAAAGGTCGAGGGGCTGTCCCCGCGTGGAACCTTTCCTTGGTCTTACACCAGCTTACCAAGCCCCCATTTGAACCGCTTAGGAAGGCTTCGCTTAAGCATCTTACTTTTAAGACGGTCTTCCTTTTAGCTCTGGGTTCTGGGAAGAGAAGAAGTGAGATTCATGCCTGGGTCCACAAGAACATTAGACATCAAGAAGATTGGTCAAATGTTTCACTATATCCTTCCTCAGGTTTCATCTAGCCAAGAAGGGTCCAGGTTGTGTAGCTCCGGTTATCATCCCGGCTCTAACTCCTACCCTAGACAAATCACTGAAGGAGGACAGGACATTGTGTCCAGTGAGAGCCTTGTGTTATTATTTAGACAAGACCAACGTACGTCCCTGTAGTCTGTTTTGAGCCAAAATGACAGATGAGGGATCATTCTAATTTTCCCCTACATCGCTTCCTTAGCAATCCTTGGGACAGAACTCCTGTTTTCTCCTGTCCCTTGTCAATTGAAGTTTTCAGATTATTCTGAAAAGAAGTGGGGGAGCGTAACCGAGGTTTTTGAGACATCTGTTCAGGTGTATATAACCTCTGGGTTTTATGGAATGTTTCTGGAGTTCAGACTTAAGTCCCTTGTTAGGAGCTGCCCTCCAACCAATGGGTAGTTATTCTGCATTGGTCCACTAGGTAAGATATATAAACGCAATAAAATGGAAAATTTAATAATTAAATTAAAGGTAGGTAAGTTAATATCTTACCTAGTGGACCAGAGGATTCCCACCCTACCTTCCCCGCTTTATAGCTCAAAGAGGGATTTTCTCAGGTAGGCAACAAAAAGAGGAAGTACGCATGCGCGTGCACGCGCAATGGGGAGGCAGGGTGCTGAGAGGACACCTGGCGAATGGATACGACACTACCGGTCCCGGTCAGAGCCTAGCTCAGGACGTTTTTTTTTCTGACGTTTGGTGGGACCGTCTGCGCGCCGGACTAATGCATTGGTCCACTAGGTAAGATATTAACTTGTAAAAATTTAATTATTAGATTTCCCAATTTACAGTATTTTGTATAAATATGTTATCCAGATACTTTTGGGTCAACTATAACATAGTAAAATTGTAGACCTGTAACTCATTGCATAGCTGAGTAATAGCTACTGTGATATTATCCCTGTTGAGTAAACCAGTTATAACTCGAAAACTATTGACTTTAGAATATTTTCTTTCAATATGTTATTCACCTACTTTTGGGTCAGCTACAACATAGAACAATTACAGACCTGTAGCTTATTTCATTGCTGAGCAATAGCTATTTTTAGATTCTCACTGTGGAGTAAATCAGTTGTAACTTGAAAACCATTGCATTTAGAGTATTTTCTTTAAATGTGTTGTTCACCTACCTTTGGGTCAGCTTTAACATAGTAAAGGTGCAGACTAAGAGCTCATTGCATAGCTGAGCAATAGCTACTTTGAGGTTTTCTCTGTTGAGTAAATCAGTTGTAACACGAAAACTATTGCATTTAGAGAATTTTGTTTAAATATCTTATTCATTTACTTTTGAATTAGCTATGGCATAGTAAAGTTGCAGATGTGTATCTCATGGCATAGCTGAGTAATAGCTATTCTCAGGTCTTCACTGTTGAGTAAATCAGTTTTAACTTGAAAACTATTGCATTTAGAGTATTTTCTTTAAATATGTTGGTCACCTACTTTTGAGTTAGCTATAACACAGTGAAATTGCAGACCTGTAGGTCTTGGCAAGCTGAGCAATAGCTACTTTCAGGTTCTTACTGTTGAGTAAATCAGTTGTAACTTGAAAACTATTGCATTTAGAGTACTTTAAATATGTTGTTCACATACTTTTGGGTCAGTTATAACATAGTAAAGATGCAGACCTGTAGCTCATTCCATAGCTGAGCAATAGCGACTAGATTTTCTCTGGTGAGTTAATCAGTTGTAACTTAAAAACTATTGCAGTTAGAGGATTTTGTTTTAATATGTTATTCATCTACTTTTGAATTAGCTTTAACATAGTAAAATTGCAGACGTGTAGCTCATGGCACAGCTGTGTAATTGCTATTCTCAGGTTCTCACTGTTAAGTAAATTAGTTGTAACTTGAAAAATATTATTGCATTTTAAGTATTTTCTATAAATATGTTGTTCACCTACTTTTGGGTCAGCTTTAACATGGTGAATTTGCAGACCTGTATGTCATGGCATAGCTGAGCAATAGCTACTTTCAAGTTTTCTCACTGTTGAGTAAATCAGATGTAACTTGAAAACTATTGCATTTAGAGAAATCTGTTTAAATATGTCGTTCACATACTTATGGGTCAGCTATAACATAGTGAAATTGTATACCTATAGCTTATGGCATAGCTGAGCAATGGCTACTTTTAGATTTTCACTGTTCATTATTTCATTTACAGTATTTTGTTTACATAAGTTATTAACCTAAAACTATTACATTTGCAGTATTTTCTTTAAATGTGTTTTTAACTTACTTTTTACACCTTAACAGTTACCTTGTTACTTTCCTTCTGAATACCATTTCCAGGGCACAACTTTTGTGTCCTTTTCTTCTGTCACTTCTACTCTGAAACTCAAAACACACAGTCAGCTGACACAGAGCCCGGTCACAGGCCCTGATTGCTTGTTTGTAAGAATGTACCTTCTGTAACCTGCCAACTACAATCACGACAGGAACATCAGTCTTTTCAAGTTTTACAACTATAATAGAAGGAATTCCCAACAGAAGAGTATGAAATGCGTTCTTTAGATTTCACATCTACTGAGATACCAGAGTTTCTTGGATCCGACTTCTCTGCTTTAAACTATGACCTTAGAGTTCAACAGTCAGTTCATTAAAAGAAAATTAACTCAACTAACAGCTTAACTGAATCTGTGTAAGTTTACTGTAGTGTAACAAAAGAAACCTAAAACATATTTAATATGTATGTAATAATTAATAGCATTCACCTAGACCTCTGTAGCACCAGTGGTTCTGTAGCACCCCAAGTGATCCGGGACCTGGATGAGTGCACAATGACTCTATGAATGACTTGGGTGCCATGACCTTAGAGTTTAACAGTCAGTTCATTAGAAGAAAATTAACTCAACTAACAGCTTAACTAAATCTGTGTAAGTTTACTGTATTGTAACTATAGAAACCTAGAACATATTTAATATGTATGTAATAATTAATAGCATTCACCTAGACCTCTGTAGCACCAGTGGTTCTGTAGCACCCCAAGTGATCCGGGACCTGGATGAGTGCACAATGACTCTATGAATGACTTGGGTGCCATGTCCTTGGAGTTTAACAGTCAGTTCATTAGAAGAAAATTAACTCAACTAACAGCTTAACTGAATCTGTGTAAGTTTACTGTATTGTAACTATAGAAACCTAGAACATATTTAATATGTATGTAATAATTAATAGCATTCACCTAGACCTCTGTAGCACCAGTGGTTCTGTAGCACCACAAGTGATCCGGGACCTGGATGAGTGCATAATGAGTTCTGTAGTTCAAAGTATTTGATCTTCGTCTATGCTTCTATTTTATAAAATATTGTTAGGAAACTACAGGGGAAATCTGTGTCCTCATATTTCCTCATGAATATTAATGACTTGGGTGCTATGGTCGTGAGTTCAGTAGTTTAAAGCATTTTATCTTCGTGGAGACGTCCATTTTATAAAATATTGTTAAGAAACTACAGGGGAAATCTGTGTCCTCATATCTTCTCATGAATATTAATGACTTGGGTGCTATGGCCGTGAGTTCAGTAGTTTAAAGTACATGTATTTGATCTTCGTCTATGCTTCTATTTTATAAAATATTGTTAGGAAACTACAGGGGAGATCTGTGTCCTCATATCTTCTCATGAATATTAATGACTTGGGTGCTATGGCTGTTCATCGCACCCATCGCACCCCTCCGTAGCACCTCCGGTAGTCCGGGTTTTATAAGGCACCCAAAGGCATTACACAATTTCTCGAATGTAGTTTCGGAATTGAAACTTCATTTTTATTTCAGGTTTGTAAGTGAATTTTATAATGCAAAATTATCAAGAACTGTATGAAAATATTGTACTCTTATTTATTTAAGGAGTACATGTCGCTATATAGCCAATATACAGCGTTTTATGAACTCGGAATTAGGTAACTGTATTAATGTACTGACGATTTTCAAAGTTTACCAGCATTTGACAGTGCATAAACAACCAAAATAAAAGTTAACTGAAATGCTATAAATGGTGTAAAAGGGTGAGAAAACAATATTCTTGTGCATTTTAATTGAATAGCTTCATTTTAGGTGAATTTATGAAGTCGAGATATGTCTGTACTCGGTCAGCCAACGTGGGCGATATTGAAAGAAATATATCTAAAGCTTAGATTCGGGTACTCGGGTATGTGATTTCAGATTTGGGTAAATATTCAGGGTTCGGGTACCCGGATATCCGGATACCCGTTGAGATCACTACTTTAAAGCATCAGTCGACCATTAAAACTCAGACCTACTAGGATCTAACTCCCAACTCATTCACTTCAGAGTGCACTGGTACAGACTTCTCTGCAGTAAAGCATCAGTTGACCAGCCAGCTCCAGTGCGACTGACACCGACCAGGATCTTCACCTTCAGAGCCCTCTGGTACCGACTTCTCTGCTGCAAAGCATCAGTCTACCAGTCAGCTCCAGCCCAGCCGACTTCACACAAGTTGGTCATTGCGATACCAGTCCCTCAATCATGGACCCGGCCTTGTGGTCGGTAGTGGGGTTTTGTGGACGGTCAGAATACTGTTAAATTGCCTGTTTAAGTATCATGAAAGAACACAACCACTGACGTCATCTTCTCCAGGAAGCTGGTCATGTGATTCACCGACCAGCAATTCCTTCTAAATATAGCTCACAGGGCTATCCCTGTATCTGTCAAATCTACAAAATAGACATGCACTTAACAGCAAAAACTGCGTTCTTCAAGACTCACGTCTACTGTGATACCAGTCCCACCCTCATGGACCTGGCCTTGTGGTCGGTAGTGGGGTTTGTGGATGAGCAGAGTACTGTACAGTTGCCTGTTTTAAGTATCACAAAAGAATGCGACCACTGACGTCATCTTCTCCAGCAAGCTGGTCACGTGACACACCGACCAACTCTTTCTGTGATGCCGTTCTAAAAATAGCTCACAAGGGTTTTCCCAGCAACTGTCAAATCCACACAATAAGACATGCACTTACGAGAAATCGCTTAATTAATGCAGGAAACCTGCGGTAAGCTGAAATCAACACAAAGGATTGTTGTAAAATTGCTTCAACAACTGGTTACAGAGCCTGCTGACCGGGTGCTGGTTACACAGCCTTGTACAGTTTACCCCTCCCAACCACTTACAGAGTTCTACCGACCTAGTCCATTCAGCTCTGTGTTGATTCTGGGACAGGCAGACAGGAAGTATCTACAAGATATGGCTTCAACCGACCAGTTACAGAGTCTCCTGACTGGGTGCCGGCTCCACAGCCCTTACTGTACAGTGCTTCACCCCCAACCGGTTACAGAGTCTACTTACCTAGTCCATTCAACTCTGTGTTGATTCTGGGGCAGGTAAATAGGAGAAATCTACAAGAAATTGCTTTAACCGACCGGTTACAGAGTCTGCCAAGCGGATGTTAGCTACACAGCCCTTACTGTACAGTCTGCTTCACTCAAGCCGGTTACAGACCCTTTCGACCTATTCCTTTCAACTCTGTGTTGAGTCTAGGGCACAGGACAAGAAATATTACAAGAAATCCCGGCATCAGGTGGCTCCAACCGGCTACAGACCGTATGGACTTCAGGCTAGCCACACAATTAACTGACAAATAGCTGTCAGGTGGTTTAGTTTGGCTCATAAGGCCAGTTACTGTCTGAACTCATTGGTTACAGAGAAAAAGGGGTCTACCAGGCCGCGAGAGGAGCAACAAGGGGTTACCTCTACTTCCTGAAAACATTGGTTATAGAGAAACGCCAGTCTACCGCACTGGCAGAAGATAACAATGAAGTAACCTGTCAGTCTGACCCTTTGACCTCTGAATACCCTGGTAACAGAGAAACACTAAGCAGGGCATCTCACTGCTCATCATGAGCTGCCAAAGGTCATTCCATCCTATAAGGAACTATAACTTTGTGTTAATGGTCCATTTTTATGCATGACGGCTGTCCGGGCGCAAGAGACTGTAATGTTGCCAATCACCAGGGACTTGCACCAGAAAGACAATAGAATGACAGACCTTTAGTGTAGACTTATTAACTGTGGCACACATTGTTATGATTGAAATATGTGAAGGCTGTTCCTCTGTCGATCATTTGTCTTGTGTCAACATGTTACAAATGCCCCAACTTTGCACTAGACCTGCCTGTAGGGGCGAAACTGCACAAGTTTTGGGAAACTTGGGAGTCTCTCGGTGCCGGACCAAAGGTAGAAAAACACCTCATTAGGGCCACTCTCTCCCTTCTGGTTTGGATTTGGAGACACCAGAAACCATCAGAACCTCCCTCCAGCAAGGGGAGTGGGTAGATTTCAATAGATTTCAAGGATGCCTACTGCCATATACCAATACATGAACAGTCCAGGAAATACATGAGATTTCACATCCAGGGCAGGACATATCAGTTCAAGGCACTGCCATTCGGACTGTCCCCAGCTCCCATGGAGTTTACTGTGATAGCAAAGGAGGTGAAGCTGATGGTCATACACAGGGGTATAAGTATCCACCAGTACCTAGATGACTGGCTGATGAGAGCCAGATACCACCGAGTTTGTCTCCAGCATACACAAGAAGTAGTAAAATGTTAAGGAACTGCTCTGGCTTGTGAATTTAGAAAAATCATAGCTGGACCCCAAACAAGTCTTCCACTTTGTAGGTTACCAGTTTCGAACTCCAAAGTGGCCTTGTCCGGCCAACACCGGACCGGTGGCAGATCCTTCAACAGAAAATACAGGAACTACTCTCCCGACCGGCCTGTCCGGTCCACTAGTATATGTCCTGATATGTCTGCTAACAGCACAGATAAACAAGTTTACCTTAGCCGACTGCATTTGAGATCCATACGGTGGCATCGCAGAAATAACTGGAGGGTACCGGAATCACTGGGAAAGCTCACTCTTATCTCCAAGTCTATGCACCCACATCTAAAATGGTGGCTGGAGGAAACTCAGGAAAGCAATGTGCTTCAAGGTCAACCATTACACCCACCACCATCTTCGTCTTGGCCCTGGGTTCGGGCAAACACAGGAGTGAGATCCATGCTTGACAAAAATAAGAATATCAAACTGGTCAAAGGTGTCCTGGTACCCCTCCAGTGTTTCCTTTCAAGAATCAGCTGGCTAAAGAGGGTTCAGATAGTGTGGCCCCAGTGGTTATACCAGCCCTGGCCCCTACTCTGGACAAATCACTGAGTCTGATAAGTCCCTTTGTCCGGTCAGAGATTTATGCTACTACTTGGACAGTACCTCAGACCTCAGGCAGAACAAGGAGTTGGTTTTTGTCTCTTTTAAGAAAGGTTTTGACAAAGACATCTCACCTCCCACTATCTCCTCATGGATCAACCAACTATGATCCTATGCTATGAGCTCTCTGACCATGAGGCCTTCACCTTGCATCAGGGCAAAGCCCATGATGTGAGGGTTATCGCCGCCTCCAAGGCATTCCAATCAGGAGTCTCCTTGGAACAAGTATTGTCAGCCTGCCATTGGAAGTCACATAACTCCTTCACACAGTTTTATCTGAAGTTTCTATGAAGGGTAACAATTGCCCGAACAGGCAATTTCAATTGACTGAACCCAGGGTCTGTGTGCAGTCTCTCTTCACCAGAGAGAACTGAACTAATTTACACTCGGGTTACATGTCATCAGACATTTAAAAGAAATGAAAGCGTTAACCAGGTCGTCATGGTTGCGCTCTGTCATAGGCATTCTGCTATAAGTAGAAAATGGAGCTTTGACCAGGTAGTCATGGTTATGCTATTACCTCTAACCAGGATGTCTCATCAAGACCTGAACATCATCTTAAAGTAACAAAACGGGAACCCACTTCTGGTACCAATGAAGTGTTTTGGTACTCACTTGTGAAGTTTACCACAGGAAGGTGTTCACTGTTTGAAGTCAAGGCAGGTTCTGTTTACTTTGTTTTGTTTTAAATCCCGCCACATTCTTCAAGTCATGCCACCTCCGGGGTTAAGGACGAGATCTTGCAGATGAAAGTGATTTCCGCCATTCAGTAATTACTACAATATGTCCACATATAATCAATAAAAAAATAGAATAAAACACGCAATTAGCAAACATGATGAAATAGATAGACAGGTCAAATTACAGAAACAGACAGTTATTAAGAATGTGTAATATTTTAAATAAATGATAAATAGAAGAACCCAAACCGTGTATATTAGTTAAGCACACCAAACATGGAAGCAGAAATTTATTAAGAAACTAAATACAATTCATAAGAAAATAGAGCAACTGCAGCCATAGATATTAAGAAAATGAACCACTTTAATAAACTATATTATTACCACATGTAGATATTAAAGGGTTACATAATTAGCCAATACAGTAACAAATCACCAAGGTTGAAGCAGAAATTAGCCAGAGGCCCAGAACCAAGTCTGAACTTTATCTGAACTAATAAATAATGATAGCATGAGAGTGTCACAAACTTCTCCTAGAAATTATTATTTATCAGTTCCAATAAATTTGTTTATTATTTTACATTCAAGAATTATTTAATCAGTTTAATATTATTGTATCCCCGGATGAAAGTCAGGGATACTTAGGATTCATTACAGTCACACCGCCGCCGCAGAGATTTCCTTTCGGACGCGATAACTTAAAAAGTATTTTAGTTAGACCTTTCAAATTTGGTATGTGGGTATATATGCCAATGGGCAATGACGCGAACGCTATTGTTTTGTGACCTTGACCTTCAATTTCAAGGTCACTGGTGGCCTCTTAAAGGTCAGATTTTTTCACATTTTGGCCCAGTTCTCATATACAGAAAGTTAGATCATCCTATGATTGGTGTATATATAATACATATATATGTCCTCTGTAAGCATGCAGTAATTAAGCGGCCCGTCAGGGACGCTTATTTGTTTTCACCGAAGTTCGACTGATCGCTGCCGCCGCTGGATTATGGTCTCCCTTGAATAACTTCTTAGCCTTTCAAATTTTTCTTTCCTTCTTATCTTTCTTTAAAACTATAGGGGCGGAAAAAATTTTTGAGATACTTTGCGCAGACCTTAAGCTTTACTTAAGGTAACCTTAAGCATAAGTCCAAAACACCTCGTCATCGTGTTTCGGAAAAAACCACACACACCTGTGCTATAAAATTTATCAGATACATTCTAGACCAAATTTCCAAGGTCAGAAAGGATTTTCTCATCAATCGGACCATAGATGCCTGAATGGAAGGCGTTTTATTTTCGTAAATGTTTTTAAAATGAGTTATTGGTCTGTATCTCAAAAACGGTCAGGATTTCGGCGTTTTGTTGGAATAACTTATTCAGCTACTTTTTGATAATCTTTCACATGCCGAACTTTAAGCCCTGTATCTGCAATTTTAAGGTCACCTTAATGTCAAAAAACGGGGGTTTAGCCCTCCAGTTCACTTAGTTTTTCACTTTTTTCAACCAAACTTGGCACATATATTAAGATTTGCCAAAGGAATATCCTGACTTTATGGTGACCTTAAACTCAACATGTTAATGGACATATGGCCTGCTTAAAGTCATCAAATTGGAATAAAATGCTGTGGCTCCTTTCTTTTTCCATTTTTTATATCAAAATTATCACTGGTATTAAACTAGATAAAAATAATACTTATGGTCACCTTAAACTCTCAGTATGAATGGAGTTGTAGCCACCTTAAACTGAAATAAGGGGTTTTCAGCCTCCAAGTATCTTATTGTTCGACTGACCTCAGTTAAACTTTGCACACTTATAAAGGATGGCAAACCAAAAGGTTATCCTGATGTTAAGGTGACCTTAAACTGTTAATATAATTTTGGCCCCCCTAAAGTCATAACATTTGAATAAAGCCATCTGGCTCCTTTCTTTTTCCATATCTAACATATATTGATATTGAAGGGACATTCTCATATTATGGTCACCTTAAAGTCACAATATGAATGAAGTTATGGTCACCTTACAGTGAAAAAGGAAGTTTCAGCCTCCAGCTATCTTATTGTTCAACTGACCTGAGCTAAACTTTATGCACTTATAAAGGATGAGAAAAGGGACATTCTTATTTTATAGTCACCTTAAAGTCCCCATATGAATGAAGTTATGGCCATCTTGCAGCGAAATTATGGAGTTTTTAATCTCCAGCTATTGTATTGTTCAGCTGACCTCACTTTAATTGTGCACACTCATTAAAGATGAAAATAGGGACAAGTAACATACACAATGCAATAAAGTTCACAGTTTCTATTGCTTATGATGCATATGTTGACATCTTTTATGGGTAACTTCTTTTTCATCAGGGCCGCTTCGTTTTTGTCAGCAAAAACATTCTTCTAGTTTGACCTTGAAGCTCTTCATTGAAGGTCATCCATAGAGTGCCAAAGTACCTGACCGAGACCATTTTTTGGCCTTTTTGGAGATATTTTCACACTTAATGCTGACTATATTGCATTGAAACTATTGAAAATGGCTTTGGAAGTTGAGTACATGGTGGGGTACCAGCATCCAGGCTTACCGGTTACAGAGAATTGTTGGTTACAGAGAAAATCTGCTGATTCCACAGTTGTGGACAGGAAGAAGGCAGTTGTTTCATATAAGCCTACCCCAGCTGAGATGTAGTCTAATTCGCCCAGTTCTGCCAGCTCCTATGAGTTTCTCAGAACTGTGGAGCCACCAGGAAGCGGTTACAGAGGATTGCTTCACCTATAGCCGGTAAGTCCCTGGTACTGGGCAGGTCCACAGGACTGGCTAACAGACCAGCAGAAGCCAAGTGGACGTCTCATACCAACCACTTACTGCCCGAGGAAAAAGGTTACCAAGAAATTCTTGTACCAGTCATTGGTCTCGGTGAGATGACTAGTCTCAACCTACCAGACAAGTCAGCCACCCTACTGTCAGGACCTCCTAGCTGGTCGAGAGTGTTAGACCAACCAGTTACTGCCCGAGGATATTGGTTACATAGAAATTCTTGTACCAGTCATTGGTCTCGGTGAGATGACTGTCTCAACCTACCAGACCAGTCAGCCAGCCTACTGGTAGGGAAGAACACTCTGCAAGGGGAACCTAGTCCCTTCCAGAAGCAAGTTACACATAAAGTATCTAGAACCAAGGCGGTCTTTTGGCCCTAAAGGAGTAAGTCGGGCCCTCTTTGTGCCCTACTATGGAGAATCCTGACCTGGTGCTCCAGGAAACAGGCTCAAGCCCGACACATTCACACTTCAACCATGTCCCGTCCGGGGATACACTGCGTTGAGAGGCAATGTCTAGTTTTCATTACTAAGCACTTAAGTTACATTTCATCAACAGTAATTACAGCTTAACAAAAGCACTTATTTATGATATTAGTGTAAAAAGGCAGGTCACAACAGAAATTAAAGCTAAAATACTATTTATCATCTGACCTGTCTTGGCTAAAATTATCCAAAAATTATCAATAGAAAAATTTAAGTCACTCTATAGCTAAGCTATTAATAGCTAATTAGCTATTTTGAGATTTTGTCACTTTTTCATGACACTTTGTTTCTCCCCATTTTAAGGAAAAGCATTGTAGCAATCCTTACCAAAGTTGGTATGCAGGCTTATTTGGTCAATAGCTTGCTTGGTATTGCTTCCGGTTATTTTAGCTGTATAGCTAAATGAGTTAAAGCAAATTAGGGATTTGTAATTTTCTTTCTTTGCATCTAAAAGAAAAGGATTCAAGATAATTGAACAAAATTTGATATTGAAGATTGTTGCATTAATAGCTTGCTTGGTATTTCTTTTGGGAGTCATTGCTGTGTGGTTGAATGAGAAGTAGCTGCTTAGCCACTTAATAACTGAGTAATAGCTAATGGGTTATTTTGAGTAGCTATTTGGTTCCCATGCATCTAAAGGAAAATTAATTAAAATATTAAAACCTAATTGAGTATGAAAGATTGTTGGATTAATATCTTGCTGGGTTTTGCTTTTGGGAGTCATAGCTGTAGAGTTAAGTGAGAAGCTACTTAAGCACTTAATAACTGGGTAAATAACCAATGAGCTATTTTGAGTAGCTATTTGGTTTCCATGCATTTAAAGGAAAGGGAATCAATATATTCAAACCTTATTTGGTATGGAAGATTATTGGAGTAATAGCTTACTAGGTTTTGCTTTTGGGAGTCATAGCTGTAGAGTTAAGTGAGAAGTAGTTACTTACTTAATAACTGGGTAATAGCTAATGAGCTATTTTGAGTAGCTATTTGGTTTCCATGCATTTAAAGGAAAAGGAATCAAGATATTTAAACCTAATTTGGTGTGGAAGATTATTGGGTTAATAGCATGCTTGGTATTGATTTTGGGAGTCAAATTAGCTATTTCAAATAATATTTAGTTTTCTGCTCACTTAAAGGCAAAGGCCAAGAAATATCTTAGCCAAAATTGGTATGGAGGATAAAAGGGTTCATAGCTTGTTTGATATTTCTTTGGGGTGTTACAGCTCCATAGCTATGTTCTTAATAGCTAATTCACTATTTTGAGTTAATAGCTTTTCACTTTATCACACTTATTTGTATTTTGGATATCTTTATCAAATTTCCTATGTAAGATTATTGGGTCGGTAATGTGCTTGGTAGTGCTTATGGGAGTCTCAGCTCTATAGCCAAGTCAGTAATAGCTACTTAGCTACTTAATTAGCCATTTTCAGAAACACTTAGTTTTCTGCTTACCTAAAGGAAAAGTGCAGGAGATATCTCAAACAAATTTGGTATGGAGGGTTATAGGGTCGATAGCCTGCTTGATCGTGCTTTCGGGTGCTATAGCTCAATAGCAATGCTATTAATAGGCTATAATAGCTAATTAGCTATTTTGAGTTAATAGCTTATAGCTTTTTTGTCAAACGCTGTTTCCACTCATTTTAAGGAAAAGGTATTTTAGCTACCATTACCAAAATTGCTATGCAGGGTCTTGGGGTCAATAGCTTGATATTTCAACAAAATTTCAATCCATAGCTCCAAAGCTATGTTATTTATAACTAGTTAAGCGTCCCTCAAGAGACGCTTGTTTGTATACAGGCAAAATTCACATGGAAGGGGCAACCAGCTGTGAATTTCCTGTTGGCTATAGCTCAGCAACCTGATTCTCTTCAAATTTGGCACATGTATGCAGTAGCCCTGGGAAAAATTTTTGAATATGGTGTCATAAGATTTCGACCAGTCAGAGAAGTCACATGGCCAAAAACATGTTTTAAAAGGAGTGTGCTTGTCTGCGTGATAGCTTAAAAAATGCTTTACCTATTCGCATGTCAGGTATTTTTTTCTTATATAGATGTCTATAAATCATAAACTTTTGACAGTGATCTGTTAGAAAATGCCGACTTATTCATGATTAATTAAATGTTACAATTTTTCTTAACAATGAAAATGAAAAATTTCTAATGTCTGAGAAAGGGTGCGAGAAAGAGCGATTTGTACAAAATTTTTGGCCCACAGAGCCTCAAAAACTATTTTTGGTGGCCATCTGGAATTTCTGCGTAAAACACAAATACACATTTATCTCTTAGATCAAGCAATTTCAACAAAATTTTTTATCCTCAGGGTATGCCCAGAGTCATCTGCCAGGTTTTACAGAAAATTGTTTTCCCGCCTTTTTCCGTGGCCATCTTGAATTTCTGCATTAAAGGCAAAAACAAGTTTATCTTGGAGACAGTACAAGATAGAGTGATTTCGGCAAAATTTCTTGCCCGCAGGGTATACACAGAGTCATCTACCAGGTTTTACCAAGTCATTTTCTCGACATTTTTGGTGGCCATCTTAAATTTCTGTATAGAATGCAAAAGCATGTTTATCTCGGAACAGTGCAAGATAAAGTGATTTCGGCAAAAAAGTTGGCCGGCAGGGTATACACTGAGTCATCTACCAGGTTTTACCAAAAGCCATTTTCCCACCATTTTTGGCACCCACATTGTATTTCTTTATCAAACGCAAAAAAAAAACATGCTTATCTCAGAAATGGTGCAAGATAGAGCAATTTAGGTGAAAGATTTTGGCCCATCGGGTATACGAGTGTTTTGGCACTTTGGCGGAAAATCGTTTTCCTGCCATTTTTGGTGGACCTTAAACTCAAAAGTATAAAATTTAAAGTATTACTATATTCAGTTAATTTTTTTTTCTGTATAGTGTACTGAAAATAGCTTGAGATTTCATTCAAATTTTGCATGCATATGTACTGGTCATAGACAAGAGCCATACTTTAAGGTGACCTTAAACCCCCAACAATAGCAGATTTATATTCACTTTAAGTTTGGCAATTTTTGAATAATATTTCAAATGTTTTGTTTATCTCAAAAACTCTTACAGATAGCATGATTTGGAGCCCTATGAGTGATAAGGTTTGCGTTCTTGGTGTAATTTTATCAGTGGAACGATCCAGACATCAACATCAATTGAAATATTCTGCTGTAACATTTTTAGATAACCCAAAACCCTTGTTTTATTGCATAAAATACCCTTACCTTATCCTCACTAATGCTGTATGTTGGCTTGAGCAAACATCAACGACCAACCCGAATATTTCAAACGAAATGTTTTTATCGGGAACCAGTCTATACTACATAGTTATGTAGTGCGCATGTTCCAGTGTCCCTAGTTCCCCGATATTCTTCACTTTTATTTTGGTCGTTGAAGAGCAAACATCTTGGATACAGTTTTACATTTTGATTATTTTCAAAATGGCGAAAGTTCAAGTTAAGAAAGGACAGAAACAAGCTTCAGGTTGTCGCCATTTTATGGTGGATTGGGACTCACATCATTATTGCCATTCCTGTAGGGGTAAAGGTAAAGGTGATAATGTTTGTGTAGTAGAGAAACAAGAAGATTGTTACATTTGCTTGCAATTCACCCCTGATCAAGTAAAAAAAATTGAAGGCAAAGAAGGTGTAAGATTAAACGTAAGATTAAAGAGGGATCCATTTCTAAAGGACTAGAAGATTCCTTGTTGAATGTTGATTCTTCTAATTCTTCTTCTGCCACTAGTTCTGCAGCTAATCCTTCAGCTTCTTCTTGTCTTCATTCCCATCTTCTGATGCATTACAACTGATCTGGCAAAGCTGGACAGTATGCAGGGTAGACTATCTTCATTGGAGAAAGTATCTGTGCCTTCTACTTCCAATAACACTAGTTCTGCTACCTTAAAGAAGCAGTTACAGCAGAGTTTTCTAGTGGCCAGGAAGGTTACCAGGATCGGCTTCGGGACCGTCACAGTTCCAGGCGTTTGCAGATGATGTTTCTTCAGTTCATGACAGTTCAGAGGTGAGATCAAAGAGGCATAGGTCCCCTTCGCCATGTTTACCAGAACGCAAAGAGGAAGACTTGGATGAAGATCCGTTGTAAAGACAGATGAGAAGTCAAAACAGTTGGAGGAAATGTTAAGCTTCATTCAAATTCAATATTCATGTTTGGGGCTGTTGGACAAAGCACTGGAGATGGTGCCGGATGCATCCATGACAATGACCTGTAACTTTCAGCTGGCTAGAAGGGACACGACTCTGAAGCAGTGTGCACCCCAGCTACATGAACATGATAGAAATAGATTTAGGAGGTCGGGGTTCATGTCTGGAGATCTATTCTCACCTGCAATTCTGAATGCAGTGGAAAAGAAGTTGGAGAAGAAGAGGTCAACCAAAAGACCGAAGTTGAATATGAAGTCTATTTTCCAATCCAAAAAGCCCCAAAATAGTTTGAACTCACATTCATATGGATCTTCCTACTCTCAGAATTCAGGGAAATCTTCTTTTCGTGACTTTGAGGGTCAACAGCAACAACAACAAAAATCTGCACAGTCCTCCAGAGGGTGTTGTGACGGTAGACGTAAATGACTGTCAAAACGGTGTAACACTGCTGTCGTTTTATCAGGTATGGCATTTTACGGGAACCAGTCCATTTGTCAACAGTTCCCATAATTCAAAGTGGTTATACGAATTGAGAAAAACAGAAATTTTTGCAGGATTGTGTAACTCAAATGTTGAAGAAAAAATTGGTTGTACCAGTCAGAATGTGCAAGACTCTGGGATTTCACAGCACGTTGTTTTTAGTTCCAAAACCAGGGGGAAAAAATGGAGACTGGTTATAGATCAAAATGTGCTAAACAAACATCTTTTGGTTCTGACTTTCAAGATGGAAACTGCAGAGGTCGTTCGAAACACCATTTGCAAAGGGTTATGGGTAGTATCCATAGATCTGACAGATGTGTACTTCTATATCCCTATACACGAAAAATCTCAACATCTCCTAAGATTTCATGTGGCAGGACAAACGTACCAGTTCTGGGCCTTTCCATTCGGCATTGCTACAGCTCGTCTCAAGTTCACCCAAGTTGTGAAGGAGGTAAAATTCATGCTACAGAACAGGGGAATTCAGGTTCACCGGTACCTAGATGATTGGTTGCTTCGTGCCCCATCAGAAGAAATTTGCTTAAACAGTCAAAACAGAAATCAGAGCTAAAACCTAACTACTCAGAAGTTCGACTTCCTGGGATACAGGTTCGACTTAAGCAAGGGCGAGGTCTCACCCACAGAAAAGAAATTGCAGATCTTGACAAAAGCCATAGAACAGTTACAAAACAGCTTGACCACTACACCCATCAATCTAATGTCTTTCACAGGGATTCTCGCATCTCTCAAAAAAAAAAAACAGTTCCAATGGGCAAACTACACATGAGGCCTTTTCAGTGGTATCTGAAAACCCATTGGAAATATCCCCAATCTTCTGGACATTCAAATATCATGCTCAGAGATTTTGAAAAGCCATCTGAGTTGGTGTGGAGGGATCCAAACAATGCGTTGATAGGTTGCCCTCTCCATGCAGAGGAACACGATCTACTACTGCTCACAGATGCGTCCGTCAAGGGTTGGGGTGCACATTTGGAAAACCTGACAGTCAGTGGAATCTGGTCGGACACAGAGGCAAATTTGCATAAACATTCTGGAATTGAAAGCAATGTTTTAAGCAATAAGGTCTTTTCAAACCCATGTAGTGAACAAGAAGGTTCTGGTGGCCTCAGACAATGTCACAGTAGTGTCCTATCTCAACAAGCATGGGGGGGGACCCACTCCTAAGAAATGTGTCTAATGGTTTGGCGGCTGACGGCATTCTGCAATCCCAGGGCAATTTTGTTTCACGCTGGGACAAAATCATACAAACAAAATGGTCTCTTCATCCCAAGATTTTTCAGATGATTTGGCACAGACCAATGATAGATATGTTTGCAACCAAAATGAACAACTAGCTACCTCTTTATGTATCTCCAGTCCCAGATCCAAATGCAGTGCATTGAATATTTCATGGGAGGCACTAGATGGTTAAGCCTACTGTACAATAGCTCTCATTCCAAAGTTGATTAAAAAAATGAGAATTTATGCTTGCAAAATGATTGTAGTAGCCCCAGGGTGGCCATGGATGAGTTGGTTTTGGGACCTGATATACTTTCCACAAAACCTCCACTACTTCTTCTACATTGGGAAACTCTTCTCAAACAACCATTCAGTCAAAGGTTTCACCAAAATCTACAATATCCCAACCTTCATGTTTGGCACCTGGACTCGAGACCAAATTTTCTCAAAAATTCTCAGTCAGTGGCAGAGAGAATTAAGGCAATTCAAAGATTTTCATCTGGAGGGGTCTATGAATCAAGGTGGGCCATTTTTGAATCATCGTGCAAGGAGAATCAGGTGGACATCCACCGACCTTCTCTGTCCTCTATAGCAGATTTTTTGACATGTTTTTTCACTGACAAAAATCTGAAACCTACTACCATTGCTGGCTACAGGACAGCTATTGCTGATCATTTGGGCTCTGATTTTGACATCAGTAAACATTTGGAGCTTAACAGATTATTGGTTATTTTCCATAGAGATAGACCTGTGAAAGATAAGGTTATTCCAAACTGGGATCTTTCCTTAGTACTGCTAGCTTTGACTAAGCCTCCTTTTGAACCTTTAAGGAAGGCCTCACTGAAGGTTTTGACTTTCAAACAGTTTTCCTCATGACTGTGGCCTCTGGTAAGAGGAGGGGTGATGTCCATGCATGGACATTCAGGTCATTAAAACATAAAACTGGCTGGAAGGAGGTCACAGTGTCTCCATCTTCGGTTTTCTTAGCTAAAAATCAACTGGCTTCTGATGGACTTGAGGTAGTGCAACCGGTTGTGATTTCAGGTCTTAAACCTTCTTTAGATCATTCTATGAATGAGGATATGACGTTGTGTCTGGTCAGATATTATTTGGACAAAACTAAGGAGCTTAGAAAAAACAAATATCTTTTGTTTATTTCTTTCAAAGATGGGTTTTCTAAGGATATTCAGAGAGCTACAATTTCTTCATGGCTTGAACAAATTAAACTGTAATTTTGGCATATGAAGGTTCAGATGTGGAGATTCAGACTTAATCAAATGTTAAAGCACATGATGTTAGATCTATGGCTGCATCTTTGGCTTTCAAAGGAGGGGTATCCCTTGATCAAATTCTGGGGGCTTGTTTCTGGAAAATTCACTCCACCGTTACTAATTTTTATCTGAAAGATGTGGCTTGGAAGTCAACTGAGGGTTCTGGCTCTTCTCTGGGACCAGTAGTTTCGGCACAGCATATTGTACAATGTTAATAAAGGTACTATATGGAATTTAATAGAATGGAATATTCTTTTCACATATATGTAATTAGTTTTCTTATTGTGAAGATATGTAATTAGTCAACTAAGTCAAATGCTTCTTCTTAATCTATTAACAAGTGTTTTTAGTTGTTATGGCTTGACAATCTCATGATTGGGGTGTGTATTTTTGTTGTAGGCCTACCAGGACAGTATTTGTAGAAAGATGTACAGTGTTTGATATGTTGAAGTAACCTTTTGAAACAAAGTAAGCAAGAATGACCAGAACTAATGTTTTACATGCTAAAACTACAACTTTATGGATGGAAAAGAAGTATTTGAGTTTAGTTTATGAACTATATCCAGTCACTGGGTTTGTTAGTTTTTAAACTAATATTGTCTAATGTTTGACATAGATGTGGTTAGCTTTAATCATAATGTTTGTGATTTCAGTTTTCTACATAATTTGTTATGTTTATGGTCACTTATTTGATATTTTACCTTAAATGTAACAAGTTTTAAATTGCTAAAATGTCAGTACTTTATTCTCACAATGCTTGATATTTAGTACTTTGACTTATTCGTTTCAACCTACTTTGGTGTCAAAAATTTTAAAACCCACCACCTGTATGGTTTTAATCAAGCATTAGTGAGGATAAGGTAAGGGTATTTTATGCAATAAAATCTAAACATTTTATTGTAATTTAACTTTTTGTAAGTTAAATACTTACCTTATCCTCAATAGATTCGGATTCCCGCCCATCCTTCCCCAATTTTAGAATTTTTGAGGAATATTTTGATAAAATAACTCCCAAAATAAAGTGAAGAATATCAGGGAACTAGGGATGCGTGAGCATGCACAGTACATAACTATGTAGTATAGACTGGTTCCCGATAAAAATATTTTCATTTGAAATACTCATTGATGTTTGCTCACGCCAACATACAGCATTAGTGAAGATAAGGTAAGTATTTAACTTACAAAAAGTTAAATTACAATAAAATTTTTAGATTTTTTTGGTACTATAACTTTCACTTACAGTATGGGCTGCTGCGAATGAATGCATGTCAGTTCAGTGAACAGGTTTCAACTGGTTCAACAGGAAGTAAAACCGGCAGTTCACAGCAAGTAAAGCCACCTCCTGGTAAGAATGTTTCCTGTTTCTGCTATACCATATCCTATGGAAAAAGCTTTTAGGCAAGCATGTGATATATATTATTGTATCCCCGACGCGAAGCGGGGATACTATGGATTCACCATCATTGTCGTCCGCGCCCTCCTCCGCGTCCACAGAGATTTCTTGTTAGCGACCTACAGTCCACATTTCTTTCCGGATTTCTTTCATATTTGGCAGGTGGCTTGATATGGTAGAGGACTCGCCACCCTATCTTTTTGGTAGGCTTTATGTCTAAATAGGCCTGTGGTAGACAAAAATGTCTAAAATGTGGAATATTGCTTGTTAGCGACCTACAGTCCACATTAGTGAGTGGAATCGCCTCAATTTTCGCGGTCGATTATTCGTCCAATTTTCCGACCGATGATCGACCCTT
The DNA here is from genome assembly GCA_964017235.1 of Sabellastarte sp. h YS-2021. NCBI lineage: Eukaryota > Metazoa > Annelida > Polychaeta > Sabellida > Sabellidae > Sabellastarte > Sabellastarte sp. h YS-2021. The sequence goes on from OZ024934.1 coordinate 24,361,850, forward strand.
AATCGACTTTTTTACTCCACTGTAGGAAAATATATTATGAAAGACTTTCCGGGATGAAGTATTTGTCAATCCGTAAGAATAACGGTGTTTCCGACATTTAGAACCTACCAAAAGCACTCACTTCCGGTAAATATGGCGGTAGACATAAACAAACCCAAATTCGTGACAAATCTCATTATTTATCAAAGGAAAGTTAAGGAAATAGCTTAAAATATAAAAAACACGTGGATATTGAGACACATAAGGAAGGGTAAGATTTAATCGATTTCTAGAAGTTGTCAGTGACCGAACGCGATTGTACCATAACGCCGACGATTAATCGAACGTTGGTCTAATCGTCCCATCACTAGTCCACATTTCTTTCCAGATTTCTTTCATATTTGGCAGGTGGCTTGGTATGCTAGAGGACTCGCCACCCTATCTTTTTGGTAGGCTTTATGTCTAAATTAGGCCTGTGGTAGACAAAAATGTCTAATTTTATTGCGAAAAATACACTTACCATTTCCTGACCATAGCTATTTGTTGGTGCCATCCAACTCACTGGCCAACGTTGAGAAACGTTTTATACTACCTTAAGAAGCCAGTGAGTGAGTGTGGAAGTAGGAAGCCCCCCAATGGTCATGTGACCACGCCAATAGGCGCCATTCATTGTTTTTGTTGGCCATCCTTGAGTGTGGATGTGTATTGGAATCTTTCGTTTTTTCTGGAAGTTTTCTGGAATTATTGTGGATTTTGACTGTTCTGAGGTAAGGTATATGTTATAACAATGTCTTCCCAGGATAAAATTAAAAAAGGACAGAGGAAAAGTGCTTTTTGTGGCCATTTTATGGCAGAATGGGATGAGCACCATTATTGTCCTAAGTGTAGGGATGACTTGAAGGGTGACGATCCCTGTGCTAATTCTCAGGATTGTGTGATTTGTTCAACCTTTTCTGAGGATCAGAAAAAGAAAATTAGGAATAGAAACAGATACAAGAGCAAGAAGGATCAGAATTCATCTGTTTCAGTGGACAATGGCGGTAAAGAAGGGAGTATTGATGATTCTTTGTTGGACGAGGATGAAGTTTCTTTTACTATGTCTTCCCAAGTTCCTGTTTCTCAGAAAAATAGATCTTTGGAAGATAAATTAGACAGATTTTTCAGTGAGTTTGCAGTTTTATCACAAAGAATTCAGTCTTTGGAACAGAAAGACTCTGAAACTACCGGCAGTCATGTTAGCTCCGGTAGGGACAGTGTACAAGTTGCTAAGCAACCGGTGGTGAGATCTAAATCTCAACCGGTTTCTTCTGCGAGTTCTTCCCTCCCGAAAAGATCTGCTACCATCACCAGGTCTGAATTTGATCAGCAGTCTACATCCGGTCAGGGGTCAGATGAAACCGGTGGTGTGGCATCATGTAGAAAGAGATCTTATTCTCAGTCTTCTGATGAACCGGATCCGGATCCTGAGGGTGATTTTCGCTCTAGGGAAGAAGATTCTCCAGGTTATACTGAAACTTTGGAAACCATTAAAAAGTGGCTTGATTTAGAGGTCAAGAATGTGGAATGTTTTGTACCTCCATCAGTTTTTTCAAGCAGAGATCAGGTCAAGAAGTCTGTGCAACAGTCTATGGCTTTGCCTCCTGCTCAACCTTTAGTAGAACTTTGGAAATATAAGGAGTTCTCGGCTTTGGGCAGCAATGATGTTGATGATGCTGATCCTCATCACCCTCCTTTATCCAGGGGTCATTTTCTTAATTTTCCTAAACCTCAGATGAAGTTTTACCAGGTTTCTCCACAGTCCTTTTCTTTGGCTGCTCCCAGGATTCAGGATGCGTTTAAGAACATTGTAACTCCTCCATATCAGCCACCTTCTTCACTTTCAGTGCCTTTGAAACAATATTTGACTTGGGAGACTGTTTCTAGGGAAAATATTCAAATTCTAAACCATGTCTTTTGGTTTAAGGCAGCCATGGAAAAAGCTACTAATGAGATGTTTACTGAATTGGACAAAATGAAGGATTCTTCTGATCAAGAAGACATTCAACAGAGTATGAATTTTTTGCAAAATTGTTTGCAATTGCAGTCAACAACTATGGGATATTTAGGCAAAGCTTTGGATGATGTTTTAGATACCTCCATGACTTTTGCTTCAAATTTATTACTGAACAGAAGGGATAATTTTTTGAAGCTCTGTCACAGGGATGTGACCGATAAAGATGTGGCTAGATTGAGAAATGCTTCTCTTACAAAACAAGAACTGTTTAATTCAAAGGTTTTAGCTGAAGTCGAACAAAACTTCATTCAGTGGAGTCAGATAAACCGGGAGCCGGCTTTTAAGAAACACAGAGGTGAATCCTATGGTTCCCGTTCTTTTGCGGATTCAAAGAAAGAACAGCCACAAAACAGGTACCAGAATGCAGCGTTTCAAAATTTTCGACCTCAAGGCAAGCAAAATGATCAAAACAAAAGACAATCTGGCTCCTACAACTCCAACAGAGGCTCTGCCAGAGGGGGTAGGGGCAGGAGGAAGTGACTGCATGGAGGTGAGTTCAAAATATCCTGGTGCCCGTTTAGAAGGTTATTGGAAAGTGTGGGAAAACTTCAAGGTACATCCGAGGGTAGTTCTTGTTTTAAAACAAGGTTACTGTCTTCCATTCAAACAAAAACCACCACTGACCCGGTTTCCGGCAATCAAAAGCAGTTATACAGCTCCAGTAAAACAGAAAGCTTTACTGGAAGCGGTTCAACAAATGGTTCAAAAAAGGGCAGTGGTTCCGGTTCAAAACAAGAACTCTCTCGGATTTTACAGTCGTTTGTTTCTGGTTCCAAAACCAGAAAACAAATGGCGGCCAGTTATAGATCTCAGTGTGGTAAATACGTACTTGCATGTTCCCACCTTCAAAATGGAAACCGCGGAAGTCATTCGGGCTTCTCTTCAGGTAGGGGAGTGGGTGGCTTCGATAGACTTAACCGACGCTTACTTCCATGTACCCATACATCCCAAGTTTCAGAAATACCTTCGCTTTCATGTGGAGGGTCAGGCTTACCAATTCAGAGCCCTACCCTTCGGGATCGCCACTGCTCCATTGGAGTTCACTCGAGTAGTGAAAGAAGTCAAGTTCATAGCTCTTTCACAAGGGGTTCGAATCCATCAGTATTTGGACGATTGGCTAGTAAGAGCCAAAGATCAGGTCTCTTGCGCTCGAGATGTTCAAAAATTGATCACTCTGGTCGGAAAATTGGGTTGGATTGTCAATTTGAAAAAATCAGAGCTCAATCCCACTCAGGATCTCGAATTTCTGGGTTATCGCTTCAATCTTCGAGAGGGTTTGGTCTACCCAAATCAGAAGAAATTGGACAAGCTCAAAATTTTGGCAGTTTCCATTTTGCAAGGTCACAACACTACTCCAAGGAAGCTCATGTCACTAATTGGGGTCATGGCTTCCATGGAGAAAACAGTTCCTTTGGGTCGGATCCATATGAGACCGTTTCAGTGGTTTCTGAAGACCAACTGGCAGTTTCCCCAGTCATTGGACAAGGTGGTCCCAATTTCTCAGTTGATAAAGGACCATCTGGCTTGGTGGATGGATCCTCAGAACTTACTCAAGGGTTCGAATCTGCATCAGAAAGAACACAACATTCTGATGTTCACAGATGCATCAGAGAAGGGTTGGGGGGCTCACTTGAACAATTGTACTGTAAGTGGGTTCTGGCAGCCATCAGAAAAAGACTTCCATATCAATATTTTGGAAATGAAAGCTGTTTTTCTAGCTCTGAAACATTTTCTAGGACAATTAAGGCAAAAAATAGTGTTGGTTTCTTCAGACAACTCAACTGTGGTCTCCTATATCAACAAGGAAGGAGGCACTCACTCCTTCGAAATGTGTGCTTTGATGTGAAGAATTCTGGCTTGGTCCAATGCCAGGGAGATCCAGATCAGGGCCAGACATATTCCAGGGAATCTCAATGTGATAGCAGATTCCCTGTCCAGGAGGGACAAGGCCATTCAGACAGAGTGGTCTTTGCATCCTCAGGTCTTTCAAGAAATTTGCCAAGTTTGGCACAAGCCAATGGTGGATCTGTTTGCCACCAGCTTGAATGCCAAGCTTCCAACCTACGTATCTCCTGTCCCAGACGACAAGGCCTGGCAGATAGATGCATTGAACATCTCTTGGGAGGCTCTGGACGCCTATGCTTTTTGTCCAGTAGCCATTCTTCCCCAGTTAGTTCAGAAGATGATCACCTACAGGTGCAGGCTCATTGTGATAGCACCAGGGTGGCCGGGGATGCCTTGGTTTTGGGATCTGGTGGAATTGTCAGTCATGATTCCACTGAGGCTTCCTCAAATGCACAATCTCCTGAAGCAACCCTTCAGTCTCAGATTCCACAAGAATCTGGAGTATCTGAACCTCCATGCTTGGTATCTGGACTCTTACAAGAAGGTCAAGGAGGATTCTCTGTTGAGGTGGCAGATAGAATTAAGGCACCTCAGAGACAATCCTCAAGGCGAGTATATGATTCAAGGTGGGCCATATTTCAAAAGTGGGCCCAGGAGAATCAGGTGGATGTCACAAAACCAACTATTCCTCAGATAGCTGATTTTCTGAATCATCTTTTCACTGATAGGAACTTGAAACCTAGAACTATTGCTGGTTATAGAACCTCAGTAGCAGATGGGTTAGGCTCTGCAGGTCAAATGGTTTCTCAAAGTTTGGATTTGAACCGTTTGATTGCTAGTTTTCATAGGGACAGACCTTCAGCAAATAGGTCTATTCCTAACTGGGACTTGTCCTTGGTCCTACTTGCCCTCACTCGGGCTCCTTTTGAACCTTTGGGTAAAGCTGATCTTAAGATTTTGACTTTTAAGACAGTTTTTCTGTTGGCTCTAGCATCTGGTAAAAGGCGTAGTGAGATTCATGCTTGGACTTTTGACTCCTTCAGTAGGAAAAGGGACTGGTCTCAGGTGACTTTTTCACCTTCAACTGCTTTCATAGCTAAAAATCAGTTGGCTTCTGAGGGTCCTTTGGCTATTCAACCGGTAGTGATCCCTGCTTTGAAACCTACATTGGATCCTTCCTTGATTCAGGATAAGTCTCTTTGTCCAGTGAGAGCTTTGAGATATTATCTTGACAAAACAAAAGATCTCAGGAAAGGCAAGAAACTTCTTTTTGTAGCTATTAAGGAGGGCTACTCAAAAGATATCTCTAAGGCTACTATATCTTCTTGGATCAAACAGTCTATCATTTTGGCCTACCAAAAGTCTGATCAGGAGGTTCAAAATGTTTCCCAGGTCAAGGCACATGAGGTTAGAGCTTTGGCTGCCTCTTTGGCTTTTAAGGGAGGAGTTGCTCTAGATGAGATAATGGCTTCTTGCTTTTGGAGAAGCCATTCAACGTTCACAAATTTTTATCTGAAAGATTTGTGCTGGCATAATGGTGATGTAATGAAAATTGGGCCTGTGGTGGCGGCTCAACATGTTGTAAATTGTTAATAGGTAATGCCATTATTAGTATTATGTTATTATAATGTCATTATATTTGGACTATGTTATTGTATTTTGAAGCCAGTGTTTGTATTGGGTTCTTATATTTGGCTTCTTGTTTTTCAGATGAGTTCTGAGATGGGTGTACAGCTGTAAATATTCCAGTTTCCCGTTAGTTGCTGTTTTCTTGATGTTAGTGGTGGTGGTATGAACAGTATCAGTAGATGGATTATGGCTTCCACAATAATACTCAACAAGTCGGCTTCCTCGTGTTTGAGGTGAGTCTGGGTATGAATGCTTGTATGCTTGTGGTGTGCTTTATTACTGTTCATTTGGTTTGTAACTAGGGTCTTTAAATTCTAGTACTACCCGCCATCCATGAAGGCTGTATTCAGCTATGGTCAGGAAATGGTAAGTGTATTTTTCGCAATAAAATTGAAAAATTTTGTTGTAATTTTAATTTTTATTAGATAAATACTTACCATTTCCTGACCAGGATAGTCCCCCCCCCCCCAGCCTCCCCGCGGATTCAGTACTAGGTTACTAGGGGTGAGCTTTGCAACAAAAACAATGAATGGCGCCTATTGGCGTGGTCACATGACCATTGGGGGGCTTCCTACTTCCACACTCACTCACTGGCTTCTTAAGGTAGTATAAAACGTTTCTCAACGTTGGCCAGTGAGTTGGATGGCACCAACAAATAGCTATGGTCAGGAAATGGTAAGTATTTATCTAATAAAAATTAAAATTACAACAAAATTTTTCAAAATGCATTAAAAGTCATGAAATCATGCACTAAATCACTTATAACTTGAAAAGTGTTGCATTTAGAGCATTTTGTTAAAATATGTTATTTAGCTACTTTTTTCATAGCTACAACATGGTGAGTAACTTGTGTGTCTGTCTCAATAACTAAGTGAGTAATAGCTACTTTTGGGCTTTTCAGTAACTTCCATCATGAGTAAAATCACTTGTAACTTGAAAACTATTGCATTTACACAATTTTGTATAAATTTGTTATTCAGCTACTTTTGGGTCAGCTATAACATAGTAAAATTTCAGACCTGTAGCTCATGGCATAGCTGAGTAATAGCTACTTTTAGGTTATCACTGTTGAGTAAATTACTTATAACTTCAAAAGTATTACATTTAGAGTATTTTGTTTCAATATGTTTTTCACCTATTTCGGAGTCAGCTATAACATAGTGAAGTTCCAGACCTGTGGCTCATTGCATAGCTGAGTAATAGCTACTTTGAAGTTCACACTGTTGAGTAAATCAGTTGTAATTGGAAAACTATTGCATTTACAGAAATTTGTGTAAATATGTTATTCAGCTACTTTTGGGTCAGCTATAACATAGTGAAATTACAGACCTGTAGCTCATGGCACAACTGAGCAATAGCTATTTTCAGGTACTGACTGTTGAGTAAATGACTTGTAACTTGAAAAATATTGCATTTGGAGTATTTTGTTAAAATATGTTGTTCACCTACTTTTGGGTCAGCTATAACATTGTGAAATTACAGACTTATAGCTCATGGCATAGCTGAGCAATAGCTATTTTATTGCGTTAATACATCCTATCCAATGGACAATAGCTTATCCGGTCGGGGCAGACCGGCCCGCCAAACGTCAGAAAAAGACGTCCTGTGTCTCCACCGGCAGGTCGGTCCCTAGTACTAGTGCACTCGCCAGGTGGCGTGTGGTACTTCCTTCCTGTCTAGACAGAGTGACGTCATGTCATCTTTTTCGTTTGGCGCGAACTAGTGTGGAAGCTTTTTCATAGCAGCCAGGAAATTTGTGTTTTTTTTTGTGAAATATTACAAGGATTTGAACTTTTATTTGCTTCTGGATTCTTCTAAGTGTGTAGGGCACGTTATGTCTTCACCAGGACAAAGAAGGGGCAGTTGCGGCCATGCAATGGCCAATTTTGATGGACATAGTTTCTGCGCGCGTTGTCGTGAGAAAGGGAAGGGAGAGGAACCGTGTGTGGCTAATAAAGACACTACTGACTGTAAGTTATGCAACTCCCTTACCCCTGAGCAGCTTTCACAGCTCGCTACTCCATCTTACAAGATAAAAAAGGAGAAAAGGGAATCTAAACGGTCTGAGTCTGCTAACCCTACGGATGACACCCTTGTTGACCCTTCTGCTGTTGAAGTTATTGGGGTTGTAGGTGATGCTCAGTCTTCTCAAGCTACCTCTGTTCCTCCGGAAAAGAAAGCAAAGAAACTTCCCTCCAAGTCTAAGAAGGTGGTTACCCCTTCTTCTGCGGATAGTAAGATCTCTGATTTAGACCAGAAATGGTCCGAACGTTTTAGTAGGATTGAAGCTCTCCTCTTGTCAAAGTCTTTTCAACCAAGTTTCTCTTCAGAGGTCCGTGTGTCCCCTACTCACACTCCACCTGCTGGTATACGAAAGGATTCAGAACCCTTCTTTCAACCTGTGAACTCTTCACCAGAAAAGCGCACTGGCCCAGACATACATGCTTCAACGCATAAGTCGGCCGGTAAGCTGAAAACAGGAACAATTGACCAAGGACAACCATCTTCAGAGCGCACTGGCCCAGACACACATGCTTCACAGCATAAGTCGGCCGGTAAGCCAAAGTCGGATTCTCACCGACTCAGAACTTCTGCATCAGGGCGCACTGGTCCAGACATTGCTGAAAAGCACCAGTCGGCCGGTAAGCCTTCATCCGACCAACATCAAGCTGATAGTTTGCACTCCGACTCCGACCCAGCTGTCGCCAAGCCTCATCCTTTTAGCAAACTGCTCTCCGACCGACCTCGCACCGACCGACCAAGCACCTCCTTTATTGCCGGTTCGGAGTCCCCTCCTCTTCAACTTTCTGAAAGAAGGGACAGCATCTCCAACGTCGACTCTCAAGCTGATAGTGACATCTCCGACCGACCTCCGGTCCAGCTCTTTGTAGAGGAGGCTGACCTCTCTGAGGATCAGGACTTTATGGAAACCGACCAGCCATCATCCGAAGAACAGACTTATAGGGAGACCATGAGTGGCATCCGTTCCTTCATGGGTTGGACCCATGTACCTGAGATGGATAGTTCTAACCCTTCGGACGATAACCCCTTTGCGGGTCCTAAAGCTCCTGCTCCGAATAAAATTTCAGTACAAATGCCCACAGAGGAGTGGCTTTGCAAGAAGTTGGGTAGACTCAATGTGACTCTCATTGAAGGTTATCCTTCACGAACCACTGAAGCTGGTCATCTGTCTATGGATCAATTCTTAAGGCCGGCCCGGTCTCAGAATAAATGGTACGGGCTTTACCCCGGACAGTCAACGGATCCTTCTGTAGTTTCATGCTGGAGTACCGGACCATCAAAACTGAACAGTAGTTTTAGTAGAATAGCAAGAAAGACTGGTTTGACTTCCATCCCACCGGCATCTCGCCGTATCTCACAGGACACTTTACGCAAATGGGAGAGAAGTGCAAGGGAGGCCTCTGTGATTTGTAATCAAGCGGCTAGTTTCAATCGCTGCCTTTTCAAGGTGCAGCAAGAGATGCAGTCACAGCTTAAAACTATCCGGGGGGAGTCAAAAGGCAAGGTTTCCAAGAAAATTTCAGAAGCCTCTGATGAATTACAGTTCCTCATGACCTTCAATAACAGCATTACGCAAGCCGCCGCAAAATCAATGGAGCACCTGACGGACTTCGTTTTCATCACCATGGGTAATTCAACCTTGGCCAGGCGGGACGCCTACCTTAGCCATCTTAAAAACGGTATAAAACCGGACACCTTTGCAGCCCTCAGAACTGCCCCTCTACAAGGTGGAACTTTATTTCCCGATGCCATTATCAAGAAGGCGGAGGAAGAGATTTCTCACTACGACAACAGGGGTCAGTCTGCATCCTTTGGCCGAAATAAACTCAGATATCACCCTTATGAAAGGTCGGAAACCAAGAAACAGGAGAGTCGGTCGGAGGGAAAGCAGGACAGGCCGGCATGGAAAAACATAGGACGTCGGCAGTTCAAGAGAGGCAGAGGACGTTCTACTAACTTCTCCTCCCGTGGTGTTAAGGGCCAGCAGTCATATAAATGACAGTCATTGTTTAACCCAGTGCCCAAAGAGACTGCTGGCCGGGAACAATGTAAAAGAACAGACTTTGAACTCTTTGACTGTAAACTTAAGTGTTGTAAAACTTGCCACTTCTGTCCCCGGGCATTCGCAAAAGAAAGGAGTAAGTCCCGGGGCAACAGATTGTCATTGTGTAAAGCAAGAATTAAAATATGTGAACAGTGTTTCTTGTGTCACTCAATTGTCTTGTGCCCCACTTGTAACAAATGTCAGAAATGTTGTCTCAAATACGCCTGTAGGGGCCAGACTTCAAAGCTTTTGGAAAATTTGGCTGGATCTGGGTGCCAGTCCCAGAGTAATTCAGATCCTAAAACAGGGTTACACCCTTCCCTTCCGGATCCGGCCTCATCTCAGCAGATCTCCCACAGTGGTAAGCTGTTATGTCAATCCTCACAGGAACAGCTACCTGTTAGAGGCATTACATCAGCTTATGGTCAAAAACGCGGTAGAGGTAGTGCACAATCTGAATTCTCTAGGGTTTTTCAACCGACTGTTTTTGGTTCCCAAACCCAACAGCCAATGGAGGCCAATACTGGACCTGAGCAAGTTAAACCTTTTTCTCAAAGTGGAGAAATTCAAAATGGAAACACCGGAAACCATCAGAACATCCCTCCAGCAAGGGGAGTGGGTCACCTCAGTGGACTTCAAGGATGCTTACTTCCATATTCCGATACAGAACCAGTCCAGGAAATATCTCAGATTCCATGTCCAAGGTCAGACCTACCAATTCAGAGCGTTGCCTTTCGGACTGTCCACAGCACCCATGGAATTCACTATTTTAGTCAAGGAGGTGAAACTGATGGCCACGCGCAAGGGTATAAGGATCCACCAGTACCTAGACGACTGGTTGGTAAGAGCCAATTCATACCCTGTCTGTCGCCAGCATACGCAGATTCTAGTACAAATGTGTCAAGAACTAGGTTGGCTGGTAAACACAGAAAAATCGGAACTGGAACCCAAGCAAGTCTTCAACTTCGTAGGTTACCAGTTCGATCTCAGGACCGGCCGGGTCCGACCGACCCCGGACCGGTGGGAAAGCCTCCAAGACAAAATTCAGACACTTTTGTTACTACCGGCCTGTCCGGTCCGGCAATTCATGTCTCTGACAGGCCTGTTGACGGCCACAGAAAAACAGGTTCATTTAGGCCGTCTGCACATGAGACCCATTCAGTGGCACCTCAAAAACCATTGGAGGGTACCGGAATCTCTAGAAAAGATTATCCCTCTGCCCAGGTCCCTGCACCCACACTTGCAATGGTGGCTACAGGAGGGCAATGTTCTCCAAGGCCAACCTTTACACCCCATAAAGCATGCTCTGCAGATCTTTACAGACGCATCAAAAGAAGGATGGGGCGCTCACTTACACGAGCGCACTGCAAGAGGGTCCTGGTCGGTACCGGAAAGCAAACTGCACATCAACTACCTCGAACTAAAGGCAGTCTTGCTAGCTTTAAAGGAGTTTCAGGATCTCTGCGTGGGCGAAATCGTCCTAGTAGCTACAGACAACACCACAGTGGTAGCGTACATAAACAAGGAAGGAGGCATGAAGTCGGGCCCCCTGTGTGCCCTCCTTTGGAGGATATTGACCTGGTGCTCCCAGAGACAGGTGACTCTCAAAGCCCGACATATTCCAGGCCATCTAAATGTGATAGCAGACAAGCTATCCAGGCTAGGTCAGACTATCCAAACAGAGTGGTCCCTCCTTCCGGAGGTCTTTCAAGAAATATGCAACAGGTGGCACCAGCCCCACGTAGATCTGTTTGCCACGAGGTTCAATCACAAACTGCCTCTATTTGTATCCCCAGTTCCGGACTCCCTAGCTTTTGCAGTAGATGCGCTCACTCTGCCATGGGAGGATCTGGATGCATATGCCTTTCCACCAACCCCCATATTGGGCAAGGTGGTGGAGAAGTTATTGAACTCTCCATGCAAGAGACTAATCCTCATTGCACCCGGGTGGCCCAACATGCCTTGGTTTTGGGACCTGGTGAACATGTCCAGTCAGGTCCCCCTCAGACTTCCAAATCTGCCCAATCTGTTAACACAGCCCTTCAATCAGATCCCTCACAGAAATCTGACAAACCTGAACCTTCATGCATGGCTCCTAGAGCCTCAGCAATCAGGAAACAGGGCTTCTCTGAGGCAGTGGCAACAAGAATTGAGGCTCCTCAAAGAAGATCAACCAGATCAGTCTATGAGGCAAAGTGGTCCATTTTTACAAAATGGTGCATCGCTAATCAGGTGGACTTCAAGTCACCACCTTTGAAGTCGGTGGCTGATTTCCTACTTTACCTCTTTGAGGTCAAGAACCTACAGCCTAGCACCATTGATGGATACAGGTCTGCCATTGCTGATAAGTTGGGTAATGTTATACTCAATGTCAGTAAGGATGAGAATCTCACTCGTCTTCTGGACAGTTTCCATAGAGACAGACCCAAAGGGCGGAGGGGCATACCCTCCTGGAACCTTTCCTTGGTGCTACACCAGTTGACAAAGGCTCCTTTTGAACCTCTTAGGGAGGCATCTCTGAAGCATCTGACTTTCAAGACCGTCTTCCTTCTGGCCCTGGGCTCTGGCAAAAGAAGTGAGATCCATGCATGGCAACATAAGAACATCAGACATCAGTCGGACTGGTCTAAGGTGTCTCTGTTTCCATCTCCCAGTTTTCTTTCCAAGAACCAACTGGCCAATGAGGGTCCGGAGAGTGTAGCCCCAGTGGTCATACCAGCCCTGGCTCCTACTCTGGATAGGTCCCTCAAGTCCGACAAGTCTCTTTGTCCGGTCAGAGCCTTGCGCTACTATTTGGACCGAACTTCAGGGATGCGGCAGGACAAAGATTTAGTGTTTGTCTCTTTCAAGAAAGGTTTCGACAAAGACATCTCACCTGCCACTATCTCCTCATGGATCAAGCAGACTGTGATCCTATGCTACGAGCTCTCTGATCACCGGGCCCACACCTTACATCAGGTCAAAGCTCATGATGTCAGGGCCTTTGCTGCTTCTAAGGCCTTCCAGTCGGGGGTCTCCTTAGAGCAGATCTTATCAGCCTGTCACTGGAAATCTCATAATACCTTCACTCAATTTTATCTGAAGGATGTGGCTTGGGCTGACTCAGAGCTCTACCATCTTGGCCCTGTGGTGGCTGCCCAGCAGGTCCACAAGCAGGCTAGTCTTTAGAGGAGTTTTTGTATATATGTATATAGTATTACACATCTGTATATATTGCACGATTGTTAAGAAAAAAAAAACATTCTGGAAGTACTTCCTCTGGGAGTTAGTAGCTTATGGGACTGAACTCATCCTTCTCTTCCCCTACCTCAGAACAGGACGGTTCTTGAGAGAAAAGGGGGGGGGGGGGGGGGGGGGGGGGGGCAAGGTCGACTCTGACGGTTTCAACCCCAGATAACCGGATGATGATATTCGACCATAGCCTTAAAGGGTTCGGACTACAAGATCTACCCAGGCTTTAACGGGAATAGTTATTATTCTGACATGGGTTAAATTCATAGTCCCTAGTAACTCACCCGCCAACCAAGCGGTAGTTATTCAGCTATTGTCCATTGGATAGGATGTATTAACGCAATAAAATTGCAAATTTAATAAGTAAATTAAATTTTTATAAGTTAATACCCTATCCAGTGGACGCACAAGACCCTCCCAACCGACCCCACTGTTCAGGTTACTAGGGGTCTATTAAGTTTAGACAACAAAAAAGATGCCATGACGTCACTCTGTCTAGACAGGAAGGAAGTACCACACGCCACCTGGCGAGTGCACTAGTACTAGGGACCGACCTGCCGGTGGAGACACAGGACGTCTTTTTCTGACGTTTGGCGGGCCGGTCTGCGCCGACCGGATAAGCTATTGTCCATTGGATAGGGTATTAACTTATAAAAATTTAATTTACTTATTAAATTTGCAATTTTCAGGTTCTCACTATTGAGTAAATCAGTTGTAACTTGAAAACTATTGCATTTACAGTATTTTGCTTAAATATGTTGTTCACCTAATTTGGGGTCAGCTGTAACATAGAAAAAATTCAGACATGTAGCTCATTGCATAGCTGAGTAATAGCTACTTTGAGGTTATCACTGTTGAGTAAATCAGTTATAACGTGAAAACTATTACATTTACAATATTTTGTTTAAATATGTTATTCACATAATTTTTGGTCAGCTATAACAGAGTGAAATTGCAGACCTCTATGTCATGGCATAGCTTACCAATATCTACTTTCAGGTTCTCACTGTTGAGTAAATCATTGTATCCACTGGATAGCCACAGTGTGTAGAGAGATTTCACCATTACCGCTCTAACGAAAAAAAATATTATAGCTAGCCTTCTCAAGTTTGCAAGGTATATTAGAGGGTGCACCACAGCAATAGCTATTTTCAGGTACTGACTGTTGAGTAAATGACTTGTAACTTGAAAAATATTGCATTTGGAGTATTTTGTTAAAATATGTTGTTCACCTACTTTTGGGTCAGCTATAACATTGCGAAATTACAGACTTATAGCTCATGGCATAGCTGAGCAATAGCTATTTTCAGGTTCTCACTATTGAGTAAATCAGTTGTAACTTGAAAACTATTGCATTTACAGTATTTTGCTTAAATATGTTGTTCACCTAATTTTGGGTCAGCTGTAACATAGAAAAAATTCAGACATATAGCTCATTGCATAGCTGAGTAATAGCTACTTTGAGGTTATCACTGTTGAGTAAATCAGTTATAACGTGAAAACTATTACATTTACAATATTTTGTTTAAATATGTTATTCACATAATTTTTGGTCAGCTATAACAGAGTGAAATTGCAGACCTCTATGTCATGGCATAGCTTACCAATATCTACTTTCAGGTTCTCACTGTTGAGTAAATCATTGTATCCACTGGATAGCCACAGTGTGTAGAGAGATTTCACCATTACCGCTCTAACGAAAAAAAAAATTATAGCTAGCCTTCTCAAGTTTGCAAGGTATATTAGAGGGTGCACCACGGTATTCTATTGGTAGGCTTTATGTCTAAATTAGGCCTGTGGCTAATTTACTTGCCTACTAAAAATGAGTAATTCTGCATTTTCTCTAAAAGTATTGCAGATAGCAAATTTTTCTTAAATAACTCATTCACCTACTTTTGGGAGAGCTTTCACAGGCTGAAGTTCCAGACCTGTAGGTAATTCCTCAACTACTCAAAATGAATAAATGCGAATTATCTCTAAAAGTATTGCAGATAGCCAATTTTTCTCAAAGAACTCATTCACCTAATTTTGGGAGAGCTTTCACTTGGTGAAGTTTCAGACCCGTAGGTAATTACTCACCTACTCAAAATGAGTAAACGCAAATTATCTCTAAAAGTATTGCAGATAGCCAATTTTTGTCAAATAACTCCTTCACCTACTTTTGGGAGACCTTTTACTTAGTGAAGTTTCAGACCTGTAGCTAATTATTCACCTACTCAAAATGAGTAAACGCTAATTATCTCTAGAAGTATTGCAGATAGCCAGTATTTCTCAAATAACTCATTAATATGAAAACAACTTATAGGAAGTCATGGGCTGCAAATCTTTTCATGTGGTCAGATTTGACCTTGGGCCCCTCCTGCTTATTATTGGTCATAGAGGTTTGCACTGTGAAAACGACTTATAGGAAATCATGGGCTGCGAATCTTTTGATGTGGTCAGGCTTCACCTTGGGCCCCTGCTACAGGGTCAAATAAGGGTAGCCAAACTTAAAAGTGCTTTCAGCTTGCTTATTAATGAAAAATGCTGTTTATCTTCTAAACTATGTTAGTTGGCCTTTGTTGGTGGATACATCCAGCATCTGGCCACAGATGCGTCCTTAGTCTAGTTAGTTTTATTTCATCATGGTTTTTTCATTGAAATATAAAGTACTTGGCTTGTTATTTATGCGTTGATAACTGCATAATTGTTCTTTAAGAAGACATGTTGCTGTAGGTGTGACTGTTATTAGTACAACTTTGTGCTAATTAAAAATTAGAAATTTAAAAACTTGTAGTAAGGTTGTAATTGAAAAACAGGTGTACTTGTTTTTATAGAGTTGGTGGCGTGCATACTATATGGAATTTAATAGAATTGAATAGCGTATATACAGGAATGATGTCCATCGAAATAAAATATTTTAAGGGTTTAACCCCTAGTTGCTACATTCTTGTGCTTTTAACAGTTTAAATATTGTGAAACAGTAAAAGACAGGATGACCAGGACTCGATGTATGCAGCTAATATACAGGAACTACACCTCTCAAAATAAAATAAGATGAAATATGAAATATTTTAGAAGCTTAATCACTATGTGCTACATTCTAGACCTTTTTAAAGGTTAAATATAAAAGTAAGCATTGAAAATAGAGTCCTTCATGGAGAGAATCCCCAGGAAACCTACTTGAGTAATGTCATGCAAATTAGAAAACATGAAATGGAATTCCATGGGATTTCCTGGAAATATTTTAGAATTTAGAATTGAATAGGAAAGTTAGAAAATTTAACAGCTCAGAACTCTGTTGGATTTCCAAGTAATATTTTGAACTAAAATGTGCAAATAAGAAAACATTGTCTCGGTCAAAATGTCTACAAATAAATGAGGTTGGGTGAAAATAGGGGGTCAAATCGTCTTTGAAAAAGATGGTCAAAACATTTCGAAATTCGAAACATCTGGATACTGTATTGTTAGAAACTCCCAATAATACATGCACTCATTTGTTTTTATGTCAGGTTGACTGATCTCTGCTGGTACTGCATTATGATGTCTCTTTAAAATCTTCTTTGGCTTTAGAATTTTTTCCTTCCTTTCTTGCTAACAAGAGCACTCAAAGAGTGCAGACCTCCATCAAGGTCCAGCAGCTCCAATATTGTGTTTAGTGCAATGATTAAAAAAATCCATAAAAATTCCTTGAGGTCCAGATGGTGAGCTGTATCACCTGTAATATTTTATCATCCATTCCTTGTGCAACTATCTTATGGAAAATTTCTTTAAAATTCATTCATAAATAATTCATAAATGACCCCTTTGTATTAAAGGCTCGGCACCATTGTGGGATTCCGAAAAAAGTTGCGTTGTAGTACTCCCCAATCGAATTGCCACTAACAGGATATGAAGGAAATAAAAAAACATGGCAATGTTGATCACAAAAGACTTAAATTGATGAAATCTACCAAAATATGCGATAAAATTTTATTATTTCTTCAGATTTAAGGTTTGCTTATAATATTTAAGTTCTCGTACAATTATACATGCTGGCAATTGAGATGTAAGGCTGTAAACTGTTCAATGTCACCCACTGCCACTGGGCTTGAGAGTTGTTTTTATCTCCCGCCTGCGGCCGAAGGCCGAGGTTGGGAGATAATAAAACACCTTCCGTATGTCCGTCCGTCTGTCCGTCCGTCCATTCGTCACGTTTTTGCATAAACCTTAATATCTCATTCATTTATAAAGATATCTCCACCAAATTTGCAGGGAATGTTTATGGCTATGAAAACCTGTCTCTGCAACATTTTAGCCTCATTTTGAAAAACAAAATGGCCGCCATAGCCAATTGTTTGAAAATCATAAAGGTGCTCTAAATCTTGAAATATTCCAGCTAGCTTCATCAAATTTGCACAAAAGCTATATGGCTAGAAAAGCTAGCCTGATAGTAATTTTGGCCTAGTTCAAAAAACAAAATGGCCGCCATATCACATGTTTAATGACAGGTTATCCTATTAAAAAGGCCATATATCTGCCCAAATATTGGTCCAAGAGGTTTGGAATATGAAAACAACTTGTAGGAAGACATGGACAGGGAATCTTTTCCAGGTGTTGAATTTGACCTTTGACCCCTGCTTCAAGGTTTAAATGAGGTCGTCACACTAAAACATCCTTATTTCTCCCTTATTATTGGTGCTATGGCTTCAGAATATAAAGACAGGCCATCAAAAGTCCTGCCCTTCAAATGTTTTGCCTCAGAAAAATTTTGCCTTATTTTGAAAAATAAAATGGCCGCCATAGCCAATTATTTAAAAATCATTAAGATGCTCTAAAACTTGAAATATTGCAGCTAGCTTCATCAAATATGCGCAAAATACATATGGCTAGGAAAGTTAGCCTGATAGTAATTTAGCCTAGTTTCAAAAACAAAATGGCCGTCATATCATATGTTAGATGGGATTATCCTATTAAAAGGTCTTATATCTCCCTTATCATTGCTACTAGGGGTTCCAAATGTGAAAACAACTTATACCAAGTCGTGGCCTGAGACTATTTTGAAATTGCTGACTTTTACCTTTATCTTACGTCAGAGGCCTTAAATCTCCTTTAGTTCTCCATTTTTACTGATTCTGAGGCAAGAGATAACTGCTGCGGCAGTGGCCTTGTTTATTCCTGCAACAGTCGCCACCCTTAATAAAAATGAATCACTACATCATCTGATGAGCAAAAACACCTTTCCAATCATATATAAAATGTGCATATGGTTGAAGTAGTTTTTACCCCACATCCTGTGGCTGTGTGGGTATTGCTTTCACCCATGGTGTCCGGATGGGCATTCAGGGAGCGGTGGGAAAAACTTTGTCTGGACTGTAATTTCAGAAACTTTAATGGGTAGGAAGTTCATTCTTAGTAGGGATGGGGTGTATGTGTGCAACGTCATGGTGTGACCTTGATTTTACTTTTCACCTTGACGTAGTGACCTTGAGTTTGAAAATATTGTCCGGGCTATATCTTAGAAACTGTAAGGTTTATATTTGGTGGTTGACATTTGGGGGTGTAGGTGTGCAATGTCATGGTGTGACCTTGATTTGATCCTGGACCTTGCCATAGTGACCTTGACCTTTAAAATCTTGTCTGGGTTATGCATTGTTTTCACCTATGGCAAGCGGGTGGCAGGAACAATAATCAAGTCTTGGTTGTATCTCAGATACCATAACGTGTAGAAATTTGGTACTGTGTAGGGGCATTGGTTGAGAGTTGTAGGTGTGCAATGTCATGGTGTAACATTGATTTGACCTCTGACCTTCGCTGCAGTTACGATGACCTTTAAAATTTTGTCCGGGCTATATCTCAGAAACTGTAAGGTGTAGGAAGTTGATGCTTAGAAGGGGCATTGGTTGGGGGTTAGGTCTCTAACGGTATGGACTTTTAACATCCTGTGCATGCTATTTATCAGAAACTGTAAGGTGTAGGAAGTTGATAGTTGGTAGGGACATTGCTTGGGGGATTTAGGTGTGCACCGTCATGGTGTGACCTTGATTTGAACTTTGACTTTGCCATAGTGACCTTAACTTTTAAAATCTTTTCTGGGTTATGTCTAGGAAACCGTAAGGTGTAGGAAGTTGATACTAAGTAATGTGTAGGGATATTGGTTGGGGGTGTGGGTGTGCAACATCATGAAGTGACCTTAATTTGAACTTTGACCTTAGGGTGGTGACCATGAGTTTGGAAATCTTGTTAGGACTGTCTCTCAAAGTGTAAGGTATAGGAAGTTGACACCAAGTAATTATTAGGGATTTTAGTTTGGGGTGTAGGTATGCAACATCATGGTGTGAAATTGATTTGAAATTTGACCTGGCTGTAGTTACCTTGACCTTTAAAATCTTGTCCGGGCTATGTCTAGGAAACCGTAAGGTGAAGGAAGTTGATACTTGGCAGGGACATTGGTTAGGGTTTGCAGGTGTGCAGCATCATGGTGTGACCTTGAATTGACTTTGACCTTGCGGTAGTGACCTTGAGTTTGAAAATCTTATCCGGGCTGTATCTCAGAAAGTGTAAGGTGTAAGTTGATACTAAGTAATTGGAGGGATATTGGTTGGGGTGTAGGTGTGCAAAATCATGCTGTGACCTTGATTTGACCTTGCCGTCGTAACTTTGGCCTTTAAAATCTTTTCTGGTCTGTATCTCAGGAACTGCAATGTGTAGGAAGTTGAGACCTGGTAGGGGCATTGGTAAGGGTTTGTAGGTGTGCAACATCATGGTGTGGCCTTCATTTGACCTTTGATGTTGCCATAATGACCTTGACTGTTAAAATCTCATCCAGGCTATATGTCGGAAACTGTAAGGTGCAGGAATTCATCAACGTCTGTACCAACTCTAACGAACATAATGGTTTTTACCCCACAGCCCTTAAGGGCTGTCGGGGTATTGTTTTCACCCATGGTGTCTGGATGAGCGAGCGGGCGGGCGGGTGTCCTGTCGGGCGGGTAGGTGGCGGCAGGAAAAAGTTTGTCCGGGCTGTATCTCAGAAACCGTAAGGTGTAGGAAGTTGATACTTGGTAGGGACATTAGTTAGGGGGTGTAGGTGTGCAACATCATGGTCTGACCTTGATTTGACCTTGCCGTAGTGACCTTGAGTTTGAAAATCTTGTCCGGGCTATATCTCGGAAACCGTAAGGTGTAGGAAGTTGATACTTGGTAGGGACATTGGTTAGGGGGTGTAGTTGTGCAACGTCATGGTGTGACCTTAATTTGACCTTTGACCTTTCCGTAGTGACCTTAACCTATAAAATCTTGTCCGGGCTATATCTCGGAAACTGTAAGGTGTAGGAAGTTGATACTTGGTAGGGATATTGGTTGGGGGTGTAGGTGTGCAACGTCATGGAGTGACCTTGATTTGACCTTTGACCTTGCCGTAGTGACCTTGACCTATAAAATCTTGTCCGGGCTATATCTCAGAAACTGTAAGGTGTAGAAAGTTGATATTTGGTAGGGACATTGGTTAGAGGGTGTAGTTGTGCAACGTCATGGTCTGACCTTGATTTGACCTTTGACCTTGCCATAGTGACCTTGAGTTTGAAAATCTTGTCCGGGCTATATCTCAGAAACCGTAAGGTGTAGGAAGTTGATACTTGGTAGGGACATTGGTTAGGGGGTGTAGTTGTGCAACGTCATGGTGTGACCTTGATTTGACCTTTGACCTTGCCGTAGTGACCTTGACCTATAAAATCTTGTCCGGGCTATATCTCGGAAACTGTAAGGTGTAGGAAGTTGATACTTGGTAGGGATATTGGTTAGGGGGTGTAGTTGTGCAACGTCATGGTGTGACCTTGATTTGACCTTGCTGTAGTGACCTTGACCTATAAAATCTTGTCCGGGCTATATCTCGGAAACTGTAAGGTGTAGGAAGTTGATACTTGGTAGGGACATTGGTTAGGGGGTGTAGGTGTGCAACGTCATGGTGTGACCTTGATTTGACCTTGCCGTAGTGACCTTGACCTATAAAATCTTGTCCGGGCTATATCTCGGAAACTGTAAGGTGTAGGAAGTTTATATTTGGCAGGGACATTGGTTAGGGGGTGTAGGTGTGCAACGTTATGGTCTGATCAGGATTTGACCTTTGACCTTGCCGTAGTGACCTTGACCTATAAAATCTTGTCCAGGCTATATCTCAGAAACCGTAAGGTGTAGGAAGTTGATACTTAGTAGAGACATTGGTTAGGGGGTGTAGTTGTGCAACGTCATGATCTGACCTTGATTTGACCTTGCCGTAGTGACCTTGACCTATAAAATCTTGTCCGGGCTATATCTCGGAAACCGTAAGGTGTAGGAAGTTGATACTTGGTAGGGACATTGGTCAGGGGCCATAGGTGTGTATTATCATGGTGTGACCTTAATTTGACCTTTGACCTTGTCGTGGTGACCTTGACCTTTAAAATCTTGTTGTACCTTTGGGTCTGTCTTTTGATGCAGATTAAGCACTGTTAATTCATATTAGAATTATGTCTACCCCCCTGGGGGGGTGGATATATTATTTTTGCTTTTTCCAGCGTCCGATGTCCGGCGTCACGCATGGTTTCCGCTCATTTAAAGGAAAAGTATTAGAGCTATTGTCACCAAATTTGGTATGCAGGCTTATTGGGTCAGTAGCTTGCTTGGGACTGCTTTTGGCTGTTGTACCTCTTTTGCTTACCGAGTAATACTTAAGTACAGCTATTTTCAGTACCCATTGGTTTCCGTGCATTTAAGCCAAAATAATTAAAGATATTTTACTACAATTTTGAATACAAGATTGTTATATCCATAGCTCGCTTGGTATTGCATTTGGGACTGATAGCTTTGTCAGTACATGAGTAATAGCCATTTAGGTACTTCATTGTGTATTTTCAGTACTACTTTTGAGTAATTTGCTAATATCTCAGAAACTGTAAGAGATAGAGCGATTTCGACACAATTTTTGACCCACAGGGTAGTAGAAAAGTATTCTATACAAAATTTAAAAAAATTTAAATTTTCGCCACTTTTGGCGGCCATCTTGAATTTTTGCGAAAAAATCTTAATATCTCACAAACCGTAAGAGATAGAGCGATTTGGACAGAATTTTTGACCCACAGGGTAGTAGAAAAGTATTCTGTACAAAATTTAAAAATTTCAATTTTCGCCACTTTTGGCGGCCATCTTGAATTTTTGCGAAAAACGAAAAAATCTGAATATCTCAGAAACCGTAAGAGATAGAGCGATTTGGACAGAATTTTTGACCCGTAGGGTAGTAGGAAAGTATCCTATACAAAATTGAAAAGTTTCAATTTTCGCCACTTTTGGTGGCCATCTTGAATTTTTGCGAAAAGCGAAAAAATCTGAATATCTCAGAAACCGTAAGAGATAGAGCGATTTGGACAGAATTTTTGACCCATAGGGTAGTAGGAAAGTATTCTATACAAATTGAAAAATTTCAATTTTTGCCACTTTTGGCGGCCATCTTGAATTTTTGCGGAAAAACAAAAAATGTTAATATCTTGGAAACCGTAAGAGATAGAGCGACTTCGACAGAATTTTTGACCCGTAGGGTTGTAGCAGAGTATTCTATGTGAAATTGAAAAAAATCAATTTTCGCCTCTTTTGGCGGCCATCTTGAATTTTTGCGAAAAACAAAAAATCTTAATATCTCAGAAACCTTAAGAGATAGAGCGATTTCGACAGAATTTTTGCCCATAGGGTAGTAGCAAAGTATTCTATACAAAATTGAAAAATTTCAATTTTTGCCACTTTTGGCGGCCATCTTGAATTTTTGCGGAAAAACAAAAAATGTTAATATCTTGGAAACCGTAAGAGATAGAGCGACTTCGACAGAATTTTTGACCCGTAGGGTTGTAGCAGAGTATTCTATGTGAAATTGAAAAAATTCAATTTTCGCCACTTTTGGCGGCCATCTTGAATTTTTGCGAAAAACAAAAAATATTAATATCTCAGAAACCGTAAGAGATAGAGTGATTTGGACAGAATTTTTGACCCACAGGGTAGTAGAAGAGTATTCTGTACAACATTGAAAATTTTCAATTTTCGCCACTTTTGGCGGCCATCTTGAATTTTTGCGAAAAACGAAAAAATCTTAATATCTCACAAACCGTAAGAGATAGAGCAATTTGGACAGAATTTTTGACTCACAGGGTAGTAGAAAAGTATTCTGTACAAAATTAAAAAATTTCAATTTTCGCCACTTTTGGCGGCCATCTTGAATTTTTGCGAAAAACGAAAAAATCTGAATATCTCAGAAACTGTAAGAGATAGAGCGATTTGGACAGAATTTTTGACCCGTAGGGTAGTAGGAAAGTATTCTATACAAAATTGAAAATTTTCAATTTTCGCCACTTTTGGCGGCCATCTTGCATTTTTGCAGAAAAACAAAAAATGTTAATATCTCCGAAACCGTAAGAGGTAGAGCCATTTCCACAGAAATTTTGACTCGCATGGTAGTGGTAGAGTATTCTATGTGCAATTGAAAAATTTCAATTTTCGCCACTTTTGCGGCCATCTTGAATTTTTGCGGAAAAACAAAAAATGTTAATATCTCGGAAACCGTAAGAGATAGAGCGATTTCGACAGAATTTTTGACCCACAGGGTATGGAGAGAGTATTTTATGTGAAATTGAAAAATTTCAATTTCGCCACTTTTGGTGGCCATCTTGGATTTTTGCGGAAAGCTGAAAATGTTAATATCTCGGAAACTGCAAGAGATAGAGTGATTTTTACAGAATTTTTGACCCGTAGGGTGATACCAAAGTATCCTATACAAAATTGAAAAATTTCAATTTTTTCCCCACTTTTGGCGGCCATCTTGAATTTTTGCGGAAAACCCAAAAATGTTAATATCTCGGAAACCCGTAAGAGATAGAGCGATTTCGACTGAATTTTTAACCCATATGGTAGTGAAAAATGAAAAAACGCAAGTTTGCTTCTGTCTCCTTAACCGTGCGAGATAGAGCAATTTCAATGAACCCACAGGGTATCTGACCAGTGTACCCTTGGCAGTTTTCAAAAAATATTCCTCTTCCCACCTATGGCAGCCATTTTGAATTTTTGCCAAAAATTGAAAAACGGAAATTCGCTTCTATCTCCTTAACCATGCAAGATAGAGCGATTTCGTCAAAATTTTCTACCCAACCAATGCAAAAAGGCATGAAGCTGAAATAATTTACATGTATACTAATAAATATTTAAGCATCATTGATATATTTTACAGATGAAACAGGGCCTTGTAAGATTACTGTACAATTTTTGTAAAAGGTTGATAGGGTGGACATTACACATGATAATGTGTGTTCTTCTATGCTATCCTGTTTCTATTCATATGTCGCAGCTACAAGCAACAGGGCGTCCTATTTCTAGTTTATTAAGAATTTTACTTTCATAACTTCCCATTGTAAGAGATAGAATTTCATCAAGTGAGCCTCAGGTTTTGCTCCAACACCACACATAAGCGTTCATTAAATGTATTACCACTTCTGTATGCATGGTAATATTCAAAACATCTAAACCATAATTCAGCCATGCAGATGTAGATAAAGAATGTTGAATTTTAGTTTACTGATTAATGCTGTCATCTTGTTATTGAATTGACTTGTTTTAATACTTCATCTTTACATGCATTATCTTTCTTTTAAACATTATTTTCTGCATTTAAACATTTTTTGGAACTTTATATAACTGACAGTGCTCTGAAAGTATCCTGAACTTTGTACTGGTACAGTGCTTTTGTATCTCATGGTGTTGAAAATATTTCCCTGGGCTGTGGGGTACGGGCATCTCTGATGCTATTTTCTATTTACCAATCCCCTGAAGTTGGAAGTGGATAATTGTGAATATTTGGATATTTTGTTGCACTTTATTGTTTACTTTAAACTTTTTTTAATTATTTCATTCTTTTGGTTTTAATATCATGATTGGCAGGTTTATTAAGCGTCCCGCAAGGGACGCTTGTTTGTGCATGCGAGAGCTTCCGGCTCCGCCGGCTCCGCATTTTGTTTTCCTTATAACTCTGTAACCATTAGGCGGATTCTTTTCAAATTTGGCAGGTTTAGGCAGTAGCCCTGGGGAATTTTTTTGAATATGCTGCAGTGACATTTCAACCAATCAGAGAGGTCACATGACCAAAAATGTCTTTTTTCGATGGGGAAGCTTGTCCGGATGATAACTTGAAAGGAATTTTATCAATTCACCTGAAACTTGGCAAATACATTCATTCTATTAAAATCTGGAAATCATTAGATTTTGGCATTGATTGGTCAAGAAATGGCCGAGTAATTAATGATTAATTAATCATTACGAATTTTCCAAATAAGGAAAACACAAAAATGCTTATATCTCGAAAACCGTGCTAGATAGAGCGATTTCGACGAAATTTTTGACCCGCAGGGTATTTCTGCGGAGTAGTTTTCCCAATTTTCAAAAAATTTTTGTCTCGCCCAAAATGGCGGCCATTTTGAATTTTCGAAATTTTCGCAAAAATTGCAAAACACAAAAATGCTTATATCTCGAAAACCGTGCTAGATAGAGCGATTTCGACGAAATTTTTGACCCTCAGGGTATCTCTGCAGAGTAGTTATCCCAATTTTGAAAAAATTTTTGTCTCGCCAAAAATGGCGGCCATTTTGAATTTTCGAATTTTTCGCAAAAATTGCAAAACATAAAAATGGTTATATCTCGAAAACCCTGCTAGATAGAGCGATTTCGACGAAATTTTTGACCCACAGGGTATATCTGCAGAGTAGCCATGCCAATTTTCAAAAAAATTTTGTCTCGCCAAAAATGGCGGCCATTTTGAATTTTCGAATTTTTCGCAAAAATTGCAAAACATAAAAATGCTTATATCTCAAAAACCCTGCTAGATAGAGCGATTTCGACGAAATTTTTGACCCGCATGGTATCTCTGCAGAGTAGCCATGCCAATTTTCAAACAAAAAATTTCTCGCAAAAAATGGCGGCCATTTTGAATTTTCGAATTTTTCGCAAAATTGCAAAACACAAAAATGCTTATATCTCGAAAACCGTGCTAGATAGAGCGATTTCGACGAAATTTTTGACCCACAGGGTATCTCTGCAGAGTAGCCATGCCAATTTTCAAAAAAAAAATTTTCTTGCCAAAAATGGCGGCCATTTTGAATTTTCGAATTTTTCGCAAAAATTGCAAAACATAAAAATGGTTATATCTCGAAAACCCTGCTAGATAGAGCGATTTCGACGAAATTTTTGATCCACAGGGTATCTCTGCAGAGTAGCCATGCCAATTTTCAAAAAAAATTTCTCTTGCCAAAAATGGCGGCCATTTTGAATTTTCGAATTTTTGCGCAAAAATTGCAAAACACAAAAATGCTTATATTTCGAAAACCGTGCTACATAGAGCGATTTCGACGAAATTTTTTATCTTCAGGGTATCTCTGCAGAGCAGCTATCCCAAAGAGCTTTCACTTGGTGAAGTTTCAGACCCATAGCTAATTGCTCACCTACTCAAAAAGAGTAAATGCGAATTACCTCTAAAAGTATTGCAGATGGCCAATTTTTCTCAAATAACTCATTCACCTACTTTTGGAAGAGCTTTCACATGGTGAAGTTTCAGACCCATAGCCAATTATTCACCTACTCAAAATGAGTAAATGCGAATTATTTCTAAAAGTATTGCAGATAGCCAATTTTTCTCAAATAACTCATTCACCTACTTTTGGGAGAGCTTTCACATGGTGAAGTTTCAGACCCATAGCTAATTATTTACCTACTCAAAATGAGTAAATGCTAATTATCTGTAAAAGTATTGCGGATACCCAATTTTTATCAAATAACTCATTCATCTACTTGTGGGAGAGCTTTCACATGGTGAAGTTTCAGACCCATAGCTAATTACTCACCTACTCAAAATGAGTAAATGCGAATTATCTCTAAAAGTATTGCAGATAGCCAATTTTTCTCAAATAACTCATTCACCTACTTTTGGGAGAGCTTTCACTTGGTGAAGTTTCAGACCCATAGCTAATTACTCACCTACTCAAAATGAGTAAATGCGAATTATCTCATAAAGTATTGCAGATAGCCAATTTTTGTCAAATTAATCATTCACCTACTTTTGGGAGAGCTTTCACTTGGTGAAGTTTCAGACCCATAGCTAATTACTCACCTACTCAAAATGAGTAAATGCGAATTATCTCTAAAAGTATTGCAGATAGCCAATTTTTCTCAAATAACTCATTCACCTACTTTTGGGAGAGCTTTCACTTGGTGAAGTTTCAGACCCATAGCTAATTACTCACCTACTCAAAATGAGTAAATGCGAATTATCTCTAAAAGTATTGCAGATAGCCAATTTTTCTCAAATAACTCATTCACCTACTTTTGGGAGAGCTTTCACTTGGTGAAGTTTCAGACCCATAGGTAATTACTCGTCTACTCAAAATGAGTAAATGCGAATTATCTCTAAAAGTATTGCAGATAGCCAATTTTTCTCAAATAACTCATTCACCTACTTTTGGCACAGCTTTCACTTGGTGAAGTTTCAGACCCATAGCTAATTATTCACCTACTCAAAATGAGTAAATGTGAATTATCTCTAAAAGTATTGCAGATAGCCAATTTTTCTCAAATAACTCATTCACCTACTTTTGGGAGAGCTTTCACTCTGTGAAGTTTCAGACCCATAGCTATTTATTCACCTACTCAAAATGAGTAAATGCTAATTATCTGTAAAAGTATTGCGGATACCCAATTTTTATCAAATACTCATTCATCTACTTGTGGGAGAGCTTTCACATGGTGAAGTTTCAGACCCATAGCTAATTACTCACCTACTCAAAATGAGTAAATGCGAATTATCTCTAAAAGTATTGCAGATAGCCAATTTTTCTCAAATAACTCATTCACCTACTTTTGGGAGAGCTTTCACTTGGTGAAGTTTCAGACCCATAGATAATTATTCACCTACTCAAAATGAGTAAATGTGAATTATCTCTTAATAGTATTGCAGATAGCCAATTCTTCTCAAATAACTCATTCACCTACTTTTGGAAGACCTTTCACACACGAAAATGAAAAATTGTGAATATCTCGGAAAAGCTATTTCTTCTGCTTTAATGCTCGGCGGGAGATACACACCACGGCAGTGGTCTTGACAAAAATTTTTGTCTCCCCAAAAATGGTGGCCATTTTGAATTTACAAAGTTTTTGCAAAACACAAAAATGCTTATATCTCGAAAACCGTGCTAGATAGAGCGATTTCGACGAAATTTTTGACCCGCAGGGTATTTCTGCGGAGTAGTTTTCCCAATTTTCAAAAAATTTTTGTCTCGCCAAAAATGGCGGCCATTTTGAATTTTCGAAATTTTCGCAAAAATTGCAAAACACAAAAATGCTTATATCTCGAAAACCGTGCTAGATAGAGCGATTTCGACGAAATTTTTGACCCTCAGGGTATCTCTGCAGAGTAGTTATCCCAATTTTGAAAAAAAATTTGTCTCGCCAAAAATGGCGGCCATTTTGAATTTTCGAATTTTTCGCAAAAATTGCAAAACATAAAAATGGTTATATCTCGAAAACCCTGCTAGATAGAGCGATTTCGACGAAATTTTTGACCCACAGGGTATATCTGCAGAGTAGCCATGCCAATTTTCAAAAAAATTTTGTCTCGCCAAAAATGGCGGCCATTTTGAATTTTCGAATTTTTCGCAAAAATTGCAAAACATAAAAATGCTTATATCTCAAAAACCCTGCTAGATAGAGCGATTTCGACGAAATTTTTGACCCGCATGGTATCTCTGCAGAGTAGCCATGCCAATTTTCAAACAAAAAATTTCTCGCAAAAAATGGCGGCCATTTTGAATTTTCGAATTTTTCGCAAAATTGCAAAACACAAAAATGCTTATATCTCGAAAACCGTGCTAGATAGAGCGATTTCGACGAAATTTTTGACCCACAGGGTATCTCTGCAGAGTAGCCATGCCAATTTTCAAAAAAAAATTTTCTTGCCAAAAATGGCGGCCATTTTGAATTTTCGAATTTTTCGCAAAAATTGCAAAACATAAAAATGGTTATATCTCGAAAACCCTGCTAGATAGAGCGATTTCGACGAAATTTTTGACCCACAGGGTATATCTGCAGAGTAGCCATGCCAATTTTCAAACAAAAAATTTCTCGCAAAAAATGGCGGCCATTTTGAATTTTCGAATTTTTCGCAAAATTGCAAAACACAAAAATGCTTATATCTCGAAAACCGTGCTAGATAGAGCGATTTCGACGAAATTTTTGATCCACAGGGTATCTCTGCAGAGTAGCCATGCCAATTTTCAAAAAAAATTTCTCTTGCCAAAAATGGCGGCCATTTTGAATTTTCGAATTTTTGCGCAAAAATTGCAAAACACAAAAATGCTTATATTTCGAAAACCGTGCTACATAGAGCGATTTCGACGAAATTTTTTATCTTCAGGGTATCTCTGCAGAGCAGCTATCCCAAAGAGCTTTCACTTGGTGAAGTTTCAGACCCATAGCTAATTGCTCACCTACTCAAAAAGAGTAAATGCGAATTACCTCTAAAAGTATTGCAGATGGCCAATTTTTCTCAAATAACTCATTCACCTACTTTTGGAAGAGCTTTCACATGGTGAAGTTTCAGACCCATAGCCAATTATTCACCTACTCAAAATGAGTAAATGCGAATTATTTCTAAAAGTATTGCAGATAGCCAATTTTTCTCAAATAACTCATTCACCTACTTTTGGGAGAGCTTTCACATGGTGAAGTTTCAGACCCATAGCTAATTATTTACCTACTCAAAATGAGTAAATGCTAATTATCTGTAAAAGTATTGCGGATACCCAATTTTTATCAAATAACTCATTCATCTACTTGTGGGAGAGCTTTCACATGTTCACATGGTGAAGTTTCAGACCCATAGCTAATTACTCACCTACTCAAAATGAGTAAATGCGAATTATCTCTAAAAGTATTGCAGATAGCCAATTTTTCTCAAATAACTCATTCACCTACTTTTGGGAGAGCTTTCACTTGGTGAAGTTTCAGACCCATAGCTAATTACTCACCTACTCAAAATGAGTAAATGCGAATTATCTCATAAAGTATTGCAGATAGCCAATTTTTGTCAAATTAATCATTCACCTACTTTTGGGAGAGCTTTCACTTGGTGAAGTTTCAGACCCATAGCTAATTACTCACCTACTCAAAATGAGTAAATGCGAATTATCTCTAAAAGTATTGCAGATAGCCAATTTTTCTCAAATAACTCATTCACCTACTTTTGGGAGAGCTTTCACTTGGTGAAGTTTCAGACCCATAGCTAATTACTCACCTACTCAAAATGAGTAAATGCGAATTATCTCTAAAAGTATTGCAGATAGCCAATTTTTCTCAAATAACTCATTCACCTACTTTTGGGAGAGCTTTCACTTGGTGAAGTTTCAGACCCATAGGTAATTACTCGTCTACTCAAAATGAGTAAATGCGAATTATCTCTAAAAGTATTGCAGATAGCCAATTTTTCTCAAATAACTCATTCACCTACTTTTGGCACAGCTTTCACTTGGTGAAGTTTCAGACCCATAGCTAATTATTCACCTACTCAAAATGAGTAAATGTGAATTATCTCTAAAAGTATTGCAGATAGCCAATTTTTCTCAAATAACTCATTCACCTACTTTTGGGAGAGCTTTCACTCTGTGAAGTTTCAGACCCATAGCTATTTATTCACCTACTCAAAATGAGTAAATGCTAATTATCTGTAAAAGTATTGCGGATACCCAATTTTTATCAAATACTCATTCATCTACTTGTGGGAGAGCTTTCACATGGTGAAGTTTCAGACCCATAGCTAATTACTCACCTACTCAAAATGAGTAAATGCGAATTATCTCTAAAAGTATTGCAGATAGCCAATTTTTCTCAAATAACTCATTCACCTACTTTTGGGAGAGCTTTCACTTGGTGAAGTTTCAGACCCATAGATAATTATTCACCTACTCAAAATGAGTAAATGTGAATTATCTCTTAATAGTATTGCAGATAGCCAATTCTTCTCAAATAACTCATTCACCTACTTTTGGAAGACCTTTCACACACGAAAATGAAAAATTGTGAATATCTCGGAAAAGCTATTTCTTCTGCTTTAATGCTCGGCGGGAGATACACACCACGGCAGTGGTCTTGACAAAAATTTTTGTCTCCCCAAAAATGGTGGCCATTTTGAATTTACAAAGTTTTTGCAAAACACAAAAATGCTTATATCTCGAAAACTGTGCTATATGGAGCGAACTCAACAAAATTTTGGACCTGCTGGGTATCTCTGCAGAGTAGCCATGCCAATTTTCAAAATATTTTTGTCTCGCCAAATATAGCGGACATTTTTAATTTTTTTATTTTTTGCAAAACACAAAAATGCTTATATCATGAAAACCGTGCTAGATAGAGCAGACTGCGATGACTTTGGTTGCCACAACAGTATAAGGCTAGAAACGAAGCATTTTCTTAATACTTTAGCACTCACCTTTATATCCTTTTCGGGACGCTTTGTTTTTGCTATGCAAAAACATTATCTTTTTTTTTTGCGAGCGATCCTCTAGTTTACCCAGATATTTTATTGCATTAATACTTCTTCCTTAATGGACAATTGCTGTACTGGTCGGTGCAACCGGTTCCGCCAAATAACAGAAATGGCCATCCTGTGTAATACACCGGCAGTGACCAGTCTGGTACTGTGCATTCATTAGGTGGCGCATTGTACTTCCTGTCTAGACATACGTCATATCATCTTTTTCATTTGGCACGTGCATTGTGCAGCAGTGTTGTGAAGAGTTCTCAAGTTTTAAAGATATTTCTAATTGTCTACTTTTTTACAAGAATGTGTCTTGAGTATTTGGACTAATTTATTTGTGTAGAAGCACTTTTTGTCTTCCTCTGTTGGCCAGCTTTGCGAATCAAGTAGATATATTGGCGATGTGTCACACAGACTCCCAGCCAAGATGCTTCCATCGATAAATCCCCCTCAGCTCCTGGCTGACAGATTTGTGGAGTTCTTCACAGAAAAAATTGAAAAAATACGTTCAACTTTTCCTACTTCCCTGAAGTCACAACACATCGCCCCAGACTCTCCTCCCCCAGTGTTTTCCACTTTCTCTACTGTAACCAAGGATTAAGTAACCAAAATCATTATGAAATCTCCAAGTAAATCATGTACCCTTGGCCCACTTTTCTTGATCATCTGGATATTCTCATCACTCCCATTACTTCAATGATTAATGCTTCCCTTGAACAAGGGAAGTGTCCTAATTTCTTCAAGCAGGCCCATGTTACCCCCATCCTCAAAAAATCATCCTTAGACAAAGAAATCTTCAAAAACTATAGGCCTGTCTCCAATCTGAACTTCATTTCAAAGATACTTGGAAGGGTAGTGGCAGTCCAGCTACAAACTTACCTCGACGAAGCTGGCCTTATGACTGCCTTCCAATCGGCATATAGAAAACACCATTCAACCGAAAGTGCTCTCCTTAATATTCACAATGACATTCTCCTCAATATGGCCAAAGGGTCTGTTACAGCCCTTACCCTTTTGGATCTATCAGCCGCATTCGATACCATTGACCACACCATTCTCCTGGACAGACTTAAAGTTTACTATGGTATCAATGAACTAGCACTTGGCTGGTTCAGATCATACCTGTCAGGAAGGACACACTCGGTCAAGGTAGGTAACACACTGTCTCATCCTGCTGCACTCCAGTATGGGATCCCCCAGGGCTCCATCCTTGGTCCAATTCTTTTTTTCCCTCTACACTAACCCAATTAGCTCAATTATTCACTCTCACAGTAGTATAAACCATTATTTCTACGCCGACAACACTCATCTATACATAACACTAACACCAACAAATTTCTCTCGCTCTATACAAAAACTAAAAAACTGCCTAAGCGACATTCAAAATTTCATGTCTGCAAACAAATTAAAATTCAATCCTGAGAAAACTGAGTTTATTCTGATAGGCTCCAAAAATAACCGCAAACAACTCCTTCCTCACTTTCCGATCAATATTATCGGCAATCAGGTCTCACCAGCACAAAGTGTTAGGAACCTCGGAGTGGTGTTCGACTCCAATTTCTCATTCTCAGACCATGTGTCACAGGTCATAAAGTCCACCAGAGTTCATGCGAGAGACCTCTATAGAATTCGTCCCCTTCTAGACCTTAACACATCAGTTCTTTTAGCAAATGCTCTGGTGAGCAGCAGACTGGACTACTGCAATTCCTTATTCTTATCGCTTACAGATTTTGAGTTAAGAAGATTGCAGTTAGTCCAAATCTCACTCTGTAGGGTTGTCACCCGGTCCACGAAATACTCTCACATTACCCCTCAACTGAAAAAACTCCATTGGCTCCCTATCAAATATAGGATACAATTCAAAATTGGTCTCATTACATACAAAATTCTCAACCAGGGTCAACCAGTTTACCTAAGAGAATTAATTCATCCCTACACCTCTTCCAGGAATACAAGGCGAAGTACCCCAAAACTCAAGTTCCTTCACACCCCCATTTTCGACCGTAAGGTTCATAAATCAAACTTTTCTCCAATTCTTTCAGTCACTATGCCCCGGTTCTTTGGAACTCCTTCCCCTTCCAAATAAGAAATAGCCCCTCTGTCGCATCTTTCAGGAAACACCTCAAAACCCACCTCTTTAATTCCAGTTTCCCAACTTAGTTTCCTTCTCTCTTGGTCACACCCACAACCCCGGATTACTCACCTTGAACGCCCCTTGACTTTCCTTATGATAATGATTTTGTTAAGTCAGCGCACTGAGTTCCCCTTTGTGGGGAAGATATTGCACCTGCAAAGCAGTAGATTAGATTAGATAGATATATTGGAGTGAATTTTTTAGAAAGACATCAGTACTGTTATTTATTGCATACTACCACCCCTTTTTTATGGGTTTCTATAAATAACTAATATTTTCCTGGCCACATCACCATATAAAGACCTTTCAAAAAAGTTTCCTAAATATCTACAGAAAAATGGATCGTCTTTGTTTGACATCATCTCAAACAAAAGCTGGTCACATGACAATACCAACAATACTGTTAGTGGCTATCACTTACGAGAAATTGATAATTTAATTATTTGAGGAAACATACAACATGCTGGCCTCAACACAGAAGCTAAGCAGCATTGACCAGCATTAGAACTTGGATGGTTGACCTTTTTTACAGAAGTCTTTATATGGGTGACTCTCATCCCTGCCTAGCAAATGTAGATAGCCTTTTGACTTCACCACGGACCGGCACTGGTCATGTGACTACACAGTTTTCCATAGAAGTGTTGCTAGAGCCTACCAGTATGGACCTGGGGTTGGCCTGGGCCACCAAGAACCAGTTACAGAGGACTGCTTCATCAATACCAGTATGGACGTGGGGTTGGCCTGGGCTAACGGGAACCCGTTACAGAGTATTGCTTCACCAACAACGGTATGGGCCTGGTGTGGCCAGGGCTACTGGACCGGCTGGCGAGAGATAATGGGGGGTAAAGTAGTCAACCAATTGGTCTCTGAAGAAATTTTTACGGAGAAATCCTTCAGGCCAAACAATTACCATAAAAGAAAGGGAAAAGAAGGCAGTCAGACTACTCCCTTTATTTGTAGATCCAGGATCTGTTCAGATCCTTCGGGAGGCAATTCCAGTCTTGGCTGTCAGACCCCAAGCCAGCCAGTTACTGGTCCCAGTCAGATGCCACTGGCTCAACCTACTGGACTGGTCAACCAGTCTACTATTAGCCAGAGACCTGCTCTGTCAGTTGCTGTTGATGTTCATCAACACACAGTGTAACCGGATCCGGTGAAAATCCAGTAGCTCCAGTCTGTGATCGGTACCAGTGTTAACTCACCATGTACCTCTTCAACTGCCAGTGCTGCCACTCAGTATCCAGACTCTTACTCTGAACCACAGAGAAGAATCACAGAAGGAAGAGAGTGAAGTGTCTGACCGGGAAGAAATCTGTAGTGGCCAGACTCAACCAGACTTGGACCGCCCTAGGGACCAGCTCCAAAATAAAAAAAATGGTCAGATGTGACAGCTAGATTTTGGGAGTAATAATGGTGAAGGAACCTAGCTATGATGGTGATCTATCTCCCTGTCAAGTTTGAATTCGATTGGACAAAGCGTTTTCGAGTTAGAGTCCGGAAACGGAAATGTTGATGGACAGACAAACAGACAAAAAATGGGCAAACCAAACGAACGGACGGAAGTACACCAGTTTCAAAAGGAAACTAGCTATGATGGTGATCTATCTCCCTGTCAAGTTTGAATTCGATTGGACAAAGCGTTTTCGAGTTAGAGTCCGGAAACGGAAATGTTGATGGACAGACAAACAGACAAAAAATGGGCAAACCAAACGAACGGACGGAAGTACACCAGTTTCAAAAGGAAACTAGCTATGATGGTGATCTATCTCCCTGTCAAGTTTGAATTCGATTGGACAAACCGTTTTTGAGTTAGAGTCTGGAAACGAAAATGTGGACGGACAGACAGACAGACGGCGGACACATCAATCTAATCAATCTAACGCAACCCGCCTAAAAATCCACTAAATCATAGTGCTATTGGTCAAAGATTGTGTTCCTTTGGTGTTGGTGGGGTGGGAGTCAAATTTTCAGGTAGGGGGCAGATTATTCCAAGCACTTCTTTACAAGTAAATCTTCTCATAAAATGATTGCAAAGTACTGCCTATTTATATTCTTATTTTAAACCATTGTTATTTAAGTACCGCTTTCAGAAGTGATTTGTAAACCTAATGGGGCCTGGCAAAATCTTGTGTTATCTTTTAATCATTATGGTGATAACATTTTTGATGGATAAAATATGGAACGAAAGAAAACCTGTACAAAAGAAAACCTGTAACAGAAAAGTTACTTAGTCAGGTATCAGGTATCCATGTGCTTAATCTCCAAACTCGCAGATTCTAAGGCACACCATCCAAATCAATGCATAAATCATAAGTCCTAAACCATAACAGGGTCATCACCAGAGGTTCATCAATGTACGGTAGCAAGAAAGTGAAGGAAAAGGAGGAAAAGACTTCTGAAACAGATAGGTTTTAAGTGGCGTTTTGAAACATGATAGTGTTGGAGCAGTTCGAATTTCCAGTGGCAAATCATTCCACAGTTTTGGAGCATCATATGAGAAGGACTTGTTGAAATGAACTTAGTCTAAGTTCTGATATTAATTAGGGCTGGGACGGGTGATGAAAAACGGCACAGAGTATTAGCCCTCTGACAACCGGCCCGAATTAGAGTAACCGCGAGATTTAGTATCTACCATTAGAAATCTTCTGTAAACAAATATTCGGTTCCGGACACGAAACTTTTGAAGAAAAACGTCTTCTATATGACTAGATATTATAGAATATGGAGTAAATTATATGTTTTCAAGCGAAAAGAACAACTGTAATTGATGTTATGTGACGGAAATGCTGAAATGTAGCATATTTTACACAAGCAATTCATTACGTAGGCGATAATACAATACCACGCAAGTAACCGAGTATTTAAAATGGACTCGAATACTAGCAAAGATTGACTCGTCTATCGAGGCTCAAGTATCCGTTCGCAGCCCTAATATTAATGTTGTTCATTCCTGTATGATGCATGAAATTATATTTGATTGATTGATTGATTGATTGATTGATTGATATTTAAACTAGATGGTGAATTAAAAATATGCAAATCAGAACAAATAAATGCTTCAAAAAGTATGGGGTGAGAGATATTTTCAGGTGAGGGTATTATTTATTTTCGGTAATTCTACAGTAATATTTATCAGATATTAATTTCTAGAAAATATACCTCCAGGAGGGGAAGGGGGGGGGGAGAGGATTTATGGGGGGGGGGGGGGGGGGAGGAATAAACATTACACCGGAACTGACTTTGTCCAGGTCTCCGGTAATGATAAGTGGCTATGTCAACCCTCTCAGGAAGAGCTACCTGATGGAGGCTTTAGGATTCAGTACGGTCACGCCGCCGCCACCACCGCAGAGGTTTCCTTTCAGATGCGATAACATGAAAAATATTTTAGACCTTTCAAATTTGGTATATGGGTATATATGGGCAATGCCACGGACGCTATTGTTTTGTGACCTTGACCTTCAATTTTTCAAGGTCACTGGTGGCCTCTTAAAGGTCAGATTTTGGCCATTTTTTCACATTTTGGCCCAGTTCTCATATACAGAAAGTTAGATCATCCTATGATTGGTATATATAATACATATACCGGTATATATGTCCTCTGTAAGCATGCAGAAATTTGACCTTGAAGCTCTTCATTGAAGGTCATCCACAGACCACCAAGGTACCTCACCGGGGCCATTTTTGGCCTTTTGGAGATATTTTCACACTTAATGCTGACTATATTGCATGGAAACTATTGAAAATGGCTTTGGAGGTTGAGTACATGATGGAGTACCAGCATCCAGTTTGTTGACCTTGGCTATTGTTTTCAAGGTCACCTTAGGCCTGTTAAAATGACTCAAAATGGTACCTTTTACTGCATATATATGCCTCTATAAGACTGGGAGGCATAAGGCTTGTGGGTATTTCACAGTCTAAACCCCTGCACGGATTTTCACCAAATTTTCAGGGTATTTTTACCTTAAGAGGATCTAGAGCTGATAAGGTTTTGGTGGGTATCCGGCTACCACTGTTGCCATGGCAATACTTTTAAGATTTTCGGGTCTTAAAGTTTGTGGGTGTTCCACAGCCTAAACCCCTCTAGGATTTTCACCAAATTTTCAGGACATGTTTACCCCAAGAGGATCTACAGCTGACTAGGTTTTGGTGGGTATCTGGCTACCACTGTTGCCATGGTAACACTTTTAAGATTTTCGGGTCTTAAAGTTTGTGGGTGTTCCACAGCCTAAACCCCTGTATGGATTTTAACCTAATTTTCAGGATATGTTTACCCCAAGTGGATCTAGAGCTGATTAGGCTTTGAGGTGTATCCAGCTACCACTGTTTATCACTGTTGCCATGGCAACACTTTTAATATTTTTGGGTCTTAAAGTTTGTGAGTGTTTCACAGCTTAAACCCCTTTATGGATTTTCACCAAATTATCAAGATATGTTTACCCCAAGAGGATCTAGAGCTGATTAGGTTTTGGGGGGTATCCAGGGGCAACTGTTGCCATGGCAGCACTTTTAAAATTTTCGGGTCTTAAAGTTTGTTCTGAAATCTTTAATGTTTTCTGTAACCTAAAAAATTTAGCTATCTTCATCAGATTTGCATATTATGTAAATGGATAGGAAAGCTTGCCCAAGAGTAATCGTGTCCTTGTTTTGGAAACAAAATGGCCACCACATCACATCTTTAATGCCAAATAGGAGGGTCATCATATCAAAAAGGCCTTATATCTCCCTTATTATTGTTTCTTTGGCTTCAAAATATGCAAACTACTTGTAAGAAATCATGGCCTGTGAATCTTTTGTAGAACATCTTGTGGGTTCTCTATACTTCTTACAGCAGAAGTTGTTCCTAAGATTTTCCCAAATCTCAATGTTGTTGGCCATTTAGCTGTACCTGCGGGCTGGGGTTCTTGCCTGCCGAGGCTGGCTATTTTTAACCATGACCAAAATGAGTAAATTATATTTTTCTTCATAACTGTTAGAGTTAAAATAATTTTTTGATGCACAATGCCATGGCAAATTTCCAGAACTGTAGGTCCATAGCTGACTGAGTAATAGCTACCTTGACAGTTCACCATTGAGTAAATCACTTATAACTGCAAACCTATTAAATTTAGAGGTATTTTGTCAAATATATTGTTCATGTACTTATAAATGTACTTTGTCATGGCAGATTTTCAGAGCTGTAGGTCCATAGCTGAGTAATAGCTACTTTGACAGTTCACCATTGAGTAAATCACTTATAATCTGTTGCACCTATCCCTCCCAAGGTTTCAAGATATCTTCCCGCTCTGAAATTTTTGCGCTTCAACCATGTCCTGTCCGAGGATACACTGTGTCAAGACGCAATCTCTAGTTAAAAAAATGCAGTGGAAAAGGTGTCATATTAAATTGGAAACACCAAAGAGCATAAGGACTTCCTTGTAGAAACGCTTTACACAAGGGTACAAGAATCCACCAACACCTAGGCAACTGGTTGGTCAGAGCCAGGTCTCACCATACATACACAAACTCTAGTAGCTCTTTGTCAGGAACTAGGTTGGATGGTAAACATGGAAAAATCAGAACTGGACCCCAAACAATCTTCGACTTTGTAGGTTACCAGTTCTACCTGAAGGAGGGCAAGGTCAGACCCACCCTTGAGCAATGGTAGACAGATACAGAAACTGTTCTCCAAGCCGATCTGTCCTGAGCTAGTGTTCCAGAAAACAGGTGACTCAAGGCCTGACACATTCCAGGACGGCTGAATGTGGTAGCAAACTATCCAAGCTAGGCCAGACCATCCAGACAGAGTGGTCTCTCTTTCCAGAGGTTTTTCAATTGATATGATCCAGGTGGCACCAGGATCCAGGTACCAGCACTCCGCCTGTATTGGGAGGAAGTGGATCCATATGCCTGCCCACCAATAACCATGATCTTGGGAAAAATGGTGGCGAAGTTGCAGGGCTACCCATGAAGGAGAATCATTCTGATCACTCCAGGGTGGACCAACATGCCCTGGTTTTGGGATCTAGTGGCCATGTCAAGCCAGATCCCCCTGTGTCTGCCCAACCTTCTAACACAGCCTTCCAGCCAGACTCTTCACAGGAAACTGTTCAACCTAAATCTACATGCTTGGCTCCTAAAATCTACATGTTTGGCTCCTAGAGCCTCAACTATCAAAGAGCAAGGCTTTTATGAGGCAGTGGCTGCATGAATTCAGGTGCCTCAAGAGGTTCAACCAGATCAGTCTATGAGGCAAGTGGCCCATTTTGATATGATCCACTTTTACAAAGTGGTGCCACAGTAGTCAGGTGGGCTTCAGGGCACCACATATAAAATTCCTAGCTGACTTCCTCCTGTATTTGTTCCAGAACAGGAAATTACAGCCATGTACTATTGATGAGCCATTGCGGCTAAGTAGATAATTTGGGCCATAAATGTCAACAAAAATTTCACTCTTCTATTGGATAGTTTGCATAGAGACAGACCTGTTTGAACCCATTAAAGAGGCTTCCTGAAAGCATTTAACCTTCAAAACTGTCCTCTTAGCTTTGGGTTCAGGCAAATGCAGGCGGGAGATCCATGCTTGGCTTATTGAAGTAAGAACATCAGATACCAGTCAGACTGGTCCAAGGTACTAGTATCTCTTTATCCCTCACCCAGCTTTCTTTCCAAGAACCAGTTGGCCAAAGAGGGTCCAGACAGTGTGGCCCCAGTGGTTATTCCAGCCCTGGCCCCAACTCTGGATAAGTCACTCAAGACTGATACGTCTCTATGTCCAGTCAGAGCCCTGTGCTACTATTTGGGTAGGACCTCAGACCTTAGGCAGAACAAGGAGCTGGTCTTTGTCTCCTTGAAGAAAGACTTTGACAAAGGTATCTCCCCTGCCACTATCTCCTCATGAATCAGACAAGCAGTGATCCTATGCTATGAGCTTTCTGATCGGGACATCGGGTTAAAGCCCATGATGTCAGGGCCTTTGCCATTTCTAAGGCCTTCCAGTCAGGAGTTTTGTTATTACAACTTCATTCAGCCTGCAATTGGAAGTCACATAACACCTTAACATTATTCTATATGAAGGATGTGGCCTTGTCTTATTCAGAAATCTTCTATATGGGTCTAGTGGTGGCAGATACACTAAGAACTCAGTTATTTTGGAGATGAATTTTTTAAAAAAATCAGTCAGTTGGTTACTTCTTCTATTGGGACCTCTAGAGGGACTGAACAAGTAGTAGTTATTCAAGCAATTGCCCCATTAGCTAAGAAGTATCAATGCAATAACATTGCAAATTTAATAAGTAAATTAAATTTTCATAATTTAATACCTTACCTAACGGACAGGTGAGGCTCTCAAAAAAGATGATATGACATCACATTGTCTACACAGGAAGGTAGTATGATGTGCCACCTAGTGAATGCACAGTTCCAGACAAGTCCTGTCGGTGTATTACACAGGAAGGCTTTTTCTGTTGTTTGGCAGGACCAGTCAAGCTGACTGGTATAGCTATTGTCCATTAGGTAAGGTATTACCAGTAACTTAAAAATTTAATTTACTTCTTAAATATGCAGTTCTATTTCATGTAGAAATAACCTTATATGACAAAGCCTCACTGAGGATATTATCTGTTTCACCTTACTTTTAGTTGTAGCTCCACCTAATTTTTATTTGTAGCTCCACCTAAGCCTCCTACTGCTAAGGATGACAATCAGAGTTACCTTGTCACCGACTATTATGGCCATACAGAGATGTCATACTATGACTTTGAATTAGACATGCAGCCTTACAGACTTGAACAACCTAGTAAATATGTCACAGAGTCACACAAGTGAGGATCTGTTTGAAGTTTGAATTACCATGTGGATATATCATCAGAAGAAAAACATCTTTACTTGTATATAGGAAACACCTCACCTAGGTCCTTAAGAGGACAAATTCATTGTTATTTATTTTGCATAAGATGAACAGAACATTGTTGTTGTAATACATTTTTAATGCCAGCCAATAAAGGTTAGGGTTATAGTCATCCCCTGCACTGTCCGGGTGGCCAAGGCTGGTATAAAGCTTGTGGGTGTTCCACAGGCTAAACCCATGAACAGATTTTGACCAAATTTTCAGGATATGTTTTCCCCTAGAGGATATAGAGCTGAGTTAGGTATGGGTGGGGTGGGGGCTGGGTGGGGGGTCATCTTATCAAAAAGGCCTAATATCTCCCTTATCATTGGTCCTAGGGGTTTGGAATGCGAAAACAACTTATAGGAAATCATGGCCTGCGAATCTTTTGCAAGTGTCAAATTTGAGCTTTAACCTGTGCTTTAAGGTCAAGTGGTTATTATACTGAAAAAAACTTTATATCTCCCTTATAATTGGTTCTAGGGCTTCCAAATGTGAAAATAACTTGGCCTGTGCATCTTTTTCAGGTGTCAGATTTGACCTTTGACCCCTGCTTCAAGGTTGAGTGGGATTATCAATCTGACACAGCCTTATATCTCTTATATATCAGTTCTTGAGCTTGGAACTCACATCATGAATAAATAAAATACGTAAGTTTTCCTCCTTGAACTACATGAAAGTTCTTGCATCTTTCAACATCTTATGGGTTCTGCATACTCCTTTCAACTGATGTTGTTTCTCCCAAATCTCAATGTTGATGCCCATTTAGTTGTGCCTGCAGGCTGGGGTTCTTGCTTGCCAAGGTTGGCTTATTTTGTGACATTGAATTGTTGAGAGGTTGGCATAATAAAGTGAATAATATAATGTTTGTTGTTATAGTTTTTATGAATGCATAGTACATTTTCCACAACTCTGAAAAGGTTGCAGGAAATCTTGCGAAAACTCCATTTAATGGTTAAAAAAAGCTCACATAACAATACATATTGAGGTACAAGTCAACAACTGATCTGATACAGTGAAATTTTAAAATTATGTTAAAGAAATGTTCAACTTAGCAATTGAAAGTATATATAGCCTGGACACACTATGTGTACTTTGAAAAATGACATTCTTGTAAAATAGTCCCGAGTGTCAAGTGGGTGAGTTAGTTATGGCAGTAGTACATTTTCACTAAATCAAAAGGTAATTTAATCAGATACCCGAATGACATAAGGAAAAAGTGTCTTA
Source organism: Sabellastarte sp. h YS-2021 (assembly GCA_964017235.1). NCBI lineage: Eukaryota > Metazoa > Annelida > Polychaeta > Sabellida > Sabellidae > Sabellastarte > Sabellastarte sp. h YS-2021. The sequence continues at coordinate 24,404,422 of OZ024934.1, forward strand.
GTGATCACTTTGTGGTCATGTCTCTTAAAACAGGCTTCACTCCATCACATATCTTGGATTTCAGTCATGGAAGAAGGTAGAAGAGATGACAGTGTCTTGAAAATTATTTATAAATGCCTGATATGACGTGTGATGAACTTTTGAATTGAGTGAATTTAAATAGGTGAGATTACCTGGGTAGTCTATATGCTATATACAACAACTTGCATAAATATGAAGCAGTGGCAAAGTTTCAGAATTCTGCAGTTTGGAAAAAATCAGTGCATTCACACTTTTATAAATTCACAGTTGGAGCCGTTCATGAAGTAAGCCCATGCTTTGGCACCACTGGATCTGTCAGCAGCTTTTGACACCATAGTACATTTGTCAGCAGTTTGTCATTCTCATTCTTACATAACTGATCGCTTACCACAGGTTATCAGTACATCCAAATTAGGTCCATATCACACCTGTGTAAAATTACTTTTAGTCTTCCCTGTAATCAGCACCTGTAATCAGCACCATATTCCTTTCTCTGTGTACCACTCCTCTCAGGGGGGTGATCAGGAAATATGAAAGTACATGTATTACATTCCATTTCTATGAACATGAAAGACAAATCTATGTCCATCTCACTCAAAAGAATAATTTCCTTTCCATTGACATAATTAAATGAGTGTCTTGAAAATGTTCAGAAGTGAATGTCCTCTAGCAAAACCAAGCTTGCACTGAAAACTGACTGAATTGGAATTATATTCTGTTTGGCTCATTGTCTCAGCATGAAAGACCATGCATATTTCCAGTATACTTGTAAGTCGATCAGACCAGTTCTTGTCTTTAGAAAACTGGGTCTGTTGTTCAATTTTGACTTTTTCTTCTCAAATCTTCTTCAGTCTGTATGTCTTGTTTTGTGAATCAAAGGGACTTGAGAAGAGTTACACAGTCGTGACATTGTCATCATGGCAGCACATGCTTTGGTTAGTAGCTGCCTTGACAACTGTAATGCTCTCTACAGAGGCCTTTCACGCTTGTGTAAATTGCAGTGTATTTAAAAGTCTTACAGGGTTGTTACTAACAGAAATAGGTACGTGCATCAAATACCCATCCTTAGAATTCTATACTGGCTCCCTGTTGAACACACAAATGCTTTCATATGGGGTTTCCTAAATATCTGGATTCATCTCCTTACACAGCTTTCCAATATACCAGTCTAAAGAAGCCCAACAGACTGTTTTTCACAGGCCTTTTTGTCTACCTATTCAGCCTGCAAAGGAACATTTCAACCATAGCTTTGGTAAGATACACCGAACATGGAATGAGTTGCCAGAGGACATTCAATCTGCCACCTATCTTGCTTCCTGCAGAACAAAATTTTAATCCTCCCTGTTCACGACTTATCCACAGTATTTGTTTATTTTACCTGGTGTCTCTATAGTTGCTGACCTCTTCCATGTCCCCGGATATATGATTTTTTTACGTGGGTTACTTAATTTATGGCGCCTTACAATCTGCAGTTTGCAGAGATCAAGTGGAAAAAAGTCACCTTAGAATCACACATTGTTTTTATCAATGAAAATAGTACTATAAAATATGAGGTTGTCTCTGAATTTTGAAAAACTATGACCTGGCTTCATAAACATATTTTTTTGTGTATGATTACTTAAAATATTTTGAAGTCAAATTTTGAAATCTTGGAATCATTTGAGCTCTAATGCAGTCAGTTATCTCCCATCTGATAATATTTGAATAGGAATTTGGGCATAGCCTCTGTACAAACAGCACCTTCATGATTTGAAGAAGCTACATGTACCTTTGTGATCGATGAATAAACTACATACCACCTTGTAGATAAGGAGGAAGTAGCTGTACAACAGAGTTGACCCAAATACACTGCATGGAACAGCATTTGATTTTGTAATGATTTACTCTAAACTGAAATTATAGCAGTTCAGCCTATAGAAAAACAAAACTGAAAAAAATAGCACCATAGATGCCTGTACCTCACAACCGGTAAAGTACCATTGAACACTATTACATATAGAACTTACAAAGTGAGTTATTCAAAGTTACAGGTGCAATAATACTTAATAGAGACAAAGTATTAAAATGATGATTCAATAGCAAATATACAGCATAAAGAAGTAAATTAAATGCTAGGAAGCTGTAAATTCATTAACTGAAGTATAGTTGTCAATGAAGATGGCACAATAATGTAAAAGTACCAGACCGCTGTTGTGGTGTTTATCTCCCACCTAAAATTAAGGGGAATTCAAGGTAGTCTGACCACAAAAAAGGTTCAAAGCCCAAGCAGCAATAATAAGGGAGAAATAACCGTTTCAATTTGGTGACCCAACTGAACCTTGAGGCAGAGCTGAAATGTCACATCTGACATTAACATTTACAGGACATGATTTCCTACAGGTTGTTTTCACATCTGAAGTTTTAGAACCAACAAGAATTGCATCAGTTCAATGCAGTGCATCCCCGGATGTCACGTGGTATAATCCAACACAGAGAATTCAGCCATTCGTAAATGTGACCTTTCTGATATCCGCCAAAATTCAAGATGGCGGCCAGAATTTGGGAAAAAAAAATTTTTCAGAGGCATTATATCCAGGGCCTGGAATACCCAAACGGTCCAAAATTTATTTGAAATTGTTCCATCTCTAATGGAAAATTAAGGAGATAAAATAGCATCAGAGATGTCCGTACCCCACAGCCTGCGGAAATAGTTTTCAACACCATTAGATGTAGTAGTGAAACAGTACACAGATTGGGATAATTTCAGAGCAGTGGCAGTGTCCAAATAATGTTTAAGTAGAGAAAATAACATCTAAGAGAAAGAAACTGCATGTAAAGATTAAGTATTAAAACAGGACAATTCAGAAAACTAAAAATAGCATCAGAGATGCCCGTACCCCACAGCCTGGGTAAATAGTTTTCAACACCATGAGATATAGAAGTAGTGAAACAGTACACAGATTGGGATACTTTCAGGGCAGTGTCCGTGTCCAAATAATGTTTAAGTAGAGAAAATAACATCTAAGAGAAAGAAACTGCATGTAAAGATTAAGTATTAAAACAAGACATCAGAGATGCCTGTACCCCACAGCCTAGGGAAATATTTTTAACACCATGAGATATAGAAGTACTGTATCAGTACGAAGTTCAGGATACTTTCAGCGCACTGTCAGTTATATAAAGGTCCAAACAATGTTTAAATAGAGAAAAAGATAATGCATGTACTTTATCTACATCTGGCATGGCCGAACTATGGTTTAGATGTTTTGAATACAGAAGTGGTAATACATTCAATGAATGCTTATGTATGGTGTTGCAGCAAAATCTGTGGCTCACTTGATGAAATTCCATCTGTTACAATGGGAAGTTGTAAAAGTAAAATTCTTAATGAATTCTAATATGACTTTAAAAGTGCTTTATCTACATCAAAAGACAGACCCATAGGTGCAACAAGATTTTAAAGGACAAGGTCACTATGGCAAGGTCAAAGGTCAAATCCTGGTCACACCATGACGTTGCACACCTACACCTCCTAACCAATGTCCCTACCACGTATTAACTTCCTGCACCTTACGGTTTCCAAGATCTAGCCCGGACAAGATTTTATAGGTCAAGGTCACTACAGCTAGGTCAAAGGTCAAATCAAGGTCAGACCATGACGTTACACACCTACACCCCCTAACCAATCTCCCTACCAAGTATCAACTTCCTTAGGCATATCATCATATTAACCATTGTGAACATCACTTGGTGACTTATTGTTCACTTCAGTTTATTTTTCTGGTTTTAACATGGAGTGTGACCTGAAAGTGCTAGTCACCTTACTCTGTTTATAGCCACCTCCTGACTTAATCTACAATTTGATGGTTTGGAGTTGGGATCGGTATATAATCCTTTGCCTAAAAGAGAAAAATCCCTTAACACAATCAATGCAGCAATTGTGTAAATTCACTTATTGTACACTAAACAGAGTTCAGAGCACAATTCTATGAACATAGACTCTTTACAAATAAACAATGGATAATAGACTCACCTTTGTAACCAAATATTTATTGGTTAAAGGTTGCTCTATTAAGGATACGCAGGTCCCTACTGATGTAGGTTCCCTAAAATAATAACTCAAACTAGATCACATCAGTAATGTGTACAGTGGTTGATGTTCAATATTGGGGCAACCCGCGCAATTGGTACTTAGCAAATTTATCTGTGTGCATTTTGGTCTTACTTCACACTCATAAGACCCCTTGTTTCTTGTTGCATCCTAACCAATGTCCCTACCAAGTATCAACTTCCTGCACCTTACGGTTTCTGAGATACAGCCTGGACAAACTTTTTCCCGCCGCCCATCCGCCGGACACCATGGGTGAAAACAATACCCCGACAGCCCTTAAGGGCTGTGGGGTAAAAATTATGAAGCTTTAAAACTTATCCCATTTTGATTTTCATTTGTATGGTCGAATTATGGTTTGGATGTTTGAATATTACCCATAAATATAGATGTGGCAATACATGCTTCTATGTGGAGTTGGGGCAAAACCTGTGGCTCACTTGATCCAGTACCATCTGTTACAATTGGAGGTTCTAAAAGTAAAACCCTTAATGAATTCTAATATGACTTTAACAGTGCTTAATCTGAAAAAAGACACCCAAAGGTGCAACAACCAAGATTCAAGTAAAAAGATGCGAGAGATATAAGAGAGATAAAAGAGTATCAGATATTCTCGCAGACATAAAAAATAGCATCAGATATCAAAGGTCAAATCAAGGTCACACCATGACGTTTTACATCTACACACCCTAGCCAATGTCCCTACCCAGTATCAACTTCCTAAACCTTATGTTTTCCGAGATATACCCCGGACAAGATTTTATAGGTCAAGGTCACTACGGCAAGGTCAGAAGTCAAATCAAGGTCACGCCATGACATTGCACACCTACATCACCTAATCAATGTCCCTACCAAGTATCAACTTCCTACATGTTACAGTTTCCGAGATATAGCCCAGATAAGATTTTATAGGTCAAGGTCACTACGGCAAGGTCAAAGATCAAATCAAGGTCACACCATGATGCTGCACACCTACAACCCCTAACCAATGTCCCTACCAAGCATCAACTTCCTACACCTTACGGTTTCCGAGATATAGCCCGGACAAGATTTTATAGGTCAAGGTCACTATGGCAAGGTCAAAAGTTAAATCAAGGTCAGACCATGACGTTGCACACCTACAACCCCTAACCAGTGTCCCTACCAAGTATCAACTTCCTACACGTTACGGTTTCCGAGATTTAGCCCAGACAAGATTTTATAGGTCAAGGTCACTACGGCAAGGTCAAAGGTCAAATCAAGTTCACACACCATGACGTTGCACACCTACAACCCCTAACCAATGTCCCTACCAAGTATCAACTTCCTACACCTTATGGTTTCCGAGATATAGCCTGGACAAGATTTTATAGGTCAAGGTCAGTATGGAAAGGTCAAATCAAGGTCACATCATGACTTTGCACACCTACACCCCCTAACCAATGTCCCTACGAAGTATCAACTTCCTACACCTTACATTTTCCGAGATATAGCCTGGACAAGATTTTCAAACTCATGGTCACTACGGCAAGGTCAAATCAAGGTCACACCATGACGCCGCACACCTACATCCCCTAACCAATGTCCCTACCTAGTATCAACTTCCTACACCTTATGGTTTCCGAGATATAGCCCGGACAAGATTTTATAGGTCATGGTCACTATGGAAAGGTCAAATCAAGGTCACACCATGACGCTGCATACCTACACCCCATAATCAAGGTCCCTACCAAGTATCAACTTCCTACACCTTACGGTTTCCGAGATATAGCCCGGACAAGATTTTATAGGTCAAGGTCACTATGGAAAGGTCAAATCAAAGTCACACCATGACGTTGCACACCTACACCCCTAACCAAGGTCCGTACCAAGTATCAACTTCCTACACCTTACGGTTTCCGAGATACAGGCTGGACAAACTTCTTCCCGCAGCCTGCCCGCCCATCCGGACACCATGGGTGAAAACAATACCCTGACAGCCCTTTAGGGCTGTGGGGTAAAAAGGTATCTTTAGTATGATGACAGGTCCTCAGTGGCCTAGTGGTTAGCAAGTTTGGCATCTAATCATAGGCTGTCACCTCTGTGGGTTCGAGTCCCACAAGTGGCAATTCTGAGGACCTGTCCCAATATGACCCTGGCTGTTGAACGGGACGTAAAACCCCAACTTTGACCTTTAGTATGATGACCCCACTTGACCTTGAAGCAGGGGTCAAAGATCAAATTCGACACTTGCAAAAGATTCACAGGACATGACTTCCTATAGGTTTTCACATTTCACAAACTTCTAGAACCACTAATAGACAAGTGATTTACTCAACAGTGAGCATCTCAAAATAGCTGTTGCTCAGCAATGCAATGAGCAACTCTTACAATAGCTGAAGGACACATTTCAACATAATACTCTAAATGCAACAGTTTTCAAGATACAAGTGATTTACTCAACAGTAATAATCTCAAAATGGCTATTGCTCAGCTATGCAAAGAGCTACAGGTCTGGAATTTTACTGCTATAGCTTGCCCAAAAGTGGGTAAAAAATGTCGAAAGGAATAAGCAGAGTGCTGTACTTTTGAAGGTATTCGACATTTACTCTTTCAATAATTTAGCTACAATTAAAGGGCATACAAATCCACTAGGAACAGTAGTTTTAAAAAACCTGCGTGACACTGTAACACATGGCATAAAACTGAATGCAAAATGCAGGCATCCCAGTGAATTTAAAGCAAAAAACAGGGTTTTTAAAAGGCTATTTTAGAAGAAAAAAAGGTTTTAAATCTGAAAAAAAAGGTTTTCCCTATTAATATTGCACTCACATTGTTTTGAAATACAGTTCTAAATGGCTAAAAGACTAAAATACTTTAGAAGTTGTAAGGCCATAAGTATAACTTCTGAAACAGAAATTTTGGACTTACGTTCTACCCATAACAACTAAATTGCGACAACTCAACACCAACAAATATCATAACAGGCCATCTCTCACCACATTCACTTCATACAAGGGAGAAAATGAGATATTGAAAGGAAAAGGCTGCCAGAAAAAGCTGATATCTGTCACAGTACACAGGTCAAGTTCTGGTTTAAATTTAAATACCCCCAATATTGAATAACTATTACAGCTAGAAAGCTTAGATTTTAACATGTTTTATATAAAAAAGTGGCTGGGTAACTTGGCTTGCGAAAAAACTTATCTTATGTTAGTTTGAAGGTTATGAACAAGACAACAAAAAATAGGAAAAATTTTATATAAACTGATTATCACCTCCCAAACAATCAAGTATATGAAAAATGCAGGAAAAATAAGTTACAAGTGGAATCTTGACGGGCTTTAAAAATTGTCTAAATGTCAACTAACTCTGAATTTGCCATATATGAAAAAAAAACAACTGTCACCATGTGAGATTTTAGCTTGGTAAGCTGCATTAAAGTGGCAAAAAGTGCATCAAATGGGTTCCCGGTGGGTATGTTTTAGAGACCTTAAGATGACCTTAAAATTTAAACTACAGAGCTAAAATTTCCTTCAAAGGTCACATATACAAGATATATTAGTACAGGTTGAGGCTGGTCAGACTTTGCATTTCAAAATTATAAAGCAGAATTTGTGGGGGAAAAACTGGAAAAAGTCCCCTGGATAGGGTCGTTGAGTATCATACATAGGTTCAATGTCAACTTAAAGCCGTGATTTTTGGCATATGGAAAAAGAACATTTTTATTGCGTTAATACATCCTATCCAATGGACAATTGCTAATCCGGTCGGCGCAGACCGGCCCGCCAAACGCCAGAAAAAGATGTCCTGTGTCTCCACCGGCCGGCCGGTCCCTAGTACTGTGCACTCGCAAGGTGGCGCATCATACTTAATTCCTTCCTGTCTAGACAGAGTGACGTCATGGCATCTTTTTTGTTTGGCGCGTGTACTGTGCAGATGTGTTTTCAACAATCTCCAGATATTTTACGGAAAAGCGTGGATTATGACGGATTTTTCACCTTATTGGCACATAATTTATTGTAAAAGTGTTACCTACATATCAAGCACGGATACACATTTAGAAATCTGCTGGAAACGCCCCCTAGTTGGCTCAATTTGGTGTTGACGATAGGGCAGTAATCAACGAGAAATATGAAGGCAGCCATTTTACTAGTTTCCTCCCATTCAACAATGGTGTTGTTAGGGGCAGATCGACTATATTAAGGAAATAATGGATATACTACTTACAAGGTTTTTTTTTATCCGTGTCTTTTGTTTTGAATGTAGCTGCTGTTACCATCCACCTACTATCACGGAAAACCTCAGTTTATGCAGTTTTTTAACATAGACGGAATTCCCCAAGAGATACATTCTTCAGATTTCTTCAGAGCGCACTGGTACCGACTTCTCTGCTGTATAGCATCAGTCATGCCAGCCAGCTCAAGTATTTAGTGTTTTTCAACAGAAGCAAGAGATCTATTCTTCAAAAATCTTCAGAGCACACTGGTCCAGACATCTTTGCTGTAAAGCATTAGTCGACCGGCAAGCTCCAGTTCAGCAGACCTTACAATAGAAGTGATATATCAGTTCTTCCCTTGCAGACCCGGCTTTGTTGTCGGTAGTGGGGGTTGTGGATGGCCAGTTCACTAGTTTTATCACGAAAGAAAGTAGAATTTCATCTACACATCTACAGAGCGCACTGGTCCAGGCTTCTCTGCTTTTAAAGCATCAGCCGACCGGCAAGCTCAAAAGAACGCGACCTCTGACGTCATTTCCACGAAGCTGGTCACGTGGTTCACCGCCCAGGTCACAAAGCTGATCACATGATTCACCGACCAGGAAGGTCAGAAGTGCGTTCTTCAGAACTCACGTCTACTGTGATTCCAGTCCCTGCCTTGCAGACCCAGCCTTGTTGTCGGTAGTGGGGTTTGTGGACTAGCATAATAGAATCACAGACCGACGAGGTTTTCCTTCTTCCGAGTGCACTGGTACCGACTTCTCTGCTGTAAAGCATCAGTCTTCCAGCCAGCTCCAGCAGACCACACAACCAACTATGTTGTCAGTAGTGGGATTTTTGTGGACGGTAGAAATACTGTTAAGTTGCCTGTTGAGTATCACAAAGAACGCCACCACTGACGTCATCTTCTCCAAGAAGCTGGTCATGTGATTCAACGACCAGATCACGAAGCAGGTCACGTGCTTCACCGACCAGGAAAGTCGGAAGTGAGTTCTTCAGAACTCACGTCTACTGTGATTCCAGTCCCTGCTTTGCACACCCAGCCTTGTTGTCGGTAGTGGGTTTTTTGTGAACAGTCAGAATACTGTTAGCTGCTGGTTATGTGTCGCACAAAGAACGTGACCACTGATGGCATCTCCAATCAACCAATCGCGTGTCTTTCCGACCAACAAGCTGGTCACGTGACAAGCCGAACAACAATTGCTTCTAAAAATAGTTCACAGGGGCTTTCCCAGCAACTGTCAAATCTACAAATAAGATGTGCGTTTTTAAAAGAAATACTTTAATTTATGAAGGAACCCTACAGTAAGCTGGATTCAACACAAAAGATAGTTGTTAAATTGTTTCAACAACTGGTTACAGAGCATACCGACCGGCTACACAGCCTTGTACAGTGTACCCCACCAACTGGTTACAGAGTCTACCGACCGGCTGTCGGCCTCACAGCCCTTAATGTACATTGCTTCAATCATCCGGTTACAGATTCAGCTTGCAGTAAACCAAGTTTTTTAAACAGAATATAGCTGGTAAATTGCATCAGCAACTGGTTAGAGTGTACCGACCGGATACCAGCTTCACAGCTTTGCATAGCTTACCCAACCCAACCAGTTACAGAACCCTCCGACCTGGTCCATTCAACTATGTGTTTATTCTGGGGAGGCAGACAGTAAGCATCTTCAATATATGGCTTCAACCGACCGGTTACAGAGTCTATCGACCGGCCACACAGCCTGCACTGAATAGTTTTCTTCACATTAGCCTATTAGAGCCTTCCTGCCTGTTACCAACCAGCATCAAGAATCAACCAACCCACAGGTCTTGGAGGTCCGGCTGGCTACTCTTCATCAGCAGCCTATTTACCGGCCTAAGACTGATAACAGGCCTAATAATGTGTAGTCCCTGACAGGAAGTGTTTTCCTACACAACTGCTTCAACCGGTTAGAGCTCACCAACCGGTTACCAGCTATACAGTTTTCACTGAGCAATTGTGCTTCACACCAGCTAGTTACAGAGGCTACCAACCTGCTATCAGGTGCAATTACTGTCTTGCCCCTTTTCAATAGGGGGATCTCCTAGTTAGTAGACCGGTAACACAATTCAATAGTCAGCCTAGCCTACTAGTTTTACAGGTTACAGAGTATCACAGGCTACAGAGAATTACTGGCCAAAAATTCCTGGTTATGGAGAAAACAAATGGGTCTTTTGAACAGCAAGAGAAAAGGTGTTGGTCCACACTCAAACAACATGTACATGCTCCAACTTACAGGTGACTAGCCCGGGACCAAGAGTCTATAAAATGTGAAGAGTTGTGTCAGCCCCACCGGACTGGACCACAACAATAACAGATGGACTGTTAACTGTTTTCATTGTCACCAGGCCGGACCAGTGTCCAGAGAGACAGTAAATGTTTTTTAGTTTACCAATATCCCAAATGTTGCACTAAATTTACCTGAAGGGGCCAGATCAAATCACCTTTGGGAACTTAGGAAACCTTGGGAGCTGGACCCTAGGTAGTACAATTTTGAAGGACTACACCCTCCCTTTCCAGACCAGACCAGACTTACAAGGACCTTGTACATCATAAGCTGCCATGTCATCCTCCACAGGAACCTCTACTGGCTGCAGACATTACATCAGCTTATGAACAAAAACAAGAGGAGAGTGCCCGTGAACGGGCACTGTGTCAGCTGACTGAGTGTTTTTGATTTGTGAAGGTGATTAGAGGACATAATAATTATCAGGAAAAGGGCTGTACAGAAATACAGTAAATGGTAACCGAACAGCAAGTTCGAAAGAAATTCCGAAGCTGACAGAAGAAAAGGATAAAAAAGTTGTGCCCTGTAAATGGTATTATGAAGGAAAATAACAAGGTAATTGTTTAAGTGTAAAAAATAGGTTAAAACATATTTAAAGAAATACTACAAATGCAATATCCTCGTTCGACCTTGAAGAAGGGGTCCAAGGTCAAATCTAACCACACAAATACATTCCCAGCCCATGATTTCCTATGGTTTACCATTCCAAACCTCTATGACCAATTATAAATGAGTTATAAGCACTTTTAAGCTTGGCTGTCCTCATTTGACCTTGAAGGAGTGGTCCAAAGGTCAAATCTGACCATACCAAAAGATTCCGAGCCAATGATTTCCTATGGGATGGTTTACCATCCCAAATCTCTGTCACCAATAATAAGCGAGTTGTAGGCACTTTCAATTTTCGCTATCCTCATTTGACCTTGAAGGAGGGTTCCAAGGTCAAATCGGACCATATCAACAGATTCACAGCCCATGATTTCCTGTCTGTTTACCATCCCAAACCTCTGGGACCAATAATAAGCGAGTTATAAGCACTTTTAAGTTTGGCTATCCTTGTTTGACCTTGAAGGAGGGGTCATTGAAGGTCAAATCTGACCACACCAAAAGATTCCCACCCCATGATTTCCTACAGGTTGGTTTATCATCCCAAACCTCTAGGATCAATAATAAGGGAGATATAAGCACTTTTCATGACTGACAAAAAACACCTGTGGTGGCCATATTGTTTCTCAAAATGAGGCCAAAAATATTCCCAGACAACATTTTATGGTTATTAATATATACTGCAAACTTAAGAAAGCTAGCTATAATATTTTTTTCATCAGAGCAGTAATGGTGAAATCTCTCTCTACACACTGCGGCTATCCAGTGGATACAATGATTTACTCAACAGTGAGAACCTGAAAGTAGCTATTGCTCAGCTATGCCATGACATAGAGGTCTGCAATTTCACTATGTTATAGCTGACCAAAAATTCTGTGAATAACATATTTAACAAATTACTCTAAATGTAATAGTTTTCAAGTTACAACTGATTTACTCAACAGTGAGAACCTCAAAGGAACTATTACTCAGCTATGCAATGAGCTACATGTCTGAAATTTTACTATGTTATAGCTAACCCAAAAGTAGGTGAACAACATATTTAAGCAAACTACTGTAAATGCAATAGTTTTCAAGCTACAACTGATTTACTCAATAGTGAGAACCTGAAAATAGCTATTGCTCCGCTATGCCATGAGCTATAGGTCTGTAATTTCACTATGTTATAGCTGACCCAAAAGTAGGTGAACAATATATTTTAACAAAATACTCCAAATGCAATATTTTTCAAGTTATAGCTGATTTACTCAACAGTCAGTACCTGAGAATAGCTATTGCTCAGTTGTGCCATGAGCTATAGGTCTATAATTTCACTATGTTATAGCTGACCCAAAAGTAGCTGAATAACATATTCGCACAAAATTTCTGTAAATGAAATAGTTTTCCAATTATAACTGATTTACTCAACAGTGAGAAGTTCAAAGTAGCTATTACTCAGCTATGAAATGAGCCACAGGTCTGAAACTTCACTATGTTATAGCTGACCCCAAAATAGGTGAATAACATATTGAAACAAAATACTCTAAATGCAATAGTTTTCAAGTTATAAGTGATTTACTCAACAGTGATAACCTAAAAGTAGCTATTACTCAGCTATGCCATGAGCTACAGGTCTGAAATTTTACTATGTTATAGCTGGCCCAAAAGTAGCTGAATAACATATTTATACGAAATTCTCTAAATGCAATAGTTTTTAAGTTACAAGTGATTTTACTCATGATGGAAGTTACTGAAAAGCCCAAAAGTAGCTATTACTCACTTAGCTATTGAGACAGACACCCAACTTACTCACCATATTGTAGCTATGAAAAAAGTAGCTGAATAACATATTTTAACAAAATGCTCTAAATGCAACACTTTTCAAGTTAAAAGTGATTTACTCAACAGTGATAACCTAAAAGTAGCTGCTACTCAGCTATGCCATGAGCTACAGGTCTGAAATTTTACTATGTTATAGCTGACCCAAAAGTAGCTGAATAACATATTTATACGAAATTCTCTAAATGCAATAGTTTTCAAGTTATAAGCGATTTACTCAACAGTGATAACCTAAAAGTAGCTATTACTCAGCTATGCCATGAGCTACAGGTCTGAAATTTCACTATGTTATAGCTGGCCCAAAAGTGGCTGAATAACATATTTATACGAAATTCTCTAAATGCAATAGTTTTTAAGTTACAAGTGATTTTACTCATAATGGTAGTTACTGAAAAGCCCAAAAGTAGCTATTACTCACTTAGCTATTGAGACAGATACCCAACTTACTCGCCATATTGTAGCTATGAAAAAAGTAGTTGAACAACATATTTTCACAAAATGCTGTAAATGCAACACTTTTGAAGTTATAAGTGATTTAGTGCATGATTTCATGAATTTTAATGCATTAAAAATTATTAAAAAAATTTATTAAAAAAAAAGTAAGACAGATCCAGGTCTCATACTCACACAAGAGAATCTACCTCTGGCCTAGTACATATATGCAAGATATGAGAGAAATCCCTGCAATAGTCACTGAGAAAATTGTGATAAAAAGTTGAAATTTTCACACTTTTGGTGGGGGTACCCCCCTTGTAATGTCTCTAGCAAACAGACGAACAGACAGATTTGCATGCCTTGAACAATTTTTCATCCTCGATAGATAAGGTATCTTTTTAAAAAAAACAGCATGTCTCTAGGCCTTGTAGTTTTGGAGAAGAAGTTGTTCACGGGGACGCGTACGCCCACGCCGCAGAGTGATGACATAATGTCAGCTGACTGACCACTCAGCTGACATAAAAAAGTGTGGAGACACTGGAAACCATCAGAACCTCACTCCAACAAGGGGAGTGGGTTACCTCTATACTTTTCAAGGATGCCTACTTCCATATACCAATACAGGAACAGTCCAGGAAATATCTGAGATTTCATGTCCAGGGTCGGACATACCAATTCAAAGCTCTGCCTTTCGGTCTGTCCACAGCACCCTTGGAGTTCACTGTAATAACAAGGAGGTGAAACTGATGGCCATACACAAGGATATAGGAATCCACCAGTACCTAGATGACTGGTTGGTGCAAGCCAGACCCCACCTGGTTAGTCTCCAAAACACTTGAGGCCTACTGCGCATGAGACCCATACAGTGGCATCTCAAAATCTACTGGAGGGTACCAGAGTCACGAAAAAAAGGGGATTCCAATTCCCAGTCCCTGCACCCCCACTTACAATGGTGGCTAAATGAAGACAATGTTCTCACAGGTCAACCATTACACCCAATAAAACATGCTCTGCAAATATTGACAGACGCTTCACAAGAAGCGTGGGGTGCTCACTTAAATGAACGCGCTGCAAGAGGGTCCTGGTCACCTCCAGAAAGCAGGCTGCATATAAACTATCTGGATCTTAAAGCAGTCTTTCTGACTTTAAAAGAGTTCTAAGACCTTTGCTCAAACAAGGTAGTACTTGTAGCAACCAAGAACACCACAGTAGTGTCATACATAAACAAGGAAGGAGACATGTCAGGCCCTCTTTGTGCGACTACTGTGGCGAATCTTGACCTGGTGTACCAGGAAACAAGTGACTCTAAAGCCTGACACGTTCCAGGTCGGCTGAGCGTGGTAGCAGACAAGCTATCCAGGCTAAGCCAGACTATCCAAACAGAGTGGTTTCTCCTTCCAGAAGGTCTTCCACTCAATATGCAGCAGGTGGCACCGGCCCAAAATAGACTTATTTGCCACGAGGTTCAACAACAAGTTGCCTCTGTTTGTGTCACCGGTACCGGATCCCCTGGCCACAGCAGTGGATACTCTCAGTCGACCATGGTAGGATCTGAAAGCATACACCTTCCCACCATCAGCCACATTGGACAAAGTGGTGGAGAAGTTGCAAGACTCCCCATGCAAGAGAATCATTCTGATTGCTCCGGGGTGGCCCAACATGCCTTGGTTTTGGGATCTAGTGGCCATGTCCAGCCAAATCCCACTGAGCCTGCCCAATCTGCCCAACCTCTCGACAGCCATTCAATCAGATCCCTCACAGAAATCTGACAAATCTTAATCTTCATGCAGGGCTCCTAGAGCCTCAGCAATCGAGGAGCAGGGCTTGTCTGAGGCAGTGGCAGCAAGAAAAGGGGATCAATCAGATCAGTCTATGAGGCAAGTGGGTCATTTTTACAAGTGATGTATCATTCATCAGGTGGACTTCGGGGCACCTCCTGTAAAGTCAGTTGCTGACTTCCTTATGTACCTGTTTCAGGACAGGAAGTTACAGCCCAGCACCATTGATGGTTACAGGTCAGCCATTGCTGATAGACTGGGAAATTCGCCCATCAATATCAGTAAGGATGAAAATCTCACTCGTCTCCTGGATAGTTTCCACCGAGACAGACCCAAAGGCCGGAAGGGAATCCCCTCCTGGAACCTCTTCCGGGTTTTTGCACCAGCTGACAAGGTTCATTTTGAACCAATTAAAGAGACCTCCTTGAAGCATTTGACCTTCAAGACAGTTTTCCTCTTGGCCCTGGGGTCGGGCAAGTGTAGAAGTGAGATACATGCTTGGCAAAACAGAAATATTAGACACCAATCCGACTGTCAAAGGTGTCCCTCTACCAATCACCCAGCTTTCTCTCCAAGAATCAGCTGGTCAGAGGGTCCAGACAGTGTGGCCCCAGGGGTTATAACAGCCCTGGCCCCAACTCTCGATAGATCCCTCAAGTCTGACAGGTCCTCTGTCCAGTCATAGCATTGCACTACTATTTGGACAGGACCCCAGACCTCAGGCATAATAAGGTGGTTTTTGTTTCCTTTAAGAAAGGTTTCGACAAAGACATCTCACCTGCCACTATCTCCTCTTGGATCAAGCAGACTGTGATCCTATGTTATGAGCTCTCTGACCAGGAGGCCCACACTTTACATCAGGTTAAAGCCCATGAGGTCGAGGCTTTTGATGCTTCTAAGGTCTTCCAGTCTGGAGTTTCCTTAGATCCAGTCTTGTCAGCCTGCCACTGAAGTCACATAATACCTTTACACAGTTCTATCTGAAGGGCGGGGTTTGGGCTGATTCAGAGCTTTACCAATTGGGCTCGGTAGTGGCTGCTCAGCAGATCCACAAGAGTCCCTTAGATTGAGGAGATTTGTATATATGTATAAACAGTTCTTCATGTACATAAGAATTAAGTGTGGCGTGCTTCCTTTGGGAGGTTTATTTACATTTTGGGACTGAACTCATCCCTCTCTTCCCCTACCTCAGAGCAGGTCTGCAAAAAGGGGGGGGGGGGCGACGGCAGTATAGCCCCGGGTAACCGGCTGCTGGCAACCGACCATGGCCATACAGGGTTTCCTGACCTTAAGGTCAACTCAGGCCTCGGCCTATAGGTCTCCTGACGAAGTCAGCCTAGACCATAGGTTAAACTGTGCTATTACTTGTGAGTTCACATAAGTCCCTAGTAACTTACCCGCTGACCAAGCGGTAGTTATTCAGCAATTGTCCATTGGATAGGATGTATTAACGCAATAAAATTGCAAATTTAATAAGTAAATTAAATTTTTATAAGTTAATACCCTATCCAATGGACACACAAGACCCTCCCACTGACCCTGCTATCAGCTAACTAGGGGTCTAATAGGTTTAGACAACGAAAAAGATGCCATGAAGTCACTCTATCTAGACAGGAAGGAAGTATGATGCGTTACCTTGCGAGTGCACAGTACTAGGGACCAGCCGGCCAGTGGAGACACATGACGTCTTTTTCTGGCGTTTGGCGGACCTGTCTACGCCGACTGGATTAGCAATTGTCCATTGGATAGGGTATTAACTTATAAAACTTTAATTTACTTATTAAATTTGCAACTTAATATATTATCAGATAAGATATTAGGTGGGTGAGGGACATAGTTAGAAAGCTATAGGGCTTAAAGTGGAAAAAAGATCATAAATTTGTCCCCATTGCCATTTTTTTTTTAACTTTTAGGTGGCCTCAAAATTAAAACTACAGACCTTACATTTTCTACAAGATCAGATATATAGAACTTATATTTACAATGGTCAGAGTCCAGTCAGATTTGTCATAGGTTCAATCTTTATGGGCCTTAAACACAATTTTTATGTTAACATAAATTCTTGATTTTTTTTACCCATGTAAGAGGATATATTAATTTGCTCTCAGAAAAAAAATTGGCCATACGAGCCACATATTTTGTGACCTAGACAGCTTTAAGTGACTGAAGCAGTGTGGGAAATTTGTGCCGCTGGCCTGGTAGCCGCTGTCTACATCTCCGAGGACTTCTTGGTCATGTAGAATTCTTTAATTTTAAAGGAAATAGCCAAAACCTTGCAATTTCTGTCCATATTTCATCTCACATTGGTAGTTTGTATTATCGTTCATCGCAAGAACCATTCAAAATGTTTCCGCTGTTAATATTTTAGCCATCTAAATTGAAAGAATATTCAGTGTGAGGTTTTCATTTCCATCTTTTTAATACGTCATTTTCAAAGATTTTGGTGTGTTTCAGGCTTTTTGACTCAATTTTCTATGCCATTAGTACAATTTGACACCTTATCAAATACGTTTTCGATAAAGTGCTTGGGTAAACTATTGGATGAAGTAACAGAGGAATTTGGTCGGTTAATGTATAAAAATGAAGGAAAAATGTGATTGGCCATTGATGAGGATTTTTTTTTTTGTTCATTTTTTTTTCTTTTTCTTCTTTTTTCCATTGATGAAGATGTTAAAAATTCAGCAGTAAGCAATGACCCTTATTACTCTGCGAGTAAGATGAGGAGTCCGATTATGGCTCTTCTGAGAGATATACATTGACAATTTTCAATAATTTTACACCTATTTTTTCTTACAAGTGATGGTATATTGTAAGCTGTAAAGTTTGTTGAATAAAAAATAAAAGATTCCCATTTGAAAATTTCCCCATTTTTAGGTTTTAAAATTAATAATGGCAAACAACTTTTCAGTTGGCCCCATTAACTTTTTCAAGTTACTGGCCCTGTTGGCCAGCAAAAAATTGTACCAGTCGTGAACTCTGAGTCATGCATCTTTTTGGTAGCCAGCAAATAAGCATTTTACTTAATTTGGTGTTATTGTAAATTTGAGTAAAAATGGAGAGGAAATTGATAAAAAAAACAATAAAAGTGTCCATTGTTTGTAAACAGAACTCATCTTGGCGCATACATGAACCTTATATTTTCGACATCCAGCACAGCAGAGATTCTCTGCAAGCGTAAGACTGGTTACAAAGAGCGAGTTTGGCCTGGTATGTTGAGTGTGAAGAGGATAAATCTTGCGCATGCGCAGATGGTGTATTCTGAAGTGAGACTCATCTTGGATTAAAGAAACAAACGGTAATAGGGAAAACACTGTTTCAGTTTAAGCAATAATTATAATAAAAATTATTATGGGTGTTATTTAATTTCTGGTGATACGAAAATGCATAAACATGACTAACCAGATTTTAACTGCAGGACCTGCAACTTTCAAGTCAGGCATGCAATTTTTTGGTGGAGCAAGTCCTGCAGTAACTTTCAACGAATTTCCTACACTAGGCTAAAGGTCCGTTTCTGACCTTAAGGTGGCCATAACCTCAGTATTATTTGGAGTCATAAGGTCATCTTAAAATACGGTTCAACTCCAAATACATGTGTATGCCAAGTTGAAATGTAATCTATGAATGTTTTTGAGTTATCGCACACACAAAACGTAGTGGTGGTCTAACCAATGTGAAACCAGTATATCCTGGAACTTTTGCTGGGAATGTAACAAATGTATACCTTCCTACTTTTTAGACTTTCTTGGAGGCTTATCTGCTGTTTGACACTGTTAACTCCTCTCAGACCAAACATTTTTGTTGGTATCGCAAGATCAACTTAACTGTATGGTCTGATCAAAAGTCGAACAGTCTGAAACACTCAATTATAGCTACAAACGCATTAAAAGTATGCACAATGAAATTACATTTTCATCGACAAATTTGACTGTTGAGGAAAAAAGGTTTTAGCTTGGAAAAAAAAAAGGCTAAAAAAGGTTTTCATGCCATTTTTCAGCGTAAAAAAAAAAGGTTTTTCTGGAAAAAATGAGAAAAAAAAGGGGTTTTTTTCCAGCAAAAAAAGAGGCTAAAACCTTTTTAAAAGGTTCCCCTGGGATGCCTGAAAATGACCAGTCATTTCTAGGATTTTATTAAGGATTTGGTATGGGCACCATTTTGGAGGGTCTCTGCACAATTTTTTTTTTTTTTTGATTTTGTGTAGACTGCAAGCATCTCATAATTATGGATAGTGCTACCCTATCTGTTCAAGCTTGATTTTGAGTACAGACTTGCTCCAAGTTTTTGTATCCATCAGTAACCTGAAGTTAAACTTACAGGAGTTCATTATACCATAAGCATTGTAGAGTAAGAGGGATAGAATCTGAAAAAAACAGGGCTGGCTGTTCCAGTACCCATACATTATATAAAAGACTAAAGGTCTTGGTGAAAGTCTATTTTGAGTAAAATGATAAAGCTCGTCACGCATCACCTTAGTTATATAGAGTATTGAATTTACTTGCAGGTTTTACCCAGGATTAATTCCCATTTGTAATATCTTCTGGCAGAAGAAGCTTAAATGTGCATTAGTTTTTTTCTTTTACAGAGAATAAATTTTATTCCTGATTGGTAGATAAATGTACTTAAAACTCAGGCTATTTACTTTATGACCACTTAAGCTCCCAAACATAACTTCATTCCACTGATTTTGAACTAATTCACTGACCAAATAGAAGTTTCCTGATACATTTAATTTGTTCCTCTCATATTGTATACATTACACAGAACTGTTTATTGACCATATGGTGCATAGGTTTAAGTAAGGGTTTCACATCCCATTTACAAGCCAGTCAAATAAATGGTGGGGGGAATTATTGCCGTTTCAGCTGTATTGATCAAGTTCAACTTACTAACAAAGAACTTCGCATTTTACTGAACTGATTCAGCTACTTTCCAGGAAGATTGTGTGCAAGTTATAAATCTCCAGTTGTATGATGGAGATTAAGTACTGTGCAAGTACTCATATTACTTAAGCTCCAGTACTTACAGAGTACCCAGGTACCTAAACAGAATTAACTTACACACAGGATTTTTCCCCCCAACCTTGAAAGTGGTTCAGCTACATTTTCTGTGGAGTACCCTGTGTACAATTTTTAGGTGTGTAACTCTGCTATTCTATTCAGCTTTTCAAAAACTTTTTAAGTAAAAGTTAGAAACAAACTTTTCGCTCATGTCGGCTCGGTCAAACTTTATCCTCCCACATCAAAACTATGCTTAGTTACCAACTAATTAATAGTAGAGATGGGATGGTAGTTCCGGTATTTCGGTATCGACAGCATTTTACTGAAATACCGTGATGAAATTTTACAACCGCCACTTCGCTTGTCAGAACATATAATGGAAGTAAGAGTTAAAATATTAGAAACATACCTGAAATCTGAAGAAATTATAAGGTTTTATCCCCAATTTACTTACTGGTACATGCATTTATAGTAATAGTGATTTTTTGGTTACATTTATTTATAACCTCAATCTCGCTTGTCAGCCCATACAACTCAAGGAAAACTTAAAATATTGGGAACAAACAAGAAATCTGAAGAAATTATAAACTTTTATCTCGTATTTCATGCATTTGGTCACTTTTATTGTGATGTCGTAAAGAGGAAACATCCATGTTAGTTTGGGGTGTACTAAAATGCGGAATTCCGGAATCGGTACGGCTTTGCATTGGCGACCTACCGATATACATATGTTTGTACTGTCCCATCCCTAATTAATAGCTACATTTTGAATTCTATAAAGTGAACATATTTAGTTATTTATTTGGGGTTTTATGTTGCTTTCAAAACTGTACAGGTCATATCACTACAGGTAGTTGGAAGGGCAGAGGAAACCAGTACACAGAGTTCGTCAGGGTTCTGTACTATAAACTGCCTACCAATGGCAAGCAACTACCAGCTTTCCCACTTGAGGCCGCGCCGGGAACCGAACCCTGGCCTCAGTGGTGGGAGGTGAGTGTTACCACTCTGTTACTGTGGCCCCATAAAGTGCACATAATGTGGTATTCTGTTGCACTTACAGTGTTGATTCTAGAAATTTTGTAACGTGGGGGCAGTTGCCGTGACAGGAGTCACTTCCTTTATAAAATAGAACCCTCAACAAAGATCTAAGACTTTAAACTTAAGAACTCACGGCCATAGCTCCATTAATATTCATGAGAAGATATGAGGTAACACGCATGCTGTATGAACTGGTTCAACAGTATTGTCGTTAGTATCCGACGTTTGCATCATCCACTTTCAAACTGTAGTAATCGTTTTGTTTTCATATGAAATAACATTTTTCAATGAAAAAACGACCAAATATAGCCTTCATGATGATAAAATTAAAGGATTCTCGCGAAACGATCGGTGCCCCACCATCTTGTAAACATGCGGGATCGCGTCTTCTACCGAACGCGCCGAATATATACCGAATTGCGGGCTAGTACTAAAACTCGCGAGATATCGTGTATCCCACGCTCTAGAAGCATCACTGACTTACTGCAATTAATAGCTAGCAATTAAGTGTTTTTATCTATTTTCAAGAAAGCCCCAATAATGCAAGTACCACGAAGAAACCACAAGCTATATTTTTTTCTCCATTATTCGACTTTGGAGTTATCATATACTACTGATCAGATATGCAACTTTCCGAAGCCACACTATGATGCCTTTACCAGCCTTTGAAGAGGAAAACAAAAACTATTCCAGTGACTGTTTATTCATGTTTTAGACACAAGATTCTGTTACAGTTCAATTTTATGACACAAGAACACAGGCACCACCAGCAGCAACAATCTTCTTCTGAGCTGAACTGCTGAACAGCTTGGCCTTCACAATCACTGGCTGCTTTGGTAAATGGCCTTTACCCAAAACTTTGTAGTAACCCTGCAAAACAGAAAAGACCAGGTATAAGGAAATGGCTCAGAGCCATGCCACAATTATGTACAAATGTTTGTTTGCAAGCTTTTAATCCTCTTGAGCTTTTATATTTTGGAAAAGTGATTATAACAGATATGTCAAGGATATGTTAGAATGAAGTGTTGAGGGATGGCAGTGAAGGCTGAAAATCTTCAATTCTCCCCTTTTGATTATGGATGCCAAAATGGCATGACCATTGCTTTCATTGTAAACAGATTCTGTCGATTTTTTTATTGGGGGTTTTACGTCGCTTTCAACACTGTACAGGTCATATCACGACGGGTAGTTGGAAGGGCAGAGGAAACCAGTACATACAGTTGGTCAAGGTTCTGTACTGTAAACTGCCGACCAACGGTAAGCAACTACCAGCTTTCCCACTTGGAGGCCGTGCCAGGAACCGAACCCCGGCCTCAGAGGTGGGAGGCTAGTGTTACCACTCTGCCAGATTCTGTCGAATACCCTAAATGGTAGAAACTCAGAAATCTATCTGTGGTGGTCTATTTTTCACAGCGACTGCAACCCATTTCCTCTGTAAATTAATTACCTGACTGCTATCACTGATCTCATCTTCATTTGTCTGTTTAATTGGCTAAAATCTGTTACTATAGTGATCACTAGTGAGTGGATGATTACATGTGTCCTCGATTAATCGTCTATGTCAGGATACAATCGCAGTTGGTTACAATTTCTATCAATCTATTATTTAGCTTAAATCTTACCTTTGTTTATGCACCTCAATATCCACAAACTTTTTAAAAATAATAAAATCAATAGGTTTATTATAAATTTGGGGTTTATGTCTACCGCCATTTACCGGAATTGAGTGCTTTTAGTTCAAAAAGTCTGGAATGTAAACAACATGCTGGAAAGTGTTTCATCATATAGTGGCCCACAATTGGGTATAAAATTTGATTATAGCTCCACTATTAACAGAGAGCCATTGATGCAAGGAATCTAAAACAGTAAAAGCAAATAGGTCTGTAAACACGAAGCAGTGTTGCATTGTATTCAGAGTTTTTTTTTTTAACATAATTTTTATTTCTATGATGCTGTGACTCACACTATTGAAAAGGGTTAGCACCATATATAGCATTTGATAAAATCACATTTGTGGAGAAAAAAAATCATTGAATAAAAAGATTGTTTTTTTAACAAATAAGAGAATAGGACACTGACAAGTATTTTTCCCAAAGGATACCAAAACGATTCCCAGACAAGCTCTTGAAACAAAGAACTTATCCAACAAATTTGAAGATTCTAGTTGTAAAACTTTTCTCAGGAGAGCAGAAACAAGAATGTATCTTTACACACAAATGTGACTGTACACCCCCATGTATTCACAGTAGTCATTGGGTGGATACAATTTCTTAATTGCAAACTTAATGATCACTAATAGTGTTGACGAAATTTTAAAATGTGCCAGAAGTCCCACCAGTGTGTGCGAGTGTGTGTGTGTGTGGGTGTGTGTGTGTGTGTGTGTGTGTGTGTGTGTGTGTGGGCGTGTGTGTGTGTCTTGTTCCTAGTCAATGCAGGAGAGTATCCTGTACACTGTGTATATTTTTATAGCAAATATATCAACTACTTACTGCTCTGACAACATCTATGACTGGAGCTTTGTCAGTCTTGTCTTTGTAGAACTCCCTGGTTTGATCCGACACAAGGGACCACAGTTTGTCCAAGTTCACAGTGGGGCACCAATACTTCTGTCTTGTCAAGTGAAAGTGCCTCATTCCAACTTTACCAAAGTATCCAGGATGGCTGGGAAAATAATGCATGAAATATAAACATTCTTTTGGTATATTCAAGTCAGCCACTTCACTTGGGCTCGAGTGAGTTGTCCCTTTCTATAAAGTACTCATTTGTAACTACTTCACTGATAAACAAATATACGTTTACTATTTTTCAGTGTAAAAATAGCCAGTGTAAGTGTGACTAGAATGAAGTTCCAAAAAAATAACATTTTTCTGGGGCCATTTTTCTGAGAATATTGGTTAAATTGTCAATATTAAGCAAGGACAGTTTTTGTTATATTGTACTCTGAATAATATTTATACACTGTTCTGTCCTTTAAGAGAAGTCCAGGGTAGTCATTGTACTTATGTGTAAACAAAAGGCCAAAGTAGGGGTTTCTATGTCCTGCTCAACAGCCAGGATCATATTGGGACAAGTGCCCAGGACTGTCACTTGCAGTGTTCGCTCTCGTCAAAAATGAATGCGAGACAGACCGTCTCCCTTCACTTGAAAAGGCGAGACAACTGTGAAAAGATGCGAGACATGTTTTGCGTCAGATATTTTGAAATATTTAGTTCCAATTTGGGACTTCCAAAAATCTTCTTTATTTAAATAATAAGAAATAGATGCTAAACTAAAAGTTCAAATAAATAAACTATTTAATGCTGTTTTTATTTGTCTTTTATTTTTTTGTAAATTTCACTTTTAAACCACATCTTAATGGCTGGGTGCTACTGGTTTTTTTTAATTTTAATTTTTTTAAACTTTATTATTATCTGGATTCATCAAATAAATAAATAAATTGCATTTCTTCTTTTTTTCTTTGAAGAAATATATTTTGTCTCTTCCGACAATAGACAAATTTCTTTGGTCAGAAGTTGTTTTGACTGTTTCGCCTGTGACACAATATGCAGAAGACGAGTTAAAAACTAGACCTAGCGCATCGGAGAACCGATGCAAATTGTATCCACCGTAAAGACAATGCACCAAAACCTCTAGGACCAATAATAAGCGAGTTATAAGCACTTTTAAGTTTGGCTGTCCTCATTTGACCTTCAAGGAGGGGCCCAAGGTCAAATCCGAGCACACCAGAAGATTCCCAGCGCATGATTTCCTATATGTTGGTTTACCATCCCAAACATCTAGGATCAATAATAAGTGAGTTATAAGCACTTTTAAGTTTGGCTGTCCTCATTTGACCTTCAAGGAGGGGCCCAAGGTCAAATCCGACCACACCAGAAGATTCCCAGCCCATGATTTTCTATATATTGGTTTACCATCCCAAACCTCTAGGACCAATAATAAGCGAGTTATAGGCACTTTTACCTTTGGCTATCCTCATTTGACCTTGAAGGTCAAGGTCAAATCCGACCACACCAGAAGATTCCCAACCCATGATTTCCTATATGCTGGTTTACCATGCCAAAACTCTAGGACCAATAATAAGCGAGTTATAAGCACTTTTAAGTTTGGCTGTCCTCGTTTGACCTTGAAGGAGGGACCCAAGGTCAAATCCGACCACGCCAGAAGATTCCCAGCCCATGATTTCCTATAGGTTGCTTTACCATCCCAAACCTCTAAAACCAATAATAAGCGAGTTATAAGCACTTTTAAGTTTGGCTGTCCTCATTTGACCTTGAACGAGGGGCCCAAGGTCAAATCCGACCACACCAAAAGATTCCCAGCCCATGAATTCCTATATGCTGGTTTACCATCCCAAACCTGTACACCCAATAATAAGCAAGTTATAAGCACTTTTAAGTTTGGCTGTCCTCATTTGACCTTGAAGGAGGGGCCCAAGGTCAAATCCAACCACGCCAGAAGATTCCCAGCCCACGATTTCCTATATGTTGGTTTACCATCCCAAACCTCTAGGACCAATAATAAGCAAGTTATAAGCACTTTTAAGTTTGGCTGTCCTCATTTGACCTTGAAGGAGGGGCCCAAGGTCAAATCTGACCACACCAGAAGATTCCCAGCCCATGATTTTCTATATGTTGGTTTACCATCCCAAACCTCTAGGACCAATAATAAGTGAGTTATAAGCACTTTTAAGTTTGGCTGTCCTCATTTGACCTTGAAGGAGGGGCCCAAGGTCAAATCCGACCACACCAGAAGATTCCCAGCCCATGAATTCCTATATGCTGGTTTACCATCCCAAACCTGTACACCCAATAATAAGCAAGTTATAAGCACTTTTAAGTTTGGCTGTCCTCATTTGACCTTGAAGGAGGGGCCCAAGGTCAAATCCAACCACGCCAGAAGATTCCCAGCCCACGATTTCCTATATGTTGGTTTACCATCCCAAACCTCTAGGACCAATAATAAGCAAGTTATAAGCACTTTTAAGTTTGGCTGTCCTCATTTGACCTTGAAGGAGGGGCCCAAGGTCAAATCCGACCACACCAGAAGATTCCCAGCCAATGATTTCCTATATGTTGGTTTACCATCCCAAACCTCTAGGATCGATAATAAGCGAGTTATAAGCACTTTTAAGTTTGGCTATCCTCGTTTGACCTTGAAGGAGGGGTCCAAGGTCAAATCTGACCACATCAGAAGATTCGCAGGACATGATTTCCTATATGTTGGCTTCACATTGCAAACCTCTAGGACCAATAATAAGGGACATATAGGCACTTTTAAAGTCCGCTATGTGGGTTACTTCGGCACTCCGTGGATGACCTTGAGTTAGGAGCTTCAAGGTCAAATGTGTGCAAGGTTGTAGAGGACATGTATATGTGTCATACATATCACCTATGAAGAGATTCAACCTTCTACCTATGAGGAACAGCCAGTAGAAAAATGTAGATTATTTTCAAAGAAATGCCCGTGGCGGCCATCTTGTTTTTCAGAATGAGGCTATTTTCCTTCCCAGAGAAGCTTACCCGCCAATGAAGATATCCTGCAAATTTGGTGAACCTAGCTGCTGTTTTCCTCTTAGAGCGTTAACGCCGAAAATCTCTCTACGCGCGGCAGCGTAGCGAACACTAAACCTCTAGGACCAATAATAAGTGAGTTATAAGCACTTTTAAGTTTGGCTGTCCTCATTTGACCTTCAAGGAGGGGCCCAAGGTCAAATCCGAGTACACCAGAAGATTCCCAGCGCATGATTTCCTATATGTTGGTTTACCATCCCAAACATCTAGGACCAATAATAAGTGAGTTATAAGCACTTTCAAGTTTGGCTGTCCTCATTTGACCTTCAAGGAGGGGCCCAAGGTCAAATCCGACCACACCAGAAGATTCCCAGCCCATGATTTTCTATATATTGGTTTACCATCCCAAACCTCTAGGACCAATAATAAGCGAGTTATAGGCACTTTTACCTTTGGCTATCCTCGTTTGACCTTGAAGGAGGGGCCCAAGGTCAAATCCGACCACACCAGAAGATTCCCAACCCATGATTTCCTATATGCTGGTTTACCATGCCAAAACTCTAGGACCAATAATAAGCGAGTTATAAGCACTTTTAAGTTTGGCTATCCTCGTTTGACCTTGAAGGAGGGGTCCAAGGTCAAATCTGACCACATCAGAAGATTCGCAGGACATGATTTCCTATATGCTGGCTTCACATTGCAAACCTCTAGGACCAATAATAAGGGACATATAGGCACTTTTAAAGTCCGCTATGTGGGTTACTTCGGCACTCCGTGGATGACCTTGAGTTAGGAGCTTCAAGGTCAAATGTGTGCAAGGTTGTAGAGGACATGTATATGTGTCATACATATCACCTATGAAGAGATTCAACCTTCTACCTATGAGGAACAGCCAGTAGAAAAATGTAGATTATTTTCAAAGAAATGCCCGTGGCGGCCATCTTGTTTTTCAGAATGAGGCTATTTTCCTTCCCAGAGAAGCTTACCCCCCAATGAAGATATCCTGCAAATTTGGTGAACCTAGCTGCTGTTATTTTCCTCTTAGAGCGTTAACGCCGAAAATCTCTAGCAGTCTGCTCTATCTAGCACGGTTTTCAAGCTCTCCCAAAAGTAGGTGAATGATTAACTTGAGAAAAATTGGCTATCTGCAATACTTTTAGAGATAATTCACATTTACTCATTTTGAGTAGGTGAGTAATTAGCTATGGGTCTGAAACTTCACCATGTGAAAGCTCTCCCACAAGTAGATGAAGGAGTATTTGATAAAAATTGGGTATCCGCAATACTTTTACAGATAATTAGCATTTAGTCATTTTGAGTAGGTGAATAAATAGCTATGGGTCTGAAACTTCACAGAGTGAAAGCTCTCCCAAAAGTAGGTGAATGAGTTATTTGGGAAAAATTGGCTATCTGCAATACTTTTAGAGATAATTCACATTTACTCATTTTGAGTAGGTGAATAATTAGCTATGGGTCTGAAACTTCACCAAGTGAAAGCTCTGCCAAAAGTAGGTGAATGAGTTATTTGAGAAAAATTGGCTATCTGCAATACTTTTAGAGATAATTCGCATTTACTCATTTTGAGTAGGTGAGTAATTAGCTATGGGTCTGAAACTTCACCAAGTGAAAGCTCTCCCAAAAGTAGGTGAATGAGTTATTTGAGAAAAATGGGCTATCTGCAATACTTTTAGAGATAATTCGCATTTACTCATTTTGAGTAGGTGAGTAATTAGCTATGGGTCTGAAACTTCACCATGTGAAAGCTCTCCCAAAAGTAGGTGAATGATTAACTTGAGAAAAATTGGCTATCTGCAATACTTTTAGAGATAATTTGCATTTACTCATTTTGAGTAGGTGAGTAATTAGCTATGGGTCTGAAACTTCACCAAGTGAAAGCTCTCCCAAAAGTAGGTGAATGAGTTATTTCAGAAAAATTGGCTATCTGCAATACTTTTAGATAATTCGCATTTACTCATTTTGAGTAGGTGAGTAATTAGCTATGGGTCTGAAACTTCACCAAGTGAAAGCTCTCCCAAAAGTAGGTGAATGATTAATTTGAGAAAAATTGGCTATCTGCAATACTTTTAGAGATAATTCGCATTTAATCATTTTGAGTAGGTGAGTAATTAGCTATGGGTCTGAAACTTCACAGAGTGAAAGCTCTCCCAAAAGTAGGTGAATGAGTTATTTGATAAAAATTGGCTATCTGCAATACTTTTAGAGATAATTCGCATTTACTCATTTTGAGTAGGTGAGTAATTAGCTATGGGTCTGAAACTTCACCAAGTGAAAGCTCTCCCAAAAGTAGGTGAATGAGTGATTTGAGAAAAACTGGCTATCTGCAATACTTTTAGAGATAATTCGCATTTACTCATTTTGAGTAGGTGAGTAATTAGCTATGGGTCTGAAACTTCACCAAGTGAAAGCTCTCCCAAAAGTAGGTGAATGATTAATTTGAGAAAAATTGGCTATCTGCAATACTTTTAGAGATAATTCGCATTTACTCATTTTGAGTAGGTGAGTAATTAGCTATGGGTCTGAAACTTCACCAAGTGAAAGCTCTCCCAAAAGTAGGTGAATGAGTTATTTGAGAAAAATTGGCTATCCGCAATACTTTTACAGATAATTAGCATTTACTCATTTTGAGTAGGTAACTAATTAGCTATGGGTCTGAAACTTCACCATGTGAAAGCTCTCCCAAAAGTAGGTGAATGAGTTATTTGAGAAAAATTGGCTATCTGCAATACTTTTAGAGATAATTCGCATTTACTCATTTTGAGTAGGTGAGTAATTAGCTATGGGTCTGAAACTTCACCAAGTGAAAGCTCTTCCAAAAGTAGGTGAATGAGTTATTTGAGAAAAATTGGCTATCTGCAATACTTTTAAGAGATAATTCGCAGTTACTCATTTTGAGTAGGTGAGTAATCATCTACGGGTCTGAAACTTCACCATGTGAAAGCTCTCCCAAAAGTACATGAATGAGTTATTTGATAAAAATTGGGTATCCGCAATAGTTTTTGAGATAATTACCATTTACTCATTTCGAGTAGGTGAGTAATTAGCTACGTGTCTGAAACTTCACCAAGTGAAAGCTCTTCCAAAAGTAGGTGAATGAGTTATTTGAGAAAAATTGGCCATCTGCAATACTTTTAGAGGTAATTCGCATTTACTCTTTTTGAGTGGGTGAGCAATTAGCTAAGGGTCTGAAACTTCACCAAGTGAAAGCTCTTTGGGATAGCTGCTCTGCAGAGACACCCTGAAGATAAAAAATTTCGTCGAAATCGCTCTATGTAGCACAGTTTTCGAAATATTAGCATTTTTGTGTTTTGCAATTTTTGCGCAAAAATTCGAAAAATCAAAATGGCCGCCATTTTTGGCAAGAAAAAAGTTTTTTGAAAATTGACATTGCTACTCTGCAGAGATACCCTGTGGGTCAAAAATTTCGTCGAAATCGCTCTATCTAGCACGGTTTTCGAGATATACGCATTTTTGTGTTTTGCAATTTTGCGAAAAATTCGAAAATTCAAAATGGCCGCCATTTTTTGCGAGAAATTTTTTGTTTGAAAATTGGCATGGCTACTCTGCAGAGATACCCTGCGGGTCAAAAATTTCGTCGAAATCGCTCTATCTAGCAGGGTTTTCGAGATATAAGCATTTTTATGTTTTGCAATTTTTGCGAAAAATTCGAAAATTCAAAATGGCCGCCATTTTTGGCGAGACAAATTTTTTTTCAAAATTGGGATAACTACTCTGTTGAGATACCCTGTGGGTCAAAAATTTCGTCGAAATCGCTCTATCTAGCACGGTTTTCGAGATATAAGCATTTTTGTGTTGCAATTTTTGCGAAAATTTCGAAAATTCAAAATGGCCGCCATTTTTGGCGAGACAAACATTTTTTGAAAATTGGGAAAAGTACTCCGCAGAGATATCCTGCGGGTCAAAAATTTTGTCGAAATTGCTCTATCTAGCACGGTTTTTGAGATATAAGCATTTTTGTGTTTTGCAATTTTTGCGAAAATTTCGAAAATTCAAAATGGCCGCAATTTTGGGAGAGACAAAAATTTTTTGAAAATGGGGAAAACTACTCCGCAGATATACCCTGTGAGTCAAAAATTTCGTCGAAATCGCTCTATCTAGCACGGTTTTCGAGATATAAGCATTTTTGTGTTTTGCAATTTTTGCGAAAATTTCGAAAATTCAAAATGGCCGCCATTTTTGGCGAGACAAAAAATTTTTGAAAATTGGGAAAAGTACTCCGCAGAGATATCCTGCGGTTCAAAAATTTTGTCGAAATTGCTCTATCTAGCACGGTTTTTGAGATATAAGCATTTTTGTGTTTTGCAATTTTTGCGAAAATTTCGAAAATTCAAAATGGCCGCCATTTTGTGCGAGACAAAAATTTTTTGAAAATTGGGAAAACTACTCTGCAGGTCAAAAATTTTGTCGAAATTGCTCTATCTAGCACGGTTTTCGAGATATAAGCATTTTTGTGTTTTCCTTATTTGGAAAATTCGTAATGATTAATTAATCATTAATTACTCGGCCATTTCTTGACCAATCAATGCCAAAATCTAATGATTTCCAGATTTTAATAGAATGAATGTATTTGCCAAGTTTCAGGTGAATTGATAAAATTCCTTTCAAGTTATCATCCGGACAAGCTTCCCCATCGAAAAAAGACATTTTTGGTCATGTGACCTCTCTGATTGGTTGAAATGTCACTGCAGCATATTCAAAAAATTCCCGAAGGCTACTGCCTAAACCTGCCAAATTTGAAAAGAATCCGCCTAACGGTTACAGAGTTATAAGGAAAACAAAATGTGGAGCCGGCGGAGCCTGAAGCTCTCCCATACACAAACAAGGGACGCTTAATAAACTCACTTTCATGTCTTTCTCACCTATTTCTATGGGGAAATATGTACATCGTCGCTTCCGATAATAGATGAATTTCTTTGGTCAGTAGTTGTTTCGACTGTTTCGCCTGTGCCAGCAGAAGACGAGTTTAAAAATCAAAAAGCACGGAAATCTCGCGAGAATACCCGAATTCTCATGTGAATTACTGTTAGCTGGATATATAAAATAAAATAAACTGCTTTTCATGCTTTTCTCACCCATTTCTATGAGGAAATATGTACGTCGTCGCCCTCCCAAATTTGGCTACCCAATGACAATTGATGTAAAATATTGACACTAAAAATGTCTTGATTAAATTAGAAAAAATTATTTGAAAATGAATATCGCATGAAGAAATCAGAAAATTAGGCTTCATCCATGCTATTTATGGAAATAAAGGATATTTTAATAGCTTTCAGAGTACCCAGTTTGTTGATTTTTTGTAGATGCCTGTACATATATTACTGATGTTTACATAGAGAGGCTGCAAATGCAAAACCGTTCCAATTCTGGCACTTCGTGTTTTAGTATGCCCCAATCAAACAGAGATTTCCTGTCAACGACAAAGCACTAAAAGTCCCCAAATGCACAGAAACACAAGATAAACATGTGCAATTTCTTCAAATTTGTTTGTTCCCAATGTTTTATCAACGAGAACCCAAACATAAGGCTGAAATGATCAGCAATATTTTCTAGCCAGGTAGTCGCTTGCATTAACCGTCGACTAATCAGTTAACTGTTTCCGATATATAGTACCTGTGGAGAGAGAGGAAATACCGAAAACATAATCTGCGCATGCGCCCTGGATGTAAAAATTGTAAACAATATGGTAGATCTCGAGTCGCTAGGAAAGAAAATTCACTTAAATTATTGTGTAATTTGCAAATAAACTGTATACAGTAGAACCTCTATTATCCGACCCTCTACTATCCGAATTTTCAATTATCCAACCTCAGACCCACTCTCCCAACTCCATTTAAGCCTGTTATTTTAGCCTTCCTATTATCCGACCTTTCTATTATCCGACCTAATTTTTACTCTCCCAAGAGGGTCAGATAATAGAGGTTCTACTGTATTTTTATATAACATAATAAATAGGTAAAATGCTTTGAATTGCTACCACTTTCAATTGTGACTCCAAATATTAAGAAATCGAACGATTGCGTAAAATTCCACAGAAGGTGATATACACTGGAAAACAATTAACCGGTTCAAGAATACTGACATCGACTAGTGCCTTGGTAACCTAATAATTAGTAAGTATGGTTAACCGTTTCAGCTCTACCTAAAAATGACCTAAACGTTATGGAAGTGTGCAAATGCACAAATGTATGGGATAAAAGCTTAGAAATTCTTCAGTTTTGGGGTATATTTCTTATACATGTATTTTAATTTTTCCTTCCATTGTATGTGTTGACAAGCAAAGTGGTAATTGTAAAATCTTGTCATATAATTAACTATTTCAGTAAACTGTTCTAGATACTGAGACACCAGGCCTACCGACTCATCCTTCAGGAAAATTACAAAAATATTTTATTGTTTTAAAAGAGTACTGGTTAGTTTGTACTTCATTTCTCAACACTTCCGGCTATTTCTTAACGGTCAGACTCACAACTGTTGATATAGAGATGGCAGGTTTTCTTCAAGAGGGAGTTATTATAGCTACACAACTGGCACATTGCTTGGACACAGTAAAATTACAGAAATCGAGAAGCTAAATGTTTGATGTTGGCTGGAATTCTATTTAAATCTGGGAAATGTCCATGTATTACTGAGGAGTCCACAACTCACTATTTATCGAAGTTGATTCTGTGATGATGACCACCACCAGCATTTCCACGTCCACCAGGATGCTTGCGGTGTTTGCCTAAAAATAAAAATACAATGGACAACTTTGATATTCTGCTATTCTGTTTCGAGTATTTTGTTTGCTTATCACTGGAAAGGTTTTCACAGGATATTTTTAAGTAAACTTTAGAATTATTTTTCCGTTGTGGCTACTTTCTACTTGAGCCATTAATAGTTTAATACAAATTCCAATGGACAAATGCTTATCCGGTCGGCGCGGACCGGCCCGCCAAACGTCAGAAAAAGACGTCCTGTGTCTCCACCGGCCAAGCCGGTCCAGTGCTGTGCACTCGCCAGGTGGCGTGTAGTACTTCCTTCCTGTCTAGACAGAGTGACGTCATAGCATCTTTTTCGTGTCTAAACCTAGTAGACCCCTAGTAGACTGATAGCGGGGTCCGTGGGAGGGTCTTGTGTGTCCATTGGATAGGGTATTAACTTATAAAAATTTAATTTACCTATTAAATTTGCAATTTTATTGCGTTAATACATCCTATCCAATGGACAAATGCTGAATAACTACCGCTTGGTCGGCGGGTAAGTTACTAGGGACTAGGTTCGAACTCATAGCAAAAATAATGATCAGTCTCCTTTAAAGCCTGGGAAGACCTGAGGTCGATAACCCTTAAGGCTAAGGTCGAATATCATCATCCGGTTACCAGGTATTGAACCGTCAGTCGACCTTGCCCCCCCCCCTCCCCCTTTTTTAACAGACCTGCTCTGAGGTAGGGGAAGAGAGGGATGAGTGCAGTCCCATAGAGAAAATCTCCCGAAGGAAGTACATCCAGATTTTTTTTTTTTTTTTTTTTTTAATAACTATATGTGCAACATATACAAAAATGTACAACTAATTACAAATGTACAGGTCTCCTCTAGGTACTAGTCCCTTGGTGGATCTGCTGAGCAGCCACAACCGGACCGAGATGGTAGAGCTCTGAATCAGCCCAGGCCACATCCTTCAGATAGAATTGAGTGAAGGTATTATGAGATTTCCAGTGGCAGGCTGCTAGGATCTGCTCCAAGGAAACTCCCGACTGGAAAGCCTTAGAAGCAGCAAAGGACCTTACATCATGAGCCTTGACTTGATGTAGGGTGTGGGCCTGTTGGTCGGAGAGCTCATAGCATAGGATCACAGTCTGTTTGATCCATGAGGAGATAGTGGCAGGTGAGATGTCCTTGTCGAAACCTTTCTTGAAGGAGACAAAAACTAACTCCTTGCCCTGCCTAAAGTCTGAAGTCCTGTCCAAATAGTAGCGCAAGGCTCGAACCGGACAAAGAGTTCTGTCAGACTTGAGGGATCTATCCAGAGTAGGAGCCAGGGCTGGTATGACCACTGGGGCTACACTCTCCGGGCCCTCTTTGGCCAGCTGGTTCTTGGAAAGAAAGCTGGGGGACGGAAACAGGGACACCTTAGACCAGTCCGACTGGTGTCTGATGTTCTTATGCTGCCATGCATGTATCTCACTTCTTCTCTTGCCAGAACCCAGGGCCAAAAGGAAGACAGTTTTGAAGGTCAGATGTTTCATTGAAGCTTCCTTAAGAGGTTCAAAGGGAGCCTTTGTTAACTGGTGTAAGACCAGAGAAAGGTTCCAGGAGGGTATACCCCTCCGCCCTTTGGGTCTGTCTCTGTGAAAACTATCTAAGAGACGGGTGAGATTATCATCTTTGCTGATATTGACTGTGGTGTTACCCAGTTTATCAGCAATGGCAGACCTGTATCCATCAATGGTGCTGGGCTGAAGTTTCTTGACCTCAAAGAGGTATAGAAGGAAGTCAGCCACTGACTTTATAGGTGGTGACCCGAAGTCCACCTGATTAGTGATGCACCACTTTGTAAAAATGGTCCACTTTGCCTCATAGACTGATCTGGTTGATTTTCTTTGAGGAGCCTCAATTCTTGCTGCCACTGCCTTAGAGAAACCCTGTTCCTTGATTGCTGTGGCTCTAGGAGCCATGCATGGAGATTCAGGTTTGTCAGATTCCTGTGAGGGATCTGGTTGAACGGCTGTGTCAAGAGATTGGGCAGGTTTGGTAGGCTGAGGGGAATTTGACTGGACATGGCCACCAAGTCCCAGAACCAGGGCATGTTGGGCCACCCGGGAGCAATCAGAATAACTCTCTGGTACCGGGAGTCCAGTAGCTTCTCCACTACTTTGCCCAAGATGGAGGTCGGTGGAAAGGCATATGCATCCAGGTCCTCCCATGGCAGAGTGAGAGCATCCACTGCTACAGCTAGGGGGTCCGGGACTGGAGAGACAAACTGAGGAAGTTTGTGGTTGAATCTTGTGGCAAACAGATCTACTTGAGGCTGGTGCCACTTCTTGCATATGCTTAAAAATACCTCCAGGAGGAGGGACCACTCTGTCTGTATGGTCTGACCTAGTCTGGATAGCTTGTCTGCTATCACATTCAGATGGCCCGGAATGTGACGGGCTTTTAACGTCACTTGTTTCTGGGAACACCAGGTCAGGATCCTCCACAGTAGGGCACATAGAGGGCCCGACCTCATACCTCCTTCTTTGTTTATATAAGCCACTACCGTAGTGTTGTCGGATGCCACTAGAACTATCTTGCCTGTACATAGTTCTTGGAACTCTTTGAGAGCTAGAAAGACTGCTTTTAACTCTAGATAGTTTATGTGCAGTTTGCTTTCCGGAACCGACCAAGAGCCCCTTGCAGTGAGCTCGTTTAAGTGAGCGCCCCACCCTTCTTTTGATGCGTCTGTAAAGATCTGTAGAGCATGTTCTACTGGGTGTAATGGTTGGCCTTGTAGCACATTGCTTTCGTCTAACCACCATTGCAGATGAGGGTGCAGGGACCTGGGTAGAGAGATGATCTTTTCTAAAGATTCTGGGACCCTCCAGTTGTTTTTGAGATGCCATTGTATGGGTCTCATGTGTAGTAGGCCGAGGTGAACCTGTTTTTCTGTGGCTGTTAGTAAACCTATCAGTGACATAAACTGACGGACCGGACAGGCCGGCAGCAGCAATAGTGCTTGTATTTTGACCTGAAGGTTTTGCCACCGGTCCATGGTCGGTCTGACCCGGCCGGTTCGGAGGTCGAACTGGTAACCTACGAAATCGAAAATCTGTTTGGGTTCCAGTTCTGATTTCTCCATATTTACCAGCCAGCCGAGTTCGTGGCACATTTTGACTAGAGTCTGGGTGTGGTGGAGACAAACTTGTTGGGATCCGGCTCTCACCAACCAGTCGTCTAGGTACTGGTGGATCCTTATACCCTGGTGCATAGCCATCAGTTTCACTTCCTTTGCTAACACAGTGAACTCCATGGGCGCTGTGGACAGACCAAAAGGCAGAGCTTTGAATTGGTAAGTCCGGCCCTGAATATGAAAACGGAGGTACTTCCTGGATTGTTCCTGTATTGGTATGTGGAAGTAGGCGTCCTTGAAGTCCACCGAGGTGACCCACTCCCGTTTTTGGAGGGATGTTCTGATGGTTTCTGGTGTCTCCATTTTGAATTTTCCCACCTTGAGGAAAATATTTAGTTTGCTCAGATCCAGTATTGGCCTCCATTTGTTGTTGGGTTTTGGGACTAGGAAGAGTCGCTTGAAAAACCCCAGGGATGTTTGGTTGCGGACTAGTTCTATTGCATGTTTGGCCATAAGCTGATGTAATGCCTCCAACAGGTAGCTGTTCCTGTGGGGATTGACATAACAGCTTACGACTGTAGGGAACCTTGTGAGATTTGGTCGGGTCCGGAAGGGGAGGGTGTAACCCTCCCTCAAGATTTGAACCACTGCCGGACTGGCCCCCAGACCTAGCCAAGTTTGCCAAAAGTTTTGGAGTCGGGCCCCTACAGGTGGATTTTGCACAACATTTGGGACATTTGGTCCTGTACGCAGGGCAGCAAAGGTGTCCGGTTTGATTCCCAACTTGAGGTGAGACAGATAAGAATCTCGTCTGGCCAGGGTGGTATTAGCAACAGTAACAAAAACAAAGTCCGTGAGGTGCTCTAACGTCTTGGCCATAGACTGGGTAATGCTAGAGTTGAAGTTCATCAGGAACTGTAACTCATCAGCAGCCTGTGAAACTTTTGATGACGACTTTCCTTTACTAAAGTCTGTTTTAATCACTTTCAGTTGAGCTTGCATAGAGTCTTGAACTTTGTAAAGACACCGGTTGAAGGCTGCCGCTTGGTTGCAAATGGTAGAGGCTTCGCGGGCAGACTTCTCCCACCTGCGTAGGTTATCTTGAGAGATTTGACGTGAGGCTGGTGGAGTAGATGCAATGCCAGCTGCCTTGGCTATGCGGCTGTAGGTACTGTTTATCTCGGAAGCGTCAGTAGACCAAGTGGAAACAGTCTTGCCGGTATCCTGTCCGGGCTTCTCTTGATTTGGTGTAAAGCTATACCACTTAGCTTGTGATCTGGGCGGACGCACAAATTGGTCCTTGAGAAGACCCCCAGCCTCTGAACTTCGCGACGGGTAACCCTCCGTAAGAGTCAGATTAAGTTTACCCATCCCATCTTACTACAGAGCCACTCGTCGGTTGGCATTGAAACGGAGACCTTCCCTGAAGGCTGTGATTTGGGACCCGCAAAGGGGTTGTCATCCGCGGTTGACGCTGCCGTATCCACTTCAGGAATGTGGGTCCACCCCATGAAAGACCTAATACCACTCATGGTCTCCCTGTATGTTTGCTCTTCGGAGAGGGTTTGGTCGGGGTCGGCAGAAGCGGCTTCAAGTTCCTGATCTGATAGTTCTCCCTCTTCGACAAAAATGTCCACAGGGGGGCGATCAGAAAGGTCGGTGTCGGTGTCAGTATCCATAGAGGAAGTGCTGAGTCTTCTGGCCGGAACCGATGACGACCTGCTAGGTACTTGCTGAGGAGTTGGAGATGCAGTACCAGCCTGATCTGCTAGTCGGTCGGTAGAAGACCTACTCTTTTGCGACTTGCTGGTCGACTTGGAAACAGTCTGTAAGGAACCAGTCAAATCTGAAGTGTGTTGAAGTGTGTCCGGTCTGACAGACTGGTCGGTAACCTGACTCTGAGAAGCGAGGTCGGTACCTGAAGCATCTGTCCCTGAAGCAGAACCAGAAGGTCTAATGAAGGGTTTATCTGATAAGGCTGAGCTAGCCGGAGACGAGTGTGTAGGAGCGACCTTGACAGAGGTAAAAGCTGGGTCTGGTTTATCCAGAGTCTTGGCTAAAAGCAGAGCTTCTAATCTATTAAATCTGTCGGCCCACTTTTGGTCCAGGTTGTCGATCTTGGAATCAACTGAAGACTTGTGAGACTTAGAAGTCGATTTAGAAGGCTTTTCTGCTTTAGGTTTTAAATCCTTTGGTTTTGATGAGGAATCAGTTTTCTGTGCTTTTCCTGAACTCGAACCAGGGGACTGTAAGATCCCTTGGGCGTCCACAGCTCCCACTACCGTAACAGAGTACGGGTCTATGAGAGAGGAACTGGATGAGTCCTGTTTGGGTGTATCAGATTTCTTAAGATCCCTCTTTTCCTTTTTGAGCCTATACGAAGGCGTAGACAACTGCAAACGTTGTTCTTCCGTGAGCAAATTGCAAGAGTTACAGTCATTTTTATTAATACACGGATCTGTGCCCTTACCCTTCTCCCTGCAACGTGCGCAGAAATTATGGCTATCAAAGCTAGCCATTATGTGTCCACAACTTCCATGCTTCTGACTGGGCGAAGACATGATGATCCGAATTGAAATTTACACCAAAATGATCTATAATACCTCTTGCACAAAATTACAAAGTTATAAAAACACACTCTGAATAATATTGATGAACAAAATATAAATAAGTTCACTGAAAAAATTTTGTGTACACAGCACATGCGCCAAACGAAAAAGATGCTATGACGTCACTCTGTCTAGACAGGAAGGAAGTACTACACGCCACCTGGCGAGTGCACAGCACTGGACCGGCTTGGCCGGTGGAGACACAGGACGTCTTTTTCTGACGTTTGGCGGGCCGGTCCGCGCCGACCGGATAAGCATTTGTCCATTGGATAGGATGTATTAACGCAATAAAATTAAAGTTTCACTATTAAAGTTCATTAAAGAAATTCCTAAAATTAATGCCTGAACTGATACAGCATTAGCCACATAAATACGTAAAATGTGGGCATTTGCAAGTATTGCTTCATCACAATAAAAAGTACTTTTTGTTGACTTTTACCACAACCCAATGTAACAATGAATGCAAGTATTCCATCCAGAAATACAACTTATTTTAATGTTTGCTTAATCTTATAATAAAATTTTTGATACTGGAGCTACTGAACTGGTTTAACTTCTGTTTTGAATTAACACAAGTTCAGACTTTTGTGTGTTCATTTTGTAGCTTAAATAATAAAAAAATAGCATCAGAGATGCCCACAGCCTGGGGAAATAGTTTTCAACACCATGAGATATAGAAGTAGTGAAACAGTACACAGATTGGGATACTTTCAGAGTAGTGTCAGTGTCCAAATAATGTTTAAGTAGAGAAAATAACATCTAAGAGAAAGAAACTACATGTAAAGATTAAGTATTAAAACAAGAGAATTCAGTAAACTAAAAAATATGAAGCTGTAAAATTTATTAACTGGGGAATAGCTGTCAATGGAAATATCACAATTATGTAAAAGTGCATATAATAATCAGTTGCAGCAATCCATATATCCTTGTCATCAGAGAAAGATGTCTCAACTATGGCAGCTGAACACACTTTGGCAGAGCAAAAAGGTCACACCATGATGCACACATACATTTACATACACCCCCAACCAATGTCCCTACCAAGTGTCAACCTTCTACACTTTATGGAATCCAAGAAATAGCCAAGACAAGATTTTATAAGTCAAGGTCACTAAGGCAAGGTCAAAGGTAACACCATGACGATGCACACCTACACCTAACCAATGTCTCTACAAACTATCAACTTGCTACACCTTATCGTTTCCAAGATATAGCCTAAACAAGATTTTAAAGGTCAAGGTGACTACGGCGAGGTCAAAGGTCAAATCAAGGTCACACCATGACGAGGCACACCTACACCTCCTAACCAATGTCCCTACCAAGTATCAACTTCCTACACCTTACTGTTTCTGAGATATAGCCCAGACAAGATTTTATAGGTCAAGGTCACTACGGAAAGGTCAAAAGTCAAATCAAGGTCACACCATGATGTTGCACACCTGCACCCCCTAACCAATGTCCCTACCAAGTATCAACTTCCTACACCTTACTGTTTCTGAGATATAGCCCAGACAAGATTTTATAGGTCAAGGTCACTATGGCAAGGTCAAAGGTCAAATCAAGGTCACACCATGATGTTGTACACCTGCACCCCCTACCCAATGGCCCTACCAAGTATCAACTTCCTACACCTTACTGTTTCTGAGATATAGCCCGGACAAGATTTTATAGGTCAAGGTCACTATGGCAAGGTCAAAAGTCAAATCAAGGTCACACCATGATGTTGCAAACCTGCACCCCCTAACCAATGTCCATACCAAGTATCAACTTCTTACACCTTACGGTTTCCGAGATATAGCCCGGATAAGATTTTAGAAGTTAAGGTCACTATGACAAGGTCAAAGGTCAAATCAAGGTCACACCATGACGTTGCACACCTACACCCTCTAACCAATGTCCCTACCAAGTATCAACTTCCTACACCTTACAGTTTCTGAGATATAGCCCGGACAAGATCTTCAAACTCAAGGTCACTACCGCAAGGTCAAATGTCAAATCAAGGTCAGACCATGACGCTGCATACCTACACCTCCTAACCAATGCCCCTACCAAGTATAAACTCCCTACACCTTACGGTTTCTGAGATACAGCCTGGACAAACTTTCCCCGTCGCCCGCCCGCTTGGTATCCAAGTAAAATGGCCTCTGTACCGTTACACTGGTAATACTGTCTCATCCCTTGGTAATACTCCATTAAAAAAAACATTTCGGGAAATCTCACATTTATACTGTTACACTACCAACTCACCCCTACTCAATAATAATCAATTTATCTTAAAAACACAGCAGCCCGACAGTAATTCATATACACTTACCTATTCTACCATGTCCGTGGCTAACATGGCCTCGCAACTTCCTGGTCTTCTTATTTTTTGTAGTCTATAAAATACAAACATCCATGTTCAATCAAAAACTCCTGACAGTACTACACTGATAAAAACTAGACCAAAGAACATTGCTACCCAAGTTAAGGTTTTACAGTCAGAGTAATACAGGGATAACTCCTCAATGTCGCGAATTGTGAAGTAAAATCTACATTGAGAGTTGACAGTCTGTAATTTTCCACCTTTTGAAACCATGTAAATAATTTCTGCAAATGTGCTAGCATGTTTTCAACAAGCATGGAAATAAATAATGAAGTAGTTAGATATTACAATGTCCCGACATGTAGTGTATCGGACGTTAAAAACTCAATATTATTCATGTATGTATAGAAAATATGACATCAAGGAATTTCCCGGAAATGTGATGCAGGTTACAATTTGCGAACTTGTATAACTGATTAATAATCAAGTGTTGGGGATGGATTGGTATAAAACATGTGTAATGGGGAGGTCACCACTGTAAAATCATTTTGGGACTCTGTGTTTAGTATACCCCCAATCAACCAGAAGAAGTGAAACTCATGAAATCAAAACATGCAAGTTTTCTCTCAATGAAATCACAATAAAAGTCTGTAAATGCACAAAAATATTGGGATAAAAGTTTGTATTTTTGTCAGATTTCTGGTCTGTTTGCTAAGTTTCCAGTTTTCCTTCTATTCAGACTATGGAATAAGTGCCAAGCACTCTCCAAGATTTAGATGTTGTTTCCCCCCTCACACACACGCTAATGTTTTTGAACTGTCATCACTACCTCTGACATGCACAGCCTTGTAGCTGTGTGTTTATATGTGTGTACTGCATAAATGTACAGTATTTTTACACTGTTCATAAAACTCTCGGTTTTAAATAGGGCTGTGAACGAGTACTCGAGCCTCGATAGACAAGTCGATCTTTGCTAGTACTCGAGTCCATTTTAAATCCTCGGTTACTCGTGAGGTATTGTATTATCGCCCACGTAATGAAACGCTTGTATAAAATATGCTACATTTCAGCATTTCCGTCACATAATTTCAATTAAAGTTGTTGTTTTCACTTAAAACATATAATTTACTCCATATTCTATAATACCTGGTCAAATAGAAGAAGTTTTTCTTCAAAAGTTTCGTTTCACGAACAGACTATTTGTTTACAGAAGACTTCTAATGGTAGATACTAAATCTTGCGGTTACTCAAATTCGGGCTGGTTGTGAGAGGGCGAGTACTCAGTGCCATTTTTCAGCACCCGTCCCAGCCCTAGTTTTAAATATCTCTCTTTCAGCCCAACTTTACACTTTTACAGATAATATTTGAAGGAATATTTTAAAAAGAAGTCTAAATTAAAATTTTAGCTGTGAACAGATTCTACCGAGATAATTAGTTAATTAATAAACTTAAGCATTGCAGTTTGCTGAAATAATAGTAAATTTTAAATATTTAAAATAGCATCAGAGAGACCCATACCCCACAGCCTGAGGAAATAGTTTCCAGCACCATGAGATATAGAAGTAGTGAAACAGTACAAAGATCGGGAGACTTTCAGAGCAGTGTCAGTTATATAAAGGTCCAAATAATATTTAAGAGGAGAAAATAATGTCTAAGAGAAAGAAAAAGTATGTTAAGACTAGACCTAGCGCATCGGAGAACCGATGCAAATTGTATCCACTGTAAAGACAATGCACCAAAACCTCTAGGACCAATAATAAGTGAGTTATAAGCACTTTTAAGTTTGGCTGTCCTCATTTGACCTTGAAGGAGGGGCCCAAGGTCAAATCCGACCACGCCAGAAGATTCCCAGTGCATGATTTCCTATATGTTGGTTTACCATCAGAAAGCATCTAGGACCAATAATAAGTGAGTTATAAGCACTTTTAAGTTTCGCTGTCTTCATTTGACCTTGATCGAGGGGCCCAAGGTCAAATCCGACCACACCAGAAGATTCCCAGCCCATGATTTTCTGTATGTTGGTTTACCATCCCAAACCTCTAGGACCAATAATAAGTGAGTTATAGGCACTTTTACCTTTGGCTATCCTTGTTTGACCTTGAAGGAGGCGCCCAAGGTCCAATCCGACCACACCAGAAGATACCCAGCCCATGATTTCCTATATGTTGGTTTACCATCCCAAACCTCTAGGACCAATAATAAGCAAGTTATTAGCACTTTTAAGTTTGGCTGTCCTCACTTGACCTTGAAGGAGGGGCCCAAGGTCAAATCTGACCATGCCAGAAGATTCCCAGCCCATGATTTCCTGTATGTTGGTTTACCATCCCAAACCACAAGGATAAATAATAAGCGAGTTATAAGCACTTTTAAGTTTAGCTATCCTCATTTGACCTCGAAGGAGGGGCCCAAGGTCAAATCCGACCACGCCAGAAGATTCCCAGCCCATGATTTCCTATAGGTTGGTTTACCATCCCAAACCTCTGGGACCAATAATAAGCGAGTTATAAGCACTTTTAAGTTTGGCTGTCCTCATTTGACTTTGAAGGAGGGGCCCAAGGTCAAATCCGACCACACCAGAATATTCCCGGCGCATGATTTCCTATATGTTGGTTTACCATCCCAAACCTCTAGGACCAATAATAAGTGAGTTATAAGCACTTTTAAGTTTGGCTGTCCTCATCTGACCTTAAACAAGGGGCCCAAGGTCAAATCCGACCA
Organism: Sabellastarte sp. h YS-2021; assembly: GCA_964017235.1. Taxonomy (NCBI): domain Eukaryota; kingdom Metazoa; phylum Annelida; class Polychaeta; order Sabellida; family Sabellidae; genus Sabellastarte; species Sabellastarte sp. h YS-2021. The sequence goes on from OZ024934.1 coordinate 24,448,677, forward strand.
CACCAGAGATTCCCAGCCCATGATTTCCTATAGGTTGGTTTACCATCCCAATCCTCTAGGACCAATAATAAGCGAGTTATAAGCACTTTTAAGTTTGGCTGTCCTCATTTGACCTTGAATGAGGGGCCCAAGGTCAAATCCGACCACGCCAGAAGATTCCCAGTGCATGATTTCCTATATGTTGGTTTACCATCAGAAAGCATCTAGGACCAATAATAAGTGAGTTATAAGCACTTTTAAGTTTCGCTGTCTTCATTTGACCTTGATCGAGGGGCCCAAGGTCAAATCCGACCACACCAGAAGATTCCCAGCCCATGATTTTCTGTATGTTGGTTTACCATCCCAAACCTCTAGGACCAATAATAAGTGAGTTATAGGCACTTTTACCTTTGGCTATCCTTGTTTGACCTTGAAGGAGGCGCCCAAGGTCCAATCCGACCACACCAGAAGATTCCCAGCCCATGATTTCCTATATGTTGGTTTACCATCCCAAACCTCTAGGACCAATAATAAGCAAGTTATTAGCACTTTTAAGTTTGGCTGTCCTCACTTGACCTTGAAGGAGGGGCCCAAGGTCAAATCTGACCATGCCAGAAGATTCCCAGCCCATGATTTCCTGTATGTTGGTTTACCATCCCAAACCACAAGGATAAATAATAAGCGAGTTATAAGCACTTTTAAGTTTAGCTATCCTCATTTGACCTCGAAGGAGGGGCCCAAGGTCAAATCCGACCACGCCAGAAGATTCCCAGCCCATGATTTCCTATAGGTTGGTTTACCATCCCAAACCTCTGGGACCAATAATAAGCGAGTTATAAGCACTTTTAAGTTTGGCTGTCCTCATTTGACTTTGAAGGAGGGGCCCAAGGTCAAATCCAACCACACCAGAAGATTCCCGGCGCATGATTTCCTATATGTTGGTTTACCATCCCAAACCTCTAGGACCAATAATAAGTGAGTTATAAGCACTTTTAAGTTTGGCTGTCCTCATCTGACCTTGAACAAGGGGCCCAAGGTCAAATCCGACCACACCAGAGATTCCCAGCCCATGATTTCCTATAGGTTGGTTTACCATCCCAATCCTCTAGGAACAATAATAAGCGAGTTATAAGCACTTTTAAGTCTGGCTGTCCTCGTTTGACCTTGAATGAGGGGCCCAAGGTCAAATTCGACCACACCAGAAGATTCCCAGCCCATGATTTCCTATATGTTGGTTTACCATCCCAAACCTCTAGGACCAATAATAAGCGAGTTATAAGCACTTTTAAGTTTGGCTGTCCTCATTTGACCTTGAATGAGGGGACCAAGGTCAAATCCGACCACACCAGAAGATTCCCAGCCCATGATTTTCTATATGCTGGTTTACCATCCCAAACCTCTAGGACCAATAATAAGCGAGTTATAAGCACTTTTACCTTTGGCTATCCTCGTTTGACCTTGAAGGAGGGGCCCAAGGTCAAATCCGACCACACCAGAAGATTCCCAGCCCATGATTTTCTATATGCTGGTTTACCATCCCAAACCTCTAGGACCAATAACTAGACCTAGCGCATCGGAGAACCGATGCAAATTGTATCCACCGTAAAGACAATGCACCAAAACCTCTAGGACCAATAATAAGCGAGTTATAAGCACTTTTAAGTTTGGCTGTCCTCATTTGACCTTCAAGGAAGGGCCCAAGGTCAAATCTGACCACACCAGAAGATTCCCAGAACATGATTTCCTATATGTTGGTTTACCATCCCAAACATCTAGGACCAATAATAAGCGAGTTATAAGCACTTTTAAGTTTGGCTGTCCTCATTTGACCTTGAAGGAGGATCCCAAGGTCAAATCCGACCACACCAGAACATTCCCAGTGCATAATTTCCTATATGGTGGTTTACCATCCCAAACATCTAGGACCAATAATAAGCGCGTTATAAGCACTTTTAAGTTTGGCTGTCCTCATTTGACCTTGAAGGAGGGGCCCAAGGTCAAATCCGACCACACCAGAAGATTCCCAGCCCATGATTTTCTATATGCTGGTTTACCATCTCAAACCTCTAGGACCAATAATAAGCGAGTTATAAGCACTTTTAAGTTTGGCTGTCCTCGTTTGACCTTGAAGAAGGGGCCCAAGATCAAATCCGACCATGACAGAACATTCCCCGCCCATGATTTCCTATGTGTTGGTTTACCATCCCAAACCTCTAGGACCAATAATAAGCGAGTTATAAGCACTTTTAAGTTTGGTTGTCCTCGTTGGACCTTGAATGAGGGGCCCAAGGTCAAATCCGACCACACCAGAAGAATCCCAGCCCATGATTTCATATAGGTTGGTTTACCATCCCAAACCTCTAGGACCAATAATAAGCGAGTTATAGGCACTTTAACCTTTGGCTATCCTCGTTTGACCTTGAAGGTGGGGCCCAAGGTCAAATCCGTCCACGCCAGAAGATTCCCAGCCCATGATTTCCTTTAAGTTGGTTTACCATCCCAAACCTCTAGGACCAATAATAAGCGAGTTATAAGCACTTTTAGGTTTGGCTGTAATCATTTGACCTTGAAGGAGGGGCCCAAGGTCAAATCCGACCACACCAGAAGATTCCCAGCCAATGATTTCCTATAGGTTGGTTTACCATCCCAAACCTCTAGGACCAATAATAAGCGAGTTATAGGCACTTTAACCTTTGGCTATCCTCGTTTGACCTTGAAGGAGGGGCCCAAGGTCAAATCCGACCACACCAGAAGATTCCCAGTGCATCATTTCCTATATGTTGGTTTACCATCCCAAACATCTAGGACCAATAATAAGCGAGTTATAAGCACTTTTAAGTTTGGCTGTCCTCATTTGACCTTGAAGGAGGATCCCAAGGTCAAATCCGACCACACCAGAACATTCCCAGTGCATAATTTCCTATATGGTGGTTTACCATCCCAAACATCTAGGACCTATAATAAGCGCGTTATAAGCACTTTTAAGTTTGGCTGTCCTCATTTGACCTTGAAGGAGGGGCCCAAGGTCAAATCCGACCACACCAGAAGATTCCCAGCCCATGATTTCCTATATGTTGGTTTACCATCCCAAACCTCTAGGACCAATAATAAGCGAGTTATAGGCACTTTTACCTTTGGCTATCCTCGTTTGACCTTGATCGAGGGGGTCCAAGGTCAAATATGACCACATCAGAAGATTCGCAGCACATGATTTCCTATAGGTTGGCTTCACATTGCAAACCTCTAGGACCAATAATAAGGGAGATATAGGCACTTTTAAAGTCCGCTATGTGGGTTACTTCGGCACTCCGTGGATGACCTTGAATTAGGAGCTTCAAGGTCAAATGTGTGCAAGGTTGTAGAGGACATGTATATGTGTCATACATATCACCTATGAAGAGATTCAACCTTCTACCTATGAGGAACAGCCAGTAGAAAAATATAGATTATTTTCAAAGAACTGCCCGTGGCGGCCATCCTGTTTTTCAGAATGAGGCTATTTTCCTTCCCAGAGAAGCTTACCCCCCAATGAAGGTATCCTGCAAATTTGGTGAACCTAGCTGCTGTTGTTTTCCTCTTAGAGCGTTAACGCCGAAAATCTCTCTACGCGCAGCGGCGGCGTAGCGGACGCTAAACCAAAGTATCCACCGGATGCTTCCGGTGGATACAATAAGCGAGTTATAAGCATTTTTAAGTTTGGCTGTCCTCGTTTAACCTTGAAGAAGGGGGCCCAAGGTCAAATCCGACCACGCCAGAAGATTCCCAGCCCATGATTTTCTATATGTTGGTTTACCATCCCAAACCTCTAGGACCAATAATAAGCGAGTTATAAGCACTTTTACCTTTGGCTATCCTCATTTGACCTCGAAGGAGGAGCCCAAGGTCAAATCCGACCACACCAGAAGATTCCCAGCCCATGATTTTCTATATGCTGGTTTACCATCCCAAACCTCTAGGACCAATAATAAGTGAGTTATAAGCACTTTCAAGTTTGGCTGTCCTCGTTTGACCTTGAATGAGGTGCCCAAGGTCAAATCCGACCACACCAGAAGATTCCCAGCCCATGATTTTCTATATGCTGGTTTACCATCCCAAACCTCTAGGACCAATAATAAGCGAGTTATAGGCATTTTTACCTTTGGCTATCTTCGTTTGACCTTGAAGGAGGGGCCCAAGGTCAAATCCGACCACACCAGAAGATTCCCAGCCCATGATTTTCTATATGCTGGTTTACCATCCCAAACCTCTAGGACCAATAATAAGTGAGTTATAAGCACTTTCAAGTTTGGCTGTCCTCGTTTGACCTTGAATGAGGTGCCCAAGGTCAAATCTGACCACACCAGAAGATTCCCAGCCCATGATTTCCTATATGTTGGTTTACCATCCCAAACCTCTAGGATCGATAATAAGCGAGTTATAAGCACTTTTAAGTTTGGCTATCCTCGTTTGACCTTGAAGGAGGGATCCAAGGTCAAATCTGACCACATCAGAAGATTCGCAGCACATGATTTTCTATAGGTTGGCTTCACATTGCAAACCTCTAGGACCAATAATAAGGGAGATATAGGCACTTTTAAAGTCCGCTATGTGGGTTACTTCGGCACTCTGTGGATGACCTTGAATTAGGAGCTTCAAGGTCAAATGTATGCAAGGTTGTACAGGACATGTATATGTTTCATACATATCACCTATGAAGAGATTCAACCTTCTACCTATGAGGAACAGCCAGTAGAAAAATGTAGATTATTTTCAAAGAAATGCCCGTGGCGGCCATCTTGTTTTTCAGAATGAGGCTATTTTCCTTCCCAGAGAAGCTTACCCCCCAATGAAGATATCCTGCAAATTTGGTGAACCTAGCTGCTGTTGTTTTCCTCTTAGAGCGTGAACGCCGAAAATCTCTCTACGCGCGGCGGCGGCGTAGCGAACGCTAAACCAAAGTATCCACCGGATGCTTCCGGTGGATACAATAAAGTATCAAAACAAAACAATTCAACAGAAGATGACAGCATTAATCAGTCACTAAAAAACGGAAGCTGTAAAATTTATTAACTGGAGAATTACTGTCAATGGAAATAGCACAACCATGTAAAAGTGCGTGTAATAATCAGTTGCAGCGATGCATATATTTTTGTCACAAGAGAAACACGTCTCAAATATGGCAGGTGAACACAAAGTCACACCATGATGCCCACCTACACGCAATAACCAATGCCCCTACCAAGTGTCAACCTTCCACACCTTATGGAATCCAAGAAATAGCCCAGACAAAATTTTAAAACTCATGGTCACTACAACAAGTTCAAAGGTCCAATCAAGATCACACCATGATGTTGCACACCTGCAACCCCTAAGCAATGTCCCTAATAAATATCAACTTCCTACAATTTATGGTTTCAGAGATATTGCCCGGACAGAATTTTAAAGGTCAATATCAATTTTTAAGTAGTCAAAAATGGGTCAGGGATCACTCTCTGGATAGAAATTATTTGGCATGCCAATTCTGTACACAGCCATTGGTTATGCTAGCAATGACGTAAATCACATATATATAAATTTACTGGCCGAGCAGTAGGGTACACAACCATTGGGAAAACAGTGCTTAGTGTCTTAACTGGATACAGGATAGTTGTGTATGCCAGTAGTCTATGTGAAATAAATCCTGGGTGCACAGCCATTGGGTATGCTACTGCCTTGCTACCAATTATCGCCGGGTACCAATTATCGCCACCAGAAAATAAAACATCAATATTTCAGTAATGGCCATATATTTTGAAGGCTTTTCATTGTGTATCTGTTTTATTCACTGCTGAAATGGTTTTACCTTATTTGCTAGACTTGGGATTACTTTTGGTCAAGTTATGTCTATTTGAATTTTGTCTGGCGGTAATTGGTACCCGGCGATAATTGGTAGCAAGGCAGTAGCAGTGATATAGATCTCGTGCACATAGCCATTGGGTACACCAGCAGTCCTACTGCTCAGCCAGTGAATTTCGTCACCCACCATTTAAACCCTGAAAAATATGTAATACTTGTGTTTAAACACATGTAACCACAACTGGTAATATTAATCTCTAATTCAGCGATGTAAATTAAGTGTAAAAATGATCGCAGTGGTTATGTTCATGGATCCGCGTATTTAACAACACTGCTATGTACACGGAATCGCTTCTACAAATATATACACGGACTCGCGTTTTGAATGCAAGTCATGACGGAAGTCTTTTTACTTCATAAATCTTCTGTTAGTTGAAGTTTTGAATGGACGGAAGTAGTTTTTATTTCTTTTTATTTTATAAATCTGTAAGGAAGGGATTGCTTCTACAAATATATACACGGAATCGCATTTTGAATGCAAGTCATCACGGAAGTCTTTTTACTTCATAAATCTTCTGTTAGTTGAAGTTTTGAATGCACTCCGTGTATATATTTGTAGAAGCAATCCCTTCCTTACAGATTTATAAAATAAAAAGAAATAACTACTTCTGTGCATTCAAAACTTCAACTAACAGAAGATTTAAGAAGTAAAAAGAATTCCGTGATGACTTGCATTCAAAACGCGAGTCCGTGTATATATTTGTAGAAGCGATTCCGTGTACATAGCAGTGTTGTTGGATCTGTGAACGCAACCTCGCCGAAAATGATTTAATATTGTCATGAAATGCAGGTGGCGAAATTTTCACTGGTTGACGAAATTCACTGGCTGTGTATACTGTGTATAGATCTTGCATACACAGCTGTTCGGTACGATAGACCGATATCACAACTAGCGTACACAGGCGTTGGCTAAATAACCACTCCCTTTTCCTCAACAGTTTTTAAGGTAGGTGACGAACTTGGGTAGCTGAGCAGTAACAAAGGCATATTCTGACACTTCCCGACATGACAAGACTCTTCTCGTGATTTAATGCTTCCAGACATTACACCGATAAATTACATCTTACATACTACCTTGCCGAATAAAAATGAACGGGTATCAACAATCCAGACAAGTAGACCCCATGGGAAATCAACCTTAAGTATACGATACTCTATCAGTTTTCGAAATGAAGAAGGTGTTGTAATAATGTTTATGTACATTTATAACGAGCACAGTATACTATACTGCAAAATCATTGTAAATTATAAAGGATATTTTGGGATTTTACTAAAACGAATAAAATAAACAACCCACCATGTTTACTTCAGTCGGAAAAGGAAGTTGTTATTGTATAGGACTAGATCTAATTTTCAAAGCCGATCTAATTTATCTAGATCTAATAATTTTTATTTGGAGAAAATGTGTAGGCCTCTGCATGTGTATTGATTTCCTCCCCACTCACCGCCCAGCCAATCAGGAAACAGATACTGGTCCAAGTACAAATGATCTGGGGCCATATTCACGAAAGGTCTTAGCCAAGTCTTAGGCTTAAGTTTTGTATAAAAATATATCCAACTTAAGCCTAAGACTTGGCTAAGACCTTTTGTGACAAATGATTAGTTCACCGCCCTGTCTATGGGTGGCGCCCTGTGTTTTGCAAAATGTCTTCTATTTATAGTTTGCTACGGTAGGGGCAGATCTAGGGGGGGGCGTGGAGGGCGCACGCCCCCCCTTTCAGAGTTTGAAACTTTCAGAGTTTGAAACTTTAGTCATGGGGCTTTTTGTCTCTGTCCACGCCCCCCTCTAATCCCCCACCCCAAGATCTGTCTTTACTAGGGTAATATACCTGTTTAAAGTGACAGTTATTATACCTGTGTCCCTGTCCAGTATCAAAGGGGATTAGGCTCTTTTGTGTGTGTACTAAGTTAGGTCTCATCCTCAAACAAACTGAGGATTACATCTTTTGTGGATAACTTTGTTGATATAAACCTTTTTTGTCCACCAGTGTATGTTTACACAACTGGAATCACTCACCCCAACTAATTATTAATAACTTCACTTCTGTATTTCAGTTTTAATTTTCTACAGTGGCTATGATAACATTAAATTCCAAAAAAAAAAAACATTTCATCAAATTTATTCAATTGGTTTATGTGTTGTTAAAGAAAAACAATGAAAGAATTAGTTATTTTAAAATAAAAATGTTGAAGAAACATTGTGGCATATAAATTTAAATTTCAAATATGTTTCCCTCCAATTTAATTTTTTTTTCAGTTATACCATTGTTTTTTATGGGAAGCCCCTTTGAAGTTTATTTTACATTTCATGTATTTTTATTCATGTCAGTAACTGCTGTATATGTCTGACAATTAAGTGTACAAAAAGCCCCAATAGAAAAAAAACTGCAGAAAAAGTCACAGTAGAAGACTGTGTGTAAATGTGTCATGTACAATTTAGTTACAGGGATTTTATTTATACTGAGGTATTTTCTGCTGCAGCTTTTTACATTGGCTTTTCTTCTGCTAGAGGCTTTTTCAGTTTACTTGATCATCAGTATCATATATAAAATGTTTTGATAATATTGGCATTTTGGCCTCCCTGTTCCATAAAATGGCCAGCATTTTGTCCCCCCTTGCAATTTTGACAGGCGTTTTGTCCCCCAGTATGTTGTCCATGCACCACATGATATGTCCTGCTACAAAATGTCCAAGTATGAAATATCCATACCTGCGACACCCCACGCCCCCTCTTTCGTGAAATCCTGTATCTGCCTCTGCTACCAGATACCAAACAAAGAAGGTTATATAAATAGACACCATCAACCTTGTCAAAAATAATAAAAACTTGGATCACACATAATAAAGCTTAGGAGATATAGCCACCGCCCAATTCTACTGCCCTCCCACCCTGGGCCCGTATTCACGAAAGGTCTTAGACTTAGCCAGGTCTTAGGCTTAAATCCAGTCTTAAAGTTAAGACTTTTGTCTCACCTAAGTTTTGTCTTAAAACCGCATTCACAAAGGGTGACTTAGCTAAGTCCAAGATAATCAAATAACCACTGTGGTTTTTTGTGTCATGTGACCTTTCTTTTCTATCCAAACTATACTATTGGTGACATATATCCTTCATTTAATGCATTTTATCTAAGGAAAAGTGCTTTTTTGAAATGGAAAACTTTGTTGCCACATATAAACTTCCAAAGACTGCTTTAGTGAGATGTTCTGTATAATTATACTTTATTTACAGCCATTTCAAATTTTGAAGTGGAGAAAAGTTTATGGCGGCCATATTTAAGTCTTTGTTTACAAAAGTTAAGCCTACTCTTGGGTAGACTTAGCTAAAGCCTAGACTTAGCAGCTCTGTGAAATCCTCCAAGTCTAAGATCACAGACTTAGCCTAATTTTAAGACAAAAGTCTTCAATTTAAGTCTAAGTCTGGGCTAAGTCCTTTTGTGAAATCGACCCCTGGTTTTACTATGAGCCAAAGATAATAACTAATCAAAAATCAAGTCAATATTTTCTTTTCACGACGAGAAGTTGAATGGTTTGGGAAAACAGTTCATCAATAAGGTAGGTAGCATGGTCAGTAGATAAGTTGGGCCAACAGTGCATTTTCAACCACTGCTCCATCTACATATCTCTAGCATTTTTTCAAATATATGACCAGCAGTATATTTGCAATCAAGATGGCAGTGAGCAAAAACAGGCATTTTGGAGAAACTTACTGAATAAATCTTTATGACATTATGTCTAATAATGATATTTCAGTGAGCCCACATTTTTAAACTCAACAACAATTTTAGACATAAAAATTATGTTTTCATTATAAATTCACAGTAAAAAAGCTTGTTATTGAACATGATAATTATATCAATGAATTATGCACTAACACTCTTATAACTGACATGTTTGCATATGTTTACCTTGGTCATGTGACTTAGCTCTTAAATATGATCATTCCACAATCTGTTAATCATTTACCTTTTATAATCATTGGTCATAACTCCATGCTGTAATCTGATTACCGGATGTTATATTGGGATTACAATTCTTATCAGTGGCTTTCCAACATCAGACCTACAGCATCTGCTGGCCAAAAAGTTGTACCATCAATGGTTGTTGCCAACATCGGACCAACAGATGTGATGACTAATGTACAACTTCATAAAAGGTCAAAGATCCCTTACATATTCTAGGTAGAGGTCACCAATGTTGCCCAAATGTCATAAGTTCAATTTTTACTCATGATCAGAGTTGTTGAGTAATTATTGGCAAAGTTTGATAAGCACTGATGTCCCCACGGTATATTATATAATAGAAAAGTAGCATTAACAAATTTCTCTGGTTGCAAAAATGGGAATTACATAATATATGTATCGATTCCAATCTTGTTACAATGTTTTTAAAATCCAGTTTGAGAATTTTAGGCCTGCAGTAATGTCTTATTTATTTTATGTCCCCACCTAATTGTCCGAAATTTTGTGCCTTAAGATTTACTTGTGACTTGAAAAAAATATATTTAAAGTTGTGTTGACATTCAGAATATTCTGAACGGTAAAATTTTATTTTACAAGTATATGATCGGCAAGGGATTTTGAACTATACTATAATTTGTTATTTAAAATAATTTATTTTAACTCATAGCACAAAATTTCATAAAATTTTTGAAGTAAAAAACTGTTATATTATACAAAATCATTATGGTCATGTTTTTTAATACTGATTGTATTCAATTTTATAAAACTTAACACAGTTGTCTAATCAAATGAGATTGTATTCAAATGCGGTGCCACAAACCAGGAAGAAGTCTTTAGGAAAAAAGACACCTAAAAGTCTTGACTGTATGTTTATAAATCATTTCTCTGTTAAAAACCTATGTTTTACTCCCACTCCTGTTTGATAAGACAAGATTGACCCTATCTCAAAATGGCAAACAGCATGTCAACCTAAAATTCATAGTATAAAAATAAGTGTTTCAGGATGCTATTTACAGTACGATAATTTCTGTATTTGGTCATCTGGTGACCGGAATTTTGCGATCAGGAATTTTTGTTACAATTTTGGAATTTTCGCTATTTCTCTTCGAATTTTCACCAGGCAGTCTACATGTAGTAAATACAGTTTATTTCAAGCACTTTTTATTGAACACTGATTTTTAAATTGATAAACATTACTGAAACATTTTATTTTTATATATAATAGAAAAATATGTCTTTACACAACACAAAATAACTGGCAGTCAAGTGATCTTGTCCAATTTGAAGTTTTCTTCCAGGTCTAGTGTGAACTGAAATAAAATGTGACACAGCTACAAAAATTTGAAAAGGTGTAAACAATAATTGAAATTATACATATTTCACATTGAAAAAGCAAATTAGCCTCAGTTCCCTTTGCAACATATATATCCTGAGAATTTGGTGAATATCACAGCATAGGTTTTGAATGTAAGTACCCACAAAATCACAAGTCCAGAAAATAAAAATACAGAAAAAGTGTTGCCATGACAACACCAAAAGGTTGCCAAAAAGCATACTCACTACTCTTCTGGTTCCTTTTGCAAGGAATATATATCCTGAAAATATTTTGGTAACATTACAATAAAGGTTTTGTTTGGGTCTAGATACGTGAACATGTTTAATTTAAATGAAAACTCTCAACTACCACTTTAATATTGTCCAAATATCATAAAAATTTGTCCAAACATTAAAGTGTAAGTCAATGCAAATATTAAGACTTTAAGGTGATGTCAATCATGTACAATCTATTCAAGGTTAGTTATATCCAGACTTTAAATATGCTTAAAATCTATTGCACAAAATTTAAGATATCCAACATTGTAAAAGAAAAGTAACTAAATTATGCCATTACTGGGAGTTAGTATCACCACAATGCAGTTGTAGGTCATTTCTGTATGGTCAGTTCCATGTACCTGCAAAATATAAATCAAATATGTCATGCCATTTTGGTAGACTTTGTGGAAATGTAGAAAAACCTGAGCTCAGTATAATTCTTTTACACATGTGTGATTAAGGTCACCTTAAAATAGAACGCACCTTCAGGACTACATATAGCATACTAAATTTAAGTTAAATCTGCCTGTAGTTTTGAGAGACTCTTCAGAAATGAAAAAAAAGTTAAATTCAATATAATTATTAATTATGTTATCACATGGAGTTGAACATCACCTTAAAATTGGCCACACCTTGAAGACCAGTTACATCCATATACCAAATTTCATTTGAATCTATGAAGTCATTTTTAAGCTATTGCTAACAAATGGCAAAAGTTAAATTCAATATAATTGTGTTATTGGTGGCAGTTTAAAGTCATCATAACATGGGGCACATATCAATGACCATATGCCAAAATTGAATTTCATCTCACAGGTAATTTTTGAAATACTTCCCAGAAATAAAGTGTGATGATGATGCACAGGTCATACATGTGATCCATTACAGCTGGTAGTGACACAAAACTGTTACAACCTTAAAGTAACAAGTTTTTAAAATGTCAGCAATTTATTGTAACCTTACAAAAGAGACTTTTTTCTTTTCTGTCTAATATGTTGAATATCAAAAAAAAAAAAAAAAAAAAAAATCTTAGTTACATCAAATGTCTTCCACACACTAAAAAAATGCCCCAACCTTATACTCAGTGTTAGTTTGCAGCTGTAAGGGAGTTTAAGGTAATCGTTTCTTGCAGGTTCTGTTCAAGGTTTGTTTCATCCACAACTTAAACATGCCTAGAATTGCACAGTATTTGAAGTGCTGTTAAAAATTGCCAAACTGAAAGTGAATATAATTCAGTTATTACTGGGAGTTTAAGGTCACCTAAATGTATGGCACTTATCTGTGGCCAGTTGCATGTATATGTAAAATTTAAATTAAATCCAACTGTGGGGCGTACGATGCTGATACGCGGTAAGGACACTGGTTGGGAGTGTAAGGTGTGCAATGTCATGGTTTGACTTAGACGTGGATACCTCGGCTCTACTTACTTGCGTGTAGAGCCGTGGCACGACCCCACATAAAACTGGAGATTTGCATAAAACACAAATACCATAAAAATTATACACACAACTGTTCCCACAACTATTTTGTCACAGTAACCTTAACTGTCAACGAACATGCCAACATATTTGTCAAAAAAATAAATTACATTTCCTCATTTTGAATACTTTTTGGACCATTTCTCCAAAAATTTGAAAATGCTCTTTTGTTATAAAAGCTGTTTAAAATGTCATATATATTATACACATATTGTATTTGTTGTGTCCTTGGCTTAATATCAACTGCTTTTAAATATATCAAACCATTTTGAGTCATTTTATCAAGTTTTATTCAACAGAAAATGATTTTATGCAAATCTCTAGTTTTATGTGGGGTGGTGCCACGGCTCTACACGCAAGTAAAGTAGAGCCGAGGTAACCACGTCTAGGTTTGACTTGACTTTGAGTTTTGATCTTGCTGTAGTGACCTTGACATTTAAAATCTTGTCTGGGTTATAACTTGGAAACTGCAAAGCGTAGGAAGTTGTATCCTGGAAGGGACTTTGGGAGATGTAGGTGTGCAGTGTGATGGTGTGACCTTGATTTAACATTTGACCTTACTGTAGTGATCTTGGCCTTTAAAATCTTGTCGCGGCTATATCTTGGTACCCGTAAGCACATTGGTAGACACATGGGTTGGATGTCGTAGCTGTGCTGTGCTACATCATGATCTGACCTTGATTTATCCATGCTGTGGTGACCTTGACTTTTTAAGTGTCCCTGAAAGGGCGCTTATTTGGTTTCGCGTCAGTTTCCTCGCCGCCGCCGCCTCCGCATTATGGTCTCCCTTGAACATCTCCCTTATTATTGCAAGCTTTTTAACCATATTTGACAGTTATATACCTTAGGCGTGGGAAAATTTTTCCACATGCTTAAATTTGATCTTTATCAAGGTCACATGATCAAAAAATAGTTTTTTCGGGTACACCCGCCTGTCATCGCAGTTCAGGAAAATCTACTGACCGCAGAGGCTTGTAACTTCATACACGTGTTTATACTATTAAAAACGTGAGCTGATTAGATTTTGGGAGCAATGCGATGAAAATTGACTGATTTATAAGTGATTTTCTCACAGGTACCAATCAGAAAGCTTAAAATTCATGTGAATCCCACTATTATCTTCTTAAGTATTGCATTTAGAGCCATAAAATGTATTGGGAGGTAGTAGGAAACCATATGTGGAGAGTCTAGAAAGCAAGTTAAATTTCCCCCCACCCCCACCCGACCCCCCCTGTAGGGGTCAAACTGGGGTCATAAAATAGCCAATTTCATCTTTTCCCCTTATATCTCCTTCATTCTTGCTTCTAGAGCTTGATAATGTATTAAGAGGTATTGGGAAACCATATGTGAAGAGTCTAGATAGCTGTCATATTTACCCCCAGACCCCCCCCCCCCCCCCCCCCCCCCATGGGTCAAACTGGGGTCATAAAATAGCTGATTTTGTGTTTTTGCCTTTTATCTCCTTTATTCTTGCTTTTAGAGCTTTAGAATGTATTAAGAGGTATTGGGAAACCATATGTGAAGAGTCTAGATAGCTGGTCAGATTTACTCCCGTATCCCCCCTTATGGGTCAAACTGGGGTCATAAAATAGCTGATTTTGTGTTTTTGCCTCTTATCCCCTTTATTCTTGCTTTTAGAGTTTTAGAATGTATTAAGAGGTATTGGGAAACCTTATGTGATGAGTCTAGATAGCTGGTCAGATTTACCCCCGGATCCCCCCTTATGGGTCAAACTGGGGTCATAAAATAGCCAATTTTGTGTTTTTTCCTTTTATCTCTTTTATTCTTTTAGAGTTTTAGAATGTATTGAGAGGTATTGGGAAACCTTATGTGAAGAGTCTAGATAGCTGGTCAGATTTACCCCCTGCCCACCCACCCCTTTTATGGATCAAACTGGATTCATCAAATAGCCGATTTTGTGTTTTTGCCTTATATCTATTTTATTCTTGCTTTTAGAGATTTACAGTGTATTCAGAGGTATTGGGAAACCTTATGTGAAGAGTCTAGATAGCTGGTCAGATTTACCAGATAGATGTGTTCAATGTTAATGCATGAACTTCCACACTGTCTGCTTAACTTTCACTTCTTCTCTCAGCACTGCATGTTTTTATTTTCAAAAACCTTTTTCTACTGTATATTATATTGCAGTGAACCTTTTTGGGATGCTTAGTTTTTGTTAGCAAAAACATTTTTCTAGTTAAAATATTGTTTAAGCTTAGTCTTGGAAACTGTAAAGTGTAGGAAGTTGATATTTGGTAGGGATATTGGTTGGGAGTGTAGGTGTGTAACGTTATGGTATGACTTTGTTGAAACATTTGACTTTGGCTCTGCCAGAATGTTGCTACTGCCATCTTTGATACATATTTCTCCCATTACAAAAATATTTGGATTGCTGCGAGTGATTATTGTTTGTATTTTTACTGTAATGTGATATTTCTATTGAAAGCTATGCTTCATTTTATAAATTTTACAGCTTTGTCACTTTTAATTTATTTATTAATGTTGTCAGTATGGTATTAAATTGTTTTGATACGTTGTGTTTACATTCATTTTGTCTTTCTCAAGTGTTATTGCTCCTGTACTACATAAGTTATTCTGTAAGTTCCATATAGTGGTGTCGACTGCTATTTCCAGGCCTGGGACGAATACTTTGAAAAGTATTCAAATACGAATACGAATACTTTCTAAATTCATTAATACGAATACGAATACATCATTTACCAAAGTATACGAATACGAATACTTTTGAAAAGTATTCGAATACATTTACAAATACTTTTGAAATTTATTTGAATACATTTATGAATACTTTTAAAAAAATTTACACAATTAGTTTTCCTTATTTAACTGATCATTAAATCAGAAATTACCACGAAAACACATTTAAGCCACAATAAAAATCTTACTTTCCACAAATACATAAATGGAAATATAACTTACTAAAAAGGATTTTCCTTACAGTGGCTTGTAATACATGCATTTTAATGAGTTTTACATTGTCCTTGTCTTTTTTACATAAGCTTGTGTTTTAATGTTGAAAATTAACCCCAAATCTTATATTCACAAATTAAATTCACAGTTTAATGAAAGTGTTTTATTGCTATACATACATGTGTATTACTTGTTGACAATATTTGTCACTAAGTTCTATAGTATCCGCCGCAGGCGGATAAGGTCTGACACCTTAGGGTTGGTGTCTTTTGCCTGACTTTTTTCGTTTGGTATGTACATATGGCACCTGTGCTGCAGGTTGGGGTTTCAGTAGGTTGTATGTCTGTCTTCTTTTTCTTCTTTTCTTGTTTCAGGACATCTTCTTCTTCATCTTCTTCTTTCTTCCACCACAGGAGTTCGAGGGAACTACAGCTGTGGTAGCCCTGAGAAGGGCTGGAACCCTAAGGTTTTGCTTGAATAAATTGGTTTCTGTTGTTGCTACCATAAGTAGCAATTACTCTTTTCAGGTGAAACTTACCAACTTACCAGTGAAATTTACCAACTTACCAGTTTGAGGTACCAACTTACCAGGTATCCATGACTTATCAACTTACCAGGTGATACCGTGAGCCTGAAAAAGTTTTATTTATTTATCTCTAAGATACAGTTGTTTTTCTTTTAGTATTTTTTCTTTTAGTGACAGCACCAGCGGGGGTTAGGCTCAGATGCTTCCATTGCGTGGGATGTCAGGCAGTTCAGCCGGTCAGCCCCCAGGGGTCAGGCCCGGTTGGGTCCGACTGGGGGGCCGTCTCTAGCGATCAATACCTGGATCCTGTTCAAGGAGGCCCTGGCTTTCACCCCATGGTGGGTGTTGAATTACATTTGGTGCGATACAGGTGTTTTTCTTTTAGTATTTTTTTCTTTTAATATTTAGACGGCTTCTAGAACCTTAGACAGGTGTTGTTGGAGCTCAGAGTCTTCGTATCGTTTGAGTGCCTTGGTTCTGCATTGTTCCAGATAGTTTGTATGTATGGTAGTTGGAGAATTTCATGGCTTGGTTTTGATGATTCATGTGGGCTGGTCCAGGTGATCATTTGGAGGCATTTGTTTTGAACCTTCTGTAGGGCCTCTAGGCTCGGTTTGTGGTTGTGTGTGAGGTGGTATCCGGTTTCTAAGATTGGTCTGATCATGCTTGTGTAGAAGGTCTTCAGTGCCGCTTGGTGTGCTCCCCAGTGCTGTAGCTGTCTCAGTTTTTCTATTCTTGGTGCTGTCTTGTTTATGAGGCTGGTGATGTGTGGTTTTAGATTCATCGTTCTATCTAGGGTAGTTCCTAGAAGTATTGCCGAGTATTGGATTTCCACTTGGTTATTTCTGACAGTGATGGGAATCATTTTCCTTGAGTTTTGGCGGGTGATGATCATTAGCTGAGTTTTCTTGGCATTCAGCTTGATGAACCAGTCTTCACACCAGTCCTCCAGTTTGTCCACCTGTTTCTGGAGGTGGGCCTCGAGATATCTTGGGTTGCGGTGGCTAGTGTAGATAGCAATGTCGTCCACGTACTGAGTTACTTGGCAAGCTGGTGTTACCGGAATGTCGTTGACAAATAGGATGAAGAGCAGTGGGCTGAGAATGCTCCCTTGCGGTGTCCCTGCCAGCAGTTTGACTACTTCTGAGAGGGTGTTTCCTATTCTGACTTGGATGGTTCTGTTGGTGAGGAACGAGGAGATAATCCTGAGGATGTCACCTGGGAGTTCCAAGTCGTGGAGTTTTTTGAGTAGCCCGTTGTGCCATACAGCGTCAAAAGGCCTTTTCCACGTCCATGAGAAGTAGGGCTGCTAGTTTTTTGTTTTCCTTGACCTTCTTCATGTATTCGTTGATGGTCATTAAGCGTCCCACAAGGGACGCTTGTTTGTGTATGGGAGACCTTCAGGCTCCGCCGGCTCCGCCGGCTCCGCCAGCTGCGCATTTTGTTTTCCTTATAACTCTGTAACCGTTAGGCGGATTCTTTTCAAATTTGGCAGGTTTAGGCAGTAGCCTTGGGGAATTTTTTTGAATATGCTGCAGTGACATTTCAACCAATCACAGAGGTCACATGACCAAAAATGTCTTTTTTCGATGGGGAAGCTTGTCCGGATGATAACTTGAAAGGAATTTTATCAATTCACCTGAAACTTGGCAAATACATTCATTCTATTAAAATCTGGAAATCATTTGATTTTGGCATTGATTGGTCAAGAAATGGCCGAGTAATTAATGATTAATTAATCATTACGAATTTTCCAAATAAGGAAAACACAAAAATGCTTATATCTCGAAAACCGTGCTAGATAGAGCGATTTCGACGAAATTTTTGACCCGCAGGGTATCTCTGCAGAGTAGTTATCCCAATTTTCAAAAAATTTTTGTCTCGCCAAAATTGGCGGCCATTTTGAATTTTTGAATTTTTCGCAAAAATTGCAAAACACAAAAATTGCTTATATCTCGAAAACCCTGCTAGATAGAGCGATTTCGACGAAATTTTTGACCCACAGGGTATCTCTGCAGAGTAGTTTTCCCAATTTTCAAAAAAATTTTTGTCTCGCCAAAAATGGCAGCCATTTTGAATTTTCGAATTTTTCGCAAAAATTGCAAAACATAAAAATGCTTATATCTCGAAAACCCTGCTAGATAGAGCGATTTCGACGAAGTTTTTGACCCACAGGGTATATCTGCAGAGTAGCCATGCCAATTTTCAAAAAAATTTTGTCTCGCCAAAAATGGCGGCCATTTTGAATTTTCGAATTTTTCGCAAAAATTGCAAAACATAAAAATGCTTATATCTCGAAAACCCTGCTAGATAGAGCGATTTCGACGAAATTTTTGACCCACAGGGTATCTCTGCAGAGTAGCCATGCCAATTTTCAAAAAAAAAATTTCTCGCAAAAAATGGTGGCCATTTTGAATTTTCGAATTTTTCGCAAAATTGCAAAACATTAAAATGCTTATATCTCGAAAACCGTGCTAGATAGAGCGATTTCGACGAAATTTTTGACCCGCAGGGTATCTCTGCAAAGTAGCCATGCCAATTTTCAAAAAAATTTTGTCTTGCCAAAATGGCGGCCATTTTGAATTTTCGAATTTTTCGCAAAAATTGCAAAACATAAAAATGCTTATATCTCGAAAACCCTGCTAGATAGAGCGATTTCGACGAAATTTTTGACCCACAGGGTATCTCTGCAGAGTAGCCATGCCAATTTTCAAACAAAAAATTTCTCGCAAAAAATGGTGGCCATTTTGAATTTTCGAATTTTTCGCAAAATTGCAAAACATTAAAATGCTTATATCTTGAAAACCGTGCTACATAGAGCGATTTCGACGAAATTTTTGACCCACAGGGTATCTCTGCAGAGTAGCCATGCCAATTTTCAAAAAAATTTTGTCTTGCCAAAATGGCGGCCATTTTGAATTTTCAAATTTTTGCGCAAAAATTGCAAAACACAAAAATGCTAATATTTCGAAAACCGTGCTACATAGAGCGATTTCGACGAAATTTTTGATCTTCAGGGTATCTCTGCAGAGCAGCTATCCCAAAGAGCTTTCACTTGGTGAAGTTTCAGACCCATAGCTAATTGCTCACCTACTCAAAATGAGTAAATGCGAATTACCTCTAAAAGTATTGCAGATAGCCAATTTTTCTCAAATAACTCATTCACCTACTTTTGGAAGAGCTTTCACTTGGTGAAGTTTCAGACCCATAGCTAATTACTCACCTACTCAAAATGAGTAAATGCTAATTATCTCAAAAACTATTGCGGATACCCAATTTTTATCAAATAACTCATTCATGTACTTTTGGGAGAGCTTTCACATGGTGAAGTTTCAGACCCAAGGATGATTACTCACCTACTCAAAATGAGTAAATGCGAATTATCTCTTAAAAGTATTGCAGATAGCCAATTTTTCTCAAATAACTCATTCACCTACTTTTGGAAGAGCTTTCACATGGTGAAGTTTCAGACCCATAGCTAATTACTCACCTACTCAAAATGAGTAAATGCGAATTATTTGTAAAAGTATTGCAGATAGCCAATTTTTCTCAAATAACTCATTCACCTACTTTTGGGAGAGCTTTCACATGGTGAAGTTTCAGACCCATAGCTAATTATTTACCTACTCAAAATGAGTAAATGCTAATTATCTGTTAAAGTATTGCGGATACCCAGTTTTTATCAAATAACTTATTCATCTACTTGTGGGAGAGCTTTCACATGGTGAAGTTTCAGACCCATAGCTAATTACTCACCTACTCAAAATGAGTAAATGCGAATTATCTTTAAAAGTATTGCAGATAGCCAATTTTTCTCAAATAAATCATTCACCTACTTTTGGGAGAGCTTTCACTTGGTGAAGTTTCAGACCCATAGCTAATTATTTACCTACTCAAAATGAGTAAATGCTAGTTATCTCTAAAAGTATTGCGGATACCCAGTTTTTATCAAATAACTCATTCATCTACTTGTGGGAGAGCTTTCACATGGTGAAGTTTCAGACCCATAGCTAATTACTCACCTACTCAAAATGAGTAAATGCGAATTATCTTTAAAAGTATTGCAGATAGCCAATTTTTCTCAAATAAATCATTCACCTACTTTTGGGAGAGCTTTCACTTGGTGAAGTTTCAGACCCATAGCTAATTACTCACCTACTCAAAATGAGTAAATGCGAATTATCTCTAAAAGTATTGCAGATAGCCAATTTTTCTCAAATAACTCATTCACCTACTTTTGGGAGAGCTTTCACTCTGTGAAGTTTCAGACCCATAGCTAATTACTCACCTACTCAAAATGAGTAAATTCGAATTATCTCTAAAAGTATTGCAGATAGCCAATTTTTTTCAAATAAGTCATTCACCTACTTTTGGGAGAGCTTTCACTTGGTGAAGTTTCAGACCCATAGCTAATTACTCACCTACTCAAAATGAGTAAATGCGAATTATCTCTAAAAGTATTGCAGATAGCCAATTTTTCTCAAATAACTCGTTCACCTACTTTTGGGAGAGCTTTCACTCTGTGAAGTTTCAGACCCATAGCTAATTACTCACCTACTCAAAATGAGTAAATGCGAATTATCTCTAAAAGTATTGCAGATAGCCAATTTTTTTCAAATAAGTCATTCACCTACTTTTGGGAGAGCTTACACTTGGTGAAGTTTCAGACCCATAGCTAATTACTCACCTACTCAAAATGAGTAAATGCGAATTATCTCTAAAAGTATTGCAGATAGCCAATTTTTCTCAAATAACTCATTCACCTACTTTTGGAAGAGCTTTCACACATGAAATGTGAATATCTCGGAAAAGCTATTTCTTCTGCTTTAATGCTCGGCGGGAGATACACACCGCGGCAGTGGTCTTGACAAAAGTTTTTTGCAAAACACAAAAATGCTTATATCTCGAAAACCGTGCTATATGGAGCGAACTCAACAAAATTTTGGACCTGCTGGGTATCTCTGCAGAGTAGCCATGCCAATTTTCAAAATATTTTTGTCTCGCCAAATATAGCGGACATTTTGAATTTTTATAATCTTTTGCAAAACACAAAAATGCTTATATCTTGAAAACCGTGCTAGATAGAGCAGACTGCGCTGACTTTGGTTGCCACAACAGTATAAGGCTAGAAACGAAGCATTTTCTTAACACTTTAGCACTCACCTTTATATCCTTTTCGGGACGCTTTGTTTTTGCATTATTTTTTTTTTTTGCGAGCGATTCTCTAGTTATATGTTCATTTGCCTCCTTGTGGGGTTGGTATGCCCGTTGCCAGGGGTTGATGATGTTGTTGTCTTCTATAAACTCTTGGATCCGGTTGGAGATGATTTTCTCGAATAGTTTTCCGATGCAGTTCAGTAGGCTGATGGGTCTGTAGCTGGCTGGGTTGTCCTTTGGTTTGTTTGGCTTCTGGATCATCTTCCCAATAGCGTGTTTCCACTTCTTGAGGAAGTATCCCATTTGTAGGCAGATGTCGAAAATCTTTGTGAGTTCATCAATTGCAGGTTCCGGGAGGTTTTTCAGGGTTATGTATGGGATGGTGTCCTCGCCTGGGCTGATTTTATTTTTGAGTGATTTCAGTGCCCTGTAAGTGTCCTCGCTGGTGATGGTTCTGGAATACTCATCCGATGGCGCCGCCGGGGCGCTGTATGGAGTGAGGTACTCTTTCATGGATTCGGCCCACATGTCGACTTCTGCTTTGTATTCATGGTTAAAGTATATGTCGGAGTGGGTTCTGTGGACCTTGGCCGGTTGGGCAGCAAAGGTGTTGGCGGTTTCCATTTCTGACTTGGTCTTGGTGTTGGTTGATGGATTAATGAGTTATATTGGTTTCTTCTCTGGTTTGGTTTGCCCAGTGAGATTGTTGATTCTTCTCTTTTTTCACAAAGGCTTTTCAGCTTTTCATGGAGGTTCTTTTAACACTTGCGTACTCGTTTTGATGGAGGCAGACCACGTGCTGCCTGAAGGATCTCCAAACGAACTTGAGCCTCATCTTCTTTCAAGTGAGTTATCAGACGCCACAGAGATGGATGCCTATGACCAACAGCAGAATTGAAACCATGATTCCAAGACTCACAGATGTTGTTGGTACGGTCATCCCCAGCCAGTGTCGCATCATACATATTCCAGAGGTGTGGTGGATATCTTGGAGGAATATGTCTCAACTTCACTTGGGAGCTCATTTCACCAGATGTCATGGGCCTGCTGATGGTACGGAAATGGCCATTCACATAGGTGCTATTGAAATAGTCTATCAAGTTATTGGCATCATCACTTGCATTTTCCATCGGGTACACAAGGCCAACTTTTACCTCATCAACAGGGAGAAATGCTAAGCCATCAAGCATACCGCAAAAATGCTTGAAGTGTTGATCATTTTTGTAGAGTGTTGCCAGGCCTAATTCTTGCACCTTACGCCAAGTGCTCTGCGTTAGATGGTAGAAACACCCCTTACATTCCACATGACTGCCAAACACCATATGCACAGCATTCATCGTTGGTAGTTCGAAATCTAGATGAACGGTCAGTGGATCTAGAGAAAATCCAAGGTCTTCAGCTCTGGCAAGTAAGGCCTTGAACATCTCTTTGTAGCTGTCTTCGGTCTTGTCTGGGAGAATAGCATTAGTGTAGGGCTTTTCAATATTCTACTAAATTTTTGCTATACTACTGAATTTTTGGGGTTGTAGGGCTTTTCTCCACGGTCCCAGAGATTAGTGTAGGGCTTTTCAATAGCCTTTTACCTTTTTCTTATACTACTGAATTTTGGGGGTTGTAGGGCTTTTCTCCATGTTCTAAGAAAATAGTGTAGGGCTTTTCTCCACAGTTTGCAAAAATAGTGTAGGGCTTTTCTCCACGGGCGTCAAAAACTGTAGGGCTTTTCTCCTATAGGGCTTTTCTCCGTACCCCAAATGAACATCATGTGTCTATTAAAACAAATGGGCTTACCTTTAAATGAATCAATAGATTGGAAGTTGTCATTCCAGAAGTTGCTACAGTAGTTGTGCAATGTTTACATTTTGCTCTGTATTTCCCAGAAGTGTGAAATGAAAAAATTAATACCTAACTCATTCCTGAGCACTTTTTAATGTTTCATGTGAGGCCTTACAATAAATTACCTACTCACTAATGCAAACATCAATGAGAAAATTAACACCTAACTCATTCCTGAGCACTTTTTTGTTTTTTCATGTGAGGCCTTACAATAAATTATCTGCTCACCACTGCAAACATCAATGAGTAAATTAATACATAAGTCATTCATGAATATTTTTATTTTTTTTTTGCTATTTTTAAAGTTGATCTTAAAGACAAGTGGATTTAAATTTTTAACACCCAGATAACCTGTGATCATAGTTTTGATTTAACTAACACAAGATATAGTAACAGCAATGACCATATACTAAATTAATTCAAGTTAAATGGTTTGATTCAAAGATATATAGTCCATTGCCTATAAGGTGCCAAACACAACACTTGCCAAATGTCACAGTAATCATAAAAGGTTTTGTAAGTACAAGTATAAAGAATGAAAACTTCAAACAAAATGAAAAATTTCAAAAGTATTCATAAAAGTATTCATGAATACGAATACTTTTGGAATGTATTCGAATACGAATACTTTGCATTTTTCACAAAAGTATTCGAATACGAATACTTTTAAAAATGTATTCGAATACTTATGAGTACGAATACTTTTTGCCCAGGCCTGGCTATTTCACAAATATTTTTTAATTGATATTTTTCTTCTTTTTGATAATGGATGAGTTTGAAATTACACTGTAATTTTGTTCTTTTAAATATAAATATTGCAGATGTCAGTTCCATATAGAATTAAACAAAGTCACAAGCCAGATGTTCCCCAAACCTGCCCATCATCTGAAAGAGGAGAGGTTTTAGTGGAGCACAAAAAGCCACCACTTCGGATTGTACAGCCCAAAGGAAGTTTGACCAAGATAGAAAAAGACATAGTGAAGAGAAAGACACAGTTATTTGAGCAGGGTGAAGCTGCAACCGGTCATCAAGCTAACACCACTTCTGTAAAGACTCAAAAAGAAGATGCTTCACCTCTGTACAAACCTTCTTTTGAAGCTCCATCTAATTACACCAGGAGAAAATCAAATGATGACAGCGAGCATAAAAGTAGTGATGTGGTTCCAGGATATCCTTATAAACCTAAAGCAGATGCCAGTATTTCCAAATCAATCAGTGCAGAAGTGAAGACAAAACTAGAAGAATTAAACTTAAAAAAGACTAGTCCTCCCGATCGACCAAAATTACCACCAAGCCCTGTCTATAAGGACAAACCCAGGTATCCGTACAAGCCAAGTGTAGAAAATGAGATTGATGCTCATGGAAAGGCCACAAATAAATTTCCCAAACAGCCGCAAAATATTACACAAACCACAAAGTTGACTGTCAATACTGGTTTAAATACTAAAGATGATAAAAATACCACCAGTCCTAAATCGCCATCCCCACCTATCAGGCCACCCCCTCCAAAGTTTCAGAACACTGATAAAAAAGTGAGTACACTGATAGCCCATAAGAGTAAATTATTTGAAGGAGGGGAGGAATTAGATTTCGCAAAAGGTAGCAAACCTGTGGACAAGAGCGAGTCAAAGCCAAAAGAGAGAAAAAGCTCGGTGAGAGTACATTTTGAAAGTGTTCATGTTGATGGAGGAGTGCCAAAACTTGTGAATAATGCACAGAAAGTGACAGATGAGGGAAATAAAAAAGATGAAAAAGGTGCAGGGAACAGTGAAATCCCACAGTATGGACAAGTGAATAAAGCAAAGAAAGTGTTAGAAAAAGATCTCAAGTTTCAAACAGAGCAAACTGATTTGAACTCTCTCAGTGAAAGTGTTTTACCTCCTAGACCACATCAATCCAAACATGTGGTAAGTGCATCATCTGGAGGGTCTCAAGATTCTGGAAACTCATTGCAAACCTTACCCAAAAGACACACCACAACTGAAAAGCCTGTTCCCCCATCTAAACCACCCAGAACTTTTGCTCACGATGAATACATGAAAATAAAGTCAGAAAAACAGAAGAAAAAGCAACATTTGGGAACCCCAAGTCCATTGGCTGTTGTTCACAATTATGAAGAGATCGCGAGTAACTCAGCAAAACCTCCTCCACCATTTAAACCTTCACAAATACGGGATGATGAAGTGCAGCCGTCAGAAGTTTATGAAGAGATCGCTCAGCCCAGTCATGTGACTAATCGCAGTGTATTATCACAGAAGCCAAAACCCATATCAACCAGTCAGGATATTGCAGTAAAGAAGACCTATACATATGACAAATTGGATGATAGTGCAGTGTTTGTAAAGCCCAGTATACCAGCTTCTAAACCTGTAGTTCCTGTAAAACCAGGTCAGACAGAAATAGATACCTTAAAGAAAAATGAGGATAAGGCAAGATGGGATAAAGGCGTTGTCAGGATAAAGTCATCAAATATAAAACTGAAGAAAGAGCCAATTATTTCCAAAAAGGCTATTTCTAATCCTGGGTATGAGCATTGGGACCATGAGTGTATACCGATAAAGACAGTGTACAAAGATGGCACCTTAAAAAGGTACAAGAGTGACGAGTTTCTGTATGCAGAAAATTTGTTTCAAAAACAAAACAGTCATGGAGGAAACTACAGTGAGGAGCCCTTATATCAGGACCCTGCAGATGTTGTCAAGGTCAGTGGGTTATTTATTTAAGATATGTGAATTTTGCATTGTTATGTCAGCGGACTTTATGGCATTACTCTGCGGCATCCGCATCAACATGAACAACTTCTCCAAAAGTACAAGGGCCAGAGACATGCTGTTACTTTATCTATCGAGGATGATAAATCGTAAAATCCATGCAGATCTGTCTGTTCGTCTGTTTGCTAGAGTCATTAGAAGAGAGGTACCCCCACCCAAAGTGTGAAAATTTGCGGGGATTTCTCTCTTATTTTGCATATATGTACTAGGCCATAAGTAAATTCCCTTGTGTGAGTATCAGGCCTGGATCTTTCCTATTTTTTATGAATTTTTAAAATAATTTTTTCATGCATTAAAATTCATGAGTTCATGCAGTAAATTACTTATAACTTGAAAAGTATTCCATTTAGAACATTTTGTTCAATATGTTTTTCACCTATTTTTCGTTCAGCTATAACATATTAAAATTTCAGACTTGTAGCTGATTACATAATTATGCAATAGCTGCTTATAAAACTATACTTTTATTGTGCTACAATAGCTTACCATGTGGGACTGAATGCTGATCTCGGATGGCCGCAAGGCATCAGGCCAATGTCTAAGAAAAATAGACATTTATAGTTGGCCGTAGCCTCAAGATGTCCTCTTGTGGTACACTATGAGATCTCGTCCTACTTTCTCATTGGCCGTGTGGATTAGTAGCGTCTGTCGTTTACACAGATATTTTCATCTATTTCTCAGCACATACGTATTTTTTTATGTTAAATTTTGGTCATTTCATTTATTATATATCATAGATTATTCTGTAAAATTGCCGTTTTGACAGGATAAGTATTTTTCATTATTTTTGCTTGTTTTGAGTTTTCCTCGGTTCAGACTTTTGCTACATCTTTTTATTGCGTTTCAAAATGTCTGTCCACCAAACAAATAAAGACAAACCGAGATCTAGTAAGTGTAGGCACTTTTTGTGTCACCAGCATTTATGATGCGTGGCATATAGGGATCGCTTCGTCATCCAAATTTGTGGCGTCGGCATCGTCGTCGTCTGTCGTCGTCACACTTTGTATCTCAAAAATGGCTTGTCAGATTTAATTCAAATTTGGCATATGGATGTAACTGGTCCTGGGGCTGTGCTGTATAGTTTTGTGACCTTAAACTCCCACTAGAAAAATACTTAAACTCAATTTAAGTTTTTTCGTTTCCGGACAATATCTCAAAAATGACTTGATGGATTCAGTTCAAATTTGGCATGTGGTTGTAACTAGTTTTGAAGGTGTGCCCTATCTTAAGGTGACCTTAAACTCCCACGTATAAAAAACTTATGGCCAGTTTACGTTTTTTCTTTCTCCATGGAGTATACTGAAAGTAACTTAAGAAATTTCATTCAACTTTTGCAGTTATATGTAACTGGCCATAGGTAAGTGCCACACATTAATGTAACCTTAAACTCCCATTAATAACAGAATTATATTCACTTTAAGTTTGGTAATTTTTCAATAGTAAGTCAAATATTGTGCAATTCTAGGTGTTTCAGTTGTGGATATAACAAACCTTGAACAAAACTTTCAGGAAAAGATTACCTTAAAGTCACTACAATATACAACAGTGCAAACAAATTTTGAGTTTAAGGTTGGGTCAATTTTTTGGTGTTTGGAAGATATTTTATATGCAAATTAGGACTTTTTACATTGATATTCATCATGTACATATATCTCCACAAGAAGAAAATGGTCTCTTTTGTAAGGTTATAGTAAATTGCTGATATTTTATAAATTAATGAGTTTAAGGTTGCATTGGTTTGTGTCACTAGCAGCTTTGATGGAAGACATACATGGTCATTGTCGTCTTTACACTTACTTTGCAGAGAGTATCTCAAAAATGGCTTGATGAATTAAATTCCAATTTGGCATGTTGATGTAACTTTTCCTCAAGGTGTGCCCTATTTAAGATGACCTTAAACTCACAGTTGTAAGATGCTTATATTTATTTGAATGTTTTTTTTTGTTTCTGGACAGTGTCTCAAAAAATTGTAGACAGATTTGATTCAAATTTGGCATGTGGTTGTAACTGGTTTTCAAGGTGTGCCCTAGTTAAAGGTGACCTTAAACTCTCATGTCTTAAAAAGTTATATTGAGTTTACATTATTTTTCCATAGAGTATACTGGAAATAACTTGGGAATTTCATTCAAGTTTTGCATGTATATGTAACTGGCCCCAGGTAAGTGCATTACAATAAGGTGACCTTAAACTCCTAGTAATAACAAAATTATATTTACTTTAAGTTTGGCAAGTTTTCAACAGTATTTCAAACACTGTGCAATTCTAAGCATTTTTCAAGTTGTGGATGTAACAAACCCTGAACAAAACCTACAGGAAAAGATTCCCTTAAACTTCGTTACAGCAGCAAACTAACTTTGAGTTTAAGGTTGGGACAATTTTTGGTGTTTGAAAGATATTTGATGTGCTAATTAAGACTTCAAGCTTTTGATATCCATCATGTACATCTGTCTACACAAAAAAAATCTCTTTTGTAAGGTAAATTCCTGATATTTGATGATCTTATGAGTTTAAGGTTGCATTACTTTTGTGTCACTAGCAGCTATGTTGTAGGACAAATATGATCAGTGTCGTTGTCACACTTCCTACACTACAGAGTATCTCAAAAATAGCATCATGGATTAAATTCAAATTTGGCATGTGTATTTAATTGGTCCTCAAGGTGTTCCCTATTTTAAGGTGACCTTAAACTCCCACTAGTAACGTATTTATATTGATTTTAGGTTTTTCCGTTTCGAGACAGTATCTCAAAAATTTGTTGACGGATTCAATTCAAATTTAGCATGTGGTTGTAACTGGTATTCAAGGTGTGTCCTATATTAAGGTGGCCTTAAACTCCTCTGTCTGAAAGAATTATGTTCAGTTTAAGCTTTTAACTTTTCCATAGAGTATACTGAAGGATTTTAAGTTTTTCCGTTTCCAGATAGTATGTTGAAAATGGGTTGATGGATTCTATTCAAATTTGGCTTGTGGTTGCAACTGGTATTCAAGGTGTGTCGTATTTTAAGGTGACCTTAAACTCCCATGTATAAAGGAAGTATGTTGAGTTTAAGTTTTTACTTTTCCATAGAGTATACTGAAGGTAACTTAAAAAATTCCATTCAAATTTTTGCATATATCTGTAACTTGCCATAGATAAGTACCACATATTAAGGTGACCTTAAACTCCCAGGACTAACACATTGAGAGTGTCATTGTCACACTTCCTTTCCAGACAGTATCCCAAAAATGGCATGATGGATTAAATTCATATTTGGCATGTGGATATAACTCGTACTCAAGGTGTGCCCTGTTTTAAGGTGATCTTAAACTCCCACTTGTAACATACTTATATAGATTTTAAGTTTTTCCATTTCCAGACAGTATCTCAAAAGTAGGTTGATGGATTCTATTCAAATTTGGCATGTGGTTGTAACTGGTATTCAAGGTGTGTCCTATTTTAAGGTGACCTTAAACTCCCATGTATAAAAGAATTATGTTGAGTTTAAGCTTTTTCTTTTCCAGAGGTTGCTGAAGATAACTTAAGAAATTTCATTCAAATATTTGCATGTATATGTAACTGGCCATAGATAAGTGCATACATTAAGGTGACCTTAAACTCCCAGTAATAACAAATTGTCGGGTGTCGTCGTCACATTTCTTTCCTGACAGTATCTCAAAAATGGCATGATGGATTAAATTCAAATTTGCAATGTGGATGTAACTGGTGATCAAGGTGTGCCGTGTTTTAAGGTGACCTTAAACTCCCACTAGTAACGTACTTATATTGATTTTAAGTTTTTCCATTTCGAAGATAGTATGTTGAAAATTGGTTGATGGATTCTATTCAAATTTGGCATGTGGTTGTAACTGGTGTTCAAGGTGTGTCCTATTTTAAGGTGACCTTAAACTCCCACTAGTAACATACCTATATTAATTTTAAGGTTTTCCGTTTCCAGACAGTATCTTAAAAGAGGTTGATGGATTCAATTCCAATTTGGTATGTGATTGTAACTGGTATTCAAGGTGTGTCCTATTTTAAGGTGACCTTAAACTCCTATGTGTAAAAGAATTATGCTGAGTTTAAGCTTTTTCTTTTCCAGAGGTTGCTGAAGATAACTTAAGAAATTTCATTCAAATATTTGCATGTATATGTAACTGGCCATAGATAAGTGCCATACATTAAGGTGACCTTAAAATCCCAATAATAACACATTGTCAGTGTCATCACACTTCCTTTCCAGACAGTATCTCAAAAATGGCATGATGGATTAAATTCAAATTTGGCATGTGGTTGTAACTGGTACTCAAGGTGTGTCTTATTTTAAGGTGACCTTAAACTCCCACTAGTAACATACCTATATTAATTTTAAGGTTTTCCGTTTCCAGACAGTATCTTAAAAGAGGTTGATGGATTCAATTCCAATTTGTTATGTGATTGTAATTGGTATTCAAGGTGTGTCCTATTTCAAGGTGAACTTAAACTCCTATGTATAAAAGTATTATGCTGAGTTTAAGCTTTTTATTTCTCCATAGAGTATACTGAAGATAACTTAAGAAATTTCATTCAAGTTTTGCATGTGTATGTAACTGGCCATAGATAAGTGCCTACATTAAGGTGACCTTAAACTCCCACTAATAACACATTTTGAGTGTCGTCATCACACTTCCTTTCCAGACAGTATCTCAAAAATGGCATGATGGATTAAATTCAAATTTGGCATGTGGATGTAACTGGTGATCAAGGTGTGCCCTATTTTAAGGTGACCTTAAACTCCCACTAGTAAAGCACTTCTATTGATTTTAAGTTTTTCTGTTTCGGAGATAGTATGTTGAAAATGGTTGGATGGATTCTATTTAAATTTGGCATTTGCTTATAACTGGTATTCAAGTTGTGTTCTATTTTAAGGTGACCTTAAACTCCCATGTGTAAAAAAATTATGTTGAGTTTAAGCTTTTTATTTTTCCAGAGGTTGATGAAGATTACTTAAGAAATTTTATTCTAATATTTCCATGTATATGTAACTGGCCATAGATAAGTGCATACATTAAGGTGACCTTAAACTCCCAGTAATAACACATTGTAAGTGTTGTCGTCACATTTCCTTTCCAGACAGTATCTCAAAAATGGCATGATGGATTAAATTCAAGTTTGCAATGTGGATGTAGCTGGTGATCAGGGTGTGCCCTGTTTTAATGTGACCTTAAACTCCCACTAGTAATGTACTTATATTGATTTTAAGTTTTCCCGTTTCGAAGATAGTATGTTGAAAATGGTTTGATGGATTCTATTCAGATTTGGCATGTGGTTGTAACTGGTATTCAAGGTGTGTTCTATTTTAAGGTGACCTTAAACTCCCATGTATAAAAGAATTATGTTGAGTTAAAGCTTGTTATTTTTCCAGAGGTTGCTGAAGATAACTTAAGAAATTTCATTCAAATATTTGCATGTATATGTAACTGGCTATAGATAAGTGCATACATTAAGGTGACCTTAAACTCCCAGTAATAACACATTGTCAGTGTTGTCATCACACTTCCTTTCCAGACAGTATCTCAAAAATGGCACGATGGATTAAATTCATATTTGGCATATGGATGTAACTCGTACTCAAGGTGTGCCCTGTTTTAAGGTGACCCTAAACTCTCACTAGTAACATACTTATATTGATTTTAAGTTTATCCATTTTCAGACAGTATCTCAAAAGTAGGTTGATGGATTCAATTCAAATTTGGCTTGTGGTTGTAACTGGTATTCAAGGTGTGTTCTATTTTAAGGTGACCTTAAACTCCCATGTATAAAAGAATTATGTTGAGTTAAAGCTTTTTATTTTTCCAGAGGTTGCTGAAGATAACTTAAGAAATTTCATTCCAATTGTTACATGTATCTGTAACTCGCCATAGATAAGTGCCACATATTAAGGTGACCTTAAACTCCCAGTAATAACACATTGTCAGTGTCGTCGTCACACTTCCTTTCCAGACAGTTCTGCAAAAATGGCACGATGGATTAAATTCATATTTGGCATATGGATGTAACTCGTAATCAAGGTGTGCCCTGTTTTAAGGTGACCTTAAACTCCCATGTGTAAAAAAATTATGTTGAGTTTAAGCTTTTTATTTTTCCAGAGGTTGATGAAGATTACTTAAGAAATTTTATTCTAATATTTCCATGTATATGTAACTGGCCATAGATAAGTGCATACATTAAGGTGACCTTAAACTCCCAGTAATAACACATTGTAAGTGTTGTCGTCACATTTCCTTTCCAGACAGTATCTCAAAAATGGCATGATGGATTAAATTCAAGTTTGCAATGTGGATGTAGCTGGTGATCAGGGTGTGCCCTGTTTTAATGTGACCTTAAACTCCCACTAGTAATGTACTTATATTGATTTTAAGTTTTCCCGTTTCGAAGATAGTATGTTGAAAATGGTTTGATGGATTCTATTCAGATTTGGCATGTGGTTGTAACTGGTATTCAAGGTGTGTTCTATTTTAAGGTGACCTTAAACTCCCATGTATAAAAGAATTATGTTGAGTTAAAGCTTGTTTTTTTTCCAGAGGTTGCTGAAGATAACTTAAGAAATTTCATTCAAATATTTGCATGTATATGTAACTGGCTATAGATAAGTGCATACATTAAGGTGACCTTAAACTCCCAGTAATAACACATTGTCAGTGTTGTCATCACACTTCCTTTCCAGACAGTATCTCAAAAATGGCACGATGGATTAAATTCATATTTGGCATATGGATGTAACTCGTACTCAAGGTGTGCCCTGTTTTAAGGTGACCCTAAACTCCCACTAGTAACATACTTATATTGATTTTAAGTTTATCCATTTCCAGACAGTATCTCAAAAGTAGGTTGATGGATTCAATTCAAATTTGGCATGTGGTTGTAACTGGTATTCAAGGTGTGTTCTATTTTAAGGTGACCTTAAACTCCCATGTATAAAAGAATTATGTTGAGTTAAAGCTTTTTATTTTTCCAGAGGTTGCTGAAGATAACTTAAGAAATTTCATTCCAATTGTTACATGTATCTGTAACTCGCCATAGATAAGTGCCACATATTAAGGTGACCTTAAACTCCCAGTAATAACACATTGTCAGTGTCGTCGTCACACTTCCTTTCCAGACAGTTTTGCACAAATGGCATGATGGATTAAATTCATATTTGGCATATGGATGTAACTCGTAATCAAGGTGTGCCCTGTTTTAAGGTGACCTTAAACTCCCACTAGTGACATACTTATATTGATTTTAAGTTTTTCCATTTCCAGACAGTATCTCAAAAGTAGGTTGATGGATTCAATTCAAATTTGGCATGTGGTTGTAACTGGTATTCAAGGTGTGTCCTATGTTAAGGTGACCATAAACTCCCATGAATAAAAGAATTATGTTGAGTTTTAAGTTTTTTTTAATTTTTACATAGAGTATACTGAAGATAATTTGAGAAATTTCATTCAAGTTTTGCATGTATATGTAACTGGCCATAGGTAAGTGGCATACATTAAGGTGACCTTAAGCTCCCAGTAATAACACATTTTGACTGTCACACTTTCCACACATTATCTCAAAAATGGCATGATGGATTAAATTCAAATTTGGCATGTGGTTGTAACTGGTATTCAAGGTGTGTCGTAACTTAAACTCCTATGTATAAAAGAATTATGCTTTTAAGCTTTTCATTTTTCCATTTTTGACTAAATTCAAATTTGGCATGTGGATGTAACTGATCCTCAAGATATGTCTTATTTTAAGGTGACCTTAAACTCCCACTAGTAACATGCTTATATTGATTTTAAGTTTTTCCGTTTCCAGACAGTATCTTGGACATTGGACAGACATTGACCTGTATATTGAATCAAGGCTATATTTTTCAACAAGGTACTTCTTAAGGATGGTCCGGATATGCAAAAATACTGCCAGTCAGCCAACTAATTTATGTTCAGCATAATTTTTGTCCCTTTGAATTTCATCCACTTCAGTCTTTTAACCAAAGCTGGTGACACAGTACAATTCTTCTGAATTCTTGTTCTTCCCATTTGACACACATAATTACTGCCCTACCTGTAGGGAATCTGGCAAGAGTGATGACCCCTGTGTCACTTCTGAAAATCCGTGTCAAATATGTGCTTCTTTCACAGAACAAATGTTGAAAATCTCACAAAGAAAACGTTATATTAAAAAGCAAAAGGGCCACACTGCTAGTTCAAAGGATGATGAACTAGATCTTCTATGAGATGACGTGGATTCATTTACTAGTTCCAATGCAGACCTTGAGAGTGCTGCTGATAACTTATTTACCTCACCCCCGCGTCCACAGCCCCTACCCTTCAGTTCATTGTCTCTCAAGACACCAGCCAAAACTGTCCCACCCACCCCAGGTACTGCCTTACAGCAAAAAATTGAATGAAATTTTGAAAAATCCCTGGGTAATTCACTTAACATCCATTTACAGCAGCAAATGGGTTCTTTTCAGGCTTCAATGTTAGAAGCTTTCCAGTCTCTCCGAGATGAACTAACTTCGAAAAAACAAGTCGAGGTGGATCAGACCTCAGCTTCAGCTTCTAAGCCTGGACCCTCTCAAACTGCTGTAAATCTGGACCTACCCCCTCCGAGACAACCTCAGACTGCCTCAAATGTTGAGTAAATGGAAGTGGACTATGGTCCTGCACTTCCACCTCATCTTGGTGCTGATCATCATAATGCATCGGATCAGCTTTCTAGTCCATCCGAGGAGCCTTCTAAGAAGGCTTCGGATAGACCTAAAAAACACTCTCACTCTCACAAAAGGCATGATGTTGACCTGAGGTCTGCCTCGGATCAATACAATGATGAATCCGATGAACCTCGGATTTCATCTTCTAGATCCAAAAAACATGCTGACAAGAGTAAACATAAGGTGAGGTCCAGATACATGTAATCTTCCGCAGAGGAGGATCAGTCCTCTGTAGCCAGACACAGGTCTTCAAAACCCTCTGAGACCCAGCCCTCTGGGGCTCTCTCTGACCAAGACCAACCTCAACATGATCCAGACCCCCCTTATTACAGGGAAGTGGCTCTGTCTGACATTCCCTCCCAATACGCTGAAGAGGTGGACACCTTCAGGTGCATTCTTTCCCTCCCTGACCCCAGGGAGTCTATGCCTAGGTCCTCAACTTCAGTTATGGGTCTGGATGATGAAAAAGGCCGTCAAGTGCTCAGACCTAGAGGTCCTTCCTCTATGCTACCACTCAGCTCAGTTATCAAAGTGCTTTTGATAAGTTTCAACATGATTTCTAGGCCGCTAATTTACCTGAGGGCAAATACATCAAACCTCCTCCTTCCACTGCAAAGTGGTACAAGGTGGGACAGCCCTGTTACGCGGAGAAAATACAGGAGTTGAATACAGATTTTGCAAAAATTTGTTTTACTACTAAACCCCCTGGGACTCCTATGGGCAAGGTTCCCCTACCAATTCTTAAGGAATTGGAACACCAAGCTAGGCAAAACATTTCCACACTCAATTTTACTGCTGCCTTTGCTAAGACTTCTTCTACCTGTAATGCAACTCTTGAGAAGTGTCAACATAATCTGAAGTCATCCTTTAAGAGGGTTAAGTCTCAGATCCAAAAAGGTGCCAATCCTGAGAAAGCAGCAAAACGTAGATATGAGCAAGCTTGTGAGTACTTAGACCTATGGAATAAGACTGTTCTTATTCAGCACAGGGCTGTCACATGCCTCAGCAAATCATTAGCCCATATACTCCAGAGGGAACTATATTCTATGGGCAACACCTGCTTGCGTAGGCGCGAAGCCAAAATGACCCTTCTGCAACCACATTTAGGGGAAATGAGACGCCAAGAACTCAGGAACTCGCAATTTGGGCATTCCTCCTTGTTTAAGTCTCAACCTGTGAAGGAGGGGGAAGACTTCCTCCTCAAAAAAGGCACCTCTAAAGACTCTCAGGGTTTCGGACCCTATCAAAATAAGCCCTTTCGTGGTCGCCACAACAAGAAAAGAGGCTCCTACAGGAAACGCCCCTATGGGGGCAACTCCTCACAAAGCAGTAACCAATCGTTTTCCTCAGGTAGGGGGAAACTGAACTTCAGAGGCTCCAAGGGTTGTTTTCGACCCCACAATAGGGGGCGAGGGCATGGAAACCAGTCCCCCCCAGTGACCTCTGTGCTTTCAGAAGAGACTGGCAAACAAACAAATGTTCATCAAACATGTTAAACATTATCACCAATGGCTATGTACTGCCATTCCTCGCAAAACCAAGTCTGGTCAGATTCCCTCTGATTCAGTCAGAATACAAGGCCCCGTCAAAAAGACCAAGCTCTGGCCACTTGTATCCAGTCTCTTCTGTCAAAGAATGCAATCAAAAGGGTGGAAAATGTAAAATCTCTCGGGTTTTACAGTCGCCTGTTTCTAGTCCCCAAGCCTCACCAAAGGTGGAGGCCGGTCATAGACCTAAGCAGGCTCAACACTTTTCTACACATAGAAAAGTTCAAAATGGAAACTCCAAAGTCCATCAGGACCTCCCTGATCCCAGGGGAATGGGTATCGTCGATAGACCTATCAGACGCCTACCTTCACATCCCCATCCATCCAAACTCAAGGAAATACCTAAGGTTTTGCCACAGGTCGCTGGTGTTCCAGTTCACCTCCCTCCCTTTCGGACTAGCCACAGCCCCCCAGGTCTTTGCAATGATTGTAAAGGAAGTGAAGCTAATGGCCCTCTCCAGAGGACTCAGACTTTACCAATACCGGGATGATTGGCTAATCAGGTCCCAGTCTCAGGAGGAAGCCCAAGTGAACACTCAGGCAGTGGTAGGCCTAACCCAGTCCTTGGGTTGGATAATAAATCAGGAAAAATCAGAACTGAAACCTACTCAGGTGTTTTCGTTTGTGGGCTACGAATGCCATCTAGATTCAGCCCTTATAAAACCCTCCACTGTACGTATCTCCTGTCCCAGACCCAAAGGCTTGGGACATAGATGCTTTGAACATAAACTGGATGGGTCTCACTGCCTATCCTTACCCTCCCACAGCTCTCCTTCACAGGGTGATCCAAAAAATCAGGCAATGCTATTGCCTGATCATCGTGATAGTCCCAGGCTGGCCAGGGATGCCCTGGTTTTGGGACCTAGTGCAGCTCTCAACAGAGATCCCACTACAACTTCCAGTGTCAACAACTCTTCTCAAACAGTCCCACAATTATGTGTTCCACAGCAATCCACAGCATCTCAACTTCCACGCCTGGTGTCTAGGAGTGGACAGCTCCAAGAACAAGACTTCTCTGTGGAGGTGGCAGAGAGAATTGCTGCCCCTTAGAGGT
Source organism: Sabellastarte sp. h YS-2021 (assembly GCA_964017235.1). Taxonomy (NCBI): domain Eukaryota; kingdom Metazoa; phylum Annelida; class Polychaeta; order Sabellida; family Sabellidae; genus Sabellastarte; species Sabellastarte sp. h YS-2021. The sequence continues at coordinate 24,486,084 of OZ024934.1, forward strand.
CATCAACAAGGACCATCTACAAGTCAAAGTGGGCCTTATTTGAGAAATGGTGCAGAGAAAATTTGGTGGATTTCTCCACTCCATCTGTGAAACATTTCTCAGATTTTTTCATGTACCTGTACCAAGATCTAAATAGGCGCCCCTCGAGCATTGATGGTTACAGGACGGCCATTGTTGACACTTTGGGCCCAGTGGGCCACCATATTGCACAAAGTTCAGACCTTTACAGGTTACTCTCCAGTTTTCACAGGGATCATCCAAAAAGTTCCAGGAATCTTCCAAAATGGAACCTTTCTGTTGTTCTCAATGAGCTCACAAAAGCGCCCTTTGAGCCTAATGCCCCTGTTCCACCAAAGGACTAAGCCCCGATCCTGTCGGCGATCCTTAATCGTTGACAGTCGGTGAAAGAAAAAGTAAAATGGGCGGGAAAACTGAATCGGTATCAAAGTCTGGGATTAAGTTCAGATCGGCCTCAGGAAGCCTGAGGAGGCCCCAGGCGGCCCCAGACAGTCCCCGACTGTTCTGGGACTAAGAACCAACTAAGCCATTTTTCTGGTCGGTTTGAAGCACGATCTTGTCGTAGACATACCGACTGGGTCCCAGGATGCCTCAGGCCTTCTGGGACTAAGCCCCGATTAAGTCCCAGCTTCCTGAGGACTCCTCAGTCTTCCCCAGACCAAGATTGCTGATTTTTGTTTTGCAATGGGACTAAGGGTCGCAGGAGGCCTGGGACTAAGGGACTAAGGGTCTGGGACTAAGGGTCGCAGGAGGCCTGGGACAACATAGGACTGTGTAAATTTGGTCTGAGGAGGCCTGAGGAAGCCTGGGACTGGACATTTTGTTTATGGCGGGAAAAAAGAATCGGTTTGGATCGTGAGAAATATCAAACATGTTTGATTTTTTTCACGGCCTCAACCGACAACTACCGACCCATACAGAACGCCTGGGACTAAGGAAATTTTTGAAACCGACTCCAAAAACCCTTAATTGGGAGCCTTAGTCGTGTGGTGGAACACCCACATATAAAAGACACAGACCTCAAACATCTTACTCTCAAAACTGCTTTCTTGCTAACTTTGGCCTCCGGCAAGCACCGCAGGGAAATCCATGCCTGGGTTGCAAACAAAGCATCTAATCTTCATAGCCAAAAACCAACTAGCAAGAGAAGGTTCTCAAAGTGTGTCTCCAGTGACTATTCTTGCTTTGACTACCATTGTAGATAGGCAATTCAAAGAAGACATAACCTTGTGTCCGGTGCGGGCCCTGAGGTACTATTTGGATCGAACCAAAGACCTGAGAGGGTCTCGATCCCTCCTTTTCATCTCCTTCAAGAAAGGATATACCTCAGACATCAGACCCGCTACTCTCTCTTCTTGGTTGAAACAAACCATTCGACTTTGTTATAAACAAGCAGACCAACAAGCCTTGGACTTGGTCCAAGTTAAAGTGCATGACATTCGGGCCTTCGCGGGCTCTAAGGCCTTTTACGGTGGGGTATCGGTGGACCAAATCATGCAAGCCTGTCACTGGAAAGCTCACAACACATTTACAAATTTTTACCTAAAAGACCTTACTTGGTCAGACAACGACAACAATATGTATTTGGGACCAGTGGTGGCACAATAAGTCCTAGATCCTTCCCCTCAGACCAGTTATCCTCGGAAAGAAAAGAGGGGGGGGGGGGGGGGGGGGCACATCCACTACAACCAAGTCTTCAGGAGTCTAATCCCAGGATCTAGGTATAGGTTTACCTCTCAAGATGTTACGGGTAAGGTCATTTTTTATTTTTAGTTTATCAAGTATATATGTATATAGGACTTATCAGAGTTGTCATTAATCTCATATTCGGTGGCAAAAATTTATGAGAATTCCAACCATTGGGCTGGTTTTTCACTCGTGGATGGGGCCTAAGGGCCCTTACACTTCTAAAAGTGAACACAGCTGCACTTCTCTCCTACAATCAAAACATCTCTACAGTTTTAGCACTGTCATTCATTATGTCCAACCCACTGGGGGGGCTGGACATATTATTTTTGCTTTTTCCACCGCATGGGATTGCTTTTGGTGAAGATAGCTCTATAGCTAACTGAGTAATAGCTACTTAGCTACTTTTGTGTACTTCTTTTGTTTCCGGGCATTTTAAGGAAAAATATTTGACATATCTTTACCAAATTTGGTATGAGCAATAGTTAGGTCGATAGCTTGCTTGGGATTGCTTTTAGTGGTAATACAGTAGAACCTCTATTATCCAACCATCTTGGGAGAGTAACAATTAGGTCGGATAATAGAACGGCCGGATAATAGAAAGCCTAAATTAACAGGTTTAAATGGAGTTGGGAGAGTGAATTGGAGGTCGGATAATTGAAAATTCGGATAATAGAGGGTTGGATAATAGAGTTTCTACTGTATAACTATGCTATATAACTGACTGAGTAATAGCTACTTAGCTACTTTGCCAAAAATGGAGAAACACAAATTTGCTTCTATCTCCTTAACCGTGTGAGATAGAGCGATTTCGTCGAAATTTTCGACCCACAGGGTATCTGAGGAATGTACTGTTGGCAATTTTCAAAAAATTTTCCCCTCCCCAAAAATGGCAGTCATTTTGAATTTTCGCCAAAAATGGCAAAACACAAATTTCCTTTTATCTCCTTAACCGTGCGAGATAGAGTGATTTCGTCGAAATTTTCGACCCACAGGGTATCTGAGGAATATACTCTTGGCAATTTTCAAGAAATTTTCCCCTCCCCAAAAATGGCAGTTATTTTGAATTTTCGAATTTTTGCCCAAAATGGCAAAACACAAATCTCCTTCTATCTCCTTAACCGTGCGAGATAGAGCGATTTCGTCGAAATTTTCGACCCACAGGGTATTTAATCAATGTATTGTTGGCAATTTAAAAAAAAATTTCCTCTTCCCAAAAATGGCGGCCATTTTGAATTTTCGAATTTTTGCCAAAAATGGAAAAACACAAATTTGCTTCTATCTCCTTAACCATGCGAGATAGAGCGATTTCATCGAAATTTTCGACTCACAGGGTATCTGAGGAATGTACTTTTGGCAATTTTCAAAAAATTTTCCTCTTCCCAATATGGCGGCCATTTTGGATTTTCAAATTTTTGCCAAAAATGGAAAAACACAAATTTGCTTCTATCGCCTTAACCGTGCGAGATAGAGTGATTTCGTCGAACTTTTCGACTCACAGGGTATCTGAGAAATGTACTATTGGTAATTTTCAAAAAATTTTCCTCTACCCAAAAATGGCGGCCATTTTGAATTTTCGAATTTTTGCCAAAAATGGAAAAACACAAATTTGCTTCTATCTCCTTAACCGTGCGAGATAGAGCGATTTCGTCGAAATTTTCGACTCACAGGGTATCCAAGCAGTGTACTCTTGGCAATTTTCAAAAAATTTTCCACTTCCCACATATGGCTGCCATTTTGAATTTTCGAATTTTTGTCAAAAATGGAAAAACACAAATTTGCTTATCTCCTTAACCGTGCAAGATAGAGCGATTTCGTCGAAATTTTCGACCCACAGGGTATGTAAGCAATGTACCCTTGGCAATTTTCAAAAAATTTCCCTCTTCCCAAAAATGGCGGCCATTTTGAATTTTCGAAGTTTTCTTAAAAATTAAAAAACAGAAATTCGCTTCTATCTCCTTAACCGTGCAAGATAGAGCGATTTTGTCGAAATTTTCGACCCAACCAATGCAAAAAGGCATGAAGCTGAAATAATTTACATGTATACTAATAAATATTTAAGCATCATTGTCATTCATTGATAAATTTTACAAATGAAACAGGGTCTTGTAAGACTACTGTACAATTTTTGCAAAAGGTTCATGGGGTGGACATTACACATGATAATGTGTGTTCTTCTATGCTATCCTGTTTCTATTCATATGTCGCAGCTACTATCAAAAGGGTGTCTATTTCTAGTTCTATTCAGGTTTCTGGCTCTTTACAGGCCCGGTCTTCGGGATTGGGGCACTGTAAACAGGACTCAGACTGGTATTTCTAAACATTCAATCTAATCTATTACTTCAAAATCTAAGAAAAATTGACATATCTTCCAGTCTCAGCTGTAATCCCTCCACCATGCGGTTGGATTCAGCATTCAGTCCCACATGGTAAGCTATTGTAGCGCAATAAAATTGAAAATTTTAATTACTTAAATGTAGCTTTTATAAGTTACAAGCTTACCATGTGGGACTGAGAAGAGTCCCGCCCTGCCTCCCCGCTGTATTACAGCTGAGGGGTAAGGTTTTAAAATTTCAACAAGAAAGTAGGACGAGATCTCACAGTGTACCACGAGAGGACAACTTGAGGATACGGCCAACTATAAATGTCTATTTTTCTTAGACGTTGGCCTGATGCCTTGCGGCCATCCGAGATCAGCATTCAGTCCCCACATGGTAAGCTTGTAGTTTATAAAAGCTACATTTAAGTAATTAAAATTTTCAAATTTTCTGATCTGTGCAGAATCTGCACCAGAGAAAAGAATTGCATTGCCTGTGTTGGGAGGGGTGGGGAAGATTTACACTACATGTAAACCTCTCTCTGCAGTCTTGCATATTAACATCTCTTTGCAGTCTTGCATATTCCTTGGGTTAAATCAAGAAAATGAAAATAAATGGAAAGGTTCTATTTCACTAAGCTTTATCAAGTCTAGCTGTGTATGCTGTTCTATCAAATGTATGTTGTTTTCTTTCAATTTTTTCTCATATTAGTTAGATTTATAGATTTAATAAATTTTAGCTCAAGTGGGAAATCCTCTAAAGATTGCGGAAGAGTTAGGAGTAAGTAAAACTGAAACAAATTTTGGATACCCTGGGTAGTAAGGACTATTTCCTCTGCTTTTAAAAGATATCCTATCTATCAAGGATTAAAAATTGTTCAAGGCATGCAGATCTGATAATTTGTCTGTTCTCCAGTGCCATTAAAAGAGTGTGAAAATTTCAACACTTTTTCACAATTTTCTCATTGACTTTTGCAGGGATTTCTCGCTTTTGTCGTGCATATGTGTACTAAGCCATAAGTAAATTCCCTTGTGTGAGTATAATGCCTGGATCTTTCTTAATTATTTTTTATGAATTTTTGAAATAACTTTGAATGCTTTAAAATTCCTGAAATCATGTACTAAATCACTTATAACTTGAAAAGTATTGGATTTAGAGCACTTTGTTAAAATATGTTATTCAGCTCCTTTTTCCATAGCTATAACATGATGAGTAGCTTGGTATTCTATCCCCATAGCTAAGTGACTAATAGCTACTTTCTGACTTCAGTAACTTCCAAAATGAGTAAAATCACTTGTAACTTAAAAATTATTGCATTTAGAGAATTTTGTTTAAATATGTTATTCATCCAATTGTGAATTAGCTATGACATAGTAAAATTGCAGACCTGTAGCTCATTGCATAGCTGAGCAATACCTACTTTTAGGTTTTCACTGTTCAGTAGTTAATCAGTTGTCACTTGAAAACTATTGCATTTACAGTATTTTGTTCAAGTATGCTGTTAACCTACTTGTGGGTCACCTATAAAATAGTAAAATTGCAGACCTGTAGCTCCTTGCATAACTGTGTAATAGCTATTTTCAGGTTCTCACTGTTGAGTAAATCAGTTGTAACTTGAAAACTATTGCATTTACAGTATTTCTTTAAATAAGTTATTCACCAACTTTTGCGTGAGATATATCATATTAAAATTGCAGCACTTTAACTGATTGCATAGCTGAGCAAAAGCTACTTTGAGATTCTCGCCTTTCAGTAAATCAGTTGTAACTCAAAAACTATTGCATTTGCAGTATTTTCTTTAAATATGTTGCAACCTACTTTTTACACATAAACAATTATGTTGTTACTTTACTTCTGAATACCATTTGCAGGGTACAACCTTTGTGTCCTTTTCTTCTGTCACTTCTACTCTGAAACTCAAAACACAGTCAGCTGACACAGAGCCCGTTCACGGGCATGATTACTTGTTTTCTCATAAAACCATGTCTATATCTCAGAAACATGATATTAATTCCCCTAAGGATAGTGCGTATTATCAAATTGTCATGATGGAACTTAATTCCAGACCAAATTTAAAATTCTGTGGACAGAACTTTAAGTCCTTATACATCATTGGTTTGAAGAAGATTTTAATTTTATTTTATTATAAATCTTGTTGACATAAGTTAAAATACTTTTGACAGAATTTTAGTTCATGATGAAATTCTAATTTTAGAACTTGGAATAGACATAATTGTAAGTTACAGATTCAATTATTTGTTCTCTAAAAGCCTCTGCATAATTGTTTAGATTTTTGAAAAAAAAAGTTTCAAACAAATGTTTCATGGGCAAATTGTCAGCAAAAGCAATATTGATGAATATAGGAATAACCCCCTGACCAAACCACGGTATACATAGAATTTTACCATGGTTTATTGCCTCAAACCATGGTAAAATTCTGCGTATACCATGGTTTTGGAGGGGATTATTCCTATTCTAACATAACAAATTATTTTAAGATGAATAATTATTCCAAATTTTACTGTAAAACGGTCATTGTTACGACAGCCATAATGAGCGATAAAAGGGAGTAACAGGGTTATGCTGTATTTTACCGGGGAAGTATTTCGTCGTTTAGCCAATCAGAATCAAGGACACATCCGTGTCATGTTAGAATAACAATTTAAGCTTATTGTTGTTGTAGATCAGGAGCTGTATTCACAAAGAAGGTTTAAACTCGCCTAAAAAGCAGTTTAAGTTGAAACAAAATGGTTCATCTATTTTTTGGCTTAAGTCAGTATATATTGAGCTGATTTTTAGATTAGGTCTAGATGATTGAACTATATTTAATTCAAAGTTTAATCCACTTGATGGATGGTGTGATGTTAAGCCAAAAGTTAATCTTAGAAAACTATGAATACCGTCCTTTGTCCATATCAAATATTTGGATTTATTTATGCTAATTTTTCACTAATCTTTTGGTAATCCCTCCTGTGAATATGGGCCCAGAAGAAGTTTTATAGTCACCATGGTAATTCAATCTGAGGTCTGCTGTATGTTTATTCAGGGACATCAAGGTAGGGGTTTTGTGAACTCTCATGGTGTTGCCTTTGATGGAGATGGCTATGCTGTACCAGAGGCAGGACCAAGCCATGCAAAACATAATGTAAGTCCTGAAACTTGTACTATTTGTGTTTGGTGTATGCGCTGATACTTGTGGATATTTTTGGGCAATTTCGCTGTGAAGAAAACACTTCCAAAGCCCTTCTTTATGTATAATTGCATGTATTGATGCATAAGCGTTTTTAGTGTTGAATATATATGTGGTAAAGAATAAAATGAAAGGATTCAACAATTCTTTCTTCTTTTGAAAGTACATTATCAAACTATTGAGATCATAATTATACTGTTAATTGGTTGTAGGCTTACATTTGACTGATCACTGAGTACCTTTATATGCTCTTTGATCTCTTGTCTTTGGGTTTCAATGGATAGTTAACTTCAGGCAAGTGAAGGGCAGGCTGTGATCTTGGTAGACCAATGGCAGTTTGGCATTCCTGTATTGATTCTGTACAAAGGAAGTACTAGATATCTGTATTCTGTTGTAGAAATGGTCACAAAATAGTTAGAAGCACAAACATGCTAAAAGTTGATCTGGAGATTTGGGAAGGGAAATATTTGCATGACAATACTTCATCTAGGGAATATTTATGAAATTTTTATGAAGGAAAAAAATCATTTGTACTGTAAAACATTCAGTAGTAGCTAGAACTTAAGGAGAATATTCTGTGTTGGAATATTCTCATGTTCTATGTATGTAATAGTCTTATGCTTTTTATTTCTGTTATGTGAAATATTAAACACTTGATCGTGTAAATTTTGAACAAAATTCCACGTGAGAAAGTCTTTTTGTTGTGAGAATTGTGTATTTAATTTTTGTTGAAGAATAGAGTCAGGAATTGTCTGGAATACAAAATAAAGGAAACAGTGCTCTTTTCTTGTTTGATGTCAACAATTTTGAAGATATTCTCACAGATTCAACTCTAATTGGCCATTTGTCAAACTTTCGAAAGAAAAATCACATTAAGTGGGTATTTTTCGAGTAGAAACAGTTCTTATAAAAGAGTGGAGTAATCACATACAAAAAGAGCTTGTCATTCCAGCCAGGGGAATTTTATGCTTTAGTATTTTTGAGCAAACATCTTGTTTATGTTAATAATTTTGCAATTGTTTGTAATCTATGTTTACACTTTGTTTTTGTATATATGTTCTGTTTTTATATTTTTTGTTTTTGTTTTATACATGTGCAACAAAAGAGATATCAAAAGCGAGAGATGAAAAGAATTGGTACCATGGCGTATGGTACTCTTCATCCTAAAGGCAAAGTTAGGACAGGAGCCCATTCAAATGCCTCGGTAATTTATCTACTTTAAATTAAATTTTTAAAGTAAAAATGTGGGAATAATGTACAGTTAAAACTCAAAACTTCTATAATCATTAAAGAGTAGAAAAGTCCAAGAGAAACTATTTTATTGTGAGATATCAACAGCCTTTCAAATATTTTGACAAAACTGACCTTAATTGAACTTTTTGTGAAACTTTTAACTTTTTTGGTAAAGGAAAATGAAACAAATATTGGGTGTGTTTTAAAAGTAGAATTAGCATTAACAGTATTCCAATAAGAATTTATGTCTCCTTCCAATGTAAAAAGAAGTATAGTATGGTATGACATATGAGACTTTGGAAATAGTAATTGTATTGACTGGATACTGTTTATTGGCCTTCATTATACCACTGCCATAGAGACAGGTTTATGCCATGTAGTTAATACCCTCAGAGGAAAACTAAACCAGCTAGCTTGTCATGATCTAATTTTCAAGATATCTTCATTGGTGGGTGAGCATGACTGAATTTAACCTCATTTTGAAAGATAAGATGGCGACCCCAGGCATTTCTTTGAAACTTGTCCACCTTTTCCAACTGGCCGGTTAAATAGAAGGTTGTCTTCATGAGTGCTATTTATATCAGATATATTTGTCCTGAACAAGTATGCCATCTTTAGACCTTGAAGCTCTTGCTTCAAGTTTTTCTGTATTTGATCCTTGTTGAAATGTTTGACAGTTTTGATGGTTTTAGCAAGTTTTTGACATCAAAAACCCAACTGTGAGTCAAACAAGGGGAGCCAAACTTAAAATTGCTTATAACTTGCTAATTATTGGACACAGATTTAGCCGATGTGAAATAAAGTAGTGTTGGGACCGAGTGCCATGTTGAGGATTGATATCGAATGTAAATTTAGGGTAGTGGATCGATCGATATTTCAATATCGCGACCGTTAACATAAGCCATGGGCGATAATACAAGTTCTTTGAAAACGTGCACATATTAATTCAAGAAATAATTAAAACATGCTATTTATCCACCAGAAATACATTTCTGCAATAGAAAATGTAAAGAAAAGTAACAAAAGTTACATAAAAAACAAGAGTTTTATCCTTTCCTGTCTTTTAAAGATTGTATGCAATAAATATACGCTTAAGGTGTGAAATTAGCATTTTTTTAAATTTTGTCTGTTTGGTATATGTTATTTCGATATTGAAATACTGGTAGTATGTGTCGATATCGGCAGTTTTGTGGGATGATCGATCGATATTGAAAGATTGAGCACCAATCCCTATGCTAAAATAAACCTACATTAACCCATGGTTTGAGCATTTTTTTATGTGTTCAGATTTTACCTTGGACCCCTCTTCACCTACCAGTGAAACGGCCACCTTAAAGTGGCTGTATCTCTTATTTTTGTCCTATAATTTATATGTTCAAAGCATTCATTTAAAGTACAGTCCTTGCTAATTGGGGTGGATATTAATATGCTTCATTTTTTTGATATGCTGGGTCTACTTTATTGTTTCATTTTCTATTCATATTTCTGTTGAGAATTGTTGTGTTATAATTTATGATCCATTTTATTTAAGCATATTTACCTGCCATGTTTGGTGTTCAAACTTGTATCTTTTCCTAAAAATTTATCCTGTCAGTGCACTGTTTGTCTTCAAAAGGCTCGGACTAGGAAAAATCAGTACTGCCAGAAAAGACATAGGTTGTGGGATCAATATGTTGCGTCGACCACATTAAAGAAATGATCTTATTGATTTCTATGGTAACATAAACTAAAATATTGCTCAAGAATCCAGGATATTGACCCGATCATGCCCACATTGAATTAGTTCTTCCTTCTAACAGCTCCAATGCTCCCTGAAAATTTTATTACAATCCATGCAGTATTTTTTAACCCCAGCCCATAAAGGCTAGGGCTATAGTCATCCCCTGAGCCACCCCAAGAGGATCTAGAGCTGATTAGGTTTTGGGGGTAACACTTTTAAGATTTTTCTGGGTCTGAAATTTGTGGGTGTTCTACTCCCTAAACCCAAGCATGGATTTTCACTAAATTTTCAGGGTATGTTTACCCGAAGAAGATCTAGAGCTGATTGGGCTTTGGGATGTATCTGGCAATAAGATTTTTTTGCGTTAATACATCCTATCCAATGGACAATTGCTAATCCGGTCGGCGCAGACCGGCCCGCAAAACTTCAGAAAAAGACATCCTGTGTTTCCACCGGCCGGCCGGTCCCAGTACCGTGCACTCGCCAGGTGGCGCATCATACTTCCTGTCTAGACAGCTTGACGTCATAGCATCTTTTTTGTTTGGCGCATGTATGGTGCACAGGATTTTTAATGTGTTGAAGTTTTTTGTGAAATACTGCCAAGCTATTGGGAATTTGATTCTTATTTTTATTTCTACATTATTCGGAGAGTATATAGATCAACAGGTCCTCACCTGGACAAAAGAGGAGTAGTTGTGGCCACGCTATGGCTAGTTTTGATGGACACGCCTTCTGCGCACGTTGCAGGGACAAAGGCAAGGGCAAGGATCCATGTGTAGAAACTCCTCAAAGTGATTGTAAGTTTTGCATTGTCTTGACACCTGAACAGTTAGCCCAGCTTGCTACTCCTTCTTATAAACTTAACAAAGAAAAGCGAGAGGCTAAGAAACTTGAAGCAACTCCCAGTAAAGACAGTACCTCAGTGACTCAGGAACTCTCTCCTCCCCTGCCCCTGTTGTTCCTGAGAAGAAAGTTAAGAAGGAAAAGCCATCTGCTTCCAAAGTCAAGAAATCTCCCGAAAAGTCGGACTCCAAATATGATGAACTTGACTAAAAAATGGACCGACCTCTTCAACAGATTGGAAGTGGCTAAGACCCTACAACCTGCTGTTCAACTGACTTTTTCATCTACTGTAAGGGTCGCCCCTCTCACTTTTTGGTGTTTGAAAGATATTTGATGTGCTAATTAAGACTTCAAGCTTTTGCTATCCATCATGTACATCTGTCTACACAAAAAAAAATCTCTTTTGTAAGGTAAATTCCTGATATTTGATGATCTTATGAGTTTAAGGTTGCATTACTTTTGTGTCACTAGCAGCTATGTTGTAGGACAAGGGGGCCACGGTGGCAGAGTGGTAACACTCTCGCCTCCCACCTCTGCGGCCGGGGTTCGATCCCCGTCATGGCCTTAAGTGGGAAAGCTGGTAGTTGCTTGCCGTTGGTCGGCAGTTTACAGTACAGAACCCTAGCGAACTCTATGTACTGGTTTCCTCTGCCCTTCCAACTACCCGTCGTGATATGACCTGTACAGTGTTGAAAGCGACGTAAAACCCCAAATAAATAAATAAATAAATAAACCTACTTCAGCAGGGTGCACTGGCACAGACTCCTCTGCATTTATGCATCAGTCAGCCAGCCAGCCCGGGTTGGATATTCAACTGTCTACAGAGCACACTGGAAAAGGCATCTCTACTTCTCAGCATCTGTCATCAAGCCAGCTCAAATCCGATTCAAGATCTTCCTCATCTAAGCTCACTGGTACTGACTCCTGTGCTAAGCATCAGTCGACCAGCCAGCTGAAATCAGACCGACACCGGCCAAGATCTTGATCCCCTAGGTGCACTGGCAGAGACTCCTCTGTTTCTAAACATCAGTCAGCCAGCCAGCCTCATACCGACCAGAACCGGCCTTCAGGACACTCTGGTACCGACCCCTCTGCCTACAGACATTTATCTGCTAGCCAATCTCACTCCAACCAACCAAAGTCTTCACTGGCCACGACACCAGCTCACTTGCATTGCATAGACAGAAACAGGACAGTTTTTCTAGTGTGAGCTCTGCAACTGGTAGTGACGTTTCGGACCGGCCTCCTGTTGATTTATATGCAAAAGAAAGCGAGTTATCAGAGGACCAGGATTTGAATGTCACCGAACTCGACCAAGCTATTAGTGAGGAACAGACATATAGAGAAACAATGAGTGGCATTAGATCTTATATGGGCTGGTCAAATATTCCTGACGTAGATAGTGTAACAACTAGCTCTGATGACAACCCCTTCTCCGGACCAAAGGTGTCTACCCAAGGAAAGGTCTGTGTGCAAATGCCTACAGAAGAATGGCTGTGTAAGAAACTTAGCAAACTGAACATCACTCTGGTTGAGGGCTATCCCTCCCGAAGTTCTGAAGCCGCTGGCTTGATGATGGACCAGTTCTTGAGACCTGCAAAGTCACAGTCCAAGTGATACGGGCTGTCTTCTGATCACAAAGCTGACCCGCTGTCTCGACCTGGTATACAGATGCGTGCAAACTCAACAGTTCCTACAGCAGAATTGCCAAACAGGCCTCACTTCTTCCCATCCGACTTCACGACGCATTTCACAGGAAACACTCAGAAGGTGGGAGAAGTCTGCAAGGGAGGCAACTGTCATCTGCAACCAGGCTGCAAGCTTTAATAGATGTCTTTTTAAAGTGCGGCAGAACATGCAGGAACAACTAAAGACTGTGCGCTCTGAAAGTAAGGGTAAGAGCTCCTACTAAGTGTCAACTGCCATGGATGAACTGCAGTATTTAATGAACTTGAACTCAAGCATTTGCCAGGCTGCAGCAGAACCTTCATCACAAAATACTAAAAATGCTATCCCTACCGGCTTGTCTGGTCTGGCAATTCATGTCCTTGATAGGTTTACTAACAGCCATAGGAAAGCAAGTTCACCTAGGCCGACTACATATGAGACCCATACAGTGGCATCTCAAAAACAACTGGGGGGTTCCGGAATCACTGGAAAAAGTGATCCCAGTTCCCAGGTCCCTGCACCCACCTACAATGGTGGCTAAAAGAAGACAATGTATTCACAGGCCAACCATTACACCCAATAAAACATGCTCTGCAAATATTTACAGATGCATCAAAAGAATGGTGGGGCGCTCACTTAAACGAGCACACTGCAAGAGGAACCTGGTCGCTTCCAGAAAGCAAGCTGCATATAAATTACCTAGAACTCAAAGCAGTTTTTCTAGCTTTGAAAGAATTCCAGGACCTCTGTTCAGACAAGATAGTTCTTGTAGCAACTGACAAGACCACAGTGGTGTCATACATAAACAAGAAAGGAGGCATGAGGTCGGACCCACTTTGTGCCCTACTATAGAGAATCTTGACCTGGTGTACCAGAAAACAAGTAACTCTCAAAGCCTGATATATTCCAGGCTGGCTGAATGTGGTAGTAGACAAACTATCAAGGCTAGGCCAGACCATCCAAACAGAGTGGTCTCTCCTTCCAGAGGTCTTCCAGATAATATACAGCAGGTGGCAGCGGCCCCAAATAGACCTATTTGCCACGAGGTTCAACAATAAGTTGCTTCTGTTTGTTTTCCTGGCCACAGCAGTGGATGCACTCAGTCTGCCATGGGAGGATCTGGATGCATACGCTTTCCCACCAGCACCCATATTGGGCAAAGTGGTGGAGAAGTTGCAGGACTCCCATGCAAGAGAATCATTCTGATTGCTCCGGGGTGGCCCAACATGCCCTGGTTTGGGGATCTAGTGGCCATGTCCAGCCAAATCCCACTGAGCCTCCCCATTCTGCCCAACCTGTTGACACAGCCCTTCAATCAGATCCCTCACAGAAATCTGACAAGTCTAAATCTCCATACATGGATCCTAGATCCTCAGCAATCAAGGAGAAGCTCTTCTCAGAGGCAGTAGCAGCTCAAAGAGGATCAACCAGATCAGTCTATGAGGCAAAGTGGGCCATTTTTACAAAGTGGTGCATCACTAATCAGGTGGACTTCAGGGCACCCCCTGTAAAGTCAGTTGCTGACTTCCTCATGTACCTTTTTCAGGACAGGAATTTACAGCCCAGCACTATTGATGGTTACAGGTCAGCCATCGCTGATAAACTGGGAAACTCAGCCATTAATATCAGCAAGGATGAAAATCTCACTCATTTCCTGGATAGTTTCCACAGAAACAGACCCAAAGTGCGGAGGGGAATCCCCTCCTGGAACCTCTCCCTGGTTTTGCACCAGCTGACAAAGGCTCCATTTGAACCAATTAAAGAGGCCTCTTTGAAGCGTAGAAGTGAGATCAATGCTTGGCAAAACATAAATATCAGACATCGCTCTGACTGGTCAAAGGTGTCTCTCTACCCATCACCCAGCTTTTCTCTCAAAGAATCAGCTGGCCAAGGAGGGTCCAGACAGTGTGGCCCCAGTGGTCATACCAGCCCTGGCCCCAACTCTGGATAGATCCCTCAAGTCTGAGAGGTCCCAATGTCCGGTCAGAGCTTTGTGCTACTATTTGGACAGGACCTCAGACCTCCGGCAGAATAAGGATTAAGTCTTTGTCGCCTTTAAGAAAGGTTTTGACAAAGACATCTCACCTGCCACTATCTCCTCATGGATCAAACAGACTGTGATCTTATGTTATGAGCTCTTAGACCAGGAGGCCCACACTTTACATCAGGTTAAAGCTTATGATGTCAGGGCCTTCTCTGCTTCTAAGGCCTCCCAGTCAGGAGTTTCCTTAGAACAAATCCTATCGGCCTGCCACTGGAAGTCACATAATACCTTCACTCAATTCTACCTGAAGGATGTGGCATGGGCTGACTCAGAGCTCTACCACCTGGGACCTGTAGTGGCTGCTCAGCAGATCCACCAACAGCCCAGGATAAAGAGGAGATTTGTACACCCCAATAAAATCAATCAAAAAAAACTGACATGCTTCCTTCGCGAGGTTTATTTCTGCTTCTTATGGGACTGAACTTATCTCTCTCTTCCCCTACCTCAGAACAGGTCTGTTAAAAAAGGAGGGGGCCCCGGGTAACCGGCTACAGTTAACTGACCATGGCCTTAAGGGTTTTATCATACTGTGAAAAATTAGGTAAAATACCCTTAACTGTAAATATTCATAAATTCTGTGTATTGAGCATGTGTCATTCATATTTTCATTTACTATTCATATATGTATTTCAGCTACTTTGTATTTTTCTGTATATTTGGCAGAGTCCTTATATGTTAAGGTTACAATGTAAATTTTAGCACATTAAGTTCTAAGTGGGTATTTTCTAATGTTGCCATAAAAACACACCAAGTCAGTTTCATAAATGAAGAATGTATATCTGTAAGAACAATGCCCCTTTTCATCTTAATTTCATAAAACACATATTACTCTTGACTTTTGAAAACAACCATATCTGTATTTCCACTCCAATAAATGTGTCTTCTCTGTAAGTAGAATCTATGTCCATGTTTAATCAAATCTTTGATATAAAGATATAAAGACTAGTGCATAAAATGTATTTATTGTCCCTAGAAGTAAATCACAAGAAATAAGCCAGTACTGTCATTAAAATGTATTTAGGGAGAAACACCTGGAATCAAAGCTATGTACTGTAAAACTTTTATTGGTGGCATCACTATTAATTTGTGTATGATGTACAAATAGCACACTGCTATTACAAGAACAAAGGTGATTGCTCCTCAGAAGTAAACTTAGAACAAATACCTCATTGTCAATTGTAGAAACACCACCTTATGTAAATTGTCTTATTGCTTAATTAGAGGCTTCATGTTCTGGGATCAGTCAGAGCTCTTGTAAAATAACCACAGTAAGCAGTGAACCCACACTGTCCCCTGAGTGGTCAGTGACCCAGCCAATGACCTTACAGGTCACAACATGTGACCTGCTTTCTGGCCAATAGTTATGGCACCAAATTATATTTTAGATAACTTTACTAATTTTAATGTCCAGGGTTGAATATAAAATATAGGGACAGAATAAGAAAAGGGTTAAAAAAAAGAGATAGAGAGAGAGTTAGTCAGAAAAGTGCAGGATTGATAAGTGAGATAGTTAATTAAATAGAGAAGAGCATGATCAGTTAATTAGTGAGATAAAAAGACATAAAGAGTTAGAGAATAAAACCAGACTATCTGTGAATCAACAGGATTATGTATATGTGATTGTGTTAAAGTTGTGTGAAAAGTGAAAATAAGTGAAAGTTTTATATATTGTTATGGCAAACTAATTACATTTGGTGTATACAACTGAAGGACTATTTGTGAAAATAAATAACTGTTTAAACTTTATCATCAACATTGAATGTGTTTATCGTCTATGAGCTACACCCCTTCCATCAAACTTAACAAACTATTTATGAACAGTTAAAAACACTTACCAACCATAAATTCAACTGTGATAATTTCCTGAACTCCAAGTCTACCCAGGCTGGGAGAAAAGTTTTTTTAGTTTAATTTTAGGAGTTCACTTAAGTCCCTAGTAACTTACCCGCTGACCAAGCGGTAGTTATTCAGCAATTGTCCATTGGATAGGATGTATTAATGCAATAAATTTGCCATGGCAACACTTGCAAAATTTTGGGGTCTTAGAGTTTGTGGGTGTTCCAGTGCATGGATCTCCACCAAATTTTCAGGATATATTAACCCAAGAGGATCTACAGCTGGTTAGTTTTCAGTCTGAAACTTCTTAATTCAAAAGGGGGCGCTATTTAGCCGATGTTACTCTACGGTTAAATTTCATCTGACAACAGCCAGAAGCCGAGGTGGGGAGAATATGTAATGCCTTCCATGTGTGTGTGTGCATGTGTGCATGTATCATTCATTTACAATTATATCTTCACCAAATTTGCAGAGAATGTTTTTGACTGTGAAAACGTGTGTAAAAAACTTTGCCCTTATTAAAAAAAAAAAAAAAAAAAAAAAAAATGGCCACCATAGCCGATTGTTCGAAAATCAATGTTCTAAAACTTAAAATATTGTAGCTAGCTTCATCAGATTTGTACATAATGTAAATGGCTAGGAAAGTTTGTCTGAGAGTAATTTGGGCCTTGTTTTGAAAACAAAATGGCCACCATATCTCATCTTTAATATGAAATAGGAGGTCATCATATCAAAACGTCTAATATCTCTGTATCATTGTTGTTTGGGGTTCTAAATGAGAAAACGGCTTATAGGACATCATGGCCTGCAAATCATTTACAAGTGTCGAATTTGACCTCTGACCCCTGCTTCAAGATAAAGTGGGGACATTATACTAAAAAGCGCTTACATCTCCCTTATTATTGGTTCTGGGGCTTCCAAATGTGAAAACAACCTGTAGAAAATCATGGCCTGCATATCTTTTGCTAGTGTCAAATTTAACCTTTGACACCTGCTTCAAGGTCATCATGCTAAAAACCTAAAAAGGCCTTATATCTTCCTTATAATTGCTTCTAGGGCTTCAAAATATTAAAATCAGTAAAAAAATTGCAAAAAATCATGGTCTGTGAATCTTTTACAAGTGTCAAATTTGACCTTTGACCCCTGCTTCAAGGTCGAGTGGGGTCTTCATACTAAAATGGCTGTATATCTTTTATATTTTTGTCTTTGGGCTTGGAACTCACATCATGAATGAATAAAATATGTAAGTTTTCCCATTTCTTCAATGTCATGAAAGTCCTTAGATGTGACAACATCCCGTGGGTTCTGTATACTTCTTACAACTGAAATTGTTTCCAAGATTTTCCCAAATCTCAATGTTGTTGCCCATTCAGTTGTATCTGCAGGCTGGGGTTCTTGCCTGCCGAGGCTGGCTATTTTTGAGGTATGCTGTAAACAAACAAACAAACTTACAAAAAGCAAACAGAACGAAAAATATAATTTTGCAAAGTAGCAAACAAGGTGAGTAGTGTATAAATGTGTGACACCAAATGAACATCTGATGTTGGTTTCATGAAAAACTTAGCCCAGACTCAAAGAAAAAAGTCTAAAATATATCCACCATAAAATGTTTTTTGCCTTTCTTTGCAGTACTTAAAATGGCTGAAAATAAAGTATAAATATAAAGACCACTGCCCTTAAGTAGCCTTTGTAAGTTTTTATATAGTGTTACAAGTTTTACATTGCAAAACATCAGTTTTCTTAAGTTGCAATGTCTCAAAAGATATATGTGACCAGTAATATATTTTTGAGTAGAAATAAAGGGTGACATCACATAAAACTACTGTAATTATCGAAGACAAAAAGTGTAAATTTAAGTCCCTGACTTAGCCCAAAACTTGGCTAAGTCTAAGACCCTATGTGAAACCACCCCAGAACTCAATAATCAGCAGAGACCTTCTTTATGAAACCAAAGCAGTTAAACATGATGATTAAATATTAATTTGTAAATTACTCCAGTTGAATGAACATGTCTTTAACTAGTAGTTTCATGCCTAAATGAAAACACTGCAATTAAACCATGTTAATAGAGTATTTGTGAAATTCAAAATTACTTCTTTGGTTTTTATGTAACACTGTGCCACAAAGAAAATCAGATTGTGTTGGGCATACTTTGGACAATCACCATAAATGTAAATACATGTAACACAGCACAATATAAACATTGTTGTGTACTTTGTCTTCCTAGTTTTACTCAGAGTACACTTCATATCAGGGCAGCCTTTCACAGGAAATCCTTTGAATTTGCACTATAAGAAATTAAATTATTTAAAAAAACTTTTAATACAGAAATACTTAAAACGTGGCAGTGAGCAATTCAGATGGTGTGCAGTTCTCTCTTTAATGGGGTAAATTACAATTCACCTTTGGCTAAATTATTCTGATTATGTCTATGAAGAGCTTTAAAAATATCACATGGTAACCATACAACATTTATAGTAGTTTTGTACAATTAATATTTGTAGACTTTATTTAATGTACTGATCAAGTTGGTAATTTAACACACACCTCAAATTGGCATAAACAGGATGTACATGGTATATTTAACTTGTGGCAAATGGGGATTACTTATTTACAAAACAAAGTATTGTGAGCTATAGCATTGATTGTTTGTAGGGTCAGGACACTAATTTCTTGTAGAAATTGTATTATGTCCCTTAAATTCCCTTTATAAGTTCAGTTGATAGGTTGTTTACCTATTGCAAATTTAAAGCTTGAAAACTATTTGATTAAGTTATTAAAACACTAGATTCAAAATCTTTCAAAAAGCAACTTCTGATAGGTTAGAATGTAATTGCACAAATGTTGCATGCAAGTTTTCTTTTTTGCTGAAGAAGGATAATTTAAAATTACTTTTATTTACATCAGAAAATTATTGGATCCCAAATAGATAGAACATAGTTGATTGGTTAGACTTTCCTCAAGTCCTTTTGTCCTAGGTATTATATGAGGACTGAATGACTTTTTGGCCAGAATGTTGGGCTGACAAATTATATGTGTATTTCATCCCTCAGTAATTTCCCCGCCCATCTTAATGGGTTCATAAAAATTCCATATATGTCAGATTTGGTGGAATAAGAAATACAAAGACTTGGAGCAAGTCTATTGATTGGTTAATACTCAAGATTCCGTTAAAATTAAAATCACAGTGTTGCTTTATATTACTATGTAATTATTAAGTTAAATATTTGATAATAACAGAAATTTGGCAATATTTTAATATTCTACAATAGCATACATTTGAAAATATTGAGTTTACATTAATATTTTTTTCTCAAATAAATGCCTCTTGCAGAATAAGTTAATTGCATATTTCTGAGCTGAGATCTCAACAAGTTTTGCTTTTGCATATAATCTCTTGGTTTTCATGTTTGTGATGGATGGTTTGAATCTGATGAAAACATCTTGTTATTCACGGAGCACCTGTCTTAGTGTAGCCTGAGCTGTTGAATGGGACCTAATACTCCAACTTTGACAATTTTAGAACTGTTTTCATGTTCCACACTGATCCTGAGTGGTTTTGTTATTCAATATTTGAAAGAATTTCTTTGAAGGTGTATATTCAGAATGTTTGGTCAAATGTCAAAGTTCATACAGAATGATAGTACTGTGTACATGTACTTCACAAAATCTTACCACATCTACTAACAAAGACTTTTAACTAAATAACAATATACATGTATTTTGTTGTTAACTACCCTCATATCACATGCCATTTGCAACCTCCCACTTTCACATAATACATAAAAAATCCACCAAGAAAAGTGATCACACACAAAGCTTGCCCATGAAGTAAACCTGTCAATCAAAATGAAAATAATGACTTCATGTGTGTTGTTTAAACAAAAAACAGACAATACCACAGGTGCCATTCGTACATTTTTTTGGACCAAATTTTGAGAAGAATTGAGACAGTTTGTTATCTGTTTATATGTCAGGTGACTTGTCAGTCAGCTGACATTATGGCATGGCACTCTGCAGTGTCATGGTGAGTAAGTTGGTGTCTATCCCAATAGCTAAGTGAGTGATGGCTACTTTCTGACTTTTCAGTACCTTCCATAATAGTAAAATCACTTGCAATTCGAAAACTATTGCATTTAGAGAATTTTTTATAAATATATTTGTTAGCTACAGCTATGACATAGTAAAATTGCAGACCTGTAGCTCATTGTATAGCTGAGTAATAGCTACTTTGAGGTTATCACTGTTGAGTAAATTGTTTGTAACATCAAAACTATTGCATTTAGAGTATTTTGTTTAAATATGTTATTCATGTACTTTTGGGTTAGCTGTAACATAGTGAAATTACAGACCTGTAGCTCATGGCATAGCTGAGCAATAGCTATTTTCAGGTTCTCATTTTTGAGTAAATCAGTTGTAACTTGGAAACTCTTGCATTTACAGTATTTTGTTTAAATATGTTGTTCACCTACTTTTGGGTCAGTTATAACATAGTAAAACTGCAGACCTGTAGCTCATTGCATAGCTAAGGAATAGCTACTTTGAGGTTCCCACTGTTGAGTAAATCAGTTGTAACTTGAAATCTATTGCATTTATAGTATTTCTTTAAATATGTTATTTACCTACTTTTGAGTGAGCTATACTCAGTATAGTGAGCTATACTCTAAGTAGAATTGCAGCCCTTTTAACTGATTGCATAGCTGAGCAAAAGCTACTTTGAGATTCTCACTGTTGAGTAAATCAGTTGTAACTCGAAAACTATGGTATTTACAGTATTTTGTTTAAATATATATTCCACCTACATTTTACACCTTAATAGTTCACTTGGTACTTCACTACTGGGTACCTTTTGCAGGGCACAACTTTTGTATCCTTTTCTTCTTTCACTTCTACTCTGAAAATCAAAACAGTCAGCTGACACAGAGCCAGCACTGATTGCTTGTTTATATTTTTGCAGTTTTATCTTTTTCAAAGATTCAATGTTAATTTGTTAATATTTTGAAAGAGTGTGCTTAGAATAAGGAAGGTTTTACTGTTTATTTAAAATTAACTTTCTAGCTTTTTCTTCGGGGGCTCGGTGTTGTTGCAGTTAGCGTGCTCCCCTTCAACCTCTGAGGTTGCAGGTTCAAATCTCGGCACTTTATGTTGGAAAGTTGGTAGTTACTTGCCGATGCCCGGTGGTTTACAGTACAGAATATTGACCAACTATTATGCACTGGTTCCTCCACCTGTAAACTACCCATCGCAATATGACTCTAGCTGTTTAGCGCGACGTAAAACAAAAAATAAATCTAAATCTTCTAGCTTTATTAATTGAAAAAAAAAAGATTAACTCTTTAAATGAAGAATCATTTTGAATACCTCCTTGGTATTTGAATATAAGTTTATATCCTGACCTTATTTATAGGAAAAGTAAGTAGATCAGCTCAAGAAATATGGAAATACCATTATGGTGTGTCGAGTTGGCAAACTTTCAAATTGTTATTTGATAAATACACACACTTCAGATTTGTGGAGGCATGTATTATCCTGGCCTAAAATTAATGGTTTTGGAAATTCCCTCTGTTTTCAATGGTCCTCACATGGGTTAGTGTCAGTGTGTGGGGAATGATTTTTTGGAACAAATTCACAAGTACGTATGAAAACCAGTTTAATAAGCGAATGTGAAATTCACTGGTGAGAAAATCCCCTTATACTTCCTTTAATTATGAAATTTTTTTTTTGTTACTTTTTGTTACTACATTATGCCACTAATGTCCTCATATATAAAATTCATGCAAATTTTGATTATATTGTCCTACTTTTAAAGGGTGCCCTACTGTGGTGAATTTTACACATCTATTTTATATATAACAACAGTCAACAGTCCCAATAATTGAAGTCTGTGTGCATTAATATGCTGATATTTTCCCAAAAAGATTAAAATTACTAGTTCCCCCCATCCATACAATATACTTATAAAATATCCTTGTATTGAATCAAATTACACCTACTTTAAACACTCCAAGTCTTCCTTATATGGAAACTGGCTGATAATTTTTATGTTGTATGACCACATAACTTAGTTTTGTAAATAGTGATTCAAACACAATGTGTACAGCATAAAAGCCAGTTTACTAAACCAGAAAAAATTCATTTACCTGTACATTGTAATTTGTTTTAAATTTTACTAGTTCCAAACATACTGACAGCAACCGTATCTTCTGTTTATAACAAGATGGCAGGAGTATATATCAGTTTTCATAACTTCAGTTTAACTTTTTGTTCAGTGTGGAGACATTTGTTTGTACAGTGTCACTATTTGACATACAAATGAATCATCATTGTAGTCCAGAGTGAGCAGGAATACACAGTAGTACAAACAGGCATGGGAGAAAGTTTGATGCATAATGTGTTAATGTTTGTTGACAACCTACGACTTCCTTGTTCATACATGTGCACACTGGAAGAGGTTGATTTGTAATGTTGGATCAATATATTATCTTCAAAGTATTTTCTTGAACTTGTTGGCTTGCTATGTATATGTATATTTGTGTGTGAATAAATATCCAACAGACATGAGGTATTGGGAAGTTTATCCGCATTTTGTGTTGCATGGAGCCATTTATATGGCAAAATATTTTAAAATGAAAGCCATTGCAACTAGTAGGATATCTTTTTTGTGTTATATATAAGGAGAAAGAAAGTTTGGGATGACCATTAAACCATTTAAACTGGTAGGATATAACTGTATCTGGAAATATGACAGAAAACTTGAGATCCTATAGCATTACAATTAAACATTATAAACTTGCTGGATACCATTGTATCTAAAATTTGTTAATCATTGTCTTAAATATTTAACCATTTAAACTGATAGGATACTTTGTGTCTCAAAATATAAAAAGAAGTTAAAGTTTAGATCCCTTTTTTTGTGATATTTAAAATGAGAGCCAATGAGGCGATGTAGCAGCCACAGAGAATCATTTGTTTACAATGATTTGAAGGAAGATGAGATTCTACACTTCAGTGTTGTGGAATCGGAAGTAGAGCTAAAAGTAGGTTCTGTATGTTAGAGGAAAATGTACTTTTCCTTGAACAATGCCTTTAACTGGTGGTCTGTAATTTGTAATGGTTGTGGCCCTTGTGTTCATGATTTATTGACATACTTTCAACAACTATAATTAGCCTCAAAGTCCTTTATATTTTAAATGAATTATCAACATGAATAAATCAGACAGCTGTTTCTTAATTTGTGATTGTCAGTTGCCCATTCCCAATCATATTCAAGTATTTTTCGGAATGATTTATTAATTATATCCCCAGACGAAAGTCGGGGATATATTGGATTCAGGTCCGTCGCGCCGCCGCCGCCGTAGAAATTTCCTTGTGGACGCGATAACTCAAAAACGGATTAATATTTTTTTTTCAAACTTGGTACACATGTTAAGGATGCCCAAAGGAAGATCCCTATTTTAAGGTGACCTTAAACTCCCAATAATAAAGAACTTATGGCCACCTTAAGGTCAGAAATTGCACTTTTGGCCACTTAGAGCCCTCTAGGTCACAAACTGTGAGGCTTATCTGCCTCAAATTTTACCTGAGAACACATTAATATATTCTTAGTACATGTGCCGAAAATCAAGACTTTAAGTTGAGGAGAAAATTGTCTTTGAGGCCCATAAAGACCCCACTTAGGACTTTTTTCCTATATTTTAAACTTATTTTGCCCTATAATTTGGAAGTGGTAATTCTGATGAGTCTCAAACTGCACTAGATGTAACTCTTATATGTAATCCTTGTCTGTGAAAAATTTAAAGGCTGTAGGTTTACCTGTTAGGCCGACTTAAGATCTCAAAATTGCCCACAGAGACCCAATTTATGGACTTTTTGCCATCTTCAAGCACTGTAGCTTTCAAACTATGTCTCTCATCTAAGTGAAATATCATCTGAGAATATATCAATATGTTTTTCTTGTATGTACTCCAAAATTTAGGCCTTTAATAGACATTTAACCCATGTATGAGGACCATAAACACCCACCCGAGTGACCCTTTTAAGACATTTTTCACATATTTTGCTCTGTAACTTGGAAATGGTAAGTCTGAGAAGTTTCAAACTGTATTAGATATATATTCTATGTGTAATGTTAGTATGTAACAGATTTTAAGTCTGAAGCTTTAATTTGAAGGTCAAATTGAGGTCTCTGACGGGCTCCCAAAGACCCAATATATGGACTTTTTGCCACCTTTAAGCCCTGTGACTGTTAAACTATGTTATTGATGGAGCTGAAATCCCATCTGGGAATGCATTATTATGTCCTTTTTACATGTGCCGAAAATCAAGGCTTTAAGTAGACATTTTATTGCGTTAATATATCTTACCTAGTGGACCAGTGCATTTGTCCGGCGCGCAGCCGGTCCCGCCAAACGTTAGACAAAAACGTCCTGAGCTGGGCTCTGACCGGGACCGGTAGTGTATTCCTCATTCGCCAGGTGTCGTGACTGCACCCAGCTCCCCTACTGCGCGTGCGCGCGCATGCGTACTTCCTCTTTTTGTTTGGCGCCATAGTGTTTTAGCGGATAAATTTCAATAAAATAAACTTTAAATTATATTGTCTATTTGCAAACGAGTTGGAAGGAAAGCTTTGGATATTGCAAAATATATTTACCATGGCATCACCAGGACAGAGGCGTGGTAGTTGTGGCCATGTTATGGCGGGGTTTGATCTTCATAAAAAGTGTGCCCGCTGTAGGGACAAAAAGGTGGGAGATGACCCTTGTGTCAAAGGTCAGGACTGTGAATTGTGTGATGCGTTATCTGACTCCCAGAAAGGTATGCTTGCAACCCCACAGTATCAAATCCGAAAAGACAAAAAAGCAGGGATTTTGATTTCTCCCAGTAAAGTTACGGTTGTGGGTCCGGTGGAGGAACAGGATGAACTTGAGATGCCTCCGGACACTGCGCATGCGCAGGGACAGATTGTTACCGGTGCCTTCCCGGTTTCTGATCAGACAGGTACTGGAGACTTTGTCTCCCGTCAGGATTTTGAACTATTGAATAATCAGTTGGAGGAAAAATTCGCCCGTTTTGAGGCTCTCCTTACAAGGACCAACATTTTTTCTACTCCAAAGATGCCTGTTTCAAAGAGTCAAGCCCCTGTTTCTGACACGCCCTTTATCAATCCCTCTCCTGACCCCAGAGCCACCGGTCCGGTGAGGCCTCCGGGTCAGGCTGTAGAGGATTCTGCTTCTTCTGTTAAAAAACAGAAAGGGAAGTCAAAACATAAGAAGTCTATCAAACCGGCCGCTGCTGCCGGTTCTGCAAGTCAGGTTGCTAGGGACCCTATTCCTCCCAAGACAGTGGTACCCGGTCCGGGTTTACAAGTTCTTGGTGAACCGGAGGAAACTGTGCCTGCTATCACCAGTGTCTCTTCCTTAGGGTCCTCCTCTCAACCGGTCATTACCGGTCCGCAGTATACCAGTACTTCTGCTTCCTTTGCACCGGATAGTTTTACTCAGCCGGATCCGGCTCTGTCAGACGGGGAACCCCTTCCGGACCGGTCAGATAAGGAATCTGGTGAGGAGGGTGAACTTTCAGATACTGAAATCAATGAGAAAAATGAGGAAATGAACTACAGAGAAACGGTCCGGTCGGTCCGTTCCTTTCTTGGCTGGTCTCACATACCAGATTTTGAGGCTTCAGCAAGTGATGCAGACAACCGTTCTGACAACCCTTGGAAAGGGAAATATCCTCGTCGCTCAGGCAAAGTTTCAGTGGAGTTACCAGCTGACGACTGGCTTTGCTATAAGATGGAAAAACTGAACACTCGTGTTGCAGAAGGTTACCCTTCTCGTTCCCAAGAGGCCGCAGGTCTGAAACAAGACCAGTTTGTCAGAACACCCAAAAGCCAGGCAAAGTGGTATACACAGTCACGACTCAAACAGGATATAAATCAAAGACCTGGACGTACAATCTTTGGCTGGTCGGGTTCCGAAGCACGCCTGAACTCTCAATTTTCCCGTATTGCCAAGACTTCCTCATATCCATCTTCAGGACCAGCATCTAGGCCTATCCCTCAGGAGATTCTTCGAAGGTGGGAGCAATGTGCTAAGGAAGGCTCTTTGATTACCAATCACGCAGCAGGATTCAACAGGTGCGTTAGTGAAATTCAGGACAAAATGAATCAACACATTTCATTTTTAAACGCTACCATTGTTCAGGGCAAGGCCCCTAAGGAGGTCACCGACGCCATCAGGGATTTGAAAGACTTGTCAGCTTTCCACAGTAGTGTTTCTGTTGCCTTAGGTACTGCCTTCCAGCACCTCGCAGACAGTTTATTTGTTCAGCTAGCCAACTTCATTTTGTTGAGGAGAGATTCTTATCTCGAGTACGTTAAACCAGGCCTGAAACCTGATACCTGGAATAAACTACGAAATGCTCCCCTGTTCACTTACGGGTTATTCCCGGATGATGTTCTGGCAGTAGCGGAGCAGGATATTCAAAAATATGATTCAAACAAGAGTGCTACTGGTCCCGGCCCGGGCACATATCAGCACTCAAAGAAGCATCAATTCCGGTATCAACCATATGAAAAGAAAGAGAGTCGTCAATCCGGCTTCTCCTCTTCCCAAAATCAACAACCTTGGAGGCAATTCTCAGGCAGAGGCAGGGGTAGAGGTCGTGGTAGAGGTGGATCTGGTTCTGCTTACTACTCCAAGCCTGCCCGTGGTACAAAACCGTATAAATGACAATCAATATCTACTGAGTCCCCCAGTTGTGTTAAGTTCAAGTTTAGGGGATCTCAATCTAGTGTCATCAGCAAACAAAGAGACTTTTCAAGAGACTGTAAATTTGCATGTTGTTCCTCCTGTACCTTTTGTAAAAGGGCTGTTACAAAAGAAAAACGTAAGACCCTCTCATTCTCAAATAGGAATAAAATCTGTGAACAGTGCTTTGTCTGTAAATCAGTGTCTTTTTGCCCCAAATGTAACAAATGCCCCATGTGTTGCAAAAGATCCACCTGTGGGAGGCCGTCTGCAACTGTTTTGGCAGGTTTGGCTCTCCCTGGGTTCAAATCCAAGGGTAGTCTCCATCCTCAGGGAAGGGTATCAACTACCCTTCAAGGAGAGACCACCTCTGGCAAGATTTCCTGTGATTATCAGTGGTTCATCAAATCCCTCTCGAAACAAAAGTCTGAACGAGGCGTTGCATTCCCTAGGTCAAAAACAGACTATCGAAAAGGTGGCCGTTCAGTCATCTCTGGGTTTCTACAACCGGTTGTTCCTGGTGCCAAAACCCAACGGGAAATGGAGGCCCATTCTAGATCTAAGCCAACTGAACCTTTACCTTGCCCCAGCAACGTTCAAGATGGAAACTCCGGAGACCATCAGACTCTCCCTGCAACAGGGGGAGTGGGTCTCGTCGCTGGATTTCAGCGATGCTTATTTTCACATTCCCATAAACCACAGGTCGCGAAAATATCTCCGGTTCCACTTAAAAGGTCAGACTTTTCAGTTCACAGCACTTCCCTTTGGCCTGTCGACGGCTCCGTTGGAGTTCACAAAGGTGGTCAAGGAGGTAAAACTCATGGCTCAATCGAGGGGTATTCGAATCCACCAATACCTAGACGATTGGTTACTGAGAGCCCCATGCCGGGAAATTTGCCTACGTCATACCCAGATCCTTTTGGACCTTTGCCGCTCGCTAGGGTGGGTAGTCAACATGGACAAGTCAGAGCTAGTTCCCCAACAAACCTTCGACTTCGTAGGTTATCATTTCGACCTATCTCAGGGGTTAGTCAAACCAACTCAGGACAGGTGGAGGAGTCTATCTCAGAAACTCAACCTTCTCCTGGGACTGGAATGTTGCACAGTCAGGCAGTTCATGTCTTTAATCGGCCTTCTGACAGCAACAGAAAAACAAGTAGTGTCGGGGCGGCTGCATATGAGGCCCATTCAGTGGCACCTAAAAAAGCATTGGCATGCCCCGGAATCGCTGGAAAAGGTCATCCCAATTCCTTCATCTCTCCATGTACATCTAAGGTGGTGGTTGGACCCGGCCAAGGTGCTATCCGGTCAACCCTTACACCCTCTTCGACACGCCCTTCAACTGTTTACAGACGCCTCAAACGAAGGTTGGGGCGCTCACTTAGGCGATTACATGGCAAAAGGAGTTTGGTTGGAGTCAGAAAGCGCCTTGCACATAAATTTGTTGGAGCTCAAGGCGGTCCTGCTAGCCTTAAAACGGTTCGAGCAGTTATGTTGCAACCAGATAGTTCTTGTTTGTACAGACAACACCACTGTGGTCTCTTACATCAACAAGGAAGGGGGTATGAAATCAGGCTCACTCTGTGCCCTCCTTTGGAGACTGATGCTTTGGTGCAATCAAAGGCAGATTGTCTTGAGGGCCAGGCATATTCCGGGTCACCTGAACGTCATAGCCGACAAGCTGTCCCGACTCAATCAGGTGATCCAAACAGAATGGTCCCTCCTCCCGGAGGTGTTTGCTCAAATATGCCGGCGTTGGCACCGCCCGTCTGTGGACCTGTTTGCCACCCGGTTCAATCACAAACTTCCCCGGTTTGTATCCCCGGTTCCAGACCAATCAGCGTGGGGAGTGGACGCCTTAAGTCTCCCTTGGGAGGACCTGGACGCTTATGCCTTTCCACCAACGGCCCTTCTTCATCAGGTGGTAACGAAACTCTTGGACCACGGATTCCGTCGTCTCATTCTGATAGCACCAGGTTGGCCCAACATGCCTTGGTTTTGGGACCTGGTCAGCATGTCAGCTCAAGTTCCTCTCCTGCTCCCTCAGGTGTCGAAATTGATCACTCAACCGTTCAATCAGTGTCCTCACCGGGACCTGCCCAATCTGAACCTTCATGCGTGGCTCCTAGAGCCTCTGCCATCCAGCAGGCCGGGTTCTCGGCAGAAGTGGCAACAAGAATTGAGGCTCCTCAAAGACGCTCTACCAGAGCCATTTATGAATCAAAGTGGTCCGTTTTTGTCAGATGGTGTGAAAAGAATCAGGTGGACTTCAGGACTCCCTCTATAGAGCAAATTGCGGATTTTCTCCTTTCCCTTTTTCAGGAGAAACATCTTCAACCTAGTACCATAGAAGGCTATAGGACTGCCATAGCCGACAAAGTGGGGAATTCCAGAATTAACATCAGCAAGGATGAAAACTTGTCCAGGTTGTTGGACAGTTTTCATAGGGACAAACCAAAAGGCAGGCGTGGGGTTCCTACGTGGAATTTGTCTTTGGTCCTTCACCAACTTACACAACCTCCTTTTGAACCTCTCAGGAAGGCTTCGCTGAAGTTCCTCACCTTTAAGACTGTCTTCCTTC
The DNA here is from genome assembly GCA_964017235.1 of Sabellastarte sp. h YS-2021. Classification (NCBI taxonomy): domain Eukaryota; kingdom Metazoa; phylum Annelida; class Polychaeta; order Sabellida; family Sabellidae; genus Sabellastarte; species Sabellastarte sp. h YS-2021. Next base: position 24,515,969 of record OZ024934.1, read on the forward strand.
TAGCCTTGGGCTCTGGGAAACGGAGGAGTGAAATTCATGCTTGGGTCCACAGGAACATTAGGCACCAAGAGGATTGGTCAAATGTTTCGTTATCGCCTTCTCCTAGTTTCATCTCTAAGAACCACCTGGCTAAAGAGGGTCCCGCTTGCGTGGCCCCTGTTATCATTCCAGCCTTGGCTCCTTCATTGGACAAATCCCTCAAGGAGGATAGGAGTCTGTGCCCGGTCCGGGCACTCCGTTATTACTTGGACAAAACCAAAGATCTCCGTTCAGGCAAGGAATTGGTTTTTGTTTCCTTTAGGAAGAGCTTCCAGAAGGATATTGTCCCTGCTACCGTTTCCTCCTGGATCAAACAAACCATAGTCCTTTGTTACCAGATGTCAGACCAACAGGCTCAACAGTTGCATCAGGTTCGGGCTCATGACGTTCGCGCAGTCTGTCTTGCGTTGCAAGAAGATGGGGGACCATCTTAATCTTCAATTCCCCTTCTTCACTTCCTCGGGAACTCGTCAGCTACAAAACAAAAGGGGGGGGGGGGGGGAGAGAGACTGTACCTATCCAGGGTAGTTAGAAACCCTTCCCGGGTGATTTCCTCTGGATTTACGGAGTATATATGTAGATCTTAGAGTCTCGGTCTCCCCTTTGCCCATAGCTACCCGCCAACCACTGGGTAGTTATTCTGCACTGGTCCACTAGGTAAGATATATTAACGCAATAAAATGGAAAATTTAATGGTTAAATTAAATTTTTATTAGTTAATATCTTACCTAGTGGACCAAGAGAGTCCCACCCTACCTGCCCCGCAATAGCTCAAAGGGGGACATTCTTAGGTAGGCCACAAAAAGAGGAAGTACGCATGCGCGCGCACGCGCAGTAGGGGAGCTGGGTGCAGTCACGACACCTGGCGAATGAGGAATACACTACCGGTCCCGGTCAGAGCCCAGCTCAGGACGTTTTTGTCTAACGTTTGGCGGGACCGGCTGCGCGCCGGACAAATGCACTGGTCCACTAGGTAAGATATTAACTAATAAAAATTTAATTTAACCATTAAATTTTCCATTTAACCTGTGTTTGAGGACCATAAATCCCCACCCGAGTGACCCTTTTTAGACATTTTTCACATATTTTGCCCTGTAACTTGGAAATGGTAAGTCTGAGAAGTTTCAAACTGTATTAGATACATATTCTATGTGTAATCTTAGTATGTGACAAATTTTAAGTCTGAAGCTTTAATTTGAAGGCCACATTGAGGTCTCTAAAAGGCCCCATAGAGACCCACTATTTGGACTTTTTGCCAGTTTTAAGGCCCATGACTGTTAAACTATGTGACTGATAGAGCTGAAATCTCATCTGGGAATACATTATTATGTCCTTTTTACATGTGCCAAAAATCAAGGCTTCAAGTAGACATTTAAACTGTGTATGAGGACCATTAACACCCACCCGAGTGACCGTTTTAAGACATTTTTCACATATTTTGCTCTGTAACTTGGAAATGGTGAGTCTGAGAAGTTTCAAACTTTATTATTAGATACATATTCTATGTGTAGTCTTAGTATGTAGCAGATTTTAAGTCTGATGCTTTAATTTGAAGGCCACATCGAGATCTCTAAAAGGCCCACAGAGACCCAATATTTGGACTTTTTGCCACCTTTAAGCCCTGTGACTGTTAAACTATGTGATTGATTGAGCTGAAATCCCATCTGGGAATGCATTATTATGTCCTTTTCACATGTGCCGAAAATCAAGGCTTTTAGTAGACATTTAACCTGTGTATGAGGGCCATAGACACTTGCCCAAGTGACCTTTTTTGACATTTTTTTCTGTATTTTGCCCTGTTATTTGGAAATGCTTAGTGTGACAAGTCTTAAACTGTATTATATATAATTTTTGTTTGTTGTGTATGCCCCCCAAAAAGTTTCAGTTCTGTAGTTTAATTGCTAAGGTCTCTTTAACAATTGTAAAATGCCCACAGAGACCCAATTTATGGATATTATGCCACTTTAAAGCCCTGTAACTGTCAAACTATGTGGCTCATAGAGCTGAAATCTTTGAATTTTTCAAAGGAAGTGCCTGTCTATTTAAATTTTGAATATTAATAATGTTATGGCTATCTTAGGCTTTTAAGAACTTATTTTTGTGTGTTATCTCTCTGCTTGCTGAGTTTTTAACTTTTTAATATGAAACTGGTTAAACATATTCAAGTAGGCAAAATGGACACTGTTATTTTCTGGTGAGCTTTAAGTCCCAAATATTAATGAAATTATAGCCATATGTAGTAAAAATAGGGGATTTTTAACCCTCAACTAGCCCAGTTTTATTCAACTTGCCTTAATTTTGACACAGCTCCTACAGTTACGAACTCATTTTAATTGATAATCACATACTTAAAATTCTCAATTCTGAATTATTATTATAAATCTGTTCTTGTCGTTTGATAATTTATATTTAATTCTGGAGGTATATAATCTTCCTGTTGGACATTCCTTATTTATATATTTGATTTTATTTTAGTGATAAGATTAACTGAGCTTTTTGTATTTGATTACCCCTTTTATATTATAAGTGTTTGTTTACCATTTGTGCTGCAGCACTCCATCTCTTTGTAGTCCCACCCCCCATCCCCCACCCACCTCTGGGACCTCCAGCTATTGAGTGACAATAAATAAACAAAGGTATACAGATCTTCTGTAATAGTGAGAGAGGTGTGGAGAAGGGGAGAGAGGTGGGGTGGGGGTGGGAGGTGGTGTTTGCTTCATTATCTAATTATCTAAGACAAAGGGAGTCAGAACTGAGATTGTGTCACATATTTAGGTTGCATATATATGGACCACATATATAGGAATTGAGGAAATGAATAACTGAAAAACAATGCAAATTCTAAAAATAATATAATAAAATAATAATATAAATAATATATGATTTTTAAATAATATTTTATTTGTGAACAAATATAGAAACAGAGATACGCTTTTGGAATTATGAATTTAGAATGGACATTCAATCATCAATCATTTAAATACTTTGAAAATAGGTTCAGAGTTACCCTTTGCAGGAAGATTGAAAAGTATGATGAGTTGAGTTAAAAATAATATTTTATTTGTCAACAAATATAGAAACAGATATGCTCTTTTGAGATTATTAATTTAGAATGGACATTCAATCATCAATCATTTAAATACTTTGAAAATAGGTTCAGAGTTATCATTGCAGGAAGATTGAAAATATGATCTGTTGAGTTATGTATTCGACGTCTGGGGATACACCATCTTCCTTGGGAAGATATAAACTTAGTAGATTGATGTGCTGAAGTTCATATAACTTTTCCCAATATTTATGGCATACAAAAAATGGATTAAATAAAAAATTCCCGATCAAAACCTGTGGCGTGAGTGATGACCTGTCTGGGGATATGTTGGCGCCGAGTTGGCCCAATCTAGTTATATTAGTCTACTTATCAAATGTTACAGAATTTCAATAAATTTTGCTTTTCTTTCTTAATATTCAAATCATTGCTCTGGGTGTGAAGTGTCTGATTCTGTAGTCACAAAGATGGTGTACAATGTGTAAGTTGTACATGTAGGACTGAACAAACTGCTATTAATAGATAAGTTTATTTATGTGGTTAGCTGAGACCTCTGTGGCTGAATTGCTGACATGTCAGGCATTGTATCACATGTGTTTGACCTCATTGGTCATGAATTGAAAATGTTTGTTGAAAATGCTTGTTAACATATCAGTGTGGCCCATAGAAGATTACATAAAATGTTTATGATAATAAAAATTTTTACTGGCATGTTAGTTAATCACTGGTATTTATCAGTATATTTGTATTATTTGTTTTTCAGGAGACCCTCAGTTTGGATACTGAATTTTTGCTGTAATTCCATCAATAAGTTTATGTCAGTATATTTTCTATGATTTTTCAGTTAAAGGCTATGGTCAGAATAAGCCTGTCTTATCTGAACGTAGTCGCCTTCTCCCAACAAGTTTAGGGATGCAGTTTCCATAGTAACGCCAGTGTACTTGTTGTGATGATTTCAGGTGAAGGAGAAGGTGAGTGAAGCCTATGCAGTGTTACGTAGGAAGACTGTGCGGCAGGAGAATGGTGCAGAGGGTGACAGCACGGGATGTTACAAACTTGAAGGTAGATACAGTTTCATCCAATGCTCGATATAGAATGGAAACAAATTCTGTCATGTATATAATTTTTGGGTATCAGTTAAATATGTGTTATATATGTTACTTTGGGTAATGCTGTGAAGATATGATGCAAACATGAAGGTGGATTTGGCTTGTGTCTCAAAATATAAAAAGAAGTTAAAGTTTAGATCCCTTTTTTTGTGATATTTAAAATGAGAGCCAATGAGGCGATGTAGCAGCCACAGAGCATATGGCTTATGCTATAGAATATCCATAAGATCTTAAGATGCTAATTTGACTTAGCACTCTTCCTCCATGTGAAGAATCAGGCCAAGGGCAAGTTATATCCATTCTGATCTGTTTTCCGCCAGTCAAGCCATATAAGACCATGTGTTCAAACTTAGTAGTTTCCTTAAACTTTCCGCTGTTATTCTCCAAGACTCTTTTTGGCTTTCTTTATTTAGTTTCCAGTATGCTGCTTAACACTGCTCTACCTCAACCCTAAATATTGTTTGCCCAAGTATGGTCCCTTATCTGGTATTGTTAGCAGTTTCAAGTGGTTATTAATTGCCAGTTTCAGAACCGTTTTGAATATTTATGATTGAAGGACTTTATCAGTAGGTATTACTTGATTGTATGCTCAGTATCAGTGGATACTATGGATTACACATGAGCACGCCGCTGCAGTGTGTAGAGATTTTCTCGTTACCTCTCTAGAGGCCAGGGTATTACAGGTAGACTTCTCAAATTTGCAGGATATATTCATAACCATAAAACCTTGACTGGGAATATTTTTGGCCTCATTCTGAGAAACAAGATGGCCACCACGGGCATTTTTCAACTTTCAGCAAGGACTTTTGCTACCCCTCTAGAGCAAAGGGTATTATAGGTAGAGATGTTAAATTCGTAGGATATGTTCATCATTACAAAATCTTGCCTGGGAATATTTGTGGCCGCATTTTGAAAAACAAAATGGCCCTCACGGGCATTCCTTTGTCTGTCATGAAAAGTCCTATATCTCTCTTATTATTGGTCCTAGAGGTTTGACATGTGAAGACAACATATAGGAAATCATGGGCCGGGAATCTTCTGATGTGGTCAGATTTGACCTTGGGCCCCTCCCTCAAGGTCAAACGAAGACAGCCAAGCTTAAAAGTGCTTATAACACACTTATTATTAATCCTAGAGGTTTACAATGTTAAAACCAACATATAGGTGATCATTGACTGGGAATCTTCTGATGTGTTCAAATTTGGCCTTGAGCCCCTCCTTCAAGGTCAAACGAAGATAGCCAAACTTAAAAGTGCTTATAACTCACTTATTATTGGTCCTAGAAGTTTGCAATGTTAAACCAAACTATAGGAAATCATGAACTAGGAATCTTCTGATGTGTTCAGATTTGACCTTGGGCCTCTGCTTTGAGGTCAAAAGAGGTTAACTATATTTAAAAGTGCTTACAACTCGCTTATTATTGAAAAATGCTGTTTACTTTAGAGTTGGGGTCAAATCCTTGAAAAAGGATTTAAATCAAAATCAAAATCTTTTGATTTTTTTAAAATCCAAATCAAATCCAAATCCTTCCTTTTTCAAAAGGATTTAAATCCAAATCCTTTTTTGAAAAAAGAATAAAAATCCTTTTGATTTATTTATTGCATTTATTGGAACTTGAACTTTATTCACACATTAATAGGGATAATCTCCTGTCACCATAAACAAACATATTTTATTTCATAAAAATGTAAATATACTATACCATATGAAAACACTTGGGTAAGCGTGGCTTGGTGTTCGGTGACCGCCACATACACCGTACATAGAATTTAAAATATGAGGGGAGACCCTCTTTAAACCTATATACTTGCTACCTTTGACCCCTGGTGACCTAATTCACTCTGCCATGCGCAGTAATACAGAAATAGTCCATTCTTTTTGTGGCGGTTGAAGTGTCAACAGGCGTTTTTGCTATCTTTCTAAGACCTACATTTACACATTTTCTGGTGCTCTGTAAGTACACTTAAGCTGTTTTATTCACTTTTCCTCCATTTTATTTACCTTTTGCTTCAATTTCTGGTGAATTTAGTGTATACTTTGGGCAATATTTTACGTATTTCTTCCAAATTTGTATTATCGCTCATCTGGTCACGTGGTGTTAGAATGTCGGATTGCCTTTGGAGATATTCATCTCCTTAGTAAATTAATTCTTTTTATGCACTTCTACAGGCATTTTTATTTTAATTTACGGTTTTCCTTCATTCTTTCAACGAAATTCTTCGTTTCTCCACGTATTTTGACCGTATTGACTGTGCATTGTTTTTCACGTAGTTACCTATTTGGTATTTTCGCTCATCGGGTCACGTGGTGTCAGAATGTTGGACTTCCTTTGGAAATAATCATTTCCGCGGTGAATTAATTCATTTATGCACTTATACAGGCATTATAATTCACCTTTTACGGTTTTCCTTCATTCTTTTTACGAAATTCTTCGTTTCACCGCGTATATTGACCATATTTTTGAGCTTTTTACGAATCATTCACCAGGTCACGTGACGATGACGTCACATCCAAAATGGAGGTCAACCGATCGGTTGTCAGAAAATATTCATTTTCATAGTGATTACAGCATTTCCAGGTTTGTTTATACATTCCTTCTACATATTTCTTTGAATATTATTATGTCAGAGCATAATGTGTAATATTTTCAATTGTTAACGCATTTTTCATAGCGTAACATTACGGTATCTACTACCTACCATTCACGGTTCTTTACTTGTACAGGCCCTTTCATTTGACATTTCTGGAATTCGGATCCTGGTTTCAGTGTTTTGGGGTTCAATTCTGAGCCTAGGGTCTCCATTTTAGCCTTTCTCCACCTTCAATTTTGGAGGTTGGGGGTTTACGGCTTCTGGGGAGGACTTTGTCTTCCACCTTTTGGAGATCCATTTCACTGTTGCTGGTTTCCTACATTCCAATTTTATGTCAATTGGTCATTTGGTTTCTCAGTCCATTTTTAGTCCTTTGGCCTCTTTTGTGCCTAGGCTTCAGTCTAATCAGACTGCTTTTTGGACTGGGATTACCTTCTCAAGACCATTCATGTTCAGGGTCCCTTAGAAGAGTTTATCAGTTGAATCCAACTGATTTTGCTACTTCCTTAACTCTACTCCATTCATTTTCTAAATCTAGAAAATTTTTGTTTGGGGTTTGGTGGAAATCTTCTGTTACTCAACAGCTTTCTATTGTGTTTTCACCATTTTTTAGATCTGACGATCAATGGGCACATCTCCCTTTTGGGTATGTTAGTGGTTCCTCTGTCTACAGTTAACCTTTAGGCAGACTACAGGAACCCTATTCCAATTTTTTGGTGCCAGTCTGTTGGACTATATGGGTGCTTAGGACTTCATCCTTTAATCTTCTCAGAAGATTTTCAAGCTTCCTGTCTAACAGAATTAGGGAATAAATTTGACTGCTCTTTTCTTTTGATCAGTCTTATTATGTCCACCCCCCTGGGGGGTGGATATATTATTTTTGCTTTTTTCGCCGTCCGATGTCCGATGTCCGATGTCCGATGTCCGATGTCCGGCGTCCGGCGTCCGGCGTCCGATGTCCGGCGTCACGCATGGTTTCCGCTCATTTAAAGGAAAAGTATTAGAGCTATTGTCACCAAATTTGGTATGCAGGCTTATTGGGTCAGTAGCTTGCTTGGGATTGCTTTTGGCTGTTGTACCTCTTTTGCTTACTGAGTAATACTTAAGTACAGCTATTTTCAGTACCCATTGGTTTCCGTGCATTTAAGCCAAAATAATTAAAGATATTTTACTACAATTTTGAATACAAGATTGTTATGTCCATAGCTCGCTTGGTATTGCATTTGGGACTGATAGCTTTGTCAGTACATGAGTAATAGCCATTTAGGTACTTCATTGTGTATTTTCAGTACTACTTTTGAGTAATTTGCTTCTATCTCCTTAACCGTGCGAGATAGAGCGATTTCGGCAAAATTTTCGACCCGCAGGGTATCTGAGGAGTGTACTCTTTGCAATTTTCAAAAAATTTTCCCCTCCCCAAAAATGGCGGCCATTTTGAATTTTCGAATTTTTGCCAAAAATGGCAAAACACAAATTTGCTTCTATCTCCTTAACCGTGCGAGATAGAGCGATTTCGTCGAAATTTTCGACCCACAGGGTATCTAAGGAATGTAATATTTGCAATTTTCAAAAAAATTTCCCCTCCCCAAAAATGGCGGCCATTTTGAATTTTCGAATTTTTGCCAAAAATGGCAAAACACAAATTTGCTTCTATCTCCTTAACCGTGCGAGATAGAGCGATTTCGGCAAAATTTTCGACCCACAGGGGATCTAAGGAATGCAATCTTTGCAATTTTCCAAAAATTTTCCCCTCCCCAAAAATGGCGGCCATTTTGAATTTTCGAATTTTTGCCAAAAATGGCAAAACACTAATTTGCTTCTATCTCCTTAACCGTGCGAGATAGAGCGATTTCGGCAAAATTTTCGACCCACAGGGTATCTAAGCAATGCAATCTTTGCAATTTTCAAAATATTTTCCCCTCCCCAAAAATGGCGGCCATTTTGAATTTTCGAATTTTTGCCAAAAATGGCAAAACACAAATTTGCTTCTATCTCCTTAACCGTGCGAGATAGAGCGATTTCGTCGAAATTTTCGACCCACAGGGTATCTAAGGAATGTAATATTTGCAATTTTCAAAAAATTTTCCCCTCCCCAAAAATGGCGGCCATTTTGAATTTTCGAATTTTTGCCAAAAATGGCAAAACACAAATTTGCTTCTATCTCCTTAACCGTGCGAGATAGAGCGATTTCGTCGAAATTTTCGACCCACAGGGTATCTAAGGAATGCAATCTTTGCAATTTTCCCAAAATTTTCCCCTCCCCAAAAATGGCGGCCATTTTGAATTTTCGAATTTTTGCCAAAAATGGCAAAACACAAATTTGCTTCTATCTCCTTAACCGTGCGAGATAGAGCGATTTCGTCGAAATTTTCGACCCACAGGGTATCTAAGGAATGTAATATTTGCAATTTTCAAAAAAATTTCCCCTCCCCAAAAATGGCGGCCATTTTGAATTTTCGAATTTTTGCCAAAAATGGCAAAACACAAATTTGCTTCTATCTCCTTAACCGTGCGAGATAGAGCGATTTCGGCAAAATTTTCGACCCACAGGGGATCTAAGGAATGCAATTTTTGCAATTTTCAAAAAATTTTCCCCTCCCCAAAAATGGCGGCCATTTTGAATTTTCGAATTTTTGCCAAAAATGGCAAAACACTAATTTGCTTCTATCTCCTTAACTGTGCGAGATAGAGCGATTTCGGCAAAATTTTCGACGCACAGGGTATCTAAGCAATGCAATCTTTGCAATTTTCAAAATATTTTCCCCTCCCCAAAAATGGCGGCCATTTTGAATTTTCGAATTTTTGCCAAAAATGGCAAAACACAAATTTGCTTCTATCTCCTTAACCGTGCGAGATAGAGCGATTTCGTCGAAATTTTCGACCCACAGGGTATCTAAGGAATGTAATATTTGCAATTTTCCAAAAATTTTCCCCTCCCCAAAAATGGCGGCCATTTTGAATTTTCGAATTTTTGCCAAAAATGGCAAAACACAAATTTGCTTCTATCTCCTTAACCGTGCGAGATAGAGCGATTTCGTCGAAATTTTCGACCCACAGGGTATCTAAGGAATGTAATATTTGCAATTTTCAAAAAATTTTCCCCTCCCCAAAAATGGCGGCCATTTTGAATTTTCGAATTTTTGCCAAAAATGGCAAAACACAAATTTGCTTCTATCTCCTTAACCGTGCGAGATAGAGCGATTTCGTCGAAATTTTCGACCCACAGGGTATCTAAGGAATGTAATATTTGCAATTTTCAAAAAAATTTCCCCTCCCCAAAAATGGCGGCCATTTTGAATTTTCGAATTTTTGCCAAAAATGGCAAAACACAAATTTGCTTCTATCTCCTTAACCGTGCGAGATAGAGCGATTTCGGCAAAATTTTCGACCCACAGGGGATCTAAGGAATGCAATCTTTGCAATTTTCCAAAAATTTTCCCCTCCCCAAAAATGGCGGCCATTTTGAATTTTCGAATTTTTGCCAAAAATGGCAAAACACTAATTTGCTTCTATCTCCTTAACCGTGCGAGATAGAGCGATTTCGGCAAAATTTTCGACACACAGGGTATCTAAGCAATGCAATCTTTGCAATTTTCAAAATATTTTCCCCTCCCCAAAAATGGCGGCCATTTTGAATTTTCGAATTTTTGCCAAAAATGGCAAAACACAAATTTGCTTCTATCTCCTTAACCGTGCGAGATAGAGCGATTTCGTCGAAATTTTCGACCCACAGGGTATCTAAGGAATGTAATATTTGCAATTTTCAAAAAATTTTCCCCTCCCCAAAAATGGCGGCCATTTTGAATTTTCGAATTTTTGCCAAAAATGGCAAAACACAAATTTGCTTCTATCTCCTTAACCGTGCGAGATAGAGCGATTTCGTCGAAATTTTCGACCCACAGGGTATCTAAGGAATGCAATCTTTGCAATTTTCCAAAAATTTTCCCCTCCCCAAAAATGGCGGCCATTTTGAATTTTCGAATTTTTGCCAAAAATGGCAAAACACAAATTTGCTTCTATCTCCTTAACCGTGCGAGATAGAGCGATTTCGTCGAAATTTTCGACCCACAGGGTATCTAAGGAATGTAATATTTGCAATTTTCAAAAAAATTTCCCCTCCCCAAAAATGGCGGCCATTTTGAATTTTCGAATTTTTGCCAAAAATGGCAAAACACAAATTTGCTTCTATCTCCTTAACCGTGCGAGATAGAGCGATTTCGGCAAAATTTTCGACCCACAGGGGATCTAAGGAATGCAATTTTTGCAATTTTCAAAAAATTTTCCCCTCCCCAAAAATGGCGGCCATTTTGAATTTTCGAATTTTTGCCAAAAATGGCAAAACACTAATTTGCTTCTATCTCCTTAACTGTGCGAGATAGAGCGATTTCGGCAAAATTTTCGACGCACAGGGTATCTAAGCAATGCAATCTTTGCAATTTTCAAAATATTTTCCCCTCCCCAAAAATGGCGGCCATTTTGAATTTTCGAATTTTTGCCAAAAATGGCAAAACACAAATTTGCTTCTATCTCCTTAACCGTGCGAGATAGAGCGATTTCGTCGAAATTTTCGACCCACAGGGTATCTAAGGAATGTAATATTTGCAATTTTCCAAAAATTTTCCCCTCCCCAAAAATGGCGGCCATTTTGAATTTTCGAATTTTTGCCAAAAATGGCAAAACACAAATTTGCTTCTATCTCCTTAACCGTGCGAGATAGAGCGATTTCGTCGAAATTTTCGACCCACAGGGTATCTAAGGAATGTAATATTTGCAATTTTCAAAAAATTTTCCCCTCCCCAAAAATGGCGGCCATTTTGAATTTTCGAATTTTTGCCAAAAATGGCAAAACACAAATTTGCTTCTATCTCCTTAACCGTGCGAGATAGAGCGATTTCGTCGAAATTTTCGACCCACAGGGTATCTAAGGAATGTAATATTTGCAATTTTCAAAAAAATTTCCCCTCCCCAAAAATGGCGGCCATTTTGAATTTTCGAATTTTTGCCAAAAATGGCAAAACACAAATTTGCTTCTATCTCCTTAACCGTGCGAGATAGAGCGATTTCGGCAAAATTTTCGACCCACAGGGGATCTAAGGAATGCAATCTTTGCAATTTTCCAAAAATTTTCCCCTCCCCAAAAATGGCGGCCATTTTGAATTTTCGAATTTTTGCCAAAAATGGCAAAACACTAATTTGCTTCTATCTCCTTAACCGTGCGAGATAGAGCGATTTCGGCAAAATTTTCGACACACAGGGTATCTAAGCAATGCAATCTTTGCAATTTTCAAAATATTTTCCCCTCCCCAAAAATGGCGGCCATTTTGAATTTTCGAATTTTTGCCAAAAATGGCAAAACACAAATTTGCTTCTATCTCCTTAACCGTGCGAGATAGAGCGATTTCGTCGAAATTTTCGACCCACAGGGTATCTAAGGAATGTAATATTTGCAATTTTCAAAAAATTTTCCCCTCCCCAAAAATGGCGGCCATTTTGAATTTTCGAATTTTTGCCAAAAATGGCAAAACACAAATTTGCTTCTATCTCCTTAACCGTGCGAGATAGAGCGATTTCGTCGAAATTTTCGACCCACAGGGTATCTAAGGAATGCAATCTTTGCAATTTTCCAAAAATTTTCCCCTCCCCAAAAATGGCGGCCATTTTGAATTTTCGAATTTTTGCCAAAAATGGCAAAACACAAATTTGCTTCTATCTCCTTAACCGTGCGAGATAGAGCGATTTCGTCGAAATTTTCGACCCACAGGGTATCTAAGGAATGTAATATTTGCAATTTTCAAAAAAATTTTCCCCTCCCCAAAAATGGCGGCCATTTTGAATTTTCGAATTTTTGCCAAAAATGGCAAAACACAAATTTGCTTCTATCTCCTTAACCGTGCGAGATAGAGCGATTTCGTCGAAATTTTCGACCCACAGGGTATCTAAGGAATGTAATATTTGCAATTTTCCAAAAATTTTCCCCTCCCCAAAAATGGCGGCCATTTTGAATTTTCGAATTTTTGCCAAAAATGGCAAAACACAAATTTGCTTCTATCTCCTTAACCGTGCGAGATAGAGCGATTTCGTCGAAATTTTCGACCCACAGGGTATCTAAGGAATGTAATATTTGCAATTTTCAAAAAAATTTCCCCTCCCCAAAAATGGCGGCCATTTTGAATTTTCGAATTTTTGCCAAAAATGGCAAAACACAAATTTGCTTCTATCTCCTTAACCGTGCGAGATAGAGCGATTTCGTCGAAATTTTCGACCCACAGGGTATCTAAGGAATGTAATATTTGCAATTTTCCAAAAATTTTCCCCTCCCCAAAAATGGCGGCCATTTTGAATTTTCGAATTTTTGCCAAAAATGGCAAAACACAAATTTGCTTCTATCTCCTTAACCGTGCGAGATAGAGCGATTTCGTCGAAATTTTCGACCCACAGGGTATCTAAGGAATGTAATATTTGCAATTTTCAAAAAAATTTCCCCTCCCCAAAAATGGCGGCCATTTTGAATTTTCGAATTTTTGCCAAAAATGGCAAAACACAAATTTGCTTCTATCTCCTTAACCGTGCGAGATAGAGCGATTTCGTCGAAATTTTCGACCCACAGGGTATCTAAGGAATGCAATCTTTGCAATTTTCAAAAAATTTTCCCCTCCCCAAAAATGGCGACCATTTTGAATTTTCGAATTTTTGCCCAAAATGGCAAAACACAAATTTGCTTCTATCTCCTTAACCGTGCGAGATAGAGCGATTTCGTCGAAATTTTCGACCCACAGGGTATCTAAGGAATGCAATCTTTGCAATTTTCCAAAAATTTTCCCCTCCCCAAAAATGGCGGCCATTTTGAATTTTCGAATTTTTGCCAAAAATGGCAAAACACAAATTTGCTTCTATCTCCTTAACCGTGCGAGATAGAGCGATTTCGTCGAAATTTTCGACCCACAGGGTATCTAAGGAATGCAATCTTTGCAATTTTCCAAAAATTTTCCCCTCCCCAAAAATGGCGGCCATTTTGAATTTTCGAATTTTTGCAAAAAATGGCAAAACACAAATTTGCTTCTATCTCCTTAACCGTGCCAGATAGAGCGATTTCGTCGAAATTTTCGACCCACAGGGTATCTAAGGAATGTAATATTTGCAATTTTCAAAAAATTTTCCCCTCCCCAAAAATGGCAGCCCTTTTGAATTTTCGAATTTTTGCCCAACATGGAAAAACACAAACTGGCCTTAACCGTGCAAAATAGAGTTATTTTGTTGAAATTTTCGACCCATAGGGTATCTAAGAAATGTACTCTTGGCAATTTTCAAAAAAATTTCCTTTTCCCAATAATGGCGGCCATTTTGAATTTTCAAATTTTTGCCAAAAATAGAAAAACAGGAATTGGCTTCTATCTTCTTAACCGTGCAAGATAGAGTGATTTCGTCAAAATTTTCAACCCAACCAATGCAAAAAGGCATGAAGCGGAAATAAATTACATCTACACTATCAAATATTTAAGCATCATTGATATATTTTACAAATGAAACAGGGTCTTGTAAGACTACTGTACAATTTGGGCAAAAGGTTCATGGGTGGACATTACACATGATAATGTGTGTTCTTCTATGCTATCCTGTTTCTATTCGCATCTACTATCAACAGGGCGGCCTATTTCTAGTTTTTCTCTAAGTCAACCACTTTTCCAGGCTTAGAAGTTCCTTCATGAGGCCAGATACTTACTTTCTGTCACTCATTCATTTTAGGATTTTCTTATTCTAAGTTTTGTAGGTTGGGTAATTACCCAATTTTCCTTCTAAAACTTAGTTTTGCCAGGTACAAAATCCTCTTCAGAGGGTTTTTTGGGTTGACTTCTTCAGGTTTCCGGACCTGGGATCTAGCCTGATGGGGTTCTTAAGACCTTCTCTTCTCTAGGTAGAGTTCCTCTGCTATTAGGGGAGATCTGAGATGGACCTTAGGGTCCTTATTTCTGTGGGATTTTTTCCTTCAGTCCTGTTTTGTTGATCACTTATTCAAGTTGATTGACAAGGCAATACTTTCTCAGTGGTCTTTTTCATCCACCATTCTTTGGACATCTTTTTCAATGGGTCTTCTAGCTACATTTTAGCTGGTTGATCTATGGCCTTTTTTCAGCCATCTTTGCACTTTATTTTGAGAGATTTCTTTATCCATTTCCCTCACTTGTGCTTAGTCACTTGGTAGGGTTAATTGGTCCTTTTTTGGTCTTATGCTGTTTCTTGTGATGTCTCTCTTGGGAGACCATTTCTTCTCACATGTAACAGTATAAGCAGAAGGTTTTCATGTGGCCCTTACTCAAGGTGCCTCTTTTAAGCTATCTGCATTAGCCTCTTGAGGCACACCAATTAAGACCTTTTTTTTTTTTTTTTTCCTCCCATCCAGGGAGTTTTCTCTCTAACTTAGTGCTTTTAGGATGTGGTTCCTTTCCAGGTTCCAACATTCTGATGGTGGAATGCCTTCCAGAGGTAGAGGCTCAGCCTCAACCTCTATTATGGTGTCCTTCAGGAGATAAGAGTGTTGTTTTACTCAAATTTTCACTCTTACTTCCAGATCCCTCCACTTGCCAGTGGGAGGTCAACTGATTCCAGTGGTCTCTCAGATTCCACTTTCCTGATTCTTTCAGCTCTTCTCCATAGAAGAATGCTGTTCTTTGTCATTCAGTCTCACACTGTCTGTTCACATGAGCAGTTCAAGTATCTTGAGCTCCTGTTTTCCTGATTTTTCAGGGCATTATCCTTGACAAAGATATACTGGAAACCACAATTAGATTTATATCTTTTCTTGGTTTTCCAGACTATCAGGATGCAACTTATCAGTTGATCATTTTCTCAATTGGCCAGTGGACCACTTCTCTTCCTCAATTTGCCTCCTTTCTCTCCTTTGGCTCCTTTGGTTCACTTTTGCTCATAGTTTTGCTTTTGGGCAAGGTGTACCACTTTGTGGCAATGCCTTATGGTCTAGCCACTAGCCTTTCAGGATTTACTTCCTTAGTCAAGGAAGTAAGGAAAGTTGGCTTTGAGGTTGGGCATCTCAGTGCACATGTGACTACAAATTGGCTCATTAGAGCCAATAGTTGTCAGAGGCTCTTTTTTCAACTCTATTAGAGTTGACTTTCATCTTGGAGTAGTTCTTAGCAGGAAGTATTTAGATCTGTTTCTTTTACAGGTCTCCTTCCTGGGTCAGGTTCTTAACCTGTTTCTTAATTACCTCTCCAACTGGGCTCCTTATTTCTTTTGGCTTCCACTTGGAAGCCGCTTCTTCAAGGTCCCTACACATGACACTTCTTCTGTGTCATCTCAGGACACTTGATTTTCCTTCTCAAAGGTGCTCTGGATTTTCCATTCCTTGATCCTTCTATGAAGGTTCATTCAAGATGGTACTATCCTGGGAACTATGTCTTTGCATACCTCCCTTTAATTCCCTAGTTTTTACATCTACTTTCATGGATGTTTCACTGCAGGGTTTGGGAGTTCTTTGTGCTCTATGGACCACCTAAGGTCTATTTTTGATGTAGCAGTCCAGTCTGTGCATCAGTTCTAGAGCTCATAGCTGTCCTTTTTGCTCAGACGTTTGTTCCTCTATTATCCTTTCATCAAAGGATCATCCTTTCAGCCTCAAACAACTCAGATGTCTTGTTCTCAAGACATTTGTTCCTCATTTGTCCTTTCTTTAAGGGATTCTTCAGATAGTCCAGGTAACACTGTTGTCTGGGCTTTCTTTAAATCAAGACAGCTTCCACTCTTGGGACATGTGTATTTTGGCATCTTTTGCCATTATTTTTACTAGAACAAGTCTGTTCTTCCACCTCATGTTCCAGGGGCATGAATCCTTGGCAGACCATCTCTCGAGGTCTTTTCTCACCTTTCATAAGGTGGCCCTTCAATTCTTGGATCTTCAGATGGTAGTCTCAGACTTCTCATCTTATTAAGCGTCCCGCAAGGGACGCTTGTTTGTGTATGGGAGAGCTTCAGGCTCCGCCGGCTCCGCCGGCTCCGCATTTTGTTTTCCTTATAACTCTGTAACCGTTAGGCAGATTCTTTTCAAATTTGGCAGGTTTAGGCAGTAGCCTTGGGGAATTTTTTTGAATATGCTGCAGTGACATTTCAACCAATCAGAGAGGTCACATGACCAAAAATGTCTTTTTTCGATGGGGAAGCTTGTCCGGATGATAACTTGAAAGGAATTTTATCAATTCACCTGAAACTTGGCAAATACATTCATTCTATTAAAATCTAGAAATCATTAGATTTTGGCATTGATTGGTCAAGAAATGGCCGAGTAATTAATGATTAATTAATCATTACGAATTTTCCAAATAAGGAAAACACAAAAATGCTTATATCTCGAAAACCGTGCTAGATAGAGCGATTTCGACGAAATTTTTGACCCGCAGGGTATCTCTGCGGAGTACTTTTCCCAATTTTCAAAAAAATTTTTTCTCGCCAAAAATGGCGGCCATTTTGAATTTTCGAAATTTTCGTAAAAATTGCAAAACACAAAAATGCTTATATCTCGAAAACCGTGCTAGATAGAGCGATTTCGATGAAATTTTTGACCCACAGGGTATCTCTGCGGAGTACTTTTCCCAATTTTCAAAAAATTTTTGTCTCGTCCAAAATGGCGGCCATTTTGAATTTTCGAAATTTTCGCAAAAATTGCAAAACACAAAAATGCTTATATCTCAAAAACCGTGCTAGATAGAGCAATTTCGACAAAATTTTTGACCCACAGGGTATCACTGCAGAGTACTTTTCCCAATTTTCAAAAAATTTTTGTCTCGCCAAAAATGGCGGCCATTTTGAATTTTCGAAATTTTCGTAAAAATTGCAAAACACAAAAATGCTTATATCTCGAAAACCGTGCTAGATAGAGCGATTTCGACGAAATTTTTGACCCACAGGGTATCTCTGCAGAGTAGTTATCCCAATTTTGAAAAAATTTTTGTCTCGCCAAAAATGGCGGCCATTTTGAATTTTCGAATTTTTCGCAAAAATTGCAAAACATAAAAATGCTTATATCTCGAAAACCCTGCAAGATAGAGCGATTTCGACGAAATTTTTGATCCACAGGGTATATCTGCAGAGTAGCCATGCCAATTTTCAAAAAAATTTTATCTTGCCAAAAATGGCGGCCATTTTACTCACCTACTCAAAATGAGTAAATGCGAATTATCTCTAAAAGTATTGCAGACAGCCAATTTTTCTCAAATAACTCATTCACCTACTTTTGGGAGAGCTTTCACTTGGTGAAGTTTCAGACCCATAGCTAATTACTCACCTACTCAAAATGAGTAAATGCGAATTATCTCTAAAAATATTGCAGATAGCCAATTTTTCTCAAATAAATCATTCACCTACTTTTGGGAGAGCTTTCACTTGGTGAAGTTTCAGACCCATAGCTAATTACTCACCTACTCAAAATGAGTAAATGCGAATTATCTCTAAAAGTATTGTAGATAGCCAATTTTTCTCAAATTAATCATTCACCTACTTTTGGGAGAGCTTTCACTTGGTGAAGTTTCAGACCCATAGCTAATTACTCACCTACTCAAAATGAGTAAATGCGAATTACCTCTAAAAGTATTGCAGATAGCCAATTTTTCTCAAATAACTCATTCACCTACTTTTGGGAGAGCTTTCACTTGGTGAAGTTTCACACCCATAGCTAATTACTCACCTACTCAAAATGAGTAAATGCGAATTATCTCTAAAAGTATTGCAGATAGCCAATTTTTCTCAAATAACTCATTCACCTACTTTTGGGAGAGCTTTCACTTGGTGAAGTTTCACACCCATAGCTAATTACTCACCTACTCAAAATGAGTAAATGCGAATTATCTCTAAAAGTATTGCAGATAGCCAATTTTTCTCAAATAACTCATTCACCTACTTTTGGGAGAGCTTTCACTTGGTGAAGTTTCACACCCATAGCTAATTACTCACCTACTCAAAATGAGTAAATGCGAATTATCTCTAAAAGTATTGCAGATAGCCAATTTTTCTCAAATAACTCATTCACCTACTTTTGGGAGAGCTTTCACTTGGTGAAGTTTCACACCCATAGCTAATTACTCACCTACTCAAAATGAGTAAATGCGAATTATCTCTAAAAGTATTGCAGATAGCCAATTTTTCTCAAATAACTCATTCACCTACTTTTGGGAGAGCTTTCACTCGGTGAAGTTTCACACCCATAGCTAATTACTCACCTACTCAAAATGAGTAAATGCGAATTATCTCTAAAAGTATTGCAGATAGCCAATTTTTCTCAAATAACTCATTCACCTACTTTTGGGAGAGCTTTCACTCTGTGAAGTTTCAGACCCATAGCTAATTACTCACCTACTCAAAATGAGTAAATGCGAATTATCTCTAAAAGTATTGCAGATAGCCAATTTTTCTCAAATTAATCATTCGCCTACTTTTGGGAGAGCTTTCACTTGGTGAAGTTTCAGACCCATAGCTAATTACTCACCTACTCAAAATGAGTAAATGCGAATTATCTCTAAAAGTATTGCAGATAGCCAATTTTTCTCAAATAACTCATTCACCTACTTTTGGGAGAGCTTTCACTTGGTGAAGTTTCACACCCATAGCTAATTACTCACATACTCAAAATGAGTAAATGCGAATTATCTCTAAAAGTATTGCAGATAGCCAATTTTTCTCAAATAACTCATTCACCTACTTTTGGGAGAGCTTTCACATGGTGAAGTTTCAGACCCATAGCTAATTATTTACCTACTCAAAATGAGTAAATGCTAATTATCTGTAAAAGTATTGCGGATACCCAATTTTTATCAAATAACTCATTCATCTACTTGTGGGAGAGCTTTCACATGGTGAAGTTTCAGACCCATAGCTAATTACTCACCTACTCAAAATGAGTAAATGCGAATTATCTCTAAAAATATTGCAGATAGCCAATTTTTCTCAAATAAATCATTCACCTACTTTTGGGAGAGCTTTCACTTGGTGAAGTTTCAGACCCATAGCTAATTACTCACCTACTCAAAATGAGTAAATGCGAATTATCTCTAAAAGTATTGCAGATAGCCAATTTTTCTCAAATAACTCATTCACCTACTTTTGGGAGAGCTTTCACTTGGTGAAGTTTCACACCCATAGCTAATTACTCACCTACTCAAAATGAGTAAATGCGAATTATCTCTAAAAGTATTGCAGATAGCCAATTTTTCTCAAATAACTCATTCACCTACTTTTGGGAGAGCTTTCACTTGGTGAAGTTTCACACCCATAGCTAATTACTCACCTACTCAAAATGAGTAAATGCGAATTATCTCTAAAAGTATTGCAGATAGCCAATTTTTCTCAAATAACTCATTCACCTACTTTTGGGAGAGCTTTCACTTGGTGAAGTTTCACACCCATAGCTAATTACTCACCTACTCAAAATGAGTAAATGCGAATTATCTCTAAAAGTATTGCAGATAGCCAATTTTTCTCAAATAACTCATTCACCTACTTTTGGGAGAGCTTTCACTTGGTGAAGTTTCACACCCATAGCTAATTACTCACCTACTCAAAATGAGTAAATGCGAATTATCTCTAAAAGTATTGCAGATAGCCAATTTTTCTCAAATAACTCATTCACCTACTTTTGGGAGAGCTTTCACTCGGTGAAGTTTCAGACCCATAGCTAATTACTCACCTACTCAAAATGAGTAAATGCGAATTATCTCTAAAAGTATTGGAGATAGCCAATTTTTCTCAAATAACTCATTCACCTACTTTTGGGAGAGCTTTCACTCTGTGAAGTTTCACACCCATAGCTAATTACTCACCTACTCAAAATGAGTAAATGCGAATTATCTCTAAAAGTATTGCAGATAGCCAATTTTTCTCAAATAACTCATTCACCTACTTTTGGCAGAGCTTTCACTTGGTGAAGTTTCAGACCCATAGCTAAATATTCACCTACTCAAAATGAGTAAATATGAATTATCTCTAAAAGTATTGCAGATAGCCAATTTTTCTCGAATAACTCATTCACTTACTTTTGGGAGAGCTTTCACTCTGTGAAGTTTCAGACCCATAGCTATTTATTCACCTACTCAAAATGAGTAAATGCTAATTATCTGTAAAAGTATTGTGGATACCCAATTTTTATCAAATACTCATTCATCTACTTGTGGGAGAGCTTTCACATGGTGAAGTTTCAGACCCATAGCTAATTACTCACCTACTCAAAATGAGTAAATGCGAATTATCTCTAAAAGTATTGCGGATAGCCAATTTTTCTCAAATAACTCATTCACCTACTTTTGGGAGAGCTTTCACTTGGTGAAGTTTCAGACCCATAGATAATTATTCACCTACTCAAAATGAGTAAATGTGAATTATCTCTTAATAGTATTGCAGATAGCCAATTTTTCTCAAATAACTCATTCACCTACTTTTGGGAGAGCTTTCACTCTGTGAAGTTTCAGACCCATAGCTATTTATTCACCTACTCAAAATGAGTAAATGCTAATTATCTGTAAAAGTATTGTGGATACCCAATTTTTATCAAATACTCATTCATCTACTTGTGGGAGAGCTTTCACATGGTGAAGTTTCAGACCCATAGCTAATTACTCACCTACTCAAAATGAGTAAATGCGAATTATCTCTAAAAGTATTGCGGATAGCCAATTTTTCTCAAATAACTCATTCACCTACTTTTGGGAGAGCTTTCACTTGGTGAAGTTTCAGACCCATAGATAATTATTCACCTACTCAAAATGAGTAAATGTGAATTATCTCTTAATAGTATTGCAGATAGCCAATTTTTCTCAAATAACTCATTCACCTACTTTTGGAAGAGCTTTCACACACGAAAATGAAAAATTGTGAATATCTCGGAAAAGCTATTTCTTCTGCTTTAATGCTCGGCGGGAGATACACACCGCGGCAGTGGTCTTGACAAAAATTTTTGTCTCCCCAAAAATGGTGGCCATTTTGAATTTTCAAAGTTTTTGCAAAACACAAAAATGCTTATATCTCGAAAACCGTGCTATATGGAGCGAAATCAACAAAATTTTGGACCTGCTGGGTATCTCTGCAGAGTAGCCATGCCAATTTTCAAAATATTTTTGTCTCACCAAATATAGCGGACATTTTTAATTTTTTTATTTTTTGCAAAACACAAAAATGCTTATATCTTGAAAACCGTGCTAGATAGAGCAGACTGCGCTGACTTTGGTTGCCACAACAGTATAAGGCTAGAAACGAAGCATTTTCTTAATACTTTAGCACTCACCTTTATAGCCTTTTCGGGACGCTTTGTTTTTGCTATGCAAAAACATTATCTTTTTTTTTTGCGAGCGATCCTCTAGTTTAGATCTCTTTTGCCATGTGATTCAATCACAAGCTGCTCTTACATGTGCCTCCTGTGCTAGATCCTTAGGCTCTGGCAACAGATGCCCTGGAGTGTTTTGGTCCGGAGTACTTGTTTTACTCCTTCCCTCCTTCAGCTCCTTGTCCTCTATGGCCATGAAGTTAATCAACTTTCAGAGCTGTATCATTCTTCTTGTAGCCTTTCCTGGTAATTGCCAGGTTTGGCCTCAAGATCTCCTTTAAGAAAGCCATTGGCTCTTCCTCTTATTCTTCTGTAACAATCTCATCTAGAGTTTTGTTATTTATTTTTATGGAGTTCCTTTCTTCAAGCTTTCTGGCTGAAGTCTCCTTTAAGAAGAATTTTCACAGGAGGGGTCTTGGAGGATTTTTATCCTCCATAACTGTCTATGAAGCAATGTGGAACTGCTTCAAAAACTTGTGAGAAACATGGCCACTCTGCCATGCTTCAACTGTCCCATTTATTGCTGTTTGTTCCTTTTAAGGAATTATTTTTCAGACAATAGGGATACAGGTCAGCTCTCTCCAGGTACTACTTGGAGTTGGGTTCTTATAGGAGCTAGGAAGTCTCATTTAGAGCTTCTTTAAGTCCAGAATTAGGGTAGTCGTCACCTACCTGTTTGGTACTTAATCCTCGGTTCTGCAGGCTCTTACCAAGGCTCCTCTTGAACCCTTTTCATTTGCTGAGCCAAGTTTTTCACATTTTAGACAGTCTTTCTTACTCCCTTTCTTTGGGAAGGAGAAGGAGTGATTTTGATTCCTTTATTTAAAGGTTTTCTCTCACTCTTTAGGGATGGCCTAAGTCATCCTTAAGTCAGATCTTACTTTCCTGGCTTAAGCCAGTTATCTTCAGAAGGCTCTTCCTGCTTTGACTTTTTGTCTTTGGTCAGGATGACTTAGAAGACCTCTCCTTTTTTACAGTCAGATTCCTAAGATACTTTCTATCTAGCTATTCTGACTTAAAAGGATTTCTTCTTGGTCTTTCTTCTGAAGTCCAAGAGGGTGATATTGCTGCTCAGACAATATCTTTTTGGATAGCACTTTATCCTTTATTCCCCCAATCTCTGTTCCACAGAGAATGCATCTCTTCATGGTGTCAGGGCTCATCATGTCAGGGCACAGGTGGCTTCCTGGTCCTTTAGGGGTGGAATCCCACTCCTAGTCAACATGAGATCCTGCACGTGGAAGAGCCATTCCACTTTTACATCCTTCTATTTTAGGAATGTATTTCCCTGTTGTTCTTAAGAATCTCTTATGATTTCTTAAGTGGAGTGGACATCCTTTTCCACTCAGCCATTTCTCTCCTTCTTAAATTCCTCAATTTAAGTCCATCTGAAACTTTTAGTTTCAGAAAAAGGGGGGTGGCATTTTCCTTTTAGGGAATCTATTCTTCATCTCTATTTTCAGAACTGTGCTTCTTAGTGCCTCTGGGCATGTTCCTATTCTGAGCACAGGGCATACTTATGCCTTCTCCTTTGAGCTGACCTAATAGGGTGTAGACAGCAGTGCTGAAGTTAGTGCAGTGGTTAATGTTACTCACTTAACTCACTCGAGTTTTTGCTTCAGCACAGAGGTTTTGGGTTCAATTGCATTGCACTAGGAAGTATCCTTTTGTAGCATTTAAGCTTAGGGTGGTTTTCCTCAGTCTGTCTTTTTCCCACCATCCTTCCATGTGGGCATTCAACCCAAATGTTTTCATATGGTATAGTATATTTACATTTTTATGAAATAAAATTTCATATTTTTAAATGTAAAATGCATTTTTATGAATAAAAATGTATATACTTACCATATGAAAACAGCAAATCACCCTCCCGCCTGCCCCGCTTTTAAAGACCTTTTTCCAGCATTTATGTTTATTCACAAAAAGAATGAACTATTTCTGTATTACTGCGCATGGCAGAGTGAATTAGGTCACCAGGGGTCAAAGGTAGCAAGTATATAGGTTTAAAGAGGGTCTCCCCTCATATTTTAAATTCTATGTACGGTGTATGTGGCGGTCACCGAACGCCAAGCCACGCTTACCCAAGTGTTTTCATATGGTAAGTATATACATTTTTATTCATAAAAATGCATTTTACATTTAAAAATATGAAAATTTATGCAACTAAAACATCAGAAAGCAGCAGAAATATTTATAGGAAATAAAAAGGTAGTAAAAACAACCCAGCATCATTCAAATCGAAATCCTCAAACCCTGATGCCTGGTTACCCCCTCACAGCCCCAGTTTGTAGTACATCTTCTTAAATAACTGGTACACACTGCTTTTTTCTAACCTGTAACACTACATGTTGTGGCATAACCTGATCAATGTGTTGAAAATGATATAAAACCTAAAATAAATTGTAAATAATAATGCATGAAGCATTGATAAACATAAATAACTAAAACAGCTACTTGAATTCTATGGATTGGGAAACAAAGAAGAGTATTAATTTATAATAGAGGACCTGATACACTAGAAGAGCATATTACAAATAGAATTTATCAGACATTAGAACACTTCAGTAAAGTATAGTCTGTACAAGCTAATATAATAATAATTTCATCATATTACAGATGTTCATGATCGTGTAATCATCACACAGTCTCAGATATACTGGGGCCCGTGTCCACTTAAATTCTTATAATTAAAATTCTCTGTATTTAAGGAAACTTTCTGTGAGTGAAAATTTTCCGAGTTCTTTTTGTAATTTTGAAGATCCTGATGGCAACTTTCAGAGTGCTCTCACAAGGTAGGTAGTACGGTATTAGTGTTTTTGTTCTTAATCAGCCTGAAGGTATTATTTATCAGAAACTTTCAAAAAACTTGTACAATTACCAAGTGTTTGAAATAACACTTAATTTAATGTGTACACACAACACATGCTATCTCAAAGCCATCTATGTATGGTGGACAAGGCAAAGAGTATCCGCAGTCAGCTTCAACAGCGTAAAACAGGCCACCATTTGTATCAGATCCACCCCCAGCTACTGTCTCTGGATTGCTGTCTAAACACACATAGTCAGCCTTAGTTTGGTCAGACTTCTGACTGACCAGTAAGCCGTGGTACTCCATGGTCCAGTTGGTGGGGCATTCTCTTTTTCCTGGTATCATCAGAAGTTCACCTCTGCCGTCCACATGGCATACTGTGCACGGGGCATCATCATGTATTAAAGAAGACTGGGATGTCAGTAATTCTTGGTACTCAACTCCATAGATGTAGCTCGTACCCTGAAACCCTGCTTCCACACCAACAGGCCATTGGGGGGTTTTCACTAGACAAATATAGTTCACACCACCTCCTGAGTGTGTGTAATAGGACTTGGCAGCATAACCTGAAATAAATTCATTGATAGATTGACGTAACATCATATATACAAAATTAAAGAATTGATTTCCATAATTTCATACTTTCAGATATGCAGCCTTGTTTAAGGTTGTACTTAAGGTATGAAGCATGTTAAAGGTTCTATATCCAATCCAAATCTACTATGTTTTGAAAGGTATGCCTTGTTTACTGATAGACTTGTACATTGACATTTCTATCCTGATATGGAACAACAAGATGTGGTTTTTACAAGGTTTTACTGAAGCTAAAAACATACCTTCGTATATCAATTCAGCAGTGTCAGGACATGATGTCCTTCCCCATCTCACATAATTTGTCCCCAGTTTCATTTTGGTGGTTTGCAGTTCATTTTGCAGACTTTGGTAGTCATCACGGTAGGCTTCAATTTGTAATTGCTGAGTGTTGATCATTTCTTCCTGTTTCTGCTGGCTTTGTTGTAAAGCTTCATTGTCATCTTGCAATTTCAACACATTTCTTGAAATCTCGGAAAATCTGTCTTGCTGATTCTTAATGATTGACAAGAGGTATTCAAACTCTTCACTGACAGGGAAGCTATTTGACAGTTGAGACTTTGTAGTTTCCTGAGCTTGGTTTATCCATACCAAAGCAACAATAACAGCAATCAATTTTCCAAGCATATTTATCATTGTCATATAGTTTTTAAATTATTTTTTTCTTGAAATGTTGGAAATATCTTATTATAACTCTAGATATCTGCCGAGTTAAAACAGAGGTGTAAATGTGATCAAATGTTACAGAATAAGGAAGGTATAACATTAGAAATGTAAATATGTAACAATCCTCAAAATATGCGAAATTTGCCACTAACATGACAGTCATCTTTTTCTTGTAGTATCAGAAATTCTTTTCATTTGACAAATTGTTGAATATTTTAGGTCATTTGTCTGACTTGATGCAGAAGTTAAAATGAATTTGAGTTAGTTTTATTTGATAATTTTGAGGGTTGTTCCTTGTGGCAAATTTCATATACTGTGGAAAATGAAACATTCTTACGCTTTCAAATGCTTCGATGATCACATGTAATTTATTTTCTTCCTTGTTTGGCCCAAATGGTAAGTCAAGCTTCCAGTTAAATGACACAATAGCTCATGTGAGTGACTGTTCTCAGTAGTGAGCTGACACTTTTCTGTTTGTAAGTGGATAAGGAATGTGCCAATGAGGTGTCAGAAGAAATTTTCACTAGGTGTTAAATTTCAGCTAGGTGATGATATTTGATAGTGAAAATTAATTCCCTTTGAAATTTGAAGTCATATAGTCATTTGAAGTTATATGGTCATAAGTGACTAATCTTTAGTGAAATTTAATTCCAGCTAATTCCTATAAATTAGAAAATTGGTGAATTTTGCCTTTGGCTAAAATTTCTACCTGTACAGTGTCAGTTAAGCTCTCTGGTAAAACTGAATTTGATACCTGAATACTATTCTTGTGCAGTGACCTTCAAAATTTCTCTTGACATATTAATAAACTATAGGGTACCTTATTAAAGCCCACTTAGTTGTTTGTTTTGTGGATGACACGCCATGCTCATATTTCATGTCAGTAATGTGAATCTATGTAAAGATTGAAAAGTGGACAGTTGAATGTTGCCAGATACCAGTACTCATAAGTATGGTAACCTATGTTGTATACCTAAGTCATGTTTATCAAAAAATGCACAAAAACTGTGTACATTAATAGTATAGTGTGTAGCTAAAATTCAGTAAATCAAGTACTTTTTATTATTCCATGAGCCAAAGAAAGTTTAAATTAACAACTATTGGTCATCTCCTGTAGTACTTCTTGCTTGTATATAATAGGGAAACTTCCCGAATAATATATGCAGAAAAAATATATCATGAATGTAGATGACAATATTATATGAGTACCAAGTATGAGTATTATATTGTTTACCTTCATGAGTGATATATTTTTTCTGTGTATGTCTAATGAGGGATGTTTAACTTTTATTATCCACCATTTTGTATGATTTATTACTTAAATAAATTCATATTTAAAGATAGAATGTGAAAAAGCTTTCATTTTACAAGGACACCAGTGAATATAAAACCTCAATCTTTATCTTGCGATTTCCAGAAAAAACAGCGAAAACCAGCAGAAAACTTGTAAAAGGACCTTTTTATTGTGCTAATACATTTTACTCAATGGTCAAATAGCTATACCGGTCGGACCTCCAACGCCAGAAAGGACATCGTGTGCAGTGCACTGGCAGGACCCGGTCGTAGTGTACATTCAGCAGGTGGCACACCGAACGTCCTTCCTGTCTAGACAACGTGACATCTTAGCATTCAGCCACTTTTAAAGTTTATCAAATACTGTACAAAGATATCTTATTTTGTGATTTTGTTTATATAAAGACATTTTATATATATCATGGTCTCTCCAAGACAGAAACACAGGACCTGTAATTATATTTTGGCCGCATTTAACTTGCATATGAAATGCATGCATTGTCACAAGACAGGGCTTGGGGATGACCCCTGTGTGTTGAAGAAAGACTGTGAGTATTGTAACTCTCTCTACAGATTAGAAAGCACAATTAGCCACCCCATCTTACAAAGCCTGTAAAAATACTCCAACTTCACAGCTCATTGAATCAGGCTCTGTAACTGTTTTGGGAGAGGTCAAGGTCACTTCTATGAAGAAGGCGGCTAGAGAGAAGAGGAAGTCTACCCCTGGAAAAGACTCTTCTAAGAAGAAACCTGCAAAGTCTACTAAATCTATCTCATCTGATGAACTGAAAGCTTTAGATTTCAAATGGTCGGAGAAGTTCTCCAAACTGGAGGCTATATTACTTGTTAAGGTTACAAAACCTTCACAATAGCCAGCCTTTCAACAGATACCTTTGTCGGTGCCTCGGAAGCATTCACCAATGGTTCAATGGTGACTTCTGACAGACCCTTCATACAGCAAGGACTGGCCAGCCAGACTTCAGATCTACAATCTTCTGTCGATGCTCACCTACAGCTTGTGCCCAATGACTGACCAGTGGTCTCTCACACTGGACCAATCACCCAGGCTGTTACCGGCAAGAAAATTCCTGTTGATGCCTAACAACACCCTGCACCCAGGGATAGGAAATGGCCTCTCATACCAGACCAGTCAGCCAGTCTACTGTCAGTGACAAGAATTTTACATCAGTTGCTGTTGATGCTAGCTCTCTCTCTCTGTAGCCTATAACCTGTTCCAGTGAGATGCCAGGTGAGACCTACCAGTCAGCTTACTGTTACACAGTCAGTGACCCTTACCAGTGATAACACCATGTCTTCAGCTGCCAGTGCTACAGTTTACCCACACTCTGACTCTGACCTTCAGATGGGCTTTACCTTTACCTGTCTATACCCAGGAAGAGGGAGAGATGTCCAAGCAGGAAACTGAGAAACCTGAACAAGAATATGACTAACAGATATCTGAGGAGCAAAGCTACAGGGAGACCATCGGGTGTGTGTTCTTTTATGGGCTGGTACCGGGTGCCAGAGTTTGACTGTCAGTCCTCTCAGGATTATAATCCATTTGCCAGTCCCAGAAAGCCAGAAGCTGGCAAGATATCTTTAAGTTACCATCAGACAACTGGCTCTGTTGGAAGTTAGAAAAGTTGAACTTGACATTTACAGAAATGTATCCCTATGTACAGTACAGATACCAATGGACTGTGTAAAGACGAGTTTGTGAAAGTTCCCAGTCTCAGAAATGGTACGATGTATACTCAGAAAAGAATGAGTTTTCCTAGTCCAAGGTTCACTTATGGCAGGATGAACCAGCCAAGCTCAACAGTGCATTCCCCAGGATTGCTAGATCCTCACTGGCTCATAGATCACCATCTTCGATCACAGTGCGGGAACACTACGAAATGGGAAAGGTCAGCCAAGGACTCTACTTACAGGTATAACCAGGCAGCCGGTCTTCGTCACTGCCTGACAAGGTACAAGAGAACATGACAACCCAATTGCCTGTTATTCAAGAAGAGAAGGCTAAGGGGAAGTTGGCCACCAAGACCCAGGATGCAATTTATGAACTGGCATACTTAATGACATTCAATCTGAGTATAACACATGCTTTGGCTAGGTCTATGCAGGACCTGTTGGACTTTGTATGTGACACAATGGCTGGCGTTAGACATCACAGCTACCGGGTCTTGGTAAAGCATGGGGTTAAAGTGGACACAGTGGCAGCTCTTAGAAACTCTCCTCTGCACATGACCTCTCTGTTCCCAGATGATGTTATCTCCAAACAGAGGGGAGGTCGTCCTCCATGAAGACAAGCAGCACTCTGGTGGCTCTCACAAAAAATCTGATCGGTACCACTGCTACAACCTCAGGCATGCACTGGAAGCTGGCAAAAAGGCATTCAACCTGGAAGCAACTTGTAAGTGTGGTCAGAGCTAACATGGTCGAGACAAGGCCTCCAACTAAAAGAAAGGCTTAAGT
The DNA here is from genome assembly GCA_964017235.1 of Sabellastarte sp. h YS-2021. Classification (NCBI taxonomy): domain Eukaryota; kingdom Metazoa; phylum Annelida; class Polychaeta; order Sabellida; family Sabellidae; genus Sabellastarte; species Sabellastarte sp. h YS-2021. Next base: position 24,545,904 of record OZ024934.1, read on the forward strand.
CCCATTTTTGTAACACAGAGAAAGAAATTAAAATATGGGAAAGGAGTTTCCTGTACAGATCATTTATCTTCTGTCCAACATGTCACAAATGTCCACACTGTTGCTCAGAATCTACCTGTAGGGGGCAGACTGAACCAGTTTTGCAAAACTTGGGCCACCCTAGGTGCCAGCGCCAAAATCATAAGAATCCTGAAGGAAGGCTACATCCTCCACTTCCAGAACCGACCAACTTTGACCAGGTGTCAAATAATGATAAGTGGCTATGTCAGTCCCCTCAGCAACAACTACCTGATGGAGGCATTACATGCACTTATTCAAAAGAATGCAGTAGAAATAGTCCGCGGGCTAGGCATGACCCACACGCACCCCCCCACAACTTGACTTCACTATATTTTTCTGAACCCTTATCATGTATGGATAATGAAATGGAGAGGTAACATGAAATAAACAGGGATACACAGGGTGTTCTGGCCATATTTAGCTGACTGAGTAACCCTATTTTAAGCCAATAGTTTTTACACTCAACCTTTTTCTCCCTTGATGTGGTATACCTGCCTATTTTGTTCTATTCTGTGAAATGAATTTGTTTCATATTTGGTGTAATTTGGATTTAAGGTTGCATCTTTAAATGTAGTGTGATTGACAGAAATATTAATATATAATATTTTACCATGTTTGAAATGTCTTAATGTTATTTCTGAATATTATCCTTAAGTTTTCTACGATAATATATTTACAGCTGAATGTTTTTATTTTTCAGTGACATGCACTACATAATTCTAATACAAACACTGCAAATTTTAAAGATACCTAACCAATGTTTTGACATACTGGAAGCAGCCATAATTGAATAATTCCAAAATGTAATTTATGGTATAAACACGACCGTAAAGTCTATTATTAGCATGTACCAGTGTTTCTAGGTGGGAAACTTTGTTGTATGCAGTGAGTTGAATTACCTTTCATTTGAGACTAAATACTACTGGATATCACAATCATGCAGGGAAGTAGAAAATCTAGATCACACAGCTTAATAAGATAAATGAAGTGCCTGAATCACCAAAACTAATTGAGTGCAACAGTGGATATATCTACCACAGTACCTCAGAAAATAATGTAAATGGATATTTTTCTGTAATTTTTTTTGAATTCGTCAGCAGTTCGATGGGTGTTGCAACATGACACCCATTAGTCAAAATCATGTTGATACCAAACTCCAATTTTTACTTTTTTTGATAGTACTATGAAGGAGCTTTCAGAGATGATACCTTATGTGTCATGATTGGTCATAGATAAGTAGGTACAAATATAATTTAAAATATGCTAATATTTATGAGCAGCATCAGTTGCAATTTCGCTCAAAATAGGGTATACTGCTAAATATGGGCAGGACACCCTGTGTATCCCAGTTTATTTCATGTTACCTCTCCATTTCATTATCCAATTATCCATACATGATAAGGGTTCAGAAAAATATAGTGAAGTCAAGTTGTGTGTGTGTGTGTGGGGGGGGGGGGGTGCGTGTGGGTTATACCTAGCCCACGGACTAAAAAGGTCACAAATCAAAGATCTCTGGCTTTCTTCAACACACTTTTCTTGGTTCCAAAACCCAACAACAAATGGAGACCTATCCTAGATCTGAGCTCACTAAACAAATGTCTGAAATCCAAGAAATTCAAAATAGAGACTCCTCTCCAAACCCAACAACAAGTGGAGACCTATCCTAGATCTGAGCTCACTGAACAAATATCTGAAATCCGAGAAATTCGAAATGGAGACTCCAGAGAGCATAAGGACTTTCTTGCAGAAAGGCGAATGGGTGACATCCATAGACTTCAAAGGCGCTTACTTCCACATCCCAATAAACCCGCAGTCCAGGAAATACCTACGATTTCACGTCCAGGGTCAATCCTACCAATTCAAAGCTCAACCTTTTGGTCTGTCCACTTCTCTGATGGAATTCACTGTGATAGTCAAGGAAGTCAATCTGATGGCTCAAAACAAGGGTATAAGAATCCACCAATACTAAGACAATTGGCTGATCAGGGCCACATCTCACCAAGTTTGTCCCCAGCATACAGAGACCTTACTAGCCCTCTGCTATAAATTAGTTTGGGTAGTTAACATAGAGAAGTCAGAACTGGAACCCAAGCAGATCTTCAATTTTGTAGGTACCTAGTATAACCTCAGAGAGGGCAAGGTCAGACCCACCTTGAAGCGGTGGCATACTTTAACTTGAAAATTCAAGAGCTTCTTACCGAACCTTAATGTCAGGTCTTACAGCTCATGTCGCTCATAGGCATGTTAATAGCTACAGAGAAGCAATTCCCCCAAGGGGGTTCCACGTGAGACCCATCCAATGGCACCTGAAAAATCATTGGAGGATTCCAGAATCACTTGAAAAGGTGATCCCACTCCCACAATCTCTTCAACTACTCTTAAAATGGTGACTCCAGGAGGGAAATATCCTAAGGTCAGCCACTACACCCACTCACCAGTGGTCTTCAGATCTTTACAGATGCCTCAAGAAAAGGCTGGGGTACTCACTTAAAAGGTCGCACAGCAAGAGTGATCTGGACCCTACCAGAATGCAAGCTGCATATAGGCTACTTGGAACTAAAAGTGGTCTTCTTGGCCATAAAAGAGTTCTAAGACCTGTGTTCAGACAAGATAGTTGCCTACATTAAACAAAGAAGGGGGCTACCCATCTTCTGAGTGGTAGTTCTTCTAGCTAATTGTCCATTGTTTAAGATGTATCAACGCGATAAAATTGCAAATTAAATAAGTAAATTAAATCATTATAAGTTAATACCTAACCCAATGGACAAGAGAGGCCCCCTGTATATCCCCGTACATAGGCCATATACAGTGCATGGTGGATAATAAAATCTATTATATATTTATTAAAGACTCTTGGATGACTTAACAAGGATTTTCTGTTGTTAAGTTTATAGGCCATTTAGTTTATATTTCTATATACACTGGAATTACTCCCATTCTGCAAGTTGTACACCGCTATTATCTCTACCACTGATATTGCATTTAGTTTTATAGAATCTCATAAACATGACATGTATAATTGCTTAAAAGCAAAATTACAAATGAAACCAAAAAGAAAAATCAAGCAAATAATTTTATCACATGTTAAGTTTAAAACTGTTTCTTGTTCTATTTTAGTGAGTTTTCCAGATTAAATTTATTTAAAAACAGCTTAAACCTAATTGGACTGAAAATGTAGTTGTACATAAAATACAAGAGAATGTTATTAGTAATTAAAAAGTAAATATATCAAGAGGTTTGGCTTTAAGAGTAAGATGTGTGATATTCTCTACACCATTTGAAATTTGACACTTTAAGGTCACAGATATTCTTCAACCAATAAAATGGAAACACAATTGCATCATACCACATCAAGATGTCACATAGTCACATACATGCAACAAAGTTATGTGTGTCATTATCTCATCATAGGTTGCTTGTAATGCCCATTTTCATATCAGCTGATAAAGTTGCACAAATTGTCAGTGTCATGATCTTGGATTGTTTTGGTGCCCAAATACCCATCTTTTATTATTAACCGCTTATTACTCAGATACTACAACACCAACAAATACAGATTTTTAAGTGCGAGCTCTAATGAGAATCACTTCTAGAGATCACTTTCTTTGTCCGGACTTTCACATTTTTTTTAATCTTCGCACTTTCATGACTTGTGTCGCAGCGTGATAAGTGTCTGTTCACTGAAGTTAAACGGCAATGGGCTTCGTTAGCATTGCGATGGGTGACCGCTTCAGTGCACTACTCGTGTCTCTGATGCCTTTGCGGCTTGGGCCAGTAGACCAAAACCCCTTTTGGCCTTGTTCTGTTGGATATCTAATGGCAACTGGATCTGTTAATCATTTATTACAAAGTGAAGTACCCCTCAACTTATTTGTTAAAAATATTTTTCAACAATTTGTCCCAACCTATTGAAGGGATTTGTTAAATATTGTATGTATGACATACTGGAAGTACTGCACATACAAATGGGACCCTCCAAAGTACTGAAACCAAGTTCTGAAAAGTTTGAACCGATGTTTTGCAACTTTTATGGTGTTTTTGAAGCTTAATAATTTCTTGTAAATGTTAAGAAACTCTATGAAATTTTGTCAAAATACTCAACAGTTGTGCATTCAATATTACAATTTTCATAATTTATATTAAATATTTACCATCCATCCGAATTTCTTAAAACTTTTTTTTCAAAATTTGACAATATCATGGAAATGTTTTATTAAGTGGTCGCCATGCAGTTTGTTGCCTAATATTCATCTCCAATAGTTTTGAATGTCATTCCACTGGACACGGAATACAGTGACAGTGAATTGGAACTATAATGCTACTACATATACTTAAAACTAGTCAGTGACGGTAACTGCATCCCTCGAGCAATCTCTTTGCCTTTGTTTGTACTCCATTATTTTTTAGTGTATGACCCTAAGTGATTATGAAGCTTGGTAAATGATGAATTTGAATTTGGATCTTAGACATGGATTTTTATCCAGCCAGTAACTGCACCGTGACCTGTCCCATTATGCCCTTGGCAGTTAGAATGAAAAACACCAAAGCTATTTGTTTCTTTGCTATTTATGTGTTAAGTCACCTCCAATTACTGTATCACTAGATGCAGAAGACAGTGACAGTGATCTGGACACAGATGAACACCAGAAACACTTGGAGTATGTGTCTACCACCAAGCTCCGCATCAAGAACTCTCACCACCGGTCTGTGTACGAGAAGGCCATGCTAAAACCTCCACAGGATGCACGGCAAGTGCAGCAGCTCTTTGACTATGGCCTCATAGTGGGGCTGGAGGAGGTGGATGACACAAAGATATGTAAACCCAAAGTACTGCACTGCTTTCCTCATCAGGTCAGTTGCAGAATTGAAATTCTTAAGAAATGTTGGTTTTATGACTTTATTAAGTGTATTTTATAATTATGTTGTTAGGATTTCCAATGTGGAAATTATATGTTTTTGTCAAACTTCACACATTTTTCACGTTCACCTTTTTTATCATAAACTAAAATCCCCTATATATTTGAGTAATTGGGCCAATATATTGAGAAATCTTGTACAAACTAAGTAAACCCAGTACTGGTAAAACTATTGAGATATATATCTTTTTTTTGCATAAATTTGATTTGAAGTCACGCGTGTTGATTTTATTTTCTCACAACTTTCCATACTTTCACAGATATTTGACCGTTTATAATCAATAAATCTGTTTACATCAACTGCCATGTCAGCTTTCCTGGTACTTGCAGTTGCTTACTACTCAAATGCCAGGTCCCTGGTTCAGTTTCTGTCAGTATGGACAATCTGCCATAATTTTCAACCAAGTGTCACATCAGTAGGTTTGTGTTGACTGTAGTGAATGCTATTGATGGTGTGAAAAGCCTGCATACATAAAATACAGCAGAATTTCTCTTGTTAAAACTTCTACAGTTGTAAAATTGTATCATGTGAACTTGTGAACACAGTTTTATTTCCCAAAAATTCTTTCTAGTGACTATTTTAAAGACAGCTTAATGTTTTGTTGTCCAAAATCTTACTTTCCAAAAAAGTTTGGATATTCCACTATTGTTCTTTGAAAATGTATCATGGTGAAGACATTCATGTTATTAGTGTCAATATCAGAATATCAAATCGTCAGTTTAGTATCTACAGGAAATACTGTGGTAGGATGAAAAATATGTTGTGCACCAGGGCTGAGATTCATGAAAAGTTTTATATCTTAGACAAAAATATTGCTAAGACCAGTCTTAAGTTTAAGACTTTTGTCCTACCTAATATTTTATCTTAACTAAGAATACACAAAAAATGCTTTGTGAAAATCTTTTGTCATACATCTTATCAACAAACAGCACCACCTAACAGGTCTGTTATAACTTAATGACAAGCCCAGGTATTTATTTAAACTATTTATAATATCAATTTAAACCTGCACAAACTTTTGTAAATTCACAAGATTTGGAAATACTATCATACCTCTTACCAGACGTTTGGCCGGTGGATGTTTGACCTGGTGACTTGTTTTAGTGGGGTAGGACAATTGGCCTGGGGCTGTACTCCCAAATATGGATCAGTGAAGATCAGATCAAATTTGAGCAAAAATGATCAATGTTTTATATGATTTTTTTATCCCCCCAAATACTTATTCAATGAATATTTAATGTAATTTTTATCACATTTTGGATTACTATTGATCCATGCTCTTTGATTGATTAACTTTTAAACCAAAACTGATCAAGAACTGTCTGACGGACGATGTCTCAGGGAAAAGGAATATTTTAATCAGTACCAACACAAGCAGAGGAACCAGTTGCTCCTTGAGTGATATTGGAATTTTTGATGCATTGTTCATTGATAATTTTTTTACCCCTTTGACTAGTCACTACTCATCACTACCTCTGTACATTTCGGTGGCAATGCTGTTTTCATCCATAATTTACAAAGAAATTATTAAATTTATAATAAATATTATAATACCTCAAGTGAGTTTCAGCCAATCAGATTGTAGTATTTGTGGGCAATATGACGTGATATTTCCCATTTTGGACCAAAAAATATCAATCCAGTGCCTTTTTCGTCTTGAAATGTAAACAAACTACGTAGATGTTGTTTACTTGATACATCATTGTCACATCACGTGAAGACGTTATTCACCATTTGAGAAGAACAAGTGGGGGGTGGGGGTGGGGGGGTGGTATTGATTTTCCTCAGTATCTTTGTAGAACTGGGTCATGTATGACGTGAATGGAATTGGTTTTTGACATCATATTGTATTAAAAGAGGCTTTTCTCAAAAATTCTTCTCTCTTCTACTATACTTTTATAGTGCCTAATATCTCCAAAGGCAGGCTCTTGCACTTTTTTATACAAATAATGCTAAAGAAAATAGATGAAAAAGAAATACTTTTGGTATAATAAACAGAATTAAACATTTCTTTCTGGGCAATATTGAGATTTTTGAAGCCCGAGGGCAAGTGATATTGCCCGAGGGCCGATAGGCTTCATAAATTCATAATTCACAATATTGCCCAGAAAGAAGTGTTTTATTATCTCCCGCCGGGCTTTAGCCCGGGAGGGAGATTATGAAATGATGCCTGTGTGTGCGTGCGTGCGTGCGTGTGTGCGTGCGTTAGTTAGTCACGCAGATTCCTCCAAAACTACTACAGCTACAGATTTTTTGTAAATTAATTGTCCCAATGAATTTTCACGCCCTCGAAAATTTTTTTGGTTTTATGGACTTAGGCCTAACGATAAGTGAGTAATAGCTATCTTAGCTACTTGGAGTAAAGGGCTCATAACTCAAAAACTATTGCAGAAACAACTTTTTCTTCAAATATGTTGTTCAGCTACTTTGTCCTTAGCTATAAGATGGTACATAGTTTGGGGTCCCATTGCATGCCATAAGTGAGTAATAGCTATTTTCTCATTTGTAGCTAAATAACAAAAGGAGTAAATGTCAAATATCTTCCAAAGTATTAGAGTTACAGAAATCTTTTCAAATATGTTGTTCATCTACTTTTTGGTAAGCTATCACATAGTAAAGTTTCAGACCTGTTGCACCTTGGATAGCTGAGCAATAGCTACTTTGAAATTCTGATTGTTGAGTAAAGCCATTGTAACTCCAAAACCATTGCAGTTAGAGTGTTTCCCTAAAATATGTTGTTCAGCTACTTTTTCCTTAGCTATAAGATGGTACATAGTTTGGGGTTCTATTGCATGCCATTAGTGATTAATAGCTATTTTCTCATTTGTAGCTAAATAACAGAAGAAGTAAATGTCAAATATCTTCAAAAGTATTAAAGTTAGGGAAATCTTTTCAAATATGTTGTTCATCTACTTTTTGGTAAGCTATCACATAGTAAAGTTTCAGACCTGTTGCACCTTGGATAGCTGAGTAATAGCTACTTTGAAATTCTGATTGTTGAGTAAAGCCATTGTAACTCCAAAACCATTGCAGTTAGAGTGTTTCCCTAAAATATGTTGTTCAGCTACTTTGTCCTTAGCTATAAGATGGTACATAGTTTGGGGTTCTATTGCATGCCGTAAGTGAGTAATAGCTATTTTCTCATTTGTAGCTAAATAACAGAAGAAGTAAATGTCAAATATCTTCAAAAGTATTAAAGTTAGGGAAATCTTTTCATATATGTTATTCATCTACTTTTTGGTAAGCTATCACATAGTAAAGTTTCAGACCTGTTGCACCTTGGATAGCTGAGTAATAGCTACTTTGAAATTCTGACTGTTGAGTAAAGCCATTGTAACTCCAAAATTATTGCAGTTAGACTGTTTTCCTAAAATATGTTGTTCAGCTACTTTGTCCTTAGCTATAAGATGGTATATAGTTTAGGGTTCTATTGCATGCCATAAGTGAGTAATAGCTATTTTCTCATTTGTAGCTAAATAACAAAAGGAGTAAATGTCAAATATCTTTAAAAGTATTAGAGTTACAGAAATCTTTTCTATATGTTATCCATCTACTTTTTGGTAAGCTATCACATAGTAAAGTTTCAGACCTGTTGCACCTTGGATAGCTGAGTAATAGCTACTTTGAAATTCTGACTGTTGAGTAAAGCCATTGTAACTCCAAAATTATTGCAGTTACAGTGTTTTCCTAAAATATGTTGTTCAGCTACTTTGTCCTTAGCTATAAGATGGTCCATAGTTTGGGGTTCTGGTGCATGCCATAAGTGAGTAATAGCTATTTTCTCGTTTGTAGCTTGAGTAAAGCCATTGTAACTCCAAAATTATTGCAGTTAGAGTGTTTTCCTAAAATATGTTGTTCAGCTACTTTGTCCTTAGCTATAAGATGGTCCATAGTTTGGGGTTCTGTTGCATGCCTTAAGTGAGTAATAACTATTTTCTCATTTGTAGCTAAATAACAGAAGAAGTAAATGTCAAATATCTTCAAAAGTATTAAAGTTAGGGAAATCTTTTCAAATATGTTGTCCATCTACTTTTTGGTAAGCTATCACATAGTAAAGTTTCAAATTTCAAAGTTTACAACTTTTGGTGGCCATCTTGAATTTTTGCGGAAAATGAAAAATGGCAAATATCTCTGAAACTGTCAGAGCGATTTCGAGCAAGTTTTGGACCCACAGTGTAGTAGAAGGGTTTCTGTTGAAACATGAAATTTTCAATTTCACATGGTAAAGTTTCAGACCCATAGCTAATTACTCACCTACTTAAAATGAGTAAATGCTAATTATCTCTAAAACTATTGCAGAGAGCCAATTTTTCTCAAATACCTCATTCACCTACTTTTGGGAGAGCTTTCACTTGGTAAAGTTTCAGACCCATAGCTAATTATTCACTTACTCAAAATGAGTAAATGCTAATTATCTCTAAAAGTACTGCAGATAGCCAATTTTTCTCAAATACCTCATTCACCTACTTTTGGGAGAGCTTTCACTTGAAGTTTCAGACCCATAGCTAATTACTCACCTACTCAAAATGAGTAAATGTGAATTATCTCTAAAAGTACTGCAGATAGCCAATTTTTCTGAAATAACTCATTCACCTACTTTTGGAAGAGCTTTCACTTGGTAAAGTTTCAGACCCATAGCTAATTACTCACCTGCTCAAAATGAGTAAATACGAATTATCTCTAAAAGTACTGCAGATAGCCAATTTTTCTCAACTAACTGATTCACCAACTTTTGGAAGAGCTTTCACATGGTGAATTTCAGACCCATAGCTAATTACTCACCTACTCAAAATGAGTAAATGTGAATTATCTCTAAAAGTATTGCAGATAGCCAATTTTTCTCAAATAACTCATTCACCTACTTTTGGGAGAGCTTTCACTTGGTGAAGTTTCAGACCTGTAGCTAATTACTCACCTAATCAAAATGAGTAAATGCTAATTATCTCTGAAAGTATTGCAGATAGCCAATTTTTCTCAAATAACTCATTCACCTACTTTGGGAAGAGCTTTCACTTGGTGAAGTTTTAGACCCATAGCTAATTACTCACCTACTCAAAAGGAGTAAATATGAATTATCTCTAAAAGTACTGCAGATAGCCAATTTTTCTCAAATAACTCATTCACCAACTTTTGGAAGAGCTTTCACATCGTGAAGTTTCACACCCATAGCTAATTATTCACCTCAAAATGAGTAAATGCGAATTATCTCTAAAAGTACTGCAGATAGCCAATTTTTCTCAAATAACTCATTCACCTACTTTTGGAAGAGCTTTCACTTGGTGAAGTTTCAGACCCATAGCTAATTACTCACCTACTCAAAATGAGTTAATGCTAATTATCTCTAAAAGTACTGCAGATAGCCAATTTTTCTCAACTAACTCATTCACCTACTTTTGGGAGAGCTTTCACTTGGTGAAGTTTCAGACCTGTAGCTAAGTACTCACCTAATCAAAATGAGTTAATGCTAATTATCTGTAAAAGTATTGCAGATAGCCAATTTTTCTCAAATAACTCATTCACCTACTTTGGGAAGAGCTTTCACTTGGTGAAGTTTTAGACCCACAGCTAATTACTCACCTACTCAAAATGAGTAAATATGAATTATCTCTAAAGGTACTGCAGATAGCCAATTTTTCTCAAATAACTCATTCACCAACTTTTGGAAGAGCTTTCACATGGTGAAGTTTCAGACCCATAGCTAATTACTCACCTACTCAAAATGAGTTAATGCGAATTATCTCTAAAAGTACTGCAGATAGCCAATTTTTCTCAACTAACTCATTCACCTTCCTTTGGGAGAGCTTTCGCTTGAAGTTTCAGACCCATAGTTAATTACTCACCTACTCAAAATGAGTACATGCTAATTATGTCTAAAAGTATTGCAGATAGCCAGTATTTCTCAAATAACTCATTCACCTACATTTTGGAGAGCTTTCACATGCTAAAGTTTTTTTATGACTTTTTAAAATAATTTTTTATTCATTAAAAGTAATGAAATCATGCCCTAAATAAATTATAACTTGAAAAGTATTGCATTTAGAGCACTTTGTTAAAATATGTTATTCAGCTACTTTTTCCATAGCTACAGCATGGTGAGTAACTTGGGTGTCTATCTCAATAGCTAAGTGAGTAATAGCTACTTTTGGATTTTTCACTAACTTCCATCATGAGTAAAATCACTTGTAACTTGAAAACTGTTGTATTTACAGAATTTTATGCAAATATGTTATTCATCTACTTTTGGGTCAGCTATAACATAGTAAAATTTCAGACCTGTAGCTCATTGCATAGCTGAGTAATAGCTACTTTTAGGTTATCACTGTTGGGTAAATCACTTATAACTTGAATACTCTTGCATTTACATTATTTAGTTGCAATATGTTATTCACCTATTTTGAAGCAGCTATAACATAGTTAAGTTCCAGACCTGTGGCTCATAGCATAGCTGAGTAATAGCTACTTTGAAGTTCTTACTCAACACTACATCATTTATAACTTGAAAAGTATTGCATTTAGAGCATTTTGTTAAAATATGATATTCACCTACTTTTTCAATAGCAACAACATGGTGAGTAACTTGGGTGTCTATCTCAATAGCTAAGCGAGTAATAGCTTCTTTTGGACTTTTTACTAACTTCCATCATGAGTAAAATCAATTGTAACGTGAAAACTATTGGAGTTAGAGAATTTTGTGCAAATATATTATTCACCTACTTTTGGGTCAGCTATAGCATAATAAAAATTTCAGACTTCTAGCTCATGCTATGGCTGGGTAATAACTACTTTTGCCTTTGCCGGTGGATACATTTTGCATCTGGCCACAGAAGCGTCATTGGTCTAGTTCTAATAAGTCATTCACATACTTTTGGCTGATCTACCACATACTGAAGTTGCAGAACTGTAGCTCTTTGGATAGCTGAGTAATAGCTACTAAAATGAGTAAATGTCTTTTATCTCTAAAAGTATTACAGGTAGGCAATTCCTTCTAAATAAGTCATTCACCTACTTGTGGGTGATCTACCACATAGTGAAGTTGCAGAACTGTAGCTCTTTGGATAGCTGAGTAATAGCTACTAAAATGAGTACATGTCTTTTATCTCTAAAAGTATTACAGGTAGGCAATTCCTTCTAAATAAGTCATTTACCTACTTTTGGGTGATCTACCACATAGTGAAGTTGCAGAACTGTAGCTCTTTGGATAGCTGAGTAATAGCTACTAAAATGAGTAAATGTCTTTTATCTGTAAAAGTATTACAGGTAGGCAATTTCTTCTAAATAAGTCATTCACCTACTTTTGGGTGATCTACTGCATATTAAAGTTGTAGAACTGTAGCTCTTTGGATGGCAGAGTAATAGCTACTAAAATGAATCAATGCCTTTTGTCTTTAAAAGTATTGCAATCAAACATTAAACTTGTCACTTCTACATGTGCCTCCATCTCACAAGAAAATTTATATTCCACTATCTTTAGTACATCTTATTTATACGGCGGGAGATAAATGCATGCGTCAGAATGCTTGTTCTGTAATATTCTGATGTACAAGTTACAGCAGATATTTTACTTCTCACAAATGAAGCTGACTTTTTTCGTGAGATCTTGTGACAGAAAGAAAAGCAATTTATTATCTATATATGACCTGTACAGGGGGATATAACCGAGTGGCATTTATTTTTCTGTACACAACGGCACCACTTTACCATGGATAATTAGCATCAACAAGTTCCGGTTTTTCAACAATATCTTGCAAACTATGTAACATATGAATGTGTATTATTATATATCATAGAAAGGTCTTTTACTCCATACAGAATTGATGAAATAATACCAAGTTAAAAAGATTTTATATTCAGTTGAATGGCTGTGTATATGACAGTGGTTTTTTTTTTTGCTTGTGTCTGTAAATATTGATTTATTTTATTTATTTCCCTCAAATATCCATAATTTAATAATTTAAAAAAACTATTCACCACACTCTTCCTATTTGGGACAATTTATCCTGTTCAATTATCTTCTTCTTCAAAAAAATTGAAATTATTTGATGTAAAAAAGAAAATTAAGTTTCAGAAATCACTAAAAAAGTGTTTAAAAGTGTTTCAGAAATAACTGAAAAAAGTGTTTAAAAATTGTGTGCTGTTTTACATGTTGCAGAAAAACTCAGAGAAACAGAAGGTAACTGCGTGCAATAGACTTTGCAATAATCATAGCATTTCTTTATTGTTTGTTTTTGTACCCATATTTTGCTTAACTTTTCATGTATTTTGATATAACCTCCAATTCTATCTCACTGTTGTTGCTCAAGTTCACATTTTTCAGTCAGTTGATTTCTGTGGGGAAACTGTTTGATATTAATGATGGAAATAGTATTTTTTCACCCACCAGACTTTAGTCTGGCATTGAGATTATGAAATGCATCCTGTGTGTACTATGCAGATTTCTCAAATCACTGCACTTATTTTGTGATACATACTACTTGCCCTAATGCATATTGATACCCTTCAATATTTTAGGGTTTTGTGGATTTTAGCCTAAAGCTAAGTGAGTAATAGCATTTTTAGCTGAATTGAGTAAATGACTGCTAACTCTAAAACTATTACATTCAGAGTATTTTCTGAAAATCTGTTATTCAGCTTACTTTCTCCTTACCTACTACATGGTATATACTTAGGAGCTCAATTACACTGTGTAAATGAGTAAGAGCTACTTTCTTAATTTTAGCAAAACTATAGAAGTATAGGTTAATGGCCAAGTAAGTGTCCAATATTGGAAAATAATGGCCTGTTTACGAGGTCCCAAAGGGACCAAGTCAACAGTCCATTATTTTCCAATATTGGACACTTACGAGGCTATTAACCTATTTAAATTACACCTCTTCTTTAATTTATAATTCTTAAGATATTATTTAACATCATTACTTTTCATTTCAATATTCCTGTTGTGTACTTTTTTGGTTTTTATGATCATTTCAGTGATTCTGCTACATGAAAAGTCCGGCCGGACATTCTGTCCTAAGACCAGGAAAACGTTTAGGACATTTTCGGAGAATTTAGGACAGAATTCTTATCAATCAAATTTTTATTCTACAGGTTGCTAAAATTAAGTCATTAAAGTCAATGACCCTATATGAATGGGATATAAAGTAAAATATACTGAATCATAATAAAAATCTCATTTTAGTTAAAATGTCAAAAAGTCTTTATGATGTTCAATGATCATGTATTACTAAAACGAGAACTCATGGCCACAGAACCTAAGTATGGTGAATCGGTGATCCATGAGATTTTCATGCTATTAAAATGTCCACTGGCAGTAAACATTACAGCTAGCAAATAAACTTTCAATCTGATTTTTTTTCAGTGCAATTATTAATAAAAAGAAATATTAATCAAAGCAAAAATTCAGAATATTACAGTAAAATTTATGTGGAACCCTACAGAAAACAAAATCTACAATTACACGAAAATACCAGATGACCATAATTAATATTCATGAGAAGATATGAGGACACAGATTTTCCCAGGGATTTCCTTGCAATATTTTATAAAATGGAAGCATAGACGAAAATCAAATACTTTAAACTCGAGAACTCGTGGCCATAGCACCCAAGTCATTAATATTCATGAGAAGATATGAGGACACAGATTTTCCATTTGATTTCCTTGCAATATTTTTTAAAATGGAAGCATAGACGAAAATCAAATAATTTAAACTCGAGGCTTGTCACGAGATTTCATAAAAGACGTCTAGACCTTGCTACAATAAAAAAATTTAAAATCACGTAGATCTCGCGAGATTTTAGGGTTGTAACATGACTTCATATTTTGTAACTAAAAAGACGTCTAGATCTTCTATTATCGCCCACGGTTACGACTCGGACAATATGTCCTAATATTCTATTTAAAATTCGGGGTTTTGTTGCAAAATTCGGTCAATGACCGATGGCCGACGCGAATCTGAAACCCTGCATTTTAGTTGAAATAAATGTGAAAGGGTTTCTTTGGAAATGTGCTAAAAAGACTTCTATATATGGTCAGAATCACAAAGTGGCCAATAGTGAAAGATATTGGACACTTTTAACAAAAGAAAAACTCTCAGGTGTAATTTAAAGAGTATTAAAGTATCTAATATTTTCAAAAGTATTGCACTTACCCTATTCCTTTCAAATATTTTATTTACCTATTTTAGGGTCAGCTGTAACATAATACTATAGTAAAGTTGCAGAGATGTACCTTATTGCATAGCTGAGCAATAACTACATTCAGATTCTCACTGTTGAGTAAATCACTTGTAACTCCCAAAAAATTGCATTTAGACCATTTTCTTGAAATGTCTTCTTTATCTTGTTCAGCTTACGAAAAAAGATGCTTGATTCTTTAAAAGTGTATTGCTATAGTTAAACGACTTATAACCTCTTTCTAAAATGAGTAAATGTCTTATATCTTCAAAAGTATCCCAGTATGCTAGTTTCTTTTAAATATGTTATTCGACAATTTTTGGATGAGCTACAACATGGTTAAAGTGCAGGCCTCTTACTCATTGCAGAGTTGAGTAAAAGCTACTTTCACAGTCACACTGCTGTAAATCACTTTTAGCTAAAAACTATCGCCTTTAAAGCCTTCTCTTAAAAGTCGTATCTACTTTCATCTTACCAGCAAGGTGGGCAGTTCATTAAGGATCTGTTGCTATTGCTAAGTAACTTCAAGCCATTTGTCATTTACGCAGTTACTAAAATGGGTAAATCGTAATGTATCTTCAAAAGTATTGCAGTTAACCAATTCCTTTTCCCATTTCCGGGTGAGCTACCATATATTTAAGTTGCAGACCTCTTTAAGGATCTATTGCTATAGGTAAGCAACTTATACCCATTTTTACCCCACAGCCCACATACATAAAATGGCTGGTGACAGGTACATATATTTCAAATTTTAAGTGCTGTCAAAAGAATTTTAAATTCTGTCATATTTTAAATTCTGTCATGATATATATAGAAGGTTGGCCAGCAAGAAATATTTGAATAAAAGTTGAAAACAGAAAATATTTGGTTAATCTTAATTGCCTGTAATATTCATACAGCTCTGCAAGTATGTAGGTATAAAAAATGTGTAATACTAAAGAATTGTCAAAACTTCATATTCAATTTAATACAAAAAAAAACAAGACACATTTTATGCAAAATACCGGGTTAGTCCTATATTTGCATGTTTCCTTCTGTTTCTATCATAAATTGACAAATATGCGAAAATAGAAAACTTTTCAGATTAGCAAATTCTGGCTACACATATTATTTTATTTAGCACCATTGATGACTATTTGATCACTGATATATTGATGAGTATGTGATTTCTTTTGGAGGAAAGTAGTCAGGATAGGGTTACAAAAATGTATGTAGTTTTCCATCATGTATCTTAAAATACACATTTAAACTACCCAGTGAGTTGATTTTGAGGATATGTATTTTGTTTATTAAAGTGTATTACCTTTAAATATCTCTCGATTTACCATCGTATATCATAAGTTATAGCTTGTCCCTCTGTGACCCCATTCCATGCAGTCGTATCTGTATGTATTTGATTTCCAACTGACAATCTGATCCTTATGGTTCTGAAAAGAGACCTTGTAGTACACGAGCCGCCATGTATATGCCTGTCTAGTCATCCCCTCCATCCCTGTTTCACCTTTCAAGTGTGTAGAGTTTAAAATAGCTTGTGACAGGATATGGCAAGTTTTTAAACATCTCATAACAGTGATAATAAATGTAAATCATATTTCATTTTGTCTTGAACCCATCCTACTCAAATGTGAATCTCCACCTAATCATGCTGAATACGTCCTACCAAGACACGACCTGACCACAACGATCCTCAACCCAAGATAGACGAGCACGTTCAGTTGTAGCTTGAGACACCAGTATGTTAGGTACATAGCTATCAGAATCAACAAAATACTGAGTAGTAAACTCAAATACTTGATTTTATTTATTTTAAGAGCCCCTTTTATAACCAGATTTCTTGTAAAAGTTAAATTTTGAGTACATTATCAATATAACAATAATGACTTGGTTATTGGTTTCGCCATGTCACTTGTTCTTATTACTGGGTTATCATTGTTTTGGCATGGCATTTTTGTTCTGTTTGATGCATGACTGACTGACTGGTTTATTCTCTCCTGTCACTTAACTAAAAACCTTCTGTTACATTTGTGTATGTTCTTTCATCGGCAACCACAGAAGTTGTTTTTAATTATGTAAATAACATAGCTTCATGTCACAAATCCATTACAGTTTTTTTAGAGCAAAGGAAGTCGGACAGTCCTCTGTTCATATGCCTGCTATATCAGCTAGAGGGTTTACCATTTTCATAGTGTTATATTCGTGCATAAGCTATCATCAGAAAACTATTGCAAATAATTTAATTTCAACAATACCTCATCCACAGAATATATGATTTAGCAGTAAGATTTTATTTCACTGATTCATTCTGCATTTCCATTATTAACACATTTCAAGATTGTAGGAAACAGTATTTTTAACCTCACACTTCCAAGTATGCTCACTGTGGTCTTTATATGAGCAATTAGAGGTCCACGGTGGCCTATTGGTTAGCAAGTTCGAAAGCATCTAATCACAGGCTATCTCCTCTGTGTGGGGTTTGACTCCCACAAGTGGCAAGTCTAAGGACCTGTCCCAATATGACCCTGGCTGTTGAAAGGGACGTAAAACCCCAACTTTAAACTTTCATATGTGCAATTACTGTTTTGGACCTTGTCCCACATCCCTAGGCTACACTAGCCAAGTCAGGTGAGGTGTACGCTGAAAATCCCCAGATTGAAAATCCCCAGATAGAAAATCCCTGGAAATCTGCAGACCCATAGAAAATCCCTGGATGGGGCTTAGAAAATCCCAAGATCAAAAAATCCCTAAAAGTAAAAAATAATTTCCATCCGATATAAAAAAGTAAATAAATGAATAAAAGCCCCTTTAAGATGCCATTAATCTGATCAACCCTTATAGGCTTAAAAGGTGTTTGAATGGATTCCAGAGCATACATTAAAGTGCTTAAATGTGGAGTTAGTCTTTTGATATGCTTACTGAGCAGTTATAAAAGAAAAAAAAATCATCCTATCTATCTATAGACAATGGGACAAATAAAAGCCACTTTCCCTGATAGCAATTAACAGGCCACACTTAATTATGGCCACACTTCATACAGGTAAATTAAAGAATGCAATTATAAAATAGTTCTTTAATAAATCAATCCACGGAGGGCTGCAAATCTAATCTGATTAATTGGAAACCACATGTATTCCCTGGAACATGTAGATTAAAGACTACAGTTAAAAGTGGTTTGTTTAATCAGTGAATAACAAAAAGGAAAAGGGAGGGCCACAAAATTGGTTTGAAGATGACAGGAATTGGAAGCCACACCATAGACAAAGACAGTATAACAATACATTTGTCAATGGTATTGTATTGGGGACTTTTGGATCTGGGGATTTTCTATGGGTCTGCAGATTTCCAGGGATTTTCAATCTGGGGATTTTCAATCCAGGGATTTTCATATACAATCGCCGAGTCAAACCTTGTGGTGTACAATTTCAATGAAAGTAAAACCCCAGTTCGACTGTTAGGAGTTTGTATATCAGATAATCTAGATACAATAGATTGTGATTGTACATTGATGGACAATCTGATGAATGCTGTACAAAAATGTCAAAACTGCATTTACTGGGCTAAAATAATTGTGTTTTATGCAATTTTAATCACTTTTGAAACAATTTGCCATTATTGAATTTTTGTATATGTTCTACAATTAAGTGTATGGAATTAAAGTTTTCCTTGTATTGTTTATTCTGAAAATACAGTCTTTGCTACTAAAAGAAAAGAGTAAATTTGTAGGTCCTGTTTTGTGTCAACCAGAAATCCAGTTTTATCACCACCTCTGTTTTCAAGACAAATTTGCTTATCATACATTACTGACATTTTGGATTGAGCATATCTTTTTTTGCTTCTGGTGCTTTATGCCTGATCTCTGTATTAGATATAAAATTGTAACATTTCAGATAGACATGTGCTGCAATGCCTTTTAGAGTAACAGTCAGATTTCTGTATTTTTAAATTAAAGAGTATTGAAATTTAGGATATTTAAGTCATAGCAATAGGTGCATTGAATGTGATACCATTGACATATATTATCTGCTGATTGCATGTTGTAATGTTTCTTATTTTGAAATGCAAGTTTATATATAAAGCATGTGCAATGTAAAACTCATGCAAATATTTATTTAGTGCAGTTTGATGCACTTACAAATATGTCCGTAATCTAATGTCATCTTATCTAATGAGAACGTTTATAGCACTGACAGACTCAAAGCTGCACAATAGTCTATAACAGAGGCAGATCTAGAGGGGACATGGAGGGTGCAAGCCCCCTTTTCAGAGTTTGAAACCTCTGTCATGGAGTTTTATCCTTCTCTGTCCAATCACCCACCCCTAGGCCTGCCTGTTCTAGGGTAATATACCTGTTTAAAGTCACAGTTACTGTATCTGTGTCATTGTCAAACTGTCCCTATATCAAAGGGGATTAGGCTCTTTTGTGTGTGTACTAAGTTAGGTCTCATCCTCAAACAAAATGGGGATTACATCTTTTGTGTATAATTTTGTTTGTAAAACCTACCGTAAATGACCTATTTAGCGCATCCGCCCTTGTAAACGCACCCTATCTCTTTGTCCCGGGCAATATCGTCGGTGACAGTGCACAATATCCACATATTTTTTATATATTGTACGTATTTTTACTAAATAAATTGACATTTTTGCCATGAATTTCGAGTTTGTTTATATCTACCGTCATATTTACAGGAAGTGTTTATTTTTAGTAGATATTAAATGTCGGAACACGCTTATTCTTACCGGATTGACCTATACTTCATCCCGGAAAGTGTTTCATGATGGGTGCGTTAAAAGGGGAACTTTTTCCCACCAAATATTGCATAAAAATAGTCTTTCCTTAGCGCACTATGCGCTAAATAGGTCATTTACGGTATTTTGTTTACCAGTGTATGTTTAAACATGAGATATACAATTTACAAAACTGGAATCACTCACCCCAATTGATAATTTATTACTGCACTTCTATGTTTTAATTAGAATTGGCTATAGTAGATATAATAATAATAGTAAATTGAAAAAAGGTTAAATTCTTAAAAGTTTCATCAAATTTAATCAACTGATTTATGTGTTTTTAAAAGGAAAATGATGAAAGAATGTGTTATTTTAAAATGAAAAAGTTGAAAACAAGAAACATTGTGGCATACAAATTTAGATTAAAGTATGTTCCTCTCCAAATTTTTTACAGCTCTACAATTGTATTTTATGGGTAGCCCAATTGAAGTTTATTTTATGGTTTCATGTTATTTTGATCATAACAGTTAAAAGTGCTGTATGCGTCTGACAATTAATTGTGGAATAAAACCCAGTAGAACAAAAAATCTGCAGAAAAACCCACAGTAGAATACTAGGGAATCAACAAATAATCCTAGTAGAAAAAACCATGATGTGAAAAATACCCAACCCTATGTACACTACTTGGCAGTGCTTGTATAAATGTGTTATATTCAATTGAGTTAGAGGGCTTTTATGCTGAGGTATTCTCCACTGCAGGTTTTTACAGAGGCTTTTTATTCTGTAAGAGGCCTTTACAGTTTACTTGACCATCAGTACGATATATTTTTGGCCCAAAAAATGGCCTGCATTTTGTTCTCTCTTGCAATTTTGACCGATGTTTGGTCCACTGGGATTTTGTCTACAGGTGCATGATATGTCTTGCTGCAAAATGTCTAAGTATGAAATACCCATACCCATGATAACCCACGCCCCCCCCCCCCCCCCCCCCCCCCCCCCCTTCGGAAAATCCTGTATCTGCCTCTGTATAAGTTCCTTCGATGTGGCTATCCAAAATATTTCAACACTTTCTTAATACCAGAAAAAGTGTTTACAGTACTGTGACTAGTCAGAAGGCTGATAGGAAGGATGGAGTACTCAACAGGCCACCAGTGGAGGTTTTTAATTTAGGTGTTGCATAAGCAAACTTTCTGTGATTTGTGACAATGCACTTAAGAATGCTAGAAATACACTGGGACTTATGTACATTGAAACTTGACAAACTGCTGAACAACTACAAACCAAGGCATTTGCCACAAGAACAGCTAATTACGGGTATGATTCTATTCTAATGGTATTTTTATAGAGCTTAATCTCCATCTAAAGACAGAACTCTAGGCGCACCAAAACAGAAAAAGTAGAAGACTATAATCATTAACCTGAGACATAGCAAGGATCAACGCCACGGAGAGAAACTGGGAAAAGGAGAAATTGCGGTGGATATGCTTGTGCAAAGACATGGATTTGGAGCTTCTTTCTGAAAGAATGGAGAGAAGTGGCCAAACGTACATCATCACTCCTGATTCATCAGCCAAATCATTCCCAATCTTTGGAGCATCATACGCAAAGCTGAGGCCAAAAGACTTAGAAGACTTATTTACTGAAGTGGCAAAGTGTGGGACCACGAGGAACACACCATCTGCTTGGCTTTTACGTGTGTTATAAACACTATGTCTAGGTTTAAGGACAGGTTCATGATGCTGTCTAATATCACAAAGATCACACATATGCAGGAAAAAGGCTTTACATATATAAGGAAAACATTTAGAAAAGGAGAAATCTGCATTGAACCACACACCTAGATTGTAACAATATCAGCAGGAAATGTATGGTTTTCCATTATCTTAACAGGGAAGTGAAATGACACTTTTTGAGGTTGAGCCTTCGAAGCAAAAACAATCTTATTCTGTTTTTTTTTTTTTTTACATCTTGGAGGCAAAAATTCAGTTTAGATAGAATAGACGAAACATTCTTATGGAATAAATAAACATAACGGGGTGTCTTTGGCAAAAATGAAATTTAATGTCAGGATGTGAGCCAATGATCTTGTTAACAGAGTTGTATAAAGTGAGAACAACAGTGAACCCAACACTGTCCCCTGGCATATTCTTTGGATAAGCTTACATAAGTCAGATAATATCCAACCTATCTTAATGGACAATGATCTCTTAAGTAGAAAACAAACCACTTAAGTTGAGTACCAATGAGACCAAACCAAGATCTGATATAGCCCAGGAGAGATGGATCATCAATGGTATCAAAAACACTGACAAATAAGGTAACACCAGGTTCATATGCAGACTGCTAAGGATTGTTAAGCTTCTTGCTATTGATGTAAGGTAACACCAGAGAAGGTTTGCAGTGGTTTTTGCAGATTCCTCTATATATTGTTAGTGTTGAAATAAGAAAATAAAATTCATAACCTTCGTTGTATATAAGGTTAATTTAACTTAACAGGAAATTAAATATGACATTAAAAGTTTATTTTTTGTTTGTAGATGTTAACTTCATGATCCCAGTCCCGAATTTTCACATTTTCATGCAAATTTGGCAGTTAACATAATACTATAAAATATCAGTCTGTGTATCACAGTGAATTGATTCTTATCTGAGGTATAGATTGTTTAAATATTTCAAACCTTTCAGAATTGAATTTTCCTTCTTGATTCTTATATTAAGGGAAATATTTCCAGTGGTGATTTTCACAATTATTAACATTTTCATTTCCCTGGGTTTTGTATTCAGTGGGAACTGGACATCACAGTGTTTTGTTTTGTATTTTTTGTCAGGTTATCTGCATTTTGTTATATACTTTGTTCAAATTGTTATGTATTTTATGAACATTTCTTGAAAAAAAAAGTATCCGTCACATCTTTTTTTTCCCCCGAGTACCAGTATTTCACATTACACTATTGCAAATTTCCTTTTGATGCCAGTATGTACATTACTTGTGCATATAATAATATGGCATGTGTTGGAGAATTGTTTTCTAATTTAAGTATGCAGCTAGTTTTCACATATTTCTCTCATATTTGCTTGGCGTGTAATTTCAGGAGACTCGGGACCTGGGTATCATCTGTAGCTTCTGTTTTCCTGATGCCAGTATCTGGAGGCCAGTGTCTCAATACAGGACGGAGAACTTCTCCTTTGTACTGACGGCCAGTGATGGCTCCAGACAGTATGGATACTGCTGCAGATTCCTTGTATGTCACATAACATTTCAAATACTTCTATTAACTTGCTGTGGAGCTTATCTTAACTCTGTAATTTCTCATTTGTTAGAAAATGTTCAGTCAAATTTACCACTCATACCTTGTAAGGCAGTGAAGTGTTGATATTACTGTGTGATACTTAAATTTTCTTGCCTCTAATAAATCTGTAGATTATTTGTACACGATGAATTTCAGACAATTCAGATCAGTTAATTTGTGTGCCTGCCCTCAACTTAATAACTGTCTGTCAAGATATACAAAATGTGTCCATTAAACATAGTCAATAATAATTCTATCTCATACACACACTATGCAACAAAGCAATTACTTGAGATGCAGGCCTGCTTATCACTCAGTTCAAGGAATACTGTTGCTCAGTGACACCAGTCTAGGTGTGCAGAAATGACATCTGTCCAAGGAAGGAGGTTGTCCAGCGACTGAGGATATCTTCAGTGCTCCTTGAGATGAAACTAAAAGGGCCTCATGTGAAGGCTGTAGACGTTATGTTTTATATCTAGTGTGTATGTAGCCTTGCTGAAGGCTCAAGTTTCTTTGCAGTTCAGGAAAGTTATCAGTTAAGATAATGGAGTTTCAGTTTCTATAATGTACTCATACATGTACTGACTTTTAAAGCAAAAAAACAACTGAGAGAAATCTCTATCTGATGCAGTTCTTATCTGTTAACATGTATGAGTGCTTTATGAATACCAAATATCTGTGTGCATGTTTGAAAAGATATCATGCAACTTTGAGCCTTAAGCAAGGCTAGTGTGTATGTGGTTTTGTGTAGTAGGTAAACACAGTCTGATCTTCACTAAAGCAATTTTTCCTGTGTTTTTTCCTGTAATTTGAACACCTTCCTGTTTGTCCTCTGTTGTCGCTCCCAATACACAGAAATTGAACAGACAGTGATAAATCCAGTCCTATCTTGTATATGTGCTATTGTAATGTTGCATTTTGGTTTACCATGTATATCTTTTATGTTCCTAACATGCAGTCATTTTCTTTTTTTCTACTGTTTGGTCTTAGTGACTGAGTTTCATAATTAATCGCTGGACTCTCACCAGTCAGGTTGTGGGTTTGTATATAAAAATAATATAAATCTTTAATTCTGAACTTTGACCTGTATATCTTGTGATTTACCTTAGCCACCCTCTGACCAGAACACGATAGACAGACTTCCTGAGGTGTTCTGTTTGGTGAGCTCTGTCTGTGCCTGGAATTTCTATGCAGATTTTTTGAAGGAACTTCAGAAAAAAAGAAACAACTCCATCCAACTGGCTCACAACCTACTGCAGCTAGCATATGGTAGGGTGTCAAGTGCTTTACAACTATTTAATTTTAGTTTTCTTTTAGCATTGTTACCTTGAGAATTATTGCAGTTGGCTTTTGTTAAAGTGCCTGGATATTGCGTCAAATACTTATTTTTTATGTATTTGCCATTATAATTTCTGCTGCATCCAGCCTATATTAAATGTATCACATTTCTGTGCGGTTGAATTTTGTTACCGGCCGTATCACTGATCCAAAGAGCTTGTGGTAAAAGTATCTCAATAGTGTCTAATTACAAGTTAATTGGTAATCTCAAGTGGTTAATTTGGATGAAATTGGAATTCCTAACATTGGAATTTTTAACATAGCCATGTAATAAAATATTTAACTCATTCTTCAGTGTTTAAAATACCTGCTATTAAATATTATTTAGATTAGAGTTGCTACAGTGGGATTATGATGAACTGTCGTCATATTGTCTCAGTCTGAGGTACCTGGTACCAACAATTATTCAGCTCTTCATTAGCCTCTGTCTAAGGTCAAACTCCCTTTATGTACAACTGAGGCAAGGAAAATTACATTTTTAGTGAAAATAAATATCAGGGCCACAGCCCAGTGGTGTCTGCAAGTGAAATTTACTCCAATATTTTCTGATTTGACTCTGCACACTTTATCTATACTTCACCATTTTGAAATATTCCAACAAACTGAGTGACGTACCTCTTGTCAAAATCATTTTTACAGATAAAGAAAAAAAACCTAAATAAAACCTCCCCAACAATACTGAAAAAAACCATTACATGTTCCTGTCTCAGAAGCTGATGAGTTAGCCTTGAAATTCTTCTAAAAGTAATAATCCGACTATCCCTCTATTTAACTGTGATGACACATGGAAAAAAACCAAGTGAAACAGACACTGAATGCTAAATATTTACAGTCTTTGTGGCACATCTAGGGACAAATTAACACTTATCACTATGTTTCCAATTACGATAAATGTAGTGCCTATCTGGAGAAGTAAGAAAATAACAGATAGGGAAAAAAGCAACAACTGATAAAATCTTGTCATTAAGAGCATCTGGTGACAATTGAACTAATTCCACTGTGTGTGTTGACAGGTAAGCCTATGCCGGATCCTGGTAAGGAGGTGTGGATCAGATGCCCTGGTGATAAGGAGTCTGCAGGGACTGTCATTATGAAAAGGTCTGCAGATGAACGGCTAGACAAGGTACTTGCTTAATCCAATAGACTTTTATAGAGCTTAATCCTTATTTTTAGACAAATTGTTGTGCAAGGTCCAGTAGAATCTGTTTTCTGTGAAATTTTTATTGTCCCAATATTTAAATTTACAAATTTATTTCAATTCTCCCAAAATTGCCGTTTCCTACTCTTTTATGTGGAACTACATCTTCCATTTTATGCAGATTCTATCATCCAAATGAAATACTCCCAAGATAGTTGGATAATAGATGTTCTACTCTTTCTATAAGCATCATATCTGACTCTCATCTAGTCAGAGTGACTCAAACTTAATCTAATCTAATTAGAGTTTGTTAGCTTTTAGTTATGATTATTTACTGTTTTACATCATGCCTAGTACCTTTTTGTTGGTTATTTTGTGACTGGTAGTTAAAAGGGTGGAGGAAACCAGTACATACACTTGGTCAAGGAGCTGTAATGTAAACCACAAACCAACAGCAAGCAACTACCAGCTTCCTATTTGAGATCAAGTCCGGATTCGAACTCCGATTTTATAGGATTAAGGCTAGTGGGTTACTACTGTGCCACTGTATTATAAGACAATAAGACAAAAAGCCTGACTCATTGCTTAAAAGCATGGTGGCTTGACACGGTAATTCAAAGCATCTGATCTGTGCAGTCCTTTATTCCCTCTTACTTTATGTGCCAGCAAATTCTAAAATGCATTAAACAGAGAACTCATAGTTGCAAAATCAGTCCAGTGGACTGGACTTGTTTATTAATAAGGGTGATGTCGGGTAGTTAAGGACCCCTCATAAAGTGGCAACCCTCTGTTAAATAGATAGGTTTCAAGTTTTTGTCTGAAATTGAACATTAATTTCACTTATTTATTTGTGTGTTGGTGATGCTGGTTACCTTCAGGTCTGAGGTTTTTAGGTTCAGTCCATGTAATACAGTTTACAGTAAGTACTGTTTAACTTTCATATCAGGCAAACTCCAACAGACCAAGCAACAAAAAAGTCAGTTATAGAATAGAAACATAAGCAGGTGAAAAATAAAGGTATTTTATTAAACTCTACCGTTAAATTCTATTTGCAGGTGTCCCCTAGGTTACTGCTGGAGAAGTTGTCTGTAGATAATCTGCTTAAAGTGTTCTCATCCCTTCTAATGGAAAGACGCTTGGTATTCGTAGCACAACATTTGGGGTAAGGGGGGTTGTTGTCCTGTCAGGACAAATGTTCTCATAAAATGTTCCACAAACTATATCCAGAGTGGTACAGGTTGCAAACATGTGGTGCATAAATTTGTAAAATTAAAAACATAAAACAAAATTTGTGGTAAGGAGAGTGTAACCTTGTTGTTACTGAATTCACCTGGAAAAAATCCATCAAAGTGCTTATTCTTGGGTATAAAGTTTGAGCATACTGAGAAGTCATTGCAAAACCCAGATGATTTTGAAGTTGGACCTTGTTTTGGCAAGTCCTGGCAAAAAGGTAGAAAAACTGTGACTTACCAATTAAAATCTAATTGTATTCGACCGAAAAATTTAGTGTTATACAAATGAAAGATGTAGCTTTCATCTGAAACACAGCCTCACAACCTCTTACAAACAGCTACAATTCAAGAAGATAATAGTTAACGCTGAGTTCCAATTACTCTTGTAATCAGAGAAAACTATATTTTCACAGGAACATTAGTGATGCCATGAAAAGGTGGACCAGATAAGTAGACCAAAAAGATAGATTGTATCAGTTAGATCACTGAAAGATAAGTCCTAAGAAGTGGGATGAGAAAACTCACTTGCAAAGGTTTTGAACATGTTTGAATATTTACCTACAATCACCCTGATTGTGCTATTGACCTTGACGGGTGAAAAGATAGGTCACACGACTGGCACTGTTTTGCTGCTGATTATATTAACAGGTTTGGGGGAGGGAGGTAAACTTGCAATATTATAACAGGGTTATTAACACCAGTGCTTATTATTTGAAGGCCAGCCAAGTGTTAACTGAGGTTGAACAGCACAGCACTCTGTATTATTGTACATTCAGTATACTTTCACATTCTGACAGAATTTGTGTATATTGTTTGCTGTGGTTTCAGCAACATGACTATTATATATGTCAGTACTGACTCTATCTTTGTATACATTTTCTCTATTTTAATACTAAACTTATATTTGTGTAAAGTTTCTGTAGATTCAGTATCTTTGGCACTCGGACTATATCTGTACAGATTTTCTGTTTTTCTGCATTCTGACTGGCTTTGCATACATTTTTCTGTATTTCAGCACTCTGACAGACTGTATTCATGCATTACTCTCACTGCTCTACCCGTTCACATGGGAACACACCTTCATCCCAATCTTACCTGGAGAGCTGCTGGAAGTGTGTGATGCTCCCACACCATATGTGGTCGGAGTACTCGCCGGCCATTATATCCAGGTAAAGTACTCTCACACTTCTTTAGGAGAGCTCCTTTAGCAGAATTCCGCAAAAGTAAGTATCATACCTGTACAGGTAGTTCTTGGAATGGTGGCTGGTCACTATTCAGACATGAAGTATTTTCCAAAAATGTGACCAAATGTTTACATCTAGAATTCTGCAAATTGTTTACTAAAATCTGGTTGCAGAATAGATAGAAATCAAATTAACAAGAAATTAGCAGAAAAATGCTATGGTATGTATTTTCAAGTTTATACTGAACATGTTTAGGGATAGAGGAGATTAAGGTTGCTGTAAATACTGTTTTATGTCTATGTTGGTGTTACTCATAACTAGAATCTAATCCTGTGGATGTTGGTTATTGGAGGTTTTTGTTATACAGTGACACACATGATTTCACCTCTGAGTTATTGAGTTTAAATCCAAGCACCAAGGTTTAATACAAAAGTGTGGACAGTATAGAATCTTGACCAGCTAATAGTCACTGCTTTCTTCCAACTTGTCAATTAGTCATTGACATATGTCATGCACAACAAGTTGTAAATGACTTTCAGTCCAAATTGATAAATCAAAATCCACTAATACATTTTATGACAAATGTTTTTTTTTCAGCTAGAGGAGATGGAAGTCGTGGATGTGTGAAAGATAGATCCCACATTTGTAGATACTTCAGGTTTTACTTAAATAGAAATTAAAAGTTTCTTTAAGTCTCCTCTTTCCACTGTAGGGTTCACAAAACCCACTAAGTCTTGTATTTTTTTAAGGAGTGGTCATTTACCCAACGGCTGTGTACGCTAGTAGTGATATGGGTCTAGTGTACCCAACGGCTGTGTATGCAAGATCTGTACCATCACTAGCATACCCAAAGGCCATGTACACAAGATCTATATCATTGCTAGTGTACCCAAATTTTAATCACTTCTTCCTAAGCCCATTTCTGACATGTCCTTTAAACTTTGTCAAAATGTAACAGTAGCAAAGTTATTCTGCTGTTTTATGGTGCAAAACCATGCTAAGCTGAATAATTTTAATCCAAAGAGTGATCCTTGGCCGATTTCTGGCTACTCAAAAAATTTCCTTAAAACTAATAACTGCACAATGCCTTGGATATGGACCATTGGGTGTGCTAGCAGTGATATTGATCTAGCGTACCCAGTCGTTTGGTAAATATCCTCTACCTTTTCTAAGCCTTTCAGTCACTTTGTCCTTAGTTTTAGGAACTCCCTCCTTCTTCACCATAAGAACTAGTGACTAAGTGATCTCAGAAACATCAGAAGACTCCACTCTTCAAGTAAAGATTCTCCACCTAATATTCTCACCTTTTTCACACCCACATCCTTTAATTATGGACCAAGCCTGTCCCTCAGCTATGATTTTTGCCTATTCTCTGTTGTGAGTTTCCCTTTTGGGAAAGATATTGTTCCTGCCAAGCAGTAGATGAGATTAGATAGCAGCAGAGGATGTATTCCACTGTAAAGGTTTGTGTATTTTAACAGATACAGGAGATGGAGATCACAGATGTGCTGATCATTGACCTGAATAATGACGCCATTCTAAAGTGTATGGGTGATGAGAGCTCTATCTTGCCAACCAAGTTACAGAAAGCCCTGAGAACTGCACTGAAACCTGATAGCAGCGCCAAGTCTGAGAAGGACCTGATGGTCTCTGAGGCTTTCCTCAGAATGTTCTTAGAGACAGTGGGGCATTATACAGACTTCATCAATGTGCAACAGGTACACTGAAACATCTTAAAGTGGAACTCAGGGTCTATATTCAAAAAAGGGATCAAACTTAAGTTGAGCTGGAAAAGGGGTACAGAATAATCTAGTATTCGTAAAAAAAGTTGACAAATTTTTTGCCCAACTTCTGACATAAATTTGCTCCATCCATCACAGTCGATTAAATTTATGATGTATGGTTGAATATGATACCAAAAATCAGCTTTTCTTTGTGAATAATGATTTTTGAATATGGCTGCTGTTCAACAGAATTGTCCATTAAATAGAAATTAATAATAAATGCTCAGCAAGTCCTGTCCCACAGTGAAATTTACCCTGTTATGTGGATTACCCGTTTAAGTAGATGCATCTTTCTTGTTTTTTGACATTAATCTGTACAGGATTTAGCTGTAATATCAAGGCATGATGTTACACAGGCTTCCATCAATGTCCAAAAGGTTATTTAGAAAGATGGTTTATTAATGTATAACCAGTTTAAAAAAAATGATAGCTAACACATGTCAGAGAGAGTTATCTAAGTGGGTTGATGACAAATGTGATGTGTAATTCAGGTATTGTGAAAGTAAAGTATTGTGCAAACTTTTTGAACATGTTGTATATTATGTAATACCATACATTAACGCAACAGTTCTTGTACAGAGGTCCAATAATTAAGCGTCCCGCAAGGGACGCTTGTTTGTGTATGGGAGACCTTCAGGCTCCGCTGGCTCCAGCCGCTCTGCCGGCTCCGGCGGCTCCGCAGGCTCCGCATTTTGTTATTATTATTATTATTATGTATTTATACTCAGCGCAATATCTCCATATACTACAGGACTCAAAGCGCTATTTAACCAATCCGACTGTACAGGTACAGTTCCGTATAACTCTGTAACCATTAGGTGAATTCTTTTCAAATTTGGCAGGTTTATGCAGTAGCCTTGGGGAATTTTTATGTCAGCTGACTTGTCAGTCAGCTGACATTATGTCATCACTCTGCGGCGTGGGCGTCCGCGTCCGCGTGAACAACTTCTTCTCCAAAACTACAAGGCCTAGAGACATGCTGTTTTTTTTAAAAGATACCTTATCTATCGAGGATGAAAAATTGTTCAAGGCATGCAAATCTGTCTGTTCGTCTGTTTGCTAGAGACATTACAAGGGGGGTACCCCCACCAAAAGTGTGAAAATTTCAACTTTTTATCACAATTTTCTCAGTGACTATTGCAGGGATTTCTCTCATATCTTGCATATATGTACTAGGCCAGAGGTAGATTCTCTTGTGTGAGTATGAGACCTGGATCTGTCTTACTTTTTTTTTAATAAATTTTTTTAATAATTTTTAATGCATTAAAATTCATGAAATCATGCACTAAATCACTTATAACTTCAAAAGTGTTGCATTAACAGCATTTTGTGAAAATATGTTGTTCAGCTACTTTTTTCATAGCTACAATATGGTGAGTAAGTTGGGTGTCTGTCTCAATAGCTAAGTGAGTAATAGCTACTTTTGGGCTTTTCAGTAACTTCCATTATGAGTAAAATCACTTGTAACTTAAAAACTATTGCATTTAGAGAATTTCGTATAAATATGTTATTCAGCTACTTTTGGGCCAGCTATAACATAGTGAAATTTCAGACCTGTAGCTCATGGCATAGCTGAGTAATAGCTACTTTTAGGTTATCACTGTTGAGTAAATCGCCTATAACTTGAAAACTATTGCATTTAGAGAATTTCGTATAAATATGTTATTCAGCTACTTTTGGGTCAGCTATAACATAGTAAAATTTCAGACCTGTAGCTCATGGCATAGCTGAGTAATAGCTACTTTTAGGTTATCACTGTTGAGTAAATCACTTATAACTTGAAAAGTGTTGCATTTAGAGCATTTTGTTAAAATATCTTATTCAGCTACTTTTTTCATAACTACAATATGGTGAGTAAGTTGGGTGTCTGTCTCAATAGCTAAGTGAGTAATAGCTACTTTTGGGCTTTTCAGTAACTTCCATCATGAGTAAAATCACTTGTAACTTAAAAACTATTGCATTTAGAGAATTTCGTATAAATATGTTATTCAGCTACTTTTGGGCCAGCTATAACATAGTAAAATTTCAGACCTGTAGCTCATGGCATAGCTGAGTAATAGCTACTTTTAGGTTATCACTGTTGAGTAAATCACTTATAACTTGAAAACTATTGCATTTAGAGTATTTTGTTTCAATATGTTATTCACCTATTTTGGGGTCAGCTATAACATAGTGAAGTTTCAGACCTGTGGCTCATTTCATAGCTGAGTAATAGCTACTTTGAAGTTCTCACTGTTGAGTAAATCAGTTATAATTGGAAAACTATTGCATTTACAGAAATTTGTGCAAATATGTTATTCAGCTACTTTTGGGTCAGCTATAACATAGTGAAATTATAGACCTATAGCTCATGGCACAACTGAGCAATAGCTATTCTCAGGTACTGACTGTTGAGTAAATCAGCTATAACTTGAAAAATATTGCATTTGGAGTATTTTGTTAAAATATATTGTTCACCTACTTTTGGGTCAGCTATAACATAGTGAAATTACAGACCTATAGCTCATGGCATAGCGGAGCAATAGCTATTTTCAGGTTCTCACTATTGAGTAAATCAGTTGTAGCTTGAAAACTATTGCATTTACAGTAGTTTGCTTAAATATGTTGTTCACCTACTTTTGGGTTAGCTATAACATAGTAAAATTTCAGACATGTAGCTCATTGCATAGCTGAGTAATAGTTCCTTTGAGGTTCTCACAGTTGAGTAAATCAGTTGTAACTTGAAAACTATTACATTTAGAGTAATTTGTTAAATATGTTATTCACAGAATTTTTGGTCAGCTATAACATAGTGAAATTGCAGACCTCTATGTCATGGCATAGCTGAGCAATAGCTACTTTCAGGTTCTCACTGTTGAGTAAATCATTGTATCCACTGGATAGCCGCAGTGTGTAGAGAGAGATTTCACCATTACTGCTCTGATGAAAAAAAATATTATAGCTAGCTTTCTTAAGTTTGCAGTATATATTAATAACCATAAAATGTTGTCTGGGAATATTTTTGGCCTCATTTTGAGAAACAAGATGGCCGCCACAGGTGTTTTTTGTCAGTCATGAAAAGTGCTTATATCTCCCTTATTATTGATCCTAGAGGTTTGGGATGATAAACCAACCTGTAGGAAATCATGGGGTGGGAATCTTTTGGTGTGGTCAGATTTGACCTTCAATGACCCCTCCTTCAAGGTCAAACAAGGATAGCCAAACTTAAAAGTGCTTATAACTCGCTTATTATTGGTCCCAGAGGTTTGGGATGGTAAACAGACAGGAAATCATGGGCTGTGAATCTGTTGATATGGTCCGATTTGACCTTGGAACCCTCCTTCAAGGTCAAATGAGGATAGCGAAAATTGAAAGTGCCTACAACTCGCTTATTATTGGTGACAGAGATTTGGGATGGTAAACCATCCCATAGGAAATCATTGGCTCGGAATCTTTTGGTATGGTCTTATTTGACCTTTGGACCCCTCCTTCAAGGTCAAATGAGGACAGCCAAGCTTAAAAGTGCTTATAACTCATTTATAATTGGTCCTAGAGGTTTGGAATGGTAAACCATAGGAAATCATGGGCTGGGAATGTATTTGTGTGGTTAGATTTGACCTTGGACCCCTTCTTCAAGGTCGAACGAGGATATTGCATTTGTAGTATTTCTTTAAATATGTTTTAACCTATTTTTTACACTTAAACAATTACCTTGTTATTTTCCTTCATAATACCATTTACAGGGCACAACTTTTTTATCCTTTTCTTCTGTCAGCTTCGGAATTTCTTTCGAATTTGCTGTTCAGTTACCATTTACTGTATTTCTGTACAGCCCTTTTCCTGATAATTATTCTGTCCTCTAATCACCTTCACAAATCAAAAACACTCAGTCAGCTGACACAGTGCCCGTTCACGGGCACTCTCCTCTTGTTTTGAATATGCTGCAGTGACATTTCAACCAATCAGAGAGGTCACATGACCAAAAATGTCTTTTTTCGAAGGGGAAGCTTGTCCGGATGATAACTTGAAAGGGATTTTATCAATTCACCTGAAACTTGGCAAATACATTCATTCTATTAAAATCTGGAAATCATTAGATTTTGGCATTGATTGGTTAAGAAATGGCCGAGTAATTAATGATTAATTAATCATTATGAATTTTCCAAATAACACAAAAATGCTTATATCTCGAAAACCGTGCTAGATAGAGCGATTTCGACGAAATTTTTGGCCCACAGGGTATCTCTGCGGAGTAGCTATCCCAATCTTGAAAAAAATTTTGTCTCGCCAAAAATGACAGCCATTTTGAATTTTCGAATTTTTCGCAAAAATTGCAAAAACATAAGAATGCTTATATCTCGAAAACCGTGCTAGATAGAGCAATTTCGATGAAATTGTTGACTCGCAGGGTACCTCTGCAGAGTAGCTATCCTAATTTGCAAAAAATTTATCTCGCCAAAAATGGCGGCCATTTTGAATTTTTTGCAAAAATTGCAAAACATAAAAATGCTTATATCTCGAAAACCGTGCTAGATAGAGCGTTTTCAATGAAATTTTTGACCCGCAGGGTATCCCTACAGAGTAGCCAGGCCAATTTTCAAAAAAATTTTGACTCGCCAAAAATGGCGGCCATTTTGAATTTTCGAATTTTACACAAAAATGCTAATATCTCGTAAACTGTGCTAGATGGCGAATTATCTCTTAAAAGTATTGCAGATAGCCAATTTTTCTGAAATAATTCATTCACCTACTTTTGGAAGAGCTTTCACATGGTGAAGTTTCAGACCCATAGCTAATTACTCACCTACTCAAAATGAGTAAATGCGAATTATCTCTAAAGTATTGCCGATACCCAATTTTTATCAAATAACTCATTCATCTACTTTTGGGAGAACTTTCACTTGGTAAAGTTTCAGACCCATAGCTAATTACTCACCTACTTAAAATGAGTAAATGCGAATTATCTCTAAAAGTATTGCAGATAGCCAGTATTTCTCAAATAACTCATTCACCTACTTTTGGGAGAGCTTTCACTTGGTAAAGTTTCAGACCCATAGCTAATTATTCACCTACTCAAAATGAGTAAATGCGAATTATCTCTAAAGTATTGCCGATACCCAATTTTTATCAAATAACTCATTCATCTACTTTTGGGAGAACTTTCACTTGGTAAAGTTTCAGACCCATAGCTAATTACTCACCTACTTAAAATGAGTAAATGCGAATTATCTCTAAAAGTATTGCAGATAGCCAGTATTTCTGAAATAACTCATTCACCTACTTTTGGGAGAGCTTTCACTTGGTAAAGTTTCAGACCCATAGCTAATTATTCACCTACTCAAAATGAGTAAATGCTAATTATCTCTAAAAGTATTGCGGATACCCAATTTTTATCAAATAACTCATGCATCTACTTTTGGGAGTAAAGCGAATTATCTCTTAAAAGTATTGCAGATAGCCAATTTTTCTCAAATAACTCATTCACCTACATTTGGAAGAGCTTTCACACACGAAAATGAAAATTTGTGAATATCTCGGAAAAGCTATTTCTTCTCCTTTAATGCTCGGCGGGAGATACACACCGCGGCATTATGTCCACCCCCCTGGGGGGTGGATATATTATTTTTGCTTTTTTCGCCGTCCGATGTCCGATGTCCGTTGTCCGATGTCCGATGTCCGGCGTCCGATGTCCGGCGTCACGCATGGTTTCCGCTCATTTAAAGGAAAAGTATTAGAGCTATTGTCACCAAATTTGGTATGCAGGCTTATTGGGTCAGTAGCTTGCTTGGGATTGCTTTTGGCTGTTGTACCTCTTTTGCTTACTGAGTAATACTTAAGTACAGCTATTTTCAGTACCCATTGGTTTCCGTGCATTTAAGCCAAAATAATTAAAGATATTTTACTACAATTTTGAATACAAGATTGTTATGTCCATAGCTCGCTTGGTATTGCATTTGGGACTGATAGCTTTGTCAGTACATGAGTAATAGCCATTTAGGTACTTCATTGTGTATTTTCAGTACTACTTTTGAGTAATTTGCTTCTATCTCCTTAACCGTGCGAGATAGAGCGATTTCGTCGAAATTTTCGACCCACAGGGTATCTAAGGAATGCAATCTTTGCAATTTTCCAAAAATTTTCCCCTCCCCAAAAATGGCGGCCATTTTGAATTTTCGAATTTTTGCCAAAAATGGCAAAACACAAATTTGCTTCTATCTCCTTAACCGTGCGAGATAGAGCGATTTCGTCGAAATTTTCGACCCACAGGGTATCTAAGGAATGTAATATTTGCAATTTTCAAAAAAATTTCCCCTCCCCAAAAATGGCGGCCATTTTGAATTTTCGAATTTTTGCCAAAAATGGCAAAACACAAATTTGCTTCTATCTCCTTAACCGTGCGAGATAGAGCGATTTCGGCAAAATTTTCGACCCACAGGGGATCTAAGGAATGCAATCTTTGCAATTTTCCAAAAATTTTCCCCTCCCCAAAAATGGCGGCCATTTTGAATTTTCGAATTTTTGCCAAAAATGGCAAAACACTAATTTGCTTCTATCTCCTTAACCGTGCGAGATAGAGCGATTTCGGCAAAATTTTCGACGCACAGGGTATCTAAGCAATGCAATCTTTGCAATTTTCAAAATATTTTCCCCTCCCCAAAAATGGCGGCCATTTTGAATTTTCGAATTTTTGCCAAAAATGGCAAAACACAAATTTGCTTCTATCTCCTTAACCGTGCGAGATAGAGCGATTTCGTCGAAATTTTCGACCCACAGGGTATCTAAGGAATGTAATCTTTGCAATTTTCAAAAAATTTTCCCCTCCCCAAAAATGGCGGCCATTTTGAATTTTCGAATTTTTGCCAAAAATTGCAAAACACAAATTTGCTTCTATCTCCTTAACCGTGCGAGATAGAGCGATTTCGTCGAAATTTTCGACCCACAGGGTATCTAAGGAATGCAATCTTTGCAATTTTCCAAAAATTTTCCCCTCCCCAAAAATGGCGGCCATTTTGAATTTTCGAATTTTTGCCAAAAATGGCAAAACACAAATTTGCTTCTATCTCCTTAACCGTGCGAGATAGAGCGATTTCATCGAAATTTTCGACCCACAGGGTATCTAAGGAATGTAATATTTGCAATTTTCAAAAAATTTTCCCCTCCCCAAAAATGGCGGCCATTTTGAATTTTCGAATTTTTGCCAAAAATGGCAAAACACAAATTTGCTTCTATCTCCTTAACCGTGCGAGATAGAGCGATTTCGTCGAAATTTTCGACCCACAGGGTATCTAAGGAATGCAATCTTTGCAATTTTCCAAAAATTTTCCCCTCCCCAAAAATGGCGGCCATTTTGAATTTTCGAATTTTTGCCAAAAATGGCAAAACACAAATTTGCTTCTATCTCCTTAACCGTGCCAGATAGAGTGATTTCGTCAAAATTTTCGACCCACAGGGTATCTGAGCATTGTACTCTTGGTAATTTCTAAAAAATTTTCCCCTCCCCTAAAATGGCGGCCATTTTGAATTTTCAAATTTTTGCCAAAAATGGCAAAACACAAATTTGCTTCTATCTCCTTAACCATGCGAGATAGAGCGATTTCGTCGAAATTTTCAACCCACAGGGTATCTAAGGAATGTAATCTTTGCAATTTTCAAAAAATTTTCCCCTCCCCAAAAATGGCAGCCATTTTGAATTTTCGAATTTTTGCCCAAAATGGAAAAACACAAACTGGCCTTAACCGTGCAAAATAGAGTTATTTTGTTGAAATTTTCGACCCATAGGGTATCTAAGAAATGTACTCTTGGCAATTTTCAAAAAAATTTCCTTTTCCCAATAATGGCGGCCATTTTGAATTTTCAAATTTTTGCCAAAAATAGAAAAACAGGAATTGGCTTCTATCTTCTTAACCGTGCAAGATAGAGTGATTTCGTCAAAATTTTCAACCCAACCAATGCAAAAAGGCATGAAGCTGAAATAAATTACATCTACACTATCAAATATTTAAGCATCATTGATATATTTTACAAATGAAACAGGGTCTTGTAAGACTACTGTACAATTTGTGCAAAAGGTTCATGGGTGGACATTACACATGATAATGTGTGTTCTTCTATGCTATCCTGTTTCTATTCGCATCTACTATCAACAGGGCGGCCTATTTCTAGTTGGTCTTGTTTTCAAAAATTTTTGTCTCACCAAAAATGGTGGTGATTTTGAATTTTCGAAGTTTTTGCAAAACACAAAAATGCTTATATCTCGAAAACCGTGCTAGATGGAGTGAATTCAACAACATTTTTTACCTGCTGGATATCTCTGCAGAGTAGCCATGCCAATTTTCAAAATATTTTTGTCTCGCCAAATATAGCGGCCATTTTGAATTTTTTGCAAAAATTGCAAAACACAAAAATGCTTATATCTTGAAAACCGTGCTAGATAGAGCAGACTGCGCTGACTTTGGTTGCCACAACAGTACAAGGTTAGAAACGGAGCATTTTCTTAATACTTTAGCACTCACCTATATATCCTTTTCGGGACGCTTTGTTTTTGCTATGCAAAAACATTATCTTTTTTTTGCGAGCCATCCTCTAGTTCGTGTTCATTATGTACTTCAGTGGAGAGATCATAAGCTATTGAATTTGATATATTTTGAAAGTCATTATTCTTGAGGTCAAATTAAGCATGATTGCTAAGAAATATTTCTTTCTACAATTTTTCAACAAGATTCTCACATTTAGAAATTGTGGTGTTGTTACTCGCCAAGTCTGTTATAGGAGAGAGATTGTATCCTAAATGGTTGATATTCTGCATTGTATGCTTTCTAGCTTTCCACTTTAAGGCCAGGCCCTAGGTGCAAACACATAGTTTGTTTGTTGTTTATTAATCATATACATAGTATATATGTCGTGTACAAGTTGGGATTTTGTACAAGTTATAACTTGTACAAAATCTTGTACAAGTTGTAACTTGTACGGCTGAGTTGTACAAGTTATAACTTGTACAAAATCTTTTTCAAATTTTGTACAAGTTATAACTTGTACAGATTTTATGCTTCTAAAAAGCTTAACTTGTACAAATGAGTTGTACAAGTTAGGCCAATACACATTTTAATGGTTTTGAAGCTGTACAAGTAAGCTTTCAATAGTTTTGGGCTCCTATAAAGCCTGCCTTAATTAACTGATTGCATATAATTTAGGTGAACAAGTTTGGCCAATGGTTTTTTGATAATTTTCAAGCTCTAAAACTTCAAGTTCTATAAATAAGTTTGAATTTCCTTTTTCCAAATCTTAACAAGTAACAAGGATAATGTAAAGTTTAAAATATATTTAAAAGTACATCAATAACAATTGAATAAAGTAGTAGTGCAAGGTAACACAGGTTATAACTGATAAGGAAATTAGAAAGTTGAAAGAACTGAGTTACATTTCAGATACACAGTTTTGCACCAAAATCTAATCACTCATTTTAAACAGTGTGGATTTATACAGGTTGTACTTGAAAGACTTAAGAAACCTTTTGTTGGTTAAGATGGGTTAAATGGTGACTGTTTTTAACATTATTGTAATTGACTGACAAAAGGGACTTCTAGAGGCTGCCACACATTTTATAATCACTGTCAATGCAGAGTTGATGTAATTATAATTGCCTTACAATAGGGGCTTCTTAAGCCTCCCTGACTTTTTATTATTTTCAATCAAAGCTATAAGAGGACCTTCAATAACAGTAATTCACATGTGGCTTCCTTTGGCTTGGGGTCCTATCTGTGCATCCTTAAATCACAATTAACTGTTTTGCTTAGATAAAAAAATGCTTAGATGAAAAATACTAACTTAAAAAGTTTTTGCTAGGTTAAATGGAATACCAATATTAAAAGCTAATTTAATTTGAAATTTGAAATGTTCACAGCAAAAGTATAATAAAAACATACAGTCAAGACATAAAAAAGTTATCTATTTGAATCTTTCTGTATAAACTGATACAGAATTTGTCACTTTATTACAGTTTCCTCAAATAGAATACCTATATTAAAGCCTACTGAAATCTGTAATTTGAAAGGTTAAAAGCAAAAACATATTACCAAACATCAATGAAGAAGAGTGCTGTACAAGTTATAACTTGTACAGGCATAATTTTTGTACAAGTTATAACTTGTACAAAATTTGAAAAAGATTTTGTACAAGTTATAACTTGTACAACTCAGCCGTACAAGTTATAACTTGTACAAGATTTTGTACAAGTTATAACTTGTACAAAATCCCAACTTGTACACGACATATACAATTTACAATTTAATAACACAATAGAAAAAAAAATGTTAGGAAACAAATACCTATGACATGTATTAAGATTGTACAAGAGGAAACATTTTGAACATATTTACAATTCAATGTTATTTGTACTATTTTGCTCAACTTTTACACAAAAATATGTTAACATAAAGTCCACCTCAGCTTTTTGAAAACAAACGTCGGTTTGCCAAATGTGAAGTAAATCTTTTATTGAAGAAACATGAAATAAATCCTTATCACTCATGCTATTTATATTTCTCAAGCAACAGTTTCTTAGTTCTTTTAGGTCCATCAGTTCATTATCACAATTGTATGTGCTTTGAAAATAAACACTTTTTACTAAATTCCTATTCCTGCATACGACGGAGTTACTACCAGTACATAGTAACTGACCACACAGTTTAACCATTGGGTTTTCACATAATCTCACAAGTGGAAGCCCTGTATATTACCACTATACCTCTCCCCACTTATATTACAGACATAGTGTTACATGTTAAATCTTGTTTAGGATGGAGTGCGGGAGTTCCACAGGGATTCATTTGTGAGAGCAGTGTCTTCCAAAAGTATCCGCATGTTTTTGGAATGGTTTAGTGAGACACAGATGTTTGAGATGTTTGTCACTAATAAGATGGACAACCCGGGACATACTGAGGGTGAGTAGATGGGAAAGTCTGTCGTCTTTGTCTTTTATGTATTTATCATCACTTAGATCTGGTCACACAAAGGTTTAGTGTTTACTACCAATTAGATGTATAGTCCCAGTGTCATATTTTTAAAGGTACATATAAGCCCATGTGGGCTGGATAACACATTTTGTATTGTAATATGTATAAATTGTTATGTTACATGTCATTATAGTATATAAAATTTTATCTTCCACACAAAGCTACTTTCTTAAATATGTAAACATAATTTGGAAACAAAACTTGGCAAATTCATCAGTTTAAATTGAGATTCTGCATGAAATAATTTTAAAAAACATGACTTGTATTACCTATTTATAAGAAGACAACATTTGTGTTAAATATTTGCTCATTTAAAGAATCAAAGACAGCCCGGTGAGTCATTCTCCCACTGAGTTAAAATGAGCTTGTACATGGAATGATGTATCAATTTCGATTGATCATTGCCTAAAAATTGAAATGATATTGATGCCGAGAACTGTGTTCAGTTTGTAGTCTGTTTGACCAATCAGAACTGCTACTGGTGTACATTGGTTTACATGGTTTAATTTGTAGGTCTGTTTGAGCAGCGATTAGAAGACTACAGAGATGAAATGGACAAGTTAGGACCTAACGTGAAGCGCAATATTAAAGATGCTGGAAAGAGATTCATCAACTTCTTCAAAGAATCAGGTAACTGACTTGAGTTGAAATCTTTACCAAAGTCAGAGGTGGGCTTCCATATCCGTGTAAACAGCTAGGGCCATATGGTGCACGCTGTCAGCATTATCAGATTTAGTTATTAGCTGGAATCAAACTCATCATCACAGGGAGTGAGTTTGGCCTCATATGTCGAGTGTGACGAGGATAAATCTTGCGCATGCACAGATCGCGTATTCCAAGCTTGGAATATCTTCTTGGATTAAAGTAAACAAACGGCAATGAGGGAAACATTCAGTTTCAGTTTGTGCAATAATCAATGTGTAATAATTATAATAAAAATAATTATAGGTGTTCTTTTCTTTTTGTGCTACTAAGAATAATAAACATTACAAAAAACACTACCTGGTATTTATACTGGTGCTGGACCCTGCATTGTCAACACCACAATATTGAAATGATGAATACACCGGCCAGTAGTGGAGAGTACTCAGCGCTGATAAATTTTGGTGTCCCACGGAAGAATTCCAGTCATTTGACCTCACTTCTGCATGCGCCAACACACTCGACATACAAAGTCAAACTCACTCAAAGTGAGAGCCAGATGATTATTTATCAACTTAATAACTACTGAGGCTTCCAGCAATTTTCACCAGGCGTGTGCATGCGGCCATATAATGGCTTTGTTGGATGCTCATTCCAAATCCACGAGGTGTCGTGAGAAAGGGTTGGGCACAGACGATTGTGTACAGAATAAAGACTTTGAAATCTGTAACACCTTCACAGCAGAAAAAAAGAAACAACTGGCCACCCCAACCTACAGAGCGCAAAAGGAGCACCAGAAGAAGGCAAGCTCTCCACCGTTGTAGATCCATCTGATGTCACTGTTTTGCGGCAGATTGAGAGTGGGAAGGATAAAAGAAGTGATAGAGGTGAAGATACATTTTCTAAGAAGAAAAAGTCCTCTCACAAGTCCCGTAAGAAGACTTCCAAGGCTGGCAAATCAACAGACTTCAAGTAAGACCTGAAGAGTTTAGATGACAAGTGGTCAGAACGATTTACCCGGCTAGAAGCTATGTTCCTTGCCAAGAGCTTCACAGTACCGGTTGAACCGGTCCAGAAGAGTGATGTGGTTGTCACTGACAGACCTTTTATCCCTCCAGTGCAGAAGACTCCTGGTGCTATCGGTCAGATGAAAGCCACCCAGCCTGTTGATGGTCCCGGTCCATGTACTGCCACTCGGCCTGTTGAGGCTCCCTGTGCTTTGATAGCCACCCAGCTTGTTGAAACTCCCGGTGCGACTACAGTGATGCAGCCCACCGGCCAGGATGTTAGTGACCAGTTTGCTGCTGATAGACCAGAGGTTCAGCCTTCGATACAGCTAGCCAGACTCTGCCCAGTGCCAGTGGTAGGTGAGAGGTACAGCCCGCAGATTCTACTGGCCAACCTGTTGCTGTTAAGAAGAACTGGGTCACCTCTCTCACCGGTACTACTGCTCCTTGAGATGCACCGGACTCATATGGTGAACGTTTTAGTGACCATGCCTCACCTACTCACGTAGGTAAAGAGGGGGACATCTCTGACCTGGAGTGTGCCGGTCCAGATCATGAAGAGCTACTAGATGTGAACCAAGAGATTTGTGCTGAGCATTCAGTACCTGCCTCCCAGCCGGTTTCACAGAACACTCTGAGAAGATGGGAGCGGGCTGCACATGATCAGAGCTACATGTACAACCAAGCTGCTGGACTTTGCCGGTGTCTTAGAAGTCGAAGAATCCATGGTGTCACATCTCAAAGTGATTCAAGGTGACAAGTCCAAAGGCAAGTCTTCAAGCAAAGTACACCAAGCAGCAGAAGAGTTGGACTATCTGATCAC
The DNA here is from genome assembly GCA_964017235.1 of Sabellastarte sp. h YS-2021. Classification (NCBI taxonomy): domain Eukaryota; kingdom Metazoa; phylum Annelida; class Polychaeta; order Sabellida; family Sabellidae; genus Sabellastarte; species Sabellastarte sp. h YS-2021. The sequence goes on from OZ024934.1 coordinate 24,589,207, forward strand.
TTTCAAATGGAGCATCACACAGGCAATGGCCGGACCATGCAGAACTTGTTTTCATCAATGTGCCCAACCTCACACTTGCTTGCCAGGACCACTATATGGACTATCTGAAAGCCAGCATTAAGCAGGATACCCTCAGTGCTCTCAGAACTACGCCTCTCCATATGAGTGCCATGTTCCTGGACCATCTGATCTCCAAGGCACAGGAGGAAATATGCCCTCATGAGGACAAATGTTCTGCCAGACCTAGGCACAATAGATCTCAACATTTTCACCCTTACAATGAATCAAGTGGACAGCAACGGGAACCAGACCAGAAGTCTGGTCCACCTGCCTGGAAATAGGTGAAGAAACATGTTCAGAACAGGACAGGGAGAGGCAGTTGTTACTCCAGATCTACCTGTAGGGGTCAGATTGCACTAGTTTTGGAAAAAAAATGGCCAGCCCTGGGGGCCAGTCCAAAAGTTGTAACAGTCCTCAAGGAAGGCTACATTCTCCTCTTCAGGTTCCGGCCAAATTTGACAAGGTCACCCACCATCCTAAGCTGCTATGTAAATCCTCACAGGAACCTATACCTGTTGGAGGCATTGCATCAGCTTATGGACAAAAATGCAGTAGAACTGGTCACAACTCAGAAATCTCTAGGGTTTTACAACAGACTATTCCTGGTTCCCAAACCCAACAACCAGTGGAGACCTAAATTAGACCTCAGTACCCTGAACAAGTTTTTAAAGACAGAGTCATTCAAAATGGAGACACCAGAGACAATAAGAACCTTCATACAGGCAGGGAAGTGGGTTACCGTGATAGATTTCAAAGACACATACTTCCACATACCAATTCAAAGTCAATCCAGGAAGTACATGTGGTTTCACATCCAGGGTCAGTCCTTCCAATTCAAAGCACTCCCATTTGGTCTGTCCACAGCACCCATGGAGTTCACGATAGTGGTGAAAGAGATCAAACTGATTGCACTACAAAAGGGTATAAGGATCCACTAGTACCAAGACGACTAGTTGGTCAGAGCCAGATCCCACCAAACTTGTCCCCAGCATACACAAACTCTAGTAGCTATATGTCAGGAGTTAGGTTGATTGGTCAACTTGGAGAAATCAGAACTGGACCTCAAACAAGTCTTCATCTTCATAGGTTACCAGTTCAATCTGAAAGAGGACAAGGTTAGACCCATCTTAGAGCGTTGGCAGACCTTGAATGCAAAGATAAGAGATCTAATGATCCAGCTCGGTCCAGCAGCTGATGTCCCTGATAGGGTTAAATACAGCCACAGAGAAGCAGTCCACCTAGGTCGACATGAGACCCATGCAGTGGCACTTGAAAAACATTGGAGGGTACCAGAGACACTAGAAAAGGTGATATCTATCCCAAGATCACTGTATCCCCATCGAAAATGGTGGCTGGAGAAAGACAATGTGCTTTAAGGTCAACTATTACACCCACTAAAACATGCTCTGCAAATCTTTACTGACTCATCAAAAGAAGGGTGGGGCGTTCACTTAAACAAGCACACTGCAAGGGGAACCTGGTCCCTTCCAGAAAGGAAGTTACACATAAACTATCTGGAACTAAAGGTGGTCTATCTGGCCCTAAAAGTGTTTGAGGACCTCTGCTTGAACAACATAGTCCTCATAACTACAGACACCACCACAGTGGTTGCCTAAATAAACAAGGAGGTGGGGGATGAATTCGGGTCCTCTGTGTGCCGTTCTGTGGCGAATCCTGACCTGGTGTTCCAGAAAACAGGTTACTCTCAAAGCTCGACACTTTCCTGGCCGGTTGAAAGTGACAGCAGACAAACCAGGTCTTCCAAGCAATATGCTGCCGGTGGCACCAGCCTCAAGTGAACCTGTTTGGCACCAGATTCAACAATGAACTGCCACAATTTGTTTCACCAGTACCAGACCCCCTTGCTTGGGCAATGGATGCACTCAGCCTGCCCTGGGAGGATCTGGACCATAATGCCTTCCCACCAGTAGCCAATTTTTGCAAAGTGGTGGAGAAGTTACAGGACTACCCATGCAGCAGAATCATCCTGATTGCTCCAGGGTGGCCCAACATGCCTTGGTTTGGGGACCTAGTGTCGAGCCAGATCCCATTGTGCCTGCCCAATCTGTTGACTCAGCTGTTCAACCAGATCCTTCACGGGAGTATGGCAAACCTGAATCTTAATGCCTGGCTCCTAGAGCCTCAGCTATCAAGGACCAGGGCTTTCCTGAGGCAGTGGCAGCACAAATTGAGGCTCCTCACAGAGTCTCAATCAGATCAGTCTATGAGGCAAAGTGGACCATTTTTACAAAGTGGTGCCTCAGTAATCAGTTGGACTTTGGGGCACCAGCTATAAAGTCGGGGCACTTACTGCTGTACCTGTTCCAGCACAGAAAGTTGCAGCCAAGTACCTTTGATGGCTAAAGGTCAGCCATTGCAGACAAACTGGGAAATTCACCCATTAATATCAGCAAAGATGAGAATCTCACTCGTCTCTTGGATAGCTTCCACAGAAACAGACCCAGGGGAATTCCCTCTTGGAAAAAATAAAAAAAATCATCAAAAAGAAACTGTGACGTGCTTCCTTTGGGAGGTTTATTTTTCGCTCTGGGACTGAACTCCTACTTCTCTTCCCCTACCTCAGAGCATGCCTGTACAAAAGGGGGGGGGGGGGGGCAACGTCGGTTACTGCCGGTGACCAGGTCACTGGTACCCAACCTTAGGACCTTTGAAATTCTGGTTTGGGTCAATTTGACCTTAAAATTTGAGTTCACTTGAAGTCCCTAGTAACTTACCCTCCTACCAAGCGCTAGTTATTCAGCAATTGTCCATTGGATAGGATGTATTAACGCAATAAAATTGCAAATTTACTAACTAACTTAAATTTTTATATGTTAAAAACAACCGACCTCACTATCAGCTTACTAGGGGTCTAAACAGGTTTAGACAATGAAAAAGATGCTATGACATCACACTGTCTAGGCAGGAATGCAGTACAATGCGCCACCTGGCGAATGCACACTGGATGAACGATCCTGCCGGTGGATAACACAGGACAGTTTTTTCTGTCATTTGGCCGGGCCTGTTGCACCGAACTGTATAGCAATTGTCCATTGGGTAGGGTATTAACTTATAAAACTTTAATTTACTTATTAAAAATTTGCAATTTACTGTGTAAGTCACATTTCATGCCATAATCAAATGTCAAGTATTTGTTTTCACTTGTTTCAGGTGGAAAAATTAAGAAAGTTTTTGACTGACCAGCAGGTAAAAACCAAGTCAGCAGTGCCAAAGAATTCAGTCTCAATATGTATGCAAGAACTCACCCGGTCAATATAAAAGTGCGATAGGATATAAAACAGTATTAGTGGTGTGACATCACAAAAACTGATTGATATATATTATGCTGTATAAAGTGTCTTATTTATGAGTTAGTGATTAGTTGCATTTAATGTGTGTTAGACATTTGTTTGTGTAGCTGTTAAAATAAAATGTGAACAAGAGTATGCTTCTAACTTGTACTAACAAACATGAGGCAGCGTTTATATTGGGGTTAGAAAAAGTTCATAGTGCCCCATTCATTTGTTGTGTATGTATCTAGTTGCTATATTTTTGCAGCAAGACAGAAAGAATTTGTAATATTTGGCTTGTGGGTGTGACTTGCATTTATGTTTTTGTTTTAATTTCTAATTTTAATGACACGTCTGCGTCAGTGAATCTGATAGGTCGAGAAGAAAAACACTTTGGATTATAACTGCGTGTAATAGTCCACCTAATTATCGCCCATAGAGCAGTGTCATTTAAAAGCAAATTTAAACATAATTCAACCCTTGCCACATTAGAATAATATTAATCTATCGCTGGTTGGACAGTAGGCAGAATAAGATGCACTCAGAAAGAACGGAACATTCAATGCAATGCTGCCTGACACAAAGTAATAACTTATAAAAATATAAAATATTTTTAAATTAAAAATGTAAATCTCAATTTCTTTCTTTTTTTTTTTTTTATGCATTTCTGCATAATATCTGCCTGGTGATGGATTATTTCTAAAATGAAATCAATGATGAATGAAATCAAAATTTTAATACTAAATCCTAAACTTGATCTAAAATTTATGCTCAGTCATGCTTGTTGGAGCTTCCAGATGAAACAAAAATTGGTCAATACATATTTACAAACCGGATCCACAAGCTGAGCACAGTAGGAAGCAGTCCTGTTTCTTTACATTTTGAATTCTTACTGCATACCTCACCCACAAGCTGAATACTGCATCCGTACAGATGGAGACCACATTTTGTTGGTGAAAATAAAGTACAATCATGTTTTCATCATATTTTGAATATTGTACATTTCTAGAGGGCATTGTGAGCATTGTGGCATGTGTACCTCATAACCTATGCAAAGCAAGTGATAAAACTGAAGCACAGTTATTTTACAGCAAACACTGCAGAGTGAATGAAGAGTTTTGGTTCTAGTCATACTGGACTTCCACTTTCACAGCTTTATGCGTGCTATTTGTTATCTCTGTGCTTAAAACGTTGTTGAGATGAATCTCAAAAGGCCAGGATGACAAATAATACTGAATTAAAAGAAAACTTACTTCTGCTGTTAATAGACTTCTATATGACAGGAATTTCTTTATCAACAGTTCAAATAATGATTTGACTGAACATACAATTAGTTCAAATAATATCTTGACATTTTATTTTTAAAACATAAATAATGTATATCTGAAAATCTTATACCTTTGTGTTATGAATTGTTACTTTATTTTTTATTTTTTTGATGTTCTATGTAGCAGCTACGACACAAGAGTGACTAATATCTTAGCTAAATTCTGTGAATGCTAAATAGATAATAGACAAATACATTTCTATAGCAATGATTTCAGAATTGTTCTGTTCATTAGCTCTTTGGCAATATTTAAAATCAAGTCAAATATTAATTGGAATTGTGCAATCAGGTATTCAAATAAAATACAGTTATATTCCATAAGCTTTTTTGAAGAAATATTTAAATTATTTCATATGGATACAGTTATATTCCGTAAGCTGTTTTGAAGAGATATGTCTTTATTTAAATTATTTCATATGGATACAGTTGACTGAAGAACTGAAAGGGAGGATTAGGTGATCATTGTGATAAAACAGGTACATGAAAAAGATGAAACCTCTGTACAGAATTAAATTGTAAGGTTTCTTAATGTAGAATACGATGAATTTGCATGCCCCATGCTTACAGAAATTTAACGTTGTAATAGCTTATGAAAATATGCATTCATACATGTGTAAGTATGGTGAGTTGATATAGTCAAACTAGGTTCAGACATGAGTTGAGAAGAGTTGAAGCAAAGTAAAGTTGATTCATTTGAATCCAGGAAGAGTATCCACAGTGCTTAAGTTAGCCTGTTTAGGTCCTGTATACAACTGAGTAACAGTAAAGCTTTAACAAGGTCTCTTGTATATACAAAAGTTGTTTGGATAAAATTATATTTCCAGTGTTAAAGGCCGTACTATACCCAAGTCTGGTATAAGGTTTTATACCATGAAATGCAACATTTTCAGGGATTGTATACTTAAAACTTGATAATCATGCAATTCTATACAGTTAAATCATTATTGGTTTGAACAAAATGCAACTGGTTCAGTGATAGTTTACCTAATTTGAATTGATAATCTGGCAGTAATCGCTTATACTGGACTTTGTCTCAATTGTGAACAGTTATTTATTGACATTAACCATCAAGTTAAATAAATAGGCGCCCAAAGCAATGCAGATCTTGAGTGTTCGTGTTATCCCTAATGTAACTCCATCCTTTTCAACTGAGGTGAACTCTGCAGTCTGAATATTAGGTAACTGTGATATGCAGCTTAATTAGTTATTGTTTAGCCATGTAGTTTAGGTTGTTTGCAAATATTTGTAAACTTGGCAGAAGAGATTGTGTTTTTTCGTAATAGAAATTTTTTGGAAGAATAATACTGCTTTAAATTGTTAGTTGAATAAAATATGTTGTGTATGTTACTATCTCTGAGGTAGACTGTTTCCTTTTTTTTCTCAGAAATTGTCCAATATTTAACTTTCTGTCATAAAACTTTTCAATAGAAGCGTTAATCAGTTTATGGGTCTAATTTTGGTTAATTTTCAACTTTGAACCTCAATAGCACAAAGACTATTTTATATATTTTTAACGTTAATAGCTTAACTAATAGGTATGCTGTCCCTTTATCACAGTACCAAATATCATTTCCCTAGTATTTATGGAAATATTAAAAATATTACTTTTTCTGTCTCTAACTGATGAAAACCCTTGAATCAGTTTATGGGTTTATTTTGAAAAAAAAGGTAAACAATGAATGAATACTTCAATTGTTTGAAGTGTACCACATAGGGTATTATTATGTGTGGTCAGTAATCAAATAATGAGCCTGTTTGGTGGAATTATTATGGTCAGTTCATGGGTTTAATTTTCGTGACTTTTTTAGTTCAACCTCAATATCGCGTACATTTTTTCATTAATTTTCGCGTTGATAGCTCGGATGTCATCCCTTTATCATTGTACCAGATATAATTTTCCAAATATTTGTAGAAATATTAAACACATTGTTTTCTTTTGTCTCTAATTGGTAAAAACCCTGTGATCAGAGTAAGGGTCTATTTTTAAACAAAAAAATGTCCCGCTTGACTGATTACTTCAGAGATTTACTGTATATGCACTGTTACTTGTGGTCACTGAGGAGTGACCAAATTATTATTTCAAATTGTCCAAATGTAGATACTGTTTTCACCCATGGCATCGAGTCATGTGGACAGGTGGATGGGTGGGAGGGCAGGTGGTCAGGGGTAAGTATCTTGTCTGGCCTGTATCTCAGAATCCGTTAGGTATAGAATGTTGATACTTGGTAGGAATTTTGGTTGGGGTGACCTTAGTCTGACCTTTGACCTTGACTCTGTCAGAATGTTTTCTAGAGTAATATTTGAAACCTAATTCTCTTATAACAATGATATATGGATTGTTGAAACTGTTATTACCTCCAACAAGGAGGTATTATTTTCATGACTGTCTGCTTGTTTGTTTGTCTCTGTGTTAGCAAGATTACACAAATACTAGAGCTGAAAGGGATATTCGCATTATTCGTTTTCCGGTCCGCATTTTCCGGATTCGACTTCATCATAAGCAAACAAGTACTAGTATTCGGTATGAATATGGAAATTAGGCTTGGTATATGTAAATATTGCAAATAACACTCATTCTGTCTAATGTTTTACTAATAATACTGAGCAAAAAGTGAACTTACTTGTTTTTCTTCCAGTGGTTGACTGAAAACCTAAATGTCCGTGATTTTACCTAAATTTTGGAACATACTAAAACTATATGACGAATTTCCGGAAAATATCGGAAAATATATAACAAATATTCGACCGCTATTTTGGTCTCCTCTTTCAGCTCTAACAAATACCACTCCTTGGATCTTCCTGACAAAAAAATCAGATGTGTCCAACTTAAATCCTGTTAGAATTTTAGAGTGATCTGGATCATCATTTAGATATAAAACAAATAACCTGGATTTACCCATTCACTTATTGTTACATGCCTTGGCAGAGGTATGCGCTCCCCAAGAGCTTATATGTAATTTTACCTAATCCTGTTATTTCCATTGGCAGCCATACTTCAGTTAATAAATTTTGCAGCGTCATAACTTTCCTAATTAATGATTTGATCTTGCTAAAGTATTGAGTTGCCTTGTTTTGATACTTTGCAAACATTTTATCTCTCGTGGGTGTCATTTGTCTTGCACCTTTATAAAGCTTACAATTAAGTACTATATGTAATGGTGTGCAATGCTATTTCCCAGGGCTGTTAAATTTAATTAAGAGTGATGAATAGAAAATTTAAAAAATAAATAAAAATAATAAACACCCTATACTTAAATATGTGTTTACATTTGTAAATATACATGAAAAACAAAGTTTTTATAACTGAAATACTTGAAGACACACCATTATACAACTGACTTGGCCAAAATAGGCTCACAATTTGGACACTGTCCTAGGGTTACAGTCTATATTTGGTGAACTTGAAACAGCTAGGGGTTCAGTCAAGTGTGACGTTTTTTTCCAAATAGAGCCATAAACTGATACTAGTGTAGGACGTAAGCCCCCCCTGACAAAAGCCCCCCCTGGACTACCTGGGGAGGGCAAAAGCCCCCCCTGACCAAAGCCCCCCCCCCCCCCCCCCCTCCTTTGGTAGGACCAAAGCCCCCACTTCCAATGAAATTGGGGTTTTGATCAATTAGAGACAGAAAAAGTAATATTTTAAATATTTGCATAAATATTAATTGATTAATATTTAGCACAGTAATAAAGGGATAACACCTATTATTCGAGGTATTAACATTAAAAGTATACAAAATACTCGGTGTTTTTGAGGTTCAAAGTAAAAAATTCACCAAAATTAGACCCATAAACTGATTAACGCTTCTACCATAGTTTTACCTGTTGTAGTGAATGTGTTGACTCCATTGGTTCACACTTGTTTTATCTGTTGTAGTGAATGTGTTGACTCCATTGGTTCACATTTGTTTTATCTGTTGTAGTGAATGTGTTGACTCCATTGGTTTACACTTGTTTTACCTGTTGTAGTGAATGTGTTGACTCCATTGGTTCACACTTGTTTTACCTGTTGTAGTGAATGTGTTGACTCCATTGGTTTACACTTGTTTTACCTGTTGTAGTGAATGTGTTCACTCCATTGGTTCACACTTGTTTTACCTGATGTAGTGAATGTGTTCACGCCAGGGATTTACAATTGTTTTACCTGATGTGGTGAATACAGAAGCCACTCAAGTGGCTTAAAGTTGCTTAACCTGATGAAGTGAATATGTTCACTCCTTTTGTTACAGTTGTCACTTGTTGTATGACGTATAGCTTGAATGTTAAGTGCTTAACATGTTGTGATGTTTGTCTTTGTAAATCAGTCAGATATAAATATGTAATAACAAAATGTTTTCCAAGTTCTGTGATTTCTCAAATGTTTCTCTCAGGCATTTGTAATTCTCTTATGTTTGTATCCTCTAAGGCTCTAAAGCTTTGTATGTTTGTTATTTTTTTTGTGTGTAGAGTTAGAAATCTAAAATTTGCCATGAATCTAAAATTCGCCACCTCTAAAACCTTAGTTAATTTTATGAAGAAAATGATGTTTTGTCCAAAAATTGGTATTTTTCAGTTCAAAAAGCCTTAATGTACTATACAGTCAACAAATCTAATCACAATTCATTTATTTTATTAGTATTTTCACATGTGGCGAATTTCAGATATGTGGCGAATTTTAGATTTCTTACTCTATGTGTGTGTCAGCTTACAAGGTTGTTAAAATATTGTCTTAATATTGTGTAAAAGGCATTTCATTTACTTCTTTTCTCTGGACAGCCCCTACGGGCAAATAATCTGACAGAACAATTTCACAGATTTTCAAGTGGAAATAAAATTCACCAGCAATAATTTTCAGTAATGGTCAGAGATTAATGCAGAGATAACGCAATCAGAATAATTTAATTTTCGCTAACAAACACGTACAGTATGTAAAACAGTTAAAATTAATGCCCAGTGAAACTTTCCACTGCAACAGTATGTGTAGAATGATAGTTCAGAGCAGTTCTCTCACACTCCTCTTTGCTTTGGGGTTCAAAACCAGTACATGCAAATACGTGGGGACGCACTTAGATCCTGTCTTGATAAGACCTTATCTATTGCAACGGATATAGAAAACACCCCATACTTTGATAGAGTTTCTCTTTGTCTTGAGTTTTTGCCTTGTGCACTATTTTGAATTCATGATGCATTTGTTCATTCTATCAGCTGAGTCAGTGCTCATGGATGTGTTTTTATTGTTTGTTGTTTCTGTTAAAGCACAAAGGACCATATTGATTTTATGGCACATAAAATTTTTTGTTATATGCTTGTTTATCCAAGTGTATCACATCAATGTTTGTGCACATGTGTATGTGTAATAGTGCACTGTGTATGTATGCATGTATGTGTTGTTCTATAGAATAAATGTCCTGTATGTGTGTATGTAACAATGAGTAAAATAATCAAGTAATACTGTTTCCTTCACTGAAACTTGAAATTAAAAGTACATTTGAAGGTGATTAACGTTACACTTTATCAAAACCGATCAAACAGATCAACAGGTGTATCATGTGACATTTAAACTCCCATGACAGGTTTAATGGAACCTCTTTTATGTGAAATTCAGTTGAGTGTTCAGTTATATGAACATGATTGTGTTTTCCCAATTATATTACTTTCCTAATGTTTTACACAATCAGACCTTTTCTGTTTTATCAATCTTGTATGATTCAAACAAAATGTCAATCTCCAGGATATTCATACAATTCATGGTCTGCTGTAGTTGGCAGACTGTCCCGATGATAAATATTCCTTTTGGTATTTAATAATGAAAAAGTCACTGATCATGACAATGTTGTAATTTATTTTAATTTGTTTTCAGTTGAATTTTCAACTGCTAATATTTATATGCCATATATTCTTCAGATTTAAGACACACATTTGCATTATCAGTATTTTTGATTTCACATTTAAAGTAGACATATAGTGGCTTATTTACAGAACCCTGTGTTATTATTACAAAAATTCTCAGTACTTATTATCGTGACATTTTGTGTAACAGCAGTGTGAAATATCTTCTATGTTTGGATCTATTTTTGTATTTTACCAACAAAAAGTGTTGTATTTTGCTGTTGGGACAGCATACCTAGTGTACTGTTAAAATGGCTTGTTTTGGTTGTACTTACAGAGAGTTTTAATATGAGTGAAGTCTCACAAATGTTGAGATCCAAATCTCAATTTAACTATGACTGTTAATCACAAAGTTAAATATTCCACTTGTAGATCACCCGTCTTCACTTTAAGGATTCAGTTTTGGAATAAATTTTGAACATACTCCTTTTCTATCCTTTGTATATTGTATCATTAAATGTAAACTGGATAGTTTTTACATACACTTCATCTATAAATACACTGAAATATGGTGACCTCTGTTAAGTAAAATGTATATGGATCAGAAGAATACTTGACTTCACCAGACATTATGGATAGCTTGGTAGATTTCAATAGAAAGGACCTTCCAAGGACTTGATAGTTACTTCTCCTGTAATGAGAATTCTACTTTTGTGTTGACTGAATACATTACTATTGTAGTGAACTGTATCGGTTGAAATGCTTGTACTAGTTCCAGTTGTTGTACAGTAATATTTGTCAGCAGTCCCTTGTTTCCATTACTGGTGTTTCAGGAACTCTAGGACTCTTAAATGTGTCCACAAGTTGTTCCAGACACACTTTTATCACATGATTTACATTGACTGTGGTTTTTCACCTTTCTCAGAAAATAGTGCCAAAGAAGAAGTGAATGCTTTCTGTAGTGTATATCAATCTATTTTTGAAACAAAAAATTCATGTTTATGTCATCAGTGATGTGTTATTATAGTAGTTTATCTGTAAAGGGAACTAGATGCATTGTTTTATGATTAAGCTTTTCTTTAATAATTGTAAAATACAATGAAATATACTGTATCTCCAAAGTGAAGGGTTATATTTTTATAGGTTCATTAGACCTGGTGGGTAATAAATTATGTATTACTACGAGTAGTTTTTAAAATTTTCCTTCTCGTTATTCGGTTGTTTTGTGAATAATTATTTGAACCTCGAAATAAAGGAAACAATCTCTGACACTTTAATTGCTGGTCATATGCTATTGCATTAATGGGTATTTGTACTGGGCGTTAATATTTCCAATTTTGGTTACTAAGATTGGATAGAGAGAACTCTCAAGCAGAGTTTTAAAAGTACCAGTTATACAGGATCTCTTTTCAGCACATGTATTCGTTAAGCAGATCTGATTGAAAGTTTAATTCTAAACAAAGTCAGCTTCTGGTGTACCAGTGTTCCAATATGGTAATCAATTAAGCATGAGATAGGTCACATCCTGTGTTTTAAACTTGCACAGACATAAAATTAACAAAGGCTAGTTGAAGTGATCTTTGCATTTTACTTATGAATAATAAACTTGCAGAAGTGTCCGCACATGTGAAAAAAACATACACACTTTATATTATGTCAATATAACATTGATGCATTGATGTTTAATTAAAGGTAGAGTTTTTTTTATTGTCACAACGTTTGACATTTCTAGTCAGTTACACAGTGACACATATACAATAAAAGTGTAAGTGATACCAAGAGAGCAGGAGTTAAAACAGTGTACAATCTGTCTAGTATAATAATATGACTGCAATACTACATTGTCACATTTCAATGTTAGTACAAGGTTCTCGTGTCTTTTTTACCGTGTGGGAATTGTCACACAGTTATGACTCGTACCATTTCAAATAGTGCTTCTCGCGGTTATTTGTATGCATTGTTTTATAGTCTTCTAATCTCTGTTTACATATTTCTTGCCTTATATTAGTAAATTAAATTCACCATATCTCAAATTGTATCATGTATGAAATAAATTGATAAATACTCTCCTATCTTTTATCCCTGCCACTCCCATTGGTTTCCTTAGTTATTTTATATTTCAAAATTTTAAAGATTACAGAACAAAAGTTGAAATATAAAGGGGCTGTATTCTACAACAATACTTAGATCATTTCGAACTTAGATCTTAAGTATTTCTTAGATATCAAGTAAGAAATTATGAAACTGAACATTCCTGGTTTTTTTTCATGAATACATAGTCCAAGAAAAATTTAATTGAAAACCTTCCCTTACTTAGATCTAAGGTCACCTTATCTAAGTATTGTTGTAGGATATAGCCCCCGGTCTGTGCCATTTTTAATGTGAATAAAATGCAAACTTTTTGTGAGGTCACTTCCAGACTTCTCATGTGTTGCAAAAAGTTGATATTTTGCCCTCGATGTGAATTTAATACAAGCAGATTCTGATGTACAATAAAGCCCAGTCAAGTGGTGAATGAGTATTCAAAATCACTAATCCTCAACTAAAGTAAATTTGAAATAAATATTCTAGCATATACTTATAACTCTCCTCTTTAAGAAAAGTTATTGGTTCAAGGCCATGTAGGATGGTAATACCTACAAGCCCCAATTACTGGCCCTGTAGTTTTGCAGTGTAAAAACCAGTTCAAAGAATTGATGTCTTTAGTGCCAAGCTACTCAATGTGCTGTCAAATTACTGGGAAATGAAGTACACTGTGGAGTACAGTATTGATATAATTTTTTTACTTGGAAAAATTAAAACATTCACAACAGATTGTTTGTGGTAGGATTTAACTATGTACAAGAAGTGAAAGTCAAGGAAAATAGACAGGAAAGATAATTCAACTATGGAAAATTGATTGAAAGATATCTTTACACATACATGAGCGATCTTCACTTTTTTTTTTGTTTTTACAGACTTTTTACAGACTAAAATGAACAATGGTCAATGTAGCTACTTTGAGTAAATTGCTTATAACTGCACTTTTCTGTAATATAGGTTGTTCTGCGTGACTTTCTCTGAACCAACAAGGTGCATACTTTTCCAGAAGTCTATCTCAAAAGCTAAGTAATAGCTATCTCCAGTTTTTAAGACTGTCTGAAATAGGTAAATAGCTTTTATTTTTTTTCTGTTCATTTAATTTTGTTCCTCAAATATTTTGTTGAGATACTTTACATGCACTGTTTCATGAGGAAATTTGAAAGCTCCAGCCCCACAGCTAAATGTACAGTTACTTTCATGCTGTGCACCTACTTTTTGGTGTATTGTGTCATGGCAAATTTTCACAGCTGTAGTTCCATAGTTAACATAATAATAGCTACTTTGATGTCAGTTTCATCCTTGGTCCCCTCCTTCAAGGTCAAATGTGGTCCTTGATACTTAAGCCCTGGTTCCATATTCAAGGACTGCTGGGACGGAATCCCAAATTCAAAAGTCGGTGTGGACTGTGAAAATGATCAAAAACTCCACAAAATAGCATCAGAGATACCCGTACCCCATAGCTTGGGGAAATAGCATTAGACACCTTTAGAAAAAGATCATGCAGTGTGAGTTATGCAAAGATGCAGGGTAAATAACATTTAACAGAGATAAAATGTATGTAAAGACAAAGTATCAAAACGACAATTCAATAACTAACTGACCGCATTAATTAGTAAACTAAACGTTATGAAAGTTATAAAAATTTATAAATTGATGTAAAGCTGAGATAGTACAATAAGATAAAGGTACATAATATTATTATAATCGGCTGCAGCAATCCATATATCTTTGTGAAAAGAGAAATATATCTCGCACATGGCAGTATAAAACATTTTGGCAGAGCCAAGCTCAAATGTGACTCCAAGGTCAAAGCTAACCCCAAGGTCACACCATGAAGTTGCACAACTACATTCTGCAAAAATATCAAAACAAAGTATCAATTTCAGTTACACTTTCTGAGATTTATTGCACATAAAATTTAAACAGTCAGGGTTAGTACAACAAGGCCGAAGGTAACATTAAGCTCACATGATGATGCACACCTACACCCGCCAACCAATGTCCGTACCAAATATCAACTTCCTACACCTCCTGGTTTTTAAGATATAGTCCAGACAAGATTTTTATGTCCGGGGGGAAAAATTAAGATCACACCATGACTTTGCACACCAACATCCCAAACAGTCTCACCTTCCTATGGTTTCCAAGATATAGCCTGGAGAATGATTTTAAGGTCAAGGTCACAGTGGCAAGATCAAAGTCAGATCAAGATCACAACAGGACACTGCATACCTACACCCATCAACCAATGTCCCTACAAAGTAGTATCAACTTTCTACACCTTATGGTTTACAAGATATAGCTCAAACAAGATTTTTAAAGGTCATTACTGTGGTAAGATCAAAGGTTAAATCAAGGTTACACCATAATTTGCACACCTACAACCCCCAACCAATGTCCCTACAAAGTACCAACTTCCTACACCAGAGCATGGTCAAATCAAGGTAACATCATAATACTGCACAAGTACACCCCCAACTAATGTTCCTACCACATATGAACATTCCACATCTCACAACTTCTGAGAAACTGCCCGGATAAGAATTTTCCCTCCACCTGGCCAACCACCCACCCACCTAGACACCATGGGTGAAAACAATACCAATGTCCAATATTTTGTTCTTTTCTTTTGACTTAGAAATGTGTCTCCTTATAATGTCATATAAAGAGTGAAATATATGCAACAAACACACTCAAGCATAAGGAAGAAGAAACTACACAGAAGTCAGATAGAACAAGCTCCACCCCAGTGGCTCAGAGAGCATTAGCAAAGAAGGGATCACCCTTCCACTGGGTACACCCATGGATTAAAAGGAGAGAGCAAGGGATGTTGCACATCATTATGCCCACAGTTGAGGACTTTAGATGAACATGCATGCAGAAATTTCCTCAGGATGATCCCTGAAGCTAAAAATGAAATTAAAGACAGAATTGAACTCCATAGCAACATAGTTCTGATAGTCTTTAAATACTGTGTCCTACGTTAATGATTATAGATATCTGCTTTTCTGTTTGGTGTCTTTTAATGGAGATTAAGCACTATAAAACACTATTAGAATTGGGTTCAGCCTTGCAGAAATCTTAACACAACTGCCAAATGGCGAATGTTATAGTTCTCTCCTGTTTATTTTGAGTGCAAGTCCAGCATCACCAAGCTTGTACCATCAGGATGAGAGGCAATTCTAAGTGTATTTCAAGATGAATACCTCTGCTGTTCTATCACCCCTGAGGATTTTTAAGAAACTGGAGG
This sequence comes from Sabellastarte sp. h YS-2021, assembly GCA_964017235.1. Taxonomy (NCBI): domain Eukaryota; kingdom Metazoa; phylum Annelida; class Polychaeta; order Sabellida; family Sabellidae; genus Sabellastarte; species Sabellastarte sp. h YS-2021. The sequence goes on from OZ024934.1 coordinate 24,605,021, forward strand.
TTTTCAGGACCAAATGGGTCCATAGATAGAAAGCAGGTAGCCATAAAGAAACCACACCATGCAGGCAGCAAATACTTTAATTATAGAAGTATTTTGCTCCATTAGCTGTTGGCCATGGTGGATGGGGACTTGAAATTCATTTGGGTTGCTCTTGGCTTAACCAGATCATGCTCAGACTCAGTAAACATTTTTAAGTTTTGCAAACATTTGATGGGAAACGTTTGACAAAGGTTAAACAAGAGGAGAGTGCCCGTGAACGGGCACTGTGTCAGCTGACTTGAGTGTTTTTGATTTGTGAAGGTGATTAGAGGACAGAATAATTATCAGGAAAAGGGCTGTACAGAAATACAGTAAATGGTAACTGAACAGCAAGTTCGAAAGAAATTCCGAAGCTGACAGAAGAAAAGGATAAAAAAGTTTTGCCCTGTAAATGGTATTATGAAGGAAAATAACAAGGTAATTGTTTAAGTGTAAAAATAGGTTAAAACATATTTAAAGAAATACTACAAATGCAATATCCTCGTTCGACCTTGAAGAAGGGGTCCAAGGTCAAATCTAACCACACAAATACATTCCCAGCCCATGATTTCCTATGGTTTACCATTCCAAACCTCTAGGACCAATTATAAATGAGTTATAAGCACTTTTAAGCTTGGCTGTCCTCATTTGACCTTGAAGGAGGGGTCCAAAGGTCAAATCTGACCATACAAAAAGATTCCGAGCCAATGATTTCCTATGGGATGGTTTACCATCCCAAATCTCTGTCACCAATAATAAGCGAGTTGTAGGCACTTTCAATTTTCGCTATCCTCATTTGACCTTGAAGGAGGGTTCCAAGGTCAAATCGGACCATATCAACAGATTCACAGCCCATGATTTCCTGTCTGTTTACCATCCCAAACCTCTGGGACCAATAATAAGCGAGTTATAAGCACTTTTAAGTTTGGCTATCCTTGTTTGACCTTGAAGGAGGGGTCATTGAAGGTCAAATCTGACCACACCAAAAGATTCCCACCCCATGATTTCCTATAGGTTGGTTTATCATCCCAAACCTCTAGGATCAATAATAAGGGAGATATAAGCACTTTTCATGACTGACAAAAAACACCTGTGGCGGCCATCTTGTTTCTCAAAATGAGGCCAAAAATATTCCCAGACAACATTTTATGGTTATTAATATATACTGCAAACTTAAGAAAGCTAGCTATAATATTTTTTTTCATCAGAGCAGTAATGGTGAAATCTCTCTCTACACACTGCGGCTATCCAGTGGATACAATGATTTACTCAACAGTGAGAACCTGAAAGTAGCTATTGCTCAGCTATGCCATGACATAGAGGTCTGCAATTTCACTATGTTATAGCTGACCAAAAATTCTCTGAATAACATATTTAACAAATTACTCTAAATGTAATAGTTTTCAAGTTACAACTGATGTACTCAACAGTGAGAACCTCAAAGGAACTATTTCTCAGCTATGCAATGAGCTATATGTCTGAAATTTTACTATGTTATAGCTAACCCAAAAGTAGGTGAACAACATATTTAAGCAAACTACTGTAAATGCAATAGTTTTCAAGCTACAACTGATTTACTCAATAGTGAGAACCTGAAAATAGCTATTGCTCCGCTATGCCATGAACTATAGGTCTGTAATTTCACTATGTTATAGCTGACCCAAAAGTAGGTGAACAATATATTTTAACAAAATACTCCAAATGCAATATTTTTCAAGTTATAGCTGATTTACTCAACAGTCAGTACCTGAGAATAGCTATTGCTCAGTTGTGCCATGAGCTATAGGTCTATAATTTCACTATGTTATAGCTGACCCAAAAGTAGCTGAATAACATATTTGCACAAATTTCTGTAAATGCAATAGTTTTCCAATTATAACTGATTTACTCAACAGTGAGAACTTCAAAGTAGCTATTACTCAGCTATGAAATGAGCCACAGGTCTGAAAGTTCACTATGTTATAGCTGACCCCAAAATAGGTGAATAACATATTGAAACAAAATACTCTAAATGCAATAGTTTTCAAGTTATAAGTGATTTACTCAACAGTGATAACCTAAAAGTAGCTATTACTCAGCTATGCCATGAGCTACAGGTCTGAAATTTTACTATGTTATAGCTGACCCAAAAGTAGCTGAATAACATATTTATACGAAATTCTCTAAATGCAATAGTTTTCAAGTTATAAGCGATTTTCTCAACAGTGATAACCTAAAAGTAGCTATTACTCAGCTATGCCATGAGCTACAGGTCTGAAATTTCACTATGTTATAGCTGGCCCAAAAGTAGCTGAATAACATATTTATACGAAATTCTCTAAATGCAATAGTTTTTAAGTTACAAGTGATTTTACTCATAATGGAAGTTACTGAAAAGCCCAAAAGTAGCTATTACTCACTTAGCTATTGAGACAGACACCTGCTGAACAACATATTTTCACAAAATGCTGTAAATGCAACACTTTTGAAGTTATAAGTGATTTAGTGCATGATTTCATGAATTTTAATGCATTAAAAATTATTAAAAAAATTTATTAAAAAAAAAGTAAGACAGATCCAGGTCTCATACTCACACAAGAGAATCTACCTCTGGCCTAGTACATATATGCAAGATATGAGAGAAATCCCTGCAATAGTCACTGAGAAAATTGTGATAAAAAGTTGAAATTTTCACACTTTTGGTGGGGGTACCCCCCTTGTAATGTCTCTAGCAAACAGACGAACAGACAGATTTGCATGCCTTGAACAATTTTTCATCCTCGATAGATAAGGTATCTTTTAAAAAAAACAGCATGTCTCTAGGCCTTGTAGTTTTGGAGAAGTTGTTCACGCGTACGCGGACGCGTACGCCCACGCCGCAGAGTGATGACATAATGTCAGCTGACTGATAAGTCAGCTGACATAAAAATGATGGGTACAAAAACCATTATAATAGAACATTTTTAAAATGTTTTATGTATACCATTTAGTAAACGTTAAATGAGAAATGTTAGAGCATTGTAAATGAAAATATTAATGTCTGAATAATAATGGGGTCAGAGGTCAAATACAATATCTTTTTAAGGTTGCTCACTAATGAAAATATTTTTTTATGTCTAAAATTTTAAGATAGTTGCTTAAAATTTGTGCCACCATTCAACTTCATTCAATTTGATCAACAATGTTTTTTAAACATTGTATGTGTACGGTTTATAAACCAGCACTTTCCACTAACTAATTTGCAACAAGTTTCTCTTTCAGACGATGATCACCGGTCAGTTTAAGGTTCCTACTATCTGGAAGTTGCAAAAAATTGCAAATTTAATAAGTAAATTATATTTTAAAAGTTAATACCCTACCCAATGAGCAATTGCTAATCCAGTTAGCACTGACCAGCCCGGCAAACAACAGAAGTCATCCTGTGTTTCCACCGGCTGGACTGGTTACGTTATGTGCACTCGCCAGGTTGTGCATTGTACTTGCTTACTGTCTAGACAGCAGGACATCATAGCGTCTTTTTTGTTGTCTAAACATATTTAGACCCCCAGTAAGCCTTGCCCGTCCATTGGGAAGGGCATTAATTTGCAATTTTATTGTTAATACATCCTACCCAATGGACAACTGCTGAATAACTACTGCTTGGTAGGCTGTGAGTAGACTTGGTAGACTTGAGTGAACAAATCATAAATTTTTCCCAGGCCTAGGTTGACTTAGGGTCAGGAAACCTGTATGCCTATAATCAGTTACCATTGGCCAATTACCGGGGATATACTGAAGTAAGAGAAAGAGGTCTCAAATATGGCAGGTGAACACACTTTTGCACAGCCAAAGTTAAAGGTCACACCATGATGCACATTTACACCAACTATACAATGTCCCTACCAGGTGTAAAACTTCTACACCTTATGGAATCCAAGAAATAACCCAGGCAAGATTTTAAAACTCATGGTCACTTTGATAAGGTCAAAGGTAAAATCAAGGTCACACCATGACATTGCACACCTACACCCCTTAACAAATGTCCCTACAAAGTGACAACTTCCTACACCTTACGGTTTTCGATATACATAGCCCAGCCAATATTTATAGGTCAAGGTCACTACGGAAAGGTCAAATCACGGTCAAACCATGATGTTGTACACCTACACCCCCAAACCAATGGCCCTACCAAGTATCAACTTCATACACCTTACGGTTTCCAAGATATAGCCCTTACAAGATTATATAGGTCAAGGTCACTACGCTAAAGTCAAATGTAGGTCACACCATGACGTTGCACACCTACAAGCCCTAACCAATGTCCCTACCAAGTATCAACTTCATAGACCTTACAGTTTCCGAGATATAGCCCAGACAAGATTTTATAGGTCAAGGTCACTATGGCAAGGTCAAATGTCAAATCAAGGTCACACCATGACCTTGCACACTTACACCCCCTAACCACTGTCCCTACCACGTATCACCTTCCTACACCTTACGGTTTCTGAGATACAGCCCAGACAAACTTTTTCCCGCTAACTGCCCGCCCATCCGCACACCATTGGTGAAAACGATACCCCAACAGCCCTCAAGGGGTAAAAACTTACACTGCAAATATTGGAAATAAAGCCTACATCTTAAGAAATGGTACAGTTTTATCTCGATATTTTGTAGTTTTCAATGCGTTTTTGATGAAAACTGCTTTGTTTTGGGAAACTTCACTCCTGTTAGTAGTTAAGGATATGCAAAATGGAATCCCAAACTTACACTATTTAGTAGGCAGTTTCATCCATGATACTGAAATATTTTACACTGAATGTCGATATCCAAACAACCAAATTGATTTACCCACAAGTACTTATGTTTAATAGCACCCACTCAATGAGCTGTTGGTTTCGCACAGTGTCAAAATTTTGCACTAACTGTTCTTATTCTCTATCTCTGGCAAAGATAACTTTGATTCGATCAAGGAGCTACCAATAGCAGGTAGCGGATGTACGAGTACAAAAAAAGCTTATTTTCCAGTTAAGATGCATAGTACACTTGGCAGAGCTCTACCAGATGAACAATTTGTTTGAAATCATTGTCTTGCTCTGTTTTCCAAATATCGGCCATATTTTTTATAGAATTTTTCTGGTCTGGCGAGTCTACTACTCCCAAATACAGAAATAGCTGATTTTTCATTCTTCAGTGTAGAACCTGCATGGCCCAAGTGGGTCAAAAATTTGTACCAAGTTACTATCCTACTCAATCTGAGATATTCAGTTTTATGAAAACTAGACCAAGGACGCATCTGTGGCCAGATGCAAGATGTATCCACACCGGAAAAGGCCAACAGCATTTTTCAATAATAAGCAAGTTGAAAGCACTTCTAAGTTTGGCTACCCTCATTTAACCATGAGGCAGGGGCCCAACGTCAAATCTGACCCCATCAGAAGATTTGCAGCCCATGACTTCCTATAGGTTGGTTTCACATTGCAAACCTCTAGGACCAATAATAAGCGAGTTATAAGCACTTTTAAGTTTGGCTATCCTCATTCTTCAGTGTAGAACCTGCATGGCCCGAGTGCGTCAAAAATTTGTACAAAGTTACTATCCTACTCAATTTGAGATATTCAGTTTTATGAAAACTAGACCAAGGGCGCATCTGTGGCCAGATGCAAGATGTATCCACACGAGAAAAGGCCAACGGCATTTTTCAATAATAAGCAAGTTGAAAGCACTTTTAAGTTTGGCTACCCTCATTTGACCATGAGGCAGGGGCCCAAGGTCAAATCTGACCCCATCAGAAGATTTGCAGCCCATGACTTCCTATAGGTTGGTTTCACATTGCAAACCTCTAGGACCAATAATAAGCGAGTTACAAGCACTTTTAAGTTTGGCTATCCTCGTTTGACCTTGAAAGAGGGGCCCAAGATCAAATCTGACCACATCAAAAGATTCGCAGCCCATGATTTCCTATAGGTTGGTTTACCATCCCAAAACTCTAGGACCAATAATAAGGGAGATATAAGCACTTTTCATGACTGAAAAGAAACGCCTGTGGCGGCCATCTTGTTTTCAAAATGATGCCAAAAATATTTTCAGTCAAGATTTTGTAATGATGAACATATCCTGCGATTTTGAGATCTCTACCTATAATTCCCTTTGTTCTAGAGGACCAACAAAACCGTGGCGGCCATCTTGTTTTTCAAAATGAGGCCAAAAATATTCCCAGGCAAGATTTTATGGTTATGAACATAACCTGAAAATTTGAGAAGTATACCTATAATACCCTGGCCTATAGAAAGGTAACGAGAAAATCTCTACACACTGCGGCGGCGGCGATGTACTCGTGCGTAATCCATAGTAACCACCGGATGCTATCCGGTGGATACAGTTACTCCAGTAAAATTACAAAAATGCTCATGAAAGTGCCAAAAGTTTTTCAATTTTGTTAAAAGCTAACCCATGCAAGCTTCTGATTCAATAACCTTCAATGCCGATTTGCTTCATCCATCTCAAAAACTTCTCTTTTAAAGGAATGGAAATGAATTGTGCTGGCAGATACCTGTGACCGAAAGCAAAAAGTATTGCTTTGCAAAAGAAAAAGAAATTGTTTTTGTACATCAAACTAAGCGTCCTAGGAGCATTAATGATTATGTCCAAATGACTGTTCCTCTGGTTAATATGTTTTTCTATTTATGCAAAAGTGCAAGGTTTCCAAGATGTGTTTTTGCTTTTTAAGCAGAAATTCAAGCTGAACCCCCAAAATGTCGAAAAAAAAATGGGGGGGGAAATTGCTAGATGACTGTGGATACCCTGGGAGTCAAAAGTTTTGAGCTGAATTCGCTCTATCTTGCACCATTTCAAAGATAAACGCCTTTTTGCATTTTACACAGAAATTCAAGATGGCCGCTGAAATGGCAGGAAAACAATTTTTGGTAAAAATTGCCAAATGACTGCCGATACCTGAGGGGTCAAAAATTTTGTTGAAATCACCATCTCTCACCGTTTCAGATATAAATGTGTTTTTATGTTTTATGCAGAAATTAAAGATGACTGCGGATAAACTATTTTTCGGAAACATTTCCAGATGACTTGGTGGATACCCTGGGGGGTCAAATGTTACTGAGATGCTTTTTTTTTTGCGTTTTATGTAAAAATGCAAGATGGCCACCAAAAAATTGCATTAGAACTATTTTTGGGAAACATTGCCAGATGACTGCCGATACCCTGGTGAAAAAAAATTTGTCAAAATTGCTCTATCTCGCACTGTTTCCAAGATAAATGTGTTTTTGGGCTTTGCGCAGAAATTCAAGATGACCGCCAAAAATGGTGGGAAAACTTTTTATGGGTAAAATTTTAGATGTGACTCTGCAGATAAACTTGGAATCCAAAAATTCGTCGAAATCGCTCCATCTCGCACTGTTTCTGAGATAAATACACTTTTGCATTTTATGCAGAAATTCCAGATGGTCACCCAAAATGGCGGGAAAAGAATTTTTGGAAAAAATTGCCAGTTGACTGTGCAGATACCATGAGTGGTCCAAAATTTCGCCAAAATAGTTCTATCTCGTTTCAGAGATAAATTGAAAATCAACACAGAAATTCATGATGGCCATCAAAAATGGAGGGAAAACGATTATAGGAAAAATTAATAGATTACTAGATACTCTGGGGTCAAAAATTTCATCAAAATCGTTTAACCTCGCACCTTTCCCCAAAGATAAATTTGTTTTATTGCAGAAATTCAAAATGGCCACCAAAATGGCAAGAAAACTATTTTTGGGAAAAATCACCAGATGACTGCAGGTACCCTGGGGGTCAAAAATTCCATCTAACGTTTTCTAGATAAATGGAGTTTTTGCATTTTACATAGTAAATCAAAATGGCAGGAAAATTAAATTATTTTTGAGAAAAATCACCGGACGACTGCACAAACCCTACGTGGTAAAAAATTTCACCAAAATCTATCTCGCAATGTTTCTGAGATAAATGCATTTATTGCATTTTACGCAGAAATTCAAGATGGTCGCCAAAAATGACGGGAAAATGACTTTTGGGAAAGATTGGCATATGACTCTGCAGATACCCTGGGGGTCAAAAATTTCGTTGGGTTGCTCTATCTCACACCAGAAATATATATAACAAGCATTCTGATGCATGCAATTATCTCCCGCCGTATAAATTAGATGTACTAAAGATAGTGGAATATAGATTTCCTTCTGAGATGGAGGAATATGTAGAAGTGACAAGCAAGAGGCACTTTAATGTTAGATTGCAATAATTTTAAAAATAAAAGGCATTTACTCATTTTAGTAGCTATTACTGTGAAATACAAAGAGCTACAGTTCCACAACTTTACTATGTAGTAGATCATCCAAAAGTAGGTGAAGGACTTATTTAGAAGAAATTGCCTATCTGCAACATTTTAGAGAAAAAATAACCCGTAAAAAGATGCCCATACCCCACAGCCTAGGGAAATATTTTTAACACCACGAGATTTAGAAGTACTGTATCAGTACAAATTTCAGGATACTTTCAGAGCACTGTTATACAAAGGTCCAAACAATGTTTAAATAGAGAAAATAATGTCTAAGAGAAAGATAATGCATGTACTCTTGATCTAAATCTGGCATAGCCGAATTATGGTTTAGATGTTTTGAATATTACCATGCATACAGAAGTGGTAATACATTCAATGAAGGCTTATGTGTGGTGTTGGAGCAAAATCTGTGGCTCACTTGATGAAATTCCATCTGTTACAATGGGAAGTTGTAAAAGTAAAATTCTTAATGAATTCTAATATGACTTAAACAGTGCTTAATCTGCATCCAAAGACAGAAGCAAAGGTGCAACAATATTTTAAAGGTCAAGGTTACTACGACAAGGTCGAATCAAGGTCAAACCATGATGTTGCACACCTACACCCCCTAACCAATGTCCCTTCCAAATATCAACTTCCTACACCTTATGGTTTCCGAGATATAGCCCAGAAGAGATTTTTAAACTCTAGGTCACTACGGCAAGGTCATATCAAGGTCAGACCATGATGTTGCACACCTACACATCCCAACCAATGTCCCTACCAAGTATCAACTTCCTACACCTTAGGGTTTCTGAGATACAGCAGGACAAACTTTTTCCTGCCTCCCGCCGTCTGGACACCATGTGTGAAAAACAATACCCTGACAGCCCTTAAGGGCTGTGGGGTAAAAACATTTACTCATTTTAGTGGCTATTACTCTACCATCCAAAGAGCTGCAGTTCTGCAATGTCACCATGTGGCAGATCACCCCCAAGTAGGTGAATAACTTATTTAGAAGAAATTGCCTATCTGCAATACTTTTACAGATAAAAGACATTTACTCGTTTTAGCAGGTATGACTCGGCTATGCAAAAAGCTATGGATGTGCAACTTCACCATGTTGTAGATCACCCAAAAGGTGAATGAGTTATTTACAAGAAATTGCCTATCTTTAACACTTTTAGAGATAAAAGACTTATTTAGAAGAAACTGCCTATCTGAAATATTTTAGAGATAAAAGACATTTACTCATTTTAGCAGGTATGACTCGGCTATGCAAAAAGCTATGGATGTGCAACTTCACCATGTTGTAGATCACCCAAAAGGTGAACGAGTTATTTACAAGAAATTGCCTATCTTTAACACTTTTAGAGATAAAAGACTTATTTAGAAGAAACTGCCTATCTGAAATATTTTAGAGATAAAAGGTATTGACTCATTTTAGTAGCTATTACTCAGCTATGCAAAGAGCTACAGTTGTGCAACTTCAAAAGTAGGTAAATGACTTAGAAGAAATTGACCATGTGCAAGACTTTTAGAGATTAGACATTTACTCATTTTAGCAGGTATGACTCAGCTATGCAAAGAGCTACATGCAACTTTACTATGTGATAGATCAGCCCAAAGTAGGTGAATGACTTATTTACAAGAAATTGCATATCTGTGATACTTTTAGAGATAAACTAGAAATAGGACGCATTGGCATGTGTAATGTCTGCCCAAAGGGAAGCACGAGTTTTGCTCTAAAACTTGGGCAAAATTGGCAAGAGTAGCTTGCCGAGATACCCTATGGGTGGAAAATTTTGACGAAATCGTTCTATCTCGTACGGTTAAGGAGACAGAAGGAAATTTGTGTTTTTGCATTTTTGGGGATAGAATTTTGTTTTGAAAATTGCCAAAAGTACATTGCTTAGATACCCTGTGGGTCAAAATTTTCGATGAAATCGCTATCTCGCACGGTTAAGGAGATAGAAGCAAATTTGTGTTTCTGGCAAAAATTCGAAAATTCAAAATGGCCTCCATTTTTGGGGAGAGGAAAATTTTGTTGAAAATTGGCAATAGTACATTCCTTAGATACCCTGTGGGTGGAAAATTTTGACGAAATCACTATCTCGCACGGTTAAGGAGATAGAAGCAAAGCTGTTTCCATTTTTGGCAAATATTTGAAAAATCAAAATGGCCGCCATTTTTGGAGACAGGAAAATTTTTTTGAAATTGTCAAGAGTACATTGCTTAGATACCCTGTGGGTGGAAAATATCGACGAAATCGCTCTATCTCGTACAGTTTAGGAGATAGACATATTTATGTTTTTTGCTATGTAGCTATTACTCAGGAGGTTAAAGCTATTACCAACAACAACAATACCAAGCAAGCAATTGACGCTATAAACCTTGACACCAAATTTTAAAAAGATGAGTTAAATAGGTTTCCTTTAAAAGACTGAAAACAGAAATGAATTTCAGAGTAGGCTCAAAGTAGCAAAGCAGCTATTACTCAGATAGATACAAAGCTATCATTGACCAAAAGCTATCCTGGCCAAACTATTGACACAATTATCCTTCATATAAATTTTTGTGAAGATAGAAAACATTGTTTTATTAAAATGTCCAGAAAAAGTCAACTCAAAATAGCATAATAGCTATATAGCACAGTAGCTATTTCTCAGCTATAAAGTTATTATCACCAAAAGCAATCCGAAGCAAGCTACTGATCCAATAATCCTCCATTTTTGTGAACACAAGTGAAATACTTTTCCTTCAAACTGCTTATAATAAACAAGAGGAGAGTGCCCTTGAACGGGCACTGTGTCAGCTGACTTGAGTGTTTTTGATTTGTGAAGGTGATTAGAGGACAGAATAATTATCAGGAAAAGGGCTGTACAGAAATACAGTAAATGGTAACTGAACAGCAAGTTCGAAAGAAATTCCGAAGCTGACAGAAGAAAAGGATAAAAAAGTTGTGCCCTGTAAATGGTATTATGAAGGAAAATAACAAGGTAAAATAGGTTAAAACATATTTGAAGAAATACTACAAATGCAATATCCTCGTTCGACCTTGAAGAAGGGGTCCAAGGTCAAATCTAACCACACAAATACATTCCCAGCCCATGATTTCCTATGGTTTACCATTCCAAACCTCTAGGACCAATTATAAATGAGTTATAAGCACTTTTAAGCTTGGCTGTCCTCATTTGACCTTGAAGGAGGGGTCCAAAGGTCAAATCTGACCATACCAAAAGATTCCGAGCCAATGATTTCCTATGGGATGGTTTACCATCCCAAATCTCTGTCACCAATAATAAGCGAGTTGTAGGCACTTTCAATTTTCGCTATCCTCATTTGACCTTGAAGGAGGGTTCCAAGGTCAAATCGGACCATATCAACAGATTCACAGCCCATGATTTCCTGTCTGTTTACCATCCCAAACCTCTGGGACCAATAATAAGCAAGTTATAAGCACTTTTAAGTTTGGCTATCCTTGTTTGACCTTGAAGGAGGGGTCATTGAAGGTCAAATCTGACCACACCAAAAGATTCCCACCCCATGATTTCCTACAGGTTGGTTTATCATCCCAAACCTCTCGGATCAATAATAAGGGAGATATAAGCACTTTTCATGACTGACAAAAAACACCTGTGGCGGCCATCTTGTTTCTCAAAATGAGGCCAAAAATATTCCCAGACAACATTTTATGGTTATTAATATATACTGCAAACTTAAGAAAGCTAGCTATAATATTTTTTTTCATCAGAGCAGTAATGGTGAAATCTCTCTCTACACACTGCGGCTATCCAGTGGATACAATGATTTACTCAACAGTGAGAACCTGAAAGTAGCTATTGCTCAGCTATGCCATGACATAGAGGTCTGCAATTTCACTATGTTATAGCTGACCAAAAATTCTCTGAATAACATATTTAACAAATTACTCTAAATGTAATAGTTTTCAAGTTACAACTGATTTACTCAACAGTGAGAACCTCAAAGGAACTATTACTCAGCTATGCAATGAGCTACATGTCTGAAATTTTACTATGTTATAGCTAACCCAAAAGTAGGTGAACAACATATTTAAGCAAACTACTGTAAATGCAATAGTTTTCAAGCTACAACTGATTTACTCAATAGTGAGAACCTGAAAATAGCTATTGCTCCGCTATGCCATGAACTATAGGTCTGTAATTTCACTATGTTATAGCTGACCCAAAAGTAGGTGAACAATATATTTTAACAAAATACTCCAAATGCAATATTTTTCAAGTTATAGCTGATTTACTCAACAGTCAGTACCTGAGAATAGCTATTGCTCAGTTGTGCCATGAGCTATAGGTCTATAATTTCACTATGTTATAGCTGACCCAAAAGTAGCTGAATAACATATTTGCACAAATTTCTGTAAATGCAAGTTTTCCAATTATAACTGATTTACTCAACAGTGAGAACTTCAAAGTAGCTATTACTCAGCTATGAAATGAGCCACAGGTCTGAAAGTTCACTATGTTATAGCTGACCCCAAAATAGGTGAATAACATATTGAAACAAAATACTCTAAATGCAATAGTTTTCAAGTTATAAGTGATTTACTCAACAGTGATAACCTAAAAGTAGCTATTACTCAGCTATGCCATGAGCTACAGGTCTGAAATTTTACTATGTTATAGCTGGCCCAAAAGTAGCTGAATAACATATTTATACGAAATTCTCTAAATGCAATAGTTTTTAAGTTACAAGTGATTTTACTCATGATGGAAGTTACTGAAAAGCCCAAAAGTAGCTATTACTCACTTAGCTATTGAGACAGACACCCAACTTACTCACCATATTGTAGCTATGAAAAAAGTAGCTGAATAACATATTTTAACAAAATGCTCTAAATGCAACACTTTTCAAGTTATAAGTGATTTACTCAACAGTGATAACCTAAAAGTAGCTATTACTCAGCTATGCCATGAGCTACAGGTCTAAAATTTTACTATGTTATAGCTGACCCAAAAGTAGATGAATAACATATTTATACGAAATTCTCTAAATGCAATAGTTTTTAAGTTATAAGCGATTTACTCAACAGTGATAACCTAAAAGTAGCTATTACTCAGCTATGCCATGAGCTACAGGTCTGAAATTTCACTATGTTATAGCTGGCCCAAAAGTAGCTGAATAACATATTTATACGAAATTCTCTAAATGCAATAGTTTTTAAGTTACAAGTGATTTTACTCATAATGGAAGTTACTGAAAAGCCCAAAAGTAGCTATTACTCACTTAGCTATTGAGACAGACACCCAACTTACTCACCATATTGTAGCTATGAAAAAAGTAGCTGAATAACATATTTTAACAAAATGCTCTAAATGCAACACTTTTCAAGTTATAAGTGATTTACTCAACAGTGATAACCTAAAAGTAGCTATTACTCAGCTATGCCATGAGCTACAGGTCTAAAATTTTACTATGTTATAGCTGACCCAAAAGTAGCTGAATAACATATTTATACGAAATTCTCTAAATGCAATAGTTTTTAAGTTATAAGCGATTTACTCAACAGTGATAACCTAAAAGTAGCTATTACTCAGCTATGCCATGAGCTACAGGTCTGAAATTTCACTATGTTATAGCTGGCCCAAAAGTAGCTGAATAACATATTTATACGAAATTCTCTAAATGCAATAGTTTTTAAGTTACAAGTGATTTTACTCATAATGGAAGTTACTGAAAAGCCCAAAAGTAGCTATTACTCACTTAGCTATTGAGACAGACACCCAACTTACTCACCATATTGTAGCTATGAAAAAAGTAGCTGAACAACATATTTTCACAAAATGCTGTAAATGCAACACTTTTGAAGTTATAAGTGATTTAGTGCATGATTTCGTGAATTGTAATGCATTAAATATTATTAAAAAAATTTATTAAAAAAAAAGTAAGACAGATCCAGGTCTCATACTCACACAAGAGAACCTACCTCCGGCCTAGTACATATATGCAAGATATGAGAGAAATCCCTGCAATAGTCACTGAGAAAATTGTGATAAAGTGTTGAAATTTTCACACTTTTGGTGGGGGTACCCCCCTTGTAATGTCTCTAGCAAACAGACGAACAGACAGATTTGCATGCCTTGAACAATTTTTCATCCTCGATAGATAAGGTATCTTTTAAAAAAACAGCATGTCTCTAGGCCTTGTAGTTTTGGAGAAGAAGTTGTTCATGCGGACGCGGACGCCCACGCCGCAGAGTGATGACATAATGTCAGCTGACTGACAAGTCAGCTGACATAAAAAGCTACTCAAAGTAGCTATAACTCAGTCAGTTATATAGCTATTATCACTAAAAGCAATCCCAAGAAAGCTATTGACCTAACTATTGCTCATACCAAATTTGGTAAAGATATGTCAAATCTTTTTCCTTAAAATGCCCGGAAACAAAATCAGTATACAACAGTAGCCAAGTAGCTATTACTCAGCTATAGAGCTATCTTCACCAAAAGCAATCCCATGCAAGCTATTAAACCAATAAACACCCATACCAAATTTGGTAAAGATAGGATAAATACTTTTCCTGAACATGGGTGAAATACTTTTCCTTTAAGATGCTTAAAATAAAAAATCTACTAAAATTAGCTAAGTAGCTATTACTGAGGGAGTTATATAGCTATTATCACTAAAAGCAATTCCAAGCAAGCTGTTGACCTATCTATTGCTCATACCAAATTTGGTAAAGATATGACAACTATTTTTCCTTAAATGCCCGGCAACAAAAGTACACAAAAGTAACTGAGTAGCTATTACTCAGTTAGCTATACAGCTATCTTCACCAAAAGCAATCCCATGCAAGCTATTAACTCAATAAACACCCATACCAAATTTGGTCAACATGGATAAATACTTTTCCTTAAAATGACCGGAAACCAAGCATGACGGACGGCGGATGCCGGAAAAAGCAAAATAATATATGTCCACCCCCCAGTGGGGAGTATATAAATGCATTTACTCACTTTAGTAGCTAGGACTTGGCTATACAAAGAGCTATAGATCTGCAACTTCACTATGTGATAGATCACCCAAAAGTAGGTGAATGACTTTAGAAGAAATTGCCTATCTGTGATACTTTCAGAGATAAAAGACATTTACATATTTCAGTAGCTATTACTCAGCTATCCAAAGAGCTACAGTTCTGCAACTTCACTATATGGTAGATCAACCAAAAGTATGTAAATAACTTATTTAGAGGAAATTGTGTATTTGCAATACTTTTACAGACAAAAGACATTTAGTCATTTCAGTAGCTATGACTCAGCTATGTATAGAGCTATAGATCTGCAACTTTAGTACTTATTTATCACCAAAATTACTCTCGCACCGTTTCCAAGATCGTTTTTGCATTTTTACGCAGAAATTGGCCATCAAAAATGCAAAAATGGTGGGAAAATAATTTTTGCCAAAAAGTTGCAGCCGACTGTGTACACCCTGTGGGTTAAAAATTTTGTCAAAATCGCTCTATCTTGCACCGTTTCCAAGATAAACATGTTTTTGCATGTTACGCAGAAATTCAAGATGGCCACCAACAGTGGTGGGAAAACGATTATTGGGATAAGTCGCCAGTAGACTCTGCAGATACCCTGTGGGTCAAAAATTTTGTCGAAATCGCTCTATCCAAGATAAATGCGTTTTTGCGTTTTAGGCAGAAATTCAAGATGGCTGCCAAAAGTGGCGGGAACATGATTTTTGGTAAAAGTCTTTAATAGACTCTGCATATACCCTGTGGGTCAAAAAATTTCGCCGAAATCGCTCTATCTCGATCCATTTCCAAGATAAATGTGTTTTTGCCTTCAACGCAGAAATTCAAGATGGCCGCCAAAAGTGGTGGGAAAATGATTTTTGGGAAAAGTAGCCAGTAGAGTCTCCAAATACCTTATGGGTCAACCACGGTGGCAGAGTGGGAACACTCTCGCCTCCCACCTCTGCGGCCGGGGTTCGATCCCCGTCATGGCCTAAGTGGGAAAGCTGGTAGTTGCTTGCCGTTGGTCGGCAGTTTACAGTACAGAACCCTAGTGAACTATATGTACTGGTTTCCTCTGCCCTTCCAACTACCCGCCGTGATATGACCTGTACAGTGTTGAAAGAGACGAAAAAACCCCAAATAAACAAACAAACCTTATGGGTCAAAAATTTTGTCAAAATCGCTCTATCTTGCTCTATTTCTGAGATTAAAAGATAGATGTCATTATTTTGCTACAAATAAGAAAATAGCTATGACTCACTTATGGCATGCAATAGAACCCCAAACTATATGTCATCTTATAGTTAAGGACAAAGTAGCAGAACAACATATTTTACAAAAATACTCTAACTGCACTAGTTTTGGAGTTACAATGGATTTACTCAACAGTCACAATTACAAAGTAGCTATTAGCTATCCAATGTGCAACAGGTCTGAAACTTTACTATGTGATAGCTTATCAAAAACTAGATGAATAACATATCTGAAAAGAATTCCCCGATTTAAATACTTTTGAAGATATTTGACATTTACTTCTGTCATTATTTTGCTACAAATAAGAAAATAGCTATTACTCACTTATGGCATGCAATAGAACCCCAAACTACATGCCAGCTTATAGCTAAGGACAAAGTAGCTGAACAACATATTTGAAGAAAAAGCTGTAACTGCAATAGTGTTTGAGTTAGGAGTCCTCTACTCCAAGTAGCTAAAATTGCTATTACTTATCTTTAGGCCCAAGTCCATAAAACAAAAAAATTTTTCAAGGGCATGAAAATTCATTGGGGCAATTTACAACAAATCTGTAGCTGTAGTAGTTTTGGAGAAATCTGCGTGACTGACGCACGCACACACAGGCATCATTTCATAATCTCCCTCCTGGGCTAAAGCCCGGGGGGAGACAACAAACCTCCTAGCCATATTTCATGTGAATAGACCAACTTTTTGAGTTATCATCCAGATAAGCACACCCCTTTGAAAAAACGTTTTTGGTCTTGCGACGTCTCTTTAAAATGTCACACCATACTCAGAAATTTTTCCCAGGGCTACTGCATATAATTATAGTCTTCAATATAATGGTATGCTAAATGTAATAGTTTTTCTTAATTTTTATTTTAAAGAATAGAATAGAATCTCCCCGGTGGACGCTAATTTGGATCTCGACCTGATACGTCCCTGGACTTTCCCTTTTTGATCGCTAGCGCATTAGAGGATGCTGTATCAATTTTTTGCTATATAAATGTTTCTACTCTATGCGCTAAGTTTGAAGAGAGTCCACCCAGTGGTTGCCAACTATATGAAATGGAACATGTATGAGCTGGTGTAGCCAACAGATTCTCTTTCCTCTCCCGTGAATACAAACAAGTGTCCGGCAATGGACACTTAATAATACGTCCATCCCACTTGTTATAGTTAGCTGCTTGTGTTTGTGAAATTGCATGAATCATCAAATGGATGGATATTTGCATTATGAAGAGTTATTTTTCTGAGACAAATTTTTCTTCCAGACAATACTTATTTATATCATATTACCGGTATGTCAGCTATAGGGATTATGTAACTCATTAATTCTACCACCAAAAACTTTATTTAATTACCACTTGCAACAAAGGGAGGTACCAGTATGGTCCTCTATGTAGTGTATAATTATAGTCTTAAATATAATGCCATGCTAAATCTATTTTTTTTAAATTTTCATTTTAAAGCTGAAGTTCATGAATATAAAATGATCTGTTCTACCCTCTATTGCTATGACACATTCTGTTCCAAACTATAGCTTCTAACGGATTGCTAAAAATACTATTTCAAAAGGATCCCCGTAAGAGCAGACTGCTTTTCACTGTTGGTCTGAACATAGTTCAGTAAGATTGTCCATTTTGAAGGCATGTGATTCTAATGATCATATGCAAAAAACATAATTTGGCTGATGAAAACTGAAATCGGTGGATTGCAGACATGCCAATTAACCGCATATCCAATGAAAGTATGACCAACTCACAGACTTTATGCTACTCCATGGAACCTTTTTTGATAATTGTATTTCACGCTAATTTCTTCCTAATTCAAGAGTCTTAGAACAAAAAACACAAAGACATTTTCACTAACAACTCTTTGTATGGCACTGAGACAAACTGGATGTACACCTCCAAGTTGAGAAAAAAAGAAAACTATTTCAATTTCACTTTATTTACTTCCTTATAAAAATACTCAGTACCAACAATATAAATAGAATAACAAACATCAACAAAAAAGTATTTGAAAATGTCTTTTGATCATAGCAATATCATTCATGAACACATCCACAATACTATTTGTACGATATAAATTACATATTCAGATTAGCATAGTTAAAGTACAAATAAGGTACAATTACAATACATAATATCTATTAGACAAATACCATGCACAAATATACTATTTACATACTGGCTTAGACTCTGGCTCTCAAAATGTAAATTTTGCCATTTTTATTCATTATATAAATTCATGAAACTAAAAAATCCAAAGTACACACTTTTTCAGCATTCGTTATGGACCTGTGATTAGTGTTATTTTGAAAGACTGAAATGAAAAGGCATCAATCCTTACTTTAGTGTAACATGTAAATATTTTGATAAACATGTGAGATTCTACTGTATCATATATTATTCTTTACATATGAAGACAAAAGCCAATTTAAAAAAAATACATATTTACAAATAAAAAAACAAGAACTAGTAATATTCTTAAATATATAATTACAGAGACTAGTTTAATAAATTGAAACATTAGCTATATGAGAAACTGAAATAATTTCCTAACAGTTGAAAAATGCCTATAAAATTACCTAAAAAGAAAATACAATTGTGAACTAAAAATAAATTTATAGACTAAAAATCATTCATCACCCGGTAATCACAGTCAATAACATAGTACTGAACACACTAGTTATTTACCTAGAATGTCTACCATTACCACTTGTCACCTTCACTAAACATCTTGAGATCTGGAATAAAATGTGCTTGTGTCTGTATTTCTTAACGGAACAAGTGACATAGAATGCTTGTGGTTAGTACTGATTGAAAGACCCTTTGCTCAGAATGATATCTAATGCCTCCTCATTTTCACATGTAATTAACTACCTTAGCTATTGTGAAGTAGTGATTAATTACGCTCTTCAAAATCCCCACAGCACGGGCAATGTTGTGTATAAATGACACTGTTCCCCCACATGGTACTACTACACTTGTTTACATCTGAAATACACTGAATGTCAACACATAATCAGCACTAATGTGTCTTCAATTCTGATTTAACTGCAATACATCTTTGTTGTCTTAGATAATAATAAACTTTTACTAATCGTCCACTTTAACTGAACCTGCTTCTCCTTGGTGCACCTCCACTACCTCCACGACTACCTCTATATGATCCACCATTACTTCCACTACCAAACCTCCTGTTTCCCCATCGACTCTTGCCCATGTTGCCTTTATTCATAGAAGCTAATGCGGCTAGGCCTACGGGCACATTTTGGTTAGCCTCTGACAGCACTTTGATGAGACTACCTGCCTTGTTACCATTCTGTTGGGTGAAGAATGTGTAGGCTGTACCTGTATTACCTGCCCGACCTGTTCGCCCAATGCGGTGGATGTAGTCTTCTGAGGAGTTAGGATAGTCATAGTTGATCACAAACTTTACATCAGTGATATCTAGACCTCTGGAGGCTACATCAGTGGCAACTAGAATGGGTGTCCTTCCATCACGGAAACTCTTCAAGGCCCAGTCTCTCTCATGCTGCGACTTGTCACCATGGATACAATCCACAGGCCAGCCATCTTGCTTCATGCGACGAGCAAGATCTGTAGTTTTGCGCTTTGTCTCAGCAAAGATGAGTGTCTTGCTACCCTGTTGTTGGCTTATGTCCTGTATCAGCTGCTGCAGTTTGGTTTCTTTTTCAAATTCTTGACAAACATCAATTATCTGCAGGATGCTGTGGTTTGCACTGAGGTCCTGTGAACCAATGTTGACCTGGACATAGTCTTTAAGGAATTCTTTAGCTAGATGCCTCACTTCATTGGGCCAGGTAGCACTGAACATCAATGTCTGCCTATCTGGTCTTATTTGGTTGACAATCTTTCTGATCTGGGGCTCAAAACCCATATCCAACATTCTATCAGCTTCGTCTAGGATCAGATAGGTACACCTCTGCATGTTGGTCTTTCTGGACTCCATGAAGTCCAGCAGTCTACCTGGAGTGGCGATAACAATCTCAGCCCCTCTTTCTAGGTCCCTCAGTTGGGGTCCTTTGGGTGCACCACCATAGACACAGCAATGCTTCACATTACAAGATATACCAAACTGACATGCCCAGTTGGCAGCCTGTTGTGCCAACTCACGTGTGGGGACAAGTACTAAAACAATAGGTCCATCTCCCCTAGCAAGAGATGGCTGGTTCATAATATGAATCAGCGCTGGTAACAAAAATGCAATAGTTTTCCCAGAGCCGGTCTTGGCTACACCCACAACATCTTGGCCAGTGAGTGCCAAGGGCCAGCACTGTGCCTGGATTGGTGTGGGCTCTGCCCATCCCTGTCTTGCGAGTGTCTGCATGATGTCCATGGGGAAGGTCATCTCATTAAAGTTAAATACTGGTCTGGGAACATTCGAACCAGTGCATGTAATTTCTTTGGAGGTGCGGTAAGCTTGGATCTCATGCTCCTGTCTTGCCTGAACTACAGGGCTAGGCTGATAGAAATTCTTCTCGAAAGGCGTCAACCTGCTAACATCCCAGTGGGGTGCTCTCAAGGATGAACCAACATTCATTTCCTTTGATCTACCACCATAGCTGCCACTACCACCATAGCTGCCACTACCACCATAGCTGCCACCACCTCCATATCCACCCCCACCATAAGCTCCTCTACTGCTACCATTACTGGAGCCATAGCTTCTTCCTGACGACTGGTTACTGAAAATGGAGAGAAAACAAGCTTAACAAACACACACAATAGAATGATCAAATGTATAAATTGATATACAGTCCAACATATCTGAGTGGTTGCTTTTCCTGGGTTAATACATGTGGAAAATCATGGGGAAAAAATTTGTCACTAGTTTATGATTCAACAGTTCTTGGTGAAGATATCATCTTAAAATTTCAGACGCAATGGGTAAATGATTCCGCACCTAAATGGGCACTAACACAAATCTTCCAATTAAAGCAATTGTACACCTCTAAGAATTTTTTTTTATTTTTCACTGAATTCAAATTAATTTCTGACAATCTTCTATTTTGTTTACATGGCCACCTTATTTGCAGCTGGCCACTGTCATTTATTGATATAAGTAATGGGAATAAAGTACTGACTTTAAATAACCTAAAATATTGTGGGGCATAATACACTATAGTATTTCAAGTGGAGGTAAAGTTGCTCTTTATTATCTCCAACCATGCTTGATTTCCTCATGAATATTCATGATTTCATGCAAGTAAAGAAATTCTGAGTATCTGGTATACCTGTAGTTGACTATGTACCAATAAAATACAAGGCCATGGGCTTCCAAGCTGTTTTGTAACAATATCTTATTAATTGAAATGCTGTTTTGTGATAATCAGTTGGGAGGTAAAGTTGTTCTTTATTATCTCCAACCATGCTTGATTTCCTCATGAAGATTCATGATTTCATGCAAGTAAGGGAACTTTGAGTATCTGGTGTACCTGCAAAATGCAAGGCCATGGGCTTCCAAGTTGTTTTGTAACAATATCTTAATTGAAATGCTGTTTTATGATAACCATTTACTTAAATTTTGTTTAACAGGCATTTACTACTGAGGCCATGGCGGCAGATTGGGAACACTCTCGCCTCTCACCTCTGAGGCCGGGGTTCGGTTCCTGGCATGGCCTCCAAGTGGGAAAGCTGGTAGTTGCTTGCCATTGGTCGGCAATTTGCAGTACAGAACCCTGGCGAACTGTATGTACTGGTACAGTGTTGAAAGCGATGTAAAACGCCAAATAAATAAATAAATTGCTCAATGGACCAATAAAACAGTTTACCACAAACTCCCCGTTGGTGGAGACCGAGTTTCTGTCCCATCGCCAATTGCTATTGAAATACTGATGGACACAATGGCGAGGGACAGAGCTCACATGTACTTGTTTTCTGTGTAAATCTTGAAGTACATATTTCTGTTCTAGTGGCCAATTTTTCTTGTTCCTAATTTTAGTTGTAGGTGAAAAAATTATAATATAAATATATTTAGAAAACACTTCAGACATTACTCTAACATACATTTATGGCACCAGAAAAGGTTGGTGAAGTTAGTTTACATTTCATAAATATGTAGAAATTTATTCATGGCAGCTGGATAGGCATTAAATATTAGTGAACGGCACATATATGTACCTCAAAGAATGCAAATAACACTTTATATGTGTGCCAATATGTGTAGAAATATGCCGTTCAAAATTTACACAGAAAACAAGTACATGGGAGCTCTGTCCCTCGCCATTGTGTACCATCAGAAATATCAATAACAATGCGCGATGGGACAGAAACTCGGTCTACCGTTGGTGTAGACCGAGTTTCTGTCCCGTCGCCAATTGTTATTGATATACTGATGGACACAATGGCGAGGGACAGAGTTGCCATGTACCTGTTTTCTGTGTAAATCTCGAACTATGGGAAATTGTTGTATTCACTTTCAAAACTCCTTGTTATGTCTGTTATAGCTGTATCCAGTTTACAATACATATGCCATTAAATTAAACTGCTTTTGGAAGCCAGGAATTTATTTTGTAGATAACTATGTAATGTTGAAGGTTTGTTTACATTTTGAAAATTGGTTGAAACATATACATTACATGCCAGTTTGATTGGCATAAAATATAAGTGAACGGCACATATACAGACCTTAAAGAAACCAAATAACTCTTTATACTTGTTGTAATATGTGTAGAAATATGCCGTTCAAAATTTACACAGAAAACAGGTGCATGTGAGCTCTGTCCCTCGCCATTGTGTCCATCAGTATATCAAATTATCAATAACAATTGGCGACGGGACAGAAACTCGGTCTACCGTTGGTGCTGAAATAAGATGTATACTGTACCTAGTTCCAGCCAAATAATACATACAACCATACACAATGCACACACTGCATACATTGCACAAATCAGGGCATAAACACAGGAAAACGATTGTAGGACAAAAAGTAACTGGACAAAAAGTATTGAAATGTCTTTGTAGTAAGAAAGCATATTTTGAATGACAAGGGGTGGGGGGTATGTTGTAATTAAGGCCATCTTTGAAAGGTATTCTAGTTATTGCTAAATATAATTATCCTTAGAGGTAAAACATAAGAGGTAACAGTCAATTGAAATTGTAGTGCTTAAGACTTCCTCGAGTGAGTAGGGCATACCTACTATAAGACTGTGTTAAGTTGAACAGCTGATATATGTGTAAAAAGTTATGTTATATAAATGTATTTTAATGTAAGTACTAACATATGTTCCAATTTGTTAAATGATAAACATGAAGTACTTTTTGTCCTACTGCTTCCCTGCATAAGTTGGCCGCCCTCACCACAGCTTCACAGGGCTTTAACATGAGTGGCCTACTACATTCTGAAACCATGTATTATTGTTAAACTTATTATATGCAACAGTTTTCATTGGTGTACAATAACCTATTTGTCTTTCTGGAGCCTGTAGATGAGCCGCGGCCAACTTATGCAGGATAGCAGTAGTGCGCAAAACTTTTTGCCCGGTCACTTTTTGTCCTAGTCATTTTTGGACCAATACTTTTTGTCCAGTTACTGGTACCCCCAGGAAAACATATATCGGTACTACGTACGTGGCCTACTCACTTGCCCATACTTTGTGATTTCCATTTAAATATTTCTGGAAAGAGGCATACCTTATCTCAAATAACAAAGATACAAGCTCTGAATGCAACGTGGACAACGAACCACGTGTTGCATGAATTCGGATACAAAATCTTAAATATTGTTGTACAGGGCACTTACCTGTATGAGCTGCCTCTGTTTCCCCTGTTGTCACTGCTAAATCTGGATGGTTTACGATCACCTGAATCTCTGTTGTAAGACATGATGGAATGTTTTTCTTTGCTTATTTTCCTTCAGAAGCCGGCCAGATGACGAAGCAGAATTTCTTGAAATTTTAAATTAAATGTTCAATATTAATGTCTTTGTAACAGTTTCTTAACTAAGATCAAAATTGTCCCTGTATTATATGTCTTCTCCTCGATAATTGTGTTTAAAAAAAGACAGGTATATTCCTTGCAATAAACGTTTTCTTCCTTCTATTTAAAATTCTGTCTGGTAAGCAAAATGGCCCCTGATGCAGTGAGAAATATTTCCCCTTTGTGTTTCTTCTCACGTGCACTTGCAATAAACAGGAACCACGCTTCAGTATTGATTGAACTGTCTGCCTCCAACTGAGGCAAGCCTACATATAAGGGTATGATTCATCCGAGCATCAAAAGGATTTGTCTAACAAAGAAAATCCCTACAAACATAAGCCTTTGTTACCTTTGTGGATGACATGTGGTATGCGCTGACACACAATGGACAATTAAGGGCTTATTCAGAATCACATAATAGAACAATGTTAAGCCCTTGTTGACTCTGTTATGACAAGCAATATTTGTGACGCATCAAAAATGTTAGCAGACTTGCCATTACGCAACAGGAAGTAATTTCACACAATTTTTAAAATGTGACATATGTTTTGATTTTTATAACCTTTTTACCTCACTCATTACAAGATTTATGATTAATCCCATTCGCGGAAAAGTTCCTCGGAAACCAGATGTAAATAAATGTATGTCCACACCTCGCATTTTCAGCCCAACTTCTATATTTTTGGCCTATAATATATATTTTGCCCAAAGAATTGTGGAGAAATCGTAATAAAAATGCTTTTTTTTTTTTGGATTTTCATTCATTGTCATTTTTACATGGACAGTTTGTTTTTATTTTAAAAAAAAAAAAAATAGTATTTCATGCACGAAACTTTTCCGAAAGGTAAAAAAAAGTATTGCATCGGCCGGGAATCGAACCCGGGCCGCCCGCGTGGCAGGCGAGCATTCTACCACTGAACCACCGATGCTGACGTTCCTTTACGAGTTTTATTTTTTTTTTAAATCTTAATTTACTTACAAACGTGTATTTTAACTGGGGATCATAAAACCCACCATAAAAAACTCAGTCTTGATAGAATTGTACAGGTTCCTACCAAGTGGTTTTCCAAAATATTTGCAACCAGTGTGTACCAGTGTGTTAATTGATTCAGAATTGTCTTGGAAACCACAAACTGTAAATATAAAAAATAAATTATATAGAAATTTAGCAGTTCTTAAAAAAGTTAAACCAATATTGCATAAAGAAGCCTTGCTTAAATTATATTGTAGTATCTTTCAGTCACACCTGTATTATTGTGTCGAATTATGGGGTAATTGTAGTAAAACATATCTTTTGCCAATTATAAAGGCTCAAAAACATGCAGTAAGAGTAATTTGTAATTTAAGAAGTAGAGATCATACAAGTTCCTTCTTTAATGAACTCAACATTCTCAAGTTTATGGACTTAGTGGAGTTTAAAATACTAATTTTAATGTTTAAAGCCTGGAATGTTAATTTGCCTAAAAGCTTGCAATGTCTATTTCAGAGTAAAACTGACAATGTATATAATACCAGACGATTGTATAATTTTAAAGTCAATTTCTCTAAATCAAAAATTAAGTACAACTGTTTGTCAAGTATTGGAGTAAGATTATGGAACAAACTTGATGAGAAGATGAAAACCAGCGGTTCATTGATAAAATTTAAAAAAATGTTAAAACTTACATATGTGAACAACTATTAAATTACACTCAGTTTCTACTTTATCTAATATTATGGTTAATTACTTAAATTTACAATCTGATAAACTAAGATCAATGATCTTGAAATCTAAAAAATACGATAAACTAAGATCAATGTCATATATTGTTTCCTATAATACTTTTAATTCCATAATGTGAGCTTGTTTGTTTGTACTGTAAAATAAATGTTTATCATAATAATATAATCTAATTTATTAAAAAATATGTGGTGGAAATAAAATATAGAATTATTAAATAACTGGAAGTTGGGGGGTGGCGAATATACAAGCTTTTGCTTCAGCCTCCTCCTTTTCATACTAAAGCTAATTGTTGAAATAAAAACATACATGTATAATAATTTTGTAAAAGCATAATATTTGTAACTTTAATCTTATTTACATGTTCTTAGATAAAGTTATCAACTTTTGTAATGTGATGTAATTGGCTTTGAAATAAACTATTATTTATTTATTTATTTATTTATTTATTTACAATACGTGTAAAAGCTAAACTGATTGTGTGTGTTGCTCGAGGTCCCACAAGTTCAAACATCTTTGCAAAAGCATACCCACCCTAATTTCTGCCTTTTCCTGGCTTTTCTCCATGGTGTTGATCCCTGCAATGTCTCTGGTTCAACATTATGGATTCCTGCACATGTGCTTTTTCTGTATTAATGCACAAGACTTTGTCTTTAGATGGGAATGAAGTGCAAAACACTTTTAGGATTAGAGTACAGACCCAGATAGCAAGACGCTAGTGGGCCACTGTTGGCTATGGGTGGCAAAATATAGCTTGTGGGCCACCACTGAGCCACGTACTGGTGGCCCACTGACTGCATTTTTTTCAAAATTTTAAAGCATTATAAACAACTTCAAAAGCAACCTCAAATACTGTTTTCTGACATATTATTTAACAATATTCAATGTTAAAAACACATTATTTCAAAATATAAATACATTGCGTGGCCCACTGTTGGCCCACCAACTACCAGAGTCAGTGACTGTAGCTCAGTACCAGCCTACACCCACTGGTGTAAAATCCTGGGAAAAATTAGATAAAATGTGTGTTTTTTTTCACTTAACATACCGTAAGTTAATGTCATTTTTAACAAACTTATTCTGTATTCCTTCATTTTGCTCTGTCAGTCTTTTCTCCACTTTATTACTTTATATATTACTTGCTTATATATTTGCCACACGTGGTCCATCAATGGTCCACCCACTACATAAGTAGTACATGACCCATGATGGGCAGCCAGTGGGCCACTGGTGGCACATATATATATATATATATATATATATATATATATATATATATTTAGTGAAGGTTAAAGAAAGATATATTTTCATTTTTACCTTTTGATATAAATTTGTTTTTTGATGAAACCTAAAACTATCGCAGAAATTGTTTATGTCTGACACATGCAACTATATATATATATCATCTGTAAGAGCTATATATATATATATACTTAGTTGGTGGACCAATGGTGGTCCTCTGGTGGCTACACCTCAAGCTCTGCTGAACAGCATTTGTTTTGACAGATCTTGAAGAGAGGCTGTCCTGGCTTAAATTCATTTGTTTCAAGTGAATTACTTTCCAAAAGTAGCTGTTCTGAATTTTATTACATAAAAAAATTGTAAGATTTAATTTGCCACTGGTGGTCCATCAGTGGTCCACCTTCTGCCTGCATGGTACACATACTGCTGGCCCACCGGTGGCCCACAGACGGCAAAGTAATTGGATACTTTATGTATGTGTGTGTATATCACCGAGACACCAACATTTTTAAATAACAGATGTCACATCTCTGCCGTAGTATATATTTCTTTTCTTCCCATTCTTGGGCCACAAATTTCTTCCAAGATTTACCACTGGCAGCCCACCAACTATATCAGTGGTATACAAGCTATGATCGATGGGCCACTGATGGGAATTTTCTAATTTCCACCCGAATTTTAGATCTAATCAATAAAATCATCTTATAATTACACAGAAAAGTTAACAGAAGTGAAAGTTTCCCCTGTAAACAAACCATAAAACATTTACAGGAGAAAAATATGATATTAAATCAAAACCCTATTAATTGGGGTTGAGGTGTAGCCACCACTGGACGACCCTTGGTCCACTAGCTGCAATATGTATGTGTCCGATAAAATATAAAGTTTCTTAAGTTGAAAGGAATAATTACACTTGAAACATATTCTAATTAGTGGCTGAATTACCCTTGAAATATATTCCAATCAGTGGCCGAATTACCCATGCCAACGCTGGCCCAATGAAGGCTTGCCAACCAAAACTCAGGCTGCCAAGGTTGGGCGAACGGTGGGCCAATGGTGGCTTTTTATTCAAGATGGCGGCGAGCAATAATAGGGGATATTGAGACACTTAGTAAAAAATTATTTATTATGGTATGTCTAAAAATCATATTTCAGTGGGCCCACAATTTTTAACGAACTATTTAACAATTTTAGACATAAAAATAACATTCTCATTAGAAATTCACAGTAAGAAAAGTTGTTTCTGAACATTATAATTATTGTATCCCCGACGCGAAGCGGGGATACTATGGATTCATCATCGTCGTCGTCCGCGCCCTCGTCCGCGTCCGCAGAGATTTCTTATTTTATTATTTGACTATGGAACATATCATCCTAAGATACTGTTCCACCATTGTTTATGTTTGGTCATGTGACTTATCAGGGATTCCCTTAACTGAAATCCACCCACAATCTGTCAATTATTTGCTTTCTGTTAAACAATGGCCACATAACTTCATGCTGCAATCTGATTGGCTGATGCTATATTATAGTGGTAGTAAAATTTTACCAGTGGCTTGCCAATGTCAGACCAACACATCCACTGGCCAAAAAGCCAGTGGGCCACTGATGGGCCACTAGTAAACCTTATTGTTGGCTGCCAACAGTGGACCACTGTCTATCAGCTGGTCATGCCACCAGAGAACCACCACTGATGGCACTCAACAGTGGGCCACTGATGGGCCACCAGTAAACCTTATTGTTGGCTGCCAACAGTGGGCCACTGTCTATCAGCTGGTCACGCCACCAGAGAACCACCTTTGATGGCACCCAACAGTGGGTCACTGGTGGACCACCAGTCAACCTTGTCGGCTACTGAAGGTGGGCCACTGGTGGGCCAATAGAAAAGCTTATCATTGTCTGCCGATAGTGGGCCACTGAAGGACCATCAGAAAACCTTATTGTCGGCTACCAACGGTGGACCACTGCCTATCAGCCGGTCACGCCAACGGCTGGCCACCGCCTGCAGCCAACGTCGGACCGACAGCTATGCCACCAGTGGGCCAGCGGTGGCCCTACAGAGTCTGGCTATCTGGGGAGGGCATTGCATTACATTTGCTGTTTCAGACAGTTGTTGCATAACTTTTCCTACGTATACAAAATGATACATTTTGATTGCAAGCAGTCATGCCCTTTATGTCTTTCAAAGCTTTTTTTGCTTTTTGAATTCTTACCTTAGGAAAGTTCTTGATAAAGCACTTACACATTTCCTGGATCTCAGTCTTTAGCTACGTAGTAGTTAAGATAAGTACTTTTTCCCATGCCTGTGTTCTGGGGGTCCTTGATGAACTAGTCGGTATTCAGTAGTTATTGTCTCCGGTGTCCTGCACAGCATATCTAGTGGGGGCATGTGAAAAGTTTTATCAGAGTCCTGTTCCTGTTTTGAGCAATAAACCAATGGTTCACCAAGAGGAGTTGGCCTGTGTGAAAACACAAGCTCTGGAACCAGCTGCGATCAGTTCATGGAAGTTGTCCCATGAGAGAAATCATATTATTTGATTTCATTCATCTTTCTCTTCCTCCTGGATATGGTGAACCGCTTTGGGTTTGCTTGACTTGTCAGCGGCTTTTGGTACCATTGACCTTATCACGCTCTTTGGTAAGTGAACATCATGGATTGGTGTCGGTGGTACCACCCTAATATTGGTTTGCTTCCTACTCAAACAAATGATATCAGGCCATCAAGAGTGGATCACCTTGTGTAACTTATGTAAGCTCATCTATGGTGCCCCCAGGGCTCTATCTTGGGTCTTCTGTTATTCCTATTTTATACTATTTTCAACAAGAGCATTTGTGTTCCTCCTGATAAAATTCACCTCAGCTTCAAAAACTGGTGTCTCAAATCCTTGGGTACCTCTTGTGCTCTGCTGATAGTGTTAGAAATCTAGGCATTCTATTCGATGCATATTTCACCTTTTTGAAACATGTTTGGAAATTTTACCCAAATTTCAATAGAAAAGGCACATTCAAGAAACTATTTCTGCTTTTTACTGAATTCTACTTATTAATTCTACTTAAAATGCTTCATTTTTAGTTCTGAGGGAACAATTCCACCTTTTGGGATCTGCTGAAGAAGTTTGCACAATTTTCAGTCCCTTCAGATTTGTACATTTAATTTGAGCTAGATATAACACCAGCTCAGAGTGACAGCATTAACAAATCAGAATTTACTGATGCCCTTAAATATGTCAATGAAAAGCTGGCTTTATAAGCTGTCAAGGCATGTCACTGATGTTTTGCAAACTTAATATCTCACTACACGTTTGCCACATAAATCTGAGGCCGGCATGCCCTATATCAAAACAGATTGTCAATTTTTATGCTATCACATCTTAGAGTCCACTTAATATAGGAGAGAATAAGCAATAAACAAGAAGGTTAAAGATGCCCCAAAAGGCGGGTTGCGCAGGCAGCAATAAGGTTAGCGACTGCTGTAATTACATTTAGAAACAAGGAAAGAACTGTTAGGTCACCCAGTTAACGTGAATGTGTTAGATATGCTAAGAAACGTAAAACTTGTACTCTAGGTTAAATAACTGTATCTGTGCAATAAACGGACAAACGAAAGGACGGAATTACACCAATTTCGAAAGCAACTTAGCTATGATGGTGATGTATCTCCCTGTCAAGTTTGAATTTGATTGGACAAAGCATTTTCAAGTTAGAGTCCAGAAACGGAAATGTTGACAAACAAATGAATGGACAACATTACACCAATTTTGAAAGGAACCTAGCTATGATGGTGATCTATCTCCCTGTCAACTTTGAATTTGATTGCACACAGCGTTTTCGAGTTAGAGCCCGGAAAGAGAAATGTTGACGAACAGACAAATGGACAAAAAACAGACAAACGAACAGACAGAATTACACCAATTTCGAAAGGAACCTAGCTATGATGGTGGTGTATGTCCCTGTCAAGTTTGAATTCGATTGGACAAACCGTTTTTGAGTTAGAGTCTGGAAACGAAAATGTGGACGGACAGACAGAAAACGGACAAACGAACAGACGGAATTACACTAATTTCGAAAGGATCCTAGCTATGATGGTGATCTATGTCCCTGTCAAGTTTGAATTAGATTGGACAAACCGTTTTTGAGTTAGAGTCCGGAAATGAAAATGTGGACGGACAGATAGATGGACAAACAGACAAAAAACGGACAAACAGAATTACACCAATTTCGAAAGGAACCTAGCTATGATGGTGATCTATGTCCCTGTCAAGTTTGAATTAGATTGGACAAACCGTTTTTGAGTTAGAGTCCGGAAATGAAAATGTGGACGGACAGATAGATGGACAAACAGACAAAAAACGGACAAGCAGAATTACACCAATTTCGAAAGGAACCTAGCTATGATGGTGATCTATGTCCCTGTTAAGTTTGAATTTGATTGGACTAACCGTTTTCGAGTTAGAGTCCGGAAAAGAAAAGTGTGGATGGACAGATGGACGTTGGACACATCAATCTAATAGGCGGGTTGGTTACACGCAGCCTGCCTAAAAAGTCCAAATAGAATTGGTTTTGGAACTTATTTATAGTAACGTATTACAGAATATTTCCACATCTAAAAGAAGCCTTAGTGGTTACCAAGACTGATGTTTAATTATTTCACTCACACCTCTGTGGTCACTGGTGTTAAGCCAGATCATGCAATATGTGGGATTTACTGAGGATCTGATATGGTCATGGCTGTTAAAATGGAAATAAAACTGTACTTTGATCTTTCTATGGTTGAGAATAAAATTTGGAGCACCTGGAAAAGTGAACAAAAAATTAAAACTAGAAATAGGACGCCCTGTTGATAGTAGCTGCAACATATGAATAGAAACAGGATAGCATAGAAGAGCACACATTATCATGTGTAATGTCCACCCCAAGAACATTTTGCAAAAATTGTACAGTAGTCTTACAAGACCCTGTTTCATTTGTAAAATATATCAATGATGCTTAAATATCTATTAGTATACATGTAAATTATTTCAGCTTCATGCCTTTTTGCATTGGTTCAAAATTTGCTCAAAATCACTCTGTCTCTAAAGGTTTTTGAGATAACCAACATTTTCGATTTCCGATAAAATTGAAGACGGAGGGCGAAATTTGAGAAATTTGACATTTTTCAGTTTTATGGAATAACAGGGCCCAACGGTTAAGAAGATAGAAGCAAATTTGTGTTTTTCCATTTTTGGCAAAAGTTTTAAAATTCAAATGGCTGCCATTTTTGGGGAGAGTAAAATTTTTAGAAAATTGCCAAAAATACATTGCTTAGATATCCTGTGGGTTGAAAATTTCGACGAAATCGCTCTATCTCGCACAGTTAAGGAGATAGAAGCAAATTTGTGTTTTCCCATTTTTGGCAAAAATTCAAAATGGCCGCCATTTTTGGGGAGAGGAAAAATTTTTGAAAATTGCCAATAGTACATTTCTTAGATACCCTGTGGGTCAAAAATTTCAACGAAATTGCTCTATCTTGCACAGTTAAGGAGATAGAAGCAAATTTAATAAGTAAATTAAATTTTTATAAGTTAATACTCTATCCAATGGACAATTGCTAATCCGGTCGGCGCAGACCGGCCCACCAAACGTCAGAAAAAGACGTCCTGTGTTTCCACCGGACGGCCGGTCCCTAGTATTAGTGCAATCGCTAGATGGCGTGTCGTACTTCCTTCCTGTCTAGACAGCGTGACATCATAGCATCTTTTTCATTGTCTAAACCTATTAGACCCCTAGTAAGCTGATAGCGGGGTCGGTGGGAGGGTCTTGTGTGTCCATTGGATAGGGTATTAACTTATAAAAATTTAATTTACTTATTAAATTTGCAATTTTATTGCGTTAATACATCCTATCCAATGGACAATTGCTGAATAATTACCGCTTTGTTGGTGGGTAAGTTAATAGGGACTTAGGTGAACTCATAAACAGAACTAACAAAACAATTTCCTTCCAGGCCTGGGTCAACCTTGTGGTCATGGATCCCTTAAGGCCATAGTTGGTTATCAGAGACCGGTTAACTGGTCCAAACCGACTTACCCCCCCCCCCCCCTTATTTTACCACACCTACTCTGAGGTAGGGGAAGAAAGGGATGAGTTCAGTCTCATAAGAAGTAAAATAAACCTCCTAAAGGAAGCACGTCAGTTTTTTCCCTTTTTTTGTTTTTTTTTTATGTACAACTATTCTCATATGTACACTATTTACATATGTACAGAATCTCCCCTATTTCTGGGTTATTTGTGGATCTGCTGAGCAGCCACTACAGGTCCCAGATTCTAGAGCTCTGAATCAGCCCAGGCCACGTCCTTCAAGTAAAATTGTGTGAAGGTATTATGCGATTTCCAGAGGCAAGCTGATAAAATCTGTTCCAAGGAGACTCCCGACTGGAAGGACTTGAAAGCAGCAAAGGCCCTGAAATCATGGGCTTTGACCTAATGCAAAGTGTGGGCCTCTTGATCAGAAAGCTCATAACATAGGATCACAGTCTGTTTGATCCATGAGGAGATAGTGGCAGGTGCGATGTATTTGTTGAAACCTTTCTTGAAAGAGACAAAGACCAACTCCTTATTCTGCCTGAAGTCTTATCCAAATAGTACCGTAATGCTCTGACCGGACAAAGAGACCTGTCAGACTTAAGGGATCTATCCAGAGTCGGGGCCAGGGCTGGTATAACCACTGGGGCCATACTGTCTGGGCCCTCTTTGGCCAGCTGATTCTTAGAAAGAAAGCTGGGTGATGGATACAGGGACACCTTTGACCAATCACATTGGTGCCTAATATTTTTGTTCTGCCAAGCATGAATCTCACTTCTGCGCTTGCTCGAACCAAGGGCTAAGAGGAAAACTGTCTTGAAGGTTAAATGCTTCAAGGAGGCCTCTTTAATTGGTTCAAATGGAGCCTTTGTCAGTTGGTGCAAAACCAGGGAGAGGTTCCAGGAGGGGATTCCCCTCCGGCCTTTGGGTCTGTTTCTGTGGAAGCTATCCAGGGCCCGTATTCATGAAAGGTCTTAGCCAGGGCTTAGGCTTAAAGTTGAGACTTTTGTCTCAAGTTTCTGCCCAAAAACTGCTAAAACCCTTGTCTTAGGCTTAGTGGTATTCACAAAGAATTTAAGACCGGTCTTAGGCTTAGCCAAGGGCTCAACTCTAAGACTGGGCCCGTATTCACGAAAGGTCTTAGCCAGGGCTTAGGCTTAAAGTTGAGACTTTTGTCTCAAGTTTCTGTCCAAAAACTGATAAGACTTTTGTCTTAGGCTTAGCCAAGGGCTCAACTCTAAGACTGGTTGGTAGTGGGCTTAAGTTTTGTAAAGAGGACTTAAATATGGCTGCCATAAACTGTGCTCCACTTCAAAATTTGAAATGGCTATAAATGAAGTATAATTATACAGAACACCTCACTAAAGCAGTCTTTGGGAGTTTATGTGTGGTAACAAGGTTTTCCATTTCAAAACAGCACTTTTCCTTTGATATAATTCATTAAATGAATGATATGTATCACCAATAGTTTAGTTTGAAATAGAAAAGGAAGGTCACACATAAAACCACTGTGGTTATTTGATAATCTTGGACTTAGCTAAGCCCCTTTTTGTGAATACGGATTTAAGACAAAACTTAGCTGAGACAAAAGTCTCAACTTTAAGACCACATTTAAGCCTAAGATCTGGCTAAGTCTAAGACCTTTCGTGAATACCGGCCCAGGAGACGTGTGAGATTTTCGTCTTTGCTGATGTTAAAAGGTGAATTACCTAGCTTATCAGCAATGGCAGATCTGTAACCATCAATGGTGCTGGGCTGTAACTTCCTGTCCTTAAAGAGGTACATAAGGAAGTCAGCTACTGACTTTACAGGGGGTGCCCTGAAGTCCACCTGATTAGTGACGCACCACTTTGTAAAAATGGTCCACTTTGCCTCGTAGACTGATCTGGTTGATCCTCTTTGAGTAGCCTCAATTCGCGCTGCCACTGCCTCAGAGAAACCCTGTTCCTTGATTGCTGAAGCTCTATGAACCATACATGGAGATTTAGATTTGTCAGATTTCTGTGACGGATCTGATTGAAAGGCTGTGTTAACAGGTTGGGCAGATTTGGCAGGCTCAGTGGGATTTGGCTGGACATTGTCACCAGGTCCCAAAACCAAGGCATGTTGGGCCACCCCGGAGCAATCACAATGATTCTCTTGCGTGGGGAGTCCTGTAACTTCTCCACCACTTTGCCCAAGATGGCTGCTGGTCGGAAGGCGTACGCATCCACATCCTCCCATGGCAGACTGAGTGCATCCACTGCTGTGGCCAGGGGATCCGGTACCGGTGACACAAACAGGGGAAACTTGTTGTTGAACCTGGTGGTAAACAGGTCTATCTGAGGCCGGTGCCACCTGCTGCATATTGCTTGGAAAACCTCTTGAAGGAGGGACCTCTCTGTTTGAATGGTCTGGCCTAATCGGGATAGTTTGTCTGCTACCACATTCAGCCAGCCCGGAATGTGCCGAGCTTTGAGAGTTACTTGATGTCTGGTACGCTAGGTCAAGATTCGCCATAGTAGGGCACACAGTGGGCCCGACCTCATGCCTCCTTCCTTCCTAGAAAAACTGCTTTTAGTTCCAGATGGTTTATATGCTTGCTTTCTGGACGAGGACCCTCTTGCAGTGTGTTCATTTAAGTTAGCCCCCACCCTTCTTTTGATGCGTCTGTAAAGATTTGTAGTGGATGCTTTTTTGGGTGTAATGGTTGGCCTGTGAGAACGTTGTTTTTCTGTAGCCACCATTGTAAGTGGGGGTGCAGGGACCTGGGAATTGGGATCACCTTTTCTAGTGGTTCGGGTACCCTCCAGTTGTTTTTGAGATGCCACTGTATGGGTCTCATGTGTAGTCGGCCTAGGTAAACTTGCTTCTCTGTGGCTGTTAGTAAACCTATTAAGGATATGAACTGCTGGACCGGACAGGCCGGTAGGGACAGTATTTCTGAAATTTTGTCCTGGAGGTTCTGCCAACGGTCTGGTGTGGGTCGGACCCGACCGGCTCTGAGGTCGAACTGGTAGCCTACAAAATTGAAGATCTGTTTTGGTTCCAGTTCTGACTTTTCCAAATTCACCAGCCAACCTAGTTCTTGGCATATTTTTGCTAGATCTTGAGTGTGCTGGAGACACATATGGTGGGATGTAGCTCTCACCAACCAGTCGTCTAGGTACTGGTGGATTCTTATACCCTTGTGTATGGCCATCAGTTTCACCTCCTTTGCTACTATAGTGAACTCCAAGGGTGCTGGGGACAGACCAAAGGGCAGTGCTTTGAATTGGTATGTCTGACCCTGGACATGAAATCTCAGATATTTCCTGGACTGTTCCTGTATTGGTATATGGAAGTAGGCATCCTTGAAATCTATGGAGGTGACCTACTCCCCTTGTTGGAGGGACGTCCTGATGGTTTCCAGTGTTTCTATTTTGAATTTCTCCACCTTGAGGAAAAGGTTCAGTTTGCTCAGATCCAGTATAGATCTCCACTTGTTGTTGAGCTTT
Source organism: Sabellastarte sp. h YS-2021 (assembly GCA_964017235.1). Lineage (NCBI taxonomy): Eukaryota > Metazoa > Annelida > Polychaeta > Sabellida > Sabellidae > Sabellastarte > Sabellastarte sp. h YS-2021. The sequence goes on from OZ024934.1 coordinate 24,641,964, forward strand.
GGGACTAAAAATAGGTTGAAAAACCCCAGAGATGTTTGGTTTTGTACTAGCTCTACTGCATTTTTGTCTGTAAGCTGATGTAATGCCTCCATCAGGTAGCTGTTCCTGTGAGGATTGACATAACGGCTTATGACTGTGGGAGACCTTGTGAGTTTTGGCTGGATCCGGAAGGGGAGGAGTAGCCCTCTTTCAGTATTTGAACCACTTTCGGACCGGCCCCCAGATCCAACCAAGTTTGCCAGAAGTTTTGAAGTCTCGTCCCTACAGGCAGATTTTGTACAGCAGTTTTGACATTTGTTACAGGTTTCACACAAGGCAATTGAGTGACACAAGAAACACTTTTCACATACTTTAATTTGTGATTTTTCAAATGACACTCTGACAGGCCGGGACTTAGATCTCTCTTTTGGGAATGCCCAGGTGCAGAAGGTACAACATTTAAGTTTACAGTTTGATTTAAAACACTGTTCATCGTCTGTTCTGTGAAAGTGCTCCTGGCCAGCAGTCATTCTTGAAGCCTGTCTATACAGTGATTGTCATTTATATGACTGCTGGTCCTTGGCTGGTCGTGAGGAAAAGTTTGAGTTCTTGCACTTGCCTCGTTTGAACTGTCGTCTCTCAATATTTTTCTACCTGCTTCTGCAGTCCTTGAAGGGTAACCCTCCACCAAGGTGATGTTTAACTTGTTCAATTTCTTGCAGAGCCAGTCCTCAGTTGGCATATGTACAGAGACTTTGCTGGGTGCTGGAGCCTTGGGGCCAGCAAAGGGATTGTTGTCAGAGGGGTTAGAACTGTCCACATCCGGCACATGAGTCCAGCCCATAAAGGACCGGATACCCCTCAGTGTCTCCCTGTATGTTTGTTCTTCTGAAGACGGTAAATCTTGCTCAGTGAGTTCCTGTTCGTCCGACAACTCTCCCTCCTCCACAAAAAGTTTAACTGGAGGTCTGTCTGAAATATCACTGTCGGCGTCCGACTCTAAACTAGAAATACTATCCCTTCTGGAAGCTTTCTGTAAAGCAGGAGAGTCAGAGCCAGTGGTGAAGGCAGGTTTAGGTCGGTCAGTGAGAGGACGGTTAGTTGAAGGTCGGTCGGCAACCGACGTACTGGTGCTGAGAGTAGACAGGCTGGTTGGTCGGTGAGGGTCAGTGTGAGGCTTGCCGGTCGACTTGTGTTTGGGAACAAGTGTCTGGACCAGTGACACCCTGTTGAAGACTTTGGTTGGTGAGGATCCGACTTGAGCTTACCGGCCGACTTTTGCTTTGCAGCAGTAGTGTCTGGGCCAGTGCGCTCTGAGGATGACATTCTTGTGGCAGAACTGTCTGTAGGTAGTTTGCCGGCCGACGGCTGCTGAGCAGCACTAATGTCTGGGCCAGTGCGCTGAGGAGTCACATCCAAAGATCTGGTGGTCGGTTGGAAAAAGGGCTCTGTGTCCCTAGCCACGTTGACAGGAGGTGAGTGTGATGGGGTAACTCGAACCTCAGATGAGAAAGTCGGCTGAAGAGACTTTGATAACAGTAAGGCTTCTAGTCTATTAAAACATTCCGACCATTTTTGATCAAGTTCTGAAATTCTGTCATCTGAAGCAGAAGTTGAAGCTTTTTCTTTCTTAGTCTTTGCTGGGGCTTTATCCTTCTTGATTTTCTTTTCAGGGGGCAACGTAGAAGACTGTGCTGTAGTAGAATCACCAACAACGCCAATGACAGAGATGATAGTTGGGTCCACAAGGGAGCTATCTTCCGTGGGGGTGGTACTATCTAAACGTTTAGCCTCCCTCTACTCCTTCTTAAGCTTATAAGATGGTGTTGAAATTTGAGCCTGCTGCTCAGGGATGAAAAGGTTGCAATGCTTACAATTTGTAGTGTCCTTATCCGCAATGCAGGGTTCAGATCCCTTCTCCCTACAGCGTGCACAAAATGCATGACCATTGAAACTGGCCATATCATGGCTGCAACTGCCCCTCTGCCCCGGGGATGATATAATGTTCTATATATCCTCAGAAATGATATAATATCAAAAAGATATAAAATCTTTAAGTATTCTCAATAAAACACCAAAAAACCTAGCAGAGAATAAAACTCTGTGTGCACTAGTTCGCGCCAAACGAAAAAGATGCTATGATGTCGGGCTGTCTAGACTGGAAGGAAGTACGACACGCCATCTGGCGAGTGCACTAGTACACGGGCAACATCAATTTGGGACAGTTTTATCCTGTTTTTACATTTTTTTGCCATTTATCAAAATAAACTTATAGTTTCATGGATATTAATAAACAGAAGAGCACCAATATTTCATCGTGTGCTAATCAATTTTTCTTTTTCTATGTTTGTAAAAGCCGAAATTAGACAAAACTGAATAATGTACCCAAAACAAAGGGTCATTGATTTGGGACACTTCTGGGAAACCCCCAAATTACAATCCACTAAATTGAGACATTCACTTTCATTGATTCCCAAATTTTTGTAAATAAAAGACAAACATCAGTGACTTGACTTTCATTGTGTATGAGCCATAGAAATTGTATAAAATAAGCCAGAAAAGACATTTATTATAAAAGTGCTTTATGGGAGATGAGAATTTTGGCCGCCATATTGGAATAGTATGGTATAGTCAACTAGAGTAGTAACAGCCTTGCTTGCAATAACTATAAAATCACTCAAACTTAATTTTATGTCTCCAGATAGAAGATAAAATAAAATATGGTTAGTGATTATTGTTTTGGACTGACCTTGTACTTTGGTGATAACACAAGGATATTTTCCATTAGATGGATATGGAGAAGGTGTGGTATTTTCTTTTCTATAAATTGTTGCATATAAATGCTAAATGTACAGTACCAGTGGGATATAATCACATGTATAAATGAGGTAATACTTCTATATTCATTGTTTATGCAGCCAAGTCAAACAGACAGTTTATTATCTCCAAATGTAAAAAGTGTCCCAAATTGATGACCGTCCCAAATCAATGCCACCCGTGTACTAGGGACCAGCCGGCCGGTGGAAACACAGGACGTCTTTTTCTAACCATATATGGGAAGAGGAAAATTTTTTTGAAAATTGAGTACACTGCTCAGATACCCTGTGGGTCGAAAAGTTCGACGAAATCGCTCTATCTCGCACGGTTAAGAAGATAGAAGCAAATTTGTGTTTTTTCCATTTTGGCAAAAATTCGAAAATTTAAAATGGCTGCCATTTTGGGGGAGAGAAAATTTTTTTGAAAATATCCAATAGTACATTTCTTAGATATCCTGTGGGTCGAAAAAATCTAGACGAAATCGCTCTATCTCGCACACTTAAGGAGATAGAGGCAAATTTGTGTTTACTTGCAGGCACCTTGGTGCATATGGGTTCATTCCTGTGGGGGACCTTAAACTTTGATTTCTGTTGTTTAGCATGCAGACCATGCCTTTTGTAATCTGTAATTTCATTGGTTATTTCTAATTCGAGGCTATAACCTTCCCTTCACTCTTCCATTTGCATTCAGGACTTGGAAGGGGTAGCACCTAGAAAGTTAAATTTATTTTTTCAACTGCATCTGTTACACTTTTTATGCTTTATTTTATTTAGTTTTACATTTTAGTCAACTGTGTCACAGTATGGAGAAGAAAAAATATAATTTGCATTCTGTTAAGAGTGATGGTGTACAGGTACCTATACAAATGCACTTGTTGGAAGATCACGACTTTCTTACGAACTTGCTGGGTAATTCATCTGCACATGCTCAGCAAGATTCAGATCCAAATTCATCGGGTAGTGATCTGGATGGCAGTGCTTTGGCTCTGCAAAGGCCAGCCATGCAGTATTACTCTGTCACATGGAACAGGGAGAGATTAAAGATTTTACTGAAATGGACAAAATTGACAGGGTTAGGCATACGCACGCGCAAAGGCACACATCCAGTAGTCAGGACACTAGTAAACATGCTTCAAAACGCAGTAACACCCGTTCTATGGTGTGTCAGTACTATAATGCAGGAACTTGCAGCCAACAAAACTCTCATGAAACCAAAGATGTCACATATCAACACGTGTGTTCGACACAAACAACTACTGCACACACGAATCCAAAGACTCTAAGGGTTAAAAAATCACCCAAACTGCTTAAAAATCAAGCAAATGACTTACAACTTCATGAAGAGGTTGTCACAAATGTCCTTACTGATTCTCAATGTGATAGTACTCACACTATAGAATGTAATGCTCACTCACGCAGAAATTTAGAAAAGGACATGATCACATGTCATGTGACAGTCGAGCATCACACCCCAGATGCTGTAAGCTCCATACAAACGCACTTGCCCATTGTAGATGACTGTGTTAAGGAAGAGGTAGTCCCTCTATACATATGGGATAACAAACACAATTGTAAAGATTATGTAGCTTGCATATAGCAGAATGGTGATACATTCGGCCATATACCCTTGTCGAACTTGAAATTATATCAGGGACCTCAAAATAACATGGCGTACAACCCCTTCCATCTTACAAGCACACAAATTAATTACACAAAGTGGGGTGCCAAATTTTTTAAATTGCAGGATCCCGGTGCAAAGCCAACTTCATCCTGATAGGTGGAGACACTACCTTACTGATTACTGGGACCAACAATTAACTGATCTCATCCAATATCGGTTCCCTTTAGATTTTGATAGAAAATTCCCTTTGGCTTCATCAAAGACTAATCATACATCAGCTATAGAGCACGGAACCCATGTTGAAGCGTATATTAAAGAAGAACTTGAACATGGAGCCCTTTATGGCCCATTTCACTTGTTGCCAGGTTTGCCGAAAAACTAATCAGCTCCAGTCTGTGCAGGGGTATGGAAAGCAAAGAACCCATAAAAATATTTGTAAGTCAAAAAAAAAGTGTTGCCATGGCAACACTTGTGGCAACACTTGTTGCCAGGTTTGCCGAAAAACCAATCCGCCCCTGGCTGTGCAAGGGTATGGAAAGCAAAGAACCCATAAAATATTTATAAGCCCAAGAAATAGAAAAAAGTGTTGCCATGGCAACACTTGTTACCAGGTGTTGCCGAAAAACTAATCAGCTGAAATCAATGCAAGGATTTGGAATGCAAAGATACCAGAGAAAAATTTTTTAAGCCCAAGAAACAAAAAAGTGTTGCCATGGCAACACTTGTTGCCAAGTGTTGCCGAAAAACTAATTAGCTCCAATCTGTGCAGGGGTAGAGAAAGCAAAGAACCTATAAAAATATTTACAAGTCCAAGAAACAAAAAAAAGTGTTGCCATGGCAACACTTGTTGCCAGGTGTTGCCGAAAAACTAATCCGCTCCAGTCTGTGCAGGGGTATGGAAAGCAAAGAACCCATAAAATATTTATAAGTCCAAGAAACAGAAAAAAGTGTTGCCATGGCAACACCTGTTGCCAGTTATCAGTATAAAACTAATCATCTCCAAATTATGCAGGGGTTTGGAATGCTAAGAACTCCCCAAAAGATATTAAAGCCCAAGAAACATGAAAAAGTGTTGCCACCGCAACACTTATTGCCAGATATTGCCAAGAAAGCAATCATACACAAACTGTCATGCCATTAAACTTCCACACCAAATTTAGCTGAGACACATAAAATACTGTACCTGTAAATGAGCAGCAATGAAGGGTGATTCAGATGGAAAATAAAAATAATATCCATGTCCAGCAGGATGGATATAATAATTAAAATAAGTTGTAACCTTAAACTTACTTTTTTAACTTTCAGGTTTTTATGGTAACATTACAATAAAGATCCTGTTTTGGTCTAGACATATGTACATGTTTAATTTAAATGAAAAACTCTAAACTATCACTTCAAAATTGCCAAAACATCACAGAAATTTGTCCCAACCTTAAACTGAATGTAAGTCAATGCAAATGTTAAGAGTTTAAGGTCATGTTAACCATGTAGACTCTGTTCAAGGTTACTTATAGCCAAAATTTAAATGTGCTTAAAATCTATTGCACATAATTTAAGATATTATCCAAAATTTTAAAAGAAAAGTAATTATAATTATGCTATTACTGAGAGTTAAAGGTCACCTCAATGTAGTCTCAGGGCATTTCTGCAACATCAGTTACATGTTATGCCATTTTGGTATACTTTGTGGAATCATAGAAAAAGTTGAGTTCAGTAACATTCTTTTACACATGGGAGTTTAAGGTCACCTTAAAATAGGGCACACCTTCAAGACTAGATACATCAACATACCAAATTTAAATTAAATCTGTCATTCAGAATTGAAATACTCTCCAGAAATTGAAAAACTTAAATTCAATATAGTTATATTATCACTAGGAGTTTAAAGTCACCTTAAAGTGGGCCACACCTTGACCAGTTACATCCACGTACCAAATTTGTTTTGAATCTGTGAAGCCATCTTTAAGCTAATGCCCACAAATTGCAAAAGTATAATTCAATATAAATGTGTTATAAATAGGAGTTTAAGGTCGTCTTAAAATAGGGTACATGTCGATGACCGGCAATACCCACATGCCAAATTTGAATTTCATCCTACTTGCAATTTTTGACATATTTTCCAGAAACAAAGTGTGATGACGATGCTGGTCCTATAGGTGATCCATCACAGCTGAGTGACACCAAACTGTTACAACCTTAAACTCATAAGATTCTAAAATATCAGCAATTTATTGTAACCTTACAAAGACCTATTTTTTTGTCTAAATATATGTACATGATGAATATCGATGAAAAAATCTCAGCACATCAAATTTGCGGGTTGGCATTAAGGTGCCAACCTTAATCATTCCTTCACCCCTAAAATTTTGAAACACCCCTATTTTGTGGATGGGTTTACTTGCCACATGGCTGTTTCTGATTGGTTAAAAGTTTGACCCTTGCTATGGTCAAGGGGAGAATGGCTAGATTTGAACTGGCAGGGGACCAGAATTTTACAAAATATTTATTTCTTTTCAATTTATTTTATTATTTTAAAATTTGTTTTTGTTCATCTTAGTTTTTAGGGGTCTTGTCTATTGTTAATTTGTGAAGTATGGCAGCGAAACAGAAGCACAGAACTGCAGGTAACTCTTACAATTTGCGTTGGAAGGTTGAGATTCCTATAGAAGTTCAGTTAAATAATGATAATGTCTTTCTGAATGAATTTGCCTCTCAACCGGAACCGGGTCAGAGTTCAAAATCTAGGTCTGATACTGAATCTGATACCTAGTATTGATTTGGAAATCGGTACTCTGTTGTCACAGGAAAGTGAGGAATCTCCTGTGCATGTGCAGACCAAAAAATTTTAAAAATCTGACAGACCTTCACATTTCAAAAATTCAAGAAGCAGGGAGGTTACGGCTGAAAGTCAACCGGATCAGACACTCATTAATCAACGGATACTTTCTCAACTGGACGCAATTGGTAAGCGTTTACCTGCTATGGAACAAAGTTCGGCTTCTGCTGCTCGGCCTAAGGCCAAAAAAGTTACTGTTAGGGGTACTGCTAGTTCAAGTCTCAATGGAAGTTTCACTGAGGGTGACTCAGCTAAAAAATTACCAGATTTACATACCTTGAGACATGATAGATCCATTCAGGATCAAGTCGAAGCCCGGATCAGACAATTGTCAAATACTGATGTTAAAGGTACGGATCCGAAATATAAATCACAGCGGGGTGGTCCTATGGACATTTTTGTCAAAGAAAGAGTTAAATGGCCCCATGAATTTGTATTGGCGGGTAGTACCAAGGGTAGAATTATGTACAATCAGTTGAACATTACACAGTGGATGTCTGGCTTTTGCAGAATTTTGAGAGATGAAAATTGTCAAAAAATTAGGGATCACATGTTAGACTATTTAATTGCCCTCCTTGATGATTCCAATGATTTTTCATCGCAGGCAGCCAAAGCTAGCCATGCTGTGCTTTTGTGCCGTATGGAGCAAGGGGAGGTGACCGGCTGGTCGGATATGGAAAAAATTGACCGGATCAGATGGGTTAATGCTCAGAGACATGTCACACCCACACAGGCATCGAATACTTCACAAAAATGTCGCAAAAATCTGTCTAGCCAAAAAGCAGGCAAGTCAATGCCCTGTGTATCTTTTAATGATAATTCTGTAATTTTCAAGAACATCATGACACAAAGGGAGTTTTCTATCGACATATATGCAGTACATGCTTTGGCCAGGATGGCAAGATCAGTGCCCACAGTGCTTTAGACTGTAAGACAAAAAATAAAAAAAACGATTAACTCTGGGCATGGTCGAGAAGGTTATACAGCAGCCTGATTGTGTCCAGGAAAATGATGTAAATTATTGTAAAAAGAAACAATTTGTTGATAGATTTGTTTTTAACAGTTCTGTTTGTAGGAAAACTGTGTTTACTGAATGTCAAGCTTCCAGGAAGGACTGGACTGAGTGGTTCAACGTTAGCAACAGCTATAAGCCTGTTGTTTCTGGCAAGTCGTTTGCTGATGTGGTAAGGGCTAATTTGGGCCAGAAGGGCCGTGGGCAAGCTACACCTCTGGTCGGTACTCAAGTTGCAAGCAAACCAGGTGAGCCTCTTGAGTTTTTCAAGGAGAGTGTTAAGCTGTCTCATAATACCCCACATCATGCAGTTAAGCATAAAGCCAAGTTTTGTAAAACCACCAGAAACAATAAAAATGAGAATATTCTTGTTTGTAATAATACATTTGAGCCTTTAACTGAGGAAAATCTGATTTCAGATGATTTGGATATACTAGAAAATGAAATTCAGGCAGTGGACACTGGTCCTGGCGATACTGGGCAGATCTCAAGTTCATTTAAAAATGAACAACTGCAAGACTGTGACAAATTTGACATAGCATTGTTAAAGAAGAAAGTTGACCCTAATGTCATTAGGCAGGCAAAAAACTGCCCTGATCATCTTGCATGTAAAAATCAAATGGGAGAATCCTTTGAGTTATACCCCTTAGCACTCTGCGAAGGTACAAGGGCCCAGAGACAAAAAATTGACCCTTATGCCACCCCTTACAGTTACACAAGTTGGTCAAACAGTTTGGTTGTCCAAATATCCTGGGTGCCCGGATTCCAGTGGTTTCAAACTTGAATATAGATAAGTGGAAATTCCACTTAAAGGATTATTGGGACAAGCAGTTACTTGATCTACTGGAATTTGGGTTCCCTCTCGATTTTGATAAAAATACTGTTCTTACTTCTACTTAAGAAAATCACGCCTCAGCTACACAGTTTGTTTCTCATGTTGAGATCTATATTAAAGAAGAAATTAAGCATTGGGCCATTTTGGGCCCATTTGAACACAAGCCCATTGATTTGCATGTATCACCTTTCATGACCAGGGACAAACCCGACTCGGACAACTATTGTTGACCTCAGTTGGCCTAAGGGCCAGTCTGTTAATGCTGGTGTTCAAAAGGATAAATATCTAGGCTCAGATTTTGTTCTTAATTACCCATCTGTGGATGATATTGTGAAAAGAATTATTAACCTGGGATCTGGATCTCTGTTATGTAAAGTGGACATCAGTCGGGCCTTTCGTCAGCTTAAGGTTGATCCAAAAGACATAAATCTGTTAGGTTTAAAGCTGGATTCTTATAATATCGATAAATCGGTACCTTTCCGGTACAGGCATGGCTCGATTTTCTTCGAAAAAGTGACATATAGCATCAGGTTCATTATGAGGAAGCATGGTTTTCCTGATCTGTTCAATTATGTGGACGATATAATATACTGTGGCACACCCTCAAAAATTCATCCGGCTTTTCAATTTTTAGTTGATCTTTTGGACCAGTTGGGGCTGACCTTGAACAGCAAGAAATTGGTAGCCCCAACTACCTCCATGGTATGTTTGGGCATATTGGTCGATACCAAGACCAGAACCATGTCCGTCCCCCCTGAAAAATTAGAAAATATTCTTCACATGTGCATTGACTGGGAAAATAAGAAATATTGTACAAAACGAGAACTACAATCTTTGTTGGGATCTCTTCTGTACGTATCCAAATGCGTCAGACCAGCAAGAATATTTTTGAACCGTATGTTTCAACTTTTGAGATCAATGGGCAGCAACTCTTCCACCAAGTTGACAGTTGAATTTTCTAAGGATTGAAAATGGTTTGTCACCTTTTTGAAACAATTTAATGGCATAGTGTATTATGATGTCAAGCCAGTGCAGGCTGAAATGCGTTTAGATGCCTGTTTAACAGGTTTTGGAGGTATTTTTGACAATCAATGTTATGCACTTGCTATACCAAAAAATTTTAACAATTACTCCATTGTACATCTGGAGATGGTAAATATAGTGGTAGCTCTTAAGATCTGGGCTACTCAGTTTGCTTGCAAAAAGTTACGTATCAAGTGTGATAACGTGGCTGTGGTGGATGTTTTGACCTCTGGTTGGACCAAAGATACCATTCTTGCATGTTGTGCTCGTAATATATGGTTGTTGTCTGCAATATACAACATTTCCATTCCTTTTGAACACATACCAGGAAAGAGTAATATTGTAGCTGATTTGTTATCTAGATTTAAATTCGATGCTGCCTCTTGGCATTCCCTAGAACAATATGTCCCAAACTGCATCTGGGTTCCTACACATATTGACCTTACAAAGTTAAATTATGATTTATAATTGTAGATATGCCTTCTGCAGCAGTTCAGCTGACCACCAGTGCATGTGCTCGATTGCTTCAGTCTTTTAGGCCTGCTACACGAAGCGCTTACAACAGAATGTTCACTGACTTCATGGCATTTCTGGTGCTGCTGGACTGCTGCCATCTCAGGTAGACGTAAATATACTGCTTGCTTTTATGGAGTACCTATGCCAGAATAAACTTACCCCATCTAATAGATCAAATCACCTGGCTGGGGTGCGAGCATATTGTGTTATTTATAACATTCCCACTAGTTCATTCAAAGATGAAAAGATACAAAGTTCATCAAATCCCTAAAAATTAACAGGCCACTTAAGGTCAACAGCATCTCAATTCTCAAGATGCCATGTTATTGGACATTATCGAAACCACTTCAAAGTTGGAACACCCACAGGTTTTCATTCCACTTTATCTGCTAGCCTTTTTCTCGTTTTTGAGACTTTCCAATATGGTACCTCACATTTTCACAAGTTTTGATCTTACAAGACACTTGCCTAGAGGTGATATCATGTTTTCACATGATATGGCCATTGTTTTGGTGAAATGGTCCAAAACCATGCAGGCTAGGGATAAGATTTCACGTATTCGGATTCCAGTACTTCCTGGTTCCAAGTTATGCCCGATGGCAGCTCTGAAACGTATGCTGGCCATTGTACCTGGATCTAGGGATGATCCACTGTTTTCCATATGTAGGCAGGGCCAATGGCTTCCTCTTACTGACAGTATTGTCAGAAAGCATTTAAAGCGGGTTACTTGTATTTTAAGTTGGCAACATCTCCATATGACCTTCTATACCTTTAGACGGGCTATATTCACACACATAATAATACACTTTCTGATCCTCTTATGCAAGCTTTTCGACTACACCTACCCCATTGATGGGTGTTTGGGTGAATTTTATGTATTATTATCATGTCTCCTTATTAATTCATAAAGTAAGAAATTCAGGGACAAATTTCCCTGGGGTTTTTAAGGGTTTTAGCTTATTTAAAATTCATTATATCCGAGATCACCAAAATATAACTTCCTACTCGAGGTTAACCTCTTCTTCTCAAGTATTGTTAAAATTGTGTCATTAGAATGCCAACTGTGGCTTACAGTTTCATCATTTCAAAGTTATTATGTTATTGTACTTTATGTCCAGTTAAAATGAAATTTAAAACTATATTAGGCCTTTGTTGGAAAATTGTTAACTATAGGAGTACATTATCACCTGCATCTTATTTACATGTAAAAATTTCTGTAAACTCTAAAAATTCCAGTTTGGTGCCGGGCTTGCCTGTAGCCACGTTTATGGCTCGGGCACCGTGTCCGTCCGGGGGGCAGGTGAATATCATTCATATTTTAAAAGTTAATGTTGTCATTATGTTTGTGTCTCTTAAAAGAAACTTTTAGTGAATTACTTCTGTAATTGTATAATAAAATTTAAAAACCCAGTTGGGTATTTCCTGTCTTGAATGGAAAATATGTATCATAGCATCAGAATGGACCCTTTGACCTTGTGCACATCTCTGACCTTGATTATCTCTCAGGGAGATTATAATTTGCTGCTTGACCTTTGTATGTATCTCAGACCAGTTCACATCACACTGCCTAATTTACAAAGTGGCAGGTTATACACTCTTGTTACGAGCTGTAATGTGCCTTTTCCACTGGGTTAAGAGTCTGGCCTTTGACCTTAAGGGTCAGTGAACGCTAAGGTGACTCCAAGCTTTGAGTAACATGACTTAGCTTAAATACTGTCATTCTCACAGATATAAGTCAAAAGGCTCTGCTACCAGAACTTATGGTAGTTTTGACCTTAGTGGTCATATTTGACCTTTGACCACTACTCTGGGATGAGGGAATGTTGCGGGTTGGCATTAAGGTGCCGACCTTAATCATTCCTTCACCCCTAAAATTTTGAAACACTACTATTTTGTGGATGGGTTTACTTACCACATGGCTGTTTCTGATTGGTTAAAATTTTGACCCTTGCTATGGTCAAGGGGAGAATGGCTAGATTTGAACTGGCAGGCGACAAGACAAGACCTGTATTAGAGTTTTACAAAATATTTATTTCTTTTCACCCACCCTATTGTTAAGGCCCTTCCCATAGGTATGTAGTAGGCTTTTGTGCTAAATGATGTTTCTAGTTGTAGTTGGCCACAGAGTGGTGGCAGTGTACCATTCTCTGCTGGTGGGAGACCTTGTCTGCAGTGCTGGAGCCTAGGACGGGTTGGACCTCCACAGGGTTGTCATTCTCGAATTGACCGCGACTTCAGAAGTTATCAGAGACTCTGTTTGCTTCTCTCCAGTGTTGTTGTGACTGTAGTTATGAGGGCAGGACCCCTATTGTCTTGTGTATGAACATCAACAAATTGTAATTGTTTTTAACTGCTGCTACATGTATTGCCAGTCAATCTATTACTATCTTGTCTGCAGCATTAATTTTAGTGTTATGCTTATGTGCTACTTCTTATTATCATTACTATTATGATTGCACTATTGATGATTAATATTAAAGTGCTGCTTTGTATGATTATCCAGTAATTATTATGCAGCCCACGATTACATGTGCTTTACATACTTGCTAAAATATTTTACATTTACGGGCCTATCTAATTATTGTGCCATTTTATTGTAACTACTCATCTGTGGTGATTTTGTGTCTGTATTTAAATTGCTGTATGGTACCACCTTTAGCCACTTATTGTCCTATTTACCACCTTTAGCCACTTATTGTCTATTTTTTATTATGTGTACATTACACTTTTAAGGCTATGGCCATGATTCTAGTCAGTATTGTTCACTATGGGTGAATTTTATGTATTATTATCATGTCTCCTTATTAATTCATAAAGTAAGAAATTCAGGGACAAATTTCTCTGGGGTTTTTAAGGGGGTTAGCTTATTTAAAATTAATTATATCCGAGATCACCAAAATATAACTTCCTACTCGAGGTAACCTCTTCTTCTCAATTATTGTTAAAATTGGGTCATTAGAATGCCAACTGTGGCTTACAGTTTCACTATTTCAAAGTTATTATGTTATTCTACTTTATGTCCAGTTAAAATGAAATTTAAAACTATGTTAGGCCTTCGTTAGAAAATTGTTAACTATAGGAGTACATTATCACCTGCATCTTATTTACTTGTAAAAATTTCTGTAAACTCTAAAAATTCCAGTTTGGTGCCGGGCTTGCCCGTAGCCACGTTTATGGCTTAGGCCTTGGCGGCGCTGCGGGCCTGGGCACCACGTCCGTCAGGGGGGCAGGTGAATATCATTCATATTTTAAAAGTTAATGTTGTCATTATGTTTGTGTCTCTTAAAAGAAACTTTTAGTGAATTACTTATGTGTGTAATTGTATAATAAAATTTAAAAACCCAGTTGAGTATTTCCTGTCTTGAATGGAAAATAAGTATCATAGCATCAGAATGGACCCTTTGACCTTGTGTACATCTCTGACCTTGATTATCTCTCAGGGAGATTATAATTTGCTGCTTGACCTTTGTATGTATCTCAGACCAGTTCACATCACACTGCCTAATTTACAAAGTGGCAGGTTATACACTCTTGTTACGAGCTGTAATGTGCCTTTTCCACTGGGTTAAGAGTCTGACCTTTGAGCTTAAGGGTCAGTGAACCCTAACGTCACTCCAAGCTTTGAGTAACATGACTTGGCTTAAATACTGTCATTCTCACAGATATAAGTCAAAATGCTCTGCTACCAGAACTTATGGTAGTTTTGACCTTAGTGGTCATATTTGACCTTTGACCACTACTCTGGGATGAGGGAATGATCTTCCAAACACCAAAACAATTGTCCTAACCTTAGAGTCAATGTTAGTTTAAGGTAAGGAGTTTAAGGTGATCTTTTCTTGAAGGTTCTGTTCAAGGTTTGTTACATCCACAACTGAAACATGCATAGAATTGCACAGTATTTGAAATACTGTTTAAAAATTGTCAAACTTAAAGTGAATATAATTATGTTATTACTGGTAGTTTAAGGTCACCTTATTGTATGACACTTATCTATGGCCAGTTACATACACATGGCAAAATTTGGATGAAATTTCTTAATTTATTTTCAGTGTAATCTATGGAAAAATAAAAAATGTAAACTTAACAAATAGCTTTTTAATATGTGTGAGTTTAAGGTCACCTTAAAATAGGGCACACCTTGAAACCCAGTTACAACCACATGGGAAATTTGAATCCATCACCCCATTTTTGAGATACTGTCTGGAAATGAATAAACTTAACCTCAATATAAGTATGTTACTACTGGGAGTTTAAAGTTACCTTAAAATGGGGCACACCTTGAGAACCAGTTACATGCAGCAGTTACATGCACCAGTTACATGCCAAATTGCAAATTTAATAAGTAAATTAAATTTTTATAAGTTAATACCCTATCCAATGGACAATAGCTTATCCGGTCGGCGCGGACCGGCCCGCCAAACGTCAGAAAAAGACGTCCTGTGTCTCCACCGGCTAGGCCGGCCCAGTACTGTGCACTCGCCAGATGGCGTGTCGTACTTCCTTCCTGTCTAGACAGAGTGACGTCATAGCATCTTTTTTGTTGTCTAAACCAATTAGACCCCTAGTAGACTGAAAGCGGGGTCGGTGGGAGGGTCTTGTGTGTCCATTGGATAGGGTATTAACTTATAAAAATTTAATTTACTTATTAAATTTGCAATTTTATTGCGTTAATACATCCTATCCAATGGACAATAGCTGAATAACTACCGCTTGGTTGGCGGGTAAGTTACTAGGGACTTGTGTGAACTCATGTTAGGTAATGAAAATTCCTTCTTTAAGCCTGGGGTGGACCTTGAAGTCAAACACCCTTAAGGCTATGGTCGAATATCATCATCCGGTTAACCGGGATGGAACCGTCAGAGTCGACCCTGCCCCCCCCCTTTTTTACAGACCTGCTCTGAGGTAGGGGAAGAGAGGGATGAGTTCAGTCCCATAGAAATAAGTCTCCCGGAGGAAGTACTGAGATTTTTTTTTTTTTTTTTTAACTATATGTGCAATATATACAAATATGTACAAGTATTTACATATGTACAGATCTCCTCTAGGTACCGGTCTGCTGGTGGATCTGCTGAGCAGCCACAACCGGACCAAGATGGTAGAGCTCTGAGTCGGCCCAGGCCACATCCTTCAGATAGAATTGAGTGAAGGTATTATGAGATTTCCAGTGGCAGGCTGATAAGATCTGCTCCAAGGAGACTCCCGACTGGATGGCCTTAGAGGCAGCAAAAGCCCTGACATCATGAGCTTTAACTTGATGCAGGGTGTGGGCTTCTTGATCAGAGAGCTCATAGCATAGGATCACAGTCTGTTTGATCCATGAGGAGATAGTGGCAGGGGAGATGTCTTTGTCGAAGCTTTTTTTGAAGGAAACAAAGACTAGCTCCTTATGTTGTCTGAGGTCTGAAGTCCTGTCCAAATAGTAGCGCAAGGCTCTGACCGGACAAAGGGATCTGTCAGACTTGAGGGATTTATCTAGAGTAGGAGCCAGGGCTGGTATGACCACTGGGGCTACACTCTCTGGACCCTCTTTGGCCAGCTGATTCTTGGAAAGAAAACTGGGAGATGGAAACAGGGACACCTTAGACCAATCGGATTGGTGTCTGATGTTCTTGTGCTGCCAAGCATGGATCTCACTCCTTCTTTTGCCAGAGCCTAGGGCTAAAAGGAAGACAGTTTTGAAGGTCAGGTGCTTCAGAGATGCCTCCCTAAGAGGTTCAAAAGGAGCCTTTGTCAGCTGGTGTAGCACCAGGGAAAGGTTCCAGGAGGGAATCCCCCTCCGCCCTTTGGGTCTATCTCTGTGGAAACTTTCCAAGAGACGAGTGAGATTATCATCTTTGCTGATATTGACTGTTGTAGGACCTAGTTTATCAGCAATGGCAGATCTGTATCCATCAATGGTGCTGGGCTGTAACTTCTTGTCCTCAAAGAGGTACATTAGGAAGTCAGCCACCGACTTTACAGGTGGTGACCTGAAGTCCACCTGATTAGTGACGCACCACTTTGTAAAAATGGCCCACTTTGCCTCATAGACTGATCTGGTAGATCTTCTTTGAGGAGCCTCAATTCTTGCTGCCACTGCCTCAGAGAAGCCCTGTTCTTTGATTGTTGTGGCTCTAGGAGCCAGGCATGGAGATTTAGATTTATCAGATTTCTGTGAGGGATCTGATTGAAGGGCTGTGTCAGCAGATTGGGCCGGTTGGGCAGGCTGAGAGGGATCTGACTGGACATGGTCACCAAATCCCAAAACCAAGGCATGTTGGGCCACCCCGGGGCAATCAGAATGAGTTTCTTGCACGGGGAGTCCAATAGCTTCTCCACCACTTTGCCCAATAAGGCGGTCGGTGGGAAGGCGTATGCGTCCAGATCCTCCCATGGCAGAGTGAGTGCATCCACTGCTAGAGCCAGGGTATCCGGTACTGGAGAGACAAATAGAGGTAACTTGTGGTTGAACCTCGTGGCAAATAGGTCTATCTGAGGCCGGTGCCATTTGCTGCATAAGCTTTGAAAAACGTCCGGAAGGAGTGACCATTCTGTTTGGATGGTCTGATTGAGCCGGGATAGCTTGTCTGCTATCACATTTAGTCGGCCAGGGATATGCCGGGCTTTTAGAGTCACTTGTCGCTGGGAACACCAGGTCAAGATTCTCCACAGTAGGGCACACAGTGGGCCCGACTTCATACCTCCTTCTTTGTTTATGTAGGCCACCACTGTGGTGTTGTCTGTGGCCACTAGGACTATTTTGTCGGTGCATAGGTCTTGGAACTCTTTTAGAGCCAAGAAGACTGCTTTCAGTTCCAAGTAATTTATGTGCAGTTTGCTTTCCGGCACTGACCAGGAGCCCCTTGCAGTGAGCTCGTTTAAATGAGCGCCCCACCCTTCTTTTGATGCGTCTGTAAACATTTGCAGAGCATGTCTTATGGGGTGTAATGGTTGACCTTGAAGTACATTGCTTTCGTTCAGCCACCATTGTAAGTGCGGGTGCAAGGATCTGGGTAGCGGGATGACCTTTTCCAGAGATTCCGGTACCCTCCAATTGTTTTTGAGGTGCCACTGTATGGGTCTCATGTGTAACCGACCTAGGTGAACCTGTTTCTCTGTGGCTGTCAACAGACCTATCAAGGACATGAACTGTCGGACCGGACAGGCCAGTAATGACAGCAGTGTTTGTATTTTTCCTTGAAGACTTTGCCATCGGTCCGGTGTCGGTCTGACCCGGCCGGACCTGAGGTCGAACTGGTAACCTACGAAGTTGAAGACTTGTTTGGACTCCAATTCTGACTTTTCTAAGTTCACCAGCCAACCCAGATCCTGGCACATCTTGACCAGAATTTGGGTGTGATGGAGACAATCTTGGTGGGATCCGGCTCTCACCAACCAGTCGTCTAGGTATTGGTGGATCCTTATACCCTTGTGTATGGCCATCAGTTTCACCTCCTTTGCTAACACAGTGAACTCCATGGGCGCTGTGGACAGACCAAAAGGTAGTGCCCTGAACTGGTAAGTCCGGCCCTGGACATGGAACCTTAAGTATTTCCTGGACTGTTCCTGTATTGGTATATGGAAGTAGGCATCCTTGAAGTCTACTGAGGTTACCCACTCCCCTTGCTGGAGGGATGTCCTGATGGTTTCCGGTGTCTCCATTTTGAATTTCTCCACCTTGAGGAAGAGGTTTAATTTGCTTAGGTCCAGAATGGGTCTCCACTTGTTGTTGGGTTTGGGTACCAGAAAAAGTCGGTTGAAAAACCCTAGAGATGTTTGATTGTGGACCAGTTCTATTGCATTCTTGTCTATAAGCTGATGCAATGCCTCCAGCAGGTAACTGTTCCTGTGGGGATTGGCATACCGGCTTATGACAATGGGAGACCTTGTGAGGTTTGGCCGGATCCGAAAGGGGAGGGTGTAGCCCTCTCTCAAGATTTGAACTATTTTGGGTCTGGCACCTCTTTCCAGCCAAATTTGCCAAAAGTTTTGAAGTCTGGCCCCTACAGGTAGATTTTGTACAACAAGAGGGACATTGGTCACAGTTTGGACATAAGGCAATTGAATGACAGAAGAAGCACCTTTGACATGTTTTAATAGACAATCTTTTGAAATTACAGCTGACAAGCCAGGACTTATTCCTTTCCTTTGCGGATGCCCGGTTGCAGAATGAACATGGTTTACAACATTTAAATTTACATGTCTCTCTAAAGATTGAACAGTCAATGTCTCTCTGGGAGTGCTCCCGGCCAGCAGCCGTGCCCGTAACTTTGTTACACAGTGATTGTCATTTATACGGCTGCTGGCCCTTGGCTGGACGTGAGGAATACTGGTGTTTTCCCTTCCCTCGTCTGTATTGGCTGTGTGAGATGTTCTTCCAGGCCGGTCGGTCCTGCTTCTTGGGGTCAGATTTTCTGTCCTGTTTCTCATAGGGATGGTATCTGCCCTTCTTGTAGGCCGATCCAGACCGGTTTCTATCAAAGTTAGCAATCTCCTCCTCAGCCTGCTTAATCACTGAGTCTGGGAACAAGGTGTCCAATTCTAGTGGAGCAGATCTGAGAGCATTCAAAGTGTCCGCCTTTACTCCAGACTTGAGGTACGATAAGTATGAATCACGCCTTAAAAGGGTGGTGTTGGCCATGTTGACAAATACGTAGTCCGTTAGATGCTCCATAGCCTTAGCCATGGCCTGGCAAATACTGGAGTTAAAGTCCAACAGGAACTGAAGTTCGTCTGTTGCTGCAGAAACCTTGCTTGCTGTTTTGCCCTTGGAATCAGCCCGGATAGTGCGGAGTTGAGAGTGCATATTCTGCTGTACTTTAAGTAGGCAGCGGTTGAAACCGGCTGCTTGATTGCAGATTGTAGATGATTCCCGAGCTGATCTCTCCCATTTTCTTAGGCTTTCCTGGGAAATGGGTCTGGACAAAGGTGGATTGGATGCAATGCCAGCCTGACGAGCTATCCTCAAGTAAGTGCTATTGATGCGGGAAGAGCCAGTGTTCCAAGTTTTAGCTGTGGAGCTAGTGTCCTTCTTGCTTTCTGAGTGTACACCGTACCATTTGCTTTGGGACTTGGCTGGCCGGACAAACTGATCTCGTTGAAGAGAGCCGGCTTCAGTGGTACGAGAAGGGTAGCCCTGTACTAGGGTGAGATTGAGCTTTGACAATTTGTTGGAAAGCCATTCGTCCACGGGTAGATTAACCGAAACTTTGCCCGGCGTCTGGAGTTTCGGTCCGGCAAAAGGGTTATCATCTGAGGTCTTGGTGCCTGAATCCATGTCAGGCACATGAGTCCACCCCATGTAGGACCGTATACCCTCATTGTCTCTCTATATGATTACTCTTCAGTGAGGGATTGGTCGGGGTCGGTCAGTGAGACTTCCGGGTCATCAGAAAGTTCACCCTCTTCCGGGTACAAATCAATAGGAGGTCTATCTGAACTAGTACTATCAGAGTCCGACTCACTGGACGAGGTATCCCTTCTAGTGTCAAAGGCAGTAGAGAACGACCTCTTAGCAGGTTGGTCGGTTGTCTTTGAAGTCCCTGGTCGGTGGGCAGGCTGAGAAGAGTCAGATCCGGCCTTGGAGGCAGGCACACTAATAGTGGGGCCGGTGGCCGGTGACATAGAAGCAGCCGGTGGCTGTGAGGATGAAGAGGGTTGGCCAGGTGGTCTGATGAAGGGCTCAGAGCTGATAGCAGTGGCCGGAGGAGCATGTGTCGGTGCAACCTTGACAGTACTGAAAGTAGGCTCCCGGTCCAGAGTTTTGGCCAGTAGAAGTGCCTCCAACCGGTTAAACCGGTCCGACCATTTTTGCTCCATGACCTCAAGCTTCTGGTCGGTAGACTCTGCAGAGGGCCGGTGAGATGACTTGACCGGCTTGGAGCTGGAGACCTTCTTATCCTCTTTCTTCTTTTTCTTCTCAGCTGGTTTCTCACTCAAATCAGACGGCCCAGAGGCCGGCTGACCATCCACAACCCCCATTACCGTCACTAAGGACGGGTCCACAAGGGTGGGACTGAGAGCGACATCTGAAGGATTCTTTGCTGGTGTTGAAGACTTTTGCTCCCGCTTCTCTTTCTTATTCTTGTAAGTTGGGGTTGACAGTTGTGTTAATTGTTCTGGGGTAAAAGAATTACATATAGGGCAGTCAGCTTCAGGTTTTTCCACACAGGGATCCTTCCCTTTCTTCTTGTCGCGACAGCGCGCGCAAACCCCATGCAAATCAAAACCTGCCATCATGTGGCCACAACTTCCCCTACGATGACTGGGAGAAGACATAATAAGCTATAAGTCTTCTAGAATCCGTATATATAAAATGTTAATGAAAAAAGGTAAGAGTTCTTACAAAAAACCTGAATTAAAACTTCACTGTGAAAATCCGTGCAACATGTACATGCGCCAAACGAAAAAGATGCTATGACGTCACTCTGTCTAGACAGGAAGGAAGTACGACACGCCATCTGGCGAGTGTACAGTACTGGGCCGGCCTAGCCGGTGGAGACACAGGACGTCTTTTTCTGACGTTTGGCGGGCCGGTCCGCGCCGACCGGATAAGCTATTGTCCATTGGATAGGATGTATTAACGCATAAAATTGGAATTTAATCCATCATGCCATTTTTGAGCTACTCTCTGGAAAGGATTTGTGACAACGACACTGACCATACTTGTCCTCAAACATAGCTGCTAGTGACACAAAGGAAATGCAACCTTAAACTCATAAGTTTATGAAATATCAGGAATTTACTATAACCTTACAAAAGAACTTTTTTGGTGTAAACAGATATATATGATGAATATCAAAGAATAAAGTCTTAATTAGCACATCAAATATCTTTCAAAAACCAAAAAATTGTCCCAACCTTAAACTCAAAAAAAAGTTAGTTTGCAGATGTGAGAGAGTTTAAGGGAATCTTTTCCTGTAGGTTTTGTTCACGGTTTGCTACATCCACAACTTGAAAGATGCTTAGAATTGCACAGTGTTTGAAATACTGTTGAAAAATTGCCACACTTAAAGTGAATATAATTCTGTTATTACTGGGAGTTTAAGGTCAGCTTATTGAAATGCACTTACCTGTGGCCAGTTACATATACATACAAAATTTGAATGAAATTTCTCAAGTTGTTTCCAGTATACTCTATTGAATTGCAAATTTAATAAGTAAATTAAATTTTTAAAAGTTAATACCCTATCCAATGGACAATTGCTAATCCGGTCGGCGCAGACCGGCCTGCCAAACGCCAGAAAAAGATGTCCTGTGTTTCCACCGGCTGGCCGGTCCGTAGTACTGTGCACTCCCCAGATGGCGCCTCGTACGTCCTTCCTGTCTAGACAACCTGACGTCATAGCATCTTTTTCGTTGTCTAAACCTATTAGACCCCTAGTAAGCTGATAGCGGGGTCGGTGGGAGGGTCTTGTGTGTCCATTGGATAGGGTATTAACTTATAAAAATTTAATTTACTTATTAAATTTGCAATTTTATTGCGTTAATACTTCCTATCCAATGGACAATTGCTGAATAACTACCACTTGGTCGGCGGGTAAGTTACTAGGGACTTATGTGAACTCACAAGTAATAGCAAATTTTAACCTAAGGTCTAGGCTGACTTCGTCAGGAGACCTATAGGCCCAGGCCTGGGTTGACCTTAAGGTCAGGAAACCCTGTAAGGCCATGGTCGGTTGCCAGCAGCCGGTTAACCGGGGCTATACCGCCGTTGCCCCCCCCCCCTTTTTTACAGACCTGCTCTGAGGCAGGGGAAGAGAGGGATGAGTTCAGTCCCAGAATGCAAATAAACCTCCCGAAGGAAGCAGGCCACACTTAATTCTTATGTACATGAAGAAACTGTTTATACATATATACAAATCTCCTCAATCTAAGGGCCACTTGTGGATCTGCTGAGCAGCCACTACCGAGCCCAATTGGTAAAGCTCTGAATCAGCCCAAGCCCCGCCCTTCAAATAGAACTATGTGAAGGTATTATGTGACTTCAGAGGCAGGCTGACAAGACTGTATCCAAGGAAACTCCCGACTGGAAGACCTTAGAAGCATCAAAGGCCCTGACATCATGGGCTGTAACCTGATGTAAAGTGTGGGCCTCCTGGTCAGAGAGCTCATAATATAGGATCACAGTCTGCTTGATCCAAGAGGAGATACTAGAGAGTAGTGGTAGGTGAGATGTCTTTGTCAAAACCTTTCTTAAAGGAGACAAAACCCACCTCCTTATTCTGCCCGAGGTCCTGTCCAAATAGTAGCACAATGCCCTGACTGGACAGAGGGACCTGTCAGACTTGAGGGATCTATCCAGAGTTGGGGCCAGGGCTGTTATACCCCTGGGGCCACACTGTCTGGACCCTCTTTGGCCAGCTGATTCTTGGAGAGAAAGCTGGGTGACGGGTACAGGGACACCTTGACCAGTCGGACTGGTGTCTAATATTTCTGTTTTGCCAAACATGTATCTCACTTCTACTCTTGCCCGACCCCAGGGCCAAGAGGAAAACTGTCTTGAAGGTCAAATGCTTGAAGGAGGCCTCTTAATTGGTTCAAAATGACCCTTGTCAGCTGGTGCAAAAGCCAGGGAGAGGTTCCAGGAGGGGATTCCCTTCCGGCCTTTGGCTCTGTCTCAGTGGAAACTATCCAGGAGACGAGTGAGATTTTCATCCTTACTGATATTGATGGGCGAATTTCCCAGTCTATCAGCAATGTCTGACCTGTAACCATCAATGGTGCTGGGCTGCAACTTCCTGTCCTGAAATAGGTACATAAGGAAGTCAGCAACTAACTTTACAGGGGGTGCCCTGAAGTCCACCTGATGAATGGTACATCACTTGTAAGAAAGGCCCACTTGCCTCATAGACTGATCTGATTGATCCCCTTTGAGGAACCTCAAATCTTGCTGCCACTGCCTCAGACAAGCCCTGCTCCTCGATTGCTGAGGCTCTAGGAACCCCGCATGGATATTAAGGTTTGTCAGATTTCTGTGAGGGATCTGACTGAATGGCTGTCAACAGGTTGGGCATATTGGACAGGCTCAGTGGGATTTGGCTGGAAGTGGCCACTAGATCCCAAAACCAAGGTATGTTGGGCCACCCCGGAGCAATCAGAATGATTCTCTTGCATGGGGAGTCTTACAACTTCTCCACCACTTTGCCCAATATGGCTGATGGTGGGAAGGTGTATGCTTTCAGATCCTACCATGGCCGACTGAGTGCATCCACTGCTGTGGCCAGGGGATCCGGTACCGGTGACACAAACAGAGGCAACCTGTTGTTGAACCTCGTGGCAAGTAAGTCTATTTTGGGCTGGTGCCACCTGCTGCATAGAGTGGAAAACCTCTGGAAGGAGAAACCACTGTTTGGATGGTCTGGCCTAGCCTGGATAGCTTGTCTGCTACCACATTCGGCCGGCCTGGAATGCGTCGTGCTTCAGAGTCACTTGTTTCCTGGTATACCAGGTCAAGATTCTCCATAGTAGGGCACAAAGTGGGCACGACCTCATGCCTCCTTCCTTGTTTATGTATGACACTACTGTGGTGTTGTCAGTGCCACAAGTACTATCTTGTTGAGCAAAGGTCTTGGAACTCTTTTAAAGCCAGAAAGACTGCTTTAAGTTCTAGATAGTTTATATGCAGCTTGCTTCCCGGAGGGGACCAGGTTGCTCTTGCAAGGTGCTCGCCTAACCGAGCGCCCCACCCTTCTACTGATGTGTCTGTAATTATTTGCAGCGCATGTTTTATTTGTGTAATGGTTGGACTGTAAGTACATTGTCTTCCTTCAGCCATCATTGTAAATGGGGGTGCAAGGACCTGGGGGTTGGGATCACCTTTTCCAGTGATTCTGGGACCCTCCAGTTGTGTTTGTGATGCCACTGAATGAGTCTCATATGAAGTTGGCCTACATGAACTTGCTTTTCTGTAGCTGTTAGTAAGCCTATCACGGACCTGAATTCCCAGACCTGGCAAGCCGGTAGGGATAGCAATTTCAGCATTTTCTCTTGAAGGTTCTGCCACCGGTCTGGAGTCAGTCGGACCGGATCAGACCTGAAGTCGAACTGGTAGCCTACAAAATTGAAGTCTTGTTTGGGCTCCATCTCTGACTTCTCTAAGTTCACCAGCCAACCTAGTTGCTGACACATTATTTACTAGTTCCTGTGTATGTTGGAGACAAGCCTGGTGGGATCTGGCTCTCACCAACCAGTCGTCTAGGTACTGGTGGTTTCTTAAATCCTTGTGTATGGCCATCAATTTCACCTCCTTTGGTATCACGGTGAACTCCAAAGGTGCTGTGGACAAACCAAATGGCAGGGCCTTGAACTGGTATGCCCGACCTTGGATATGAAATCTCAGGCCTTTCCTGGATTGACCTTGTATAGGTATATGGACTAGTGATCTCAACGGGTATCCGGATATCCGGGTACCCGAACCCTGAATACTTACCCGAATCCGAAATCACATACCCGAGTACCCGAATCTAGGCATTATTGCTGTAAATATCGCCCACGTTGGGTGACCGAGTACAGACGTATCTCCACTTCATAAATTCACCTAAAAATTAAACTATTCAATTAAAATGCACAAGAATATTGTTTTTCTCACCCTTGTACAACATTTATAGTATTTTATTTGTTGTTTATTTTGGTTGTTTATGCACTGTCAAATGCCGGGACCCTTTGAAAATCGTCAGTATATCAAAACAGTTACTTAATTTCGAGTCCATAAAACGCTGTGTATTGGCTATATAGTGACATGCACTCCTTAAATAAATAAGAATACAATATTTTCACACAGTAGTTAATAATTTTATGTTAATAAAATTCACTTACCAACCTGAAATAAAAATGAAGTTTCAATTCCGAAACTACATTCGAGCAGCAGTTAATGCTTTTGTGATAGATCATGTGACTCCGTTTTTATATAAACAACCGTGTTTTGAATGTACAGAAGTCTTTTTCATTTTACATTTCTTCCGTGTAATACTGTTTTGAATGCGAAAAAGTGGCCGACAAGAAATAAAGCAAATGGTTGGATCCCATTATTTCTGTAGGTTTTAAGTCTGTAAATATGGAGATTTTTGTAGTTTCAGCTATTATCGCCCATCGGCGCGAGTACCCGGGTACCCGCCCGTTGAAATCATTACCTACCCGGTCCTACTGAAAAGGGTTTATTGAGAACACTAATATGGACGTAGGTATCCCTCCTACAACAATTGTACTACCTAGGGTCCAGCCCCCAAGGCTCCCTAAGTTCCCAAAAAGGGCTTAGTCTGGGCCCTACAGGCAGATTGTGTGCCACATTTGGGACATTTGGTATTCTGACAAACATTTTCTGTCCCTCCGGACACTGGTCCGGTCTGGTGACAACGATCCAAGTTAACAGTCTCCCTGTTCATATTGTGGTCCGGTGGGGCTGACACAACTTTTCACATTAAAAGACTCTTTGCCCCGGGCCAGCAGCCTGCAAGGTGCAGCCTTTACAGAGCAATTGTCATTTGTGAGCTGTCTGACCCCTGGCTGGACATGATGACAAAATTTATTATCTCTCCAGCACTGATAACAGGTTGTTGAGAGGTGTGATAAGGGAAGGTTGCCTGGCAGCTTGGGAAGTCTCTGTAACCAAATTTACCTTGGGCAACTCTGTCCAGTACCAGGACTCCATACCCGGTACGTTACTGTAACCAGTAATTTTCTGTAACCGGCAAAAAACTGGGAGGCTGGAGTCACCAATGAATTTAGACAGCTACTGGTCTATTTTTTTTTTTTTTTTTTATGTAACTACTTGGGGTGAAGGCTGTGTAACCAGCACCCTGTTAGTAGACTTGTAACCGGTAGGTTGAAGCAAGTGTACAAGACTGTGTAGCCAGTACCAGTCGGTACACTCTATAACCAGTTGTTGAAACAAGTGTACAAGGCTGTGTAGTCAGTACCAGCCGGTACACTCTATAACCAGTTGTTGAAGCAAGTGTACAAGGCTGTGTAGTCAGTACCAGTCAGTACACTGTAACCAGTTGTTGTTGAAGCAAGTGCACAAGACTGTGTAGCCAGTACCAGTCGGTACACTGTAACCAGTTGTTGAAGCAAGTGTACAAGGCTGTGTAGCCAGTACCAGCCGGTACACTCTATAACCAGTTGTTGAAGCAAGTGTACAAGGCTGTGTAGTCAGTACCAGTCAGTACACTGTAACCAGTTGTTGTTGAAGCAAGTGTACAAGGCTGTGTAGCCAGTACCAGTCGGTACACTGTAACCAGTTGTTGAAGCAAGTGTACAAGGCTGTGTAGCCAGTAACAGCCGGTATGCTCTGTAACCAGTTGTTGAAGCAAGTGTACAAGGCTGTATAGCCAGTACCAGCCGGTACACTCTGTAACCAGTTGTTGAAGCAAGTGTACAAGGCTGTGTAGCCAGTAACAGCCGGTATGCTCTGTAACCAGTTGTTGAAGCAAGTGTACAAGGCTGTATAGCCAGTACCAGCCGGTACACTCTGTAACCAGTTTGTGAAACAAGTGTACAAGGCTGTGTAGCCAGTACCAGTCAGTATACACTCTGCAAACAGTTGCTAAAGCAATTTTACCACTATCTGTGTGTTGAATTCAGTTTGCTGTAGGTTTCCTCCATTAATTAAGGTATTTCTTTAATCGCACCTCTTATTTGTAGGTTTGACAGTTGCTGGGGAAGCCCTTGTGAGCTATTTTTAGAAGCAATTGTTGGTCGGCGTGTCACGTGACCAGCTTGCTGGTCGGAAAGACACGCGATTGGCTGAATGGAGTTCGTCATTTGTCGCGTTCTTTTGTGATATATAAACCTGTAAATGCGCAGTATTCTGCTCATCCACCAACCCCACTACCGACAATGAAGGTCGGTCCATGAGAGAGGGACTGGTATCACAATAGATGAAAGTTGTGAAGAACGCACTTCTGACCTTCCTGTTCGATGAAAACACGTGACCAGCTTCGTGATTTGGTCGGAAGGACATGCGATTGGCTAACTGGAGATGACGTCAGTATTCGCGTTCTTTGTGTTATGCTTTACCAGCAACTTAACAGTCCACAAAACCCCACTACCAACAACAAGGCCGGGTCTGCAAAGCAGGGACTGGAGTCACAGTAGACGTGAGTTCTGAAGAACGCACTTCCGACCTTGCTGGTCGGTGAAAACACGTGACCTGCTTCGTGATTGGTCGGAAGGACACGCGATTGGCTGACTGGATATGAAGTCAGAGGTCGCGTTCTTTTGAGCTGGCCGGTCGGCTGATGCTTTAAAAGCAGAGAAGCCTGGGCCAGTGCGCTCTGTAGATGAAGTCCTGGCCGGTCTGAAGTTGATTCTTCTTTTCAGCCGGCTGTACACTCAAACCAGTTTCCTGGCCATCCACCTCCCTTACTACCGACACAAGTGCCGGGTCCACAAGGGAGGGACTGAGAGTGATTAAAGATGAAGTTCCTTCTATGTAAATACTAGGTGAGGTCGGCTGAACATGAGCTTGCCAGTCGACTAATGCTTTACAGCAAAGATGTCTGGACCAGTGCGCTCTGAAAAAATCTGAAGAATTCATCTCTTGCTGCTGATGTACATATATATATAAGCTTACCGGTCGACTAATGCTTTAAAAGCAAAGATGTCTGGACCAGTGCGCTCTGAAGAAATCTGAAGAATTCACCTATTGCTTCTGATGAAAAAACACTAAATACTCGAGCTAGGCTGGTGTGACTGATGCTTTACAGCAGAGAAGTCGGTACCAGTGTGCTCTGAAGAATGCACCTCTTGGGGATTTCCTTCTATTTGCAGTGTTCAAAACTATGTAGATTGAGGTCTTCCGTGATTTCTATTTGTAGTAGAAAAGACATTTCTATGGTGATTGAACTGGAAGTTACAGAGGGTACATTCAACAAACGAACACGGATAAAAATACCTGTAAGTAGTATATCCATTATTTCCTTAATATAGTCGATCTGCCCCTAACAACACCATGGTTGAATGGGAGGAAACTAGAAAAAAATGGCTGCCTTCATATTTCTCGTCGATTACTGCCCTATCATCAACACTAAATTGAGTCAGCTAGGGAGCGTTTCCAGCAGATTTCTTAAGGTATATCCGTGCTTGATATGAAGATAACATTTCTACACTAAAGTATTCCCAAATAAGGTCGAAAATCCGTCATAATGCACACTTTTCCTTTTAAAACTCTGGAGATGTTGAAAACACATCTGCACAGTACACGCGCCAAACGAAAAAGATGCTATGACGTCAGGTTGTCTAGACAGGAAGGAAGTACGAGGCGCTATCTGGGGAGTGCACAGTACTACGGACCGGCCAGCCGGTGGAAACACAGGACGTCTTTTTCTGGCGTTTGGCGGGCCGGTCTGCGCCGACCGGATTAGCAATTGTCCATTGGATAGGAAGTATTAACGCAATAAAAAAATAATGTAAACTCACTATAACCTTTTAATACATGAGAGTTTAAGGTCACCTTGAAAACCAGTTACAAGCACATGCCAAATTTGAATTGAATCCATCAACAAATTTTTGAGATACCATCCGGAAACAAAAAAAACCTTCAAATCAATACAAGAATCTTACTACTGTGAGTTTAAGGTCACCTTAAATAGGGCACACCTTGAGGAAAAGTTTCATCAATATGCCAAATTGGAATTTAATTCATCAAGACATTTTTGAGATACTCTCTGGAAAGTAAGTGTGAAGATTACTCTGACCATGTATGTCTTCCATCAAAGCTGTTAGTGACACAAAATAATGCAACCTTAAACTCATTAATTTATAAAATATCAGCAACTTACTATAACCTTACAAAAGAGACTCAAAGTTTGTTTGCACTGCTGTATGTTAGCGAGTTTAAGGTAATCTTTTCTTGAAAGTTTTGTTCAAGGTTTGTTACATCCACAACTGAAACGCCTAGAATTGCACAATATTTGAAATATTGTTCAAAAGTTAGCAAACTTTAAGTGAAATAATTCTGTTATTAATAGGAGTTTAAGGTCACCTTATTGTGTGGCACTTACCTATGGCCAGTTATATATAATTCCAAAAGTTGAATGAAATTTCTGAAGTTACTTTCAGTATACTCCATGGAGAAAGAAAAACGTAAACTGGACATAAATTTTTTATATAAGGGAGTTTAAGGTCACCTTAAAATAGCGCACACCTTCAAAACTAGTTACAACCACATGCCAAATTTGAATTGAATCCATCGAGCCATTTTTGAGATATTGTCCGGAAACGAAAAAAACTTAAATTGAGTTTAAGTATTTTACTAGTGGGAGTTTAAGGTCACAAAACTATACAGCACACCCCCAGGACCAGTTACATCCACATACCAAATTTGAATTAAATCTGACAAGCCATTTTTGAGATACTGTCCGGATTACAAAGTGTGACGACGACAGACGACGCCACAAAATTGGATGACGAAGCGATCCCTATATGCCACTCAGCATAAATGCTGGTGACACAAAAAGTACTTAAGTCTTTCCATGGCAGATACCCCCCAAACCCTAATCAGCTCTCAGTCTGCTTGGGGTAAACATATCCTCAAAATTTGGTCAAAATCTGTGCTTGGGCTTAGGCTTTGGGGCACCCACAAGCTTTATGCCCCCATCCACTGCTGATGCTCGAACAGCGTAGGGGATGACAAAACCTATAGTCTTTATAGGCTGGGGTTAAAAATTGCAAACCATCACTCATTTAGTACATGTTAGAAACACAAATAAGTTGAAAGAAACACAATTTTACAACTTTTTAGCACTTTACATACTGTTACATATGTATAACTATGCATATTTCATGTTTTTTGCACCTAGTTGACTTTTTACCCTGTAGTGACCTTAAAATGACCTCTGTCAAGTGACATCCTATCTAACATTGTTCCATATACATAGAATCTTAACTTAGGCATGGATGTCATGCTTTAACAAAAAATGTCTACAGACTTGCTTTCTAGACCCCTATTCCTATAATTTTAGCAGACTAAAAGCTACCTTTTCCCATTGGCCTAGATAAGATACTTTGTTTGCAACCCTGGCATCAATTTTGCAGCGGTGCTTGCCGGAGGCCAAAGCTAGTAAGAAAGCAGTTTTGAGTGTATGATGTTTGAGGTCTGTGTCTTTCATAGGCTCAAAGGTGCTTTTGTGGGCTCATTAAGAATAACAGAAAGGTTCCATTTGGGAAGATTCCTGGAACTTTTGGGACAATCGCCATGAAAGCTAGAAAGTAACCTGTTAAGGTCAGAGCTTTGAGAAATATGGAGCCCTGCTGGACCCAGGGTGTCAACAATGGCTGTGCTGTAACCATCAATGGTCGAAGGGCGCCTGTTTAGATCTTGGTACAGGTACATGAAAAAGTCTGAGACTTGTTTCACAGATGGAGTCGAGAATCCCGCCGTATTTATTTTCTGCACTATTTCTCTAATAGGGCCCACTTTGACTTGTAGATGGTCCTTGTTGATGACCTTTGAGGGGCAGCAATTCGCTCTGCTACTTCCACAGAGAAGCCTTGTTCTTGGAGCTGTCCATTCCTAGTCACCAGGCATGGAGGCTGAGATGTTGATGATTGCTGTGAAACACTTGATTGTAGGACTGTTTGAGAAGTGTTGTTGACACTGATAACTGGATTGGGATCTATGTTGAGAGCTACAATAAGTCCCAAAACCAGGGCATCCCTGGCCAGCCTGGAGTTATTACAATGAGGGACTTGCATTGCCAGATTTTTTGGATCACCCTGTGGAGACGTGGAAGGGTCAGCATAAGCAGCAAGACTGGACCAGTTTATGTTCAGAGCATCTATGTCCCAAGAATGTTGGTCTGGGACTGGAGATACATACAATGGAACTAGAAAATTTAATAGTAAATTAAATTTTTATAAGTTAATACCTTACCTAGTGGACAGATGCATTTGTCCGGCGCCCTGCCGGTCACGCCAAACGTTAGAAAAAAACGTCCTGAGATGGGCTCTGGTCGGGACCGGTAGTGTCCTGTTTACTCGCCAGGTGGCTGTATAGCCCGCCTGCCGGTGCACTGCACATGCTCGTGCATGCGCTCTTCCTCTTTTTGTTGTCTACCTTAGAGAAAACCCCCTTTGGCTTAGAATAGCGGGGAAGGTAGGGTGGGACTCCCCCTGTCTACTAGGTAAGGTATTAACTTATAAAAATTTAATTTACTATTAAATTTTCTATTTTATTGCGTTAATACACCTTACCTAGTGGACAGATGCAGAATAACTACCCAGTGGATGGTGGGTAGCCACAAGGGGGACTTCCCAACTTTCTTGATATCTTTTGAAGTGGACCCGGTAAAGGTTAAATAAACCTACCCTAGGAACACTGGTGTCACACCCCCCCCCCCCCCCCCCCTTTCTTTGAAAGAAACTGTGCAAAACTCTAACAAAGTGCACAGGCAGAGAGAGGGGAAAAAATCCGATACCAAGTAGAGGAAAGAAGTCAGGACCCAAGGAATACCGGGGGAGCCCCTGGAACCATTTGGGATCATGGCCATCCAAGAGCCCCCTCTTTTTTTTTTTTTATATATACATATGTACACATCATGAACAGCCCCAAGCTAATCCCTGTGGACTTGCTGAGCAGCCACAATGGGACCCATAAGGTAAAGCTCGGAATCAGCCCAAGCCAAGTCCTTGAGATAGAACTGTGTGAAAGTGTTGTGAGCTTTCCAGTGACAGGCTGAGAGGATCTGGTCCAACGAGACCCCTCCCTGAAAGGCCTTAGAAGCTGCAAAAGCCCGGACATCATGAGCTCTCACTTGATGTAGGTTTTGGGCCTCTTCATCTGACAGCTGATAACACAAGAGAACTGTCTGCTTAATCCAAGAAGAAATTGTAGCTGGGACGATATCCTTCTGAAAACCCAGGCGGAAGGATACGAAAACCAACTCCTTACCCCCTCATATGTCCTTGGTTCTATCTAGATAGTAGCGCAAGGCTCTGACAGGACAGAGGGACTTATCCTCTCTAAGGGACCTGTCCAATGAGGGAGCTAAGGCAGGGATAACCACCGGAGCCACCGAGGCTGAACCTTCCTTAGCCAACTGGTTCTTGGAAATGAAGCTGGGAGAAGGGTAAAGAGACTGGAGTCCAATTTACCTGGTGTCTGATATTCTTGAAAAGCCAGGCATGAATCTCACTACGCCTCTTGCCTGAACCCAAAGCTAACAGGAAAACCGTCTTAAAAGTCAAGTGCTTAAGAGAGGCTTTCCGCAGGGGCTCAAAGGGAGCCTTAGTCAACTGATGGAGCACCAGTGAAAGATTCCAAGAAGGGATGCCCCTCCTGCCGTTGGGTTTATCCCTGTGAAAACTGTCCAAAAGACGGGATAGGTTCTCATCTTTACTAATGGCTAACCTGTCATTGCCCACCATATCCGCAATAGCAGTTCTATAGCCCTCTATTGTGCTAGGCTGCAGGTTTCTTTCTTTGAACAGATACAAAAGAAATTCCGCGATTTGGCTTATAGAGGGCGACCTGAAGTCCACCTCATGCGAATCGCACCATTTAACAAAAATGGCCCACTTTGATTTATACACGGCTCTGGGTGAGAGTCTCTGAGGAGCCTCAATTCGTGTTGCCACTTCCTCAGTGAAACCTTGTTGCTTGATGGCGCAGGCTCGAGGAGCCAAGCATGTAGGTTCAGATTGCTGAGGTTCCGGTGAAGAACCCCGTTGAACGGTTGAGTCACCAAGTCCCTCTGAAGTGGGAGCTGATAGGGCACCTGAACTGAAAGCCGTACCAGGTCCCAGAACCAGGGCATGTTCGGCCATCCCGGAGCCACTAGAATCATTCTGAGAAAACCTTGATTCACCATCTTGGAGACCACCTGGTTGAGAAGAGATACCGGAGGAAAGGCATACACATCCAGGTTCTCCCATGATAGACTTAGAGCGTCCACTGCCCAGGCCTTTTGATCCGGAACCGGTGACACAAACCTGGGAAGTTTGTGATTGAAACTGGTGGCAAACAAGTCTACCCGAGGAAGGCCCCACTTGGAGCACAACAGACTGAACACCTGTGGATCCAGCGACCACTCTGTTTGAATCACCCGATTGTGTCTCGACAGCTTGTTGGCTATCACATTCAAGCGACCCGGAATGTGCCGGGCCCTCAGGACTATTCCCTTGGAATGGCACCAGGTCAGAATTCTCCACAGGAGGGCACAAAGAGAGCCTGATCTCATACCCCCCTCCTTGTTGATGTAAGAGACCACCGTTGTATTGTCTGTTGCAATCAGTACAATTTGACCCAGACAAAGATGCTCGAAGCTCTTTAGGGCCAGATAGACAGCTTTGAGCTCCAGAAAATTTATGTGAAGCTTTTGTTCCTGCTCTGACCAAGCGCCTCTTGCAGTGGAGTCTCCTAAGTGAGCGCCCCAACCTTCGTTTGAAGCGTCTGTAAAGACTTGTAGAGCGTGCTGAAGCGGATGCAAAAATTGACCCCGAAGCACGTTTTCTTCGTCCAGCCACCAATCTAAATGAGGATGGTGTGACACGGGCACCAGAATCACCTTCTCTAGGATCTCCGGGACATGCCAATGGCGTTTCAAGTGCCACTGAATGGGCCTCATATGAAGGCGCCCTGACCAAACTTGTTTCTCTGTAGCAGTCAGAAGACCTATCAGAGACATGAACTGCCTGACGGTGCAAGAACTCCTGTTCTTGATGAACTGCACCTTCTGTTTCAGAGTTGACCACCGGTCCTGAGTGGGTAAGACTCGACCGGTCAACAGGTCGAACCGGTAACCGACGAAGTTGAAAACCTGTTGGGGAACCAGCTCTGATTTTTGCACGTTTACCAACCAACCCAACTCTTGAAACAGCTCCAAGAAGATCCGGGTATGTTGTAGGCAAGTTGCCTGGGAAGGGGCTCTCAACAACCAGTCGTCTAGGTACTGGTGGATCCGGATACCCCAGGCTTGAGCCATCAACTTGACCTCTTTGACCACTTTGGTGAATTCCAAGAGAGCCGTGGCCAGACCAAAGGGAAGGGAAGTGAACTGAAAACTGACCTTGTTTAGGTGAAATCTTAGAAACTTTCTGGACCTCTGAGCTATGGGAATGTGGAAGTAGGCATCGCTGAAATCCAGCGACGTGACCCATTCCCCTTTTTGAAGAGACAAACGAATTGTCTCCGGGGTTTCCATCTTGAAAGTGCCGGTGGCTAGGAAAAGATTGAGTTTGCTTAGATCCAGAATTGGTCTCCATTTCCCATTGGGTTTTGGGACCAGAAAAAGTCGGTTGTAAAAAGCCAGGGAAGACTTGACAACCACCTTTTCCACTGCTTGTTTTTGTCTTAGGGAGGATAGAGCTGCCAAAAGGGCCTTGCTTTTGGTGGGATTTGCGTACTTGCTCACAACCAAGGGAAAGCGGCTGAGATGTGGCCTTTCCCTGAATGGAAGAGAATACCCGTCCCTCAGAACTGACACTACCCTGGGATTTGAGCCCAACTTTTGCCAAACTTGCCAAAAGCTCTGAAGCCTTCCCCCAACACTGGTCTCTGTGACAACATGTAGGACATTTGGAACAGATGGGCAAAAAGACAATGATTTACACAAGAAACACCTTCTACAAGCTTTATTCTGTTCCGACAAAGACCGGGCCTTAGGCCTTTCTTTTGCAGCTGCCCGGGAGAAGTTACAGAAAGAACAGGAATTACAACACCTACGCATGACACACTCTGTTTGCAACTTTGACAATTTAAAGTCTGTTCTAGAGGACCACTTTGCTTTTACTACTTTCAAACCCGGAGCACTGAGACCGTGCTGGGTTGCAGAACTGTGATTGTCATTTATATGGCTTAAAGCCACGGGATTTAGAGAAACGAGAGTTTGCTCTACCCCGTGCTCGTCCTCTACCTCTATTCCTGGAGAACTGCCTCCATGGTTGGAGCTCTTGTTCAGAAGATTCAGTGCGTCGCTGCGAGTCTTTCCTATCATATGGCTTATATCTAAAGTTTCCTCTCCAATTGGAGCGCTGGGAGGCACCCGGACCGGGTCCTGGAGTGACTCCGGTGGACTCGTGCTTAATAACATCCTGTTCAGCAGCACCCAGCACTGAGTCCAGAAATAGGCCATAACCAAACATGGGAGCGTTCCTAAGAAGATTCCAAGTGTCTGGCTTGATTCCTGGCTTTACAAACTCTAAATAGGAGTCACGGCGGAGAAGAATGAGGTTTGCTAAATGGACAAACAAACTGTCCGCCAAGTGCTGCAAGGCCGTTCCCATAGCCATGGACACGTTTTGGTGGAAGGCTAGCAAGTCTTTAATGTCTCTAAGAGATTCGGAAACGTCCTTAGGTGGTTTTCCCTTGTTGAGTTTGCCGCACAAAAATGACACATTTGAAGCAATTCTCTCCTGTAGCTCAGAAGCACAGCGATTAAAACCAGCGGCGCTGTTAACAAAGTAGCTTCCTTCCCGAGCACAACGCTCCCACCTTCGCAGGTACTCCTGTGAAATGGGCCTGGAAGGTGGGCCAGAGGGTGGATACGAGGAAGCCTTCACAATCCTTGGAAACTGTGAGTTGACTTTAGCTTCACCGTTGCTCCAGCTAAATAGGCTTTTCCCTGGTCGGTGCGGACCATCTTGTCTCAGTGTGTGCATTTGATACCATCTGCCTTGTGATTTGGGAATCTTTATAAATTGGTCCTTTTTAAGGCCTGCGGAATCATGCGCTCTCGAAGGGTATCCCTCAGCCACTGTGGTATTAGGCTTCTCTAACTTTTGGCAAAGCCAATCATCCGGCGGCATGGCTACTGAGATACGAGCCGGCTTCCTGGGGTGCTTGCCGTTCCAGGGGTTGTTTGACTTGTCGGGCTCAGCTAGGTCGCTTTCAAACACTGGGATATAATCCCACCCCATAAACGAACGCACAGACCTCACAGTCTCTCTAAATGTCATATCTTCAGTTTGTTCTTGTTTTTCTAGGTTATCCTAACTTCCTAAGACACTTCACCTTCTTCAACCAAAGAATTATCTTCATCCGAGAGTCCGTCATCAGAGATATTCTGTACCGGAAGATCCCGGTAATCTTGTTCCGGAAGGGGGTTGGAACCGGCACCGGCAAGAGAACTAGGTGCCACATCATATCCCACATCAGGACCGGTAACAAAAGTCTCATGACCGGTCTGAGAGACGGCAGATGCCCTGGGAGCACTTTGACCGGTAGCTTGTACTGTCTGATCGGCAAGAGAAGTGTCAAAAGATGAAACAGGCTGGAAGACCGGTTCCTGCACAGCATCGCCCGGACCGGGGATGGTGGAAGCAGGCACCGGCTGAGCACTACTAGTGCTTTTAGCTTTTACAGTCTTAGGCTTAGAAGCCTTTTTCTTTTTTGTGGCATCAGTTTTTGTCACCTTAAGATCCTGCTCTGTCGGGTTCACTACCGGACCGGTAGGCCGGGCAGATGGATCAATGAAAGGTTTATCAGACAAGACAGGGTGAGCTGAAACTGTAGCAGAAGATTTAGGCATGCTGAACACATTTCCTCGTGACAAGAGCGCTTCAAAACGCTCACTGTTCTGTCCATCTATCCGACATAGCCTCCAACTGGGCTGAAGTTACAAACGACACAGAGGAATCAGAAGAAGTGGATGGAGCAGGTGCGTGCGCAGAAACTTGCGCAGACGGAGAAGCATGGCCTTCCATTTCCACAGAGCTGATTACAGTAACGTCCTTAGGAGAAACTAAAGCTCCAGACTTTCTGTCTTTACGGATCTTATAAGCAGGGGTAGACAAGGTCTCCCACTGGGAGTCACTAAAACCTTCACAAATCACACATTCCAGACCTTTAACACAGGGGTCCTCACCCATTTTCTTGTCCCGACATCTGGCACACTTTTCGTGTACGTCAAAGGCAGCCATTGCATGGCCACACGTGCCGCGCCTCTGCCCTTTAAGATTTCCTGGAGATGCCATGATACTTTACTAAGAACTCTTTCGTAGCACAAAACAACTGTTCTAAATAATAATATCCAAAATCAAAACTTTGTCAAAAATTTGACTGTCTCCTTTCGCGCCAAACAAAAAGAGGAAGAGCGCATGCGCGAGCATGCGCAGTGCACCGGCAGGCGGGACACTACCGGTCCCGACCAGAGCCCAGCTCAGGACGTTTTTTTCTAACGTTTGGCGTGACCGGCAGGGCGCCAGACAAATGCATCTGTCCACTAGGTAAGGTGTATTAACGCAATAAAATTTATGGTTCAGATGAGTGGCAAATAGATCTACATGAGGAGTGAACCACTTGTGACAGATCTGTTTGAATGCGGATGTAGTGACCATTCTGTTGATTGGACTTGGTTTGACCTGGACAGAAGGTCGGCCATCACATTCAGACACCCTGGAATGTCCCTGGCTCTTAGAGTTATCTGGTAATGATAGCACCAGGTCATGATTTTCCACAGGAGAGCACACATCCCTGCCGAGTGGGTTCCTCCTTGTTTGTTTATGTAGGCTACTACTGTTGTCTGTAGCAACCAACACTGTTTGGGCACTGGTCCTTGAACCTTTTCAGGGCCAGAGATACCGCCTTCAACTCTAGGACATTTATGTGTAGCCTTTTTTCCCTGTCTGACCACAGACCCTTTATAGAGACTTGCTCTAAGTGAGCGCCCCAACCTTTGTTTGAGGCGTCTGTAAAGATTTGGATACTGTGGTCTTTGGGGTGAAGGTCTGCGCCCTTCATTACATTTGCCGGATTTTGCCACCATAAGTGTGCTGAAATGGTCTCTGACCAAGGAAGGAGGTTGTCCAACGATGGTCTAGGTCGGTGAACATCCGACTTGAGCTTACCGGCCGACTGATGCTGTAAAGCATGTCTGTCTGGGCCAGTGCTCTCTGTAGAAACCTGTTCTTGAGAGTCCCTGTCTGGATGAAGCTTACCGGCCGACCGCTGCAAAGCAGCATCAGTGTCTGGGCCAGTGCGCTTAACAGGTGAAATGTCCACAGGCCGGTTAGTCGGCTGGAAGAAAGGTTCGGAGTCTTTGGCAATTCCTGAAGGTGGAGAGTGTGTAGGGGTCACACAAACTTCTGAAGAAAAAGTCGGTTGGAAAGATTTTGACAGTAAAAGTATCTCGAGTCTGTTAAAACGTTCCGACCACTTCTCATCCAACTGAGATATCTTGGAGTCAGTAGATGAGCTTTCGACAGACTTCTTAACTTTAGCTGGTGCCTTAGCCTTCTTAGGTTTCTTTTCTGGGGGAGCAGACGACGCCTGGGCACCACTAGAGTCACCAACAACCCCAATAACTGAGACAGAGGCAGGGTCCACTAAGGAACCATCATCCGTAGGGTTACTGTCAGTACGTTTTGCCTCCTGTTTTTCCTTCTTAAGCTTGTAAGAGGGAGTTGCCAGTTGAGTACGCTGTTCTGGAGTTAAGACATTACAAAACTTACAGTCTGTTGTCTCTTTATTAGAAATACAGGGTTCCTCTCCCTTTCCTTTGTCACGGCAGCGTGCAGAATATGAATGTTCCTCGAAGCTGGCCATAGCATGACCGCAACTACCCCTCTTTTGACCTGGGGATGACATACTGTTCTACACACTCTTAGAAGATGAAATAATAATACAAAAACAAGAAATCCTCGAAGAATCAACAATAAACCACAAAAAACTGGCTGATAGCAAAATCTGTGTGCACTAGTTCGCGCCAAACAAAAAAAATGCCATGACGTCACCCTGTCTAGACAGGAAGGAAGTACGACACGCCACCTGGCGAGTGCACTAGTACTATGATGTTTGGCGGGCCAGTCTGCGCTGACCGGATAAGCTATTGCCCATTGGATAGGATGTATTAACGTAATAAAAAGATACTTATCCTTTCTAAGAAATTTCACAAGTATATAAATCTATAATGTTAAATAATGAAATTGGTGAAAAAAATGAGAGTTCAACAATATGTATATCCACTGATGAAATAGACAAATGATCTGAAAACTTGTGTGTATCTAGCAATATGGTGGCCAAGAAAAAATTGAAGTTGCACATTGTGTCACTCTCTATGTCACCTCAAAACAACAAGTGCTGCCACCAAATGGACCACTCGGTCATTATTGTTCTCATTTTTTCTTAATTTGGCCTAGAGGCAAAGAGATGACATTTATTCTCATGTGGTAAGCTTTTGTAGTGTAATAAAATATGACCTTATGACACAGCTCATAAATGCCAAAAATCTTTGTAATTGTGCAGAAGTGATAAACTGAACACCTATCAAACTAGATGTACAATAAGAAATACCACTAAACTAGTATTCTAATTCTAATAACACTTTTATAGCGCTTAATCTCTGTCAAAAGACAGATTCTAAGGCGCCTCACACAAAAACATTGTTCAATATTCAAAAACCAGAGACATAGCAGGGGTCAGCACCGCGGAGAAAACAGAAGGAGATTGGAAATTTAGGGTGGGTATGCTTTTCCAAAGAGGTATGACTTCAACTTTGACCTGAAAGAGGCAAGTGAGTTTGCAGAGCGGACCTCATCAGGAAGGTCATTCCAAATCATAAGTGCGTCATACGCAAAACTGAGTCCAAAATGTTTTCGAGACTTGAAAACTGAAGCAAAGTGGGGAACCTCAAGAAATATGCCATCAGATTGACTTCGATGTGTGTTGTATGCACTACCCAGTAAACATACCAAACGTTTATAAACGTTTAGTAAACCTATAAACGTTTTTTAAACCAAATATAAACCTAAATATTGACAATTATTCAATAATATGGGTTTATAAACATTTCAGCAACATTAGTTTGGTTTATATAAACGTTTATACATAAACATTTATATATAAATTTTTATAAACGTTTTTAAATGTTTACAAAGAGTGAAGAATATCTTAACCTCGCTTTCATTAGGGATGATGACATCAGCACAGCCATTTTGAGAGAAACTGGAGAAATATTTCTGTTACTATATCTTGCTGTATCACTGTTGTTTGAAGACATCATTATATTCTAAGTAGAGATATAAAAGTATATAATATCATTAAATTACATACTTAGAATGTACACTACTTAGAATGTAATGATGGCTTCAAACAACAGTGATACAGCAAGATATACTTATCGAAATATTTCTCCAGATTTTAAACACGTGTATAAACGTTTATAAACATTTATGTATAAACATTTATAAACGTTTATGTATAAATGTTTATAAACGTTTATGTATAAACATTTATAAACGTTTATGCTTAACGTTTACAGGCAAACGTTTACGGACCCATCATTTTAAACCTAATCTAAACCGTTTCTAGTTAGGTTTTGTAATGTTTACTGGGTATGTCTGGGAATCAGGAAGGGTTCAAAGTATTTGGGGTTACCACTGTGTAGGAACTTATATACCAGCATGGCAGTCTTAAAGATAGAACGGTACTTAATCGGCAACCAATGTAGTGCTTTTCTAACTGGAGTGATGTGTGAGTACTTGGTGGTGTTGGCAACAATTCTGGCAAGGCTATTCTGAACAAATTGAAGTTTGCGCAGATCTAGAACTGAGAGACCTCTGAACAGAGAGTTACAGTAATCTAGTCGGCTTCCGACCAGAGCATTGGCAGCCATAAGAGCCGCTTCATGTGTCAGATGTCCTCGGAGTCGCTTAAGATCCCGGACATGAGCAAAACAAGCCTTGCAGACCTTCATAACATGGCAAGAGAATGAGAAATCTGAATCAAACCAGACACCAAGGTTCCTAACTGCATCTATTGGTGATATAAGATTACCAAATATGTTGACCGGGAAGGACTGATTAAGTTTTTTTCGCTGAGACTTTGAGCCAAACGCAATGAATTCGGTCTTATCAGGATTTAGCTTGAGCTTATTTG
The DNA here is from genome assembly GCA_964017235.1 of Sabellastarte sp. h YS-2021. Lineage (NCBI taxonomy): Eukaryota > Metazoa > Annelida > Polychaeta > Sabellida > Sabellidae > Sabellastarte > Sabellastarte sp. h YS-2021. The sequence continues at coordinate 24,683,392 of OZ024934.1, forward strand.
TAGAGAGCCATCTCTTTACGTCTTCAATGCAGTGTGACAGCTTATCAAGGGCCGAGGCAACATTTTTATGTGTGAGATGTACATACAATTGTGTGTCATCAGCGTAGAACTGGAAACTAATACCAGTATCTTGTCACACTATCCAAAATTATCTATTATTGTGATGCATTCTGTAAGAAAAATACATTTAAATGACAATATTATGTCACCATTATTTCCACTGTTTTATTACATCATGTTGTATTTATCAACAATAATAACTTGCAAATTTAATAAGTAAATTAAATTTTTATAAGTTAATACCCTACCTAATGGACAATATGCTATACTGATCGGGGCAGTCTGGTCCCGCAATATGCCAGAAAAAGACGTCCTGTGTTTCCATGTAGTGTGCATTCACCAGGTGGCATGCCTTACTTTGTTCCTGTCTAGACAATGTGACATGGCATATTTTTTGTTGCCTAAACTCAGATAAACCCCTAGTAAGCTGATAGCGGGGCTGGTTGGGTGGGCCTCCCCTGTCCATAAGGCAGGGTATTAACTTATGAAATTGCAAATTTTAATTAGTAAATTAAATTTTTATTAGTTAATACCTTACCTAACAGACGATAGCTATTGTCCGGCGCCAGCCGGTCCCGCCAAACGCCAGAAAAAGACGTCCTGAGTTTCACCTCCGGCCGGACCGGTACACTCCAATCCACTCGCCAGGTGGCCTAGTTCCTGCTTTATTCGCCAGAGGGACGTGACGTCATAGCATCTTTTTCGTCCCTAATTAGGTAATGGAAGCTGAAAAGCGGGGAAGGCCGGGTGGGAATCTCCCGTCTGTTAGGCAAGGTATTAACTAATAAAAATTTAATTTACTAATTAAAATTTGCAATTTCATTGCGTTAATACATCTTACCTAACAGACGATAGCTAGAATAACTACCCAGTGGAAGGAGGGCAGCTTCTTGAGGACTAGAAGGAACCCTATAATTAGGCACGTAACCTCTGGCCCGGTTGATACAGAAGCTCAAAAACTGCTCCTTAAGTTACCGAGCAGTGCCACTTTTCCTCCCCCCCCCCCCTTTTTGTCTGCTCTGAGAGGAGGAAGAGAGAAGAGTTCAGTCCTAGGGATTCCATTGAGACCGTAAGAGTGGAATAAAGGTCTCATACTAATAGCCTCAGGCCAACTAGTAAAAAACCTTAACTATTATGTACATTATTTACAAAATAGGAGCCTATAAGGTTCACTGGTGGATCTGCTGTGCAGCCACCACTGGACCTAGGTGAAAAAGCTCCGAATCTGCCCACGCCACATCTTTAAGATAGAATTGAGTAAAGGTGTTGTGGGATTTCCAGTGGCATGCAGCTAAGATCTGGTCTAGCGAAATGCCACCCTGAAAGGCTTTCGAAGCCGCGAAGGCTCTAACGTCAGGTGCCTTCACCTGATGAAGGGTTAGAGATTCCTGATCTGATAGGTCGTAGCAAAGGATAACCGTCTGCTTGATCCAAGATGAGATTGTAGCAGGAGAAATATCCTTCGTGAAACCCTTTTTGAAGGAGACAAAAACCAGCTCCTTTCCTTGTCTGAGATCTTGAGTTTTGTCCAGATAGTAGCGCAAAGCTCGAACTGGGCACAGTGACCTGTCTTCTTTCAAGGATTTGTCCAGAGTAGGAGCCAGGGCTGGAATAACCACTGGAGCCACGCACTCTGGACCCTCTTTTGCTAAGTGATTTTTAGCCAAAAAACTTGGTGAAGGGTAAAGGGACACCTTGGTCCAGTCAGATTGGTGTCTAATATTTTTGTTCAGCCAAGCGTGTATTTCACTCCTACACTTTCCAGAACCCAGAGCGAGGAGGAACACCGTCTTAAAGGTCAGATGTTTTAATGAGGCCTTTCTGAGAGGCTCAAATGGGGCTTTTGTAAGCTGATGTAAGACCAGAGAGAGATTCCATGAAGGAATTCCTCTACCCTTTGGTCTATCTCTATGAAAACTGTCCAAAAGGCGAGTTAGGTTTTCATCTTTACTCACATTCAAAGAAGAATTGCCCAATTTGTCTGCAATGGCTGATCTGTAACCATCAATGGTACTGGGTTGGAGATTTTTCTCCTGGAAAAGATGCAGGAGAAAATCTGCTATCTGTTTGACAGATGGAGACCTGAAGTCCACCTGACTTGATTCACACCATCTGACAAAAACGGCCCACTTTGCCTCATAGACTGTTCTGGTTGAACTTCTTTGAGGAGCCTCAATTCGTGACGCCACTGGGCTAGAGAAGCCTTGCTCCTTGATAGCCTCGGCTCTAGGAGCCAGGCGTGTAGGTTTAGGTTGGTCAGATTCCTGTGACGTGCCTTGTTGAATGGCTGTGTCACTAGGTCGGGATGGTTGGGTAGGCAAATAGGGATCTGAGATGACAGTTCCACTAGGTCCCAGAACCATGGTATGTTGGGCCAACCCGGAGCTATTAGGATCACTCTCTTGTAAAGATGGTCCGACAGTTTGCTGACCACCTTGCCCAGTAACGATACTGGGGGAAAGATATACATGTCCAGGTTTTCCCAAGAGACTGTCAGGGCGTCCACTGCCCAAGCCCTGGGGTCCGGTACTGGAGATACATACTGGTCCAGTTTGCAATTGTACTTTGTTGCAAACATGTCTACCTGGGGACGGTGCCAGGTCTGAGCCAGGAGGTCGAAGACCTCCCGGTGAAGGGACCATTCTGTCTGAATGACTTGGCCTTGACGAGACAATTTGTCTGCAATCACATTTAGACGACCAGGTATGTGTCTGGCCCTTAGGACTACCTGTCTCAGATTGCACCAACACAGGAGTCGCCATAGAAGGGCACAAAGTGAGCCTGACCTCATACCTCCTTCCTTGTTGATGTATGCCACAACCGTGGTGTTGTCTGTGGCAACTAGAACTACTTTGCCTTGTACCAGGGACTGGAATCTTTTCAAGGCTAGTAGGACCGCTTTTAGTTCCAGGAAATTTATGTGAAGATGACTTTCTGGAACTGACCAATCGCCTCTTGCTGTGACGTCTCCTAAATGAGCACCCCAGCCTTCTTTTGAGGCGTCGGTAAAGATCTGAATGGCATGACTCAAGGGATGTAAAGGTTGTCCTGTTAAGACATTTGTCTCCTTGGTCCACCATAGAAGGTGCGGGTGAAGTGACCTTGGCACAGGAATCTCCTTTTCTAGGGATTCCGGAACTCTCCAATGCCGTTTTAGGTGCCACTGGATGGGTCTCATGTGGAGTCTCCCCAGGGGAACCTGTTTTTCCGTCGCTGTAAGTAGGCCTATCAGGGACATGAAGTTCCTGACTCGGCAACTTGGCTTGGATAGGATGGATTCCAACTTTTGAAGGATCGACTCCCACCGGCTCTGGGTCGGTAAGACCAGTCCCTGGGAGAGGTCGTACTTGTAACCCACGAACTCGAAAATCTGTTTGGGTTCTAGTTCTGATTTTTGTACGTTGATTATCCAACCCAATTCCTGGCAAAGGGCGAGGAGGGATTGAGTGCCCTGGTGGCAGGACTCTTTGGTAGGGGCTCGAATCAACCAGTCGTCTAGGTACTGGTGGATCCTTATACCCCGGGATTGAGCCATTAGCTTCACCTCTTTGACCACACAAGTGAACTCCATGGGAGCTGTGGAGAGGCCAAAGGGAAGAGCCCGGAATTGATAGGACTGATTTTGGAAATGGAACCTGAGATATTTCCGGGACTTCACATGGACTGGAATGTGGAAATAGGCGTCGCTGAAATCCAGCGATGTCACCCATTCTCCCTGTTGCAGGGAGATCCGAATTGTTTCCGGGGTTTCCATCTTGAATGTTTTTACGCTCAAAAATTTGTTTAGAGCACTGAGGTCCAAGACTGGTCGCCATTTCTGGTTTGGTTTTGGAACTATGAACAGTCGGTTGAAGAAGGCTAGAGATGTTCGAACCCTTACCATCTCCACTGCCTCCTTTTGCAGTAAGGCCTGCAAAGCCTCCTTCAGGTAGAGGTTCCTGAGGGGGTTTGCATAACCACTGACTATCAGAGGGTCCCTTACTAGTGGAGGTCTGACTTTGAACGGGAGAATGTAGCCGTCCTTCAAAATGGACACTACTCTCGGATTTGAACCTAGGAGGGACCACTTCTGCCAAAATTTTTGGAGACGTCCCCCTATCAGATGAGCATTGACAACATTGAGGACATTTGGAGCAATGGGGGCAAAAACGCAATGATCTACAGAAAAAGCATCTTTGACAAACTTTATTTCTTGCCTCACTCTTGACGAGGGACTTGTGTCTTTCTTTTGTGACTGCCCTCTTACATTTACGACAAAAGGTACAGGACTGGCAACAGGACAAAACACAGGTTGGTGAACAGACACAGAAAAGTTTTGTTCTTGTACATTTATGACATTTATCTTTGACCGGGCCACCGGCACCGGGTTTGGGACACAATAATTGTCATTTATACTGCCCTTGATCCCTAGGAGGGCGGGTGCCGCGACCGGGCTGACCTCCCCTTCCTCTGCCTCTAGACCTGCCACGTCCCCCAAAGGACTTCCATGCGGGCATGTCTTTTCCTGCGGAAGCACCGGTTTGAGTAGATTCCTGTCCTTGCTTCCAGTTAGTGGGGTAGGGTTGGAATCTGTTTTGCTTTTTATGGTTACCGGCGAACCCACCGCGGCCCGGACCGGGCTGGTTGGTACGCTTTATGGTTTCAAATTGTTGAATTTCATCTTCCGCTTTGCGGATGACCACATCTGGAAACAAAGCACGAGTGTTCAGAGGGCAATTTCTCAAGGCGGAAAACGTGTCTGGTTTCACTCCTGTTTTTAAATGTTCCAAATATGAGTCTCTGCGGACTAAGGTTAAATTGGCCATCTGGACAAAGGTGAAGTCCGAGAGATGTTGAAGTGATTTTCCTACCGCAAAACTCACATTTTGATTGAATGAGGTCAAGTAATGCAACTCGTCCAATGCTCACTGAGCCTTGCTAGAAGATTTACCCTTTCCTAATTCTGTTTGTAAGATCTTCAGCTGTTCTTGGACACTGTCTTGTATCTTGGTAATGCAACGGTTGAATCCAGCGGATTGGTTGCATATATAACTTGATTCCTTAGCCGCCTTCTCCCACTTCCTGAGGGTATCCTGGGCAATGGGGCGTGAAGGCGGCTGAGCTGAAACAGAAGAAGACTTGGCAACTCTTGTAAAGGCATTGTTCAGTTTTGCGGCATCGTTGGGCCATGTAGTAACGTACTTTCCAGGTCTGGTAAAGTCTTTAGGTTCGGCCGGGTGAATCCCGTACCATCTACTCTGAGATTTCGGGGGGTGGAGATATTGGTCCATATGCAACCCTCCAGGCTCTGAAGATTTGGACGGGTATCCCTCTATGAGCACAAGATTAAGGTTCTCTAATTTCTTGCACAACCAGTCTTCTGGTGGAAGAAGGACAGAGACTTTTCCTACCGGCTGAGATCTGTGTCCAACCCAGGGATTATCAGCACGAGTAGCAGGCGAGTATTCCAGATCTGGGATGTGAGACCAACCCATGAAGGCTCTGACTCCTCTTACAGTTTCACGATAGTTTTGATCTTCACTTATCGCCCAGTCAGTCTCAGTGTCAACAACGTCCGGTTGATCTTCTAGTTAGGACAATTCTCCCTCTTCTGTTGGTTCCGGTTGAGTAAAATCCCGGGTAGATACCGGAAGAGTTTCAGTACACTGTTCCAACGAGGACACCGGGCCGGAAGAAGCAGGTTCAGCAAAAACCGGTTCCGGGTCCTGGTACAAATTCTCCAGTGGAGATACCATGTCCACAGGTGAAGAAGTAGTAGCAGTTACGGTATGAGTTCTATCCGGACCAAAGGCCGGACCAGGAAGGAACAGATGGTGGTAGGAAAGGGTTAGAAGACAATACTCCGGATGGAGGTTTGTGAGCGACCGGTGCCTTCACCGGTGAGAAAGATGGCCGAGAAGAAGGACGTGGTCCAATGGTTAAGAGTGCTTCTAAACGAGCCATGCGTACAGCCCATTTCTCATCCAGTTCCTGAAGTTCCTTACGGAAGGTAGGTTGTGGAAGAGCAAGGTCTCCAGAAGTATTGAGGGGAGGAATTACAGGTTCAGAGTCCTGAGATTCGACTTGAGCTACCACAGTAACAGTAGAAGGATCAATGAGAGTGTCTTTTTCCTTTGATTTTTCTTTATGCAGTTTATAAGTTGGTGTAGCCAACTGGATAACCTGTTCTGGGGTTAGTACTTCGCAATACTCACAGGGTAGTTTCAACACACAAGGGTCCTCCCCTAAACTTTTGTCCCTGCATCTAGCACAACGTGAATGGCGGTCAAAAGACGCCATAATATGCCCGCAGGCTCCTTTCCTTTGTCCTGGAGATGCCATGATGATGTAATTATCCAATGACAAAACTTCAGGTACACACAAATAAAATTAGAAGAAATATCCACAAATGCAAAAAGTTATTAGAAAATTACAACTTTTCAAATTGCGCCAAACGAAAAAGATGCTATGACGTCATGTCCCTCTGGCGAATAAAGCAGGAACTAGGCCACCTGGCGAGTGGATTGGAGTGTACCGGTCCGGACGTCTTTTTCTGGCGTTTGGCGGGACCGGCTGGCGCCGGATAATAGCTATCGTCTGTTAGGTAAGATGTATTAACGCAATGAAAATTCAATTTACTTATTTAATTTGCAATTTTATTGTCTTAATACATCCTACCTAATGGACAATATGCTAGAAGAACTACTGCTTAGAAAATAGGTAGCTTATTGGAGACTAAAAATTTAATTCAAAAAGACATTAGTAGTCTTTAAGGGACATCAGCTGGTCCCCTTGGTTGATTGCTGGTAAACAGGCTACCAGATCCAACCAACTTTGCTCCAACTTGATGGTAGTCTTGAGCAAGCCACTGCCACCATACCCTTGTCCCTTGGGTAAGGTGGCAGGCTGCTTACTTATGCACTGGCTCATCGTGGATCTATTGGCAGCGCACCCACGTGAAAGAGCTCTGAATCAGTCCTGGCCAAATCCTTCAAGTAAAACTCTGTGAAGGTGATTTCGGATTAGCAGTAACAGGCTGACAATAACTGGAGACTCCTGAGTGGAAGGCCTTAGAAGCAGCAAAGGATCTAACATCATGGGCTTTAACGTGATGTAGGGTAAGGGACTCTGATCAGAGAGCTCATATCATATGATCAGTCTGCTTGATCCATGATGAGATAGTGGCAGAAGATACATCTTTGTCAAAGCCTTTCTTGAAGAGACAAAGACCAGTTCTTTGTTTGTTCTGAGGTTTAATGTCCAGTCCAGATAGTAGCACAGGGCTTTAACTGGACATGGTGACCTATCAGTAATTTTTCCAGAGTTGGAGACAGGGCAGGAATAACCACTGGGGTCACACTGTCTTGACCCTCTATGGCCAGCTGGTTCTTCCAAGAGAAAACTGGATGAGGGATAGACACCTTGCACCAGTCAGTCTTGTGTTTGATATTTTTCTTGAGCCAAGCATGGATCTCACTCCTGCATTTGCCTGAGCCCAGTGCTAAGAGGAAGACAGTCTTGACGGTCAGATGCTTCAAAGAGGCCTCTTTAAGGGGTTCAAAAGGATCCTTTGTCTGTTGGTGTAGGACCAAGGAAAATTCTAACAGGGAATGCCTATGTGACCCTTAGGTCTGTCTCTTTGAAAACTATCCAGGAGACAAGTCAGGTTTTCGTCCGTGCTGAAATTAATGGGCGAATTTCCCAGTTTGTCTGTTATGGCTAATCTGTAGCCATCTACAGTACTTGGCTGTAATTTCCTGCCCTGGAACAGATATAGGAGGAAGTTGGCTATGGATTTGATAGGTGTTCTCCTAAAGTCCACCTGATTACAGTGGCACCACTTGATAAAAATGATCCACTTTGCTTCATGGACTTATCTGGTTGAGACTCTGAGGAGGCTCAATTTGTGCTCCCACTGCCTTAGAGAAGCCTTACTCCTTGATTGCTGAGGCTCTAGGAGCCAGGCATGGAGATTCAGGTTGAAAAGATTCTTGTGTAGAATCTGAATGGCTGAGTCAGCAGGTTTGGCAGTTTGGGTAGGCCTATGGGAACCTGGCTGGACACAGCCCCAGATCCTTGAACCAGGGCATGTTGGGCCACCCTGGCGCAATCAGAAAACTTCTCCTGCATGTGTAGTCATTTAGTTTTTCCACCAGTTTGCCCAGAATGGGTCCAGATGCTCCCAATGTAGACTGAGTGCATCTACTGCCCTGGCTATGGAGTCTCGATTTGGTGACACAAATTGGGGTAACTTGTTATTAAACCTCGCCAAATTGAGCTAATGTCCCAGGGGGTGGGGGTGGGGGGTGGGGTGTGTGTATCTATCCATGCCCTCTCTGAGGTTGTATTGGTAACCTATGAAATCAAAGACTTGCTTGGCTTCCAGCACTGATTTCTCCATGTTTACTACCTAACCTAATTCCTGACACAGAGCTGCTAAGGTCTGGGTATGCTGGAGACAAGCTTGGTAGGAAGTGGCTCTGACCAATCAATTGTCTAGGTACTGGTGGATTCTTATTGCCTTGTTTTTAGCCATCAGTTGGACTTTCTTGACTACTGCTGTGAATTCCATTGGAGCAGTGGATAGACCAAATGGTAGAACTTTAACTTGGTAGGATTGATTTTAGACATGAAAATGCAGGTATTTCCTGGACTGTGGGTTTATTGGTATATGGAAATAAGCACCTTGAATATTATGGACGTTACCCATTCGCCTTTCTGCAAGGATGTACTTATACCCTCTGGGGCTCCATTTGGAAAGTCCGCTTTCAGGTATTTTTTCGATGAGCTCAGATCTAGGCTTGGTCTGCACTTGTTGGTGGGTTTAGGAACCAAAAAAAGTCTGTTGAAGAAAGCCAGGGATGTCTGATGTTGGTCCTTTTCTATTGCATTCTTTTAAATAAGTGCAAGCAATGTCTCCATAAGGTAGCTGTTCCTGAGGGGATGTACATAGCCACTTATTATTGTTGGAGATCTGGCCAAAGTTGTGCGGTTCCAGAAGAGGATGGAACAGCCTTCTATATAATTCTTATGACCTTGGAGTTGGCTCCTAGGGTGGCCCAAGTTTCCAAAAATAGCATCACAGATGCCCGTACCCCACAGTAAACATTATGAAGCTTTAAGACTTCTCCCATTTCAATTTTCATTTGTATGGTCGAATTATGGTTTGGATGTTTTGAATATTACCCATACATACAGATGTAGCAATACATGCTTTTATGTGGAATTGGGGCACAACCTGTGGCTCACTTGATGCAATACCATGGGTAACCGGACGTTGCAAAAGTAAAACAGTTTATGACTTCTAATGTGACTTTAACAGTGCTTAATCTACACCAAAAGACACCCAAATGTGCAACAACCAAGATTCAAGTAAAAAGATATAAGAGAGAGATAAGAGAGATAAATAGTATCAGATATCCTCGTAGAGACATAAAATAGCATCAGATATGCAAGATCAAAGATCAAATCCAGGTCACACCATGACGTTGCACACATATAACCCTTGACCAATGTCCCTACCAAATATCAACTTCCTACCCCTTATGGTTTCCAAAATATAGCCCAGACAAGGCATTATAGGTCAAGGTCACTACGGCAAGGTCAAATCAAGGTCACACCATGACGTTTTACATCTAAACACCCTAGCCAATGTCCCTACTCAGTATCAACTTCCTACACCTTAGGGTTTCCGAGATTTACCCCGGACAAGATTTTATAGGTCAAGGTCACTATGGCAAGGTCAAATCAAGGTCACGCCACGATGTTGCACATGTATAACCCTTGACCAATATCCCTACCAAATATCAACTTCCTACACCTTATGGTTTCCAAAATATAGCCCAGACAAGGCATTATAGGTCAAGCTCACTACGGCAAGGTCAAATCAAGGTCACACCATGATGTTTTACATCTACACACCCTAGCCAATGTCCCTACTCAGTATCACCTTCCTACACCTTACGGTTTTCGAGATTTTATAGGTCAAGGTCACTACGGCAAGGTCAAAGGTCAAATCAAGGTCACGCCATGACGTTACAAACCTACAACTCCTAACCAATGTCCCTACCAAGTATCAACTTCACAAACCTTACAGTTTCCGAGGTATAGCCTGGACAAGATGTTATAGGTCAAGGTTACTACGGCAAAGTCAAAGGGCAAATCAAGGTCAGACCATGACGTTGCACACCTACACCCCCTAACCAATGTCCCTACCAAGTATCAACTTCCTACACCTTACGGTCTCCGAGATATAGCCCGGACAAGATTTTATAGGTCAAGGTCACTACGGCAAGGTCAAATCAAGGTCACACCATGACGTTGCGAACTTACACCCCCTAACCAATGTCCCTACCAGGTATCAACTTCCTACACCTTACAGTTTCCGAGATATAGCCCGGACAAGATTTTCAAACTCGAGGTCACTACAGCAAGGTCAAAGGTTAAATCAAGGTCACGCCATGGTGTTACACATCTACAACTCCTAACCAATGTCCCTACCAAGTATCAACTTCATACACCTTACAGTTTCCGAGGTATAGCCTGGACAAGATGTTATAGGTCAAGGTTACTACGGCAAAGTCAAAGGGCAAATCAAGGTCAGACCATGACGTTGCACACCTACACCCCCTAACCAATGTCCCTACCAGGTATCAACTTCCTACACCTTACAGTTTCTGAGATATAGCCCGGACAAGATTTTCAAACTCGAGGTCACTACGGCAAGGTCAAAGGTTAAATCAAGGTAACGCCATGGTGTTACACATCTACAACTCCTAACCAATGTCCCTACCAAGTATCAACTTCGTACACCTTACAGTTTCCGAGGTATAGCCTGGACAAGATGTTATAGGTCAAGGTTACTACGGCAAAGTCAAAGGGCAAATCAAGGTCAGACCATGACGTTGCACACCTACACCCCCTAACCAATGTCCCTACCAAGTATCAACTTCTTACACCTTACGGTCTCCGAGATATAGCCCGGACAAGATTTTATAGGTCAAGGTCACCACGGCAAGGTCAAATCAAGGTCACACCATGACGTTGCGAACTTACACCCCCTAACCAATGTCCCTACCAGGTATCAACTTCCTACACCTTACAGTTTCCAAGATATAGCCCGGACAAGATTTTCAAACTCGAGGTCACTACGGCAAGGTCAAAGGTTAAATCAAGGTCACGCCATGGCGTTACACATCTACAACTCCTAACCAATGTCCCTACCAAGTATCAACTTTGTACACCTTACAGTTTCCGAGGTATAGCCTGGACAAGATGTTATAGGTCAAGGTTACTACGGCAAAGTCAAAGGGCAAATCAAGGTCAGACCATGACGTTGCACACCTACACCCCCTAACCAATGTCCCTACCAAGTATCAACTTCCTACACCTTACGGTCTCCGAGATATAGCCCGGACAAGATTTTATAGGTCAAGGTCACCACGGCAAGGTCAAATCAAGGTCACACCATGACGTTGCGAACTTACACCCCCTAACCAATGTCCCTACCAGGTATCAACTTCCTACACCTTACAGTTTCCAAGATATAGCCCGGACAAGATTTTCAAACTCGAGGTCACTACGGCAAGGTCAAAGGTTAAATCAAGGTCACGCCATGGCGTTACACATCTACAACTCCTAACCAATGTCCCTACCAAGTATCAACTTTGTACACCTTACAGTTTCCGAGGTATAGCCTGGACAAGATGTTATAGGTCAAGGTTACTACGGCAAAGTCAAAGGGCAAATCAAGGTCAGACCATGACGTTGCACACCTACACCCCCTAACCAATGTCCCTACCAAGTATCAACTTCCTACACCTTACGGTCTCCGAGATATAGCCCGGACAAGATTTTATAGGTCAAGGTCACTACGGCAAGGTCAAATCAAGGTCACACCATGACGTTGCGAACGTACACCCCCTAACCAATGTCCCTACCAGCTATCAACTTCCTACACCTTACAGTTTCCGAGATATAGCCCGGACAAGATTTTCAAACTCGAGGTCACTACAGCAAGGTCAAAGGTTAAATCAAGGTCACGCCATGACGTTACACACCTACAACTCCTAACCAATGTCCCTACCAAGTATCAACTTCGTACACCTTACAGTTTCCGAGGTATAGCCTGGACAAGATTTTATAGGTCAAGGTTACTACGGCAAAGTCAAAGGGCAAATCAAGGTCAGACCATGACGTTGCACACCTACACCCCCTAACCAATGTCCCTACCAAGTATCAACTTCCTACACCTTACGATCTCCGAGATATAGCCCGGACAAGATTTTATAGGTCAAGGTCACTACGGCAAGGTCAAATCAAGGTCACACCATGACGTTGCGCACCTATACCCCCTAACCAATGTCCCTACCAGGTATCAACTTCCTACACCTTACAGTTTCCGAGATATAGCCCGGACAAGATTTTCAAACTCGAGGTCACTACGGCAAGGTCAAAGGTCAAATCAAGGTCAGACCATGACGTTGCACACCTACACCTCCTAACCAATGTCCATACCAAGTATCAACTTCCTACATCTTACGGTTTCTGAGATACAGCCCGGACAAATTTTTTCCCGCTGCCCGCCCGCCCATCCGGACACCATGGGTGAAAACAATACCCCGACATGTGGGGTAAAAATTGGTTCAGTCTGAACCCTACAGGCAAATTTTGAACAACAGTGTGGACACTGGCGACAGGTTGGTCATAACAGAACTGATCCATACAGGAAACACCTTCGACATATTTGTTTTACAATGGGGCTTGAACCTTACTTTTTTTTGGCTGTCCAACAACCAAAGGTAGTTGATTCACAGCAAAACAATTTACCTTGGACCAGGAAAAGTCTTTCTTTTCTGAGTACACATCAAATTGTGCAAGATATGGAAGTAAGGAAACTAAGGTGTGTTTTTTTTCTACTGATGAAAGGAGTTTTAAATGTGCCAAAGAACTAATAATAATAATATTAAATAATAATAATAATAATTATATTATTAATATTAATAAAAATAATAATAATTATATTATGCAAATTTTTTGGAGCTATTGTTATATTTACTGTGTGTAGTAGGTTTCTTTTCCTCTCATAATTGTAACAAACTAGAGCATCTTTTATCCCTTTCCCTACATTGTGCTTGACAATGTTTGTTAAAAGGGAGCAACAGAAAAAAAATATATACATAAAAAAGAAATTCTCCTTCTGCAGAGCCAGTTATCAGATGGAAATTTCACAGATATTTTACCAGTTACTTGACTTCTGAAACTGGCAAAAGGGTTATTATTTTGAGAGGAGGCTGAGCTTTCAAACTCAAGCACCCATATATGACTTTACTCCCCTGACGGTTTCCCAGTAGTTTTGTTCTTGAGATATCTGCTGATCAGAGTTATGTTCTGTTATACCGGCTTTCTGGTCAGACACTTCACCCTCTTCCTTAGGAAAGACAGGGAAGTGAGGTTGACTTGCTGTTCAGAGTCAGAGTCTGGATACTGAGAGGCAGCATCGACAGTTGAAGAGGTATACAGTGGGTTATCACTGGTAATGGTCACACATCAGGTAACAGTAAACTGCTTTGTCAGTCTAGAAGGCTGGAGTACTGTCGTCTCACTGGAATTGGTTGCAGAGTGTTGATGAACATTAATAGCAACTGACATAGCAGGTTTCTGGCTGATAGACTGGCTGACTGGTCTGGTAGATAGAGCCACTTGCATCTCACTGGGACCGTCAACTGACTGGCTGGAAGGATTTTTCAGTAACCAATCTCTTCAGAAGGTAATCTGTCATCTTAACTGGCTACTTTACCCCTTTCTTAATCTACTTCCGGCCTGTTAGGCTGGGCAGTACCAAGTCAGTAGCCGGTGTGGATGAATCAATTTTGACTGTGAAAGGTATCCAGTAGCCTGGCCAGTACCAGGTCTTAGTGTGGGTGAAGCAATCTTTTGTGAAGGCTACTCTTTGTTGTTTGTAAAATTGCAGAAATATCTGGAAAACTTGAGACTTCTTCAAAACACGTCTTGTTGTACACACACTCCCCAAACAAAAAAGATGCCATGACTCAACATTATCTTGACAGGAAGGAAGTAGGGCGCACCACTGGATGACTTTTTCTTTGCAACAAGTATAGCATATCGCCATTAGGTAGGGTGTATTAACGCAATAAAAATGTAAATTATACAGATTATTAGACTAAGAAACAAAAAAGCTTATGCAAACAAAAACATTCCAGCTGTCAACAAATTATTTTACATATATTACTATCTACAGCATATAAAATTTCAAGGTTTAATTAATAAAGTAATAAAACTTCAAATAAGAATTGGCATATAGCTTTTGTGGTAGAATAAACTAAGGTTAGTTGTAACTAGTGCTGGGAGATCACTTGGATTTTCCGTGTCGATGTTCGTATCGGACATTTGTAACCAAACTTCGAACATTTCCGATTATGGAGTCGAAGTGTAAAAAAGACAGATAAAATATTAATATTAAATTATATGAAGTAAAATACACACAAATTACCACAAATATGACCAAAATATAATCTAAAAGCCATTCACAGACGTCTCCCTCACTAACAGACTATGCTTGATGTATCCTCACTTGTGATTGGCTGATTTTATGATTACCTTGACAACAGTTGGGAAACCCCAAGGTGTTTCTATTTACGTTATTTTTATTGCATTCACGGCTAGTTTTGTGATTTTAACTGATGGATATTTCAGATTTTTACAAAATATTATTAAGGTTAGCATTTTATTGTGACCAAAAGGCTGCAAAGAAATAGATTTAGCAAATATCGGTTTTACTTAAATTTTACCGATCAACGATTGGCAATGAGCCAGCGAGCGATAATACCGAAGTTTGCGAACATCGTCCCAGCACTAGTTGTAACAGCTTGATATGTTTATAATACCTTTACTGCATTACTCTGAATGACAGTCCTTATCCAAAGTAAATCAGCAAACCTTACAATAACACAAAGGAAACTTATTATTCTTTTTTATGCACGGTTAAAGTACATTCTATTTCTTAATGTTGAAGAACTGTAAAAAATTATTCAAATTATTAAATCTGCTAATTTTAAATGACAAATTTTTATATTTTTTTACGAGCTTCAAACATCACACCTAAATTCAATACCAATGAACTATTGATAAACAATTTGAGAATCCAGGCAATATTTCAGAAATTTACCGTAATTGTGTAAATATTTGATTTGGATCTCACTCCTTACTTCCTCAATGCCTCCTCACCAGATATAGAATTGTAACATTCTATAGAAGGAGTTATTTTTGAAGAATATGATGTCTTTTAGAGAGCATTGTGTCTATGGCCAATTGTACACCAGCACAATTACACCTTACTCAATACTCTTACCTGCACGTATTTTACAATAAAATTAAATAACTAAAAATACTATGCATATATATTTTATACACATATCACAACAATATAGATAATCACATAACAATTGTGATAACTGGTTCTTGATTTATACAAAGTAATTATTTTTAACTACTGCTATAGGTTGTTAAAAATCCTGTAGAGAAGCAACTATTCATAACTTATATGTTAATTTAATCCTTCTATATGTAACATAATTTTCAATTCCATTACATTCTTAGTATTGCTGGGAAGAGTTGACTGAAACTCGAGTTGTAACTCGATGGGCGATAATTCGGGGTAACATCAATCTGCACAAATGAAACTTGAGTTTTTGAAAACGTCAATATTTTCACCATCTAAGACTGACACTTCACCAACACATAGATATATCCGAAATTTTCAAAAATATACTGCATTTTTACTTTATTCTGGCTTAAATCAATGGAGATTTACTAAAATTATTTTGCAAAAGCCATTTCCAGGTTAAAGTTTAGGCTAGTGTATGGTTATGTAAAATATTTCCCATTAATCTGCCATTTTAGCTGGCGATCCCACAACTAATTCTTCGTATTATAAATAAAACTACAATAATTCAAAATATGAAGAATCCTGTAAAATATTACATTATAAACTGTTTTTGAAATGTTTCTGTTGAGAAAAAAGACAGTTTTACCAACAAAAGTATTGCTTTTAATTAATATCTGCAAAAACATAACAGAGTATATGTAGAAATATATTTGTGTACTATTGGCTGAATACATATGATTGGCAAATTTAATTACAAAAGACTACACTGAGGTCACTGAAAACATTATCATGCATATAAATCAATCAATACCTTATACTATAATTTAAACAGATAACCAATTACAAATTATCAGCTTACTTCACACTAATGCATTTAACAAGTGCAGGCAGTTGCATATTTCTGAAAATTGATTTAAAAAAAAATAAAATAAAATAAAAAGAAACACAGCCTGTATTGAAAAAGGCACCACACTTTGTTTTAACCATTGCTCTTACACTATACAAACTGAATGTATGCTACAGAAAGTACATTTTAACATACCACTCAGTTCAGCTAAAATTCTATTTTCTTTGAAAATAACTTAAAAGGCACTATTAGGAACAAAACACACTACATTTCAGGAAAACTACTGTATCATAGAAAAAGAATTCTTTTCTTTTTTTTTGAAAAATTAAAAAAAAAATTCATTTGAAATGACCAGTAGTTACTGGTAATTCTGCATATTCCTCCACTTCTACTTGAAACATAAATTTAAACCTGGTTAAGTTAACTGTCAAGTTACTGGAAAAATACCTCCTTTTAACAAGGATTTACACATCACAGGGCAAATTTCATTGGAAAATACACTCAGAGGGCCCTGTACTGGTAAATTAGTCTCTCAGGTGGCCTGAATTTCTAGGTTCTATCAAATGGGTGGTCATCCTCTCTCTGGTTATTTGTGCATATTCCTCCACTTGTCTCTCAATGAACTCGCTGTTCTCCCTTTGTAAAACCTATAGTGTTTGAGTATGGCTGTCCAGTTGTTTCCGTAAAGTCTCACCCCTCTCTTCAACCTCCGTTCCTCTGCCATGGAAAATGGAACAGCTTTCCTGGTGGACTGGACATCTTGCTTATTCAATGAAGCAGGGCTTTTAGATTTCTCCTTCTTGATCTAAACACAAAAAAACCTAACATTAATCACACATTGTATTTACAAAGGAGGGAAGAGGCAAAGTTGTCAAACCTGGCACATGCTCGGGCTCCTTTCTTTATGCACTCTGTCGCAATGGTAAATATTTATCAAGAAGGCCTATTTGTGATGATCTCCACGATTTGCAAATTTAATTATGAATGTTATTATTACATTAAATATAATTATGAATATTAACAACCCCATACATTAATGGGGAAACATTAAATCCAAAAACAGCAAGAAATTTAACTTCTCAGGCTTTTGCAACAATAAATATCTGAGAAAATATCATTGTCTCCAATGAATGCTGCAAAGCAACAAAGAAAGTTCCCTATATGTGGAAGATATGGTGCCTGCAAAGAAAATTTAATTCAAGTAAAATTGTCATAACCGTTGTGTTCATTTAACTTACCATATAATCAACAGCTTTAACTGGAATAGTTACCAAGTAAAGCTGTTATACGGAGTACCGACATTCTATATTTTACAGATTAGAATGCACTGTATCAATAAATATATATGTGAAATATAGTATATCCAAAAAAATTCTATATGTAATGCATATGTAAACATATCTATAATGTACATAAGTTAATCAATGTTTAATTATCAACTGTATTGTACCATATTTCTATATTTGTCCTTCAGATCTACAGCAGTTCTGCTGGGGTGAAAGTCGTAGGTGTTGAGTATTTGGTTCCAGAATCTGCCCAAGTGCTGCACTCCATGTTTGAGGTTGAATTCTTCCTGCTTGCTGTATGGAATCCTCTCTTTACGTACTTTCAGCAAGTCCTTTGAGATGGAGCACCAAGTGTTGTCATCACCCGAGTCCGAGTTTTCACTCAGTGGAGGGCTGACAAGCTATTGTAATACAGTCATTATTGAGAAGTTATTATGACGAGTATCTTAACATGTTATAAATGATATATCCAAAAGAGAGTAAACAGGATCTTCCATTTGTGTTGAATAGTCTTCTGGAACATCGTTTATCCAGATAACTTGATAGAGAAAATTAATGTTTTGATAATTGATGCTTAAAATAGTAAGATTATCTTAAGTGTAAATGTGAAAATGAAAAGAATTAACACAATCAAATATTCTAACAATAAATATTTGGAAAACCGAGGTTCTATTCTAGATTTGATTTTCAACTATTTTATGATAAAATACACAACTATTTCACTTGTATGGTCCTAATTAGGCCCAAAATAACTCACTCTTGTGTGATGTACTTAAGCTTGCTTTACTTAATACAAATATCACTCTTTAAGTGAACAAGCAGTTTGAGAGCAATTCCATATTTTCACAAGAATAACATTAAATATGGAACAGAAGTATTAAATAGAATCTCTCACTTTCCTTGAAAAAGGTAGAGTAAGAAATCCAAAATTCGCCACATATCTGAAATTCGCCACATGTGAAAATACTAATAAAATAAATTAATTGTGGTGAGATTTGTTGAATGTATAGTAAATTAAGGCTTTTTGAACTGAAAAATACCAATTTTTAGACAAAAACATCATTTTCTTCATAAAATTAACTAAGGTTTTAGAGGTGGCGAATTTTAGATTCCTGGCGAATTTTAGATTTCTTACTCTACCTGTTATCACATTTTTTGCTTATACTCTACGTTGTCTCATAAAAATATGATTACTGAAGGTAAGGGTTAGACTAGTTCAAACAAATTTGAATTCACTGAATTTGGGTAACTATTAATTTTTGCATTGAACACATATAAAAATCCAATTATTTTACCATATCAAGAATTAATCTCATCTGAATTTAAATGAATTAGCAGTTTTTTTAACACACAGCTTTCAAATGAAAATAAGCGTCTGGAATTCTGCAATGAAAAAAAGTTCACCTCTTACCAGTGCATCGGAGGACAAACTGGCAGAGGAGTGAAAATCATACACATTGGTCTGCTTTTCTGCTGTGGGTAACTTTACTTCTGTAATGATCCTAGAACAATTGCACTTATCAATAACATATTATACATTTCAAATTTAGTGTCTACCTTAACTGATTTATAACACTCAGATTTTGGGAAAAAAATCAAAATATACAAACAGGACCTTAAAACAAATCATCCAAAGAACTTAGGTACTAACACAACATTCCCAAATTTGGGTTACTGTGTTACAGTCAGAATCAACTGCAAGTAAAACTCTAGTTTCAAATACAATTGCATCTTGTCAAAAGTCAAGGAAACAGACAAGTACTTCATAATGCATTCCAAATAACAGTAAATTAGAACAGAAAATATGTTCTGTGGACCAGGTAGTTACTTCTACTTAAAGGAATGCTAATAGCCTGAGCTCTGCTTAAAATGGCTGGACTTACGCTATATTACTTAAATATCACAGAGTTTCAAACCACCACCCGGTAAACAATACTTTGGTTAAAATTTCATTATTGTTTTAAGCATTAAAATAGATTTCCAGTTTAAATAGGTGACTGGCCTTCAAGACAGTGGTCGGGCTGTTTGAAAACATTGACACCAGTGAATATAAAAACTTCAATTTTTAAATTGCAATGTCTCAGTCATTTCTCTATAGATTTCTATGCATTAAAATGAGCAGAAGTGCTGTAACATGACCTTTCTAATGATATATAATACATACTTGTAGGATAGATAGTTTCGGAGATATAAGTAAAATAGCATCAGAGATGCCCGTATCCCACAGCCTGAGGAAATAGTTTTAAACACCATGAGATATAGAAGTAATGAAACAGTTCACAGATTGGGATACTTTCAGAGCAGTGTCAGTGTCCAAATAATGTTTAAGTAGAGAAAATAACATCTAAGAGAAAGAAACTGCATGTAAAGATTAAGTATTAAAACAGGACAATTCAGTTAACTAAAAATTATGAAGCTTTAAGACTTCTCCCATTTTGATATTCACTTGTATGGTCAAATTATGGTTTGAATGTTTTGAATATTACCCATACATACTGATGTGGCAATACACACTTTTATGTTGAGTTGGGGCAAAACCTGTGGCTCACTTCAAGCACTCAATACCATCTGTTACAATGGGAAGTTGCAAAAGTAAAACAATTAATGAATTCTAATATCACTTTAACAGTGCTTAATCTATATCAAAAGACACCCAAAGGTGCAACAACCAATATTCAAGTAAAAAGATGTAAGAGAAATATAAAAGAGATAAAATAGTATTAGATATCCCTGTAGAGAGATAAAATAGCATCAGATGTGCAAGATCAAAGGTCAAATTCAGGTCACACCATGACATTGCACACATATAACCCCCGACAAATGTTCCTACAAAATATCAACTTCCTACACCTTATGGTTTCTGAAATATAGCCCAGACAAGGCATTATAGGTCAAGGTCACAACAGCAAGGTCAAAGGTCAAATCAAGGTTACACCATGACGTTTTACATATACACACCCTAGCCAATGTCCCTACCAAGTATCAACTTCCTACACCTTACGCCTTATGGTTTCCAAGATATACCCCAGACAAGATTTTATAGGTCAAGGTCACTACGGCAAGGTCAAATCAAGATCACACCATGACGTTACACACCTACGTCCCCTAATCAATGTCCCTACCAAGTATCAACTTCCTACACCTTACGGTTTCAGAGATATAGCCCGGACAAGATGTTATAGGTCAAGGTCACGACGGCAAGGTCAAAGGTCAAATCAAGGTCACACCGCGACATTGCGCACCTACACCCCCTAACCAATGTCCCTACCAAGTATCAACTTCCTACACCTTACGAATTCCAAGATATAGCCTGGACAAGATTTTCAAACTCAAGGTCACTACGGCAAGGTCAAAGGTCAAATCAAGGTCACACCATGACGTTGAACACTTACACCCCTAACCAATGTCCTTACCAAGTATCAACTTCTTACACCTTATGGTTTCCGAGACACAGGCCGGACAAACTTCTTCCCGCCGCCCGCCCGCCGATCCGGACACCATGGATGAAAACAATACCCCAACAGCCCTTAAGGGCTGTGGGGTAAAAAACCCAAAAGTTATTGAAACTTATTAGCTCGGTATATTCCCTTATATAGGTCATGTATGGTGTGGGGTGGATAATAAAATTCAGAACTGGAAAATCTGTTAAATTCTTCAATACTGTACAATGTCATACATTTATACAAAATTTAGAACTTGTAAATATTGTTTAATGGTGGTGTCATCACGAGCGGTGATATCGCAGATTCACCGGTGATGAAAGAAATGGACAATAATCAAGGATTAATGATCATCCGCGATGCTTCTCATAAACATATTCAACCATTAAGTTTAGCTTATTTTCAAGGGGATTTCATGAAAATATTGTGAAATATTTATCTAATTTCTACTTTTATGCGGTTTTGTTTTGAATTGTAACGTAACTATAGTGATGACCGTTTCCACTTCCTACAGGAAGTAAAAACATGTAAGTTTTGTTGACTTTTTATTGCTTCAAATATCCACCATTTTAACTACTGTCAGCACAAATGACACATAAAATCTATTTTATTTCAGTATTAGTTGTTCATGCACATTATTTAAAGAACAAGTTTAGGTTTAATTTGTGAAACAATGGCACCACGATATAGCGCACGGTTTTGTTCACGGTATCGAGACCTTGTATACCCAGACAATGACACCACTAATCTTTAAACTTGTAATTTTATTACTTAATATTACAATGAAGCAGTTCCTTATAAAATGGGGATGCGCAAACTGGACTTCCAATACCGGGCGGATTTTAAAATATTGCTTGTTTATGTTAATAACATGGGTGAAACCTTATTTTTTGCCAGTATAATTGTTGTTTTTCATGTAATTCACCCCATATGGAGGCCATTGAAGTCACTGATATAATATCAACAAATTAGAAAATTTAATAGGTAAATTAAATTTTTATAAGTTAATACCTTACCTAACAGACTATTGCTATATGCCGGCGCGAGCTGGTCCGCCAAACGCCAGAAAAAGACGTCCTGGGAATCCCCCGGTCGGACCGGTACCGCCCTCTCCACTCACTAGAGGGCTAATGCTTCCTGTACTCGCCAGGTGGCCATGACCTCACGGCCTCTTTTTTGGTTTAAACTACCCACAAAAAACCCCAGGCAGGTAAAACAGCAGGGTCAGCCGGGTGGGGCTAATACACCATACCTAAAAGACTATTGCTAGAATAACTACCCAGCGGAAGGAGGGTAGCTGACTGAGGGACTGAAACAAACTCCAAAAGGGAAAATACCACAATAACCGGCCTTAGGATCCAACCGGGTCTCCTGGTTACCGGACCAGTTCCAACCCCCCTTCTTTCTCTCCTGAGACAGGAGAAGGGGGAGAAAGAGTTCTAGCCCTGCGGAGTCCAAAGAGAGAGCCAGGAAGGCTACAAGCCCATCAACCAAATCCCTATGGAACCTGGATGAGGAACTAAATCGGTTACACAACCTGTAACGGAAGGCCTAACCTACTTAAAGAAGAAAATCTTAAAGATGGCAATGCCCATACATACAATTATCTACAATATGTACATATGCCTACATACAAACAGACACAAGTCTAGGAGTGGATCTGCTGGGCCACCACCACAGGGCCCAGATGATACAACTCCAAGTCAGCCAAAGCCACATCCTTCAGATAAGAACTGAGTGAAGGTGTTATGCGACTTCCAATGCCAGGCTGATAAAATCTGTTCCAAGGAGACCCCTTCTTGAAAGGCTTTGGAAGCCACAAAAGCCCTAACATCATGAGCTTTGACCTGATGCAGAGCAAGCGACTCCTGATCCGACAACTGGTAACAGAGGATCACGGTTTGTTTAATCGAAGAAGAAATGGTAGAAGGAGAAATATCCTTGTTAAAATTCTTCTTAAAGGAGATGAACACAAGTTCTTTGTTGTTCCTCAGATCCTGAGTTTTGTCCAGGTAATAAAGAGATCTGTCCTCCTTTAGAGATCTATCTAGAGTAGGGGCCAGGACCGGGATCACCACTGGATCCACACTCTCTGGGCCCTCCCGCGCAAGCTGGTTCTTTGAGAGAAAACTTGGAGAGGGGCACAGAGAAACTTTAGACCAATTCGACTGATGACGGATGTTCCTATTAATCCAGGCATGAATTTCGCTCCTGCGTTTTCCTGAACCCAGAGCCAAAAGGAAAACAGTCTTAAAGGTCAAGTGCTTTAAGGACGCCTTCTGGAGAGGTTCAAATGGAGCCTTCGTCAACTGGTGGAGGACCAAGGAAAGATTCCAGGAAGAGACACCTCAACGCCCTTTGGGTCTGTCCCTGTGGAAACTGTCGAGCAACCTGTTGAGATTCTCATTTTTGCTGATACTACCAGAGGAGTTTCCTATTTTATCAGCAATGGCCGACCTGTACCCATCTATAGTACTAGATTGTAATTTTCTGTCCTGAAACAGGTGCAGGAGAAAATCAGCGATTTATTCTACAGATGGTGAATGGAAGTCCACCTGATTCGCCTTGCACTATCGAACAAAAAAAGACCACTTTGCTTCATAGACAAATCTGGTAGACCGTCTCTGAGGTGCTTCAATTCTCGTTGCCACTTGGTCAGAGAAACCCTGTTCCTGAATAGCCTTGGCTCTAGGAGCCAGGCGTGGAGATTCAGGTTCTGCAGATCCCTGTATAGGCTGCCGTTGAACCGCTGAGTAAGGAGATCCGGCCGGTTTGGCAGGCATATCGGTATCTGGGCCGATAACTACACCAGATCCCAGAAATAGGGCATGTTTGGCCAAACCAGAGCTATGATAATCATCCTCTGACACTGATGACCGAGAGCCTTGGTGACCACATTTGTCAGGAGGGGAATTGGAGGGAAAGCATACAGGTCAAGGTTCTCCCAAGACAGACTCAGGGCATCCACTGTCCAAGCTGTCATGTCGGGGACTGGGGACACGAACTGATGCAGCTTGCAATTGTACCTGGTCGCAAACAAGTCCACTTTGGGAAGGTGCCACCTGTGACAGATCTGAGCAAAGACCTCCGGGTGCAGGGACCATTCCGTCTGCATGACCTGCTGGTGTCTGGACAGTTTGTCGGCTATCACATTGAGCCTGCCCGGAATGTGACATGCTCTCAGGCAAATTTCCCTGAGATTGCACCAAGACAGGAGTCTCCATACGAGAGCACACAGGGGACCCTGGGCGCATGCCTCCTTCTTTGTTTATGTAGGCCACCACGGTAGTATTGTCGGTTGCTAATCCCGACCCAGGCAAAGGGGTTCGAACTCCTTGAGGGCCAACAAGACTGCCTTTAATTCCAGAAAGTTGATATGCAGCTTGCTTTCTGGAACGGACCAACCACCCCTTGGTATAGTCTCCTAAATGTGCGCCCCGGCCTTCGTTTGATGCATCTGTACAGATCTGAACAGCATGATGAAGGGGGTGCAGGGGCTGGCCCGGCAGACGTTTTCTTCCTTCAACCACCAAAGTAAGTGAGGATGAAGGGACCTGGGAATCGGAATGATCTTCTCCAACGACTCAAATATGCCAATGGTTCTTCAGGTGCCACTGAATGGGTCTCATGTGTAGACGCCCGGATGGCACCTGCTTCTCTGTTGCTGTGAGAAGGCCTATCAAGGACATGAGTTGCCTCACTGAACAACTGGTCCTGGATAGGACAGAATTGATTTTGGAGTTCAGAGCTGCCCACCTCTCCGGGGTGGGTCTTACTACTCCTTGAACCAAATCGTACTGGTAGCCTACAAAGTTGAAAACCTGTGTTGCTTTTGCGAACCATACCCGCCATGGCCCGATCCGGGCTGGGTGGCACAGCATTCTGTTTCAGCTTTAGCAATCTCATCTTCAGCTCTACAGACCATGTTGTCCGGGAAAAGACCTGAGGAGTTGAGGGGGCTGTTGCGCAGAGCACACCATGTATCAGGCTTAATCCCAGGTTTAAGGTGATCCAGGTACGCGTCCCTCCTTAACAATGCGACATTCACCATCTAGACAAAGAGGATATCTGCCAGGTGCTGCATTGCCTTGCCCATACAAAAGCTAACATTCTGGTTAAAGGCGGTCAAATCCCAGATCTCTGTTAGAACCTTTTCAGCCTTCTGGGAGGATTTTCCTTTAGCAAACCCCAACTCAAGGGACCTAAGATTCTCCCTGGAACTGATATACCCATCAATATTTAAAATTTTAAAGACTCAAAATGGATGTAAAACATTTTATCAACGTTTGAACAAGGATCGTATTTTTCCTGAAAAGCGACTAAAATAAGCACAAAAACTGAGCTTGTTGATAACAGACAACAAATGGTGTATGTCTAACCAGATTTGCTTCAGGACAATACAGGATAACGCTATTAAATGGTTTCAGTACAAGCTTATCCATGGAATATTAGGCACAAGGCAATTCTTAAAAAAAATTAATATTATTCATACTTCAGATTGTGGCTTTTGTAAGCAACATGAGGAAAGCATATTACATTTGTTTGTTCTATGCGGTGTTGTTAAAAATTTTGGGATGATGTAAAAACTTGGTTCTGTCATATTAGTGGCCTAACTCTAGTGCTAACAGCTGAATCAATCCTGTTAGGGGTGTTGAGTACTTCACCATGTGACTTTGCTAAAAATTTTGTTATACTTCTTTGTAAAAGATATATTTTCATATCATCAAGGAAAGGTAAAATGCCAAACATTTTGGAATTTCAGTACTTTTTTAAATCCATTTACAATGAGCAGAAATATCTTGCTGATAGTAATTTAAACTATGTACAATTTGATAAGTACCCTTTTCCTTTCACACTTGATAAATAGTAACCAAGTATTCATCAATGTATCTATATATATATTTTTTTCCTTCCTTTTTTGCGAATATCTAGTAATACTGTGCCAATTATACGTATGTTTATACATGTGGCTCTATCTTGTAAAATTCAAAATGCAGTGTGACAATTGCTATGTTTGTGTTTACCTATGTCTCTACTCTTTGTCAATTTTTTTTTCTCTTTCCTTTCTTGTGTGTATTGTATGAACTACAATGTCTTACATCAAATAAAAATATATTTCACCAAAAAAAAAAAAAAAGAAAAAAAGATTCTCCCTGGATGTTAGTCTGCAGTTTAGTGATGCAACGATTAAACCCTGCAGCCTGATTGCAAACATATGTTCCTTCACGTAAGGCCTTGTCCCACTTTCGGAGAGTATCCTGGGCTACTGGACGCGAAGGAGGAGTCACAGTCAGTCCTGAGGGCTTTGCAATACAAGTGAATGAGCCGTTTAGGTGTGGAGCATAATTGGACCAAAATTTAACCACCTTGCCTGGACGGGTGTGCCCTGGGTTAGAAGGGTGCAAATTGTACCATCTGTTTTGAGTTTTGGGAACCTTCAAAAACTGATCAGTTCTTAACCAGCCCCTTTCCCCAGAACGTGAAACATGTTCATGAATAATGTACAGGTTCATCTGTTTTCTACAAAACCAATCTTCTGGAGGAAAGGCGACAGATATCTTTCCAACCGGTTGGCTCCTGGTGCCTGTCCAAGGATTATCCTGTCTAGATTGGGCAGTAAACTCCCGGTCCGGTATGAATGACCAGTCCATGTAAGCCCGGACACCCCTAACAGTCTCGCTATAACTCTAATCCTCAGTATATAACCTGTCCTTCTCCTGAGGGTCAGCTTCTGACCTCAGTCCTTCAGTCCTCATAAGATACCGGTTCCCGGTCCAGTGGACCAAAGGTCGGTTCCGCAACCTGAGGCCGGTCCGGGTACAGATTTTTCAGAGGTGAAGCAAAACCCCGGGGACTGGGTTAAGAAGATGAGGTTTCCGGGTGATCTAAGCTGGACCTTCACTTTAACCGGGGAAAACACTGGTGCAATATGTCCCACTACAGATACAGGTTGTGCAGACAAAGGGTTAGAACCCATGGTTAGCAGAGCCTCAATGCAAGAAAAGCATGTAGACCTTTCATCTTTCAAACCTTTCTTAAAAGAATCATCTACAGAGGCATTACTGGGTGTAAATACAGCAGAAGCTACAGATTGGTTAAGGTTTACCGGATCTACTACACTAACCTGTGAAGGGTCAATCAAAACGTCAGATTTAACAGAAGATTTCTTTTCTCTGCGGAGTTTGTAAGTAGGTGTGGCCAACTCTTTCCGCTGCTCTGGCGTAAGAAGCAAACAAGCTGCGCACTCGTTTTTTCCTTGTACACAAGAGTCTGAGCCAGCTGGGTGTCAAAATTTGCCATTATATGGCTGCAGCTTCCTTTCCTTTGGCCAGATGATACCATGATATCCATATACTAATTTCACCACAAAAATTTGCACAACCTCAAACAAATAACAGTATATAAAATGAAAATATTCCTTTATTGTGAGAAACGGTTCCAAGTAGTTTCGCGCCAAACGAAAAAGAGGCCGTGACATCATGGCCACCTGGTGAGTAAAGGAAGCAGTATCCCTCTAGTGAGTGGAGAGGACGGTACCAGTCCAACCGGGGGATTCCCAAGACATCTTTTTCTGGCGCTTGGCGGACCGGCTCGCACCGGCATATAGCAACAGTCTGTTAGGTAAGGTGTATTAACGCAATAAAAACTTATTATTATGATGCCTCCCAAAGTTTGTAATGCACTTTTAGCCAACATCACAACACGCCAGATGTTTCCGATGCAGATATCAAACAGCTCAAATTTATACCTTTTGTTGTCTCTACACATTTTTGTGATTTTGCCAAGTCTTTTGAGCTGTAGAATGAAGTTTCTTTCTGCCATCCGCACCTCTCGATGTAGTGCACACGTGTGTGGACCTGTTTCCAGGGCGATGTTGTAATTACGGCTGTGAAGAAGCGGAAGTCCCGAGGACTCGGGTGGATCACATGCTAAAATACAGAAATTTTATATTGGGCAATACTTGAGGGACTTATTCATTGAAAAAAAAAATATATATATTACCTTTTATTCTTCTTTTAAAAATACACAGTTATAAACTTAATACTGATAACTGGAACCATGCAAGTTCTGTTTTAGTAATCTGTACTGGAATTTAATACAGTCACCCCCATTAAATTTTATTACTTATAGTCTGGATTACTTTAGGTGATTATTTAAACAGAAAGCATAACCTTTTGTTCCTGTAAAAATAACCAAGGACTATTTCTCACCGGGACATGATCTTCTCCCTGAATTCTGTATGGAATGAAGACTTTGTTTTGGCAGCTCTTTAGTATTCTCCCGGTTATAAACACCCGTAAAAGCATCTTTTATTCCTCCCTCCACCAAAACAATCCTTTCATTTGCTCTAATCTTCGTATCACTGTTTTCAGACCCAAGAAGTCTTGCTTCATGGGGATCATTTTCAATGAATTCTGTCTCACAGAGGTTTTTCCTTATCTTATCTAAGTTTTTACAGTCCTCTCTTTTCCTGGCTATTCTGACAGCTTGTGGAGTATTGGGATACAGGCCGATTACAGACTTGATATCAGTAATTTTCTTCACACTCAGGGTTCTACTCGAGTGTTTAACCCTTGTGTTTGCCATTGGTGTAGACGCCATATGTGTAGGCAGTTTCTGCATTAGTTTGGGAGTTTTTACTTTTTTCACAAAGGTATTATGTGACCTTGCTATCTGCAAAAGTTCAAGGTCAAACTCAGATAGACAAGGTGAAGCAGGGGTCACTGAGTAAGGTGACTTGACAGTTTGGTTATGGTCACCTTGACCTTGAGGCTTTGCATTAAATGATGTAAATGATTTCTGATTGCGTAAACTTGAGCTGCTTTGAGTTATGGATTTTCTCCTTTGATTTTGTGATTTTTCAGGAGTTTTTGGACGCACAAAAACAAAATCACCCTTCTTTTGTGTCTGAGTTTTAAAAATGGCACTATTGTTCTGCATCTTTACTTCACTCAAGTCATTTGCTGTGAGATTTCCTTCTGTATCCAAATTGTGCTCAAGTTCTGTGGAATTGAGTGGGTGTTTTGAATGTTGCCAGGACAGACTGTTTCCCAACACCTGACTTGAGGAGCAGTGACTTATTGGAGAGGTCAGTTCAATACCTGAGACAATAAACAACAGAAAACAGTGGTATGATATAAGTAACAAATGCATCAGCCATGATTTGATGTGGTGGCTTTGCAACCCTCCAGAAAGCTGAAATGTGTGAATGACAAGACAATGTAATGCACATTTCTACATAAGTGATACAAGTCAAGCCAGATGATTAAAAAAGATACAATAATTAGGGGTGTGACGACTACAAATAATTTGGGTCGAATGCTCGCAGATAAAACCTCGACTCGACATCGAGCCCTCGCGAAGTTTAGTATCCACCTTAACAGGAAACGACATCCAATATGGCGGCTCCCGTAAACGAAAAAAATATAAAGATAAAAGCTTTGAATCGCTTGAATTAGCTATTGTCAGCACATAATATCAATAATATTACTTTAAAAATAGCATCAGAGATGCCCGTACCCCACAGCCTAGGGAAATATTTTTAACACCATGAGATATAGAAGTATTGCATCAGTACAAAGTTCAGGATACTTTCAAAGCACTGTCAGTTATATAAAGGTCCAAACAATGTTTAAATAGAGGAAATACTGTCTAAGAGAAAGATAATGCATGCACTTTATCTACATCTGGCATGGCCGAATTATGGTTTAGATGTTTTGAATATTACCATGCATACAGAAGTGGTAATACATTCAATGAATGCTTATGTGTGGTGTTGGAGCAAAATTTGTGGTTCACTTGATGAAATACCATCTGTTACAATGGGAAGTTGTAAAAGTAAAATTCTTAATGAATTCTAATATGATTTTAACAGTGCTTAATTTGCATCAAAAGACAGACCCAAAGGTGCAACAAGATTTTAAAGGTCAAGGTCACTATGACAAGGTCAAAGGTCAAATCAAGGTCACACCATGACGTTGCACACCTACACCCCCTAACCAATGTCCCTAGTAACTACCCACCAGGCACAAGATGTCATTTCGATATCAATGATTGGTCTAAACTGGGACCTGATGTCATTTTGATAGCATAATGATATCTAGACATTATTTGATGGAAACAGACCTGTTGGTCAGTACATGTGATGTCAGTTTGACATCATTTAATTGCGCAAAATCTGATGTTTTTCTCTCCACATCATTTTGATGTCATTGTGCCATTAGAGGATAGATTAATGTACCCCATAAGTTGGTAATTTTTGTGACTTCTTCAAACTTCCCCTATATTTCTTCTCTTTGGCTCAATAATGTCACTGTTACATCTTGAAGTTCATAGATGTTTTTTTTTCACTTTAACATTTCTTGACACATCATTTCGATGTCATTATTAACACTTATTTCTCATATTTAACATACAGTCTGTTTGAGTTATATATTTATGTGTAACGTCAATCCCAATTGTCAGTCAATCCCAATTGATTAATTACTAATCACTGAAAAGAATTTTGATCACTTCCATAATCAAGATTTCACTGAGAGCAGATTTTACCTACTACCAAAAAATTACAAAAAGGACATCAGTGGCAGACAAATTTGCAATACTACAAACCACCGTACTTTTTGAATAAGTAAATATTAAAAAGTATATGGCAGGAGCACCCCCTTAGATCACAAAAACCAGCATTACCATATGACAGTCTGCTGGTAACCCTTGATGTAACTTTGTCATATGCAAACATTCAAAAGGAAGAAGGCCTTAGGGTAGAAAATTACCATTTAAGGGACCCTAGAATGATCAAACATAGACTGTATACATAATGAAGCTCATGACATTAGTATTACAAAATATAAACTTCACTTTTATTTATTTATTTCACTTTTAAAAGCAAATAACCATCAATTTGTGCTTAAAATATGTTTTATTAAAGTAAAATACTTGAAATACTGCAACAATAGACCGGATATATACTCCAATCTCCAGGTAATTAAAATTTCTAGTTGTTGGTGGCAATTACAGGCAATAATAGACAGTTTGGGTAATTTTCTTGTTTACAGTCATTCAAGTATTAGGTTGATCGACCTGTGATTGTTTGTTAGCTTTTCTTACATGCATGATAAAGTGAATTTGAGATGTAGTGGCACTGATGTTTTGTTGTGTAATTGCTGTATATGAAGTGTACTAAAAGTACCACTATATTTTTATTGACATTTATGTTTATCACTCTCTGTAGGTACCACTGGGAAACTGATGCCAATTCTTCATTATACACAATTCCTTATTTAAAATTTAGTTTTAGGTTAGTTGAACAAAATTTAATTAATTTAAAATTTAGTTTATTATCCACCGCACATTGTATTTGACCAGTATAGAGGGCCTCAATCACTTCCAGTTTTGCACCAATATCTCAGAAACTGTGTTACCTACAAATATGTATTATATATCATTAGAAAGGTCTTCTTACAGTGCTTCTACTCATGTTTGTTACATAAAAATTCATGCAGAAATGACAGATATTGCACGTTAAAGATTGCAGTTGTTATATTCACTGGTGCCCATGATGCTTTCTGACATCCTTTTTATGTCAGCTGACTTGTCAGTCAGCTGACATTATGTCGTCACTCTGCGGCGTGGGCGTACGCGTCCGCGTCCGCGTGAACAACTTCTCCTCCAAAACTACAAGGCCTAGAGACGTGCTGTTTTTTTTAAAAGATACCTTATCTATCGAGGATGAAAAATTGTTCAAGGCATGCAAATCTGTCTGTTCGTCTGTTTGCTAGAGACATTACAAGGGGGGTACCCCCACCAAAAGTGTGAAAATTTCAACACTTAATCACAATTTTCTCAGTGACTATTGCAGGGATTTCTCTCATATCTTGCATATATGTACTAGGCCAGAGGTAGATTCTCTTGTGTGAGTATGAGACCTGGATCTGTCTTACTTTTTTTTTAATAAATTTTTTTAATAATTTTTAATGCATTAAAATTCATGAAATCATGCACAAAATCATTTATAACTTGAAAAGTGTTGCATTTAGAGCATTTTGTTAAAATATGTTATTCAGCTACTTTTTTCATAGCTACAATATGGTGAGTAAGTTGGGTGCCTGTCTCAATAGCTAAGTGAGTAATAGCTACTTTTGGGCTTTTCAGTAACTTCCATCATGAGTAAAATCACTTGTAACTTAAAAACTATTGCATTTAGAGAATTTCGTATAAATATGTTATTCAGCTACTTTTGGGTCAGCTATAACATAGTAAAATTTTAGACCTGTAGCTCATGGCATAGCTGAGTAATAGCTACTTTTAGGTTATCACTGTTGAGTAAATCGCTTATAACTTCAAAACTATTGCATTTAGAGTATTTCGTATAAATATGTTATTCAGCTACTTTTGGGTCAGCTATAACATAGTAAAATTTCAGACCTGTAGCTCATGGCATAGCTGAGTAATAGCTACTTTTAGGTTATCACTGTTGAGTAAATCGCTTATAACTTGGAAACTATTGCATTTACAGTATTTTGTTTCAATATGTTATTCACCTATTTTGGGATCAGCTATAACATAGTGAAGTTTCAGATCTGTGGCTCATTGCATAGCTGAGTAATAGCTACTTTGAAGTTCTCACTATTGAGTAAATCACTTGTAACTTAAAACCTATTGCATTTAGAGAATTTCGTATAAACATGTTATTCAGCTACTTTTGGGCCAGCTATAACATAGTGAAATTTCAGATCTGTAGGTCATGGCATAGCTGAGTAATAGCTACTTTAAAGTTCTCACTATTGAGTAAATCAGTTGTAATTGGAAAACTATTGCATTTAGAGTATTTCGTATAAATATGTTATTCAGCTACTTTTGGGTCAGCTATAACATAGTAAAATTTCAGACCTGTAGCTCATGGCATAGCTGAGTAATAGCTACTTTTAGGTCATCACTATTGAGTAAATCAGTTGTAACTTGAAAACTATTGCATTTACAGTATTTTGCTTAAATATGTTGTTCACCTACTTTTGGGTCAGCTATAACATAGTAAAATTTCAGACCTGTAGCTCATTGCATAGCTGAGTAATAACCACTTTGAGGTTCTCACTATTGAGTAAATCAGTTGTAATTGCAAAACTATTGCATTTAGAGAATTTCGTATAAATATGTTATTCAGCTACTTTTGGGCCAGCTATAACATAGTGAAATTTCAGATCTGTAGGTCATGGCACAGCTGAGTAATAGCTACTTTGAAGTTCTCACTATTGAGTAAATCAGTTGTAATTGGAAAACTATTGCATGTACAGAATTTCGTATAAATATGTTATTCAGCTACTTTTGGGTCAGCTATAACATAGTAAAATTTCAGACCTGTAGCTCATGGCATAGCTGAGTAATAGCTACTTTTAGGTTATCACTGTTGAGTAAATCGCTTATAACTTGGAAACTATTGCATTTACAGTATTTTGTTTCAATATGTTATTCACCTATTTTGGGATCAGCTATAACATAGTGAAGTTTCAGATCTGTGGCTCATTGCATAGCTGAGTAATAGCTACTTTGAAGTTCTCACTATTGAGTAAATCACTTGTAACTTAAAACCTATTGTATTTAGAGAATTTCGTATAAACATGCTATTCAGCTACTTTTGGGCCAGCTATAACATAGTGAAATTTCAGATCTGTAGGTCATGGCATAGCTGAGTAATAGCTACTTTAAAGTTCTCACTATTGAGTAAATCAGTTGTAATTGGAAAACTATTGCATTTAGAGTATTTCGTATAAATATGTTATTCAGCTACTTTTGGGTCAGCTATAACATAGTAAAATTTCAGACCTGTAGCTCATGGCATAGCTGAGTAATAGCTACTTTTAGGTCATCACTATTGAGTAAATCAGTTGTAACTTGAAAACTATTGCATTTACAGTATTTTGCTTAAATATGTTGTTCACCTACTTTTGGGTCAGCTATAACATAGTAAAATTTCAGACCTGTAGCTCATTGCATAGCTGAGTAATAACTACTTTGAGGTTCTCACTATTGAGTAAATCAGTTGTAATTGCAAAACTATTGCATTTAGAGAATTTCGTATAAATATGTTATTCAGCTACTTTTGGGCCAGCTATAACATAGTGAAATTTCAGATCTGTAGGTCATGGCACAGCTGAGTAATAGCTACTTTGAAGTTCTCACTATTGAGTAAATCAGTTGTAATTGGAAAACTATTGCATTTACAGAATTTCGTATAAATATGTTATTCAGCTACTTTTGGGTCAGCTATAACATAGTAAAATTTCAGACCTGTAGCTCATTGCATAGCTGAGTAATGACTACTTTGAGGTTCTCACTATTGAGTAAATCAGTTGTAATTGCAAAACTATTGCATTTAGAGAATTTAGTATAAATATGTTATTCAGCTACTTTTGGGTCAGCTATAACATAGTAAAATTTCAGACCTGTAGCTCATGGCATAGCTGAGTAATAGCTACTTTTAGGTCATCACTATTGAGTAAATCAGTTGTAACTTGAAAACTATTACATGTACAGTATTTTGCTTAAATATGTTGTTCACCTACTTTTGGGTCAGCTATAACATAGTAAAATTTCAGACCTGTAGCTCATGGCATAGCTGAGTAATAGCTACTTTGAGGTTATCACTGTTGAGTAAATCGCTTATAACTTGGAAATTATTGCATTTAGAGTATTTTGTTTCAATATGTTATTCACCTATTTTGGGGTTAGCTATAACATAGTGAAGTTCCAGACCTGTGACACATTGCAGAGCTGAGTAATAGCTACTTTGAAGTTCTCAATGTTGAGCAAATCACTTATAATTTGAAAACTATTGCATTTAGAGAATTTAGTATAAATATGTTATTCAGCTACTTTTGGGTCAGCTATAACATAGTAAAATTT
Source organism: Sabellastarte sp. h YS-2021 (assembly GCA_964017235.1). Lineage (NCBI taxonomy): Eukaryota > Metazoa > Annelida > Polychaeta > Sabellida > Sabellidae > Sabellastarte > Sabellastarte sp. h YS-2021. The sequence continues at coordinate 24,718,309 of OZ024934.1, forward strand.
TAGACCTGTAGCTCATGGCATAGCTGAGTAATAGCTACTTTTAGGTTATCACTGTTGAGTAAATCGCTTATAACTTGGAAACTATTGCATTTAGAGTATTTTGTTGCAATATGTTATTCACCTATTTTGGAGTCAGCTATAACATAGTGAAGTTCCAGACCTGTGGCTCATTGCATAGCTGAGTAATAGCTACTTTGAAGTTCTCACTGTTGAGTAAATCAGTTGTAATTGGAAAACTATTGCCTTTACAGAAATTTGTGCAAATATGTTATTCAGCTACTTTTGGGTCAGCTATAACATAGTGAAATTACAGACCTGTAGCTCATGGCACAACTGAGCAATAGCTATTCTCAGGCACTGACTGTTGAGTAAATTGGCTATAACTTGAAAAATATTGCATTTGGAGTATTTTGTTAAAATATATTGTTCACCTACTTTTGGGTTAGCTATAACATAGTGAAATTACAGACCTATAGCTCATGGCATAGTGGAGCAATAGCTATTTTCAGGTTCTCACTATTGAGTAAATCAGTTGTAACTTGAAAACTATTGCATTTACAGTATTTTGCTTAAATATGTTGTTCACCTACTTTTAGGTCAGCTATAACAGAGCAAAAATTCAGACATGTAGCTCATGGCATAGCTGAGTAATAGTTACTTTGAGGTTCTCACTCTTGAGTAAATCAGTAGTAACTTGAAAACTATTACATTTAGAGTATTTTGTTAAATATGTTATTCACAGACGTTTTGGTCAGCTATAACATAGTGAAATTGCAGACCTCTATGTCATGGCATAGCTGATCAATAGCTTCTTTCAGGTTCTCACTGTTGAGTAAATCATTGTATCCAACCTGTAGGAAATCATGGGCTGGGAATCTGTTAATATGGTCCGATTTGACCTTGGAACCCTCCTTCAAGGTCAAATGAGGATAGCCAAACATAAAAGTGCTTATAACTCGCTTATTATTGGTCCTAGAGGTTTGGAATGAAAACCAACCTATAGAAAATCATGAGCTGGGAATTTTTTGGTGTGGTCGGATTTGACCTTGGACCCCTCCTTCAAGGTCAAATGAGGATAGCCAAACTTAAAAGTGCTTATAACTCGCTTATTATTGGTCCTAGAGGTTTGGAATGGAAAACCAACCTATAGAAAATCATGGGCTGGGAATCTTTTGGTGTGGTCAGATTTCACCTTAGACCCCTCCTTCCAGGTAAAACGAAGATAGCCAAACTTAAAGTGCTTATAACTCGCGTATTATTGGTCTTGGAGGTTTGGGATGGTAAACCAACATATAGGAAATCATGGGCTGGGATTCTTTTGGTGTGGTCAGATTTGACCTGGGACCCCTCCTTCAAGGTCAATTGAGGATAGCCAAACTTACAATTGCTTAGAACTCGCTTATTATTGGTCCTACAGGTTTGGGATGGTAAACAAGCTACAGGAAATCATGGGCTGGGAATTTTTTTGTGTGGTCGGATTTGACCTTGGACCCCCTCCGTCAAGGTCAAACAAGGATAGCCAAACTTAAAAAGTGCCTATGACTCACTTATTATTGGTCCGAGAGGTTTGGGATGGTAAACCATCATAAATTCTTTGGCTGGGAATCTTTTGGTATGGTCAGATTTGACCTTTGGACCCCTTCTTCATTTTTTTGTGTGGTCGGATTTGACCTTGGACCCCCTCCGTCAAGGTCAAACAAGGATAGCCAAACTTAAAAAGTGCCTATGACTCACTTATTATTGGTCCGAGAGGTTTGGGATGGTAAACCATCCTAAATTCTTTGGCTGGGAATCTTTTGGTATGGTCAGATTTGACCTTTGGACCCCTTCTTCATGGTCGAACGAGGATATTGCATTTATAGTATTTCTTTAAATATTTTTAACCTACTTTTTACACTTAAACAATTACCTTGTTACTTTATTTCATAATACCATTTGCAGGGCACAACTTTTTGTCCTTTTTTTCTGTCAGCTTCGGAATATCTTTCGAACATGCTGTTCAGTTACCATTTACTGTATTTCTGTACAGCCCTTTCCCTGATAATTATGCTTTCCTCTCATTATCACCATCACAAATCAAAAACATTCAGTCAGCTGACACAGTGCCCGTTCACGGGCACTCTCCTCTTGTTCACATTCTCTCATCAAATATTCATACTATTGAACCCATAAATCGTACAAAATGGTAGATAATAAAAGTAAAAAACATCCCTCATCAGACATATCAAAATATATCAATCAAGAAGATTAACAATATAATACTGTTTTCTTCATTGTGATATATTCTTCCTGTATATGTCATTGGGGAAGTTTTAATGAAACTGTTCTCCAAAGGACGTATATAATTTTGGGTGTATTTGAAACTTTTAAATTACTTCCGGTTTGGATGTCATAAAAATTTAATTTTAATTTAACATATGATGTCATTTAGAGTTCCCAAAAAGGATGTCATTTTGATATCTTGAAAATAATGTCTTTTTGATGTCATGATAATGATGTCATTTTGATGTCGTGAAAATGATGTCATTAGAACTTTCAAACCAAATCAAAAAAAGACAGTTTATTGACATCGGGTCCGTTGTCATTTTGATGTCTAAATGATGTAAGTTTGCCCACTGGGTATCAACTTCCTACACCTCACAGTTTCCAAGATATCACCCAGACAAGATTTTATAGGTCAAGGTCTTTACGGAAAGGTCAAATCCTGATCAGACCATGACGTTGCACACCTACACCTCCTAACCAATGTCCCTACCAAGTATCAACTTCCTACACCTTACGATTTCCGAGATAGAGCCCGGACAAGATTTTATAGGTCAAGGTCACTACAGCAAGGTCAAAGGTCAAATCAAGGTCAGACCATGACGTTGCACACTTACACCCCCTAACCAATGTCCCTACCAAGTATCAACTTCCTACACCTTACGGTTTCTGAGATACAGCCCGGACAAACTTTTTCCCGCTGCCCGCCCGACCATCCAGACACCATGGGTGAAAACAATACCCCGACAGCCCTTAAGGGCTGTGGAGTAAAAATGATGGATTATGCGATTTAATGTAAGTAAGGTGTGTTATTTATGTTTTATTAACTAAAAAACGTAACCAGTTCTATAGGTTGTTATATATACACGAGCACTCAACCCTGAGAATTGGGATAGAATTTTCATGAAATTCGCCTCGCTCGTCAAGTGTCGACTGCTCGGTCGCACCCCTAACAATAATAGCATCAGAGAAGCCTGTACTCCACAGCCCTGCGAAATTTTACAGCAAACAATGTCAGTTATGTAAAGGTCCAAAAATGTTAGTGGAGAGAATAACGTCTGAGAGATGAAGCTGTAAAATTTATTAATAATTATTGAAGTATAGCTACCAATAGAAATAGCACAATTAAGTAAAAATACATATGATAATCAGCTATAGCAATCAATATATTGCTGTCATAAGAGAAATATGTCTCAATTATGGCAGGTGAACACACTTTGGCAGAGCCTACATTAAAGATCACGACATGACTTAGCATACCAGCACTCCCCAACCAATGACCCATCCAAGAATCAACTTGCTACACCTTACAGTTTCTGAGATACGTCCCAGACAAGAATTTAAAGGTCAAGGTCACTACAACAAGGTCAAATTAAGGTCATTACTCACCTACACCCTCTAACCAATGTCTCTAACAAATATAAATTTCTACATCTCATGGTTTCAGAGATATAACCTGGACAAGATTTTTAATTTCAAGGTCACTATGGCAAAGGTCAAATTGAGGTCACACCTTGATGTTGCATATCAAAACCCCCAACTAATGTCCACACTAAGTATCAACTTCCTACACTTTACACTTTCTGAGATATAGCCCGGACAAGATGTTAAAGGGCAAGGATACTACAGCAAGGTCAAAGGTCAAATCAAGATCATACCAAGACAATGCACACTTACACCTCTGAGATATGGCCCGGACAAGATTTTCAAACTCAAGGTTGTTACAGTATGGTCAAAGGTCAAATCAAGGTCACACCATGACGTTGCACATCTACAACCCCCGACCAATGTCCCTAACAATTATCAACTTCCTTCACCCTACAGTTTCTAAGATATAGCCCGGAACCACTGAAACTCTGGGAACCAGAAAAAATACTTCTCCTTACCAGCCATTTTACATAACAAGACACAAGGTGAAGTAATTTTACTTAAAGCTATTTAATTGCACATCATCATACCAGATTGTTCTGCAAAGCTCTTTAGGTTTTCTAATCTCTGTTCAATAGTCTGCAGTTCATCTTCCTTTTCCTGTTTGAGTCTTGATAATTCTTCATACTGCCTCACACTCTCCTCTACCTAATAATACAATAAAACAATAAGACACAATTAATTCCTGTTCACTCTAGTGTTAAGTTGGTTTAGTTGAATATAAGGGAGTAGAACATTTTTCAATTTAACAAGAATTTCTAGATAAAACTAAACATCATTGTAAAAGGCTGTCTCAGGACCTGATGTTCATTTGCACTAAATTTGAAAATTTTGATTACTTAAATGTAGCTTTTATAAGCTACAAGCTTACCATGTGGGACTGAATGCTGTACTCGGATGGCCGTCAGGCCCGGGCCAACGTCTAAGAAAAATAGACATTTATAGTTGGCTGTAGCCTCAAGTTGTCGTCACGTGATAACCTTTGACCTTTCGTCCTACTTTCTCGTTGGCCGTCGATATAACATACTTTTATTTACAAAGAAAAGATTTTTACAAGGATATTCTTGTCGTTCGATACTGAAACTACATCAATTTCTTTATTTTATATCATAGACTCCTTATTTCACGACAATTCACAGATCAGATGAGTATTTTTACCATTTTTTACAACCTTAAATCTACTTCCGGGTTCACATTAATTAAATACTTAATGATTCTACTTATCAGAATTGCTGAAGGAAGCTAAAATAACCATGTACGAGCTAGCCAGCATAAAAGGCACTGGCTAATACACTTTGCTGTTGACTGCTATTTTATAGGTATAAGGTTTGATTATTACCTGTCTGTGTAGATCTGTATCCTCCCTCTCTTCCTCTTGTTGCTGTCTTTCTAATTCTGCCAGTAGTAACTCCGCCCTCTTGCCAGTCTCTGCTTCCTGTCTGCTCTGCTCCTCCAAGACAGCACGGATTCTCGCCACCTCAGCACATAGGAGAGCCTTTTCCTCCCGCTCCTACAGTTCATTAATAACAAGTGATAACTTTTGTCTAAATTTTTAATGGATTCTCGTCATGCTTTAATACGTAATAAATAAACAGAGCTAATTAACTGGGTTTGTCTTTTTTCAGACTTGCTCGTAGAATTTTTAAAGAATATCCGTGGGAAATAAATAAGCTTGATATTCTTCAAAATACAGCCACTTTGTGTATTTTTTATTTCTGTCACTTTACTCTTCTGTCTGCTGTAATTTACAGCCATGAGAAATATGTGGCAATACAGTGGAACCCTTGCATACAGTAAAATTCTTCTAATTTAACAAGTATTTACAAATAATAGGCAAGTTTTTATTGAAAAAGAAATCAGGGACTATCAATTTAATTCTAAGTCAAATAAATTGGTACTTGACCAAGTTTTACTTGAGGCAGAATAACTTTTATCTAAGCTAATAAAGACTTAATATAAATCATGTGACAGAATCAAAGGTGCAACTACACATCAGTGGTTGGACGATTAGACTTGTGCTCGATTAATCGTCGACAATCGCGGTCGGTCACTAACACTCACTGATTGATTAGTCAGCTTAATCTTACCTTTCCCAATTTATCTCAATATCAACATATTTTTAAAAATATTTTTATTATTTTTACTTAATAAACTAAGAATTTTGTCTTGATTTTGACTTTGTATATGTCTACCGCTATATTTACAGGAAGTGGGTATTTTCGCTAGATTCTAAATGTTGGAACACCGTTATTCTTACCGGATTGACTTATACTTCATCCCAGAAAGTATTTCATGCTATAATGACCATCAATGGAGTAAAAAGTCTATGGTTGATTATTGGTCAGACAAAATGGCTGATTAATCAACCTTGGAAATGGGGTCGGGGGTGGGGGTGGGGGGGTGGGGTGATGATTCCCGGCACTACTGCACATATTGAGACATTTGGTCCATTAACATAGCCTGGCCATACCAGAGGAAACACAAGGAGGTGGGGTGGCTATGGCGTATAGGCTTTTGCAAACAGACAAGTTTTCAACTTTCTCCTGCTGGAGGCAATAGAGATTGTACTTTAAATTTGGTTAGTAAGTGATTCCTAATCTTAGGAGCATCAAAGGTAAAACTATGACCAAAATGTAGGACTTGTGAAGAATGGAAGTACCAAGCACATCTGGTGTAGGGTGATCATGTCTGGTGTTATAGGAACAATAATTTGACAGAAGTAATGTCCCAAAGAACTCAGACAGCCACTCTGATGAAAATTTATTGACAAATATAGTGGTTTTTGAATACACAAGGATACTCAACAGGCAACGAGTGGAGTCTCTTTAGGATTGGTGTTACATGAGCAAACTTTCTGTGATTTGTGACTGCATGGGCAAGAGTGTCCTGAATACACTGGAGCTCAAGTAGGTTGAAACTAGACAAACTTCTGAACAGTGAGTTGCAGTAGTCTAGACAACTACTAACCAAGACATGTGCTGCAAGGACAGCCACTTCATGAATAAGATACTGTCTAATTTGACATAGATCTTGGAAACAGGTTTTACAAGTGTTACAAACATGTTCAGAGAAGCAGAAGCCCACATCACACCACACACCAAGGCTTCTCACAATGTCAGTTGGGCGAAGATGGTTTTCTGGGATATTGATAGGGAAATGAGCTGACTTTTTTTATGTTGAGCCTTTGAACCAAAAACAATTAATTCAGTTTTGTCAATATTTAGTTTTAATATACTGAGAGACATCCATCTATGGACATCTTGAGGAGGAGGATTCGATCAGCTTAACCAGGGCATAGAAAGTGTTCTTATGGGATAAAGGAACGAATAACTTGGTGTTATTGGCAGACAAATGAAATTTAGTATCACGATGACAGCCAAGGATCTTACTTAACGGAGGTGTATAAAGTGAGAACAACAATGGATCCAGCATTGATCGATGGGGTCACTATACAGAGAGTTTTGCACCTATCTTAATGGCCCAAACAGGTACCCATTTGACACAGTCAATATGCACAGATCCTCTCCAATTACTCATCACTCTATTTGTTCTATTCTACAATTTACTTGCAGAAATAGTTTGACAAAATTTTAAGGGTTTCTAGATTCACACTATTTGCCATATATGGGAATAAGATTATGGATCATGTCACTCACTGACTGGAAAATTATTTTTACTATCAAATTACAAACTTTATATCTCAAAAGATATGAATCATTATAGTGGGAAAAACCCTGGGATTGAAACGGTGGCTAAAAATAAAAGTTTAAATACTGTACTATTCAACAGTTACTTTTAATATGTCTTGTAATAGAGAACTCTTGCAGTCAACTCACCTGTATGAGTTCGTCTTTTAATCTGTCACTGTCTTGCTTATTTTCACAGGTTTCCACTTTAACGTGTTTAAGTTTTGGGTCCTCCTGTTCATGCAGATCCTGCACAGAGTAAATAACAGCCAAAATATTACAGTCATGTTTGTACGTATGTCTTCAGAATGAAGATTTGAAGTAACATGAATGTGTGTTGCATACTATTAGTCAGGCCATAACCTATTACTGAAAACACTCCAAAACACTTGACAGAGTATAAAAATGTGAAACACAAAATTACTTCTTTTTATGTAAAGCTTTTGGATGTAAACTCTTGTGTGTTATTCTAACTAGCCCGCAATAATTGTAAATAGAGGTAGCAGCAGGTTTTTATCATTAGTATCAATTCATGTATTGACATAATGTCAACAGAAGTACATGGGGCTTCAGTATTTGGCTTCCTTTTGGTATATAAAACAGCAATCCAAAGCAAATGGAATGAGATTTCTTATTAAGGCTAATTTATGTTTGTATTACTGTTTATTAAGGCTAATTTAATGTTTCTATCAGCTTATGACAGAGCACTGTAAAAATTTAATCCTATTCATCAGAAATTATACTTAATACTTGATTTTAAACCGAAATTTTATTTGAAAGAATCAGTATCAAGTATCATCCAATTCAATTTGTCAAATAATGAAGTGTATGTTCCAAGAATTTTATAATGTGACTGTTTTTCATATTAATCATGACTATAATGAAACTGGATTGTGCTTACAAAATTTATTATCTATCTGCTACTGGAAATAAAATAAGATCTGCATTCATAATAATCATCTGATAGATCCAGGCTTGACAAAACAACAAACACAAAGTCTCATTTGAAATTTCCCCTTAACAATGAATCGGTCCTCAGAGCTAAGGTAATAACGTGCTAATAATGAAAGATAAAATATTGAAGAATAACATAAATATTGTACAAGCAACAGTTCTGCAGAAGTTGTAATTTTGTTGACCCTCAAATATTTTCTTACCAGAGCTCTGCAACAACTAGACTTTTCAGCAGTGAAACATAAATACTAAGCTCATTAAAATTTGAAATTTGTCAGAAACTGATGCATTCTACTAAAAAAAAAAAATAATAATAATAAAAAAAAAAAATTAAACAATAAATAAATAAAATAAAAGTTATTATTCAATTTCTTTTGCTGTTGCACTTATATTTCATGTAAATAATGATTTTGTACTAAACTCCAATTTGTACACAACACATACACCAGTTTTAAAAAACCAGAATAATCAAGGGTGCTTACAAACCTAAAATTCACAACTCCATGAAGAAAGTGCTTTTAAAAAAAAAGGCACGCTGTCCTCAAAAAGGACTTCAAAAACACTTGAAAGCGTGACAAACCGTCTGTTAGTGACAAGTGTTTCCAAAAAATATTAAACTCTAGAAAGAAACATCTTTCCTTATAACTTGATAGCTTCCTGCAGTTTTATTCTAAACTTCATCTTATAGTTTCCGCACATTTTTCCTTTACATCCTGTAAAGTCAAATCACAATAGGCAAGAACTATACTTCTACTTAATCCAGATTTCCGGATAATGGTAAATTGAAAGTATTTTCAATGTAAATACTTAAGTAGAAATGTGATGATAGGAATTATCCTTGATAAAGAAGTAAATGAGACAGGTCTTCTCAGGACCTATTTAAAGAAACTCAAACACAAGACTATATTCAGCAGCTGTCATCGTGTAGTGGTTACACAGTCGCTTCTCAGCTCTAACATCAGAGTTTGCATCCAAACCAGACAACTTCCTAGTTGTTTGTCACGGGCTGGGAGTTTAAGAACAGAACCTCAAACAACTGTATACTGATGTATTCTGCCATTTTAATCCCGTTGTAACAATATAACTGATATAAAGGTATTAGTCCTCTAGTAAAACACCAAATAAATAAATCCCCATAATCTTACAGTGACTACATGTTTGAAGAGTATGTAGGTTTCTGTGTATTCACCTGAATTTTTCTGGCTTGGGAGACACTTGTTACTGCTGGAGTCATCAGTGGGGTGACTAGGTCCGACACTCTCCGCTCTGTATAATAACACATTCACTGCGGAATCACTTTAAATACACTTCATCCCTGTCGAGTGGAATCTCAATCAATCAGTGAAAGACTTGAAAGGGTGAACTTAAAAAGAAAGCCCATCAGAAGGCAGGATATTTATTTTTTACTTCACAGAATTCTACTCAAAAGAAGTTTGACTGTACACTTAGAATGTCATATCTTAATGCCAAACATACCGTAAATGACCTATTTAGCACACAGTGCGCTAAGGAAAGTCTATTTTTATTCAATATTTGGTGGAAAAAAGTTCCCCTTTTAGCGCACCCATCATGAAACACTTCCCGGGATGAAGTATAGGTCAATCCGGTAAGAATAACAGTGTTTCGACATTTAGTATCTACTAAAAAAACCCACTTTCTGTAAATATGGCGGTAGACATAAACAAACTCGAAATTCATGGCAAAAATGTCAATTTATTAAGTAAAAATACCGGTACGTACAATATAGAAAAAATGTGTGGATATTGAGAAAAATTAAGAAAGGTAAGATTTAAGCTGAATAATCTAAATCTAAATCTACTGCTTTGCAGGCGCAATATCTTCCCCGAAGGGGAACTCAGTGCACTAACTAATCATATATAATTTCCAAGTCATAGTGGGGGACGTGTCCAGGTCTGTATTCCGATGGTTGTGGGTGTGAACGTGGGGAAGAAATCTAGGTCAGAAAAGCAGATTTGAAAAGGTGGGTTTTCAGGTGCTTCCTGAAGGATGTGACAGATGGACTGGTTCTTACATGGACAGGAAGTGAGTTCCAGAAAGCAGGTGCATGATGGCTGAAAGATTTGGTAAGATACTTATGAGACTTATGTATTTTAGAGTCAAAAGAAGGAACTTGAAGGAATTTGTATTTTGGACTGCTACGTCTGGTGTTCCTTGATGAGGTATATGGATGAAGTTTGTCCTTGAGGTACACAGGTTGACCATACTTAAGGACCTTATATGTGATCAACCCAATTTTGAAAAGAACCCTGTATTTGACTGGTAGCCAATGTAGTTTTTCCAGATTTGGAGTTGCATGAGTGTACCTCGAGGATCTAGTGACTACTCGACAGAGGGAGTTCTGAACACCCTGCAGCCTCTTGAGCTCAGAAAGAGTGAGTGAGGCAAAGAGGGAATTACAGTAGTCAATTCGGCTACTGATGAGAGCATTTGCAAGGAGTATTGCTGTGTTAAGGTCAAGGAGATGGCAAATCCTATATAAATCTCTTATATGGAACCGAGTAGACTTAATGACTTGGGAAATGTGATCTGTGAAGGTCAGGTTGGGGTCGAACACCACTCCTAGGTTTTTGACATTTGAGGCAGGTGCCACTTTATTCCCAAGAATATCAGTGGGAAAAAGCGAATGAAGTTGTTTACGACTGTATTTTGAACCAATCAGGATGAATTTTGTTTTGTCTGGGTTTAATTTGAGTTTATTTGCAGCCATGAAATTTTGTATATCATTTAGGCAGTCCGTTAGAGCTGTCATTGACTGACTGAAATTTGATGGTGAAAGAGTAATGTATAACCGAGTGTCGTCTGCATAAAAGTGGTGTTTGATACCCTTATGAGATCGAATAATTGCACTGAGTGAATTTGTGTACATGGAAAAAAGGAGTGGCCCCAGGACCGAGCCTTGAGGGACACCAAATTTCAAATCCATGGGATGTGACAGTACAGAGCCTACCTTGACTGATTTAGTCCTGTCCGACAAGTAAGACTCGAACCAACTCAGAGCCAGTCCATTGATGCCATAGCATTCATGTAATCTGTGGAACAGGATCGAGTGGTCAATGGTGTCGAAGGCTGCAGAGAGATCAAGGAGGGTTAGGGCTGTTGTACTACCTTCAGACATATTGAGGAAAAGATCATCCTGTATATTTAGGAGGGCACTTTCCGTAGAATGGAACCTTCTATAGGCAGATTGGAAACCAGTCAAAAGACAGGACTCGTCCAGGTGAGACAGGAGTTGGGACGACACCACTCTCTCTAAGATCTTTGAAACAAAGTTTAAATTAGAGACAGGCCTGTAGTTTTTAAGGACTTTTCTATCAAGGGTTGATTTTTTTAGGAGTGGAGTTACATGAGCCTGTTTGAAAAATTTAGGGCAGCTTCCTTCACGGAGTGATACATTAATTACTGATGTGATAGGGGTGATGAGGATATCTAAAAATTCTATTACAAGAAATGTTAGCCAAGGATCAAGCGAGCAAGATTTGCTAGGGGAGTTTTTGATGATCTTAGCTACCTGATCTTCTGAAACAGAGGAAAAAGCTGAGAAAACAGGAGGTGTGAGATCAGAGTCAGTGTATTTAGGAGGATTAGAGTTGGCGAAGGATTGACGAATGTTTGTGATTTTTTCTGTGAAAAATTCAACAAATTTGTCAGCTAAAAATTGAGGAGAATTTACTGAGGGAAGTACCTTTGCAGCAGATCTGTGGAGTACATCGTTTAAAGTTTGCCAAAGTTTCTGAGGAGTAGAATCGATCATTAGAAACCTTTTGTAACCAACCGCGATTGTGCACTGTCACTGTCTAATCATCCACCCACTAGAAGTTGTCAAGTATATTGCCTTGAAAGGAGATAGGGTGCGGTTACAAGGGCGGATGCGCTAAATAGGTCATTTACGGTATGCACCATAATTCAATTACATCAAATTATGCTGTATTTTGTTCAATTATTGGATGTTTTAATTTCCCCAGACTGTTTCAATTCTTAAAAAAAAATAGCATCACAGATGCCCGCACCAAACTACCTGGGGAAATATTTTTCAGCCATGAAATATTGAAGTAGTGAAACAGTGCAAAGAATGGGATACTTTCAGAGTAGTGTCAGTTATATAAAGGTCCAAATAATGTTTAAGTAGAGAAAATTATATCTAAGAGAAAGAAAATGCATGTAAAGAAGACATATTAAAACAAGAAAATTCAATATCATGATGGCAGCATTAATCAGTAAACTAAAAATAGCATCAGAGATGCTCGTACCCCACAGCCTGGGAAAATATTTTTCAACACCATGAGATATAGAAGTAGTGTAACAGTAAAAAGTTCAAAATACTTAAACAGCAGTGTCAGTTATATTAAGGTCCAAATAATGCTTAAGTAGAAAAAAAATAATATCTAAGGAAAAGAAATGTATGTAAAGATGAAATATTAAAACAAGACAATTCAATAATAAAATGACAGCATTTATCAGTAAACCAAAAATGGCCGAATTATGGTTTAGATGTTTTGAATGTTACACATGCATACAGAAGTGGCAATACATTCAATGAATGCTTATGTGTGGTGTTGGAGAAAAGTCTGTGGCCCACTTGATGAAATTCCATCTGTTACAATGGGAACTTGCAAAAGGAAATTTTTAATGAATTTTAATATGACTTTAACAGTGCTTAATCTGCATCAACAGACAGACCCAAAGGTGCAACAAGATTTTAAAGGTCAATACAGCAAAGTCAAAGGTCAATCAGTGTCACACCATGACGTGGCATACCTAAAACCCTCAACCAATGTCCCTACCAAGTATAAACTTCCTACACCTTACAGTCCCTGAGATATAGCCTGGACAAGATTTTATAGGTCAAGGTCACTACAGCAAGGTAAATCAAGGTCACACCATGACGTAGCACACCTACACCCCCTAACCAATGTCCCTACCAAGTATCAACTTCCTACATATCTTACGGTTTCCAAGATATAGCCCGAACCGGGTTTTATAGGTCAAGTTCACTACGGCAAGGTCAAATCAAGGTCACACTATGACGTAGCACACCTACACCCCCTAACCAATGTCCCTACCAAGTATCAAGTTCCTACACCTTATGGTTTCCGAGATATAGCCCGGACAAGATTTCATGGGTCAAGGTCACTACGGCAAGGTCAAATCAAGGTCACACCATGACTTTGCACACCTACACCCCCAACCAATGTCCCTACCAAGTATCAACTTCCTACACCTTACGGTTTCCAAGATATAGACCAGACAAGATTTATAGGTCAAGGTTACTACAAGGTCAAAGGCCAAATCAAGGTCACACCATGACATTGCACACCTACAACCACATTGCTTCAAAGACAAATCTGGTAGACCGTCTCTGAGGTGCTTCAATTCTCGTTGCCACTTGGTCAGAGAAACCCTGTTCCCGAATAGCCTTGGCTCTAGGAGCCAGGCGTGGAGATTCAGGTTCTGCAGATCCCTGTATAGGCTGCCGTTGAACCGCTGAGTAAGGAGATCCGGCCGGTTTGGCAGGCATATCGGTATCTGGTTTGATAACTCCACCAGATTCCAGAAATAGGGTATGTTTGGCCAACCCAGAGGTATGATAATCATCCTCTGACACTGATGACGGAGAGCCTTGGTGACCACGTTTGTCAAGAGGGGAATTGGAGGGAACGCATAGAGGTCAAGGTTCTCCCAAGACAGACTCAGGGCATCCACTGCCTAAGCTTTCATGTCGGGGACTGGGGACACAAACTGAGGCAGGTTGCAATTGTACCTGGTCGTGAACAAGTCCACTTTGGGAAGGTGCCACCTGTGACAGATCTGAGCAAAGACCTCCGGGTGCAGGGACCATTCTGTTTTCATGACCTGCCGGTGTCTGGACAGTTTGTCAGCTATCACATTGAGCCTGCCCGGAATGTGACATGCTCTCAGGCAAATTTCCCTGAGATTGCACCAAGACAGGAGTCTCCATAGGAGAGCACACAGGGACCCTGAGCACATGCTTCCTTCTTTGTTTATGTAGGCCACCACGGTAGTATTGTCGGTTGCTACAAGAACTACCCGACCCAGGCAAAGGGGTTCAAACTCCTTGAGGGCCAACAAGACTGCCTTTAATTCCAGAAAGTTGATATGCAGCTCGCTTTCTGGAACGGATCAACCACCCCTTGGTATGGTCTCCTAAATGTGTGCCCGAGCGTGACAAAAGGGGTGCAGGGCCTGGAACAACTTCCTACACCTTACATTTTCCAAGATATAGCCTGGCAAGATTTTATAGGTCAAGCTTACTACAAGGTCAAAGGCCAAATCAAGGCCACACCATGACATTGCACACCTACACCCCCCAACCAATGTCCCTACGATTTTCGAGATATAGCCTGGACAAGATTTTATAGGTCAAGGTCACTACGGCAAGGTCAAATCAAGGTCACACCATGACATTGCGCACCTACAACCTCCAAACCAATGTCTCTACCAAGTATCAACTTCCTACACCTTACAGTTCCAAGATATAGCCCAGACAAGATTTATAGGTCAAGGTTACTACAAGGTCAAAGGCCAAATCAAGGTCACACCATGACATTGCACACCTACACCACCCAACCAATGTCCCTACCACATATGAACTTTCTACACCTTACGGTTTCTGAGATAAAACCCGGACAAGCTTTTTCCTGCTGCCTGCCCACCCGCCCATCCGGACATCATGGGTGAAAACAATAGCCCTTCAGGGTAAAAATTGCACTTAAAATTTTGTTCAATGTGATTTAGCAACTGGCAATTATTTTGCTTCAGTTAATATTTTGGTAACTTCATAATTCACATTTGTAAGTCTCCTAGTTCAAAGACTAGGCTATTACTGAGAATGTTAGAAAACCATTACCTTTCCCCAAATTACGTTTGAGAGCATCCACAGAGTCTGGATTACTTTCTTTCAGGATGTGTGCTGCCATCTGTAAAATCAGTGGAGTTTCATACTTCACAGCATCTTTCATAGTACAAAGGTCTTCACTAGATAGTTGACTGTTTCGGAACAATCTTGAAGGTTCACCCGGGCTTTGTTCAAGTTCGTGCTCTAATGCATTGAGTTTGTTAATGAATTCCTCATCCCTGTTGAATGGAAATCTTCAAAAATAGTACAGAAGTTTAAAATGGAATATCTACTGTAAGAAATTTTAAACTTTTGTCTCTAAAAGACTTTTTTCCAAAACTCAATGTTCATTTGCAGTTGAGGGTGAACATATTTAGGATAAACTATTATCTGTACTAATTGACATCATAACCACCAGGACAATGATAATACTGTTGTTTACAACTAAGAAACAACAAAGTTACACAGTATAAAAAGTATTGCTAAATGCTGGAAAGATCAATCTCAAGGTACCACAAAAATGTTTCTACTAACTTAGAAAATATAGACATCTGTTAAATTTCAACGTCCAAAGCTCGGTCCGGACCAGATGCTCATTTCTTGTTTTGAGGGAGATCTACTTCACAAAGTTCGATATGAAGCGGGTTAAAGTGTCTACTGAAACTCATTATATCTGAGGGCAGAAGATAATATTTACCTCACAGAATCCGATTGCTGAGGAATGTCAAAGTCACCCATAAGCACTTGTTTTTTGGGTACCCAACCTTGATCTGAAAAGGTTACACAAAATTATGCTCAAAATTTTGAAAAAAGAACGCAACATTAAAAATTTAAAATAGCCAGCCTCGGCAAGCAAGAACCCCAGCCCGCAGGTACAGCTAAATGGCCAACAACATTGAGATTTGGGAAAATCTTAGGAACAACTTCTGTTGCAAGAAGTATAGAGAACCCACAAGATGTTCTACAAAAGATTCACAGGCCACGATTTCTTACAAGTAGTTTTCATATTTTGAAGCCAAAGAAACAATTACAAGGGAGATATAAGGCCTTTTTGATGTGATGACCCTCCTATTTGCCATTAAAGATATGATATGGCAGCCATTTTGTTTCCAAAACAAGGACACAATTACTCTCAGGTAAGCTTTCCTATCCATTTACATTTTGTGCAAATCTGATGAAGCTAGCTGCAATATTTTAGGTTACAGAAAACATTAAAGATTTTAGAACAAACTTTAAGACCCGAAAATTTTAAAAGTGGGATAAACATATCCTGAAAACTTTTGGACGATCCCTATGAAAACTGGAGAGTAACCTGTGAAGGTCTGAACTTCGTGCAATATGGTGGCCCGCTGGGCCCAAAGTGTCAACAATGGCCGTCCTGTAACCATCAATGGTCAAGGGGCGCTTATTTAGATCTTGGTACAGGTACATCTGAGATATGTTTCACAGATGGAGTGGAGAAATCCACCGAATTTTCTCTGCACCATTTCTCAATTGTAGATGGTCCTTGTTGATGACCTCTGAGGGGCAGCAATTCTCTCTGCCACCTCCACAGAGAAGCCTTGTTCTTGGAACTGTCCACTCCTAGACACCAGGCATGGAGGTTGAGATGCTGTGGATTGCTGCGAAACACATAATTGTGGGACTGTTTGAGAAGAGTTGTTGACACCGGAAGTTGTAGTGAGATCTCTGTTGAGACCTGCACTAGATCCCAAAACCAGGGCATCCCTGGCCAGCCTGGGGCTATTACGATGGTGATGATGACATTGCCTGATTTTTTGGATCACCCTGTGAAGGAGAGCTGTCAGAGGGTAAGTATAGGCAGTGACACCTGTCCTGTTTATGTTTAGAGCATCTATGTCCCAAGCATTTGGGGCTGGGACAGGAGAAACGTACAGTGGAAGTTTGTGGTTCAGATGAGTGGCAAATAGATCTACATGAGGAGTGAACCACTTTTGGCAGATCTGTTTGAACACCTGCAGATGCAGTGACCATTCTGTTGACTGCACTTGGTTCGACCTGGACAGAAGGTCGGCCATCAGAAGGCACCCTGGAATGTGTCTGGCTTTCAATGTTATGTGATAGTGATAGCACCAGGTCATGATCTTTCACAGGAGAGCACACATCTCTGCTGAGTGAGTTCCTCCTTGTTTATGTAGGCTACCATTGTTGAGTTATCTGTTGCAACTAGCACTGATTGGTTCTGGCACTGGTCCTTGAAGCTTTGAAGGGCTAGGGAGACCGTCTTCAACTCTACGTTTATGTGTTTTTCCTGGTCTGACCACAGACCCTTTGTAGAACTTTGATCTAAGTGAGCGCCCCAACCTTTGTTTGAGGTGTCTGTAAAGAGTTGGATACTGTGGTCTTTGGGATGAAGGTCTGCCACCAGTCTAGGTGTGCAAAAGTGGTTTCTGTCCAAGGAAGGAGGCTGTCCAGCGACTGAGGATATCTCCAGTGCTCCTTGAGATGAAACTGAAAGGGCCTCAAGTAAAGGCGTCCCTCCGGAACCATTTTCTCCATTGAGGCAAGCAACTCAATTTGCGACAACAAACATCTTGAGTTGTAGGATCAAATCCTGAAGTTTGAGCCATCTCTCTTGAGTGGGTTTTACAAGGGCTGAATCTAGATGGTATTCGTAGCCCATGAACGAAAATACCTGAGTAGGTTTCAGTTCTGATTTTTCCTGATTTACTATCCAACCCAAGGACTGGGTTAGGTCTACCAAGGCCCGAGTGTTCACTAGGGCTTCCTCCTGAGACTGGGACCTAATCAGCCAGTCGTCCAGGTATTGGTGAAATCTGAGTTCTCTGGAGAGGGCCATTAGCTTCACTTCCTTTACAAACATTGTAAAGACCTGGGGGCTGTGGCTAGTCTGAAAGGGAGAGAGGTGAACTGGAACACCTGGGACCTGTGGCAAAACCTTATGTATTTCCTTGAGTTTGGATGGATGGGGATGTGAAGGTAAGCGTCCGACAGGTCTATCGACGATACCCATTCCCCTGGAATCAGGGAGGTACTGATGGACTCTGGAGTTGCCATTTTGAACTTTTCTGCATGTAGAAAAGTGTTCAGCCTGCTTAGGTCTATGACCGGCCTCCACCTTTGGGGAGGCTTGGGGACTAGAAACAGGCGACTGTAAAACCCGGGAGATTTTACATTTTCCACCCTTTCGATTGCGTTCTTTGACAAAAGAGACTGGATACAAGTGGCCGGAGCTTGGACTTTTTGACGGGGCCTTGTATTCTGACTGAATCAGACGGAATCTGACCAGACTTGGTTTTGAGAGGAATGGCAGTACGTAGCCATTGGTGATAATGTTTAACACGTTGGATGAACATTTGTTTGCCAGTCTCTTCTGAAAGAACGGAGGCGACCTCCTACTGGTGGACTGAGGGAGGCTTTTAAAGAGTCATTGGGGGGAGGGGTTTCCACGCCCTTGCCCCCTGGAGCCTCTGAAGTTTGGTTTCCCCCTACCTGAGGAAAACAATTGGTTACTGCTTTGTGAGGAGTTGCTCCCATAGGGGCGCTTCCTGTTGGAGCCTCTTGTGGGGACCACGAAAAGGCTTATCTTTAGAGGTGCCTTTTTTTGAGGAGGAAGTCTTCCCCCTCCTTCACAAGTTGGACTTGAACAAGGAGGAATGCCAAAAGGGCAAGTCACAAGTTCTTGGCATCTCGTTTACCCTAAATGTGGTTGCAAAAGGGTCATTTCGGCTTCGTGCCTTCGCAAGTCAGTGTTACCCATAGTATATAGTTCCCTCTGGAGTATATGGGCTAAGGATTTGCTGAGGCATGTGAGAGCCCTGTGCTGAATAAGAACAGTCTTATTCCATAAGTCTAAGTACTCACAGGCTTGCTCATATCCACGTTTTGCTGCTTTCTCAGGATTGGCACCTTTTTGGATCTGAGACTAAAGGGTGTTGCACACAGGAAACGACCCTACACGATCCGATCAGACAAAATATATAGCCCATGGTGTTTTATTGTAATGTATGCACACACACTGCGATCCTATCAGATAAGACACTGCAAGACACGACCCGACATTTCTAAATTAGAAAAGTTTCTAATTTTTATCTGGTCGTAGGGAGGGGGATAGGGGGTTCTCCATTGCCCATGCATTTCAAGAGAACTGTGTGTAATAAATGCCTTGGAAAGGTGAGATGAAACAGGCTGCATCAATGAAAGACATTTAATTGGTACAATATAGTCCTACCCAAAGCTCAAGTTTTTTTTTTATATTGAACTAAAATATTGGTGGACACAGCACAATCTAAAATATACTCTTACCTATCTTAGCTTTTAAATTCATTTATTTATTATTCTGCCTCTGCTAAAACATGTAATACTTCATTATGACACCAGGTATTTATATTTTAAAAACATATTATAAACGTTTAAGCTCAGGTAAAGGTTATGCAAATCACAAGATGTACAAGCAAAGTGAAAAAAAAAATAGCATCAGAGATGCCCGTACCCCACAGCCTTGGGAAATATTTTCAACACCATGAGATATAGAAGTACTGTACCAGTACAAACTTCAGGATACTTTCAGAGCACTGTCAGTTATATAAAGGTCCAAACAATGTTTAAATGGAGAAATAATGTTTGAAAGAAAGATAATGCGTATAAAGATGAAGTATTAAAACAAGATAATTCAATGACAAGATGACAGCATTAATCAGTAAACTAAAATTCAACACTCTTTATATACATCTGCATTTCCGAATTATGGTTTAGATGGTTTGAATATTACCATGCATACAGAAGTGGTAATACATTTAATGAATGCTTATGTGTGGTGTTGGAGTAAAATCTGCAGCTCACTTGATGAAATTCTATCTCTTACAATGGGAAGTTATGAAAGTAAAATTCTTAATAAATTCTAATATGACTTTTGCTTAATCTGCATCAAAAGACAGACCCAAAGGTGCAACAAGATTTTAAAGGTCAAGGTCACTACGGCAAGGTAAAAGGTCAAATTAAGGTCACACCATGATAATACACACCTATAGCCAATAACCAATGTCCCTACCAAGTATCAACTTCCTACACCTTACGGTTTCTGAGATACAGCCCTGACGATTTTATAGGTCAAGGTCACTATGGCAAGGTCAAAGGTCAAATCAAGGTCACACCATGATGCTGCACACCTACACCCCCTAACCAATATCCCTACCAAATATCAACCTCCTCTACCTTACAGTTTCTGAGATATAGCCCAGACAACATTTTATAGGTCAAGGTCACTACGGCAAGGTCAAAGGTCAAATCAAGGTCAGACCATGACGCTGCACACCTACACCCCCTAAGCAATATCCCTACCAAGTGTCAACTTCCTACACCTTACGGTTTCTGAGATATAGCCTGGACAAGATTTTATAGGTCAAGGCCACTACGGCAAGGTCAAAGGTCAAATCAAGGTCAGACCATGACGTTGCACACCTACACCCCTAACCAATATCCGTACCACGTATCAACTTCCTACACCTTACAGTTTCTGAGATATAGCCCGGACAACATTTTATAGGTCAAGGTCACTACGGCAAGGTCAAAGGTCAAATCAAGGTCCCACCATGACGTTGCACACCTACACCCCCTAACCAAATATCAACTTCCCAAGCCTTACAGTTTCCGAGATATAGCCCGGACAACATTTTATAGGTCAAGGTCACTACGGCAAGGTCAAAGGTCAAATCAAGGTCAGACCATGACGTTGCACACCTACACCCCCTAACCAATATCCCTACCAAGTATCAACTTCCTACACCTTACGGTTTCCGAGATATAGCCCGGACAAGATTTTATAGGTCAAGGTCACTACGGCAAGGTCAAATCAAGGTCAGACTATGACGTTGCACAACTACACCCCCTAACCAATGTCCCTACCAAGTATCAACTTCCTACACCTTGCAGTTTCCGAGATATAGCCCGGACAAGATTTTCAAACTCAAGGTCACTACGGCAAGGTCAAAGGTCAAATCAAGGTCAGACCATGACGTTGCACAGCTACACCCCCTAACCAATGTCCCTACCAAGTATCAACTTCCTACACCTTACGGTTTCTGAGATACAGCCCGGACAAACTATTTTGACATGCCTGTGGACCTCCAAGCAAACTGTGGTTAATATGTCGGATAGTGTCGGGTCGTTTCCTGTGTGTAACACCCTTTAACCCTCTTAAAGGTTGACTTCAGGCTATGTTGGCGCTTCTCAAGAGTGGCATTGCAGGAAGAAGAAGTCTTGGCAAAGACAGCAGTAAAATTGAGTGTGGAGATGTTTTGCCTAGCTTGGTGTTCTAATTCCTTAAGAATTGGTAGGGGAACCTTGCCTAGGCATAGACTCCCTGGGGTCAGGGAGGGAAAGAATGTGCCTGAAAGTGTCCACCTGTTCAGCGTATTTGGAGGGAACGTCAGACAGAGCTACTTCCATATAATAAGGGGGGTCTGGATCATGTTGAGGTTGGTCTTGGTCAGAGATAGCCCCAGAGGGCTTTGAGGACCTGTGTCTGGTTCCAGAGGACTGAGCCTCCTGTTGTAGTTAGGAAAATTTGGAAAATTATGTTTAAACTTAAGTTTACTTAAAGTCACTAAGACTATCTTAACATCAGTGAATTTACATTCTTTATATGTCAAGTTTGAACATGTACAAGTTGTTTGTTTACATTTCATATTTTACTAATTCTGTTGATGTAATGTCACCTTTATCCATATTATTGTATTGTGTAATTATCCAGTGTAAGCCCATTATTTGATTCCCATGCCAGATGGTATTTGAAATAAGATCTAATACAGTGTTAGGGACTTATCCTGTTGTGTATTGTAAAGTCAGTAATTGTTTGGTATAGTTATTATCCTTAAGACAATAGTAGCATTTATTAGGTAAAATACAATAGGGATAATTTACTATAAATACAAGGAACATATGAGTTGTTAGTCAGAATGAAAAGAGAACGTAAAAAGAGAATGAAAAGAGAACATAAAAAGAGAATGAAATGAGAATAGAGAACTTTGAGTATAGACATCAGAATAGAGAATTCAGAATATTAAATAGAGAGAACAGATAGAGAGGAACAAGTGAGATATAGAAATTGGAAGGAGATATTAAGCACGTAGGAAGTTTTGTATGAAACATTTAGAACTGTTTGTTAATTATTATTAAATTGTTAAAGCTGTAAATAAATATAAAACATCAAGAAGATCTCTTGCTACACCCCAAACCCAAACCAACACTCTTCTGAGTCTTATGTCTACTCTTGTCAGTATGTTTTTTGGGTTTAGTAGATGAAATCCGAGGTTCATCGGATTCATCATAGTATGGATCCGAGGCAGACCTCGGTTCAACCTAACGCCTTTTGTGAGTGAGAGTGTCTTTTAGGTCTATCCGAGACCTTTTAGAAGGCTCCTCGGATGCATTAGAATTCTAATCCGATGCATTATGAAGATCAGATCCGAGATGTGGAGGAAGTGCTGGACCATAGTCCACATCCATTTCCTTGACATGAGAGGTAGGTCTAGGTCTCGGAGGGGGTAGGTCCAGAATAACAGCACTAGTTGAGGGTCCACGCTTAGAAGCTGAAGTCTGATCCACATCTGCCTGTTTTTTAGTTGTTAATTCGTCTCGGAGAGACTGGAAGGCTTCTAACATGGAAGCCTGGAAAGAACCCATTTGCTGTTGTAAATGGATGTTAAGTGTGTTACGCAGGAATTTCTCTAAATTTGATTCTATTTTCTACTGTAAGGCAGTACCTGGGGTAGGTGGGACAGTTTTGGCTGGAGTCTTGATAGACAAAGAACTGAAGGGTAGGGGCTGTGGATGCGGGGGTGAGGTAAATAAGTTATCTGCAGCACTCTCAAGGTCTGCATGGGAACCAGTAAATGAATCCACATCATCCTCTAATAGATCTAGCTCATCGTCCTTTGAACTAGTAGTGTCCCTCTTTTGCTTCTTAATACAGTGTTTTCTTTGTGAAATTTTCAACAGTTGTTCTTCTGTAAAAGAAGTGCATATTTCACATGGATTTTCAAAAGTGCCACAGGGCTCATCACCCTTGCCAGATTCCCTACAGGTAGGGCACTAATTATGTGTGTCCAATGCGAAGCAAAAGTGACGACACTTACAAGATCTAGGCTTATCTTTATTCGTTTGGTGGGCAGACACCTTGAAACGCAATAAAAAGACGTAGATCAAAGCCTTAAACGAGGAAAACTCAAAACACACCAAAATAATAAAATATACTTATCCTGTCAAAACGGAAATTTTACAGAATAATCTATGATATATAATACATGAAATGACCAAAAATTAACATTCAAAAACAATACGTATGTGCTGAGAAATAGGTGAAAATATCTGTGTAAATGACAGATGCTACTAAATCACGTGGCCAACGAGAAAGTGGGAAGATATCTCGCAGCGTACCATGACAGGACAACTTGAGACTACGGCCAACTATAAATGTCTATTTTTCTTAGACGTTGGCCTGATGCCTTGCGGCCATCCAAGAAGAGCATTCAGTCCCACATGGTAAGCTATTTTAGTGCAATAAAAGAGAAATCACCCAATTAGTCACACTTGTGTAGCAGTTTTTTTAATATACACCATATAAAGGCACTGTTATAATTTAAATCTTTACAGAATTTGGCTCTATGTCACATTAAATCTGTTCACTTTGCAAACTAGTATCACCTGTTTTGACACAAGCTTTCAGGACAAATCTGATGGCTTTTGATAGCTCTTCATTTTCAGAATTTGGCAAACTTTGTATCAAGATATTCAACCCTTCATTGGAAACAACAATCTCCTGGTTTTCAGCTATAAATTACAATAAAACAACAACACAAAATTATAGATAAAAGACAGATGCTGGAAAGAATAGCACTGACCCTTTATAAATTATTCTTGAAACATAGGTTTGTTTTAAACATTCTTAGAACATTAAATGGATAGGACTCTCAAAGCTTACTTTATGTGGTCAACTTTTCACATTGGTTCAGTCCTTTAGGAGTTCAACATTTTACACGATTCCCAACAATGGTTGTTATACTCCTGAGTCTAGTCTCCCTCAAAAATACTGTCCTTTGCATGATTTTATTAGTTGCACAACTTGCAATTCCAATACCAAAGGCCAGGAGCATAATCACAAAAATAGCCAGCCTCGACAGGCAAGAACCCCAGCCTGCAGGTACAGCTAAATGGCCAACAACATTGAGATTTGGGAAAATCTTAGGAACAACTTCTGTTATAAGAAGTACAGAGAACCCACGAGATGTTCTACAAAAGATTCACAGACCATGATATCTTACAAGTATTTTTCATATTTTGTAGCCCCAGAAGCAATTATAAGGGAGATTTAAGGCCTTTTTGATATGATGACCCTCCTATTTGGTATTAAAGATGTGATATGGTAATCATTTTGTTTCCAAAACAAGGACACAATTAGTCTCGGGCAAGCTTTCTTATCCATTTACATTTTGTGCAAATCTGATGAAGTTAGCTGCAATATTTTAGGTTACAGAAAATATCAAAGATTTTAGAAGAAACTTTAAGACCCCAAACTTTTAAAGTGTTGCCATGGCAACAGTTACCGGCAGATACCCCCCAAAACCTAATCAGCTTTAGGTCCTCTTGGGATAAACATATTCTGAAAATTTGGTGAAAATCCGTGCAGGGGTTTAGTCTGTGGGGTACCCACAAACTTTAAGACCCGAAAATCTTAAAAGTGTTGCCATGGCAACAGTTGTTACCGGATACTCCCCAAAACCTAATTAGCTCTAGATCCTCTTGGGGTAAACATATTCTGAAAATTTGGTGACAATCCGTGCAGGGGTTTAGTCTGTTACCAGTTACCCCCCCCCCCCCCAAAAAAAAAAAACCTAGTCAGTTCTAGATCCTCTTAGGGTAAACATCCCCTGAAAATTTGGTGAAAATGTGTGCAGGGGTTTAGTCTGTGGAACACCCACAAGCTTTATGCCTGCCGCTGCCACCCAGACGGCGCAGGGGACGACTATAACCCCAGCCTTCATGGGCTGGGTTAAAAACTGTACACTTTATTAAAAATATTAAAGATGTTTAAAAACTTTTGCAAGTGAGTCATGGCATAATCTTTTCAGTTGTCAGATACTTAAATTACATGGTTTGTCTTTTATCAAATCAATTGATGTCAAGCAATTAAGATATGACTGACACTATCAGACTTATACAAGCTCATTTATGAAGTCCCCCAGGGATTAGTGTTTGGTCCACTGTAACAGTTGTTCTCAATTTATTCCACTCCATTAAGCAAAATCATTGGCTCTCATCCTGACATTACATTTGAAATTCTTTTTTTATGCCGTTAACACCCAGCTGTGTGTAATGTAGTAGTTGTTTGGACTATTGTAACTCTCTGTTCAGAGATTTGTCAGGTTTCTTTTGACAGGATCAACACCCAAGTTTAAATTTAAATGGTCAGGGCAATGGTATGGGGGAATTATGCTATTCAGTATGTAACGGTAAATTCCTATATTATTACTGTTTAATTTGTATATTTTAAAATATAAAATGCATAAATAAAATGTTATTAAAATAAAATTGCAAATTTAATAAGTAAATTAAATTTTTATAAGTTAATACCCTATCCAATGGACAATTGCTTTACCGGTCGGCGCGGCCGGTCCCGCCAAACACCAGAAAAAGACATCCTGTATATACTACTGGCAGGACAGGTCACAGAGTGTGCATTCGCTAGGTGGCGCATCATACTTCCTTTCCTGTCTAGACAGAGTGACGTCATAGCATCTTTTTCATGTCTAGTCCTAGACCCCTAGTAAGCTGATAGCGGGGCCGGATGGGTAGGCCTTGCCTGTCCATTGGATAGGGTATTAACTTATAAAAATTAATTTACTAAATTTGCAATTTTATTGGGTTAATACATCCTATCCAATGGACAATTGCTGAATAACTACCGCTTGGAAGGCGGGTAAGCTGCTAGGGACATACATGAACTCATAAAAGAACAAAACTGAGAAGGCCCATTTTGACCTAGGGTCAGATGACCCCAAAGGTCAAGGTCGGCTAAGACTAACCGGTAACCTGGATGTCCATGGTTGCCCCCCACCCCCTTTTTTCTCAGACCTGCTCTGAGAATAGGAAGAGAGGGTTGAGTTCATTCCCATAAGAAATAAGCTTCCCAAAGGAAGCAAGTCACAGTTTGTTTGTTTTTTTTGTTTTTTATTATATATATATATACAATTGTACAAGCTATGTACATATATATATATTTACATATCTCCTCATTTTTGGGTGTGGTGGTGGACAGTGACAGGCAGACAGAATCTGCTCTAAGGAGACCCCCGACTGGAAGGCCTTAGAAGCCACAAAGGCCCTGACATCATGGGATTTGACCTGATGCAATGTGAGGGCCTCCTGGTCTGAGAACTCATAACAAATGATCACAGTTTGTTTGATCCATGAGGAGATGGTGGCAGGTGAGATGTCCTTATCAAAACCTTTCTTGAAGGAGAAAAAGACCAACTCCTTGTTCTGCCTAAGATCTGAGGTCCTGTCCAAGTAATACCAAAGGGCTCTGACTGGACACCAGGACCTGTCACCCTTGAGTGACTTATCCAGAGTGGGGGCCAGGGCTGGTATGACCACTGGAGCCACACTATCTGGGCCCTACTTAGCCAGCTGATTCTTGGAAAAAAAGGCTGGGTGCTGGGTACAAAGACACCTTTGACCAGTCTGACTGGTGTCTGATGTTTTTGTTTTGCCAAGCATGGATCTCACTCCTGTGTTTGCCAGAACCCAGGGTCAAGAGGAAAACAGTCTTGAAGGTCAATGCTTCAAAGAGGCCTCTTTAAGGGGTTCCAATGGATAGAAAGCTGGGTGAGGGGTACAAGGACACCTTAGACCAGTCTGACTGGTGTCTGATGTTCTTACACAGCCAAGCATGGATCTCACTCCTGTGTTTACCAGAACCCAGGGCCAGCAGAAAAACAGTCTTGAAGGTCAAGTGTTTTAGTGAGGCCTCTTTTAAAGGCTCAAAGGGAGCCTTAGTAAGCTGGTACAAAACCAGGGACAGGTTCCAGGAGGGTATACCCCTCCTGCCCTTAGGCCTGTCTCTATGGAAACTATCCAGGAGACGGGTGAGATTCTCATCTTTGCTGACATTAACGGTAGAGTTGCCCAACTTGTCAGCAATGGCTGATCTGTACCCATCAATGGTACCAGGTTGCAACTTCCTGTCCTGAAACAGGTGCAAGAGGAAGTCAGCTATGGCTTTTAGAGGTGGTACCCTGAAGTCCACCTGATTACTGAGGCACCACTTTGTAAACATGGTCCACTTTGCCTCATAGATGGATCTGGTTGGTCCTCTTTTAGGAGCCTCAATTCATGCTGCCACTGCCTCAGAGAATCCCTGCTCCTTGATTGCTGTGGCTCTAGGAGCCAGGCATATAGGTTCAGGTTTGACAGGTTCCTGTGTAGGGTCTGGTTGAATGGTTGAGATACCAGATTGGGCAGGTTGGGCAGACACAGAGGGACTGGACATTGCCACTAGATCCCAAAACCAGGGCATGATGGGCCACCCTGGTGCAATCAGAATTATTCTGTTGCAGGGGTAGTCCTGTAACTTCTCCACCACTTTGCCCAAGATGGCTGCTGGTGCGAAGGCATATGGGTCCAGATTTTCCCAAGACAGCCTGAGTGCATCCACTGCCCAAGCCTGGGGGTCTGGAACTGGTGACACAAACTGTGGGCAAAACTGGTGGCAAACAAGTCCACTTGGGGCTGTTGCCACCGGGAGCATATAGCTTGAAACACTTCTGTGTGAAGGGACCATTCTGTTTGAATGGTCTGGCCAAGTCTGGATAGCTTGTCTGCTATCACGTTCAGCCGGCCGGGGATGTGACATGCCTTGAGAGTTACCCGTTTTCTGGTGCACCAGGACAGGATTCTCCACAGTAGGGCACACAGGGAGCCTGACCTCATCCCCCACTCTTTGTTGATATAGGCAACCACTAGGGGTGCAACGAATCAAAATATTACGAACCGAATCGATCCGCGAATCAATCATTACAAACCAAATCGATTCACGAATCAATTTGACATAATTTAACTTGCCTCTGCAGTGGTCATTTGCAAACATAAGCACAAATGAGCAGTGTTCATGTTTGCTATTACTTGTTAACAATTGTCTTTGAAGTCACTTGTAAGAGTGCATTATGCAAAAATATACCTTAAAAAGTGAAAATATTAAAAACTGGATAATAAAATCTTGTTGTGCAATAGATATTTATTTCTATATATATTTAACAAAACTATGAAAAAAGTGGCAAATTTACATCCACTGGTGAGTTTACATCACTTACTATAAACGTGTTTTCTATCGATAATTACAGAATTTTTGTTAAACGAAGTATGATTGGACAGTGCCGTTTCTGCTCGACCAATCAAATTAAGACATTTAGAAGCAAGGAAACATGGAGGAATTGGGTTAAAAAGACAATATATGTGTCCTTTTATTTGATTTTTAAACAAAATTCGTCTAACTTTCCCAATATTTACAGCGAAAACGCGGGCGATAATGCAATATATATGCGTTACCGCGACTCGGGATGAGATTCGCGAACTTTCGTTTGCCACCAAGTGGTTCACGGATCTCTGTTTCACCGAAAATGACCGAATATACGGAACCACCGAACTATCGTTGCAGTACTAGCAACCACTGTTGTGTTGTCTGTGGATACCAGGACTATGTTGTTTGAACAGAGATCTTGGAACTCTTTTAGGGCCAGAAAGACTGCCTTTAGTTCCAAATGATTTATGTGCAATTTGCTTTCTGGAATTGACCAGGTTCCCCTTACAGTGATTTATGTGCAATTTGCTTTCTGGAATTGACCAGGTTCCCCTTGCAGTGTGTTCATTCAAGGGAGCGCCCCTTGTCGTCCACCGGTAACTTAACAGAGACTTTCCCGGTGGGCTTGACTTGGGAACCGGCAAAAGGGTTGTCATCTGTAGAAAACACAATGTCGAATTCAGGGATCTGATGCCAGCCCATAAACGACCTCACGCCTCTGATAGTCTCTCTGTAGGTAGACTCTTCAGACAGTTCCTGGTCAACGGATTCATCCCTGGTGAGGTCTTGGGAAGTGTCCCGGACGTTGCCATCAACGGGAGATCCTGGTTCACTCTGGGATTCTATCTCACTGTCTGAACCAGTAAACTCAGCATGGAGGGCAGCACTACCAGTACCGGTTGGCAGAACTTCTGGACCTGCACCAGGAGCCTCAACGCCGTCCCTGCACCAGGAGCCTCAACATGCTGGGTGGCATTCTGCTGTTTCACATCACTACCGGGACCCTCAACAGGGCGGGTAGTACTCATGTTGACAGCTTCCCTCATCACAGCAGCCTCACCGGTGGTCTGACCAAGACTGGAACCGGTGCCCCCAACAGTCACACCAGAGGACAAGCCAGTGGTGGAGGTACCAGGATAAAAAAATGGGTGATCACTGGGAACCACTGAAGGGGGATTCTGTACAGCACTCACAGGAACCGTAAATGTCTTGGACACCAGCATTGCCTCCAATCTGGCAAAACGTTCACTCCACTTCTCATCCAAGTCTTTGATATAATCAGACCTCGACTTGCTGCTGCTGGATTTCTTCTTACTGCTAGCCTTGGGAGTAGGGGAAGGGTCAGACCTCTTCTTCTTGCTAGCAGGAGAACTTCCATCAGATTCCTTGTGTACCCGTTCCAACACACTAACGTCAGCTGGATCCACGAGAGTGGAGGTAGCACTAGCAGGGGAAATCTGAAGATGACTTCTTCAATTCACATTCCTTCCTGGACTGGTAGGTGGGGGTGGATAGTTGCTTCAACTGCACAGGCGTGAAAGCTTGGCAGATCTTACATTCTTGCTTCTTGACACACGGATCGTCACCCACTCCCTTGTCCCTACAACGCGCGCATTTCCTGTGGTTATCAAACATAGCCATAACGTGCACGCAGGTTTCTTTCTTTCGTCCAGGAGACGACATGATGATCAGTAAACTACTAGAAATACGTCTGAATACTTAAAAGTATATAAAATGATAGAGTTCGTTGTAAAACTTCAAAAAACTTTTCTCTGTAGAAAACACGTCTGCACACTCTTTGCGCCAAATGAAAAAGATGCTATGATGTCACTCTGTCTAAACAGGAAAGGAAGTACGATGCGCCACCTAGCGAATGCACACTCTGTGACCGGTCCTGCCGGTAGTATGTACAGGACGTCTTTTTCTGGCGTTTGGCGTGAAAGCAATTGTCCATTGGATAGGATGCATTAACGCAATAAAAATAAAATTTTTGCTTGTTAACAAACATCAATAAACCTTTTAATTGCTTACAATACACAGGTTTAATTGTGCATGTAAGACTCTAATTACTTGTTCCATAAACTAAAATACTTTGCAGGACGACAATACTCACTGGAATTATAAGTGCAGTGACCAAGTGTGAGAACAACCTGCAACTTGTCAGCATCCTTCAGTCCTTCCATCTGTAGCAACTGTAGCAGTAGTGGTA
This sequence comes from Sabellastarte sp. h YS-2021, assembly GCA_964017235.1. Classification (NCBI taxonomy): domain Eukaryota; kingdom Metazoa; phylum Annelida; class Polychaeta; order Sabellida; family Sabellidae; genus Sabellastarte; species Sabellastarte sp. h YS-2021. The sequence goes on from OZ024934.1 coordinate 24,749,058, forward strand.
TGCCACCCAGATCACCAAACTGCAGGCAATTCCTCACTATAAAACAAACTCAAATGTTTATAACATCATAATAGTAATTATAATGGTATTGTGGTATTTTATATACACTTTGGCACTTGACCTTTAAAATTGGACATCAAATTTTCAAAAAATTCAGCTCGTTTAGCAAGCAACAACAACTCGCTCGCACCCCTAATTAATGGGGTTGATAGAATCAATCAGCCATCTAGTGGTTTGTACTCCTAATTAAAAACACAGAAGAAAGGGATAGCATTTTGTACTGGAATACCCTTTCATCATTACTCTCCGATAAGTATACTCTTTTTAGCGTAAAAATAGCCAGAATTGTATGACATTCTTTTCCACATATATAACTCTATGAATTTCAGGTAAATTTTCTGAGACTAAACCTCCAATATCAAAGGTACCTTTTCCCAATTTTCACACTCTCCTGTTTATTGATAATAGAAAACTGTGAACATCTGTTACTCACTGTGATCTGAGATGAGGGTGTTTATGGCTACCACTAGAGAGGTGGCAAGGTTCAGCTGACCACTGTCCAGTCTGGCTCTGTTGACTGCTCTATGTAATGCACTGGTGAGCACCTCCAGCCCTCCACACTTCTCCACCCGGTTTTGGTTGTGAACTATAAATACAACGACAATGTTTTTTAATGTCTTGTATGCTTTATAGTGTTGGGAATCGCCTCCAATTTTCATGGTCGATTATTCGTCCATTTTTCCGAGTGATGATCAACCCATAATTGATTATTTTACTCCATTATTGTTTATTATTTAAGAAACACTTTCCGGAATAAAGTATAGGTCAATCTGGTAAGAATAACGGTGTTCCAACATTTAGAATCTACCGAAAGCACCCACTTCCTGTAAATATGGCGGTAGACATAAACAAACTTGAAATTCAAGACAAAACTGTCAGTTAATTAAGTAAAAAACCTAAAATATTTTTAAAATACGTGGATATTGTTATAAATCAGGAAAGGTAAGATATAAGCTTAATAATCGATCATTAGAAAACGTCAGTGATCGACTGTGATTCTACACTGTCGCCGACAATTGATCGAGCACACATCTAATCGTCCACCCACTAATGCTTTACCATTACTAAGTAAACACTAAAAGTAAAATCAGGGATATTATAAGTCTCTTAAATACCCTTAGTCTAATGTTTTGTACCGGGAAGCAACAAAAAGCATGCCCATTGCTTACACTTGTGTCATGTATTCCTTTACCCACTCTGTCACCAGACTACAGCAAAAATTGACAGTCTTTTTCAAAAGTTAAATTATTGCTGAGAAATTTAGGGTTCAACATTTGGTATCTCTACAAGCTAGTGAACTTTGAGAACATCTGCAAAAAATCATCCAGGACGTCCAGTTCATTCATTAGCTACAGCTCAGTTACTCTGTTTAACTCTTAACATTTATAAAAATTTACCTTCAGAAATTATCTTGGAAGAATCTTGGTGGCTTGAAAGTTGTACATAGAAATTATTATGGAATAATAACATTACTTACTGTTATTGGCAGTTGTTTGACCAATCAGTGAAGCGAGTGCAATGGACACGGATATCTCCTTACAACCTTCTATCACTCGGAAAGCCTGCGGGAAAAGGGTTGCACATTCTCTCTGATTTTCATCTGAAAAAAAAAAAAAAATACCTTGCTATACAATGCAAAACTCAAATTCCACAGCACAAAAAAATTAAAAAGAAATAACACACAGTTATGCAATGAAATATGTAAGTGGTACTTTTGAATTTTGTCTTTGAAAGACATTTAATACAAAACAGACAAAAAACCCTTTACAGTTAAAATGGCTTTTACCTGCCTCAGAGCAACTTTTTTTTTAAATTTCAATCAAATCTATGAGAGATTGCAGAAAAAGTTTTGCTACAGAAATATGCAGTAGCCAAATGAGTCTAATGAAGACCACAAGTCAAAGTGAGTGAAAATGTGCAATTTTGCCAATGTAAGAAAAAATAATCAAAATATAAACATATTTTGCCTCAGGATAGATCAAAGGTCAAATGGAATCACCAAAATCATAGATGTGTGAAAAAATTATCAACTATTCTATTCTATTCTGTACTTTTATAGCGCTTAATCTCTGCTAGGCAGACTCTAAGGCGCAACACCAAAAATCAAGTTTAAGAAATCATCTGTCCATAGCCGTTGCCAAGTCCAGTACCACGGAGACGCCGGATAGAGTGTAAGCTAAGGTGGAAATGCCTTGTGGAAGAGATATGATTTTAACCTTTTCCTGAAACAGGTGAGAGTTGGGGCAGAATGTACCTCATTAGGCAAATGATTCCAGACTGTGGGGGCATCAAAAGCAAAGCTGTGGCCAAAGTGATTTTTGGATTTATGTACAGATGGACAGAATTGAGGAACCTCCAGGAACCTTTTATCTGGATGGTTGTATCTTGTACTATATCTTCCGCAACGAGTGGGCAGAAGAGGACCAAAGTAACTGGGATGGCCACTGTGAAGAAACTTATAAACTAGAGTGGCAGTTTTGAAGATACAGCGAGATTCAACTGGGAGCCAATGGAGTCGGTTGAGAATAGGAGATGCCCGCGTGTATTTGTTACAGTTTGTGACAATCCTGGCAAGTGTATTTTGAATACACTGTAGTTTACGCATATTGAGACTGGACAGACTCCTGAAGAGAGAGTTGCAGTAATCAAGGCGACTGCTCACCAAGGCATTAGCTGCCAGGATAGCAGCCTCATCAGTCAAGTGCTTTCTAACCCGCCTGAGATCACGAATTTGAATGAAGCATGTCTTACAAATATTGCGGACATGGTTAGCAAAGGAAAAATTAGCATCAAACCAGACACCAAGGTTCTTAACAACAACTGCAGGATGCATGAAATTATCAAATATCTTAACTGGGAGATAGGGATCTAATTTCTTGAGTTGTGCATGGGATCCAAAGATGATAAACTCTGTTTTGTCAGGATTTAGTTTGAGCATACTTGACGACATCCATTTTTGAACATCCAGAAGACAAGAATTCAGTTTGTTAAAAGCCAGGGCTGCATTTTTGTGAGAGATATGAATAAACAACTGGGTGTCGTCTGCATAAAAGTGGTATTTGATGTCAGGATGCGTTCCAATAACCTTACTCAAAGGAGTGGTGTATAAGGAGAACAGCAGTCAACCAACAGCAGTCAACCAACAAAAGAAGAAATTATGGAATATATAATACAGGTGTCCTCACTGGTAAATTTCTTATACTGTGTAGTATTTCAATTAGTGCTGTAATGAGTTGACCAAAACTCGAGTCGTAACTCGTTGGGCGATATTTGGGGATAACATTGGTTTACGCAATTTAAACTCGAGTTTTTAAGAAATAATGATATAATCTTGTTACAAATTAGCACTTTTGCAATTTATCTAACCATAAAGACATAAAAAATCAATGAGTAATGGTCGTTTTTTATTTCCCTTATTTGTGTGGCTGTTCCATAAAGACCTCTAACATATCCACACAATTTACCCAGCAACAAAATATATTTCCTTGCAATAAAATGGTACTAAACAGATTAATGACAATATTTGGACATTGTTATTTTTTATATTTGTGTCATTTACTCCAGTTCAACTCGAATTCAACTCGCATCTAACAGATGATCCTCGATCGAGCAACAGCTCTAATTTCAATAATATTTTTTTTAACTCTAATACTTTCTGTAAAATGCTCATGTACAAAAAGATGTTCAAACAGGTTCACTTTCTGAGGATTTTACTTTAACCCACTGAATAAGCCACGCTCTACAGTTCAGAGGTCTTACCATTCTGTGGGTTATTTACACAGCTAGTGAGAACAGCCACTAGAGCTTTTCCTAGAGTCAGATCATCTGCAGAACGCTCCACATCTTCCAGCCATGAATGGTCAGTCACATTTCTCAGAAACTCTCTGCAGATTGTGGTTTTAAAGAGAGAAGAGTCAAAGTTAACATTAAACATTCTACTTATAGATAGGGTCAGGTTGGAACACACCTCCAGTATATGTATATGTTGTTCATGAGCTGGAAATGAATTTGTGATAACAGGGACAAAGCCAAGTACTTATTTGCCAAACTTGCTGTAAAATTTTGAATTTACAAAGCGTTTGCATTATAGAGAGCATGTACTTGTAAGCAGAAGATCTGAAAATAGCATCAGAGATGCCCGTACCCCACAGCCTGGGGAAAAAATTTTCAACACCATGAGGTATAGAAGTGGTGAAACAGTAAAACATCTGGATACTTTCAGAGCAGTGTCAGTTATAAAAAGCTCCAAATAATGTTTACATAGAGAAAATAACATCGCAGAGAAAGAAAATATATGTAAACATAAAGTACTAAAACAAGGCAATTCAATAGCAAGATGACAACATTAATCAGCAAACTAAAAAATATAAGCTGTAAAATTTATTAATTGGAGAATAGCTGTCGATGGAAATAGCACAATTATGTAAAAGCTCATGTAATAATCAGTTGCAGCAATCCATATATCTTTCTCATAAGAGAGAGATGTCTTAAATATGGCAGGAGAACACACTTTGGCAGAGCAAAAAGGTCAAACCGATGCACATTTGCACACCCTAATGTCCCTACCAAGTGTCAACCTTCTACACCTTATGGAATCAAAGAAATAACCCAGACAAGATGTCTATAGGTCAAGGTCACGTCAAATCAAGGTCACATCATGACATTGCACACCTACTGCTCCAAACCAGTGTCCCTACAAGGAATCAACTTCCTAAACCTTACGGTTGCCGAGATATAGCCCGGACAAGATTTTTAGGTCAAGGTCACTATGGCAAGATCAAAGGTCAAACCAAGGTCACACCAAGGCGTTGCACACCTACACCCCCTAACCAATGTCTCTACCAAGTGTCATCTTCCTACACCTTACGGTTGCCGAGATATAGCTTGGACAAGATTTTATAGGTCAAGGTCACTATAGCAAGGTCAAAGGTCATATCAAGGTCTCACCATGACGCTGCACACCTACAACCCCTAGCCAAAGTCCCTACCAAGTATCAACTTCCTACACCTTACGGTTTCCAAGATATCACCGGGACAAGATTTTATAGGTCAAGGTCACTACGGCAAGGTCAAAGGTCAAATTAAGGTCAGACCATGACGTTGCACACCTACAACCCTTAGCAAATGTCCCTACCAAATATCAACTTCCTACACCTTATGGTTTCCGAGATATAGCCCGGACAAGATTTTATAGGTCAAGGTCACTACAGCAAGGTCAAAGGTCAAATCAAGGTCAGACCATGATGTTGTACACCTACACCTTCTAACCAATGTCCCTACCAAGTATCCACTTCCTACAACTTACGGTTTCTGAGATACAGCCCGGACAAACTTTTTCCCGCCGCCCGCCCATCCGGACACCATGGGTGAAAACAATATCCCGACAGCCCTTAAGGGCTGTGGTGTAATAAAAGTAAACCCAATTTAACTTTCAGACCAGTACCATTATTGCTAAGTAAACATGATGTCATGTTCAAGGTTTCTTGATGATTTTGCTAAAGTTATACAACCTGTGTTTAAGTGATTGAGAATGCAGCTAAAATAAAAGTAACTGCTGCTGTGATCATGAGGGAATGACTTAAAATATATCATACAGTATTGGTTGCTTTGGTCAAAAACTCCTTGACCATTTTGACCAGATACAAATGTTACTAGACGTAGCGCATCGGAGAACCGATGCAAATTGTATCCACCAGACAGAAAACTCACCAAAGCCAATCAACCATCACTTAACCTAGGAGGAGCCCAAGGTAAAATCTGACCACATCAAAAGATTCTTAGCCCATTATTTCCAATAGGTTGGTGTGACATTGCAAACCTCTAGGAACAGGAATAAACGAGTTATAAGCACTTTTAATTTTGGTTATCCTCATTTGACCTCAAATCTGATCACATGGAAAGATTCCTAGCACATGATTTCCTATAGGATGCTTTCACATTACAAACCTCTAGGCCCAAGAAAAAGCGATTTATAAACACTTTAGATTTTGCTATCCTCATTTGATCTCGAAGGAAGGGCCCAAGGTCAAATCTGACCACACCGAAAGATTCCCAGCTCATGATTTCCTATAGGTTGGTTTACCATCCCAAACCTCTAGGACCAATAATAAGTGAGTTATAAGCATTTTAACTTTGGCTATCCTCGTTTGACCTTGAAGGAGGGGCCCAAGGTCAAATCTGACCACACCAGAAGATTTCCAGCCCATGATTTCCTGGAAGTTGGTTTGCCATCCCAAACCTGTACGACCAATAATAATTGAGTTATAAGCACTTTTAAGTTTGGCTATCCTCGTTTGACCTTGAAGGAGGGGTCCAAGGTCAAATCTGACCACATCAAAAGATTCTTAGCCCATGATTTCCTATAAGTTGGTTTACCATCCCAAACCTCTAAGACCAATAATAAGTGAGTTATAAGCACTTTTAAGTTTGGCTATCCTCGTTTGACCTTGAAGGAGGGGTCCAAGGTCAAATCTGACCACATCAAAAGATTCTTAGCCCATGATTTCCTATAAGTTGGTTTACCATCCCAAACCTCTAGCACCAATAATAAGCGAATTATGAACACTTTTAGGTTTGGCTATTCTTGTTTTACCTTGAAGGAGGAGCCCAAGGTCAAATCCGACCACACCAAAAGATTCCCAGCCCATGCTATCCAATAGGTTGGTTTGCCATCCCAAACCTCTAGGACCAATAATAAGGGAGATATAAGGACTTTTCCTGACAAAAAAAAACGCCTCTGGTGGCCATCTTGTTTTTCAAAATGAGACCAAAAATATTTACAGTCAAGATTTTGTAATGCGGAACATATTCTGCGAATTTGAGATCTCTACCTATAATACTCTTTGCTCTAGAGGGCCAACAAAAGTCCTTGCTTTAAGTCGAATAAATGTCCCAGGCGGCCATCTTGTTTTTCAAAATGAGGCCAAAAATATTCCCAGGCAAGATTTTATGGTTATGAATATATCCTGCAAATTTGAGAAGGCTAGGTATACTATTTTTTTTTATTAGAGCGGTAACAGCCAATAATAAAGGAGGTATATGGCCTCACAGTCTAAGGTACCATTTTGAGTCATTTTAGCAGGCCTATGGTGACCTTGAAAACAATAGCCAAGGTCAACAAACTGGATGCTGGTACTCCATAATGTAGTTTCCATGCAATATAGTCAGCAATAAGTGTGAAAATATCTCCAAAAAGGCCAAAATGGCCCCGGTGAGGTACTTTGGCAGTCTGTGGATGACCTTCAATGAAGAGCCTCAAGGTCAAATTTCTGCATGCTTACAGAGGACATATATATGTATTATATATACCAGTCATAGGATGATCTAACTTTCTGTATATGAGAACTGGACCAAAATGTGAAAAAATGGCCAAAATCTGACCTTTAAGAGGCCACCAGTGACCTTGAAATTGAAGGTCAAGGTCACAAAATTGCAAATTTTAATTAGTAAATTAAATTTTTATTAGTTAATACCTTACCTACCAGACGATAGCTATAGCCCGGCGCCAGCCGGTCCCGCCAAACGAAAGAAAAAGACGTCCCGGGTTTCACCCCCGGCAGGACCGGCACACTACAATCCACTCGCCAGGTGGCCTAGTTCCTGCCTCACTCGCCAGAGGGACGTGACGTCATAGCATCTTTTTCGTCCCTAAGATTGAATGCCCCCCCCCCCCCCCCCCCCCTTTTGACTGCTCTGAGGGGAGGAAGAGAGTAACAGTTCAAGTCAATGATTCCCACGGTTAACCTGGAAGAGTAGGGAAAGTCCTATACCCAGAGGATTACTCTGAAGTAAAAGACTTTGAGAAGCCAAGGCCTAGGCTAAAAGTGAGCCTACACCTAAAACTAACTAGTATGTACACTATATATAATTATATACAAAGAAGCTTAGGGGACTAGTGGTGGATTTGCTAGGCAGCCACCACAGGACCCAAGTGAAAAAGCTCCTTATCTGCCCAGGCAACATCCTTAAGGTAAAACTGTGTAAAGGTGTTGTGGGACTTCCAGTGGCATGCTGCTAGAATCTGGTCCAGAGATATGCCACCTTGAAAGGCTTTGGAGGCCGCAAAGGCCCTAACATCATGGGCCTTAACCTGATGTAAGGTCAAGGAATCTTGGTCAGAGAGATCATAACACAACACTACTGTTTGTTTGATCCAGGACGAGATAGTGGCAGGAGAGATGTCCTTGTTAAAACCTTGTTTGAATGAAACAAAAACTAACTCCTTTCCCGTTCTTAGGTCCTGCGTTTTGTCCAGGTAGTAGCGAAGAGCCCGAACGGGGCAAAGGGATCTGTCTTCCTTTAAAGACTTATCCAGAGTGGGGGCTAAGGCTGGAATGACCACAGGGGCCACGCACTCTGGTCCCTCTTTTGCCAAGTGATTTTTCGCCAAGAAGCTTGGTGAAGGGTAGAGGGAAACTTTGGACCAGTCAGCTTGGTGTCTGATATTTTTGTTTAACCAAGCGTGAATCTCACTCCTGCGTTTTCCTGAAGCCAGGGCTAGGAGAAAAACAGTTTTGAAAGTAAGGTGCTTCAGAGAAGCCTTTCTGAGTGGTTCAAAAGGCGCTTTTGTAAGCTGGTGTAAAACCAGGGAGAGGTTCCAAGCAGGAACCCCCCGGCGCCCTTTGGGTCTATCTCTGTGAAAACTGTCTAACAGTCTAGTCAAATTTTCATCCTTGCCGACATTAACCGAGGTATTTCCCAGTTTGTCTGCAATGGCTGACCTGTAACCATCAATAGTGCTGGGCTGGAGATTCTTCTCCTGGAAAAGGTGCAGGAGGAAATCTGCTATTTGTTTTATAGATGGGTTCCTGAAGTCCACCTGACTTGTTTCACACCATCTGACAAAAACGGCCCACTTCGCTTCGTAGACTGTTCTGGTTGAACGTCTTTGAGGCGCCTCAATTCTTGACGCCACTGGGCTAGAGAACCCCTGCTCCTTGATTGTCTGGGCTCTAGGAGCCAGGCATGGAGATTTAGGTTTGTCAGATCCCTGTGACGTGCCTTGTTGAAAGGTTGGGTCACTAGATCTGGGTGGTGTGGAAGACAAAGAGGAACCCTCGCAGATAGTTCCACTAGGTCCCAAAACCAAGGCATGTTGGGCCATCCCGGGGCAATCAGGATTGCTCTGCGATACCAGTGATCTGACAGCTTGCTGACCACCTTCCCCATCAGAGACACTGGGGGGGGGGGGGGGGGGGGAGAGGTACATGTCCAGGTCCTCCCAGGATAATGTCAGAGCATCCACTGACCAGGCCTTTGGGTCTGGAATTGGGGACACAAATTGAACTAGCTTGCAGTTGTACCTTGTTGCAAACATATCCACTCGGGGATAATGCCAGGTTTGACAAAGGAGGTCGAAGGTCTCTTGATGGAGGGACCACTCCGTCTGAATGACCTGCCTTTGGCGAGACAATTTGTCTGCAATTACATTCAGACGGCCTGGAATGTGTCTGGCCTTCAGTACTATTTGATTGAGGCTGCACCAACATAGGAGCCGCCAAAGAAGGGCACAGAGTGAGCCTGACCTCATACCTCCTTCCTTGTTGATGTATGCCACAACCGTGGTGTTGTCTGTGGCAATCAGGACGACCTTTCCTTGCACTAAATGTTGGAATCTTTTTAGTGCTAACAACACGGCTTTTAGTTCTAAGAAGTTTATGTGCAACTTGCTTTCGGGCACTGACCAAGTACCGCTTGCTGTGAAGTCGCCTAAGTGAGCACCCCAGCCTTCTTTTGAGGCGTCTGTAAAGATTTGAACTGCGTGTCGCAGGGGGTGTAAGGGCTGACCCTTTAGGACATTTTCCTCTTGGGTCCACCACTGCAGGTACTGATGGAGAGACCTCGGAATTGGGATATCCTTTTCCAGAGATTCTGGGACTCTCCAGTGTTTCTTGAGGTGCCACTGAATAGGTCTCATGTGCAGTCTGCCTAGGGTCACCTGTTTTTCTGTCGCAGTGAGAAGACCTATAAGAGACATGAAAGTTCTCACTCGGCAAGATCTGTTCTGTAAAAGCACTGTTATTTTCTGTTGAAGGGCTTCCCAACGATTTTGAGTAGGCCTGACTACTCCGTTGAGTAGGTCGTACTGGTAGCCTACGAAGTCGAAGACTTGTTGGGGTTCCAGTTCTGATTTTTGCATGTTTACCATCCAGCCCAACTCCTGGCAAAGGGCTAGGAGGGACTGGGTTCCCTGGTGGCAAGATTCTTTGGTAGGGGCTCGAATCAACCAGTCGTCTAGGTACTGGTGGATTCTTATACCCTGTGACTGAGCCATTAACTTGACCTCTTTGACCACACCAGTGAACTCCATGGGAGCTGTTGACAGGCCAAAGGGAAGTGCCCGAAACTGGTACGACTGGTTCTGAAAGTGGAACCTGAGGAATTTTCGGGATGTGTAGTGAATTGAGATGTGGAAGTAGGCGTCGCTGAAGTCTAGCGATGTCACCCACTCCTCTTGTTGTAGAGAGGTCCGGATTGTCTCTGGAGTCTCCATTTTGAATGTTTTTACGCATAAAAACTGATTTAGAGTACTGAGATCCAAGATTGGCCGCCACTTGTGGTTCGGCTTTGGGACAATGAACAGTCTGTTGAAAAAGGCTAGTGAGGTTTGAACCCTGACCCTCTCTACTGCCTTTTTCTCGATCAGAAGTGGGAGTCTCTGATGGGGTTTGCATAGCCACTTACTATCAGGGGATCCCTTACTAAGGGAGGTCTTACTTTGAAGGGAAGAACATAACCCTCCTTTAATATGGACACTACTTTTGGGTTTGCACCCTTGTGAGCCCATATTTCCCAAAAACTCTGAAGACGTCCCCCCACTGGTTGGACACTTGCAACATTGGGGACATTTGGAACATTTGGAGCAGAAACAAAGTGACCGACAAAAGAATCCCATACCATCTGCTCTGGGATTTGGGGGGTCTGAGGAATTGGTCCACATGCAGGCCACCTGGATCGCTAGATTTTGAAGGATATCCTTCTATCAGTACAAGGTTTAGAGTTTCTAGTTTTCGGCACAACCAATCTTCCGGAGGAAGATCCACAGAAATCTTGCCCACAGGCTGAGAACGGTGACCTGCCCAAGGATTATCAGTGCGGGATTGAGGAGAAAACTCCAGGTCAGGAATGTGTGTCCATCCCATGAACGCGTGGACGCCTCTCACAGTCTCGCGGTAATTTTGATCTTCACTGAGGACCCGGTCCGGGTCTGAGGTTTCTAAGTCTGGGGATTCCTCTGCGTCAGATAACTCACCCTCTTCAAATGTTTCCTGAGGATTGACATCGCGGAAGGTGACCGGCCCGGAGCCCGAAGAAGGTTGTTGAAATGCAGCTTGAGAGGAAGCAGACATAGCAGCTGACGACACAGTAGCCACCGGAGCAGGGTGTTTAAACATAGGTTCTGCTTCCGGGTAGAGGTTTTGAAGTGGAGATTGTCTGTCAGCAAATGAAAAATCCTGATCTCTAGGCTCATCCGGGCCAACAGCCGGACCGGCTGGGCCGGAAGAAGCCGAAGTAGAGACAAAAAAGGGTGTCTGGGAAAGAGCACCTGCTGGAGCAGCATGAGAGACCGGTACTTTGACCGGAGAAAATGTTGGATTTTGTACAGAAGGTGAGGAGCGATGTCCTAAAGTGATAAGCGCCTCAAGCCTGGCCATACGAGTGGCCCACTTTTCGTCCAGTTCCTGAAGATCTTTCTTAAACTGAGGCACAGGAAGGGACAAATCCGGAGCAGAAGAAACAGATACAGCAGGTTCTTGTTCTGGTTGGGCATCAAGTACTACCACAGAAGACGGATCGACTAACACTTCCTTTGCTTTAGCCTTTTCCTTTCTGAGTTTATAGGTAGGAGTACTTAACTTGAGCACTTGCTCCGGGGTAAGGACACTGCAAAAGTCACACTGCAGATTTTGAACACAAGGGTCATCACCCTGTCCTTTCTCGCGACAACGCGCACACCTACTATGTTTGTCAAATGAAGCCATAATATGGCCACACGCACCCTTTTTCTGTCCTGGAGATGCCATGATAGAACAGTTAACTAATGGCAACACTTCCGACACAAATTAAACAGATATAACACAAATATAAAAACTAAAGAGTTCACAGATAAAAATCCACAACTTTAAATATCGCGCCAAACGAAAAAGATGCTATGACGTCACGTCCCTCTGGCGAGTGAGGCAGGAACTAGGCCACCTGGCGAGTGGATTGTAGTGTGCCGGTCCTGCCGGGGGTGAAACCCGGGACGTCTTTTTCTTTCGTTTGGCGGGACCGGCTGGCGCCGGGCTATAGCTATCGTCTGGTAGGTAAGATGTATTAACGCAATGAAACAATAGCGTTTGTGGTATTGCCCATATATACCCACATACTAAATTTGAAAGGTCTAACTAAAATATTTTTTTAAGTTATCACGTCCGAAAGGAAATCTCTGTGGTGGCAGCGACGTGGCCGTACTGAATCCTAAGTATCCCCGACTTTCGTCCAAGGATACAATAAGAGGAATCTTTGATCAAATAGAATTATTTGCACAATACAATTGCAGATACCCCACTGTTCAAATTAGAGTGACAGAATGCATGAAGGGAAAACTGATACAAACTGAATTAAGTGAAGCAATCTAGTGAGGCAGTCTGACTTCCTCAGCAGTGTCTGACCAGTCTCTAAAACAGAACACAGAAATTAGTAGCTTGTTGAGTCAAATAGGAAGGAAAAAAGAAACGCCTCTACTTGACCAGGGGGCCAGTCTTCACATGTTTGCACGCAGTCCATCCAAAAATAGATCCTGTAATGCTAATCCTACAACATTTATTATGTAAATTATTCAAAAGAATATTTTTCAAGGAAATACTTGATATTTTTGGTATATGAATTAATTTTTGCTGTTATCAAAGGTGTAACAGTACATTTTTAGTCACACTTGCCTTAGGCCATATACACATGAGATCCTCATGACATCAACAATCTATATGTTTTGTGAGCTTTATTATACATGCATTTACCATGCTATTGTTGTGCAAAATCTGAATTCGCTGTTCTAGCAAAAAAAGGTTTTTACTATTATAGAAAAGCTGGATTTCCTGGCCACCATATGGCTAAGGTGTATTAATCTTCAAGAGAATGAAATCTAATAGGGTTCAATATTACATTAACCAAGTTGTTAAAGAATTACTTTTTTTAAATTTATAAAGTACTCAGTGTATTTAAGCAGAGTACTACCTCTATCATACAAACATATTGATGAACAAGAGTTTGGGTACCAAACAGAAAAGATGCTTCTGAAAAAGAAAAATCAATTTTGAGAGCAAAATTGAAAATTTTAATTACTTAAATGTAGCTTTTATAAGCTACAAGCTCACCATGTGGGACTGAATGCTTTATTGGTTGCCGCGAGGAACTACGACCAACGTCTAAGAAAAAAAGACATCCTGTTTTCTTTGAACTGTCTATCCACAATGGTAGTCAAAGGCTCAAAGCAGGAATAGTCACCGGAGACACACTTTGAGAACCTTCTCTTGCTAGTTGGTTTTTGGCTATGAAGTCAGAAGAAGGGAACAAGGCGACCTTTTCCCATTGGCCTAGATTAGATACTTTGTTTGCAACCCAGGCATGGATTTCGCTGTGGCGCTTGCCGGAGGCCAAAGCTAGCAAGAAAGCAGTTTTGAGAGTGAGATGTTTGAGGTCTGTGTCTTTCATAGACTCAAAGGGTGCTTTTGTGAGCTCATTGCGAACAACAGAAAGGTTCCACTTGGGGAGATTTCTGGAGCTTTTGGGGCGATCCCTGTGGAAACTGGAGAGCAACCTATGAAGGTCCTCATTATGAGCAATATGTTGGCCCGATGGGCCCAAGGTGTCAACAATGGCAGTCCTGTAACCATCAATGATGGAGGGGCGCCTGTTTAGGTCTTGGTACAGATACATGAAGAAATCTGAGATTTGTTTCACAGATGGAGTGGAGAAATCCACCGAATTTTCTCTGCACCATTTTTCAAATAGGGCCCACTTTGATTTGTAGATGGTCCTTGTTGATGACCGCTGAGGTGCAGCAATTCTCTCTGCCACTTCCACAGAGAAGCCTTGTTCTTGGAGTTGTCCACTCCTAGACACCAGGCGTGGAGGTTGAGGTGCTGCGGGTTGCTGTGGAACACGTAGTTGTGGGACTGCTTGAGGACTGTTGTCGACACCGGGAGCTGCAGTGGGATCTCTGTTGAGAGCTGCACTAGGTCCCAAAACCAGAGCATCCCTGGCCAGCCTGGGGCTATTAGTATGATCAGACAATTGCATTGCTTGATTTTTTGGATCACCCTGTGAAGGAGAGCCGTTGGAGGGTAAGCATAGGCAGTGAGACCCGTCCAGTTTATGTTTAGAGCATCTATGTCCCAGGCCTTCGGGTCTGGGATAGGAGACACGTACAGTGGAAGCTTGTGGTTCAGATAAGTGGCGAATAGGTCCACGTGGGGAGTGAACCACCTTTGGCAGATCTGTTTGAACACCTGTGGATGTAGAGACCATTCGGTCGACTGTACCTGATTCGACCTGGAAAGTAGGTCGGCCATCACATTCAGACATCCTGGAATGTGCCTGGCTTTCAATGTGATGTGAGAATGATGGCACCAGGTCATGATTCTCCACAGGAGTGCACACATCTCCGCTGAGTGTGTTCCTCCTTGTTTGTTTATGTAAGCCACCACAGTTGAGTTGTGTGTCGCAACTAGCACTGTTTGGTCCTGACACTGGTCTTTGAAGCGTCTCAGGGCCAGAAAGACAGCTTCTAGGACGTTTATGTGAAGCCCTTTTTCCTGGGGAGACCACAGACCTTGTGTAGAACTTTGTTCTAAGTGAGCGCCCCAACCTTCGTTTGAGGCGTCTGTAAAGAGTTGGATACTGTGGTCTTTGGGATAAAGGTCTGAGCCTTTCATCACGTTTGCAGGGTTCTGCAACCAGTCTAGGTGTACAGAGATGGCTTCTGTGCAAGGAAGGAGGCTGTCCAGTGGTTGAGGAAATTTCCAGTGCTCCTTGAGGTGAAACTGAAAGGGCCTCATGTGAAGTAGTCCCTCCGGGACCATTTTCTCCGTTGAGACTACTAGGCTAGCAACCCAATTAGAGACATCAAACATCTTGCAGTCAAAACATGTTTTGACTTGAGTTGTAGGATAAAATCCTGAAGTTTGAGCCATCTCTCTTGAGTGGGTTTTACAAGGGCTGAATCCAGGTGGTACTCGTAACCCACGAACGAAAACACCTGAGTGGGATTCAGTTCTGATTTCTCCTGATTGATGATCCATCCCAAGGACTGGGTTAGATCTACCACTACCTGAGTGTTCACGAGGGCTTCCTCCCGCGACTGAGACCTGACCAGCCAGTCGTCCAGGTATTGGTGGAGCCTGAGACCTCTGGAGAGAGCCATGAGCTTCACCTCCTTTACGATCATGGTAAAGACCTGGGGGGCTGTGGCCAGTCCGAAAGGTAGGGAGGTGAACTGGAACACCTGAGACCTGTGGCAAAATCTTAGGTATTTCCTTGAGTGAGGATGGATGGGGATGTGAAGGTAGGTGTCCGATAGATCTATTGACGCAACCCATTCCCCTGGAATCAGGGAGGTTCTGATGGACTCTGGAGTTTCCATCTTGAACTTTTCTACATGTAGAAAAGTGTTGAGCCTGCTTAGGTCTATGACTGGCCTCCACCTTTGGTGAGGCTTGGGTACTAGAAACAGGC
The DNA here is from genome assembly GCA_964017235.1 of Sabellastarte sp. h YS-2021. Lineage (NCBI taxonomy): Eukaryota > Metazoa > Annelida > Polychaeta > Sabellida > Sabellidae > Sabellastarte > Sabellastarte sp. h YS-2021. The sequence continues at coordinate 24,764,832 of OZ024934.1, forward strand.
GACTGTAAAACCCGAGAGATTTTACATTTTCCACCCTTTCGATAGCGTTCTTTGACAGCAGAGACTGGATGCAATCGGCTAAGGCTTGGTCTTTTGGAAGGGCCTTGTATTCTGATATTATCAGAGGAAATCTGACCAAGTTTGGTTTTGAGAGGAATGGCAGTACGTAGCCATTGGTGATAATGTTTAACACGTTGGATGAACAACTGTTTTCTTGCCAGTCTCTGCTGAAAGAACGGAGGCAACCTACTGGTGGACTGTTTGAGGCTTTGAAGGAGTCATTGGGAAGAGGGGTTTCTACGCCCTCTTCCCCTATTGTGGGGTCGAAAACAACCCCTGGAGCCTCTGAGATTTGTTTTCCCCTATTGGAAGAAAATGATTGGTTACTGCTTCGTGAGGAATTGCCCCCGTAGGGGCGTTTCCTGTAGGAGCCTCTTTTCTTGTGGGGACCACGAAAGGGCTTATTCTGGTAGGGTCCGAAACCCTGAGAATCTTTTGAGGTGCCTTTTTTAAGAAGGAAGTCCTCGCCTTCCTTTAGCAACTGTGATTTAAACAAGGAAGGCGGCCAGAAGGAGGCATTCCTGAGTTCTTGGTACCTGGTTTCTCCTAAGTGGGGTTGTAATAGGGTCATTTCGGCTTCGCGCCTGAGCAAGCCAGTATTGCCCATTGAGTATAATTCTCTCTGGAGAATATGGGCCAGGGATTTACTAAGGCAAGTTAAGGCTCTGTGTTGGATTAGGATGGCTTTATTCCACAAATCCAGATACTCACAGGCTTCCTTATATCCACGTTTCGCTGCTTTTTCAGGGTCGGCACCTTTCCTGATCTGAGACTTGACCTTTTTGAAGGTCGCTTTCAAGCTATGTTGACACTTCTCCAGAGTGACATTACAGGAGGAAGAAGTCTTGGTAAAAGTGGTAGCGAAATTGAGCGTGGAAATATTCTGTCTTGCCTGATGTCCCAATTCTTTGAGAATTGGCATAGGGACTTGCCCATAGGAGCCCCAGATGGTTTAGGAGAAATGCAAATTTTGGCAAAGTCTGTATTCAGATCTTGTATCTTGTCCTCATAACAAGGCTGGCCTACCATGTACCACTTGGCAGTGGAGGGAGGTGGTTTGATGTACTTGCCCTCAGGTAAATTGGCTGCCTGATCAAACTTCTCGAAGGCATCCTTGATGACTGAATTGAGAGGCAACATGGAGGAAGGACCTCTTGGTCTAAGTTCTTGCCTGCCTTTCTCATCATCAAGGCCCATGACCGCTGTTGAAGATCTAGGTAAGGATTCCCTAGGATCTGGTAGTTTCAGGATGCGTCGGAACGTATCCACTTCCTCCGCGTATTGGGATGGGATGTCAGACAATGCTACTTCCCTGTAATAAGGAGGGTCAGGGTCATGTTGGGGGTGGTCCTGATCAGAGTGAGACTTCCTGGAGGGCTTGGGGGACCTATGCCTATGTTCAGAGGACTGATCCTCCTCTGAAGATGGGGCTAAAAATCTGGACCTCGACTTGTGTTTTGACTTATCAGAGTGCTTTTTGGGCCTACTAGGGGCTGGTTGAGGGTCAATAGAATAGTCCGAGTAGTGGTCTGAGGCAGAGCTCGGATCCACAACATGATATCTAAAAGAGTGTGCTGCTTGTTTAGGTTTGGTCGAGGCAACCTGCGAGGGATCCTCGGCACAACTACGAACTTGACCCGAGTTATCTTCGAGGCGACTAGAATACGAGGCGAGGCGGAAGATCTGGGCCATACTCCACCTCCATAGACTCGATAGCACTACTGGCTTTCAAGGGTTTGTCCAGATCTTTGGAGGGTGCGTTCGTTTTTGTAGCAGAAGAAGAAGAGGTCTGATCCACCTCTCTTGGCTTTTGTAAAGATTTTTGAAAATCTTCATGAAGATTATTGAACGCCTCCAACATACTGGCCTGAAAAGCCCCCATTTCTTGATCCATTTGTATGTTAATGCAGTGTTCATTTTACTACGCGTTTCCGTGTCTTTTGTCGCTATACTGGGGCGAAAAGACGCGTACACGTTATGACCCCGAGTCGCGGTGACGCATAAATCTTGCATTATCGCCCGCGTTTTCGCTGTAAATATTGGGAAAATTAGATGAATATATTGTCTTTTTAACCCAATTCCTCCATGTTTCCTTGCTTCTAAATGCCTTAATTTGATTGGTTGAGCGGAAACGGCACTGTCCAATCATACTTCGTTTAACAAAAATTCTGTATTTATCAATGGAAAACACATTTATAGTAAGTGATTTAAACTCACCAGTAGCTGTAAATTTCCACTTTTTCATAGTTTTGTTAAATATATATAGAAATAAATATCTATTGCACAACAAGATTTTATTATCCAGCTTTTTAATATTTTCACTTTTTAAAGTTTATTTTTGCATAATGCACTCTTACAAGTGACTTCAAAGACAATTGTTAACAGGTAACAACAAACATTTTAAACTACTGTGGGACAAACTTGAAAAGTTGCATCTATGTTAATAACAAATTTTCGGCTGGAAAAAAGTTAAATAATAATTTAACTTAAACTTTACATGGTATGTTATTGCTTTAAAACCAGTTTTTTTTTTTTTTTTTCAAAAAGTGGCGAATTTATATCCATTTACATAAATAAATGTCCGGAGTTTTTTTGTATGAAATAAAAACAACTCCCTGAGTGAACCTATGTCAAGGTGAGTTAATTTTTTTTTCTTCTAGTTTTAGATAGAGCAGGGTTGGACCATATTTATTGAAACAAAAAAACAAAACAAAAAAAATGAAAAAAAAAATCAGTAAAAAATACTTTAATTATTGCAAATCATGTACATCATAGGAAATCTTGTACATCATGCTGACTACAAATATGTCTTGAATTGAAATAAAGTTTTTTTCACAGTGAGTAGACTTGAATTTGATTTAGTATTGCAAATTCACTTTGAAGATAGACTAATAGTACTTTTTTTCTCCTCTCCTATTTAAGTCAATTTGCTCAACTGTAAGGTTAATTTTTGTCATTTGACTCATCGCATTTACTAAATGTCCCACCAAAATTTAGTAAAGGAGTCATTTGACTCAAGTAGCTCCAACTCTAGAATGAACACTGTTAATGTGAGAAGACAGAGATTTCTCGAGGTTTGCTTGTACTTTTAGTTGGAAGCCGTACCTGGTGTAGGCGGGACAGTACGAGCAGGGGTTCGAATGGACAATGCCTCGAATGAGAGAGGTTGTGGGCGAGGCAGGGATGTGAAGAGGCGATCAGCAGCCATTTCCAGCTCTGCCTGCGAGCCTCCAAACGATTCAATAGAATTATCCCCTAATCATTCCGAACCCGTGTCTTCTGCCTTGTCTTTCTTGTCAGACTTTTTAGAATAACGCTTCCTGTGAGAGATCTTGGTGATCTGTTCTTCAGTAAATGAAGAGCAAATGGTACAGGAAGAGACAAGAGTTACACACGGATCGTCGCCTTTACCTGCCTCTCTGCAGGTAGGGCAGAAGTTGTGTGTGTCAAATGGATGGCAGAAATGATTGCATTTTGCTGCGCGAGGTTTATCTCTACTAGCTTGGTTGAATGCCATGTTTTACACGCAATAAAACAAACGTGAGTATAACTTCGAATAAAGACTCGCAGAAGAAAGCCAGTCAAGGCGAGCTCACAAAACTTAAAATTAAGGACAATTACAAAAGCGGAAGTGCTGAAAATTGCCAGAATGTGCTATGTATACAATAATAAATGAAATACATAAAAAGGGACGTATAACAATACACTGCACTGAGATATAGATAGAAAACAGCAGTAAATACTTCCCAAAGACTGTAAAATGGCGGCGACCAACGAGAAAAGTTGTAACATAAGGGGCAGATCACGTGACGACAACCTGAGGCTACGGCCAAGAATAAATGTCTTTTTTTCTTAGACGTTGGTCGTAGTTCCTCGCGGCAACCAATAAAGCATTCAGTCCCACATGGTAAGCTATTGTAGCGCAATAAAACTGGTTTTATAAAATCAAATGATCAGAAAAATAACAGATTGAGGTAATATCTGCTAAATTACAAATAACATGGCTATCATTTAGGCTCTTTTCTTCAATCCTACAACAATAACTTTAAGTTTTATAAGAAATAAAAATTCCTTACCATTATTGGCTATCAGTGCCAGTAGCAGAAACAGAACTGGCTGCACTGCTCTAGACAATTGGGCTGGTTCTAAGAGCAGTTGGTGTAGAAATGAAAACACTTCCCATGTGGCCACCTCTGTCTGATTTTGTGCTACAAATACACGTCATTAAGTAAAAAAGTTATTTGTCAAAAGTCAAACATTGGTTTTCTGGAGTCTAGAAAGAAACAAACTTCTGTGTTTAGGTCACTTGTCACAAGGGGTGCCACCAAGTAATCAATACTCGATAAACGAGCCAAACTTTCATTTTACCAGTCAGGGTAACTGTTGTCATGTACTCCCAATTTTAAGAGTCGAGTGCTGGTGTATAAAAAAATACCATCTAAGTGATCACATAATATTTAGTATTTGATATGGTCACATCAGCTAATTCAATTAATTCAAGGCTTTTATCTTTTTATATTTTCATTTACAGGAGCCACCATATTGGATGTTGTCAAAGTGTATATCAAATTTGGTGAGGGTTCAATGTTGAGTTGAAATTTCATCTGCGAGCAATTGGCCCTACACTATTTCTTACAAGTGCAATGATTAAAAAGAGCATCAGAGATGCCTGTATTCCACAGTCTGGGGAAATACTTAGGAAATGAAAAACAGCATCTAAGATGCCCATACCCCACAAACTGGGGAAATAGTTTTCAACACCATCAGATTAGAAGTAGGGCTGGGACGGGTATTAAAAAACAGCCCCCAGTACTCGCCATCTGACAATCAGCCCGAATACAAGTAACTGTGAGATTTAGTACCTACCATTAGAAGTCTTCTTTAAACAAATGGTCGATTCCAGTAATGAAACTTTTGAAGAAAAACATCTTCTTTTTAACCAGATATTATAGAATATGGAGTAAATTATATGTTTTTAAACGAAAACGACAACTTTAATTGATATTATGTGATGAAAATGTAGAAATGAAGCATATTTTACAAAAGCGTTTCATTATACGGGTGATAATACTATACCTTGCGAGTAACTGAGTATATAAAATGAAGTAGAGTCATAGCAAAGACCAACTCATCTATCAAGGCTCGAGTAACCGTTCACAGCTCTAATTAGAAGTAGTGAAAGAGAACAGAGACCGGGATACTTTCAGCACAGTGTCACTTATATAAAGCTCCAAATAATGTTTAAGTAGAGAAAATAATGTCTAAGAGAAAGAAAATGTATGTAGAAATAGAGTATTAAAACGACAATAAAATCGCACGATGACTGCATTAACCAGTACACTAAAAATTATGAGGCTGTAAAATTTATTAATTGAAGAATAGCTGTCAATGGAAATAGCACAATTATGTAAAAGTACATATAAAGTACTAGATATTGCATCTCGACGAAGTGTATCCCCGGACTGGACATGGTTGAAGCGTGACATACAGAGTATTATGTTTTCATGCTTTCAGTGCATAAGTGTGAAAATATCTCCAAAAAGGCCAAAGATGGCCTCAGTGATGTACTTTGGCGGTCTGTGGATGACCTCCAATGAAGAGCTTCAAGGTCAAATTTCTGTATGCTTACTGAGGACATATATATGTATTATATACACCACCCACATTATGATCTAACTTTCTGTACATGACAACTGGGCCAAAATGTGAAAAAATGGCCAAAATGTGACCTTTAAGAGGCCACCAGTGACCTTGAAATTGAAGGTCATGGTCACAAAACAATAGCATTCGTGACATTGCCCATTTATACCCACATACCAAATTTGAAAGGTCTAACTAAAATATTTTTTAAGTTATCGCATCTGAAATGAAATCTCTGCGACGGCAGCGTGGCCATACTGAATCCTAAGTATCCCTGACTTTCATCCGGGGTACAATAATCAGTTGCAGCAATCCATATATAATTGTCATAAGAGAAAGATGTCTCAAATATAGCAGGAGAACTCACTTTGGCAGAGCCAAAGTTAAAGGTCACACCATGATGCACACCTACACCCCTAACCAATGTCCCTACCAAATGACAATATTCTACACTTTACAGAATCCAAGAAAAAGCCTGAACAAGATTTTAAAACTCATGGTCACTACAACAAGGTCAAAGGTCAAGATCACATCATGATGTTGTACAATCCTCAACCAATGTCCCTACCAAGTATCAAATTCCTAGTCTTTACGGTTTCAGAGATATTGCCCGGACAAAATTTTAAAGGTCAAGGTCACTATGGCAAGGTCACAGCCTGGTCAAATGGAAAATTTAATAGTAAATTAAATTTTTATAAGTTAATACCTTACCTAGTGGACAGATGCATTTGTCCGGCGCTCTGCCAGTCATGCCAAATGTTAGAAAAAAACGTCCTGAGCTGGGCTCTGGCCGGGACCGGTAGCAGTTTTCGAACTCAACGCTGTCCAGCGGGTCCGCGACCGCCAATATTGCAGCAGGACCGCCAAGTTTTAGTACTTACAGGTCCGACGGACTGTCGAAAATCCCCGATTATCGCCCATTGAAAAACGTTCTGCAAAAGAACTGTAAGGGTTAGATGGATGGCAAATACTTTAAAACGAAATATATTTTATTTGTTATTGCTGTATATATACGTTTTTTGCAAAAACGCTTTAAAATAAGATTTTATTGTTAGTTGTTGGTGTCGCGATAGGAAATCTCGCGGAAATCTCGCATACCTCGAGATTTAAAGTTAAAATCTCGTTTCATTTTCATTGCTTCCAGTATTGCTTTTGGCGCTTTTATTTCATCAAAATTCTACCAAATCACCTGATATATGCTTGGTTCATGAGCAACTGACATGGACAGATTCCTGACAAACCTAGGCTCCAATCCAAAAAAGCCAAAAATTTCAGAGACAGACCGGCTTCAAAAGCAAAGGGATATATGAAAAAAAAATACCAGAAAAAGGGAATTTCAGGCTTCCTGGGTGAGGTCATACCCCTGGATTCTGTATGACCAAGGCAATAATGCAATGTTTTGTACATGGGTGGTCATAATTGTGTCTGGTTCATAATAATGTTCGATTTTTGTTGTAGTTTATTTTTAAAATCTTATTACCAGAACTTTGAATATTTTTTTTTCAAATTATTCCCGTTGAGATTGAGTTTAATTCATGAAAATTTTAAAAATTGAACTAAACACCCAAACTGAGTACATTCACGTTCAATAAAAAATTGAAGGACATAATTATGAACCGGACACAATTGTGACCACCCGTGTACTACTTGTAGAGCCATTTTTGGGCATTTGAGCCAGTCAAAAGTTAAACAGTCAATTGTGGTACATTAATGACTTCGCCAAAAGTGAAAATGAGTGAATGAACTGTGAACTGTTTTATTTTAATTTTTATTTTAAATCTCCTAAGCAATAGACATACAAACTCACTTAAACAATAAATAAATAAACTTTGGACTTGTTAGTTTTGGCTCGGACCTTTACACTTTCAGAGTTGAAGGTCCTTCGGACCACCTCCATATTTTTCTTAAGCGTGAACACTGACCGGTAGTGTCCCGTTCACTCACCAGATGGCCGGTATACTGCGCATGCGTGTGCATCCGCTCTTCCTCTTTTAGATAATCCACTTGTTTGGTTAGAATAGCGGGGAAGGTAGGGTGGGAATCCCCTTGTTCACTAGGTAAGGTATTAACTTATAAAAATTTAATTTACTATTAAATTCCCCCCCCCCCCCCCGAAAGTTTTGAAGTAAACCGTCTGTGCACAAATTCGACCCGAATGTGCAGGGAGACGAAAGAGGGCATGAAATAGCATCACTAATGAATGAGGAAGAAGAACAGGAGTAAAGGAACACCATCCCTGAGAAGCTCCCGGATCCACTTTGGATCATGGCAATCCAGTAGCAAAGGACAGTGGGGTTTTTTTTTTTTTTTCTTTTAATATAGTATGTCCAATGAAGGAAACGACCTAAGGTATATGTACACTATATACAATATGCAATAGGACAAGCTGCTATTACTTATCATCGTGGATCTGTTGAGCAGCTACCACAGGACCCAGATGGTACAGTTCTGAATATGCCCAAGCTAGATCTTTCAGATAGAACTGTGTAAAAGTGTTGTGAGCTTTCCAATGGCAAGCCGATAGCATCTGATCCAAAGAAGCCCTGCCTTGAAAAGCTTTGGAGGCTGCAAAGGCCCTGACATCATGAGCCCGAACTTGATGAATAGTTTGGGCTTCCTCGTCCGAAAGCTGATAGCACAACACACAGTTTGTTTGATCCAGTAAGAGACAGTAGCCAGAACAATGTCCTTCTGAAAACTCTTCCGGAAAGACACAAACACCAGATCTTTGCCCGCTCGCAAATCCGTGGTCCTGTCTAAATAATAACGCAAGGCTCTCACCGGACACAGTGACTTATCTTCCTTGAGAGACTTGTCTAATGACAGGGCCAAAGCAGGAATGACCACCGGTGCCACAGCAGCAGGACCGTCCCGGGCTAGCTGATTCTTGGATAAGAAACTGGGGGATGGATATAGGGAGACCTGACTCCAGTTTCCCTGATGCCTGATGTTTCTGTACAACCATGCATGGATTTCGCTCCGCCTTTTGCCAGAACCCGACTTGATTGAGAAGGGAGACTGGAGGGAAGGCATACATGTCCAGATTTCCCCATGAAAGACTGAGAGCATCAACTGCCCAAGCTGCCGGATCCGGAACCGGTGATACAAACTTGCGAAGCCTGTGATTGAATCGAGTTGCAAAAAGATCTGAGGTCGGGCCCATTTTGAACACAATAGATGGAAAACCTGTGGAGACAGGGACCACTCGGTCTGTATCACTTGATTGTGTCTGGACAGCTCGTCCGCTATGACATTCAAGCAACCTGGGATGTGTCTCGCCCGCAGAACTATCTTCCTGGGATGACACCAGGACAGGAGTCTCCAAAGTAGGGCAGAGAGAACCTGATCTCATACCGCCCTCCTTGTTGATGTAAGAGACTACAGTTGTGTTGTCCGTTGCTATCAGAACAATCGGTTCCCTGCAACGATGCTCGAAACTCTTGAGGGCCAGAAGAACTGCCTTGAACTCCAAGAAATTGATGTGGAGACGACTTTCTGGTTCTAACCAAACGCCTCTTGTCGTGGATCCCCCTAAGTGTGTGCCCCAGCCTTCGTTTGAGGCGTCTGAAAATATCTATAGAGCATGTTGAAGGGGGTGCAAGGGCTGACCCTTGAGTACATTGTTCTCTTCTAACCAACAATCCAGGTGTGGATGGAGAGAGAGGGGAATACGGAATAATCTTTTCCAGACTCTCGGGTACATGCCAATGTTGCTTCAGGTGCCACTGAACGGGTCTCATGTGGAGGCAACAAGCCCATACCTGTTTCTCTGTTGCAGTAAGGAGTCCGATTAGAGACATGAACTGTCTGACTGAGCAACTTTTCCTGCCTTTGATGAACCGTAGTTTCTGCTGAAGAGTGATCCATCTGTCCTGAGTGGGTAAAACCCGACCTGACAGTAGATCGAACCGGTAACCTACGAAATTGAAAACCTGTTCAGGTGTAAGTTCCGATTTTTCCATGTTTACCACCCACCCTAGTTTGCGGCACAGGGCCAAGAGGGTCTGGGTATGTAGTCGGCAAGTTTCCTGGCACGGGGCTCTGACTAACCAGTTGTCTAGGTACTGGTGGATCCGGATACCCCGTACTTGAGCCATCAGTTTCACCTCCTTGACTACCTTGGTAAATTCCAGAGGAGCTGTGGCTAGACCGAAAGGAAGGGCCGTAAACTGATAAGCTTTCTTCCCTAGAAAAAACCTGAAGTACTTTCGGGATCTCTGACTGATGGGAATGTGAAAGTAAGCGTCGCTGAAATCCAGCGACGTTACCCATTCTCCTCTTTGGAGAGACAACCTTATTGTTTCCGGTGTTTCCATTTTGAAGGTGCCTGGTTTCAAGAATAAGTTTAGGTGGCTGAGGTCCAAGATAGGTCTCCACCTGTTGTTGGGTTTTGGCACCAGAAAAAGACGGTTGTAAAAGCCAGAGAGGACATTATCACCACTTTTTCCACCACCAACTTGTTTGTGAGTTCTATCAATGCTTGGAATAAGGCTTTGCTTTTCCCCGGGTGAGCATAACCACTCTTGATCACAGGGGACCGGGTCAGAGGTGGTCTGATTTTGAAGGGTAGCATCCCTCTCTCAAAATTGAGACCACCCTTGGATTCGCACCCAGAGTGAGCCATACCTGCCAAAACTTCTGTAACCTGCCCCCTACAGCCAAGCTTGGGACAACACTGGGGACATTTGGAACATGTGGGGCAAAAAGACATTGACTTGCACAAGAAACACCTTTGACATCTTTTATTTCTATCTTTTGAATACAGGGACTTATACCTTTCTTTTGTGGTTACCCGTGGGAACAAACAGAATGAGCATGATTGACAACAAGACAAGATACACTTTGAGGATTTAAACTTGATTAGTGTTGGTATTGAATAATAATATGTATATCGATATCAAACCATATTTTTGCCTTCTGTATCGATCGATATTGAAATATCAGGTCATGAGATGTTTTCAAAGAGATGCCTTCCAAACTCTGTCGCAAGTTTTAGTAGTTTCCCGAAATGTAAACAAATATGGCATTTCCGCTTTAGCGGTAAGTCAAAGTTGACAAAAATGATATGAAAACCAATATATTCCTCAATTTTTGTATTTTATTTGAATGGAAAGTGACTTGATTGCATCTATTAAATAGTATGTTCCGATATTGATATTGTACCCTACATTATCGATATCACCATACTTAGCGTGGATTGATAAATATTTCAATATCGATAAACAATACCAACACTAAACTTGATGTATCTGAACTTTGTGTAAATCTAACACTGAACTGTCTACTACTTTCGGTTTCACAGTTCTTGTTACTGTTCTCTCGTCCAACTTTGCAACTACTGTCTTTGAGAATGTTGGACAAATTAGGTAATTGTCATTTATATTGCTTGTAGCCTCTTGACTTAGAGAAACGGGGATTGGAGCCACGTCCTCTGCCACGACCCCGTCCTCTATTCTGGCTAAACTGTTTCCAAGACTGACGTTCCTGATCTCCGGTACCGGTATTTCTATTCTCTCTGCTTTCATAGGGACGGTACCTATGAGAAGATCTCCATCTGGTCTGTTGGGCAGCACCCGGACCGGGTCTGGGAACAGAACCGGAGGAGTGATGACTGGCAATATCTTGTTTGGCTGTGCGTATAACTGCATCAGGGAACAGCCCATGTCCGAACAACGGAGCATTTCTCAACTGGTTATAAGTATCTGGTTTAATCCCGTTCTTGACATGATCAAGGTAAGAGTCCCTTCGCAACAAGATTAAGCTGGACATCTGGACAAAAAGACTGTCCGCCAAGTGTTGAAGGGCAGTGCCCATCGCCACGGACACATTCTAGTGAAAAGCAGTAAGATCTTTCAACTCTGAAACGGCAGTTGACACTTCTTTGGGCGCTTTTCCCTTGTTGATCCTGGAACTAAGCAGGTTAATATGGGCTGTCATGCGCTCTTGTAACTCACTGGTGCAACGGTTGAACCCTGCAGTATGATTCACAATGTATGAATTTTCTCTGGCGCACCTTTCCCACCGACACAAATACTCCTGGGAAATGGGACGCGAAGGTGGCCCTGTGGAAGGATAAGTAGCAGCTTTCACAATGCGTGGGAACTGAGTGTTCACCTTGGCCTCCGAATTGTGCCAACTAAACAAAGTCTTTCCAGGTCTATGCGGGCCCTCCGGTCTGATCATATGCATCTGGTACCACCTATTTTGTGATTTCGGGACTTTCAGGAATTGGTCCTTCTTCAAACCTGCTGAATCTTGGGCCCTTGAAGGGTAACCCTCAGCCACAACCGTATTCAACTTTTCGAGTTTCTGACACAGCCAGTCGTCTGGTGGCATGGCTACAGAGATACGGGCAGGCCTTTTTGGTAGCTTTCCTTTCCAGGGATTGTTACTTTTATCTGGCTCATTGAGATCACTCTCAAATGTGGGAATGTGATTCCATCCCATAAACGACCGGATGGACCTAACTGTTTCTCTATAGTTCATATCTTCCGTTTGTTCAGGTCGTTCCAGAGCATCAGATGATATTTCACCTTCATCAGAACCCTGGTCATCAGAATAACTGGCTTCAGAAAGAGGAGGGTCAATGTCCAAGGTATCCGGCTCCAGTGGGGTACGGTAAGCACCAGTCACAGTGGAATCCCCAAATAGAGATGAAGAAGCTTGAGCTACTGGGAGAGCCTGACCGGATGAACCGGGTTGAACAGTTCCTTGACCGGTTGTGCCGGGAAGAAAATATTCTTTTTGCTCCGGATTGGAGGCAACAGTGGAAACTGGTGTAGGCTTAATCTTAGACTTCTGCACAACCTCCGGACCAGGGGTGGCTTGAGCTTGAACCGGTGGCTTAACCTGAACCAGTGCAGATTTCACATGAGAAGCACTAATATCCGGGGAGGGAGACACCTGTCTTATCTTTGAATGTTTATCCTGTGCCTTAGAGTCCTCTTATTTGGGGAGATTAAGCGCTATAAAAGTCCAATAAGAAATATCCTCCTCTTTACTTTCCCTACGGGATTTACGTGACTTTCTCTTCTCTTTTACATCCTTTTCAACAACACTACTGTCTTGTGGTTTATCTACCTCACCTTCTGCTGGGAACTCCACCGGACCGGTGAGCCGGGCAGAAGGGGGAATAAAGGGTGTGTCTGACACCACAGCATGGGAAGGCACATGCTGGACAGTAGATTTTGGCGTAGAAAACACATTTCCCCTGGAGAGTAACGCCTCAAACCAGGCGAATTGTTCAGCCCATTGATCCGATATTTGCTGAAGTTGATCAGAGGTAACAAATGAAGCAGTAGAACTGGAAGCCTCTGACTGCGCATGCGCAGAAGGTTGAGATGCCGGAGGAGAGGAATAGAAAATGGGCTCTTTATCCTAGACTGAACAATGACTGTGACTTTATCCGGGGATACCAAAACACCCGACTTTTTGTCCTTACGTATTTTATATGTGGGTGTGGCAAGCATTCCTTCTGGGTTTCCGTAAACCCGTCACAAATAACACAAGATCTTTTCTCAACACAGTCATCATCTCCAATGCCCTTGTCACGGCACCTAGCACATCGTTTGTGCAAATCAAAAGAGGCCATAATATGACCGCACAAGCCTTGCCTCTGTCCTTTTTTATCTGCAGGAGATGCCATGATGTATGAACACAAACTTGCAAATTTAATAAGTAAATTAAATTTTTATAAGTTAATACCCTATCCAATGGACAATAGCTTATCCGGTCGGCGCAGACCGGCCCGCCAAACGTCAGAAAAAGACGTCCTGTGTTTCCACCGGCTAGGCCGGCCCAGTACTGTGCACTTGCCAGGTGGCGTGTCGTACTTCCTTCCTGTCTAGACAGCATGACGTCATAGCATCTTTTTCGTTGTCTAAACTAATTAGACCCCTAGTAAGTTGAAAGCGGGGTCGGTGGGAGGGTCTTGTGTGTCCATTGGATAGGGTATTAACTTATAAAAATTTAATTTACTTATTAAATTTGCAATTTTATTGCGTTAATACATCCTATCCAATGGACAATAGCTGAATAACTACCGCTTGGTTGGCGGGTAAGTTACTAGGGACTAAATATTGTGAACTCATGCTCCGAAGTAATAAATTTCTCTTTCAAGCCTGGTCAGACCCTGGGGTCAATAACCATAAGGCTATGGTCGAATATCATCATCCGGTTATCCGGGGATGAACCGTCAGCAACGACCTTGTCCCCCCCCCCCCCCCCCTTTTTTCTACACAGACCTGCTCTGAGGTAAGGGAAGAGAGGGGTGAGTTCTGTCCCAAGGAAATAAACCTCCCGAAGGAAGCACGTCCCATCTTCTTTATGATTTATTTATTATAAATTTTTTTTGTTTTTTTTTTTTTTTGTTGCTTCTTAACTATATGTACAATATATACAAATAGGTACAACTATTTACATATGTACAGATCTCCTCTAGGTACTGGTCTGTGTGTGAATCTGCTGAGCAGCCACCGCAGGACCAAGATGGTAAAGCTCTGAATCAGCACAAGCCACATCCTTCAGATAGAACTGAGTGAAGGTATTATGAGATTTCCAGTGGCAGGCTGATAATATCTGATCTAAGGAAACTCCCGACTGAAATGCCTTAGAGGTAGCAAAGGCCCTGACATCGTGAGCCTTAACCTGATGTAAGGTGTGGGCTTGATGGTCAGAGAGCTCATAACACAGGATCACAGTCTGCTTGATCCATGAGGAGATAGTGGAAGGAGAGATGTCTTTGACAAAACCTTTTTTGAAGGATACAAAAACCAAGCTCTAACCGGACAAAGGGATCTGTCAGCCTTAAGGGACCTATCCAGGGTAGGAGCCAGGGCTGGTATGACCACTGGGGCTACACACTCCGGGCCCTCTTTAGCCAGCTGATTCTTGGAAAGAAAGCTGGGAGATGGAAACAGAGATACCTTAGACCAATCGGCTTGATGCCTGATGTTTTTATGCTGCCACGCATGGATCTCACTTCGTCTTTTACCCGAACCTAGGGCCAAAACGAAAACAGTCTTGAAGGTCAAATGCTTCAGAGAGGTCTCCCTAAGAGGTTCAAACGGAGCCTTTGTTAATTGGTGTAGTACCAGGGAAAGGTTCCAGGAGGGTATACCCCTCCGTCCCTTGGGTCTGTCCCTGTGGAAGCTATCCAGGAGACGAGTGAGATTATCCTCTTTGCTAATATTGACTATAGAAGTTCCCAGTTTATCAGCAATGGCAGACCTGTATCCATCAATGGTGCTGGGTTGCAGCTTTTTGACCTCAAAGAGGTAGAGAAGGAAGTCAGCCACCGAATTTACAGGTGGTGACCTGAAGTCCACCTGATTAGTGACGCACCACTTTGTAAAAATGGACCACTTTGCTTCGTAGACTGATCTGGTTGATCTTCTTTGATGAGCCTCAATTCTTGCTGCCACTGCCTTAGAAAAACCCTGTTTCTTGATTGACACGGCTCTAGGAGCCATGCATGGAGATTCAGGTTTGTCAGATTTTGGTGATGTATCTGATTGAAGGGCTGTGTCAACAGGTTGGGCAGATTGGGTAGGCTGAGAGGGACCTGACTGGACATGTTCACTAGGTCCCAAAACCAAGGCATGTTGGGCCACCCTGGGGCAATCAGGATGAGTTTCCTGCATGGGGAGTCGGTTAGCTTTTCTACCACCTTGCCCAATATGGAGGTCGGTGGGAAGGCGTAAGCATCTAGATTCTCCCATGGCAGAGTGAGTGCGTCCACTGCTACAGCCAGGGGGTCCGGTACTGGGGACACAAACTGAGGTAACTTGTGGTTGAATCTCGTGGCAAACAGGTCTATCTGAGGGCGGTGCCACTTGCTGCATAACCTCTGAAAAACCTCCGGAAGGAGGGACCACTCTGTCTGGATGGTCTGGCCCAGCCTGGATAGTTTGTCTGCTATCACATTTAGACGGCCTGGGATATGACGGGCTTGTAGAGTCACTTGTCGCTGGGAACACCAGGTCAAGATCCTCCAAAGAAGGGCACACAGGGGGCCCGACCTCATGCCTCCTTCCTTGTTTATGTAAGCTACTACGGTGGTGTTGTCTGTCGCCACTAGAACTATCTTGCCTATACAGAGATTTTGAAACTCTTTTAAAGCTAGGAAAACCGCTTTTAATTCCAGATAGTTTATGTGTAGCTTGCTTTCTGGCACTGACCAAGGACCTCTTGCAGTGTGCTCGTTTAAGTGAGCGCCCCAACCTTCTTTTGATGCGTCTGTAAAGATTTGCAGAGCATGGTGTAAGGGGTGTAGTGGTTGGCCTTGGAGCACATTTCCTTCCTCCAGCCACCATTGCAGGTGGGGGTGCAGAGACCTGGGTAGAGGGATAACCTTTTCTAAGGATTCTGGTATCCTCCAATTGTTTTTGAGATGCCACTGTATAGGTCTCATGTGAAGCCGGCCAAGATGAACTTGTTTCTCGGTGGCCGTTAGCAGACCTATCAGGGACATGAACTGCCGGACCGAACAGGTCGGACGTGCCAAGAGTGTTTTTATCTTGTCTTGAAGGTTTTGCCACCAGTCCGGTGTCGGTCGGACCCGGCCGGACCTCAGGTCGAACTGGTAACCTACGAAATCGAAGACCTGCTTGGGCTCCAGTTCCGACTTCTCTACGTTCACCAGCCAACCTAGATCCTGGCAGATTTTGACTAGGGTTTTGGTGTGTTGGAGACAAGTGTGGTAGGATGTGTCCCTCACCAACCAGTCGTCTAGGTACTGGTGGATTCTTATACCCCTGTGCATGGCCATCAGTTTCACCTCCTTGGCTACTACAGTGAACTCCATGGGTGCTGTGGACAGACCGAAAGGTAGAGCCTTGAATTGATATGTCTGACCCTGGACATCAAATCTTAGATATTTCCTGGACTGTTCCTGTATTGGTATATGGAAGTAGGCGTCTTTGAAATCGACTGAGGTTACCCACTCCCCTTGTCGGAGGGATGTTCTGATGGTTTCTGGTGTCTCCATTTTGAATTTTTCTACTTTGAGAAAAGTATTTAGTTTGCTCAGGTCTAGTATTGGCCTCCATTTTTTGTTGGGTTTCGGAACTAAGAAAAGTTGGTTGAGAAACCCTAGAGAAGACTGATTTCGAACTAATTCTACAGCATTTTTGTCTATAAGCTGTTGCAATGCCTCCAACAGGTAGCTGTTCCTGTGGGGATTGACATACTGGCTTACGACAGTGGGAAATCTGGACAGATTTGGCCTGGTCCAAAAGGGGAGGGTGTAGCCCTGTTTCAAGATTTGTGCTACTCTTGGACCGGCACCCAGATCCAGCCAAGTTTGCCAAAAAATTTGAAGTCTGGACCCTACAGGTCGATTTAGTACAGCATGTGGGGCATTTATTGCAGGATTCACACAAGACAATGGAATGACAGAAGAAACACTTTTGACATATTTTAATTGACACTCTTTTAAATTTACATCTATCAATCCGGGACTTAGGCCTTTCCTTTGTGGCTGCCCGGTTGCAGAAAGAACATGAGAAACAACAGGAAAGTTTACATGTCTTTGAGTTAATGTCTGTCTTGGTGTGCTCCCGGCCAACAGTCGTAACTGGTACCTGTCTAAACATTGATTGTCATTTGTATGACTGTTGACCCTTGGCTGGTCGTGATGAAAAATTTCTTCCCCTGCCACGTCGTTGCTGTCTCTTTCCTATGTTTTTCCAAGCTGGCTTGTCGGATTTGAACTCTGAACGACTCTCCACTTTTTTCTCCGGTCTTTCATACGGATGGAACCGGCCTTTCCCTTTGCTAGTGGATTGAGACTGGTTTTTACTGTCATAGTAGGCAATTTCTTCTTCGGCTCTTTTGATGACAGAGTCGGGGAAGAGAGTGGAGAACTGTAGGGGAGATGAACGCAGAGCTGCCAGGGTATCATGCTTAATGCCATTCTTCAAATGGGAAAGGTAGGCATCGCGTCTAATGAGAGTAAGATTACCCATGGTAACAAAGACGAAGTCCGTCAAATGTTCCATTGCTTTTGCTGCTGACTGCGTGATGCTAGAGTTAAATTCAAGAAAAAGATCTACTTCCTGCTTGTGCAAAGACTTGAAGGTTGATAAGCTTTGTTTATCTGCCATATATAAAAATAGAAATATAAACAAAGCTTATCAACCTTCAAGTCTTTGCACAAGCAGGAAGTAGATCTTTTTCTTTAGTTTTTACTATGAGTGCTCCTTCAACAACTGCTAGCCAGACTGAATTCTGTAATGCCATGTCTAATGTCAGAATGACCTCAGAACCTGCAAGTGGTTATGATACACCTATGCCAGACACCAGGATATCTGAAGAGACATTGAAAACCCTCAATGCTGTTAAAGAACAACTTGAGCAACCCATGTCCAGTAGGAATAAACCTCCAAAACGAAAGAGAGTTCATTCCCCAAACCAAATATGGACTATTAAAATCAATGTTTTATTTATGTATATATATCCTACATAAAAAACTAGATACCTATACGTGGTCTATTCAATAAATACACCCATTTTTTTCTCTGCATGTTTCAATGAACCGTAAAAAATACAACCAGGTACCACCAAACATCCTGGTTAAGATAACCTGGAACCCACCAGGCTCCCCCAACTATAACAAAACTTACCTTAAGGCCAACCCACCCGTAATTCAAAATAAGGTTCATTCCAAACATGTCTAGCATTGAGGAACCATACTTTTTAGACACCCTCAGATCTGAGGCCAAAACCGCACAACCTGGTATCTTACCTAAGAATACCAAGTTTGAAAGTTATATTGGACATACAGTAATAAATATATCTAATGTCACCTTGGACAAGGACCAAATAACCGCCCTAGAGAAGGGACTTACCTTCTGTCCAACACCTGGCCTACCTGACAAATCTCAGATATGGTTAGGCTCTAAAGAATTCCACAGAAGATTAGAACTGATGGAATTCTTCAGTAGAGATCAAAATGACGTACCACAACACTCTATGAGCTTTAGTTTCAATGGAGACCACTATCTCCAAATAGGTGGCACTGCAATGGGCACAGCAACAGCACCAAACTATGCAAACCTGTTTATGGACAGATTTGAAACTAAGGCACTGGCAAATTGGCCACTCAAACCTGTAATATCATAAATTAACAAATGCCACTCTCATTTACCCCCCCACTACTGAATCAAGGACAAAACCATACTTACCTGTATGCACCAGACTCGGTAAATGCACATACTGCCCCTTAATCAAAAAGAAAGGAACAGTACAATGTAACTTCACACACAAGTTATTCAACCCTCAAAACTTACCCAAACATTTCTCATGTGAAATAACCAATGTCATATACCTGATTACCTGCTCCAAATGCAACAAACATTATGTGGGAGAAACCTCACGCGCATTTAGACAAAGAATGTATGAACACAGACATTCTGTACAAAAGGCAGATAAAATAGACACCCCTTTCTCACGTCACTTCACAAGTGATGGACATAATCACAAAAACATGCAATACTCTGTGCTAGAGTGGTGTACACCAAAGTTTGAAGCATCCAATACTTCCAAGCGTAGGCGTATTGAGTTGTCCTGGATATTCAAACTGCACTCTCTGGCTCCCATGGGCATAAACCAATTTGTGTGATTCTTCTTGGTTATTATCCTGACTATAATGCACTCAGTAGTCACCCTTCTTTCTTCTTAGAGTTAAATTCAATCAGATGCTGAAGTTCATCTAATGCCTCTGAAGATTTGGAGGAGCTCTTCCCCTTACTTTCTAGTCGAACCGACTTCAATTGGGAGGCCATGTCCTGCTGTACCCGGAACATGCAATGATTAAAACTAGCAGTCTGGTTGCATATAACCGTAGCTTCCCTGGCCGTCTGCTCCCATCGTCTCAGTGTATCCTGGGAGATCCTTCTTGAAGCAGGAGGGGTTGAAGCCATACCAGTCCTCCGGGCAATTCTAGAGTAACTGCTGTTTAACTTGGAAGCAGTAGTGTTCCAGCCGGAAACAGTTTGTGAATCAGATTTCTGTCCAGGACAAATCCCGTACCATTTCGACTGGGACTTTGCCGGTCTTAAGAATTGGTCCATAGAAAGTCTGCTGGCTTCTGAAGTCCTAGAGGGGAAACCTTCCACCAGGTTTACATTTAATTTAGTAAGCTTCTTGCATAGCCATTCTTCCGTCGGCATCTGCACAGAGACTTTGCTGGGTGCTGGTGTTTTGGGGCCGGCGAAAGGATTGTCATCAGAAGGATTGGAACTATCCACATCCGGGACATGAGACCAACCCATGTAGGAACGTATGCCACGCATGGTTTCACGATAAGTTTGTTCCTCTGATACAGTCTGTTCTAACTCCATGTCCGGGTTGTCGGATAAATCTCCTTCTTCCACAAAAAGTTCTACTGGTGGTTGGTCGGAAATTTCGCTGTCTGAAGCAGAGTCTGCACTGGAGAAACTATCCTGTTTAGACGACCTGGGTAGGGTCGGTGAAATGGAGCCGGACCGGGAAGAAGCTTGAGGTCGGTTGAGAACATGTCGGTCGGTGCTGGGTCGATCAATTGAAGGCTTGCCGGTCGATTGCTGTCCTGTAGCAATATTGTCCGGCCCGATGTACCTTGAAGCTGTATGAAGGGGCTTACCGGCCGACAGGTGCTTAGAAGCTGCCTTTATGTCTGGGCCAGTGTGCCTGGAAGAACCATTTCCTTGAGTTGAAGGATCTGTGACAAGCTTACCGGTCGACTGGAGCTTTTCAGCTTCCTTATTGTCTGGACCAGTGCGCTTAGGAG
The DNA here is from genome assembly GCA_964017235.1 of Sabellastarte sp. h YS-2021. Classification (NCBI taxonomy): domain Eukaryota; kingdom Metazoa; phylum Annelida; class Polychaeta; order Sabellida; family Sabellidae; genus Sabellastarte; species Sabellastarte sp. h YS-2021. The sequence continues at coordinate 24,785,302 of OZ024934.1, forward strand.
AATCTTGAGTCACAAGCTTACCAGCCGACAAATGTTTTTTAACAGGAACGTCTGGGCTGGTGCGCTCAACATGAAGTGCTGAACCAGATGGCTGGAAAAAGGGTTCCGTATCCTTGCCCACATTGGGAGGAGGAGAGTGTGATGGCGTAACTCTAATCTCAGAAGAGAATGAAGGTGGGAAAGATTTAGAAAGAAGAAGGGCCTCTAAACGATTAAATCTTCCTGACCACTTGACATCAAGTTCAGCGATCTTACCGTCCGCAGAGGAGGCAGTAGATTTCTTAGGCTTTTCTTTCTTCAACTTCTTTTCGGGATGGGGGAGGCGGGGATTTAGAAGGTGTAGATTCATCCACTGGACCAATCACAGACACCAAAGACGGGTCCACTAGGGACTCAGTGTCTTTGATGGCAGTGTCAGATTCCATCTTTTTAGCTTCCCGTTTCTCCTTTTTGATTTTATAAGAGGGGGTGGCCAGCTGGGCTTTCTGCTCCGTAGTTAAAGCATTGCAGTGAACACAATCAGAAGAGTCCTTCTTTTCTACACACGTGTCTTTGCCTTTGCTTTTCTCCCTACAGCGGGCACAAAACTGATGGCCATCGAAACTGGCCATAGCGTGGCCACACACACCCCTCTTTTGTCCTGGTGATGATAGTTTATGTTCTGACATGCTAGAACTACAATAAAGATCCAATATCCACAAAATAAAGAAGACTTGATGAAAAAACTGGCGAGAAGAAAATATCCTTGTGCACAGTCACGCGCCAAACGAAAAAGATGCTATGACGTCACGCTGTCTAGACAGGAAGGAAGTACGACACGCCACCTGGCGAGTGCACAGTACTGGGCCGGCCTAGTCGGTGGAAACACAGGACGTCTTTTTCTGACGTTTGGCGGGCCGGTCTGCGCCGACCGGATAAGCTATTGTCCATTGGATAGGATGCATTAACGCAATAAAAACTGACTACAAAATTGTAGAAATTTCACTTGTAAAGAACATAAAAATATAGCATCAGAGATGCCCGTACCCCACATCCTGGGGAAATATTTTTCAACACCATAAGATATAGAAGTAGTGTAACAGTACAAAGTTCAAGATACTTTCAGAGCAGTGCAAGTTATATTAAGGTCCAAATAATGCTTAAGTAGAGAAAATAATATCTAAGGAAAAGAAATGTATATAAAGATGAAGTATTAAAACAAGATAAAATTTGGCTAACAACTGTAAACAGCAGGGAGGCAGGGTGGGACTCTCCTAAGTCCCACATGGTAAGCTTGTAGCTTATAAAAGCTACATTTAAGTAATTAAAATTTTCAATTTTATTACGCTACAATAGCTTACCATGTGGGACTTAATGCTGAATTCAACCGCCCGGTGGCGGGATTACAGCTGAGACTGGAAGATATGTGATTTTTTTCTAAGATTTGAATTAATATGTATAGAATAGTGCCAGAAATACCAGTCTGAGTCCCATTTACAGTGCCCCGATCCCAAGGATCGGGCCTGTAACGAGCCAAAAACCTAAGTGAAATGAGAGACAGTGCTAAAACTGTCTAGATGTTTGATTGCAGGACGGAAGTGCAGCAGTGCTCACTTCGAGGTCTAAGGGTCCCTGAGGGACCTTCACGTGTGACTGACCAACCCAGTGGTTGGGGATCTCATAAATTTTTTACCTTGAATATGAGATTAATGACAACTGAATAAGTCCTTAATAGAAATTACTTGATACTAAAAAATAAAATGACCTTACCCATAACATCTTGAAGGTAAAGGAATACCTAGATCCTGGGAGAGACTCCTGAAGACTTGGTTGTAGCAGATGTGCCCCCCCCCCCCCCCCCCCCCCCTTTTTTCTTTCCGAGGACAACTGGTCTGAGGGGAAGGATCTAGGACTTGTTGTGCCACCACTAAGGGTCCCAGATACTTATTGTTGTCGGTGTCCGACCAAGTAAGGTCTTTTAGGTAAAAATTTGTAAATGTGTTGTCAGCTTTCCAGTGACATGCTTGCATGATTTGGTCCACCGATACCCCACCGTAAAAGGCCTTAGAGGCCGCGAAGGCCCGGATGTCATGCGCTTTGACTTGGACCAAGTCCAAGGCTTGTTGATCTGCTTGTTTGTAACAAAGTAGAATGGTTTGTTTCAACCATGAAGAGAGTGTAGCGGGTCTGATGTCTGAGGTATGTCCTTTCTTAAAGGAGATGAAAAGGAGAGAACGAGACCCTCTCAGGTCTTTTGTTCGGTCCAAATAAAACCTCAGGGCCCGCACGGGACACAGGGTCCTGTCTTCTTTAAACTGTCTATCTACAATGGTAGTCAAAGCAGGAATAGTCACCGGAGACACACTTCTCTTGCTAGTTGGTTTTTGGCTATGAAATCGGAAGAAGGGAACAAGGCAACCTTTTCCCATTGGCCTAGATTAGATACTTTGTTTGCGACCCAGGCATGGATTTTGCTGCGGCGCTTGCCGGAGGCCAAAGCTTGTAAGAAAGCAGTTTTGAGAGTAAGATGTTTGAGGTCTGAGTCTTTCATGGGCTCAAATGGTGCTTTTGTGAGCTCGTTGAGGACAACAGAAAGGTTCCACTTAGGTAAATTTCTGGAACTTTTTGGACGATCCCTGTGAAAACTGGAGAGTAACCTGTGAAGGTCTGCGTTATGTGCAATATGGTGGGCCGTTGGGCCCAAAGTGTCAACGATTGCAGTCCTGTAACCATCAATGGTCGAGGGGCGCCTGTTTAGGTCTTGGTACAGGTACATGAAAAAATCTGAGATTTGTTTCACAGATGGGGTGGAGAAATCCACCGAATTTTCTCTGTACCATTTTTCAAATAGGGCCCACTTTGACTTGTAGATGGTCCTTGTTGATGACCGCTGAGGAGCAGCAATTCTCTCTGCCACCTCCACAGAGAAGCCTTGTTCTTGGAGTTGTTCGCTCCTAGACACCAGGCGTGGAGGTTCAGCTGCTGGGGGTTGTTGTGGAACACATACTTGTGGGACTGTTTGAGTAGGGTCGCTGACACTGGGAGTTGTAGTGGGATCTCTGTCGAGAGCTGCACTAGGTCCCAAAACCAGGGCATCCCTGGCCAGCCTGGGGCTATCACGATGATCAGGCACTGGCATTGCTTGATCTTTTGGATCACCTTGTGAAGGAGAGCCGTATGAGGGTAAGCATAGGCCGTGAGGTTGGTCCAGTCTATGTTTAGAGCATCTATGTCCCAGGCCCTTGGGTCTGGGATAGGAGACACGTACAGTGGGAGCTTGTGGTTCAAGTGAGTGGCAAATAACTCCACATGAGGAGTGAACCACTTCTGGCAGATCTGTTTGAACACCTGTGGGTGCAGAGACCATTCTGTTGACTGCACTTGGTTGGACCTGGACAGTAGGTCGGCCATCACATTCAGGCACCCTGGAATGTGCCTGGCTTTCAAAGTTATGTGGTAGTGATGGCACCAGGTCATGATCTTCCACAGGAGAGCGCACATCTCTGCTGAGTGTGTTCCTCCTTGTTTGTTGATGTAGGCTTAGCCTACCACTGTTGAGTTGTCCGTCGCAACTAACACTGTTTGATTCTGGCAGTGGTCCTTGAAGGGAGACCGCGTTCAATTCTAGGACATCTATGTGTAGCCTTTTTTCCCGATCTGACCACAGACCCTTTGTAGAATTTTGTAAAGAGTTGGATACTGTGGTCTCTGGGATGAAGGTCTGCACCTTTCATCACGTTTGAGGGATTTTGCCACCAATCTAGGTGGGCCGCAATTGCTTCTGTCCAAGGAAGGAGGTTGTCCAGCGACTGAGGATATCTCCAGTGCTCCTTGAGATGAAACTGAAAGGGCCTCATGTGAAGGCGTCCCTCCGGGACCATTTTCTCCGTTGAGGCTAGCAACCCAATTAGGGACATCAAACATCTTGCAGTCACCTTTGGTGAGGCTTGGGTACTAGAAACAGGCGACTGTAAAACCCGAGAGATTTTACGTTTTCCACCCTTTCGATAGCGTTCCTTGACAGGAGAGACTGGATACAAGCGGCCAAGGCTTGGTCTTTTTGATGGGCCTTGTACTCTGACAGAATCAGAGGAAATCTGATTACATTTTGACTTGAGTCATAGGATCAAATCCTGAAGTTTGAGCCATCTCTCTTGAGTGGGTTTTACAAGGGCTGAATCTAGGTGGTATTCGTAGCCCACGAACGAGAACACCTGAGTAGGTTTCAGTTCTGATTTTTCCTGATTTATTATCCACCCCAAGGACTGAGTTAGGTCTACCACTGCCTGTGTGTTCACTTGGGCTTCCTCCTGAGACTGGGACCTGATCAGCCAGTCGTCCAGGTATTGGTGAATTCTGAGTCCTCTTGAGAGGGCCATTAGTTTCACTTCCTTTATGATCATTGTAAAGACCTGGGGGGCTGTGGCCAGCCCGAATGGGAGGGATGTGAACTGGAACACCTGAGACTTGTAGCAAAACCTTAGGTATTTCCTTGAGTTTGGGTGGATGGGGATGTGTAGGTAAGCGTCTGACAGGTCTATCGACGATACCCACTCCCCCTGGAATCAGGGAAGTCCTGATGGACTCTGGAGTTTCCATTTTGAACTTTTCTACGCATAGAAAAGTGTTGAGCCTGCTTAGGTCTATGACTGGCCTCCACCTTTGGTGAGGCTTGGGTACTAGAAACAGGCGACTGTAAAACCCGAGAGATTTTACGTTTTCCACCCTTTCGATAGCGTTCTTTGACAGGAGAGACTGGATACAAGCGGCCAAGGCTTGGTCTTTTTGATGGGCCTTGTACTCTGACAGAATCAGAGGAAATCTGATCAAGTTTGGCTTTGAACGGAATGGCAGAACGTAGCCATTGGTGATAATGTTTAACACGTTTTGAGAACATTTGTTTGTTAGCCAGTCTCTCCTGAAAGAACGGAGGCGACCTCCTACTGGTGGACTGAGTGAGGCTTTGGAGGAGTCATTGGGAAGGGGGGTTTCCACGCCCCCTTCCCCTATTGTGGGGTCGAAAACGACCCCTGGAGCCTCTGAAGTTGGGTTTTCCTCTTCCCGAGGGAAAGGATTGATTACTGCTTTGAGAGGTATTGCCCCCATAGGGGCGTTTCCTGTAGGAGCCTCTTTTCTTGTGGGGACCACGAAAGGGCTTATTCTGGTAGGGTGCGAAACCCTGAGAATCTTTTGAGGTGCCTTTTTTGAGAAGGAAGTCCTCACCTTCCTTCACGAGTTGAGACTCGAACAAGGAAGAGCCCCAAAAGGACGAGTTCCTAAGTTCTTGACGTCTCGTTTCTCCTAATTGTGGATGTAATAGAGTCATCTCGGCTTCGCGCCTAAGCAAGCCGGTATTAGCCATAGAGTATAGCTCCCTCTGGAGAATATGGGCTAGAGACTTGCTGAGACATGTGAGGGCCCTGTGTTGAACAAAAACTGTCTTGTTCCAAAAATCCATGTACTCAGCTACTTCCTCATATCCGCGCTTTGCTGCTTTCTCAGGATTGGCACCTTTCTGAATCTGAGATTTTATCTTCTTGACGGTTGATTTAATGCTATGTTGGCATTTTTCCAAAGAAGCATTGCAAGAAGAGGAGGTTTTGGCAAATGCAGCGGTGAAATTGAGGGTTGAGATATTTTGTCTAGCCTGGTGTTCCAGCTCCTTGAGGACTGGCAGGGGAACTTTGGCTACTGGGGCCCCAGGAGGTCTAGGAGTAATACAGATCTTAGCAAAGTCTGTATTCAACTCCTGAATTTTATCCTGAAATGTGGGCTGTCCCAACTTGTACCACTTAGAAGTGGAAGGAGGAGGCTTGACATATTTTCCCTCAGATAAATTGGCAGCCTTAAAGTCATGTTGAAATTTGTCAAAGGCGTCCTTGATAACTGAGCTAAGGGGTAGAATAGAGGAAGGACCTCTAGGTCTGAGCTCTTGACGGCCTTTTTCATCATCTAGACCCAATACTGAGGTAGAAGACCTAGGCATAGATTCCCTGGGGTCAGGGAGGGAGAGAATACGCCTGAAGGTGTCTACTTCTTCAGAGTATTGTGAGGGAATGTCAGACAGAGCTACTTCCCTATAATAAGGTGGGTCTGGATCATGTTGTGGGAGGTCTTGATCAGAAGCTGCTCTTGAGGGCTGAGTCCTAGAGGGCTTAGAAGACCTGTGTCTGGCTACAGGGGACTGATCTTCCTCTGAAGAAAAGGACACAAATCTAGACCTTGATTTATGCTTGCTCTTGTCAGAGTGTTTCTTAGGTCTAGCAGAAGGGATCCGAGGTTGATTGGAATCCTCATGTGGTTGGTCCGAGGCAGAGCTCGGATCAACTGGCTGCCTATGGCTTTGCTTTTTATGAGAGTACGAGACCTCTTCGGGATGACCCTCAGAGGGGGCAACGTACTGATCCGAGGTATCTTGGTTGAGTACTAGGCGAGGAGGGAGTGCTGGACCGTAGACCACATCCATAGCCTCGCTCTGAAAGTTAGTACTAGATCTCGGAGGGGGCAAATCCAGAGGGGCAGCATTGTTACTGGACGAGCCAGGTTTGGAAGCAGGAAGTGAGGATTCTACCTCGACTTTCTTTTATGTAGCCAACTCCTCTCGGAGTGACTGAAACGCTTCCAACATGGATGCCTGGAAGGTACCCATTTGCTGCTGCAAGTGTATATTTAAGGAATCACCCAGGGATTTCTCAAGGTTTTTCTGGATTTTATTTTGCAAAGCCATACCTGGGGTGGGAGGAACAGACTTGGCTGGGGTCTTTAAAGACAATGAACTGAAGGCGAGAGGTTGAGGATGGGGGGAGGTAAAAAGGTTATCAGCAGCACTCTCGAGGTCTGCATTAGAACCAGTGAAAGAGTCCCCGTCGCCTTCACCCAAAAGATCTAGTTCATCATCTTTAGAGCTAGTTTCCGCTTTTTGCTTTTTTAGGTAACGTTTCCTATTTTGAATTTTCTTTAATTGTTCATCCGAAAAAGACGTACACGCTTGACAGGGAGTTTCAAAGGTGACACAGGGGTCATCTCCCTTGCCAGCCTCCCTACAGGTAGGGCAGTAGTTGTGTAAGTCAAAACTGAAGCAAAAGTGGCGGCATTTGAGGGCTCTCGGTTTGTCTTTATTTGCTTGATGAAGAGACATTTTATACGCAATAAAAAGACGTTATGAAAATGGGTGAACCCAGGAAAGCTCAAAACACGCGAAAGCAAGAAAGATACTTATCCTGTGAAAATTAAAATTTTACAGAATGATCTATGATATATATTATAAGAAATATGCAAATATTAGCCTCCAACAATAAGTAAAGTCTGAGAAATAAATGAAAATGTCTGTATATTTACAAACTACTACCAGTCAATCGTGGCCAACGAGAAAGTAGGGCGATTGGTCAGAAGTTATCACGTGACGACAACTACCAGTATATCCGGTGGCTAACAAGAACGATCTTTTTTTCTAAGACGTTGGCCCCGGGTGTGGCAACCCGAGAACAGCATTAAGTCCCACATGGTAAGCTATTGTAGCGTAATAAAATATGGTTTATTTGTGATTTAAACATAACCTTTTGGATATTAATTCATGAAATATTGACAAAATATAATACAAGTACAGATTATAACCATTTTTGTGCAATAATTTTATACTTTCGTTATGATATATTTGGCTTTTGGGGAACATGGATGTCTGTAACCAGATTTCATTTATATTAACAAAAATCGAATAGAGACTCACTATCCAGTTTGCTATGTTTATCACTACTATCAAGTATCAACTTCATATACCTTAAGGTTAGTGGGTAAATCATTTGGATGTGTGGATATAGATATTGATAGTGCTGTCGCGACACTCGCTACTTCTGATACTATCGTTTGCTAGGTCCATTATGAGCAATAATCGGATGTGTTTTTTCAAATCCGATTGCAAAGATATTAGCATATTTATATAATAAAGATAGAATATCTTTTAAAAGTGAAGGATTTTTCAGCATTTTAAAATATATTTTCGGACCTTTGACATCACAGTCCGTACAAATCTAGTCACATGACCTATCAGGAAAGCATTAAACCATTGCTCGAATATAATTTTCGGAATTGCATCTTTATTTTTTCACACTTGGTAAGTCAATTTAATTGACGTAAAGCTTTCAAATAATCTTTAAAAACACTGTAGTTCAATTTATTTGAGGCGTACATGATATTATAATGCCATTATGCAGCACTTTATAAAGTCGGAATTAGATAATTGTTTTAAAATACTGACAGTTTTCAAAGTGTTCCTACGTTTGACAATGCATAAACAACCGAAATAAAAGGACAAATATGACCCTAAAATGATGTATTCAGGTGAGAAACAATATATTATTTTACATATTAATTAAATAGTTTCGTTTTGAGGTGAGTTTATGAAGTTGACATATGTCGCTACTCGGTCGGCCAACGTGGGCGATATTCGATGTTAATTTGCACCAGCGAGTGACAGCACTAGATATTGAACGTAAAAATATTTCAATATCAGGTGATATCAGGGGGGTTGATATTGTCTACCAAATAGTACAAATTTGGGAACCCGAAAACATTTTATTTTAGTATATCCCAAACCGCTAACAGGAAACAAAATTTATCAAACCAAAACATTGCAGTTTTCATAAAAAATTTAAAAAAAAACACATTGAAAACTTCAAAAATGTGAGATAAAAGTGTACAATTTCTTCGGATTTAGGCTTTAGTTCAAATATGTGCAGGGTAAGTTTACAGTTATACTTAAAATGATGATATTGAAATACGTGTTTAGATCTCGATATCGGGATCACAGTCCCAAAGCAATAAATATCGGCAATATCGATAAACGATTACCCACTACTTAATACAGTTTTTGCGACATAGCCCAGACAAGATTTAAAGAGAAGTACACCAATTAAGAACTCACAGTTTCCAAACACACAGTGTGCCACGCAGCACATGGATACACTCCTGATATGAGTGTGACGTGCAGACATCATAAGCTCCACCACAAACTTCAATGCACCCAGTTCTCGCATCACATCCTGAGACTCATCTGAAAGAGATTATGAAAATATTAATGAAATATTATGAAAATGCAGCAAAATACTCTATAGCAATTGTTAAAAAACCTTAAATAGAAATATTGGTGGGAAAAAGTAGGTAAAATTGCAAATTTAATAAGTAAATTAAATTTTTATAAGTTAATACCCTATCCAAAGGACAATAGCTTATCCGGTCGGCGCGGACCAGCCCGCCAAACGTCAGAAAAAGACGTCCTGTGTCTCCAGAGGTAGGGGAGGAGAAGGCCTTAGATGCAGCGAAGGCCCTGACATCATGAGCTTTAACTTGATGCAGGGTGTGGGCTTGATGATCAGAGAGCTCATAGCATAGGATCACAGTCTGCTTGATCCATGAGGAGATAGTGGCAGGGGAGATGTCTTTGTCGAAACCTTTCTTGAAGGAGACAAAGACTAACTCCTTGTGCTGCCTGAGGTCTGCAGTCCTGTCCAAATAGTAGCGCAAGGCTCTGACTGGACAAAGGGATCTGTCAGACTTGAGGGATTTATCTAGAGTAGGAGCCAGGGCTGGTATGACCACTGGGGCTACACTCTCTGGACCCTCTTTGGCCAGCTGATTCTTGGAAAGAAAGCTGGGAGATGGAAACAGGGACACCTTAGATCAATCGGATTGGTGTCTGATGTTCTTGTGCTGCCATGCGTGGGTCTCACTCCTTCTTTTGCCAGAGCCCAGGGCCAAAAGGAAGACAGTTTTGAAGGTCAGATGCTTCTGAGATGCCTCCCTAAGAGGTTCGAAAGGAGCCCTTGTCAGCTGGTGTAATACCAGGGAAAGGTTCCAGGAGGGTATTCCCCTCCGCCCTCTGGGTCTGTCTCTGTGGAAACTTTCCAAGAGACGAGTGAGATTATCATCTTTGCTGATATTGACTGTAGTATTCCCTAGTTTATCAGCAATGGCAGACCTGTATCCATCAATGGTGCTGGGCTGTAACTTCTTGTCCTCAAAGAGGTACATTAGGAAGTCAGCCACCGACTTTACAGGTGGTGACCTGAAGTCCACCTGATTAGTGAGGCACCACTTTGTAAAAATGGCCCACTTTGCCTCATAGACTGATCTGGTAGATCTTCTTTGAGGAGCCTCAATTCTTACTGCCACTGTCTCAGAGAAGCCCTGTTCTTTGATTTTTGTGGCTCTAGGAGCCAGGCATGGAGATTTAGGTTTGTCAGATTTCTGTGAGGGATCTGATTGAAGGGCTGTGTCAGCAGATTGGGCAGGTTGGGCAGGCTGAGAGGGACCTGACTGGACATGGTCACCAAGTCCCAAAACCAAGGCATGTTGGGCCACCCCGGGGCAATCAGACTGAGTCTTTGGCACGGGGAGTCCAGTAGCTTCTCCACCACTTTGCCCAATATGGCGGTCGGTGGGAAGGCGTATGCATCCAGATCCTCCCATGGCAGAGTAAGTGCGTCCACTGCTACAGCCAGGGAGTCCGGTACTGGAGAGACAAACTGAGGTAACTTGTGGTTGAACCTCGTGGCAAATAGATCTATTTGAGGCAGGTGTCATTGGTTGCATATTTGTTGAAAAACTTCTGGAAGGAGGGACCACTCTGTTTGGATGGTCTGACCCAGCCTGGATAGTTTGTCTGCTATCACATTTAAATGGCCTGGGATGTGTCGAGCTTTTAGAGTCACTTGTCGCTGGGAACACCAGGTCAAGATTCTCCACAGTAGGGCACACAGTGGGCCCGACCTCATTCCTCCTTCCTTGTTTATGTAACCTACTACTGTAGTATTATCGGTTGCTACCAGAACTATTTTGCTTACACAGAGATCTTGAAACTCTTTTAAGGCTAGGAACACAGCTTTTAGTTCCAGATAGTTTATGTGTAGCTTGCTTTCCGGCACCGACCAGGACCCTCTTGCAGTGAACTCGTTTAAGTGAGCGCCCCACCCTTCTTTTGATGCGTCTGTAAATATTTGCAGATCATGTTTTATTGGGTGTAATGGTTGGCCTTGAAGTACATTGTCTTCCTCTAGCCACCGTTGTAAGTGAGGGTGCAGGGACCTTGGGAGAGGGATAACCTTCTCTAGAGATTCTGGTACCCTCCAATTGTTTTTGAGATGCCACTGTATGGGTCTCATGTGTAGTCGGCTGAGGTGAACCTGCTTTTCTGTGGCTGTTAGAAGGCCTATCAAGGACATGAACTCCCGGACCGGACATGCCGGTAGTAGTAAGAGTGCTTGTATCTTGTCCTGAAGGCTCTGCCACCGGTCCGGAGTCGGTCTGACACTGGTCCGGTCTGGTGACAATGATCCAGGTTAACAGTCTCTCTGTTCATATTGTGGTCCGGTGGGGCTGACACAACTTTTCACATTAATAGACTCTTAGTCCCGCGCCAGCAGCCTGCAAGGTGCAGCATTTACAGAGCAATTGTCATTTGTGAGATGTCTGACCCCTGGCCGGACATGATGACAGAATTTATTATCTCTCCAGTCAAGTCCAGCACCGGTAACAGGTTGTTGAGAGGTGTGATAAGGGAAGGTTGCCTGGAAGCTTGGGACACTGTCATATCACTGTCATATCCCCAAGACCACTGAATGGTCTAAGAATTCTGTGTAACCAAATTTACCTTAGGCAACTCTGTCCAGTACTCCATACCCGGAACTTTACTGTAACCGTAATTTTCTGTAACCGGCAAAAAACTGGCAGGCTGGGGTCACCAATGAATTTTTTTTTTTTTTTTTTAGTTGGGGTGAAGCACTGTACAGTAAGGACTGTGTAGCCAGCACCCTGTTAGTAGACTTTGTAACCGGTAGGCTGAAGCAAGTGTACAAGGCTGTGTAGCCAGTACCAGCCGGACACTCTGTAACCAGTTGTTGAAGCCAGTGTACAAGGCCGTGTAGCCAGAACCAGCCGGTACACTGTACTCAGTTGTTGAAGCAAGTGTACAAGGCTGTGTAGCCAATACCAGCCAGTACACTCCGTAACCAGTTGTTGAAGCAAGTGTACAAGGCTGTGTAGAAAGTACCCGCCGGTACACTCTGTAGCCAGTAGTTGAAGCAAGTGTACAAGGCTGTGTAGCCAGTAGCAGCCAGTACACTCTGTAACCAGTCATTGAGGCAAGTGTATAGGGCTGTGTAGTCGGTACCTGTCAGTACACTCTGAAACCAGTTGTGGAAGCAAGTGTACAGGGCTGTGTAGCCGGTACCCTGCCGGTACACTGTAACCAGTTGTTCAAGCTACTGTATAAGGCTGTGTAGTCGGTCGGTGCACTGTAACCAGTTGTTGAAGTAACTGTACAAGGCTGTTTAGCCGGTAGTGGGTCGGTACATTCTGTAACCAGTTGTTGAAGTAAATGTACTTACAACTATCTTGTGTTGAAATCAGCTGGCTGTAGGTTTCCGCCATTAAGTATTTCTTTTGAACGCACGTCTTATATGTAGATTTGACAGTTGCTGGGAAAGCCCTTATGATCTATATTTAGAAACAAGTGTTGGTCGGTGTGTCACATGACCAGTTTGCTGGTCGGAGGGAGAACGTGATTGGCTGATTGGAGATGACGATCAGCTTCGTGACCTGGTCGGATCTTCCGCCTATTTCCGACCTTCCTGTTCGGTGAATCACGTGATTTACTTCGTGACCTGGTCGGTGAAACCACGTGACCAGCTTCGTGACTGGTCGGAAGGACACGCGATTGGTTAACTGGGGATGACGTTAGTATTCACGTTCTTGGTGTGATGCTTGCCGGCAACTTTACAGTCCACCAACCCCCACTACCGACAACCAGGCCGGGTCTGCAAGGCAGGGACTGGAATACAGTAGACGTGAGTTCTGAAAGAACGCACTTCCGACCTCTGAGGTCGGTGAAAACACGTGACCTGCTTCGTGATGGGTCAGAAGGACACGCGATTGGCTGACTGGATATGATGTCAGAGGTCGCGTTATTTTGAGATGGTCGGTTGGCTGATGCTTTTAAAGCAGAGAAGCCTGGACCAGTGCGCTCTGTAGATGAAAGTCCTGGCCGGTCTGAAGTCGGTTCTTCTTCTCAGCCGGCTGTACACTCAAGCCAGTTTCCTGGCCATCCACTGCCATTATTACCAACACAAGTGCCGGGTCCACAAGGGTGGGACTGAGAGTGATTAAAGATGAAGTTCCTTCTATGTAAATACTAGGTGAGGTCGGCTGACTACGAGCTTGCCGGTCGACAAATGCTTTACAGCAAAGATGTCTGGACCAGTGCGCTCTGAAGAAATCTGAAGAATTCACCTCTTGCTTCTGATGAAAAAACACTAAATATTCGAGCTAGGCTGGTGTGACTGATGCTTTACAGCAGAGAAGTCGGTACCAGTGCGCTCTGAAGAAATCTGAAGAAAGCACCTCTTGCTTCTGTTGAAAAACACTAAATACTCGAGCTAGGCTGGTGTGACTGATGCTATACAGCAGAGAAGTCGGTACCAGTGCGCTCTGAAGATGAAGAATGCATCTTGTTGGGGGAATTCCTCCTTTACAGTGTTCAAAACTACGTAGACTGAAGTTTCCCGTGATTCTATTTGTAGTACTAGAAAAGACGTTTCTATGGTGATTGTAGCTTGAAGGTTACAGCAGGTACATTCAAACAAAATGGAAAATTTAATAAGTAAATTAAATTTTTATAAGTTAATACCTTACCTAGTGGACAGATACATTTGTCCGGCGCCTTGCCGGTCACGCCAAACGTTAGAAAAAAACGTCCTGAGCTGGGCTCTGGCCGGGACCGGTAGCGTCCTGTTCACTCGCCAGGTGGCTGTATAGTCTCCGTGCCGGTGTACTGCGCACGCGCAGCGCATGCGCTCTTCCTCTTTTTGTTGCCTACCGTAGGAAATCCCCTAGGGCTAAAAATAGCGGGGAAGGTAGGGAGGGACTCCCCCTGTCCACTAGGTAAGGTATTAACTTATAAAAATTTAATTTACTTATTAATTTGGAAATTTTAATTACTTAAATGTAGCTTTTATAAGCTACAAGCTTACCATGTGGGACTTAATGCTGATCTCGGGTTGCCACACCCGGGGCCAACGTCTTAGAAAAAAAGATCGTTCTTGTTAGCCACCGGATATACTGGTAGTTGTCGTCACGTGATAACTTCTGACCAATCGTCCTACTTTCTCGTTGAAATTTTTTAAACCTACCCCTCAGCTGTAAACAGCGGGGAGGCAGGGTGGGACTCTTCTAAGTCCCACATGGTAAGCTTGTAGCTTATAAAAGCTACATTTAAGTAATTAAAATTTCCAATTTTATTACGCTACAATAGCTTACCATGTGGGACTTAATGCTGAATTCAACCGCCCGGTGGCGGGATTACAGCTGAGACTGGAAGATATGTCATTTTTTCTAAGATTTTGAATTAATATGAATAGAATAGTGCCAGAAATACCAGTCTGAGTCCCATTTACAGTGCCCCGATCCCGAAGGCCGGGCCTGTAACGAGCCAAAAACCTAAGAAATTGAGAGACAGTGCTAAAACTGTCTAGATGTTTTATTGTAGGACGGAAGTGCAGCAGTGCTCACTCCGAGGTCTGAGGGTCCAAAAGGGCCCTTCACGTGTGACTGACCAACCCAGTGGTTGGGCATCTCATAAAATTTTTTACAACCTGAAAATGAGATTAATGACAACTAAATAAGTCCTTAATAGAAATTACTTGATAATTAGAGGATAAAATGACCTTACCCGTAACATCTTGAAGGTAAAGGAATACCTAGATCCTGGGAAAGACTCCTGAAGACTTGGTTGTAGCGGATGTGCCCCCCCCCCCCCCCCCCCTTTTTTCTTTCCGAGGACAACTGGTCTGAGGGGAAGGATCTAGGACTTGTTGAGCAGCCACTACGGGTCCCAGGTACAAATTGTTGTCGGTGTCCGACCAAGTAAGGTCTTTTAGGTAAAAATTTGTAAATGTGTTGTGAGCTTTCCAGTGACAGGCTTGCATGATTTGGTCCACCGATACCCCACCGTAAAAGGCCTTAGAGGCCGCGAAGGCCCGGATGTCATGCGCTTTGACTTGGACCAAGTCCAAGGCTTGTTGATCTGCTTGTTTGTAACAAAGTAAAATGGTTTGTTTCAACCATGAAGAGAGTGTAGCGGGTCTGATGTCTGAGGTATGTCCTTTCTTAAAGGAGATGAAAAGGAGAGAACGAGACCCTCTGAGGTCTTTAGTTCGGTCCAAATAAAACCTCAGAGCCCTCAGGGTCCTGTCTTCTTTAAACTGTCTATCTACAATGGTAGTCAGTGCAGGGATAGTCACCGGAGAGAAACTTTGAGAACCTTCTCTTGCTAGTTGGTTTTTGGCTATGAAGTCAGAAGAAGGGAACAAGGCAACCTTTTCCCATTGGCCTAGATTAGATACTTTGTTCGCGACCCAGGCATGGATTTCGCTGCGGCGCTTGCCGGAGGCCAAGGCTAGCAAGAAAGCAGTTTTTAAAGTGAGATGTTTGAGGTCTGTGTCTTTCATGGGCTCAAAAGGTGCTTTGGTGAGCTCGTTAAGGACAACAGAAAGGTTCCACTTGGGTAAGTTTCTGGAACTTTTAGGACGATCCCTGTGAAAACTGGAGAGTAACCTATGAAGGTCTGCATTGTGTGCAATATGTTGGGCCGTTGGGCCCAGAGTGTCAACGATTGCAGTCCTGTAACCATCAATGGTCGAGGGGCGCCTGTTAAGGTCTTGGTACAGGTACATGAAGAAATCTGAGATTTGTTTCACAGATGGAGTGGAGAAATCCACCGAATTTTCTCTGCACCATTTTTCAAATAGGGCCCACTTTGACTTGTAGATGGTCCTTGTTGATGACCGCTGAGGGGCAGCAATTCTCTCTGCCACCTCCACAGAGAAGCCTTGTTCTTGGAGTTGTCCGCTCCTAGACACCAGGCGTGGAGGTTCAGGTGCTGGGGGTTGTTGTGGAACACCAGCTTGTGGGACTGTTTGAGTAGGGTTGTTGACACTGGGAGTTGCAGTGGGATCTCTGTTGAGAGCTGCACTAGGTCCCAAAACCAGGGCATCCCTGGCCAGCCTGGGGCTATTACGATGATCAGGCACTGGCATTGCCTGATCTTTTGGATCACCTTGTGAAGGAGAGCCGTAGGAGGGTACGCATATGCTGTGAGGTTGGTCCAGTTTATGTTCAGAGCATCTATGTCCCAGGCCCTTGGGTCTGGGATAGGAGACACGTATAGAGGGAGTTTGTGGTTCAGGTGAGTGGCAAATAAGTCTACATGAGGTGTCAACCACTTCTGGCAGATCTGTTTGAAGACCTGTGGGTGCAGAGACCATTCGGTTGACTGCACTTGGTTGGACCTGGATAGCAGGTCGGCCATCACATTCAGGCACCCTGGAATGTGCCTGGCTTTCAATGTTATGTGATAGTGATGGCACCAGGTCATGATCTTCCACAGGAGAGCACACATCTCTGCCGAGTGTGTTCCCCCTTGTTTGTTGATGTAGGCTACCACTGTTGAGTTGTCCGTCGCAACCAACACTGTTTGATTCTGGCACTGGTCCTTGAAGTCTCGAAGGGCCAGGGAGACCGCCTTCAATTCTAGGACATTTATGTGAAGCCTTTTTTCCCGATCTGACCACAGACCCTTGGTAAAATTTTGGTCTAAGTGAGCGCCCCAGCCTTCGTTTGAGGCGTCGGTAAAGAGTTGGATACTGTGGTCTTTGGGATGAAGGTCTGCACCTGTCATCACATTGGAGGGATTTTGCCACCAATCTAGGTGGGCTGCAATGGCTTCTGTCCAGGGAAGGAGGTTGTCCAGCGACTGAGGATATCTCCAGTGCTCCTTGAGGTGAAACTGAAAGGGCCTCATGTGAAGGCGTCCCTCCGGGACCATTTTCTCCGTTGAGGCTAGCAACCCAATTAGAGACATCAAACATCTTGCAGTCAAAACACGTTTTGACTTGAGTTGTAGGATCAAATCCTGAAGTTTGAGCCATCTCTCTTGAGTGGGTTTTACAAGGGCTGAATCTAGGTGGTATTCGTAGCCCACGAACGAGAACACCTGTGTAGGTTTCAGTTCTGATTTTTCCTGATTTATTATCCACCCCAAGGACTGAGTCAGTTCTACTACTGCCTGAGTGTTCACTTGGGCCTCCTCCTGAGACTGGGACCTGATCAGCCAGTCGTCCAGGTATTGGTGAATTCTGAGTCCTCTTGAGAGGGCCATTAGCTTCACCTCCTTTACAATCATGGTAAAGACCTGGGGGGCTGTGGCTAGTCCGAACGGGAGGGAGGTGAACTGGAACACCTGAGCCTTGTAGCAAAACCTTAGGTATTTCCTTGAGCTTGGGTGGATGGGGATATGCAGGTAGGCGTCTGACAGGTCTATCGACGCTACCCACTCCCCTGGAATCAGGGAGGTCCTGATGGACTCTGGAGTTTCCATTTTGAACTTTTCTATGTGTAGAAAAGTGTTGAGCCTGCTTAAGTCTATGACTGGCCTCCACCTTTGGTGAGGCTTGGGTACTAGGAACAGGCGACTGTAAAACCCGAGAGATTTTACATTGTCTACCCTTTCGATAGCGTTCTTTGACAGGAGGGACTGGATACAAGTAGCCAAGGCTTGGTCTTTTTGTTGGGCCTTGTACTCTGACAGAATCAGAGGAAATCTGATCAAGTTTGGCTTTGAACGGAATGGCAGAACGTAGCCATTGGTGATAATGTTTAACACGTTTTGAGAACATTTGTTTGTGAGCCAGTCTCTCCTGAAAGAACGGAGGCGACCTCCTACTGGTGGACTGAGTGAGGCTTTGGAGGAGTCATTGGGGAGGGGGGTTTCCACGCCCCCTTCCTCTATTGTGGGGTCGAAAACGACCCCTGAAGCCTCTGAAGTTGGATTTTCCTCTTCCCGAAGGAAAGGACTGGTTACTGCTTTGAGAGGTATTGCCCCCATAGGGGCGTTTCCTGTAGGAGCCTCTTTTCTTGTGGGGACCACGAAAGGGCTTATTCTGGTAGGGTGTAAAACCCTGAGAATCTTTTGAGGTGCCTTTTTTGAGAAGGAAGTCCTCACCTTCCTTCACTAATTGAGACTCGAACAAGGAAGGGCCCCAAAAGGACGAGTTCCTGAGTTCTTGACGTCTCGTTTCTCCTAATTGTGGATGTAATAGAGTCATTTCGGCTTCGCGCCTGAGCAAGCCGGTATTAGCCATAGAGTATAATTCCCTCTGCAAAATATGGGCTAGAGATTTGCTGAGACAAGTGAGGGCCCTGTGTTGAACAAGTACTGTCTTGTTCCAAAAATCTAAGTAGTCAGCTACTTCCTCATATCCGCGCTTTGCCGCTTTCTCAGGATTGGCACCTTTCTGAATCTGAGACTTTATCTTCTTGACCGTAGACTTGATGCTATGTTGGCATTTTTCCAATGAAGCATTGCAAGAAGAGGAGGTTTTGGCAAATGCAGCGGTGAAGTTGAGGGTAGAAATATTTTGTCTAGCCTGGAGTTCTAGCTCCTTGAGAACTGGCAGGGGAACTCTGGCTACTGGGGGCCCAGAAGGTCTAGGAGTAATACAGATCTTAGCAAAGTCCGTATTCAACTCCTGAATTTTGTCCTGAAAAGTTGGTTGTCCCACCTTGTACCACTTTGAAGTTGAGGGAGGAGGCCTGACATATTTTCCCTCAGATAAGTTGGCAGCCTTAAAGTCATGTTGGAATTTATCAAAGGCGTCCTTGATAACTGAGCTAAGTGGAAGAATAGAGGAGGGACCTCTAGGTCTGAGCTCTTGACGGCCTTTTTCATCATCCAGACCCAACACTGAGGTGGACGACCTGGGCATAGATTCCCTGGGGTCAGGGAGAGACAAAATATGCCTGAAGGTGTCCACTTCTTCAGAGTATTGTGAGGGCATGTCAGACAAAGCTACTTCCCTATAATAAGGGGGGTCTGGATCATGTTGTGGTAGGTCTTGATCAGAAGCTACTCCTGAGGGCTGAGCCCTAGAGGGCTTAGAAGACCTGTGTCTGGTTTCAGGGGAGTGCTCCTCCTCTGAGGTAAATGACACGTATCTAGATCTTGATTTATGTTTGCTCTTGTCAGAGTGTTTTTTGGATCTAGAAGAAGGGATCCGAGGTTCATCGGAATCCTCATTTAGTTGGTCCGAGGCAGAGCTCGGGTCAACTGGCTGCCTATGGCTTTGCTTTTTGTGAGAGTACGAGACCTCTTCGGGGTGACCTTCAGAGGGGGCAACGTACTGATCCGAGGAAGGTTGAGCAGATACTAAATGCGGAGGAAGTGCTGGACCGAAGTCCACATCCATATCCTCGCTAGGGATGTTAGTACCAGATCTCGGAGGGGGTAAATCCAGAGGGGCAGCAGTACTACTGGACAAGCCAGGTTTTGAAGCAGGCAGAGAAGACTCTACCTTGACTTTCTGTTTTGCAGCCAACTCCTCTCGGAGTGACTGAAAAGCTTCCAACATGGATGCCTGGAAGGTACCCATTTGCTGCTGTAAATGTATATTTAAGGAATCACCGAGTGATTTCTCTAGGTTTTTCTGGATTTTATTTTGCAAAGCCGTACCAGGGGTGGGTGGAATAGTTTTAGCTGGCGTTTTCAAGGACAGGGAACTGAAGGCAAGAGGTTGTGGACGGGGGGGTGAAGTAAAAAGGCTATCAGCAGCACACTCGAGGTCTGCATTGGACCCAGTGAAGGAGTCCCCGTCGCCTTCACCCAAAAGATCTAGTTCATCTTTGGAACTAGTTGTCGCTTTCTGCTTTTTCAAATACCGTTTCCGGTTTTGGATTTTCTGTAGTTGCTCATCTGTGAAAGACGTGCAAATTTCACAAGGGGTTTCAAAGGTGACACAGGGGTCATCTCCCTTGCCAGCCTCCCTACAGGTAGGGCAGAAATTATGTGTATCAAAGCTAAAGCAGAAATGGCGGCATTTCTGCGCTCTCGGTTTGTCTTTATTTGCTTGATGAGACGACATTTTATACGCAATAAAAGACGTACAATGTATTTGCCTGAACCGAGGAAAACTCAAAACACGCGACTGAAGACAAAATACTTATCCTGTGAAAATTAAAATTTTACAGAATGATCTATGATATATATTACAAGAAATATGCAAATATTAGCCTCCAACAATAAGTAAAGTCTGAGAAATAAATGAAAATGTCTGTATATTTACAAACTGCTACCAGTCAATCGTGGCCAACGAGAAGGTAGGACGATTGGTCAGAAGTTATCACGTGACGACAACTACCAGTATATCCGGTGGCTAACAAGAACGATCTTTTTTTCTAAGACGTTGGCCCCGGGTGTGGCAACCCGAGATCAGCATTAAGTCCCACATGGTAAGCTATTGTAGCGTAATAAAATTTTCCATTTTATTGCGTTAATACATCTTACCTAGTGGACAGATGCAGAATAACTACCCAGTGGAAGGAGGGTAGCCAATAGGGGAATTCCTATTGATTAGAGGCTAGATACCTCGGATCACACCTACTGCCCCCCCCCCCCCCCCCCCCTTCTTTTTCTCAAAAGTCCAGTACCGGCTCGCTAGGAGCACAACAGGACTGAGGAGGGTAAAAGTTCTGACTAACGAGGAAGAACAGGACCTATAAGACTATCTCATCAAGCCCTTAGCCCCACTTTGGATCGCGGCAGACTAAGGACCCAGGATAGTGGAAGAAAGTTTTTTTTTTTTTTTTTTTTTATATATACAATACACAGTATATACATATGTACAAGCTCGAGGATAAAGGAGCGATTGTGTATCCTGAATCTGTTGGGCTGCCACCACCGGGCCCAAATGATACAACCCAGAATCCGCCCAGGCCAAGTCTTTCAGGTAAAACTGGGTAAATGTATTATGAGCCTGATCTAGAGAAATTCCTCCCTGAAAGGCCCTAGAGGCTGCGAAAGCACGGACATCGTGGGCTCTGACTTGATGTAAATCCTGAGCTTTCTGGTCGGAAAGTTGATAACACAACAGTACCGTCTGTTTAACCCAGGAGGAAATGGTGGCCGGGACAATGTCCTTCTGAAAACCTGTCTTGAAAGACACAAAAACCAGTTCCTTTCCCTGACGGGAATCCTTGGTCCGGTCCAGGTAGTAACGTAAAGCCCGTACTGGGCACAGAGACCTGTCCCCAGACAAGGACTTATCCAACGTTGGAGCTAGAGCTGGGATGACTACTGGAGCCACTGAAGTTGGTCCATCCCGAGCCAGCTGGTTTTTGGAGAGGAAACTGGGAGATGGATACAAGGAAACTTTACTCCAGTCCTCTTGGTGCCTGATATTCTTAGCTAACCAGGCATGGATTTCGCTTCTTCTTTTGCCTGACCCCAGTGCCAAAAGGAAAACCGTCTTAAAGGTCAGATGCTTCAGCGAAGCCTTCCGTAGAGGCTCGAAGGGAGCCTTGGTAAGCTGATGGAGCACTAGCGAAAGGTTCCAGGAAGGGACCCCTCTTCGACCTTTCGGTTTGTCCCTATGAAAACTGCCTAACAGGCGGGTAAGATTTTCATCTGAGCTTATATTGAGTTTGTCATTACCCACCATATCTGCAATGGCTGTCCTATAACCATCAATGGTGCTGGGTTGCAGATTCCTTTCCTTGAAGAGGTAAAGGAGAAAATCCGCAATCTGATTCACAGAGGGTGACCTGAAGTCCACCTTGTTCGATTTACACCACTTGACAAATATGGTCCACTTTGACTTGTACACGGCTCTGGTTGAACCCCTCTGAGGAGCCTCAATTCGTGCTGCCACCTCTTCAGAGAAGCTGTGTTTCCTGATGGTAGAGCTTCTAGGAGCCAAGCATGAAGATTCAGATTCTGAAGGCTCCGGTGAACTAGCCCGTTGAAAGGCTGAGTCACTAGGTCCCTTGTTAGAGGAAGGGTGAAGGGAATCTGAACGGATAGGTCCACCAGGTCCCAAAACCAAGGCATGTTTGGCCAACCTGGGGCAATCAGAATCATTCTGTGACAACCCTGATCCCTTATCTTTGAAACTACCTGAGGGAGCAGGGAGACTGGAGGGAATGCATAAGCGTTCAGATGCTCCCAGGACAAGCTCAGGGCATCTACTGCCCAGGCTGCCTGATCCGGGACTGGTGACACAAACCGGGGCAATTTGTGATTGAACCTGGTCGCAAACAAGTCCACTAGCGGTGGGGGCCACCTGGAACACAACTGACTGAAAACCTGGGGGGAGAGAGACCATTCGGTCTGAATCACTTGATTGTGCCGAGAAAGCTTGTCGGCTATCACATTTAAGCGACCCGGAATGTGCCTTGCCCTTAACGTTATGCCTCTGTGATGGCACCAGGACAGGAGTCTCCAAAGGAGGGCACAGAGAGAGCCTGACCTCATACCCCCCTGTTTGTTTATGTAAGAGACCACTGTGGTATTGTCTGTTGCCACAAGAACAATCTGACCCTTGCACAGATGCTCTAACTGTCGTAAGGCCAGAAGGACTGCTTTCATCTCGAGAAAATTTATATGAAGGCGGCCTTCGAGGGGGGACCAAACGCCTCTTGCAGTGAAGTCTCCTAAGTGTGCGCCTCAAACGAAGGTCTGTAAATAGTTGAACGGCGTGCTGAAGAGAGTGCAGGGGTTGACCTTTCAGCACATTGGCCTCATCCAACCACCAGTCCAAATGAGGATGGAGCAACTGGGGGACCGGAATAACTTTCTCTAGGACTTCCGGGACATGCCAATGTTTCTTCAGGTGCCACTGAATAGGCCTCATATGAAGGCGACCTGCACACACTTGTTTCTCGGTGGCCGTCAGGAGGCCTATCAAGGACATGAACTGTCGAACCGTACACTGGTGATGGTCTTTCATGAACCTCAATTTCTCCTGAAGGGTTTCCCACCGGTCCTGAGTGGGTAGAACCCGGCCGGTGATCAGGTCGAACCGGTAGCCTACAAAATTGAAGACCTGTTTGGGAACTAACTCTGACTTGGTCATATTTACTACCCAACCTAACTGCCGACATAGGGCCAAGAGGGTCTGGGTATGTTGTAGGCAGATTTCCGGGGAAGGGGCTCTCAGCAACCAGTCGTCTAGGTACTGGTGGATCCTGATACCCCTCGCTTGAGCCATGAGTTTCACTTCTTTGACCACCTTGGTAAACTCCAGGGGAGCTGTGGCCAGTCCGAATGGCAGGGCTGTGAACTGGAAAGTTTGATGAAACAGGAAGAACCTGAGATACTTTCTTGATCTTGGGGCTATGGGGATGTGGAAGTAAGTGTCGCTGAAGTCCAGCGAAGTGACCCACTCCCCCGTCTTCAAGGATAAGCGGATTGTTTCCGGAGTTTCCATCTTGAATGTTCCGGTGCTGAGAAAGAGATTCAAACGACTTAGGTCTAAGATTGGTCTCCATTTGCCATTTGGTTTGGGAACCAGGAACAGGCGGTTGTAAAAGGCCAGGGACGACTTGACCACCACCTTTTCTACTACCAACTTTCGCATGAGGCTTACAAGAGCCTCTTTGAGATGCATGTTTCTGGATGGGTTTGCATAACCACTTTGAACCACTGGGAACCTGGTTAGAACCGGTCTTTGTTTGAAGGGCAAAGTGTAACCCCTTTTTAGGATAGAGACTACCCGGGGATTTGAACCCATGGTTTGCCAAACTTGCCAAAATTTCTGAAGTCTGCCCCCTACATTGTGTTCGGAGACAGCACTGGGGACACTGGGAACAACAGGGGCAAAAACACAAGGATCTACACAAAAAACACTTTTGACAGACTTTATTTTGTTCAGACAATTGCCGGGGCTTACTCCTTTCTTTTGCGGATGCCCGTGTGAAAGAACAGAACGAACAGGACTGACAACAGGACAATACACAGCCCGACGACTCTCGGGTAACAATGGCACTTTGTTTACTGTCTGAAATTTGTCCAAGCTTATGTTTGAAGACACACTTTTGTCCTGACACTGAGGGTCCAACTGAATCTGATGTACTAACTTGCAAATTTTAATTAGTAAATTAAATTTTTATTAGTTAATACCTTACCTACCAGACGATAGCTATAGCCCGGCGCCAGCCGGTCCCGCCAAACGAAAGAAAAAGACGTCCCGGGTTTCACCCCCGGCAGGACCGGCACACTACAATCCACTCGCCAGGTGGCCTAGTTCCTGCCTCACTCGCCAGAGGGACGTGACGTCATAGCATCTTTTTCGTCCCTAAGATTGAATGATGAAGGCTGGAAGCGGGGAAGGCCGGGTGGGAATTTCCCGTCTGGTAGGTAAGGTATTAACTAATAAAAATTTAATTTACTAATTAAAATTTGCAATTTCATTGCGTTAATACATCTTACCTACCAGACGATAGCTAGAATAACTACCCAGTGGAAGGAGGGCAGCCTTCTGAGGATTGGAGAAAACTCTTATATTATACCTAGGTGTGAGGTTCTAGTCCTTTGAGGAGACATGTTAGTCTCAAGGGTAACTAGACCCACCTGCCCCCCCCCCCCCCCCCCCCCCCCCTTTTTGACTGCTCTGAGGGGAGGAAGAGAGTAACAGTTCAAGTCAATGATTCCCACGGTTAACCTGGAAGAGTAGGGAAAGTCCTATACCCAGAGGATTACTCTGAAGTAAAAGACTTTGAGAAGCCAAGGCCTAGGCTAAAAGTGAGCCTACACCTAAAACTAACTAGTATGTACACTATATATAATTATATACAAAGAAGCTTAGGGGACTAGTGGTGGATTTGCTGGGCAGCCACCACAGGACCCAAGTGAAAAAGCTCCTTATCTGCCCAGGCAACATCCTTAAGGTAAAACTGTGTAAAGGTGTTGTGGGACTTCCAGTGGCATGCTGCTAGAATCTGGTCCAGAGATATGCCACCTTGAAAGGCTTTGGAGGCCGCAAAGGCCCTAACATCATGGGCCTTAACCTGATGTAAGGTCAAGGAATCTTGGTCAGAGAGATCATAACACAACACTACTGTTTGTTTGATCCAGGACGAGATAGTGGCAGGAGAGATGTCCTTGTTAAAACCTTGTTTGAATGAAACAAAAACTAACTCCTTTCCCGTTCTTAGGTCCTGCGTTTTGTCCAGGTAGTAGCGAAGAGCCCGAACGGGGCAAAGGGATCTGTCTTCCTTTAAAGACTTATCCAGAGTGGGGGCTAAGGCTGGAATGACCACAGGGGCCACGCACTCTGGTCCCTCTTTTGCCAAGTGATTTTTCGCCAAGAAGCTTGGTGAAGGGTAGAGGGAAACTTTGGACCAGTCAGCTTGGTGTCTGATATTTTTGTTTAACCAAGCGTGAATCTCACTCCTGCGTTTTCCTGAAGCCAGGGCTAGGAGAAAAACAGTTTTGAAAGTAAGGTGCTTCAGAGAAGCCTTTCTGAGTGGTTCAAAAGGCGCTTTTGTAAGCTGGTGTAAAACCAGGGAGAGGTTCCAAGCAGGAACCCCCCGGCGCCCTTTGGGTCTATCTCTGTGAAAACTGTCTAACAGTCTAGTCAAATTTTCATCCTTGCCGACATTAACCGAGGTATTTCCCAGTTTGTCTGCAATGGCTGACCTGTAACC
Organism: Sabellastarte sp. h YS-2021; assembly: GCA_964017235.1. Lineage (NCBI taxonomy): Eukaryota > Metazoa > Annelida > Polychaeta > Sabellida > Sabellidae > Sabellastarte > Sabellastarte sp. h YS-2021. Next base: position 24,810,805 of record OZ024934.1, read on the forward strand.
ATCAATAGTGCTGGGCTGGAGATTCTTCTCCTGGAAAAGGCGCAGGAGGAAATCTGCTATTTGTTTTATAGATGGGTTCCTGAAGTCCACCTGACTTGTTTCACACCATCTGACAAAAACGGCCCACTTCGCTTCGTAGACTGTTCTGGTTGAACGTCTTTGAGGCGCCTCAATTCTTGACGCCACTGGGCTAGAGAACCCCTGCTCCTTGATTGTCTGGGCTCTAGGAGCCAGGCATGGAGATTTAGGTTTGTCAGATCCCTGTGACGTGCCTTGTTGAAAGGTTGGGTCACTAGATCTGGGTGGTGTGGAAGACAAAGAGGAACCCTCGCAGATAGTTCCACTAGGTCCCAAAACCAAGGCATGTTGGGCCATCCCGGGGCAATCAGGATTGCTCTGCGATACCAGTGATCTGACAGCTTGCTGACCACCTTCCCCATCAGAGACACTGGGGGGAAGAGGTACATGTCCAGGTCCTCCCAGGATAATGTCAGAGCATCCACTGACCAGGCCTTTGGGTCTGGAATTGGGGACACAAATTGAACTAGCTTGCAGTTGTACCTTGTTGCAAACATGTCCACTCGGGGATAATGCCAGGTTTGACAAAGGAGGTCGAAGGTCTCTTGATGGAGGGACCACTCCGTCTGAATGACCTGCCTTTGGCGAGACAATTTGTCTGCAATTACATTCAGACGGCCTGGAATGTGTCTGGCCTTCAGTACTATTTGATTGAGGCTGCACCAACATAGGAGCCGCCAAAGAAGGGCACAGAGTGAGCCTGACCTCATACCTCCTTCCTTGTTGATGTATGCCACAACCGTAGTGTTGTCTGTGGCAATCAGGACGACCTTTCCTTGCACTAAATGTTGGAATCTTTTTAGTGCTAACAACACGGCTTTTAGTTCTAAGAAGTTTATGTGCAACTTGCTTTCGGGCACTGACCAAGTACCGCTTGCTGTGAAGTCGCCTAAGTGAGCACCCCAGCCTTCTTTTGAGGCGTCTGTAAAGATTTGAACTGCGTGTCGCAGGGGGTGTAAGGGCTGACCCTTTAGGACATTTTCCTCTTGGGTCCACCACTGCAGGTACTGATGGAGAGACCTCGGAATTGGGATATCCTTTTCCAGAGATTCTGGGACTCTCCAGTGTTTCTTGAGGTGCCACTGAATAGGTCTCATGTGCAGTCTGCCTAGGGTCACCTGTTTTTCTGTCGCAGTGAGAAGACCTATAAGAGACATGAAAGTTCTCACTCGGCAAGATCTGTTCTGTAAAAGCACTGTTATTTTCTGTTGAAGGGCTTCCCAACGATTTTGAGTAGGCCTGACTACTCCGTTGAGTAGGTCGTACTGGTAGCCTACGAAGTCGAAGACTTGTTGGGGTTCCAGTTCTGATTTTTGCATGTTTACCATCCAGCCCAACTCCTGGCAAAGGGCTAGGAGGGACTGGGTTCCCTGGTGGCAAGATTCTTTGGTAGGGGCTCGAATCAACCAGTCGTCTAGGTACTGGTGGATTCTTATACCCTGTGACTGAGCCATTAACTTGACCTCTTTGACCACACCAGTGAACTCCATGGGAGCTGTTGACAGGCCAAAGGGAAGTGCCCGAAACTGGTACGACTGGTTCTGAAAGTGGAACCTGAGGAATTTTCGGGATGTGTAGTGAATTGGGATGTGGAAGTAGGCGTCGCTGAAGTCTAGCGATGTCACCCACTCCTCTTGTTGTAGAGAGGTCCGGATTGTCTCTGGAGTCTCCATTTTGAATGTTTTTACGCATAAAAACTGATTTAGAGTACTGAGATCCAAGATTGGCCGCCACTTGTGGTTCGGCTTTGGGACAATGAACAGTCTGTTGAAAAAGGCTAGTGAGGTTTGAACCCTGACCCTCTCTACTGCCTTTTTCTCGATCAGAGCTTGTACAGCTGCTTGCAAGTGGGAGTCTCTGATGGGGTTTGCATAGCCACTTACTATCAGGGGATCCCTTACTAAGGGAGGTCTTACTTTTAAGGGAAGAACATAACCCTCCTTTAATATGGACACTACTTTTGGGTTTGCACCCTTGTGAGCCCATATTTCCCAAAAACTCTGAAGACGTCCCCCCACTGGTTGGACACTTGCAACATTGGGGACATTTGGAGCAGAAACAAAGTGACCGACAAAAGAAGCACTTTTCACACACTTTATTTGACTTTTGATCTTTGATTTTGGCCTTACGTCTTTCTTTTGTGACTGCCACCTTGTTACAGTAGGTACACGACATACAACATGATAAGAAACATTTGTTGGAACAGATACAAAAGAGTTTCTTGTTACTACACTTTTCACAGAACTGACTGGCCGGGCCACCGGCACCGGACTTGACTTGCAGTAATTGTCATTTATACTGTGTCTTCTCATGAGCCATCTTGGTACCACGTCCGGGTTGACCACCCCGGCCTCTGCCCCAGCCTCTATTGCGGGAACCAAACGCTTTCCAAGCTGGTAGTTCCTTTCCGGCTTGAGAAGTTGTTTTAGCAGTGTCTTGAGGTTTCCAACCAGTACTGTAGGGTTGGTATCTCTGTTTTCTGCCTCTACCGGCGAACCCCCCGCGGCCCGGGCCGGGCTGGGAAGTACGTCGGGAAGCTTCTAATTGGTTTATTTCATCCTCAGCTTTTCTAATAGCAGCATCTGGAAATAACCCATATCCATTCAGGGGGCAATTTCTCAAGGAATTGAAAGTATCTGGTTTAATCCCCGGTTTCACAACTTCCAAGTATGAATCCCTACGGAGTAGGGTCAAATTTGCCATCTGCACAAATGTAAAGTCTGCCAAATGTTGTAGAGATTTACCCATGGCGAAACTGACATTCTGGTTAAATGAAGATAAATACAAAAGTTCATCCAATGCACCTTGAGCTTTGACAGAAGACTTGCCTTTCTTAAGTTCACTTTGTAAAATATGCAATTGTTCTTGGAAGGCATCCTGTATTTTGGTAATACAGCGATTAAACCCCGCTGACTGGTTGCAAATATATGAAGACTCTTTTGCTGCTTTCTCCCACTTACGCATAGTGTCTTGTGATAGTGGGCGGGATGGAGGCTGAGGAGATGCAGAAGATATGGTTGAAATCCTGGGGAATGAACTATTGATCTTCGCCGCATCATTTGGCCAAGAATTCACTGATTTACCCGGCCTAGTTGGATCTGTAGGCTCCGCCGGGTGTATCCCATACTATCTGCTCTGGGATTTGGGGGGTCTGAGGAATTGGTCCACATGCAGGCCACCTGGATCACTAGATTTTGAAGGATATCCTTCTATCAGTACAAGGTTTAGAGTTTCTAGTTTTCGGCACAACCAATCTTCCGGAGGAAGATCCACAGAAATCTTGCCCACAGGCTGAGAACGGTGACCTGCCCAAGGATTATCAGTGCGGGATTGAGGAGAAAACTCCAGGTCAGGAATGTGTGTCCATCCCATGAACGCGCGGACGCCTCTCACAGTCTCGCGGTAATTTTGATCTTCACTGAGGACCCGGTCCGGGTCTGAGGTTTCTAAGTCTGGGGATTCCTCTGCGTCAGATAACTCACCCTCTTCAAATGTTTCCTGAGGATTGACATCGCGGAAGGTGACCGGCCCGGAGCCGGAAGAAGGTTGTTGAAATGCAGATTGAGAGGAAGCAGACATAGCAGCTGACGACACAGTAGCCACCGGAGCAGGGTGTTTAAACATAGGTTCTGCTTCCGGGTAGAGGTTTTGAAGTGGAGATTGTCTGTCAGCAAATGAAAAATCCTGATCTCTAGGCTCATCCGGGCCAACAGCCGGACCGGCTGGGCCGGAAGAAGCCGAAGTAGAGACAAAAAAGGGTGTCTGGGAAAGAGCACCTGCTGGAGCAGCATGAGAGACCGGTACTTTGACCGGAGAAAATGTTGGATTTTGTACAGAAGGTGAGGAGCGATGTCCTAAAGTGATAAGAGCCTCAAGCCTGGCCATACGAGTGGCCCACTTTTCGTCCAGTTCCTGAAGATCTTTCTTAAACTGAGGCACAGGAAGGGACAAATCCGGAGCAGAAGAAACAGATACAGCAGGTTCTTGTTCTGGCTGGGTATCAAGTACTACCACAGAAGACGGATCGACTAACACTTCCTTTGCTTTAGCCTTTTCCTTTCTGAGTTTATAGGTAGGAGTACTTAACTTGAGCACTTGCTCCGGGGTAAGGACACTGCAAAAGTCACACTGCAGATTTTGAACACAAGGGTCATCACCCTGTCCTTTTTCGCGACAACGCGCACACCTACTATGTTTGTCAAATGAAGCCATAATATGGCCACACGCACCCTTTTTCTGTCCTGGAGATGCCATGATAGAACAGTTAACTAATGGCAACACTTCCGACACAAATTAAACAGATATAACACAAATATAAAAACTAAAGAGTTCACAGATAAAAATCCACAACTTTAAATATCGCGCCAAACGAAAAAGATGCTATGACGTCACGTCCCTCTGGCGAGTGAGGCAGGAACTAGGCCACCTGGCGAGTGGATTGTAGTGTGCCGGTCCTGCCGGGGGTGAAACCCGGGACGTCTTTTTCTTTCGTTTGGCGGGACCGGCTGGCGCCGGGCTATAGCTATCGTCTGGTAGGTAAGATGTATTAACGCAATGAAATTTACTGTTGGACCACCTAGATAATTGTCATTTATATGGCTTAAAGGACTGCCCTTTAGAAAAACAGGGGTTAGAACCCCGGCCACGTCCCCTTCCTCTGGATCTATTTCGGCCAAACTGTCTCCATGGCTGACTTTGCTGTTGAGAGGATTGGTCAGTGGAAGATGTTTGTTTCCTATCCTTACGGTCGTAAGGCTTATATCTTTGCGTACCCTTCCAAGTTGCGTGCTGAGTAGCACCCGGTCCGGGCCTCTGAGCAACGCTACTAGATTCAAATTTTTGGATATCCTGCTCCGCAGACATGATGGCTGCATCAGGGAAGAGATCGTATCCAAACAAGGGGGCGTTCCTCAGCAAGTTCATGGTATCCTGTTTGACGCCCGGTTGCACAAAATCAAGATATGAGTCTCTCCTTAAGAGAATCAGGTTGGCCATATTCACAAACAAACTGTCCGCCAAATGCTGAAGAGACGTGCCCATGGCCACCGACACCTTTTGATGAAAGGCCATGAGGTCACACAGGTCATTCAAAGCACTGGCCACTTCCTGCGAACACTTTCCCTTGCCAAGACGAGAGGAAAACAGAGAGATGTTCTGTGACATTTTCTCCTGAAGTTCGGTGGAACAGCGACTGAAGCCTGCCGCATGATTGACGATATAACTGTCTTCACGTGCGGCACGTTCCCACCTGCGTAGGGATTCTTGGGCAATAGGCCTGGAGGGAGGGCCTGTGGACGTGTAAGCAGAGGCACGAGTTATCCTTGGGAAATGAGAATTAACCTTGGCCTCAGTGTTTCTCCAGTTGAAAACAGAACGACCAGGATGATGTGGCCCGTCAGTTTTAATCAGGTGCATCTTGTACCATTTCTCCTGCGACTTTGGCACCTTGATAAACTGGTCACGTCGCAAACCTGCGGAATCTTGTGAGCGAGAGGGGTAACCCTCTGCGACAGTGAGATTCAACCTTTACAAATTCTGGCACAACCAGTCGTCTGGGGGCATGGCCACTGAGATGCGTGTGGGTTTTCTGGGGTTCTTCCCTTTCCAAGGGTTATTTGACTTGTCCGGTTCTGAAAAGTCTGTTTCAAAGGCCGGAATGTGGTGCCAACCCATAAACGCTCTCACAGAACGTACCGTCTCCCTGTAAGACATATCTTTAGTCTGCTCCGGTGGGTCTGCAACATCAGAAAAATGACCGTCCTCAGAACCGGAACCGGAAGCAGACCGGTCTAAATCATCGTCAGATACTTGTTCATACTGTTCTTGAGGAAATGCACAGGCACCGGCACCGGTGATATCAAGACTGGTATCCTGTTCCGGTGGAGCCCGTGGAGTGGAAGATGCAGACTGGAAGAGTGAACCGGATGATTGCTTCGCATCCTGACTGTGGGTAGACCTGTCCCCTTTTGAAACACCCGACTGATGAGCAGACTCCGGTCCGGAGCTGGCACCAGGCAAAGGGGAAGAAGAGGGAGCTTTAGCTTTAGGTTTTGATACCGGTGTAAGTGACCGGTCACGTCTCTTCTCCGGTTTAGAAACATCTTTGCTGCTCTTAGATTTGGATGAAGATTTGGTATCACTTTTATCAGAATGTTTGTCTTTTCTGGATTTGTGAGATTTCTTCTTATCCTTGGCATCTACCGGGGTAGCAGCAAGTGGAGCCTCAACAGCTACCGGTACCTTCACCGGACCGGTGGGACGGGTAGCTGGAGCTAAGAAGGGGTTATCAGAAATGAGATTCTGAGTGTCGACCGGCTTGACTGAAGATACAGGGGTGGAAAACACGTTACCTCTAGAAAGAAGTGCCTCCATCCTAGCAAACTGCTCTGACCATTTATCCGCAATGGCTGCCAACTGGTCTGAGGTAACAAAACTAGCCGGTTGTTGAGATGAAGAAGGTGGAGTAGCAGGGGGATTAACAGAAGACTGAGCCTGCTGGCCAGAAGGAGATTGAAAAGTTGGTTCATTATCCATACCTTCAACCGGCTGTAAAACAGTAACTTCTTTCGGGGAAACTAACAACCCTGCTTTCTTGTCTCTTCTAATTTTATAAATTGGAGTAGACAACATTTCCTTCTGAGCCGGAGTAAAGCCATCACAAATCTTACACGGCTTGTCCTTAACACAATTGTCTTCCCCTATAAGCTTCTCGCGGCACCGCGCACATTTTTCATGCAAGTCGAAAAGAGCCATAACATGGCCACAGGAACCCCTTCTTTGTCCCTTCTTATCTCCCGGAGATGCCATGACACTTGTTACACACAACTAACACAAATATTTGAAGCAATAAGCTTGAGAAGAAGTATATAAATTAATATTTTTAAAGTTTCTCTTAAATCCCAAGCGTTCTTCACGCGCCAAACAAAAAGAGGAAGAGCGCATGCGCTGCGCGTGCGCAGTACACCGGCAGGGAGACTATACAGCCACCTGGCGAGTGAACAGGACGCTACCGGTCCCGGCCAGAGCCCAGCTCAGGACGTTTTTTTCTAACGTTTGGCGTGACCGGCAAGGCGCCGGACAAATGCATCTGTCCACTAGGTAAGATGTATTAACGCAATAAAAAACACGGATAAAAATACCTTGTAAGTAGTATATCCATTATATTTCTAAATATTGTCGATCTGCCCCTAACAACACAATTGTTGAATGGGAGGAAACTAGAAAATGGCTGCCTTCATATTCTCGTAGATTACTGTCCTATCATCAACACTAAATTGAGTCAACTAGGGAGCGTTTCCAGCAGATTTCTCGATATACCGGTATATCCGTGCTTGATATGTAGGTAACACTTTTACAATAAATTATTTGCAAATAAGGTATAAAATCCGTCATAATGTACACTTTTCTTTAAAATATCTGGAGATTGTTGAAAACACGTCTGCACAGTACACGCGCCAAACGAAAAAGATGCTATGACATCAGGTTGTCTAGACAGGAAGGAAGTACGAGGCGCCATCTGGGGAGTGCACAGTACTACGGACCGGCCAGCCGGTGGAAACACAGGACGTCTTTTTCTGGCGTTTGGCGGGCCGGTCTGCGCCGACCGGATTAGCAATTGTCCATTGGATAGGAAGTATTAACGCAATAAAAAGCGCTTTTCCTTTACCTAAGAAGCAGCTATAGAAATATCAGGCAAAAATTATGCAGTCATCAAGATGTCCGTACCCCACAGCCTGGGGAAATAGTTTTCAACACCATGAGATATAGAAGTAGTGAAACAGTACACAGAATGGGATACTTTCAGACCAGTGTCAGTGTCCAAACAATGTTTAAGGGAAAATAACATCTAAGAGAAAGAAACTGCATGTAAAGATAATGTATTAAAACAAGACAATTCAATAAACTAAAAATTAAGAAGCTTTAAGACTCCTCCCATTTTGATATTCATTTGTATGGTCTAATTATGGTTTGAATGTTTTGAATATTACGCATACATACAGATGTGGCAATACATGCTTTTATGTGGACTTGGGGCAAAATCTGTGGCTCACTTGATGCAATGCCATCTGTTACAATGGGAAGCTGCAAAAGTAAAATGGTTAATGGATTCTAATATGACTTTAACAGTGCTTAATCTACATCAAAAGACACCCAGAGGTGCAACAACCAAGATTCAAGTAAAGAGATATAAGAGAGATAAAAGAGTATCAGATATCCCCGTAGAGAGATAAAATAGCATCAGATATGCAAGATCAAAGGTCAAAACCAGGTCACACCAGGACGTTGCACACTAGCTATAACCCCTGACCAATGTCCCTACCAAATATCAATTTCCTACATCTTATTAGTGCTGTAAGTCGTCAAGAAATACTACAGACGACGAGTCGGAACTAATAGACGACGGTGAACCGACGAAAGTCACACTAGTGTTGATCAAGGGCTTCAGAAGAAATATATTTTATTAATTAGCCGGTTTTAAATAAAAAACGAATTTTTGTAGTTTGATCTCTGACCCTAGCCAATAAAGTACTGAATCTCGTGAGAATTTATATTTGCGGTTAAAATATTGAGGGAAGCAGCCATTGTTGTTTCCACTTGAAAGCCATGACAACTTAAAAATGTGATTGCTTTCTTTTAAAATGCTAATCATCATAAGATTTTATTAGGTAGGTAATATTTTGGTGTACTATAAAGGTTTTGATGAAAAATCGATCTTTATAATGTATGAACCGATGCGTCGTAATGTCAACACTCACGACCGACTATGACCAAGTAGAGCCGCGTCGTTACTGCACTACATCTTATGGTTTCTGAAATATAACCCAGACGAGGCATTATAGGTCAAGGTCACTACAGCAAGGTCAAAGGTCAAATCAAGGTCACACCATGACGTTTTACATCTACACACCCTAGCCAATGTCCCTACCAAGTATCAACTTCCTACACCTTATGGTTGCTGAAATATAGCCCGGACAAGATTTTATAAGTCAAGGTCACTACGGCAAAGTCAAATCAAGGTCACACCATGACGTTGCACACCTACACCCCCTAACTAATGTCCCTTCCAAGTATCAACTTCCTACACCTTACGGTTTCCGAGATATAGCCCAGACAAGATTTTCAAACTCGAGGTCACTATGGCAAGGTCAAAGGCCAAATCAAGGTCACACCATGACATTTCACACCTACACCCCCTAACCAATGTCCCTACCAAGTATCAACTTCCTACACCTTATGGTTTCTGAGATACAGGCCGGACAAACTTTTTCCCGCCGCCCAACCACTCATCCGGACACCATGGGTGAAAACAATACCCCGACAGCTCTTAAAGGCTGTGGGGTTAAAAAGTTGAAAGTAACATCTCACATTCTGGGATTTTTTATATTTATGTATCTATGCAGTGAATATATTTTATGTCACCGAAGATCAACCAAAACACTGGAAAAACTATGGAACTTCTAATTATATGAAGTTACAAATATCCCAGAAGAATTCATCTGCTACCTTCGAAAAGTTGAACAGGTGCCTGGATGATATAAAGGAGTGGATGTCCGCCAGTAAACTCAAACTTAATCCAGATAAAACTGAGTTTATTGTATTTGGTTCAAAAAGACAGAGGGACAAATTGAAAGCATATTTTCCATCTACCATCTTGGGTAGTCCTCTCTGCCCTGCTGAGTCTGTCAAGAATCTGGGTGTGTGTTTCGATACTGATTTTTCCTTGTTCAAACATGTTTAGAATGTCTGCAAAAGTTGTGCAACTCCGTGATTTTAGACATGTCAGGCGGTTTCTTACTCATGATGCTTCTGTACTTGTGGCTAATGCTCTTGTTAGTAGTCGGTTGGATTACTATAACTCACTTTTCAGGAGTCTCTCTAAGTTCAATCTTCGTAAATTACAGTGCATCCAAAACAGTGCAGCTAGAATCGTATCAAATACCAGTAGATACACTAGTATTACTCCTGTTCTTAAGAAACTGCATTGGCTTCCTGTCGAACATTGCTCAGTCTTTAAAACAGCCACCCTTGTTTATAAGTTTCTCCATACTGGTTTTCCCCAGTATTTTGCTCCATCTCATCCTACAGTACCAGGCACAGTCAGAGTGGTGGTAATTTCCTTGTCATTCCCAAGTTTCAACCCTCAGTCCATAAATCCGTCAAACAGTTTGGTTATAGTTTTGCTTTTGATGCTCCCACTGTTTGGAATGCTCTTCCTGAGGAGATTCGTGCGTCCCCCTCTCTTGCCTTCTTCAGAAAACGCCTCAAAACCTACCTTTACACCAAGGCATACCCTCTTTAGTCTTACTTACCCCTGGCATTCTCCATGGTGCTTGGACTCTTTTTTGTCCATGGATATTGAAATTGGTTGACTGTTTTTGTTTTGTTGCGCATTAGAGTCCCCTTTGAATAGGGGAGATTATAAGTCCAATTAGAATTAGAATTATTTGTAGATTTGAAATACACCATTTAAGCTAACTCAGCTAATACCTCAAAAATAATAATTTATAAAAATAGCATCAGAGATGCCCGTACCCCACAGCCTAGGGAAATATTTTCAACACCATGAGATACAGAAGTACTGTATCAGTACAAACTTCAGGATACTTTCAGAGCACTGTCAGTTATATAAAGGTCCAAACAATGTTTAAATGGAGAAATAATGTTTAAAAGAAAGATCATGCATATAAAGATGAAGTATTAAAACAAGATAATTCAATAACAAGATGACAGCATTAATCAGCAAACTAAAAATTCAACCCTCTTTATCTACATCTGCATGGCCGAATTATGGTTTAGATGGTTTGAATATTACCATGCATACAGAAGTGGTAATACATTTAATGAATGCTTATGTGTGGTGCTGGAGCAAAATCTGTGGCTCACTTGATGAAATTCTATCTCTTACAATGGGAAGTTATGAAAGTAAAATTCTTAATAAATTCTAATATGACTTTAACAGTGCTTAATCTGCATCAAAAGACAGACCCAAAGGTGCAACAAGATTTTATAGGTCAAGGTCACTAGGACAAGGTCAAAGGTCAAATTAAGGTGAAACCATGATAATACACACCTATAGCCCTTAACCAATGTTCCTACCAAGTATCAACTTCCTACACCTTACAGTTTCCAAGATATAGCCCGGACAAGATTTTATAGGTCAAGGTCACTACACCAATGTCAAAGGTCAAATCAAGATCAGATCATGACGCTGCACAACTACATCCCCTAACCAATATCCCTACCAAGTATCAACTTCCTACACCTTACGGTTTCCGAGATATAGCCCGGACAAGATTTTCAAACTCAAGGTCACTACGGCAAGGTCAAAGGTCAAATCCTGGTCAGACCATGACGTTGCACACCTACACCCCCTAACCAATGTCCCTACTAAGTACCAACTTCCTACACCTTACGGTTTCTGATATATAGCCCGGACAACATTTTATAGGTCAAGGTCACTACGGCAAGGTCAAAGGTCAAATCAAGGATAGACCATGACATTGCACACCTACACCCTCTAACCAATATCCCTACCAAGTATCAACTTCCTACACCTTACGGTTTCTGAGATATAGCCCGGACAAGATTTTATTGGTCAAGGCCACTATGGCAAGGTCAAATCAAGGTCAGACCATGACACTGCACACCTACACCCCCTAGCAAATGTCCCTGCCAAATATCAACTTCCTACACCTTACGGTTTCCGAGATATCGCCCGGACAACATTTTATAGGTCAAGGCCACTATGGCAAGGTCAAAGGTCAAATCAAGGTCAGACCATGACGTTGCACACCTACACCCCCTAACCAATATCCCTACCAAGTATCAACTTCCTACACCTTACGGTTTCCGAGATATAGCCCGGACAAGATTTTCAAACTCAAGGTCACTGCGGCAAGGTCAAAGGTCAAATCCTGGTCAGACCATGACGTTGCACACCTACACCCCCTAACCAATGTCCCTACTAAGTACCAACTTCCTACACCTTACGGTTTCTGATATATAGCCCGGACAACATTTTATAGGTCAAGGTCACTACGGCAAGGTCAAAGGTCAAATCAAGGATAGACCATGACATTGCACACCTACACCCTCTAACCAATATCCCTACCAAGTATCAACTTCCTACACCTTACGGTTTCTGAGATATAGCCCGGACAAGATTTTATTGGTCAAGGCCACTATGGCAAGGTCAAATCAAGGTCAGACCATGACACTGCACACCTACACCCCCTAGCAAATGTCCCTGCCAAATATCAACTTCCTACACCTTACGGTTTCCGAGATATCGCCCGGACAACATTTTATAGGTCAAGGCCACTATGGCAAGGTCAAAGGTCAAATCAAGGTCAGACCATGACGTTGCACACCTACACCCCCTAACCAATATCCCTACCAAGTATCAACTTCCTACACCTTACGGTTTCCGAGATATAGCCCAGACAAGATTTTATAGGTCAAGGTCACTGCGGCAAGGTCAAAGGTCAAATCAAGGTCACACTATGACGTTGCACAACTACACCCCCTAACCAATGTCCCTACCAAGTATCAACTTCCTACACCTTACGGTTTCAGAGATATAGCCCGGACAAGATTTTCAAACTCAAGGTCACTACAGCAAGGTCAAAGGTCAAATCAAGGTCAGACCATGACGTTGCACAACTACACCCCCTAACCAATGTCCCTACCAAGTATCAACTTCCTACACCTTATGGTTTCTGAGATACAGCCCGGACAAACTTTTTCCCGCCGCCCGCCCACCCGCCCGGACGCCCATCCAGACACCATGGGTGAGAACAATACCCCAACAGCCCTTAAGGGCTGTGGGGTAAAAACAACTAGACCTACGCATCGGAGAACCAATGCAAATTTGTATCCACCGGAAAGACAACTCACCAAAGCCAGAGAACCATCGTTTGAGCTTGAAGGAGGGGCCAAAGGGCAAATCTAACATCAGAAGATTCCTAGCCCACGATTTTATAAGAGTTGGTTTCGCACTGTAAACCTCTAGGATCAATAATAAGCTAGTTATAAGCACTTTTAAGTTTGGCTATCTTTGTTTGACCTTGAAAGAGGGGCCCAAGGTCAAATCTAAGCACACCAAAAGATTCCCAGCCCATGATTTCCTATATGTTGGTTTACCATCCGAAACCTCTAGGACCAATAATAAGTGAGTTATAAGCACGTTTAACTTTGGCTATCCTCATCTGACCTTGAAGGAGGGGCCCCAAGGTCAAATCCGACCACACCAAAAGATTCCCTGCCCATGATTTCCTATAGGTTGGTTTACCATTACAAACCTCTAGGACCAATAATAAGCAAGTTATAAACACTTTTAACTTTAGCTATCCTCATTTGACCTTGAAGGAGGGGTCCAAGGTGAAATCCAACCACACCAAAAGATTCGCAGCCCATGATTTCCTATAGGTTGGTTTACCATCCCGAACCTCTGGGACCAAAAATAAGCAAGTTATAAACACTTTTAACCTTGGCTATCCTTGTTTGATCTTGAAGGAGGGCCCAAGGTCAAATCCCACCACACCAAAAGATTCCCAGCCCATGATTTCCTATAGGTTGGTATACCATCCCAAACCTCTAGGACCAATAATAAGCCCTTTTATAAGCACTTTAAGTTTGGCTATCCTCGTTTGACCTTCAACAAGGGGCCCAAGGTCAAATCTGACCAAACCAAAAGATTCCCAGCCCATGATTTCCTATATGTTGGTTATAATCCCAAACCTCTAGGACCAATAATAAGTGAGTTATAAGCACTTTTAACTTTGGCTATCCTCGTTTGACCTTGAAGGAGGGGCCCATGGTCAAATCCGTTCACATCAGAAGATTCCTAGCCCATGACTTCCTATATGTTGGTTTACGATTCCAAACCTCTAGGGCCAATAAGCGAGTTATAAGCACTTTTAAGTTTGGCTATCCCCATTTGACCTTGAAGGAGGAGCCCAAGGTCAAATCCAACCACACCAGAAGATTCCTAGCCCATGAAACCTCTAGGACCAATAATAAGCGAGTTATAAGCACTTTTCAGTTTGGCTATCCTCGTTTGACCTTGAACGAGGGGCCCAAGGTCAAATCTGACCACACAAAAAGATTCCCAGCTCATGATTTCCTATGGGTTGGCTTACCATCCCAAACCTCTATGACCAATAATAAGTGAGTTATAAGCACTTTTAACTTTGGCTATCCTCATTTGATCTTGAAGGAGGGGCCCAAGGTCAAATCCGTCCACATCAGAAGATTCCCAGCCCATGACTTCCTATATGTTGGTTTACGATTCCAAACCTCTAGGACCAATAAGCGAGTTATAAGCACTTTTAAGTTTGGCTATCCCCGTTTGACCTTGAAGGAGGAGCCCAAGGTCAAATCCGACCACACCAGAAGATTCCCAGCCCATGATTTCCTATATGTTGGTTTACCATCCAAACCTCTAGGACCAATAATAAGCGAGTTATAAGCACTTTTAAGTTTGGCTATCCTCGTTTGACCTTGAACGAGGGGCCCGAGGTCAAATCTGACCACACAAAAAGATTCCCAGCTCATGATTTCCTATGGGTTGGCTTACCATCCCAAACCTCCAGGACCGATAATAAGCGAGTTATAAGCACATTTAACTTTGGCTATCCTCGTTTGACCTTGAGGGAGGGGTCCAAGGTCAAATCTGACAACATCAGAAGATTCACAGCACATGATTTCCTATAGGTTGGTTTCACATTGCAAACCTCTAGGACCAATAATAAAGGATATAGGCACTTTTAAAGTCCGCTATGTGGGTTACTTCGGCACTCTGTGGATGACCTTGAATTTAGAGCTTCAAGGTCAAATGTCTGCAAGGTTGTAGAGGATATGTATATCTGTTATACATATCACCTATGAAGAAATTCAACCTTCTACCTATGAGAAACAGACAGTAGAAAAATGTAGATTATTTTCAAAGAAATGCCCGTGGTGGCCATCTTGTTTTTCAGAATGAGGCTATTTTCAGTCCCAGAGAAACTTAACCCCCAATGAAGATATCCTGCAAATTTGGTGAAACTAGAGTGTTAACGTCAAAAATCTCTCTACGTGCAGCAGCGGCGGCGGCATAACAAACGCTAAACCAAAGTATCCACCGGATGCCTCCGGTGGATACAATTAATGCTAAAAGCATATACCTGCATATTACATATTTAATTTCTGTTCTGTTTAACAACAGAAACCAGCTCGGTTTAAAGAATACCAGAGGCAGACAATAATTTTTCTACCTGCATTATATTCAAACTCTTTACTGATAAAAGGATGATCACTGTTTAAGAATTACTGGACATTAACAGCTACATTTCATACTCACAATCATTGACTAGGATTTCTGTCAGTGTTTTCAGTGCTCTTTCCACTGCATTTGGGCTTTCCTGCTGACACACTATACAGTCCACCAGTATTTTGATGTCTGTCTTCAAGTCCTCTACTGCACATGTAACACAGCACAAACAGTGAAATTAAGTTACACACAGATCAATGTAAACTATATAGCACCAGCATGATGCCAACATATACCCAGATATGAAAATTTTAATTACTTAAATGTAGCTTTTATAAGTTACAAGCTTACCATGTGGAACTGAATGCTTACTCGGGAGGCCGCAGGCATTCGGCCAACGTCCAAGAAAAATAGATGCATAATAGTGGCAGCGTGCCTTGGAATCGAGGTGACCCCAGTAGTGACGTAGCCATCCACTTCCTCTTTTCAAGTTGGAAATTTACCCATACCCCCTCAGATGTTATTCAGCGGGGAGGCAGGGTGGGACTCTCTTCAGTTCCACATGGTAAGCTTGTAGCTTATAAAAGCTACATTAAGTAATTAAAATTTTCAATTTTATTGCGCTACAATAGCTTACCATGGGGAACTGAATGCTGAATCCAACCACTCGGTGGAGGGATTACAGCTGAGACTGGAAATATTAGTTAATTTTTCTTGGATTTTGAATGAATTTGATTAGAATGGATGTATTAGAATGACCAGTCTGAGTCCCGCTTACAGTGCCCCGGTTTCGGAAAACTGGGCCTGCAAGAAGCCAAAAACCAGAAGGTAATTGAAATGACAGTACCAATACTGTCTGGATGTCTGGATTTTGGTGGAAGGAGTGAAGCCATGTTCACTAAAAATGGCATAAATAGACCCAAGGGCTACACTACCAATGACGCCAAGCCTGGGCTTGGAAATCTCGTCATCTTGCCACCCATGAAGCTACACTACCAATGACGCCAAGCCTGGGCTTGGAAATCTCGTCATCTTGCCACCCATGAAAAGATGAAAACTAAAGAGGGATTATGGGGTCACCTGGGGAAAACATAATACATTATATATATTAAGTACTGTCTTAATAAAAAGCTAAAAGACCTTACCAAACATCCTGAGGAGGTAGGCATTTACCTAAATCCTGGGATTTAGACTCCTGAGACTTGGTTGAAGCAGGTGTGCCCCCCCCCCCCCCCCCCCCCTTTTTTTTTCTTCCCAAGGATGACTGGAGTGAGGGGAAGGGTCTAGGACTTGTTAAGCCGCTGTTACTGTACCCAGATACATATTGTTGTTATCTGACCAAGGAAGGTCTTTTAGGTAAAATAGTTGTAAATGTGTGTGAGCATTCCAGTGACAGGCTTGTATGATTTGGTCCACCGAAACCACACCGTATAAGGCCTTAGAGGCCGTGAAGGCCCTAATGTTATGCGCTTTAACTTGGACCAGGTCCAAGGCTTGTTTGTAACCAGGTAATTCCAAGGCTGATGGTCTGCTTGAAACAAAGTAAGATAGTTATTTTAACCAAGAAGAGAGTATAGCGGGTCTGATGTCTGAGGTAAGTCTTTTTTTGAAGGAAATAAATGGTAGGGATCGAGACCCTCTCAGGTCTTTGGTTCGATCTTGAATTGTCTATCTACAATAGTAGTCAAAGCAGGAATAGTCACCTGAGACACACTTGGAGAACCTTCTCTTGCTAGTTGGTTTTTGGCAATAAAATCTGAAGAGGGGAACAAGGTAACCTTTTCCCATGGGCCTAATTAGATATTTGTTTGCAACCCAGGCGTGGATTTCACTGCGGCGCTTGCCAGAGGCCAAAGCTAGCAAGAAAGCAGTTTGAGAGAAAAGATGTTTGAGGTCTGTGTCTTTCATAGGCTCAAAGGGTGCTTTTGTGAGCTCATTAAGCATGACAGAAAGGGTTCCATTTTGGAAGATTCCTGGAACTTAGGGACGATCCCTGAGAAAACTGGAGAATAACCTGTTGACCTCTGATCTTGGGGTATATGGTGGCCAGCTGGGCCCAAGGTGTCAACAATGGCCGTCTTGTAACCGTCAATGGTCGAAGGGCGCCTGTTTAGAACTTGGTACAAGTACACAAAAAATTCTGAGACTTGTTTCACAGAGGGACTTGAGAAGTCCACTGAATTTTCTCTACACCATTTCTCAAATAGGGCCCACTTTGACTTGTAGATGGTCCTTGTTGATGACCTTTGAGGGGCAGCAATTCTCTCTGCCACCTCCACAGGGAAGCCTTGTTCTTGGAGCTGTCCACTCCTAGACACCAGGCACTGAGGTTGAGATGTTGTGGCTTGCTGTGAAGCACATAATTGTGGGACTGTTTGAGAAGAGTTGTTGACACTAGTAGCTGAAGTGAGATCTTCATAGCATAAGCAGTGAGACCCGACCAGTTATGTTTAGAGCATCTATGTCCCAAGCATTTTGGTCTGGGACTGGAGACACATACAGTGGAAGTTTGCGGTTCAGACGAGTGGCAAATAGATCTACATGTGGGGTGAACCCCTTCGACAGATCTGTTTGAAGACCTGCGGATGCAGTGACCATTCTGTTGATTGAACTTGGTTTGACCTGGACAACAGGTCGGCCAACACATTCAGACACCCTGTTGGATGCGTCTGGCTTTTAAGGTTATCTGGTAATGATGGCACCAGGTCATGATCTTCCACAGGAGAACGCACATCTCCACCGACAGGGTTCCTCCTTGATTGTTGATGTAGGCTACCACTGTTGAGTTGTCCGTTGCAACCAACACTGGACCTTGAAACTTGAAGGACCAGAGAAATCGCCTTCAACTCTAGAACATTTATGTATAGCCTTTTTCCCCCGTCTGACCACAGACCCTTGTAGAGGCTTGCTCTAAGTGAGAGCCCCAGCCTTCATCTGAGGCGTCTGTAAAGAGTTGGATCCTGTGGTCTTGGGATAAAGGTCTGCACCTTTTATCACATTTGAGGGACTTGCCACCACTCTAGGTGAGCTGAAAAGGACTCTGTCCAAGGAAGGAGGCTGTGCAATGACTGAGGATACTAGTATCTCCAGTGCTACTTAAGGTGAAACTGAAAAGGGCCTCATGTGAAGGCGTCCCTCCGGGATCATTTTCTCCGTTGAGGTAAGCAACCTAATTAGCGACATCAAACATCCTGAAGTGAAAAACATGTTTGACTTTAAGTGTAGGATCAAATCCTGAAAATTGAGCCATCTCTCTGAGTGGGTTAACAAGGGCTAAATCTACGTGAAATTCATAGCCCATGAATGGAAACACCTGAGTAGGTTGAGTTCGGACTTCTCCTGATTTATTATCCACTCAAGGACTGTGTCAGGAACTTCCTTGAGCTTGGAGGATGGGAATGAGAAAGTACGCATCTGACAGGTCTTTCGAAGACACCCATTCCCCTGGAATCAGAGAGGCCCTGATGGACTCTGAGATTTCCATTTGAACCTTTCTACAAGTAGAAAGGGGGTGAGCCTGCTTATGTCTGCCATTGGCCTCCACCCTTGGTGAGGCTTGGGGATCAGGAACAGATGATTGTAAAACCAGAGAGATTTTACATTTTCCACCCTTTCTATTGCGTTCTTTGACAGAAGAGACGGATAAGCGGCCAGAGCTGGATCTTTGATTGGTCTTGGATCCTGAGAGAATCAGGGGAACTCTGGCAAATTTTGATTGATGATGAATGGTAAGAATGTTTAACATAATGTTTGAGCATTTGTTTGTTTGCCAGTCTCTTCTGAAAGAACGGAGGCGACCTCCTACTGGTGGACTGAGGGAGGCTTTTTAAGGAGTCATTGGAAGGAGGGGTTTCCAACCCTCTTCACCTTGAGGGAGGTTGTAAATGACCTCTGGAGCCTCTGCTACTTGATTTCCCCCTACCTGGGGAAAACGATGGATACCGCTTGGAATGGAATGACCCCCATGTGGTGTTTCCTGTAGGAGCCTCTAGATTGTGGGAAGCGTGAAAGGTCTGATTTGATAGGGCCTAAACCCTAAATTATTTACGGGTGCCTTGAGGAGGAACTCCTTTCCCTCTTAAACTAATTGTGAATGGGGAACTCTTAAGTTTTTAAGATCTGGTATCTCCCCTGAATTCCCCATAATCATTCTCACTGCTTATATGCACCCTTAAATTGAGTTTGACCCGTCTGGCAGTAGCCTTGCTACTGTCTTAACAGATTTCCATGACCAGGTTGCATTCAGAAAAGACCTAGTAAAGAGCAGCCTGAAGCTCAAACTCTTGACTACCATAGGGGCCCCAGAGGGGCTAGGGAGATACAGATTGAAAACTTTTAGTTTGTCTTCAAGATAAAAGACAATGTTGTCCCAATAGTACTACTTAAGATTGGGACCAGGGGTTTAATAGAAGCCACCGAATCCTCTAAATTAAACTAGCATATTTAGTTGAGGAAAAGCTGAAGGGCCCTTGGGCCTAAGCTCTTGTTGGCCTGCTACATCATTCAAAGCTCAGACTGGATGAGGACCTAGGCATACTGTCCCTGGGGACAGGGTGGTTAATAAAATCGCCTAATCTTAAAGACAAACATATATATATATTTTGTTTTTCATTTTTAATATTCCTGCAATAAGTTTGATTCTCTGTCAAAATATTACAATAACAAGAAGGTCAAAAATGCCCTAAAAGGTAGGTTGTGAAGGAAGCAATAAGGTTAACGACTGCTGTAATTAAATTAAGAAACAAGGAAATGTTAGGTCACCCAGTTAAGGTAAATGTGTTACACGTGCTAAGAAATGTAAAACTTGTAACCTAGGTTACATAATTGTATCTATGCTATAAACGGACAAACGAACGGACGGAATTACACCAATTTCTGAAAGCAACTTAACTATGATGGTGATTTATCTCCCTGTCAAGTTTGAATTCGATTGGACAAAGCGTTTTCGAGTTAGAGTCCGGAAATGGAAATGTTGACGGACAGAAAAATGGACAAACGAACAGACGGAATTACATCAATTTCGAAAGCAACTTAGCTATGATGGTTATCTATCTCCCTGTCAAGTTTAAATTTGATTGAACAAAGCAAAATGGACAAAAAACAGACAAACAAACAGACAGAATTACATCAATTTCAAAGGGAACCTAGCTATGATCGTGATTTATCTCCCTGTCAAGTTTGAATTCGATTGGACAAAGTGTTTTTGAGTTAGAGTCCGCAAATAAAAATGTGGACGGACAGACGGACATCGGACACATCAATCTAATGGGCGAGTTTGTTACACGCAACCGCCTAAAAAACGGACAAACGAACAAACGGAATTACACCAATTTCGAAAGGAACCTAGCTATGATGGTGATCTATCTCCCTGTCAAGTTTGAATTCAATTGGACAAAGCGTTTTTTGTGTTAAAGTACGGAAACTGAAATGTTGACAAATAGACAGACAAACAGACAAAAATCAGACAGACAGAATTAAACCAATTTTGAAAGGAACCTAGCTAGAGCAAGTGATGTAAATTCGCCAGTGGATGTAAATTCGCCACTTTTTGGATTTTGTCAATTTTACAGCACAAATGTGGAAAACATGTCATAATTATGTTGCATATACATAGAAAAAATACTTATCTATTGCCCTACAAGATTTCATAGTCCAACATTTTATATTTTCACAGTATTAAGTACATTTTTGAATAATACTTTTTTACAAATGACTTTAGATAGTGTAAATTATGCAATTTTTAACAAATACCAACCAACATTTTAAACTTCTCTGGGACAAAGTTTTGAAAATTTACAAATATGTTAATAATAGTTTTTGGCTTGAAAAGATGTAAAATAATTATTTAGCTTAAATTTTTCACAGTATGGTAGGTATTATGCTTGAAAAACAGTTTTTTTCAAACAACGGCGAATTTAGACCCATTTACATAAATAATAGATATTTTTGTATGAAATAATAACACCTTTCTAAGTGAATTTTTTTTTATAGGTTTGGATAATGCAGGGATGAGCCATATTTATTAAAACAAAAAATTGAAAAAAAAATTTGTGATTTGATGTAGCAGAACCAAAAGTGCCAAAAAAACTGGTGAATTTACATCACTCACTCTATGATGGTGATCTATCTCCCTGTCAAGTTTGAATTCGATTGGACAAAGCGTTTTTTGTGTTAGAGTACGGAAACTGAAATGTTGACAAATAGACAAACAGACAAAAATCAGACAGACAGAATTACACCAATTCGATTGGACAAAGCGTTTTCAAGTTAAGAGTCTGGAAACGGAAATGTTGACGGGCAAACAGACAAAAAACGGACAAACGAACAGACGAAATTACACCAATTTCGAAAGGAACCTAGCTATGATGGTGATCTATCTCCCTACCAGAAGCGTTTTTGAGTTAGAGTCCGGAAACAAAAATGTGGACGGACAGACGGACGTCGGACACATCAATCTAATAGCCAGGTTGGTTACCCGCCTAAAAATAGCATCGAAGATGCCCGTACCCCACAGCCTGGGGAAATAGTTTTCAACACCATGAGATATAGAAGTAGTGAAAAGTACAAAGATTGGGACACTTTCAAACTGTAAAATTTATTAATTGGAGTATAGCTGTCAATGGAAATAGCACAATTATGTAAAAGTACATAATAATAATCAGTTGCTGCAATCCATATATCTTTGTCATGAGAGAAAGATAGCTATAATATGGCAGGTGAACAAACTTTGGCGGAGCAAAAGCTAAAGATCAAATCAAACTCTAACCAATGTCCCGACCAAGTGTCAGCCTTCTACACCTCAGGAAACCAAGAAATGGCTCGGCCAAGATTTTCAATTTCAGTGTCACTGTGACAAGACCAAAGGTCAAATCTAGATAACACTATGATGTTGCACACCTACAACCCCTAAGCAATGTTCCCAAGTATCAACTTCCCACACTTTACGGTTTCCAAGATATAGCTCGGACAAGATTTTATAGTTCAAGGTAAATACTGCAATGTCAAAGGTCAAATCAAGGTCACACTATGATGTTGCACACCTACAACCCCCAACCAATGTCCCTACCAAATATTTAACTTCCTACACCCTACGGTTTCTGAGATATAGCCCAGACAAGGTTTTATAGGTCAAGGTCACTATAGCAAAGTCAAAGGTCAAATCAAGGTCAAACCATGACGTTGCACACCCACTAACCAATGTTGCTACCAAGTATCAACTTCCTGCACCTTACGATTTCAGGGATATAGCCCAGACGAGACTTTATAGGCCAAGGTCACTAAGGCAAGGTCAAAGGCCACATCAAGGTTACATTATGATGTTTCACACCTACACCCCCTAACCAATGCCCCTACCAAATATCAACTTCCTGCACCTTATGGTTTCTGAGATACAGGCTGAACAAACTTTTCCAACCACCCATCCGCCCATCCGGACACCATGGATGAAAGCAAGACCCCGACAGCCCTTAGGGGCTGTAGGGTAATAAATGGTTGGCTGTACATGCTAAACTGGATAGCCAAAACAGTTTCATCTGTTTCTATGTCCTTAACATGTGGATGTGTTGAGCAGAGAGAAATTTAATACTAAAATCACTGCCATTACCAAGTATAAACTTCCTACACCTTATGGTTATAGAGATATACACATAGCACAAATAATTAAAAGATTCTATTTTCGCCCAATCAAATATACATTCTATTAATATCGTGTAATGTATACAAAAGAACTAAGGATATCATTTTTTTCATAACTTTAATATAGCTACACAAGTTTATGGTAGATTTCCATATTTTTCCTAGGTTTGAAAACATCAGTCAGATATTCAGATCAAACAAGAAAATAGTTTGATAGTCTGTATTGACTCTGTAAATATACCAAACATGGAACATAAAATTTTGAATGATTTCACAATAATGTTAAGACCTCTCCCCGCCACCCCCCATCAATATTATAGACAGATTGTGATTTATATACTGTGATACAATCTTGAGATGAAATAGATATTTGGTGAAAATTTCATCAATCAAGTTGTCGGTAAACATTGACCTTTTAATAAAACCTTACTGAAAGGCACTTCTTGTAAATATTGCTCAGATACCTGTTGAAACAAATGGAAAGTCATTATATAAAACATAAATCTGAGGAAAATGGAACAAATATTGTTTAAAATTTACATTCCACAAAATATGTGGCTGAAAAAAGAAATATCACAAAACTCAAAGCACTTACCCTTCATTTTAAAAGTCCCCAATATTGATAACCACTAGTAACACATGGCATGATTTGGACAACCAAATTTGTTTTCAACTTCTGGTAATCTCCCTGGAAAGAAAATGAACAAGCAGCAAGTCATTAAACTTCTTTTTAAAGAATAGATGAATTCCTCAAATTACATCGGTTCCTTGTTGGAACCCAACTTGAGAACTTGCCAATCTAATTTTCTGTTATTAAGTTTATTTCATTTGGAGGTCTGAGTAGTTTGAGATCTGAAATTCAGCTGCTATTTTGTGTTGTGATTCAGCACAGCTATGGTACTAATATAACTTTCTCCTGTTCAATGTGAATTGCTATCAATTAAAATCTGCATTAATACAATGCGCCAAACACCATCTATGTGTACAATATCAATCTGTAGGACATTATTGTTAGCTCTAAGACCTTTTTTTGTGAAAATATATTGTGACTCAATGGATCTTTAGTCTTTCTGGCATGAAATGAAACACTATTAATTTAATGTCCTTTTTGGGGGGACAACAGTGAGTTTGTGTACTTTCTCATCTCAAGTGTATGCTATGAAATATCCTTGGTGTACCCTAAGTGCATCATTTAAAGTTGTAAAATCGCTAATAAATGAATGAAACTCCTGTTAAAGTATGGTTTTTTGTTTGTTTGTTTGTTTTTTTTGTTTTTTTTTTTAAAGTATGCGCTGATTTGGGTCATTGCTAAACAGTCATCTATAGCAAGAAGAAATCAAAATGGTAGACTATAACAATCAGGGCCCCTCCACTTTAGGCACACATGCTGTTTCAGAAATGCCATAATGGAGGTTTGAGTGGTCGTTTTACTAGACTGTATGATCAAAAACAAAACTTTTCTTTTTTATTCCGTTTCAATTACATATTATAAATATAAAGTCATAAATATGACCCCAAAAATGCTTTTTTTTCATATCAGTGATCTTAACAGTAGATTATATTAATTATGACATTTAATATTTTTTACGTTAATCTTGTCAAATCGTCTAAATTATGCATTTAAAAACAAATATTGGTACATACCACTGCCATGGGCACCAACTATAACTTTTGCCAGTATTAAGGTTGAACAAAAAATCAGCAGGAATCTAATATAGCTGATCACATAATATAGATAGCTAAACTCGGGTATGGTTATACAAACAAGATATGCGATGCAACAGTATTTCTTTGATTACAGACCACTTTTTGTGAGTCCTTGCTTTACCAAGCAATTTTGAAACATCCTGAACTGGAGGTGATGACACCCAGGAAACTTTAAATCTATCATGATCGAGCAAAGTGTTGTACCAATTTAAACAGTGAATTATATTTTGAGAAACTTGAAAAAAACTGTTAAAAATATGACCTTGTATGACCTTGATGAACCCTTCCTTAAGTGATCATATCACCCAGAGGTGATATAAAATGACTTATACTGGAGCTATTAATGCTTAATGCCAGGAAGTATTGCCATTTCTCATTCCAAATTGACCCATGTCACAGATGACATTAACGAAGATATTTCACCCTGATGTAGCTTTCTTTCTTTTAAGGAATGGTCCAACTCTTCAATATTTCAGCAATTTATCAGAGCATTTCATGAAGTTTACTCCCAATCATATACTAGATGACTACCTATTCCTTCTTGATGATGGCTCAACTACTCACACATTAATGCTTCTTTGATAAACCGGGCTAAAGATCAAAATGTTGTCCTCTTTCTGGTGCCACCTAACACTTCCTTCACCCTATGCATGCTGGATTCTTTGGAGTTTGGACCACCAAAACATTATATGTAAAGCTAAGAAACAGGGATGAGATAAAACCCTGGTATGATAACCAACAAATGCTGTAAATATTAAGAAACCTGAAAGTGTTTTTTATTTCTTCATTTGGTCATAAAATAATTAAAACTCAGCCTATCTCAATAGAGTAATTTCTGGAAAAAAAAACAAAAAATTCAGTAGAATTATACTGTGTCAACAGCTTTGGTTGAAGACTGAAGCGGATGAGATTCAAAAGGACTACAATTATGCTGGATAGACCAAAATGGTTGGCTGACTGGAATAATTTTTGCAGATCCAGACCATCTCTCAGAAGGATTGAGCCATAGTGAAGCCCCACCTTGCTGAAAAATATAACCTAGGTCCAATATACAGGTTATGACGAATACACACAGGCATACAGAGAGGCAAATACATAGTTATCACTTACCAAGTTTTCACTAGATGTCAGTAGAAAATTCAATAAAGTGTCATTTTGGTAACCTACTGTTAAAGATCAAAGTTGCGGGGTCAAAGAGCATTTAAGAACCTTCATTCCTCTCTCAAGTGTGATGCTAAAATAAACTAATGTTGCATGGCAAGTGCATTGTTATGTACACTTATCTCAGATAATCAACAGCTGCTGTGTATAGAGGGGCTTACTAAAGAACCTGCTGTTGAAAATTTAAATAAAGTTTGTATACCTTAAAACAGTTAAAAACTGCATTAAGTAATAAAATTCCTTGAGGACTTATGCCCTTTTAGTCTGAAAGGAAGTTTAACTGTGCTGTCAAAAGGTGATATGTTATATCTCAGTAAGCTGTGGTGTTTGTTGATATTTGTGTATAAAGACTCTAAATGTATAATCTTTGTAATTTGAGTAGATTTCTGTCCCGGGACCAAAAGTTTCTCCTTTAAACTACTAGTTATATGCCCATACAATATAATGCATTGTGCAAGATGGGTCCTGTCCTGCACGGTTTGGAATGCAAAGAACCAACAAAAATATAAGTACAAGAAACAAAAAAGAAGTGTTGCCATGGCAACACTTGTTTCAAGGTGTTGCCAAGAAACCAATCATCTCCATGCAGGGGTATGGAAAGCAAAGAACCCATAAAAATATTTATTTATAAGTCCAAGAAACAGAAAAGAAGTGTTGCCATGGCAACACTTTTTAACCAGGTGTCTTTATGGTAACATTACAATAAAGATCATGTTTTGGTTTAGATATGTGTACATGCTTAATTTAAATGAAAACTCTAAACTACCATTTTAATATTGTCCAAATATCATAAAAGTGTGCCCTAACCTTAAACTGAATGTAACTCAATGCAAGAATTAAAGGTCATGTTAACCATGTAGACTGTTCAACATTAGTTATACCCAAAATTTAAATTATGCTTAAAATCTATTGCACATAATTTAAAATCTTATCCAAAATTTAAAAAAAAATTACAAATGTGCCATTACTGGGAGTTTAAGGTCACCTCAATATAGTCATGGGGCATTTCTGTAACACCAGCTACATGTACCTGCAAAATATAGATCATATATGTCATGCCATTTTTGGCATACTTTGTGGAAACATAGAAAAACTTAAGCTTAGTAAAATTATTTACATATGGGAGTTTAAGGTCACCTTAAAATATGGCACACCTTCAGGACTAGATACATCAACATACCAAATTTAAATTAAATCTGTCATGCAATTTTGAGATACTCTCCAGAAATTAAAAAATTTAAATTCAATATAATTATGTTATCACTAGGAGTTTAAGGTCACCTTAAAATAGGCCACACCTTGAAGGCCAGTTTCACCCATATACTAAATTTGATTTGAATCTGTGAAGCCATTTTTAAGGTATTTCCCACAAATCGCAAAAGTTAAATTCAACATAAATATGTTATTAGTGGGAGTTCAAGGTCATCTTAAAATAGGGTACATATTGATGACCGGCAACATCCACATGCCAAATTTGAATTTCATCCTACAAGAAACTTTTTGACATATTTTCCAGAAACAAAGTGTGATGACAATGCTGGTCATACATGTCATCCATCACAGCTGAGTGACTTTGACTTGATTTCTAGATTCTGCATATATGGTTTCCTGCTGCCTCCCAATACATTTTTGGCTGTAAATGTAATACTTAAGAAGATTATAGGAGGGGGGGGGGGGGGGGGGGGGGGTCACATAAATTTTAAGCTTTCTGATTGGTAGCTGTGAGAAAATTGGTCATAAATGTTTTTTTTTTTTTTTTACAGGTCACTCCCAAAATCTAATCAGCTTGCGTTTGTAATAGTATAAACATGTGTATGAAATTACAAGCCTCTGCGGTCAGTAGATTTTGCTGAGCAGCGATGGCAGGCGGGTGTACCCAAAAAAACTATTTTTGATCATGTGACCTTGATAAAGATCAAAGGTCAAATTTAAGCATGTGGAAAAATTGCCCATGCCTCAGGTATATAACTGTCAAATATAGTTAAAAAGCTTCCAATAATAAGGGAGATATTCAAGGGAAACCATAATGCAGTGGCGGCAGTGGCGAGGAAACTGAAGTGAATTTGAAATACTGTTCACTGTTCAGATCGCCAAACTTTAAGTGAATATAATTCTGTTATTACTAAGAGTTTAAGGTCACCTTATTGCATGGTACTTACCTATAGCCAATTACATATACATGCAAAATCTGAATGAAATTTCTCAAGTTCTTCACTCTTCAGTATATTCTATGGTAAAATTTAAAAAAACCCGTAAACTCAACATAACTTTTTAATACGTGAGAGTTTAGGGTCACCTTAAAATAGGCCACACCTTGAAAAGTGAAAACCAGTTACAACCACATAACAAATTTGAATTGAATCTGTCGACCATTTTTGAAATACTGTCCGCAAACCAAAAACCTTAAACTCAATACAAGTATGTTACTACTGGTAGTTTAAAGTCACCTTATAATAGGGCACATCTTGAGGACCAGTTACATGAACATGCCAAATTTAAATATAATCCATTATGCCATTTTTGAGATTCTGTCTGGAAAAGAAATGTGACAATGACACTGACCATATATGTCCTCCATCATAGCTGCTAGTGACACAAACTAATGCAACCTTAAACTCATAGGTCTATAAGGTATCAGCAATTTACTATAACCTTACAAAAAAGTCCCTTTTGTTGTAGATATATGTACATGATGAATATCAGAGAAGAAAGTCTTAATTAGCACATCAAATATCTTGCACACACCAAAAGAACTGCCCCAACCTTAAACTCAAAGTTAGCTTGCAGCTGTGAGGGAGTTTAAGGTAATCTTTTACTGAATGTTCTGTTCAAGATTTGTTACATGATCCATTACTGAAACATGCCTAGAATTACACAATATTTGAAATACTGTTAAAAGTTGCTAAACTAAAGTCTCAAATATATGGTCAATAAATTGTCAACTGCTTAATGGTCATTTATCTACATTGAATAAGCCCTTCAATGAATACAAAAAAATCAAAAACAGTACAGTGCGGCTACCCATAAATTCTGGAACCTACCGGAGCCATAAATTGTACTTCAAGGGTTCAGATTTATGATTTCCTCGTGCCTCTGATGAGACCATACTCTAACCCAAGAGGGTCGAAATATATGCTACTAGTTATCAGCAATATACCAGGCAACTTACTGACTTCCAGGCGACATTCTTCTACTGTTTAAACTTAAAGTTAATATAATTCTGTTATTACTGGGAGTTAAAGGTCACCATCGTTTCTGAACGCCCAGACAAAGTAAGAGTTGGCCATCGGTGGGCCAGAATTCACTTGAAGAAAGATGGAAGAGATTGTATGACATTAAGGCCACACATTAAGGCCATAGGTGAGGTTAGTTTGTATGGGTCTACTAGTGGTGTGAATGGTAAATTGGTGTACCACATTTCATTTTGTTCTGGTAGAAATGATGAAATCCGCAAAAAGTATTTAAGTATTGGTTATTGAAAACGTCATTATATTAAGCTTTCGGAAGACATGGAAAACAATGGAAGACATAGGAGAACAAAGAATCCAGACTATAGAAAGTGAAATTGAAACTGATGAAGAAGGCTGACATCGCTTGGTTCTATTTTAATTTTTTCATGTGCCAACAATAATAGTCTTTGTTATAAAACTTTAATAACAAAGGATTTATCCTTACACATGTAATGTTTAACCTAGGGTCCCCTAGAACTAGGACCTGCCAGACAGCCTAGTGGGTTGGTAGGTTTGGCATCTAATCGCAGTCTGACCCCTCTTTGGGAGTATGATTCCCAGCAGAACCAGTGCTGAGTGTCTGTCGCAATGTAACCCTGGGTGTTGATTGAGATGTTTATGTATTTAAAGTATTGAATGTTTTATGTCACACCTAGTACCTCATTGGTTGTATTGTTATGGGTACTGTACTTTGGCAGGTGAGGGAGACTGCATATTTGTTGTCCAAGGAATCATACACAGGCGTTAGCAAATAACTATCAACCTTGCAACTGAACATCAACTTCTGACTGGCCCAGATTTACGGACTCCTTTCAGATTAATTTATTCTGCCAAATTGAGATGTGTATTTTGCACTGTTTTGTTACATTGTATGTTCAAAAAAAATTAATAAAAAATACTCTGCCAAATCAAAGTGTTAAGTACATGATTTTAAGTATACTTGCATATTTTTAGGTACTGAGAGGGGATGGAAGAATGTTTTCACTACTGGAAATTGTAACTTCAGAATTTCAACATTAGATGACCATAAAAAAAACGGTGACCATCAGATGGCATTGAAAGCAGTAAGTTTACAAACCGAAATGACATCATGTCAAAAGAAAGCCAACAGTTAAGAAGAAAAAGCCATTATAGATGCACTGAAATCAACTTTCTGGCTGGCTAAAGAAGGGTTGCCATTGGTCAAATTCAAGTCATTAATAAACCTTTTACGTTGAGTCAGCACACCAGATATCAAACATCTCAAAGTGTCTCATGATTTTTCATACTCTGCCTTAGAATTCTTGCATTCCATTTCTAATGTTTTGAAAGAGGAGTTGTTTGAAAAGTTACAAAGTTCCCCATTTGTCACGGTGCTTGCAGATGAGTCTACTGACATTACTGTAAACAAAAGGTTGGTAATTTATGCTCAAATTCTCAATTCTACTTCATTTGAAACACCAACAGAATTTGTGGCCAATGTGAAATTATCAGATGGCACTGGTGAAGGTATTGCAAATGCAATTTACAGAGAGCTGCAATCTTGTGGTGTACCACCTGAAAAGATTATGGGATTAGGTTCACATGGAACCAGTGTTATGACAGGGCAGGGCACAGGTGTCACAGGAATGATGCTGCGCAAAAATCCGCACCGCAAAAACATCCACTGCATTACCCATAGACTTGCACTGTGTACCAGTCAAGCACCAGAATCTGTTCCGGCAATGAAAGACTATCAGGAGGTTATAACATCTATTTACTACTGCTTCAAATACCTTTCAAGCAAGATCAAATGGGAAACATTCAGGAAATACAAGACTAACCTCAACTGAAGTATAAAGAAGTCCATAGTGTTTGGTGGCTATCGTTCTATGGTGCTCTAGAAACAGTGTATCGTACACTTAATGCCTTGCTTACTTACCCTGCGCAAGCAGCAATTGCTCATAAAGATGTCAGCTCTTGGGACTGAAAAAAACATCATGATGAAAAAATTTCTAGCACTTGCCTACATTTTGATGGATATCATACCTCATGTGATAAAACTTAGTTTGTTTTTCCAAAACGATGACCTGGATATTGCTTTGGTGAAGGTGAATATTGCTGAGTGTCTTAAGTCTCTGGGTGAGTTGAAAGAACAGCCTGGCAATTCTGAATCTGAATTTGGTCAGAACCTTTCACTTCTTGATGTCGAGAATGAGACAAAGACAGTGTACAAAGGTGAACATGAAATTGCAAATTGCCAAGACCTTCATGTTTCGGCTGCAAAGAGAAACTTTCTTGAAACCCTTATTTCAAATCTGAATGAAAGGTTTCCTAGTTCAGATGTTTTATCAGCATTTGGCAGTTTTGAGTATGCGACCAATTTCATTTTTATCCAGAGATGACTTGGGATACATCTGGCAATGATGACATTGAGATCTCAACAAATCATTTGCTTGTCCAAAATCTCACTCATGGACTAAAGGATCAGGCCATGAAAAGCAACATCATACCAAAGTTTCTGAACCTTTGATTGATGCTGAAGATACACTTACAGAGTGGAAAGCACTGAAACCATGAGTCATAGCCTTAAAGTTCCAAAGGGACAATACCAGGAACGTGTGGTGTTTGATCAATCAGTTTTGTCAGGATGAATATCCGAACTTGTTAAAAGTTGGCAGCCTTAGGCTTGACATGTCCAGTCCACACTTCTGGGTGTGAAGGAGGTTTCAGTATACAGAACTCTATTCTCACCAGCTCTAGAAACATTCTGAATCCAGAAGCACAGGAGGATCTAATTAGAGTAAAGGGATACAAGATGTCTATTGATGACTTTCAATTTGAAAAGACCCTCCAACAATGGAAAGCAGACAAGAAGAGACGTATATTTTCCAAATGCCAATAATCTGACATTACAACAATAATCTGATGACAATAAGCTCTTGCTTTGTCAATTTGGTGTTGAATAAAACAGCATTCAATTATTTCACTGTATTTTATTTTTAGTAAATTAATACATGATCATTGAGCATCATAAAGACATTTTG
Source organism: Sabellastarte sp. h YS-2021 (assembly GCA_964017235.1). NCBI lineage: Eukaryota > Metazoa > Annelida > Polychaeta > Sabellida > Sabellidae > Sabellastarte > Sabellastarte sp. h YS-2021. The sequence continues at coordinate 24,842,874 of OZ024934.1, forward strand.
ACATTTTAACTAAAATGAGATTTTTATTATGAATCACTCAGATTCAGTAAATTTTACTTTATTTCCCATTCTTATAGGGTCATTGACTTGTATGACTTAATTTTAGCAACCTGTAGAATGAAAATTTGATTGACAAGAATTCTGTCCAAAATTCTTCAAAAATGTACTAACTGTTTTCCTAGTTTTAGGAGAGAATGTCAGGCCAGATTTTTTATGTAGCAGAATCACTGCTGTCACCAATCCGAAAGAATTAGTAGCCCACCCAGGAGGCTCACAGAAGAGATATGACCAAATCATATTTCTCATAATACCAGTGTAGTCAAGGTTCTGCTAGATAAGAATGCCAGTGTACATAGTTACAGCACAGGTACCCATCCAAAACTCTTTTCGAGTAGCCCAAAATTTATTACTTTTTTTCTTTCCTTTTCTTATAGATACCAAGTCCACTTAGGTGCCACATATGTGAGAAGAGTTTTTCAGCCAAGGAAAAACTAAAGAGGCATGTATACAATTGTCATGGTGAAGGGCACAGGGTAGTGCCCTTATTGTAACAAAACCAGGACCCGGGTGGATGACCTTACCAGGCACCACATAGTAAATCACCACCCAGAGAAGGTCGCAGAGGTCTCAAAAGACAAGACCCTCATAAAAACTGTCCTGTCAACCGATCAATCACCAAACAAAAAGAGGGTAAAGAGAGATGTCACCAGAAAAGAACAAGACAGCTCCGAGTGAAGTGCCAAAGGAAGTGAAAAAGGAAATCAACAATGCTACATTGTAGGAGCCACTGATTGGACAACCAATTTCCCCACTGAAGTCTCCTCACCATACCACTGACAGCCTTCAAGCCGACAGCTCAACATTGTTTCGGAGGTTAGACACTTTAATAACGCAAGCTGGGGACCAAGTTGAGACTGAAAAACTAAATGAGACTGAGCACTCAGCAGGCTGTGGCGTCTAGCTTACCCCCTGCTGTAGAGGCACTTAACAAAACGTCTGCAGTGAATGAGGGAGAGGCAGAAAGAGGAGGAAAACCCACCTGAGTCAAACACAGAAGAAGTATATGTCCCAAGGGAAGATGTCACAGTTTTGGGATTAGCAGTGCAACCAAATGAAGCAGCTGAGGTTCCAAAACAGGCTGTAGAACAGGATGCCTCTGCATATCCCGTAGGCATACCAACAAGCCTCCACAATTAAGGAGGTATGTATATACCCAACTGTGAGTCTGTGGCAACACAATACTCACCACAGAAGCAAATGACTCCTGCTGAACCAAATCCACCCATAACCTCTATCATGCCACCTACCCTAAACCCAGCCCCTATTCCATACCCCTGTCTATTTGGAAACACACTGCCCTCATGGAATAAAAATCCCCACACACATACACATTAGGCAGTGCATCAAGAAACCAAATGGAGAAGTTATAAAAACAAAGGAAATCCTGGTCAATTGTGCTCGTTGCTTGCTTCCCGTTATCAATATGGTGGCAAAGGTGGACCCAACCTCAAGGAGGCGAGTGACCTAGTCAGGACCACCCTCAATGGCTTCCACATCAAGCCATGGATCTGAACTGAGTAGTATCATGAGTGGAAGTGACTCACAGTAAACATTAAGGATTTCAAAAAATGACAAACCCAAGTATTGTTTTTGAAATGATATAATACTCTCATTAACAAACTGGATTTATATAGATTAGTTGTTTTTTTCTTGTTTATTGTTTTTTGTCAGTTTCCCATACACAGTACACATATAATTACTATTAGTTTTGTAACCTTGGAAATGTAGCCCATTTTTTGGTATTGTTAAAATCCTTTGGATAGCTACAATTGTTGCACTAAAGTTAATTTGATTTGAATCATCTTGTGTTAATGATCCTCCTAGTGCTTATTTGTTTACGCAGGATGTTTAATCTACGTTAGGCTGAGTGTAATGGCCAACGATCGTAACTCCAGAAAATGGGCGAGAGTTTGGGGATTCTAGCAAATTTACCTTTTGTTTTATATTGCTAGTGGCGAAAACCCTGTCTAAGAATCTAAATTCATCTTATTTTATTTTAACTGCATAATATTTGTGGTTATATGCGGCATTTAGGCTATATCTGTATGAATCATCTGTGATTGAGATTTGTGACATCATATAACTTCAGCGGGAAACTTATTTATCTGGGAATATCGCCCATGGAAAATCAGCTTTGAAATGTACTTTGGCACCATAATTTCCACCCAACAATTATTTTTCTCTTCCTTGGTTCACTTTTGATACTGAAATGGCCTTACTTCAGAACTGAAAGTGGTAACATGGTTAGATATGCCCATATACGAAACTAAACAAAAATAACCCTAAAGGGCTGAGGAACTGCTATATAACAGCCGCAGCTGTGATAAATCGTCACTATTCAGCGGTGAATTTTACAGTCAACATCAAGGAAGAAGCAGCATGGAGGTAGACAAAAGAGAAGCCACAGCAGCCGCAAGCTACAACTAGCAGCCACAAGGTGTGCAGTAGGGGAGAAGCCATTGGTTTCTCAGCCAGATTGTGTCCAGCTACTAATAGTCACCAAAAATCCCATAAATCCATCCAAAAATGAAAAATATGCCTAACAAATCGCATCATGCAAAGAGCTATTATGCATATCCTTCATGAACCAGAATCCGGTCCATTCCACTTTCCGGTCTAAATGGTTTTAAAATCAGAATTATGCATGTTTTTGTGCCAATATATAAACAGAAGTTATATATTCTTAAACAGAATTGTTTTTGGGTGTACACACGATTTTGTGAAACAAGAAAAGTGCACTGAAATGTTTCAAATGTTACAATGAAAAAAGACTATTGCTACCCTGCATAAGTTGGCCGCCCTCACCACACCTTCCCAGGGCTTTAACATGAGTGGCCTTCTACACTCTGAAATCATGTATTATTGTTAAACTTATTATATGCAACAGTTTTCATTGGTGTACAATAAACTATTTGTCTTTCTGGAGCCTGTAGATGAGCCGCGACCAACTTATGCCTGTGGCCAATTTATGCAGGGTAGCAGTACACAATTTTGTTAATAGACTGGAAATATGTATTGTCAATGTACATAAGTTCGATATAGACAAAATGTCGATCGGCTTCGTTTTCTTCCGATCCGCTTCATTTTGAATGGTTGTATGAGGCACGGAAGGCTGCTGGCGTTTCGAATGTAAACAATCTTACCGAAAAATTATTTTATTCTGATGTTTTTGCATCAAAATGAGGAAAAAAAACAAGTATTTTTATTTTTCCTTTGCAAAAATAGATGTAATAATTGTAGTTGCACAATCGAAAATTGTTTTTAAAGAACTTTTCATTGCAAAATTTAAAGAAATTGCATTTTTATTAGAAATGTTTTACTTACCTGACTGAGATGAAAAATCGATCAATTGATATCACTACTTTTTTCAAAATTAAAGTTGTATGAAAACTATGTTAAAGTAACATTTTGCTGAAGACCATTTGTTGTATCTTTAAGAGAGAACCCAAACAGCTATGCAGGCGATCATATCAGGCTTATGACATCTCAAAATTATCACAAGCATGCAAAAACATCTCTGAAAACCAAATTTCGGTTCAAAAAGCAGCAGCCCTCATCAAAATCCAAACCTCTATCTTTATCCAAAAACCAAGAAACAAATGCACCTTTGCAAAGCTCCTCCAAGACCACTATGCAGTCATATACTCCAAACATAAACCAACCAGGGCCTTCTCATATCAACCTGGCGATTGATAATCAAGAAGATGCTAGTGATGGCAATGTTTTCAACGAAAGTGAACTGTGTTGTGTTTGTAGACAGTTCACACCAAAATCAAAAGGGCAGTATCATGGCATTGAATTCATAAAATGGGCTCAGTGTGACCAATGTGGTCACTGGTGTCATCTAAAATACTGCACAAAGGTGTCTGTGCTACATAGACATAGCACATTTTACTGCCCATGCTGTGACAAAAAATTGCAGTAAGGAAGAATAACTTTGATTTTCTGTGAAAACTTGTACAGACTAACCACTTGTTAAGGATTATAAACAATGATTTGTTTAAGTTATCATACAATGACATTTGTTACATGTTTCAATACTGTATAAAATGTTGCTAATTTAGTTATGAATCATTGCTTAAAAGTGCTGCCTCATCACTTTAATAAAGAAGAATCTTCATTTATCCACCTTATTTGCCAGTCTACAAACATTATCTAGAAACCAGGGGCCGTATTCACGAAAGGTCTTAGCCAAGTCTTAGGCTTAACTTGGTTATATTTTTATACGAAAGTTAAGCCTAAGACTTGGCTAAGACCTTTCGTGAATACGACCCCTTATCTTTATGCAAGAAGACAAAGAGGGGAGGGCTACTGTGCTTTTACGAGATTTACAACAATCGTGCAGTAAATGTTTAAAGTTTTAAACTTCATCATATGCAAGAATACAATGAGAAGAATCAATCATACTGTAAACATCTAGACTTGGTTTTTCCTTTCTATGAACTTAAATAAAAACCGGCATACTTGATTACTCAACAATCAAATTTTCTAACTGATGCCGTTTATGTTTACTTCTCAGAAGACGACGCCAGAAGCAGAAGACACATCAACCTCGTTTTCGTGTAATCAATTTCCTGTGTCCCGTAGTCTGGTCCCCAATGTCTGTTAAGGGGCTATCAACGCAAGTACATAAAATTTGTTTACGTAACGCTCACCAGACGTCGCAGAAAAAAACAGTTGTCGTTGTCAGGCAGGGACTAGTTTTGCATTGTTTACAACAGAGAAAAATACGTCATAAAGTTTCAGCGAGGCCAAAGGGTGGTTATAAGATTTGTGACGTTTTTCTTCTTTTGGAAAGAGCTCATCTGGTTGTTCTGTACTTATGTTTGCTATTTAAATCAAATACTGACAGTAATTTTATGGTAATCTTGTTGCTGCTATTAAAGGGGGAAGATCTGAACTCAGATTTCCATTCCACAACATTGAGTTTAGTTTCATTCAAAATATTTTTATTTTTAGTACAACAGATCATCCATTGCTGGAAAGAAAGTGTCCTAATCTAATCCAGCCAATGTGAAACCGCGATGTTTTTTTTCCACATAGTCTCTGTCTCTCTGCATGTGTGTGTATATATATATCTTGGTAAATTTAGTAGGAGAGAAGCCAAGGACAGTATTGATTTTGTTGTGGTTTACAATGTATGTGTGAAAAATTAGCTGTATGCTTTCCTCCAACTGGGAAAAAAACATTTCCGTGATTTTAACTTTACATATAATAACTGTATATGTGTGATCTTGTGCTTACTTGATGAGTTTTTCCTAACAGGAGAGAAAAGACCTTATATAATTCACTTGTCAAACAGACATAAAACATAAAATTTTTGACATCTTTCCAATAGATTACAGTCATTAGGTAGCCAATATTCAGCCACCTCTTACAGTACGTAGTTTTCACAAAGTCAGCCCCAGTAAAATAGTTCTTAAAATCATACCATAAATATGAATTAATTCAGCCAGTGGTGAGTTATACATATCAAAAGTTTGTTTAAACCCAAAATATCTTCAATTTATTTATCTGTTTAGGCATAATAATTCCAAATTGATTTTAAAATGCTGTTTTGTATTACTACGCTATAGCAACAGGGAAAATGTTGTCTAAAGTGAGAGGAAAAAAGGAAAGACATGCCTTACTTTCGTGACAGAAAAACAATAGTAAAATGTTGAGAATGCGGCCATAATGACATGTACACTGCTCAGAAAAACAAGCACATTAATTTGTATGATTTATTTTTTTCAAAAGAAGTTTCTCTGATTTTTAAATATGTGGAATATGAGAACGTTTATAAAAAACAAGACTGTGTAAAGCAATGTAATTTTATTTTCAGTTTTACAAATAAATACCGAGCTTACATAAAAATTTAAATCATTCAAAATTTTTGTGAGACACTTTTCTTTTGAGTGGTGTGTGGAAAACCAAAGTTGTTTTTTCTTTGATATGCTTTTTTTGTCACAAACGAAAGCCATGTCTTATATTTAAGGTGATCAAAATTAGACCACCCTTAGTTCGTATTTGTCATGAGTATTTATTGTTTATATCAATTGTAGTTTGAGAAAAAACAGCTAAAGCAATTTATTTTAATATTTTATTTCATTTATAAAACATTTATGGTAAAAATAAATATGTATTTATGGATATTATTTGACTTTAAGACTCTAAAGATGACTACACTGAAATGGTAATTCAAGTGTTTTTTTATCACTTTGGTTGGCCTTGAAAACTATGCGTTACGTTGATAGCCCCTTAAAGTGGATTCGTTTCCAGAATTGGTGTCCCGCAGGAGGCACCTGGGTATAGATTTTTGGGAATTAACCAAACATTACATGTAACAGTTAACAAGAATAGCAAAAGCAGTATAATTGATTCTTCTCATTGTATTCTTGCATATGATGAAGTTATAAATATTTACATAAAAGTTGACTCTAACATCTAACTAGTCCACATATTATGTTACACTTATCTGCGGTCTATTGGTAATACAGTGGACAACATGAAAAAACCATCAGATTGTATGGTACCAAACCTGCCTAAGTTGTTAGGACGCAATGGGTTTGAATGTCATCCCCAAAAGAGTTAAGCAAATAGATACAGAGATGGCAAAAACTGTTCCACAGCCTCATACATCTGTCAACTCACGTCATTCTGATTTGTCAAAAAATTTGTTCAGGGTCAAACCAATCCCAGACACCTGAGGACTCTTTAGCCCGGGCCTCAGACTTGGGAGGGATGAGCAAACCTCCCTCGAGGACCCCAGGGATGGGAATACAAGAAATTGAAGAAATAGAGAGAGGGCTATAAAACTGGGTGCTTTAATGCACTCAAACTTTTTGAGTAATGATAATCTTTAGTAACCAGAACACAAAAAATTGAGTAAAAAGTGATTAGTTTTGCTGAATTAAACAAATGGTTGAATGTATTTAAAATTTTTTAGTCCACACTTGTAACCAGTACTCAGTATTTCTGGCTACAAAATATTTAGTTCTCAAGTTGTACTCTGCTTTAAGGTGACCTTAAATTCCCAGTAGTAATACAATAATATTGAGTTTAAGTTTTTCTTTTGTTTGTGAACAGTATCTCAAAACGGCATCTTTGATTCAATTCAAATTTGACATGCCTATGTAGTTAGTTCTGAAAGTGTGCCCTATTTTAAGGTAACCTTAAACTCCCATATATAAAAATATAGAGAGGTGAAGTTTTTCTGTTAATGTGCCCAGTGTTATAGCTTGACAGATTTTATTCATATTTTCACTTTTAAGTTCAGCAATATCTGGACAATATCAGTCCCAAAAAGTAGTTCTGTTCATATGTTATTTGTGAATGTGACATACCTTGAGGCTTGAACATACCCTAAATAATAACATTACCTTAAACTCCCTCACAGTTGGAAAAGCACATTAAGTTTAATGTTAGGACAAATGTTTTTGGTGTTTGGACAATATGTGATATGGCAATTGAGATTTTACCTTGAAATTAAACATGTGCGTACAACTAGACCTGAAGAAGTTAATTTTGTAAGGTTACCATGAACATGCTATAGTTTAAAAGACTAAGGAATTTGAGGTTGCAACATTTGTGTCACCAGCAGCTATGATAGTGGACACATATGGTCAGAACTGTCATCTGTCTGTGTTTTCAAACAGCATTGACATGTGGATGCAACTAGACATAGAGATATGCCCTATGTTACGGTGACCTCACACCCCCACAAATAACACAAGTGTAACTTTTTTCTTTTTCTGGAAAGAAAACTGTCTCAATGGATTTAATTCAAATTTGAGATGTGCATGCAACAGTTCTTCAAGGTTTGCCATATTTAAGGTGAACTTAAATTATATTAAATTTATGTTTTTCTCATTTCTAGAGTATCTTAAAAAAACAGCTGGACATAAACAATTCAAATTTGGCATGTGGATATAACTGCTTACAGAGATGTGTCCTACGTAATGTACTTAAACTGGTTAAACTTCCAATAAAAAGAAAATTGGGGACTCGGTGGTGTAGCAGTTAGAATGCTCCCCTTCAACCTATGAGGCCGCCGGTTCAAATCTCGGCCCGGGCGCTTATGTTGGAAAGTTGGTAGTTACTTGTCGATGCCCAATCATTTACAGTGAAGAATCTTTACCAATTATCATGCACTGATTCCTCCACCTGTAAACTACCCATCGCAATATGACCCTGGCTGTTGAACATGATGTAAAACAAAAAATAAATCTAAATAACAAAATTATATTGAATTCAATCCTTTCGGTTTCCAGAGAGTATCTCAAAATTGGCCTGATCCATTTAGTTTCAAATAATATGCAGATATCTGGTCCTAAAGGTGTGCCCTATTTTAGGATGACCATAAACCCCTGTATAAAAGAAATATAAAAAAAGCTTTTCTGTATTTTCGCAAAGTATACCAAAAATAGGTTGACATGTTTGATCTACATATGGCTAGTACATGTAACTGACTTTAAAGAAGTGCCCTACAGTAAGGTGGCCTTTATCTACCAATAATTACAGTTATTACCTCAGCCAAGGAGATATTGTTTTCAGAACTGTACATTTCTTAGTTTGTTTGTTATCAGTAATATGCAAATACTATTGCTTGGATCTTCCCGAAAAAAATAAGAAGATTGGTAATCAATATACATCCCATTAAATTTTGAGAATGATCCAGATTACAATAAAAATATCAAAATTTGGGCTTTCTCATTTACCTATTAATAAAACTTTTCAAAAAAATCTTGCCTTCTAAACTATGTATCTAATTTACTACTGCCAAGGAGGTATTATTTTCATGACAATTTGTCTGTTTCTCTGCTTGTCCGTTTCTACATTTGTTTGTTATCAGGATTACATATATATTACAGGATGAATCTTCATGAAAAAAATCCGAAGATGGGTATTGGTCCAACTTAGATCCCATAAAATTTTGAGAGTGATCTGGATCACCATTTATACACAAAAAATTATTCAGATTTTCCTATTTATTTATTATTACATGCCTTGGCAGAGGTAGGCACTCTCTGAGTGCTCGTTTAAAATTTGTACTTGTTTATTCCTGTAGTAAGGAAGACAAATGTAATCAAGCCAAGCACATTAACATCGTATGTCTCACTAGAATTTTGCCCTCAGAATTTTTTTCCCAAAATTTCTCAAGATATTGTAAGATATAGATGTTGCTATGCTAACAAAGATGTTTGGTTTGGGTAAGTTTGATTACTTTTGTTGTTTCTTCAGTCTTATTGAACCAAGATCAATCTTTATTAGAATATGTTATGACAATGCTGTGGTATTACACCCTTTATCTATTATTGTAAAGTTTAAAGCATATTAATTACCTTAAGTTATGTCAGGATTTTTTTCAAGACCTGAACTGGTGAGGAAACAGTTGGAGTTTTGCAATCCACTCAAGGAAGTGCTTCATTGATTACTGCAGCATCCGTGTGACAAACTCATGGGTATATATAGTGCTTTTTACCAGGTAGTGCCAATTAAATTAACACATAGAAGTTAGGCATTCAGAATTACACTGAAATTTGGCTCAGCAGGCATTCAGCCAATTTTGGCTTCTTCAACCTTTTCCAGCTAGTTTATTCAAAGGCAGTGCATGATGGAGTCTCAAAAAATTCTGTTAAACAAATAAACTAAAAGGCATTGTTGGAGTGATGTAAGAGTTTTCAACTAAAACGTGGCTTATGTTGTTGTGGGATACTCGCATGAACATATCTGCAAGAAACGTATTGCTTTTACCTAAGGATGCAAAACCGATCTTATTCATAGGCATGGACATTGACAGCAGAAGTTGTGAACTTCTTTGAATTTTGGGCAGAGGATTTTACTTTGTTCAGGTAATAAGAGTTGATAGAAAATAATATCCATTGAAAGTGAGTCGAGTGACTCAGAAGAGTGCATATTTCTGCCAAGGGAAAATGTGCACTCTTTTGACGGATCTGAATCAGCATAGAAAAAATGTCCTGTCTCACAATATTAACAGAAATGAAGTATTCATTGTAATGAGTTAATAAGTTACTTAGCTCTCCTGACATTATATGCTGTCATATCGTTGTGGTCACTTTTTTTCCTACAGCAGTGAAAGGGTTTAATTAAAGTAAAACAAAAATCCTTGTACAAATCTGTCAACTAACGTTGGGTACTTTGTTCACAGACAAACATACCAAGAAGCAGACACGGGTAAAAACATAACCTCCTTGGCAGAGGTAATTATTGCATGAACTACAAAGCATTTTAACACAGACAACCCTGTGGGGAGTTATAATATAGCAAGGCTAGTGATTAGTTGACAAAAGCAATGTAAATATTGCAAAAGAATTAATTCAGATAAGTATCTGTTATGCCAGTTTATGAACCATCCTGGTTGAATTGTATCCACAAGTTAAGTAGACATTGAAAGAATAAATTTAGATAGGATGTATCAACAATTTTGTGGTCCAAATTAGCTTTTATGGAACAATATCAGTGGTAACTGTTAATAGTTGTTTGGATTCAATGATTTCTAATGTGTAGGTGTTCTATACGTTTAGTGCATATAGCATCAGTCAACCTTTTAGGTTTTACAGATTTTAATTTAACTGGGTTTATGATCACATTTCAAGAACCTTAACTCAAAAGATTAATGTAATTTTAATTGTTTTTATTTACCGCAGTAGCCATTGCCTATTCTTTGAAAATTAAATAATCTGTATGTTGCACCTGTATACAGCTACAATGTTTCATAATGTCAATTTGCAATTATCTGCTGCTGAGACCTTGCCCATAACATGCTTGCTTGGTATGCAGTGGACTTGGGTTCAATCCTAAGTACAAGGGGATGCATAGTGCCCTGGATGATAATTCAAAACGGCAGCCCAGCACCGTTGTGTTCTAATCCCAGTGGCATATCCAAGCTCCTTGGAAACATTGATAACTTGTCATGCTCAAGCCTCTGTATTTAGTTAGGGGAATGATAACAAAATGGTTGTGGTCGACTGTACATGTGCAGTCATGTAAAAATTGAGTAAAGGTTTACTGTTTTCAACCTTCCAAAGTGAAGAAATATATGTGTTGAGGATAAATATGACTACAGCTATACAATTAATTATTCCAAATACAGTAGAACCTCTTTTATCTGGACTCCAGGGAGTTGTCCAGGTTTTTTCAGATGGTTGTATAATAGATGTTGGTCATACAGAGCAAGAAAATTAAAGTATATATTTCGGGATAGTTATCTCAGTGTCCGTTAATCAAAAGTTCAAACAATAGGTCAGAAAATTGAAGTTATACTGTAGTTTGTTCAAGCTGGCTGGAATGATATAAAGACCAAGTACAGGGTGGATGTTGTTGAAGTTAACTTATTATATTATACTTATCTATATATCTTGCAATTGTACCTTGAAAAATTTAGCAGAATTCAGGCATCTTATATTCTTAGGAAAATATAATGCATGCATGGTGTTGATATACTTATTTTTCATATATTTCATATATATAAATTGTGAGATTGTTGTCATAACATATATAGCTAAATAAATGATTTTATAACAGTTTCATATGTCTTTACATTAACTCGGTATGTCATACCAATAAAAGCAGTTTTCTTCTACTAGCCATTCCCTCCTGAAAAAACTGAGGTGACCTCCTATAGGTGGACCTGTTGAGGTTTGGCAGTCATTGGTTAGGGGGGTTGCCAAGCCCTCGGCCCCTGTGATATGAACTAAACAGACCCCTGTTGCCTCTATTCTGTCAGCTCCCCCTATCAGAGGAAAATGATTGATTATTCCTTGGGATGGAGTGACCACCATGCGGGTGTTTCTATAATTGCCTCTTTTGCTATGGTGGGGTCATGAAAAGGCTTGGTAGGGTCTGAAGCCCTAAGACTGTTTAGGAATTAGGAGTGCCTTTTTAAGGAGGAATTCTTCCCCTTCCTTCACCAACTGTGAATGGAATAGTGAAGAGTTGAGAAAAGGGCATGTTCCTGAGGCCTAATTCCCTCAATGCAGGTTAGAAATGGATCATCTGAGCATCTCTCGTGCTGAGACCTGCATTGCCTATTAAGTAAAGGTCTCTCTGGAGCACATGAGGTAAGGCTTTACTCTCACAGGCTAAGGTGCTCTGAAGGATCTGGATCCTCTTGTCAAGGATCTCTAAGTAGTCACATGTTTTGTCATAAACATTTCTAATGGCCATTTTTTGGTTAGCCTCTTTCTGAATTTGGTTCATGCCCCACTTGACAGTAGCCTTGATGCTGTCCCTGCAGCTTTCCGAAACAATGATTTCATATAGGTTGTTTTCACATTGCAAACCTCTAGGAACAATAACAATCGAGTTATAAGAACTTTTAACTTTGGCTATCCTCGATTGACCTTGAAGGAGGGGCCCAAAGTCAAATCTAACACCAGAAGATTCCTAACCCATGATTTCCTATAGGTTGGTTTCATATTTCAAACCTCCAGAACCAATATTAAGCGAGATATAAGCACTTTTACTATAATTTTCAACTGTTCAACTGAGTTCAACTGATTTACTCAACAGTGAGAACCTCAAAGTAGCTATTACTTGGCTATGCAATGAGCTACAGGTCTGCAATTTTACTATGTTATAGCTGACCCAAAAATAGCTGAATAACATATTAAAACAAAATTCTCTAAACAGTACAGTTTTCAAGTTACAAGTCAAAATTTTTGATGTTTTTGTTTCCCCAGAGCATAATTTTGACTCCTGGGCTTAAACTAGCGACTATTCGCTTGATTTTGACCCAGACCTACAAAAAAGATAGGGTGGCGAGATGTCATACCCACCAATTCATGCACTAAATATAAAACAAGGCCACTACCGCAGTGGTTATCTCCCGCCTTAGAATCAGTAAGAATGGAGAACTAAAGGAGATATAAGGCCTATGTAGTAAGATAACCCCACTTGACATTGAAGAAGGGGTCAAAGGTAAAAGTCAGCAATTGGAAAAGACTCTCAGGCCTTGACTTCCTTTAAGTTGTTTTCACATTTGGAACCCTTGTAGCAATGATATATAAGGCCTTTTTAATAGGATAATCCCATTTAACATGTGATATAACGGCCATTTTCTTTTCGAAACTAGGCCAAATTACTATCAGGCTAACTTTCCTAGCCATATATATTTTGCGCATATTTGATGAACCTAGCTGCAATATTTCAAGTTTTAGAGCATCTTGATGATTTTTAAATAATTGGCTATGGCGGCCATTTTGTTTTTCAAAATAAGGCCAAAATTTTTCTTTTACATTTGAAGGCCAGGACTTTTGAGCGTCTGTCTTTATATTCTGAAGCCATAGCACCAAAAATAAGGGTGAAATGTGGACATTTTAGTGTGACAACCCCATTTAACCTTGAAGCAGGGGTCAAAAGACAAATTCAACACCTGGAAAAGATTCCCAGGCCATGACTTCCTACAAGTTGTTTTCACATTCTGAACCTCTAAGAGCAATATTAGGGAAGATATAAGGCCTTTTTAATAGAATAACCCCGTTTGACATTAAACATGTGATATGGCAGCCATTTTCCTTTTAGAACTAGGTCAAAATCACTATCAGGCTAGCTTTTCTAGCCATATATCTTTTGTGCAAATATGATGAAGCTAGCCGGAATATTTCGAGATTTAGAACAACTTTAGGAAATTATGATTTTTAAACACTTCAGTTGGCTGTGGCGGCCATTTTGTTTTTCAAAATGAGGCCAAAATTTTGCAGAGACAGGTTTTCGTAGCCATAAACATTCCCTGCAAATTTGATGAAGATATCTTTATAAATGAATATGTTAAGGTTTATGTTAAAACCTGACAAACGGACGCATGGACGGATGCACAAACAGACACATGTATGGAAGGCGTTTACAATCTGTCGACCATAACCTATGCTTTTCATGGTCTGTCTTTACAATCTGAAGCCATAGCACCAATAATAAGGGAGAAATAAGGGCGTTTTAATGTGACGACCTCATTTAACCTTAAGCAGGGGTCAAAGGTCAAATTCAACACCTGTAAAAGATTCCCAGGCCATGACTTCCTACAAGTTGTTTTCACATTCCGAACCTCTAGGAGCAATATTTGAGGAGATATAAGGCCTTTTTAATAGGATAACCCTGTTTGACATTAAACATGTGATATGGCGGCCTTTTTTTTTAACTAGGCCAAAATTACTATCAGGCTAGCTTTTCTAGCCATATAGCTTTTGTGCAAATTTGATGAAGCTAGCTGGAATATTTCAAGATTTAGAGCACCTTTACGATTTTCAAACAATTAGCTATGGCAGCCATTTTGTTTTTCAAAATGACGCTAAAATTTTGCAGAGACAGGTTTTCATAGCCATAAACATTCCCTGCAAATTTGGTGAAGATATCTTCATAAATAAATGAGATATTAAGATTTATGCAAAAACATGACGAACGGACGGACGGACTCACGCACGTACTCTCTCACTCATGCCCGTCACTCCCTCCGGAGCATAGGCCGTGCACAACAGTCCACCAGAGTCCTCTGTCCTAGGCTGTTCTCTCGAGGTGTCCCCAGCTGTAGCCGGTCTTCTTGGTGTCAGCCTCAAGGTCACTTCGCCAGGTGTTTCTTGGCCATCCTCTTTTTCTCTTGCCCTGGGGGTTCCATTTTAATGCCTGCCTGATGTTGCTGGTCGGCTTCCTCAGGGTGTGTCCGATCCATGTCCATCTTCGGCTCCTGATCTCATCTTCTGCTGGTATCTGATTTGTACTGTGCCAGAGATCTGGGTTACTGCTGGTGTCAGGCCAGTGTATTTGGAGGATCCTTCTCAGGCAGCAGTTGATGAAGGATTGTATCTTGCTGGTTGTGGATTTGGTTGTTCTCCATGTTGCTGCACCATACAAGAGAATTGACTTAACATTGAAGTTGAAAAACCTAATTTTTGTGCTAATAGACAACACTTTTGAGTTCCATATGTTTTTCAGTTGGAGGTATACTGCCCTAGCCTTGCCAATTCTTGCCCTGACATCTGCGTCTGTTCCACCATTTTTGTCAATTATGCTGCCCAGGTAAGAGAAGGCTTGTACCTCTTCCAGCTTGCTTCCTTGCAGAACTAGGTCTTCTCTAGTTGGGCTGACCTTGAGAATCTTGGTCTTGCTTTTGTGGATGATGAGTCCAACTTCTGCCGAGATGACTGCTAGTTTTGACGTTTTCTCCTGCATTTGCTGGTGACTGGTCACGGAGAATGGGATCGACTCTTTCATTTGTTCGAGCAGGATCCTGTTGAAGACCTTCCGTGGTACTGAGAGAAGTCACGCACGTACGGAAGGCATTTTATAATCTCCCGACCACGGCCTTCAGCCGCAGGCGGGAGATAATAAATCTGAAAGAAATTGTGCCCTACAGCTTGAATACATTTTACAAGCAAGTCATTTTTTAAATATTTTTTACTCCCCAGAGCATAATTTTGACTCCTGGCTTACCAAAACAATAGGGTGGTTAGATCACTGCCCTAGATAGCCACTTGCAAAGTTTAAAAGAAATCCCAAAATAAATGTGGCTTGTAGGTTGAACACAAGAAAATCTCTGTGTACACAGATGATGACCATGCCCGATCCATAGTATCCCTGCTTTTCAGGGATACAATAACTCAGTTGAGGCAGCTGAAAATTAAGGGTACAGATATTTTGTCTAGTTTGGTGTTCAAATTCTCTAACTGAAGGGGAACTTTTCCCCATGAGGTTGCTGAGGGCCTAGGAGATGCAGAAATCAGCAAAGTCTTTAAATCCTGCATCTTCTCTTCAGAGTGGGGGTCTACCATCTTGTACCACTTTCCTGTGGCTGGGGGAGGTTTGATGAATTTCTCTTCAGGGGCATTAGCAATTTTGAAGTCTTGACAAATTTCTCTACGGCCTCTTTTAGGGAGGGATTTGTAGGGAGAAAAGTAGAAGGCCCTATAGGCCTAAGTCCTTGTTTTTGAGCAACTCCATTCAGGCCCATGACCGAAGTTGAGGACACTAGCATACTATTCCTGGGCTCAGGGATATTGAGGGTTGGTCAAATGTTTCTATGGCCTCAGTGAATTGGGAGGGTAAGTCAGAAATGTCTACTTCCCTAAAAATGATAGGGTCAGGTCCAAGTTGTCTTTTCATAACAGTTCTTTTTGTGAAAGAGGTCCCTGTATACAGTAGAGAGAAGGGATTCCCTAGATTCCCTTTCCTCTCCCAGGTTCTTCACCTGGAGAGCGTTTTTTGGTATGTGATGGTGAATCTGACTCCTCTGAAGAGCAATTTACAGGTCTGTGACATTTGTGTTTGCATTTGTCTTCATGTGCTTTTGGACTTTCTCGGATTCTCAGTTTTTCTTGTATTCTGAGTCTGAGGCAAACTTCCAAGGTTCAACCTCCATGCCCCGGAAGAACCCTGATTGCTGTTGAATTGAAACAATAGTTAAGGGTGTTTGTATTGTTGTAAGGTAATATAAGTAAATATGAGCAGATATAACTGCAGCATACCTCAAAATAGGAGAAATAGTGTTCTATATGGGGTAAAACATGTGGGAAAAACAGATTCCTGTTGATAAAAAATTCCCTAAGTTGGCTCTTTATTGGCCTCAAACACAATTTTAAACTCAACATAAAGTTTTGCTTCCTAGCATGTGTAAGAAGAATGTATTAATGTGTTCTCAGGTAAAATTTTAGCCAGATGAGCCACATAGTTTTTGACCTAGAATGCATTAAGTGGCCAAAAGTACATTTCCTAACCTTAAAGAGGCCATAACTTCTTCATTAATGGGAGTTCAAGGTCACCTTAAAATAGGGTTACTCTCCAAACTCAAATACATGTGTGTGCCAAATTTGAATGAAATCTGTAAAAGGGTTTTTGTGGTACTGCACACATGGCACGATGGACGTGAAATCAGTATATCCTTGACTTTCATCTAGGGATATGACTAATTGAGATATATTCCTTTGGGTATTGGAAAATCAGCAGTGATAGTCTCTGATTCTTCTGATAAATTATAGTGGCATGCAGCATGGTCCAGGAATATAGACAGTTGCATTTAAGATTTATCTACAACTTAAAACACTATCAAATCCTTAAAAGCTGTATCTCTGAATAAATGATGTAAAAAACGTTATTGATTTTAAATACTGATTTATTCTTCATGATATAGTTTATTGTATCACAGTTAACAAATTGTTTGCTTTAAAAGTTACGTGTCCACTGTTCATACACAAATAACTCGAGTTTTGTAAACACTTTAACCACCACACAGTCAGCATTGTGAATACACTATCACTGTTACACATAATGCTATTTAGAAGTAATACTTCATGACTAGATATTGCTTTAAGTTTATGCAAAAACGGAAAACAAATTTGAATACAATTTCCATTAAAGTTGCACTGAAGTGTTAATAGTTGTTACTTGCTAATCATCTGTTTTATCTTTTTGAAGTTCCATGGACATCTACTAACCTTACCAATATTTGTGGTACTACCCATGGGGTTAAAACAAAGATGTAACTAATGATAAATGTAGTTTCAGATATGGCATCTGTTGTAAACATTATAACATTTTCACTGTTTTGAATAAATACAAAATTGACTTATTTTACAAGCCACTGTAGATCAAACAGTCACAAAAATGGAACATTCCTTCACTGAAACAATAAAATAGCCAACACCCAACATGATCAATTATCTGGCCACACTTTTTAAACAAGCAATCAGCACTGGCCATTACATATCTAGTAACGGCTGATGGGACTGCAGGTCTGAAAAACCTTATTTTATCTCTTATGATTCATTTGATATAAAGTGAAACATGTAAAAATAGGATTACTCACTTTTATATAAAGCCATGACACTAAGACAATATTATATATTTTAAAAACTTTATACATTTACAAAACATCTAGATTTCATGTGGCAGGCAAAAACTAACTTTCATACAGTTGGTGCCCTCCATGAAGTAATTAATTGTAAAAATTAACTTAAGTTTGAATATTTTTATCCCTTAGAAGTCTTGTGTACACAATAGCAAAGTAAGTACTTGTAAACCAAACTTGACATTACTAGTTCCTATTATCTTAGCTTTCTTCACCATTTTACAGGAAAATAGTTGCTGCTTCTAATACATTTTATCTTATAGAAATTATCTGAATATTGGCCAAAAAATTCGAAAAAGTGTTACGTAATTAATGATAAGTGTTGCCTAAATATTAATATTAAAAAAATCAACAAAGATTACCTTTCTAATGAGACTATATAAATTAAACAATGATATCGAAGTAAAGACTGAAACTTAAATATGATATTAATAGCATTTAGAAGAAGAATAACGTAGTTTGTGATCCTTTTTTATTTAAAAAAGTTAAGATATATATATTCGTCAAGATATCTGAAGAAATATTGTGAATACCACCAGAAGTAAGCAGTTGCAAAAACCAATCTGATTGCGAAACATTTTTCTCCCTCATTTGTTGATGGATTTTGATGTAATGAATGAGTAGAAAAGCCATTCATATATCTCTGATGTAGGGCTGTGACGGGTACAAAAAAACGGCATCGAGTACTCGCCCTCTGAAAACCGGCCCGAATTCGAGTAACAGCAAGATTTAGTTCCCACCATTAGAAGTCTTCTGTAAACAAATAGTCGATTCCGGAAACGAAACTTTTGAAGAAAAACATCTCCTATTTAATCAGATATTATAGATTATGGAGTAAATTATAGGTTTTCAAGCGAAAACAACAACTTTAATTGATGTTATGTGACGGAAATGCTGAAATGCAGCATATTTTACACAAACTTTTCATTACATGGGCAATAATACAATACGTCGCGAGTCACCGAGTACTTAAGATGGACTCGAGTACAAGCCAAGATCGCCTTGTACACAGAGGCTCGAGTACTCGTTCGCAGCCCTACTCTGATGTATATATATCTGTGCCTTAAGTAGTTTCAAAGTCTTTGCAAAACACAATGTTATGTTGATACCCTCCATCTTGCTGGGTTTAAGCTAAAAATGGTCTAATTTATGTGTTTTCTTTACTGTAGCTAAAAACATGATATATGTATCCAGAATGGAAATTATTGTCATTACGGTTGCTTTTTAAATTAGAAAATTTGTCCAGTAATTTTAGAGAAATCTCATTTTTCTTCATATTTTAAAATAACCAAAAACTTGCAGTTTCCTGGATTTCAAGGACGAAGAACTGAATAAAAGAGAAATACATTAATTTAACTGTAGAACCTAATGGTTTATGTTGAGCTCCTTTCCCAATTTGTTTCATCCTATCTGTAATGAATCTGCTTGTGTTAAAAATCAATTCCACACACATACTAATGGCAAGACATACATAAGTCCGCAGAGACACAAAACCATTTATAATTTATTTAATAAGGTTCATGTGAGATGCTGGCCCCACATAATTCTCACAATAACTAATTCTAAAACACCAAGTTAAATATTCATCTAAGCAAAAATGTTAATTTAGATTTTGGAAATAATTTACTTATAACTACATTATTATAATGTTTTACAATGATCTACCCATGCTACGATGTCTTTTAATCGCGTATGAAACAATTTCTTGAAAAGAGTAAATTCTGTGTGTTCATCTGGAAAAAGTTTATACAAAGAGTCCTGTTTTTGAGCATAATTGACTAGAAGCTTGTGAGGTTCAGGAAACTTGGCCAGTGTTAATATTTTACTGACAGTTCTTTTATTGAAAATGCACGATGTGTGTAGCATCTGTGTGTGAAATCTGTGAAATTTTGCTGTTGAAACAGGAATGAGATGATATGCATCAAGAAGACCAGATTCATTGTCAATAAGCCAGAGCTTTCCAGCTCTGTCCTTGGGAAGGTTTCTCATATATTCACGCATTATTTCTGGTTTCTTCTCATGGTCCGCACCATCTTGCATGCTAGCAACCCTGGAAAATAACAATTCAGTCACTGCAAATTAAATATCATTTGACCACGCATTTGTCAAATTTTATCAAAATATTAAAACATTTTTTCCTCAAAGGTGGTTGGGTGGTCATTTTAAATCAGATAAACAACAAGGTTTCTGCATCTGGATTGAATCAAGCATTAATTTTTTTTCTGATAAATGCATGGAAATATGTTTTTTAGGGCACATAAATTATAATTAACTGAACACAATTCACACAATCAAACAGAAAGCACAAATTGGGGATGTCTTATATTTATTAATTTATATAAAGTTTTATTTTTAAATGCAACTGCACATATTTCTCACTTGATGATTTTCTTCTATCATGCAGCACCAAATGAGGACATTCTGGAATATCACTGTCTTATACGAGGACATAGTGACATGAAAAATGGAACAAGAAAGGAATCATAACCATAATGTACATTTGCAAATTTCACTGACTGAAATAAACACCCCAACTATATCAAGTTTCCATAAAATATAAACATGTCTAAGTAACACCTTTTAATATTGTACATATTACTCACACTATATTTTTCCTCAATTAAGCATGCACAATTGGGTGACAAAAAAACATAATAATTTAGTTACCTTAACATGAAACAAAATGTACAGCTGACAATTGGTGTAAGCTCTCAATCATAATAAGCAAGTTATAAGCACTTTTATTTTTGGCTATCCTCATTTGACCTTGAAGGAGGGGTCAAAGGTCAAATCTGACCACATCAAGATTCCCAGCCAATGATTTCCCACAAGTTGGTTTTCACATCGCAAACCTCTAGCACTAATAATACGCGAGTTATAAGCACTTTTTAAGTTTGGTTATCCTCATTTGACCTTGTAGGAGGGATCTAAAGTCTAATCTGACCACATCAGAAGATACCCAGCCCATGATTTCCTACAGGTTGGTTTGACATTGTAAACCTCTAGGACCAATAATAAGGGATATATAGGCACTTTTAAAGTCCTCTACATGGGGTACTTTGGTACTCCGTGGATGACCTTGAATTAAGAGCTTCAAGGTCAAATGTCTGCAAGGTTGTAGAGGACATGTATATCTGTTATACATATCACCTATGAAAAGATTCAACCTTCTGCCTAGAGAACCAGCCAGTAGAAAAATGGTGCATAATTTTCAAAGAAATGCCCGTGGTGGCCATCTTGTTTTTCAGATTGATGCTAATTTCAGTTCCACAGAAGCTTTCCTCCCAATGAAGATATACTGCAAATTTGGAGAGCGTTAACGCACACAAAACAGTGCAGGGACAATGCTTACATTGCACACTTTCCCAGGGTAGAAAGGTGATAAATTTGACCTGCAGTTTATCTGGATGTCACCTGTGAAGGTATTGGCTTATATGATGTAGCAATGACCAGGGTCCCGTATTCTACAATACTTAGATCATTTCTAACTTAGATTTCAAGTATTTCTTAGATTTCAAGTAATAAATGATGAAACTGAACATTCCTAACTTTTTTTCGTAAAATGCAAATGCAAGAAAAACTTAAGTGAAAAACCATCCCTTACTTAGATATAAGGTCACCTTATCTTAGTATTGTAGAATACTTACATATAGCACATGTACAGTGAAAAACATACTTCTATTAATCCAACGAGACTGCCTCAGCTTTATCCATAACATCTCAGTCTTACCTGTCATAATTTCCTGTGATATAGTCGAATAACACCAAGTCTGCCCACTGAATGAGCTCAGAGATCTGGTACACGGAGAGATTTCGTAGTGCCTTGTCACGCCATGTCAGTGTTTGATTGGACTCGTAGGCTTTAAGGATCAAAGGTGGCATTCTGGTGTGCGAGTGTTTCCTTAAAACACAAAACAGTCCACTTGTTTCACGTCATCAAGCTCAATACAGAGTAGGTATTTATAACAAGTAGGATATCATCATTTCCTCTAAATATCTGGTATATTAATGCTCATTGCAGTAACAAATATTATGTCAAGTGAAATGAGTACAATTTGTAATTACGTAATATTATCTTCATTTTGTCTTTAAAACATCATTTTTCTCTTGTGAACTATAATACTGTACAGCTTTTCTGTTTGGGCTGAGTAAGTAGGGGTACTTGATATCTTGATGAGGTGTAACTGGAAAAAAGGGCCAAAACTGCATATTACTATAAGTCATGGTTAAACTCTTAAACATTGGTAGAGAATATTATTGAAAATCCGAGTTTTATCATTAAATACTGGCATTTATAATATTATAAACACACATACTTGTGACATCTCACATTACCCATTACATGTTAGTCTTGTTTCCTTTCACAGTCAATCAATTCTAAACCAAAGCCCATAAATTCCAAATCAAAGAGTAAGTTACTTACCTTCATCAAAGATCAACCAACTGCTGGCCAAGTGTAGATGAAAATTAATTCATTGATACTCAATACCTGTACATAGTTGAAATGTACTAAGCATTGTGATAATGCCATCAACACGAATACTTACCCAATAGAATCAATCCACATGATTTGATTGATGATATGGTTCTGACTCCAGCCCGCCTCAGAAATCTTCAGTTTGACATCTTGCCACTGTGAGGCGTTACTGTCAACCAAAGCCAGAGCAACCGGAGGAATGTTATCCAGACCCAGGAAGCGGGAAAGGTAGAATGACAACACTTCTCCTGAAATGGTAATAAAAACCTTTACACTTGATGCAAAACAGGGTCCAGTAGACTCTACATCAGTTAATCCAGTGCAAGGTATATTTGCATCTGAATATGCTGTTTTTTTTTCTTTTTAAATTGACAGACATGATAATAAAATTTCAATCAACAAAATCATCAAAGGACAACTTAACAAAGTATAAGAATATGGAATAGAATATGAAAATGCTGTAGTTTTGCATGAATAAGTGTATGCTAGACATGCGACTAGATCCTACTTATTTTAGACTTCTATGTACAGAGTTAGTTTTATGGAGGGTAAATTTTAATATTTACTGGGTCGACTTTCACAGTTACTTCAGAAACCTTGCACATGACTTTGAGAGTCACCATATCTGATTGCGTTAACACACATCACAGGTCGGAAACCTAAACAAGTTCTCCTGAAATGTTGGCTAGTAGGGATGATAATCTTCTACATTTACTCAGTAAACTTCAATGACAATGGAAACCACCAGTCATTTTGAAATGGTCCCTGTACAAACCTTGAATCATTTTGAATTGGTCCCTGTAGCGGGCACACAGATGCCTTCCACTCTCTAGCTGAAGGAACTGGTTTTTGAGACGACCACATTTGGTCCAAGTGGCATTTTCCATTACAGTGACTTTCTCTCTGGAAGTTGCCTTCAGAAAGTCCTGAAATTCGTTCTCTGAGATTCCTAAAAAATTCACAAACAACAATATTTAACAGAAATGCTGATATCCTCATGTTCATAAAATCTGAAATGACAATACAAAGGTTATGAATATATTATTAACTCGGTTTGTATTACCTTGAATTTATAAATAAGCTATTAATTAATGCAGCTGCCCTAAATATATTTATCAGAGCAAAATATTTTCAATCCAAACGCAAAAAATGATATATACTGACTGGTGCCTGAAAAATGTACAAAAATCTCAAGGGGAAAGATAGACTTTCATCAAGTCCTTTTGTCTAAGGTATTATATGAGGACTGAAGGACTTTTTTACCAGAATGTGGGGCTGACATTTCTCTAGACAGGTTTTTTTACTCATCATAATGATTTCATGTATGTCAGATTTGCTGGAATGAGAAATACAAAGACTTGGAGCAAGTCTAGGAGAAAGAAAACTGAAATAAAAAGAATTGAGAGTTTTATTAAACAAGCCTTTTCATAAAAACGATCACAGTTGAATGAAACCCCCAATAGCCCAAATTGCCCACACATGGCATGGAAACAAGAGCTCCCCATGATGCATTGTTTCAAAAATCCCATCATGCAATGGGGGATACAGATAAGGGGCTTGCCACTCAATTACAGCTTTCAAGAAGCAAGGAGAAATGTTGAAGAAAATTATAGTAGACATTTTTATCTCCCTACCCACAGCACAACTGAGGAGAGTATAATGGACATGTGAATGATCCATCAGGGAGTTTTGTGGAGACAACTGGATGGTACATGTTATGTATTTATTCTTCTTCAAATAATACTTTGAAAAACTTTACACTACAGATCCATTCTTCAGTTTAAGATGATATATAATGGGGATCTTCTTTTCTGTGTAAATCAAACTTTTTTTAGGTATGAGCAGTGAGAATAACTATGATACTTTTTTGAAAGACAAGAGAATTTTTCCATCAGAAAGCCTGTGTTTATTGTTTGATGTCATGAAACTCCAATATATGGCCAAAAATTCAAATGCCAATATTGCAAAGACAAAAACTCTTACAAATTATTCAAAATATAACAAACATGTATCCAGGTATCATAGCCAAAATCTGTATAGAAGTTTGCTTGGTGCTCTTCCAAAAACTAATTACCTGAAGCTCCACATGAGATAAACAAATCCTTAACTGCTGGTTAATGTTGCCCAGAAATTACACAACTCTAAAAATCATGGTTGTAGAGGTTTACCCAAAATTTGACTTAAATTTGTACTGAGGTTTAGTTTAGATCTGTAGAGTGTGATCCAACACTTTGGCATGCTATTGCCAAGACAGCCTGAGGTGTGATAAGATTGGCCATTTTGTGGTGAAACTTAAAATGTTACTTCTTCTATTGTCATGATTCAGAACATTTTAAGGAATTACTAGGATTAGATCCTGTGTCCCGAGATATGTGCGACTAATGACTGTAATAAGGTGATGAAATGATTTCACTCTTAACACCAAGTGATTACTGTGTCTTCATTTTTAACAATGGATATCGACTGAAACTCAAGATTCACTCCTTTACTGATAAAATAAAAGTAAAAGTTGGAGCTTTAGAGGCTCATGATTTGGGTAATGCTGGACAGAAATACCGGTATGACAAAATCTACCTTTCAGATCAAGTAGTATCTATTTGTGGCAGTAATTGCAATCCATGTAAAACTAGGGAAGCCACCACTAAAGCTGTATTGATCATGGCTATCAGGCCAATCATTGGAAATTAGATTGAAGTGGTGAGGGAGTGACAGTCTGAATGAGTGCTATTGGGAAAGTATAGATCTCCACTACTGGTGAAGTGAGGAAACACAAAATCAGGAAGCCTTTCAACGTTATTATTACAGTATTTGATTTTTTGTGGCTTTTCTTTTCATTGCTGTATCAATGTTATTATCTTTATGACATTGGCAGCATTTTGCAATAAATGATTCATCTGATATTTTTTTTCTGACAACACAGTATTGATTTTGCGACTTTTTCCCCCCACAATGGATATTTTTGTGGTATCTTCTGTCATCATTTTTAAGTCACTAGTTTTATTTGCTCACTACAAGTTATATTTCCCTTGTATTGTATTTCACACTATCTTTTGTACTGAATTTGTATTGAAAACCCAGATTTATATAACCAATCATGATGATACAATTTCGCAAACTGTATTGCCAAACAGACAATTCAGTTTCATGAACACATTCATTTCATTTATATCTGTACTTGTCACTCTGTACTTATTTTATTGCATGAATTTTTTCATAGATCAGTCTGTGAAAAAAATAAAAGTTTGAAAGAGATACCACAGGAACAAATCTCTACACATTTTAATAATCCTTGAGATTAATGGGCAAGCTAAGTATTTGCTGAAAATAGAATTGGAAATACCCATACCCCACAGCCTGGGGAAATAGTTTACAGCACCATGAGCTATAAAAGTGACACAGCGCAAAGATCAGAGACTTTCTGAGCAAACAGTGTGACATGATCTTGCACACCTACACCTCAAAACCAGTGTCTGTACCAAGTATCAACTTCCTATACCTTACAGTTTATGAGACATAGCCCGGACAATATTTTAAAGGTCTAGGTTACAATATCAAGGTCAAAGGTCAAATCATGGTTACATCATGATGATACACACCTACACCCCCTTACCAGTATCCCTACCAAGTATTAACTTCCTATACCTAACAGTTTCGGAGATATAGCCTGGACAAGATTTCAAAGGTCAAGGTCACATCATGACGTTGCACTTCTACACTCCCTTACCAATATCCCTACCAAGTATCAACTCCCTACACCTTACGGTTTCTCAGAAAAAGCTCGAACAAGATTTTCACACTCAAGGTCACTATAGCAAGGTCAAAGGTCACATCAAGGTCACACCAGGACGTAGCACATCCACACCCCTTACCAATAACCCTAATAAGTATCAACTCCCTACACCTTACAGTTTCTGAGATATAGTCTGGACAAACTCAAGGTCACTACAGTAAGGTCAAAAGGTCAAATCATGGTCACACTATGACAGTGCACACCTACACCGCCTAACCAATGTCCCTACAAAGTTTCCACTTCTTACATCTTACAGTTGATAAGATGTAAGCCTGACAAGATTTTCAAACTCAAGGTCACTATGGCAAAGTCAAATCAAGGTCACACCATGACATTGCACACCTACATCCCCCTACCAATGTCAGTAACAAGTATCATCTTCCTACACCTTACAGTTTCTGAGATACAGCCCAGATAAACTTTTTCCCAAACACTCTCTAGAACACTAAAGAATGATTCCCAAAACTAGAAAATGTGCAAGTGTTCTGAAATGGCCTGTGATATTAAATAGGAACTACTCTCACAGTGATCCTCTGATGCTCCATAGAGATTCCTTGTAATACAGAGTAGTTTTGCAATTGGGGATTAAAGACACACAGAACTGCTGAGTAACACTAAATAACACAAAAGAATGGGAAGGAACAATTGCCACTCATCCAAGAACACTGCGGATAAACCTAGGAAGGAGTTACAGATGTTCTAAATCTGATCACGTTCTCTTTAACTGCTCTTGACAATAATGTGTTCAATGAAACTTTTTAAGAAATGCAGTCAATTCACTTTTGAAATATAAAGGGTGCTCCAGAAAACTCCCGACATTGATGAATAAGTTAGGAACCAAACAAATATCTTCCTGCATGCACTAATTTTACATTTGTTTATCATATGTGGATCTGAGATGGTGGAAAGCCCTTATTAGAAGCTTACAACACATTGTGGTAAGGTGAATTTTTGTTATATGCTAAAGTGACAAACTGACCTTACCTTTCACAAAGTGCAGTACCGTAAATGACCTATTTAGCGCACAGTGCGCTAAGCAAAGTCTATTTTTATTCAATATTTGTTGGGAAAAAATGTCCCTTTTAGCGCACCCATCATGAAACACTTTCCGGGATGAAGTTTCGGTCAATCCGGTAGAAAAACGGTGTTTCGACATTTAGAAATACCCACTTCCTGTAAATATGGCGGTAGATGAAAACAAACTCGAAAGTCGTGATAGAAATGTCAATTTATTAAGTTAAAATACGTACAATATATAAAAAAATATGTGGATATTGTGGACTGTCATCAGGAAAAAGAGGTAGGGTGCGGTTACAAGGGCGGATGCGCTAAATAGGTCATTTACGGTATTTCTTTTATTTATTTTACCCATGCCACACAACTGATATGTGCAATAATAGTTAATATATGTGAGATACAAACTTGCATAAGACTCTGTTTTACTTTACAGTAAATTCACCTTCTACCTGAAAATCCCACTATATTGGGCACCAAGCTACTACCGTAAATGACCTATTTAGAGCACAGTGCGCTAAGCAAAGTCTATTTTTATTCAATATTTGTTGGGAAAAATGTCCCTTTTAGCGCACCCATCATGAAACACTTTCCGGGATGAAGTTTCGGTCAATCCGGTAGAAAAACGGTGTTTCGACATTTAGAAATACCCACTTCCTGTAAATATGGCGGTAGATGAAAACAAACTCGAAAGTCGTGATAAAAATGTCAATTTATTAAGTAAAAATACGTAAATTATGTAGAAAAATATGTGGATATTGAGAAAAATTAAGAAAGGTAAGATTTAAGCTGAATAATCGATCATTAGTAACCTTTTATAACCAACCGCGATTGTGTACTGTCACTGTCTGATCGTTCACCCACTAGAAGTTGTCAAGTATATTGCTTTGAAAAGAGATAGGGTGCGGTTACAAGGGCGGATGCGCTAAATAGGTCATTTACGGTATATCATTTTAAACTGATTCAACTGCTAGAAGAATCAAACTGTCACTGGCTGGTTCTGTGATATATAATGCATAAATGCCTGTTTTTATATTCAATAAAGAAAACACCATGCAAGAGTTATTAACACCAGGACTGAACTCCATTCCTTTTACCAAAACAAGAGGATGCTGGCAAAACAACAGTAGTGTGTTGAGAGTAAACAGAACTGGGGCAAAGACGGGTGAAAATAAAGGGAACAGCATCAACTACTCAGTGCAGACTTCCTTAGTCTAAGATGCCTGCAGTTCTAGTCTTGCTTGGATGTCACAACACATATTTCTCTCCTCAGGATTTGCATTTTCAGGCTGATTGGGATAGACTACAGATCTGTCCAAGGGCATAAAGTCTCAAATCTGAGTTTCACATTTATTGCATCTGGAGATATTTTTCCACATAAATCAGTAAACCTAACAAGCTGGTGAGATATTATTGTATATTCATATATAAACAGAGGAATTTGAGATTCCAATTGCTCTTTAACCCTCAAATTTGGGCTTTGATGTCACATTATTTGCATGTTTTAAGGTCACAGCACAAAAGGTCGTATTATAGACGACTGTCATAGAAAATAGAGGCACTGAAGATTTTGCATTAGCTACTGCAAATTTTCCTGCTCACAGATATACTGAGAGGCCTGATGTTAATGTATTCACAAAACTCACTAATGTATAAAGAATTTCTCAAATTCAAGGAAAATGCGAAAATTCAAACTACAGTAGTATGACATAAAGTGGCCAGCTTAACACCACTTACTCTACTAACAAGGCTTCATACAGACTATTAGTCATTTGAAAGGTAACCCTGTATCACCATGGTTAATAAACTCCAATGGGAGTAAAATGTAGGTACATTTACACCAGAGCTAGGCTAAGTAGTGAAAACCCCTGTAATAAAGCACAACAAGGTCTGACTTCCTAAAGTTTCACACCTGCATAGATTTCAAGAGCTGCAGGTGATGCTTCACAAGGATGTCTTATTAGTTTGTGAGAGATCTCAATCTTGCTTATATCAACAGCAATTTGCTCAGGTCCTTGATAACAATAACAACTGATTTATATCCCAATGAGCTGGGAAATCAGCATTCAACAATTCCAACATGGAGAAGATTCAAACTGTAACACAGACTGGAACCTAAAATTAAGTTTGATCTGGTTTGTGTAAATTTGTACTTTAGGAGAAACATATAACTATTTACTTTCCTCAGTATATATACCATTAATTTCACCACAGCAAAAAACAAGAGTGTGGAACCTTTTTTACATGAACTTTTTGAGAGAGCCAGATGTAGTTTATAAAAATGAAGAATGGTAAATTGGTGGAGGCTGTCAGCCAGGTTACAAATTACACAATACAGTAGAATTGGCATAGACATCATCTCTGATACCCATACGATTCCGTTCTTGTAATGAAAACCTCTACTACCCATAGGATACTGTTCTTGTTATGAACAACCGAAACCTCTACTATTCATAGGATTTTGTTCTTGTGATGAATAACCAGTTACTTACATGTATAAATTTATTTTTAAAGTTTTATTTCCAAAAATTGGTTCTATTAGCATGTATGCCTAAGAGGGCTCGTCCATGGTCAGGAGTGGATTGTAAACCTGCCTCCCAATTGGGAAAAAGTAAAACTATTCATGATCTATGGGTGGATTTTAGGATAGGCTTACAACAGCTTTCTGAGCAACATTACTATTGGGTCTAGAAATTTTCTGAATGGTTCCTGAAAACATTAAGATTCTTTCCCGATCCATCCCATTAGTTCCCGAAAACGGTCTGATCAGTTCCTGACGAGTTACGAACCTTATGCCCAGGTCACACAGTGGCGAGGGTGCTACGATGATATCTGCGAATATAGAAGAACAGAGGCGACTTCAAATTCGCCAGAATTCGCCAAAAAAAAGCGGGAAAGTGTAGTCATGTGATAAAAGATCTTCATACTTCTACGACCCCTCTGCGATGTTCTACGATGCCTTTTGAATATCCTGAGATAAAGCAAGAATATACAAAGAATACCCTACAAACTGGTGAAGATATCTGGCGAATTTACCCACGAATCAGCTACAAGTAGGGGAGAATGAATGCGATACTTGAAGAATCTTCTACGACAAAGGAAGAATCAGTTGAGAACAAGGAAGAATATCTGGCGAATTTACTGAGAACAAGAAGGTAGTACGATTTGCTGGAGAATGTCCTACCACAGAGCTACAATGTAGAAGAATCTGCTACCAATAGTGGCGAATTCTAATGGTGAACTAAAAAATGGCCACGAATCGGTGAATACTGGCGATAGTTTTGAACAGTTTGAAACTGTCGTAGCTAGATGACGATCCATGGAGAATGGTGGAGAACAGTGAAGATGGACCAAGAATTTGCTACCAACAGGGAAGAATTTCAGGATCGTGCATATTCGCCACTAAAAGTCGCCACAGTGTGACCTGGCTTTTACAAAGGCCAATCATTAGGAATAACTTAAAATGGAAAATATTGCTTTACAAATGTTAAGAAAGCTTTTAGGTAGGTTTGTTATTAGGTTCCCGAATGCATGATCTGATAAGGATTGACAACAGGATATAATAAATTTAACCAGTTTGAATTAATGAGGGACACATGATTCACTCCCAAATGTTCCTGATCCATAACTGCCAGTCCAGAATGTTTAAATTGTTCTTTACAAACATTGCAAATGAAAAGATTGACCCCCTGAATGGACATTTTTTAGGATTGCTAACCTATTGAGTGCAATCGACTATATGGAACAGCCCAATAATTTTGATTTGTGCTGGTTTGCCTTACACAGACTGAATATATCACTATTCCAAGGCTTTAAGACAGTAAACCTGATGTATGAATAACAAAGAATATTATTAGTTTATTATAAATTTTTGCTATATTCTACAGCATTACATTAATTAACACTAATAGTTCCCTTCAGATATTCCACAATGAACTTCAGAAACAGACCCAGAAAGGGCAGATGTTTCTGTGGTAATCAACTTAGTAAACAAAGTACACAAAGGTCCTTTGTTTCATTTTTTACTGGGCTTGACCAAAAGGGTGTATCAGGTTTCTCTGCCCCAGTAATGTTATGGTAAATGTCATTTCTTTGGTAGAGCTTACATCCGGATACTCAAATACACACTGGGTTAATTTACTGATGAAAGAACATTATGCTTCATTAGCTGATGATATAAACAGAAGATTTTTTTGGGGGGAACATTTCAATATTGTTGAGAAATGTCAGTTTGTGGACATTCCACAGAAATATGGAGACACACTGTTGTTAATGCAGCCAGATATTATTTCCAAACTTGATTAGTGCCAACTCCCAGGAGCCATTCCGTGCTGATTTCAAGAACAAAGAGAAGCCAGACATCATGACAGAGTGCAGCTGTAGCTATTGTTTGACAGCTTTAGGCAGATTTGGTGTGGTAAAGGTTTCCTGGACACATCAATTACAACATCCCCCCCTCCCCATCAAGGAGAAAAAAAAAGAAAAGAAAAAATTAGTTATTTTGCCAAGGGTGACTTATATGTAGTTTGGAACAATCTGTTGTTAAACCACTGTTTTAGCAGCAACAGTCATTAGAAGTAGTTTCAGGTCCCTGGAGATGGTTATATTAGGTTCAACTCCACTGAATTATCCCATAATTACTGACAAACTAAAATTAAAAGTTTGTTCTGTAGAAATGTTTGTAAAATTGCAGTTTTTGATGAATGTTCAATTTTGATTAAATATCTTATAAATGTTGTTGAACAAATAAATATACAATATCTGTGACATGTCTTTTGCTCACTACTACAGTACTTGTTTTACAGCCTCCAGGCTACCTAGAGTTACAATTTATCACATGCTGTGAGCAATTATAGTTTTTAATGCAATGTCAAAATTACCACTCCACTTTTACTGCCTCAAAACAATTCAAAGCATTCAAGTGTGATATTTTGGAGCACAGTATAAGTTACACTTGCCATCATTATACTTCTAAGTGTTAATTTTCATAAAATTACATATTGAGACAGTATTGTCTATGTGTTTTTAAATACTATTTCAAAAAGAATATCCAGGTACATAAAATCACCTCAGCTGTAACAACATCTTCAAATCCTAATTCAAAATGCCACAAAAATTGCAAAGAAAATCAAAATGATATTGTTGAGATAAGATCATCTTACCAGGAGGTACAAGCTGTGAGCCAGACTTCAGATGCAGTGGTGTAGCTTGTTTATATTTGACTGCCAAGGCAGCTTGATGGATATGCCAGATGTTTGTCATTATTTAACACCTCATTAATTAGCCAACAGCACTCAGAGGAGTGCAAACCTCAAACCAAAGGGGTGAAACACATTTTAACTTATTCAGATGAAACCTCAGATATAAATTAAAAGTTAATTCAACATCTTGATATATTGAAAATTATTCAAAATTATAAAACACACTTTTGTAGGGTTTCCCCATTCTTGGGTATCACAGTTCTTGGTATATATTTACTAACATTCTAATTCTTATACAAAATAGCAGTTTTAGCTGATGAATTCTAGTAGTATTTGGTACTCAACTTTTACTGTTAAAGACATATTTATAGCTAAGCATATTTCTACAATTATCAAGGTATCCCTTCTTTGCCTTTTTATACACTTTCTCAAAAAAAAGAGCTTTCTACCAATATGTTTACCTGATGAAATGATATAATGAGTGAGGTGTACACATATTTTTGATTAATTGCACCCTGCAATAGTGAACACTGTCTCAACAGTCACTTAGTATTGTGTTAGGGGATTATTGCTATCTGGTATTTTGGTTCTGTCTCACACCTATTAATTTATAAAGTTTCTCAGAAAGCTATTTATTATCCATTTGAAAATGTTACAAGATACTATACACAGATACCAGTTTATTACTTGTAAGCTGTAAAATTGGACATGGCCCTGACAGTCACTGAGTGTTAAGTTAGTTAGAGATTACTGCTATGAGGTACCAGTGATTTATGGCTGTGAGTTGGCCTGTGTCTCACACCAATTTATCAGCTAGCAGGGCTACCCAGTGTCTGGAGAATCACTTCACTGGTAATGAAGTACCTGACCACATGTCTACAGGACTTGTGTAGGTGGAGAAGATTTGCTGATAACAAAAGCCACTACTACACCATGGTCTGCTGGATACAATACATGTGTAATGGCCACAGGGGTCAACATGAATAATGACTGGAACCTACAATGCTTGCCCAGCAATCATCACCAGTCTGTCTACCTGTCTACTTTCCACGTTTATATATATAATCCTAAATGGCAATATTCAGTTCCAGCAGATGTGTAATCTCACCTAGAGATTTTACCATTTTTAAACTGCAGCTGTCTTTTTGAAATAGACTATTAGTGAAAAAAATGGGCTGACCATAAGTTTAGACATGTCTACCTTTGCAAGGGAAGCAGTATTGGTTTGGGTCAAGCAGAAGGTTATAACTCTTGTAAATGTCTGCACTTGCTAAGGAGGCGGAGAGGTTACTTTTAAAATGTAAAATCTCTGTTAATGTTTACATGTTATGAGAGTGAGATTTTACTCAGATAGTAGCATATTTATAAAACAGAAGAGAAATTCTTGTAAAATGTATGAAATACACTAAGAAATGTTACGAACAGCCAACACTCAATTTTGGGAAATTGGAAGTTTTTAAAGTAGATGTTAAGACAGTGGATTTCTCCCTAACATAAAGCATGGACCCAAAGAGAGGTTCAAGTTTCAAAACTTTGACAATTCCATTACTGAGCATTAACCTTAGTCAGGTCTGGATAAAGCAACCTGAGAATATACATCAGTGTTTTTATCATTGATTGAATGAAGGTTGTTTCCTGGTGTGGAAAATCATATTTCTCAGTGATCCAAAACAGCAAATCTGACTATCTGAGTAACTTCATCAGTGTCTTGGGCAGACAAGCTCTCACTAGCTCTGCTTAAGGCTCTCTGATTGGTTACTGTTACAATCCTTTCAACATTTCCTTTGTCATAAGATCAGTGAATAATATACACTGTACTTGCCTACAGATACCAAAGGACAATAAAAATATATCAGCTCAAAAAGGAATGTCCGACAATATGGTAAATTTCAAAATAAAATACATTCTTGAGAGCTGATATTTCCTTCTACATTCCTTTTAACAGACTTGTCTTGAAAGGGATTTTAACTGTAATGTACATATATGTACCTAAAATATTTTAGAGTAATTCACAATAATATGATAGGAGAGCCTTGATACAAGACTTAGGTTTCTGGGGAAACCAGATTACAGATTCCAGTGAAAGTTGTTGAGTAATGAAACACATTCACAGAAAGTTTCATCAGCCTTGTTGAAGGCGTCTCCTGCTTTAAAAGGATCCCTATGTGATGGGCAAGGAAACAAACATGTGGCAATCAGTGACATATTCACTTAAGCCAACTGATGAGCAGTATGGTTCAGAGCAGTTAAAAGTATATAAATAAAAGAAATAATACACTGCTTCCATACAGAAACGGCAAACATTTTAATTCAGAAAATATTTCATTTTCAAAAAAGCTGTGCAGTTTTGGTTGATAATGTTTAACACTTCGCATTTTGACAGTTAATAAACTACAAATTGACCATCTCTTATGGAATGACACATACTATATGGCAATAGATATCATTCTGACCTACCGATTTGACCACAAACCAGGCGTACAGTACCAACATACATATATGAATGTAAAAGACAAGGCCTTAGTTCGTGTTTGACACATCAGCTAAAGTCATATCACACTCAGCAAAAGCACCCAGTCTATTTCATATGCTGCTGGGTTGGAACCAAAGACCACAAAAGCAAGAGTCAAGTGATTACTCAGCCAATGTGTTAACGGACTGGTCACTGTGGCCTTTGCATATACTAAATAAATAATTGTTATTACTGATAACGAATGTGCCAAAACATGGCCACACTTTAGTGTAAATTATGCAAATCTCTTAAATCTTACAGCATGGAGAAAATGTGTTCTAGAGAGAAGTCTGCACAGACACTGGGCAGGGTTAGTGTTACATCTCTAACTAAAAATATTCCCCAGAGTTAATATAATAAGCAGACAGGCATTTCTCACAGCAAAGGTATAAATTACCACACAGCCAATAATTCCCTCAATCTTAATTTAAAGTGAAGCCTTCCACCAATAACTTCAATAAAGAATATCCACACATTTTCCACCAGGCTCTCTGTTTTTTTCCTGTGAGTAAGAGTTTCATAGTTTGCCCGATGTAAAATTCACCATTTAAAAACAGAAGGAATTTCATTATCTGGTTTGATGATCAATTAAATCTTTTAGAATTAACAGCACATGAATATAAGTAGCCCTGTCTTTTTGTTTGTACAGAAAGGTTTTCACAATATTCAGCAACCATAAAAACAAAATAACTTAAAGATTTTGTTCCCCTTGTGGCATAACACATTTTGCATATATTTTTTTCAAATACTGAATTGTGTGATTCAATTGCTTCCAGTGCTTGTAAATTAAAAATCAGAATTAATTACATTAATTAAAAATCATCATTCCATTATGGGGAAAAATTAAGACATGTCTTTCAAGTCCTTCCTTCTCAGAATGCATATCAACAGCAACCTGAGAGGAGGCACGGTGACACAAGCCCTACTTCCTCTACAGTAGTGGGATTGAAAGTCATCCAGGACGTGCTACAAAGTTGAACATGAATTACTCTGCACTGATTTCCTCTAATATAAACAACACATCAGGATATGCCAAATACAACTGTCTGAAAGGAACTCCAAAACTTCATTATTTCAAGGCATACAAGGTAAGGAGGCAACAAACATCAATTTAACATAGTCCAGCATGAAACAAATATACAGTATCTACATGTTCAGTTTTTGGTTTGAAAACATTTGGAGAATACAGAAATTCCAATAGACTAGTTTACATTTGTATTCTCTTGTGGAAAAAATGTCATGAGGCAAAAGTTCTGTCCCTTACAACACCTTTATTCTTCTTTCTCCCCCTTTTCTTTTCTTTCAACCATACTAAAACCTGTGAGCCAAGTAATGCAATATTTATTGCAGAGGAAATTGTAGTTTTTGTCAGTGGGCAGGGGAACACGCTGATGGATGGGATGGTAGACCTCAGAACCATGCCTCACCCCATGAAAACAAATCATGACACAGTCAGGGGGGATGTACAGAGAAACAAATCTCAAACTCACAGCAATGTGTCAAATTCACCAACAAGGAAAATTCCCCCTCATTTTTCTCTGAATTATTGAAAATTGAAGGTCACATCACTTATCTGTTTTAGAGATTCATTCACAAAATTTGGATTATTTTTTACGTAAATTTAAGTCATGCGTAACTGGTTGTGAAATTTACAGACTGGGGTGAAATTCACACTGCATACTCTGCACCAGTCTGAGGTACTAACTTTCCAAAATATGCCACTTTCAATAGCCAGTGGGTAAGATGGGTATGCCACAGTCAAATGGCTTATACTTGGCCAGTGTTAACTTACATCTGGGCAATATTTTACACATTTACAGTATGACCAAGGAAATAATTGAATCAGCAACTTTAGACAGACACTACTTAAATATGCAGGAAACTTTGGAAAAAAATGTTCTTTTTAATTTCAATGAAACTTGTTGAATGTCTTGCATAAAAAGCCAAGTGTCACCTGACACTATTTCTGCATTTTGATGTTATATTTCATTTAATATTTCCACTGTCTCAAACTCTGTACTTAATGCAGAACACAATTTTTTTCACAAAAAAAACTTTTATAGGCAAAAAAAAATAACTGCTATATATCACAATTTAATACGTT
Organism: Sabellastarte sp. h YS-2021; assembly: GCA_964017235.1. Classification (NCBI taxonomy): domain Eukaryota; kingdom Metazoa; phylum Annelida; class Polychaeta; order Sabellida; family Sabellidae; genus Sabellastarte; species Sabellastarte sp. h YS-2021. The sequence goes on from OZ024934.1 coordinate 24,879,868, forward strand.
TTTATTTCAGGTAAGTTTTGCTGAAACATAGCAAGTTCAAACACCAAGTGCATGAGGTAACTTGTATTAAATGCCTCTTTGGACCAAACATTTACATCACCTAAAATAGAATTCTACAAATAGATTTTTGGCTTAAAGGAGTTTTCACTAAAATCTGGTGTTAAATCAAAGAGATCATTACCACAAGTTCAAATAAAACACTTCATCTCAAGAAATATTCATCAGAGTGAAAATTGACAAAGCAACGATCCTGGACACCCCAGCTTTTCCTTCAGCACAACATTCTGCAGAAAATTAATAATGATGGCAAAAAAAATCTTTTTTTTTTCTACAAGTCTTCAAAGAGACAGCTGGAATATCTATCAAAATGGTTGAACCTCCAAGTAATTGGAAAGTCCAATAAATAATGCAAAGTAATGAATGTTATTTGTCTCCATTTGTGGGTTAGGACTGCGGCAGAACTTCTCTTTCTGTTGCTCAGGATGGAATTTCAGGAGTTTTTCAGGGTTTCCATTTGGTGCATAGCAACCACCAAGCTTACCTTTTACAATTATTCGATGTTTTATTTGCTTTATTACGCTTACTTTCAGCTCATACTATAGTTTCTATAGAATTATATCAGTGGCATATTTATTGTAAACTTATTATAAAAATTAAATAGAATATAAAAGAATTAATACTTATTATCTTTTGAACATTTATCAAGTAATATTATTGGAGATACAACAACAGTATACATTGTCTTTCATATTTTACTATTTTTTTTTGTTTGTTACACAACCAACCAATGTTATTTAAAATACAATCAAATTAATGGGTTGTAACATGGACTTAAGTTGAAACAGATCAAGTACCTGAAGATACCATAAATTTTCAAATCACTGTCCAGCTTGTTATTGATGAATAGTTAAATACCCGGTGCATAATAATATCATTTCAACTGACACTGAGTTTTTGTACAAGTGTCTGGTTCAAATCTAGCCATGTTCTAATGACACAAAAACTGATTACCTCCCTAGCTATATTTTAACAAAATATGGAATTATCTGGGAAAGAATCAGGAAGAAATTGCTCACCTGGAGGAACAAGATCCAGGGCTTCTTTGGACCAAAAGATCCGGTCTACAATCAGGGGTATTCCTTCCTGACCAAATAGAGTCACATTTCTTCCCAGGGACCTTGGGAGCTGTAACTGTGTAGCAGGATACTCTATAGGTACCAAAGCCAAACCATCTTGAATGGGAATTTGGGTTTCTATCTTGACATGATGATTTAAATAATCAACAGCTGGGTTGAATCCATTCTCTTGACTTCCAGCTTGAGCTTCTTCTTTTGTTTCACCCTGTATTTTAGTTCCTTCTTGGCCTGAAGGACTTTTCCCCCTAATTACCAAGTCTCTGACACTTTCTGGGGATAGTTTATCATGAGGGTAATGAAGATGAAGCTGATGATTCATCTTTGAAGTTCCAGGCACCACCTTATCCATCTGATCAGTACCCATGATTTTTTGTAACAAATTTGCCCCTTTCTTCTCATTAGTACCAGTATCCGTCTCCCTGCACCTCCCTCCCTGGACACAAGGCTGTGTTTTAGCGACCTCATCCCTTCCATTAATACCTATAATGCCTTGCAACAAATTTGTCCCCTCATTTCTCTGGATACTGGCTCCAGCAGGCATATTGCTGTTTATGTTCTTCAAGCCTCCTAGGACTGCCACACCATCTACAAATTGGCTGGGTTTTTCAGAGTCATTATTGTTTGCTCTCATCTGGTGTGAATTTGGCCAATTTTCCTGTTGAGATGGCTGAACATGTGCCAAGTGCATCTCTTTGTTGCCAGACAAGTTTCCACTTTTAGTGCTGTTTTTAGTACCTTGCTGACGCTCTAATAATGTATCATGTTTATTGCCAGATAAAATGCTTGGAACTTCTCCATTACGAGACAAAAATTTAAATTGGCTTGGTTCTTTGTGCTCTACTTGTTTCAAGTTTTTCAAAACTTCTTTTTCTTTCCAGCCGTCATAATTATAACTGTACACATTCTCCTCTTTTCCCATTGGAACTAACCCATCTACCTTTGCCCCATGTTGCTTGGCCTGGTTATAAAACTTGACAGATTTTTTATTTTTCTCCCTGTTTTTGATATTTTGTATCTCAAACATGACACCTCCATTTGCATCAGCTGCCTTCTGAAATGACTGGTCAGGATGTGAATCATGCGACTGCTCCGGGTTTTTTATTTCTGCAGTTTTGAGCTGATTACTATTCCACTGTGATTCATACACTGCATTTTTTGCCCCGTTTTGAAAACCCTTTTGGAATGTTTGAGCACCAGTGCCGGCTTTTAAGTCAGCCTTTTTATGATGAGCTGTCAAGTCTTGATAATCATCGTCGCCAACTGCGAGTGTTTCCCTGGCAACCAAGTTTCGATGTTTTCCTGGGAGTGGCAACAACCCATGCTTAAGATCACTATCTAAACTACTGGCAATGTTATTCCTACTGTGAAATGCGTGGAAAGTTTGTATCTCTTGAATTTGTATCACTATGGCAAACAGACAGATCATTGACAACACAAACACACCCAAAAGTAGCCTGCGTATTTTTTTCTTTGGGATGACCAGTAATGACCGCCGCAACTGGTTTGATAAGAAATACTTGGTCATTGTGGCCTTTTTCATTGCATTTTAGACCAAACAAACTACACCCCATTTGCTGATTTTAAAAACTCACTTTTTTCCAAAAAAGTTTATTCACTAAAACCATTCTTACTTGGACCCTATTTAAACCATATTTTCTATGTAGCCCTTTCTTTTTGATGACTTGTATTCATTGTCAAACAAATTATATCTTGCAACACATATTTACTCAGTCATTCCACAAATTAACAGTTGCGAAACTTATCCATGAATAACATTTGTACATTTTCCCAACACAAAAGCAGCAGTCCACATAACTGTCACCTTTTAATTAGTGTCATCAGTATAAGGAATGCTGTGAGGCTTTGTCTCCAACTGAACTGTATTTACACTACTTTGGTTAGCAGTCTTGGTCTTTATTTCTGCAACACAAAAAAAAAAATATTTTAATCACAGAGTAGTAAATGTGACAACATATGTCCTCTCCTGTATACCTTTTTTTCACTTCCCAGGTTACTCGCATAAATGGTAAAATATCTAAAGGACCACTCGGAATTAAAAGGTTATTTAAAACAAATAAATACTTGATTACAATGAAACAGAATTTCATTAAGTGTATACTTTTTGCTTACTTTTCTCAATGACACTATAATACATATTACTGGACTTAGATTGGACATTGCTGTGAAGACAAGTCATCACTGTCTCATGTTTTATATTTTAAAAAAAATCTTCCAATTAAAGGCTGCAGTACCCTGTGATGCAGACACGCTTACCAAGAGCATCATAAATCCCAGTTAATCTGCTTTAACCCTCAATCCTTATTGATTACAATTTGTCAGTTTGAATTTAATATTTATTGAACAAACCTAGCTGATACAAATGTACACCATTGATACCAAGTCTCACACAGGTATAGCATGATGTATTGAAAAGAATGCAAATGGTGTCCATAATTTTCTGTGTAAATGTTTTCTATACTGATACATTTTGTATCAACTGGTACACAGGTTTGTTAATGTACAGCAGTGACAAATACAATCCAATGTATGGTACAATTAATTTCAAATGTCTGGCATGGCTAATCATTCATATACACAACTTTGTAACCCTTTATTCTTATTTGTTCTGTTATACTGGAGAAATATTATTATTACTAAGTTCAATTTCAATCGAGTCACTTAATAAAGGACTATCTTTGAAGAAGGGTGCTCTTTCAGCAAGCATAAGAAGTATGCAAGCCTGAGTCTCAATGTGTACATTCCTGTTGAAATGAGGAGACCAAAAGGTTCTTTGTTATTGAAGTGTTTTTGTCAACAGCTCAGATAAAAATTTAAATCCTTCTATTTTCCCCTTCAAAATGTTTTTGTTGCCTGAAGCTTTCTGAGGGAGAATTAAATGATTCATATCTTTGATACACTAGAAATTGTCTTTGAGTGTTTAAAACCAAGCCTATATTGAAAAATAGAAAATTAAAAAATTTGCACACCTCAGCCAAAAATACTCTTCCCTTTAAATATTAGATTTTGTTTATCCAAACTGAACATTTACAAACCAGAATTGGGTGCCATATTGGGCAATGTGTCAGCTGACATACATGAGACACAAAAACTTTTCAAAGAAAATGATTCTTGAAACAAATAAGTCAAGGTTGTTTTCATATAATGTTGGACATTCTGTTGTCTTTCTAGTGCCCCTCTTTCAGAAACTTTCATACAATTTATACATGTCCTTCAAGATGAACTCTTTTAACGGGAGATTTCTTCAAGCCTTATAAGCCTTATAAGTACATACGGTGTCCTTGGAGGTCATACTAAAGACAAAGTGAAATGTTATCTAAAATTCCTGCTTAAGCAGTGGTAATCATTGAGTCCCTTTTTGTATTGTATAGTTTTACTCAGTTCTATACCTTCTTTACAACAGGACTCAATGCTTTATTTGACCCATCCTGACTGTAATTAAGGCCAAAGCTCTCATATAACTGACATTCCATTAACTGAAATAGAGAACCTCATCACTGTCATGGATAATCATACATCAACCTCCCTGAGGTTCTTTAGCCTACCGCTTGGGGGTAAGACCCACTGACAGAGAACCGCCATTGTAAGTGGTCATCCTAGCCACTATGTTATAAGCCTGTCCCTGGGTTCAAACCCAGATCCTCTGTGTTCCTAAGTGAGTGCCTATAGTCCACAGTGATAGGATATTCTAACAAGACACGGCTGTGTCCGCGATTCTGATTGGCTAATTGAGAATATATTTTATAGGTAAAATCACCATAACCTCACTGGTTTGAATTATTGCCCATTCTAAAAAGACATGACTGTGTTGGTGAATCTGATTGGCTAATCGAGGAAATCATGCTTATTCTGACAGTACTCCATGCAAAGTAAAATGGATAAAACAGCCTGTTTTTCTCATTAAAATGTCAATAATAATAGTATCTATAATACTAAAAAGTTTGTCATGTTAGAATAGAATTAACTAATTCCGATCTTGGGGTTAGAAGAGATTTTACACCTCATTGCTCATTACAATTACTCAGGCTTTGCCTTTTTGATCCGTAATTTCACTATTTGTTAAGTCTCTTATAACCCCTTGTCATTGGTTATTTCTATACATGTACAGTCCCTGGAGTTTGACATGACTTAACTTCATTTTTCCCACACACACTAGCACATTCTAACAAGGTCTTTATAATTACTTCCTGATGTTTGTCTTACTCATGCAAGTTGAATATTTTCTGTAAAGGCATGTAATGAATATTTGCTCCATGTAAAGCTACATAATCCCATTATACATTTCTGTTGCATATGTATTGTAGCTTATTAAACTTCCCATTACTTAGATTACTGTTATATTCAACAAATCTTAATATCTAACTCACAATCCGTATGAGTAGGAGTTTTAAGCCCATTGTACACCTGCGCGGCGCGGCGCGATGCGGCGTGGCTAAATAAAATAGAAATAAAGGAAGTAGTTCACTGCTTATACACATATGCGGCGCGGCAGCTAGCGGTGCGGCGCGGATTTTTTCATTTAGAAAATTTTCTAATTTTACGAAAAACCGCGCGTTTTTTTTACTGTTTTCCCCAAGTTTTCATAGATATTTGGATTTCCCACATGTTAAATATGGTAGTATATCACTAAACTATACACAAATATATTAATTGGAAAATAAAAGGCAAGCACACAGGCTCATTGTGAAGGGATTAACTACTGGCAGATAGATCACAAAATATGGTGTGTGTCAATATAGACATATAAAAGGGTTTAGTTTATTGAAGATTGCAATTAACAGTAATTCTAGAAGGAACACACTGGCCAAGGGTCTTGTTTGTAGATGGATTAAGTACTTAAATGGAGGAGAGGATGTCAAGTTAGGTATGTGGCTATATATGTAGACAAAACACAGGCAAAAGTTAATTGAAAGGGGGTGTAATCACCAGTATTATAAAAGAGACACTGGTCAAGGCTCTTCATGGTGAAGGGATTAAATTACATGTAAGGGTATGGGTGGAAATGTACTGTGGAGTATTAGATGTTTAATTATATGTGATTAGTTTAATTATTCTAGCCATTTTCGTTGTAGTTTAATTTTTTTTCAATTTACTGAAAACCGCTGGGAAAAATCGCCCAAATGTGCAAAGTAAAGAAAATTCACCTGCTCAGCATGTGGTAAAAATCGTACCGCGCCGCACCGCGCCGCGTAAATGTGCAACGACCTTTAATCCATCACTTTGACTCTGCAGCTGCCACTGGAAAAGTCAAAATATCAATTGTATCAAGCATCCCTTTCACTTCTAAAGTAAAATAGAATCAATTTTGTTGAAGTATGATTTCCAATGAAAATTCAATAAAAGCTGATTTTTTTTATGAATAAAAGTGACAAGCTTACACTTCTTGAATTTTGACTGAATATAATGACACGTTTTAAGCTGACACAGGAGAGCAAATTGTAATAGCTAAAACTATGACTCAAGAGAGATTAGAAATTAACCAGATGTTATAGATATTTCTGGTGCAGTAATAAACACCAATATCTTAAACTTCTGTATTTTTCTTAGTTGTGGAAATATCTTAATCAATATAATCTACAATAATGGAAGAACCAATTTCATCACATCCCAGAACCCACCCACAACTGTACATCTATAAGATGTGGGCAAAAGCTTTATCTACTAAGTTTAAATTTGGTGGCAAATTTTAAGGCATTTCTAGTAAACTTTGTTACCCTGCTGTACAGATGTTTGGACATATTTCTTATTGCTCCTGAAGTTCATGAAAAAGTTCAAAATCAGCACCAAGTCAACTGTGATCTCACAGAATACTGTGCAGCTAACAAAACACTGGCTGTTTATTTTCACTCTGTGCAAGAGACATTTGTTGTATAAAACAACACAGATGTTGAAATATTCTCACCTTGTATTTGGGTCACCTACCAGTTCATTCTCTATGCATTATAATGTACTAAACAAAAGTCTTTGAATCTAATTAAACCTGTTTAATCTCCACATGACCAGATTCTAAGGTGCCAAGTTTTGTTCTGAATACCTGCCACTCTTTTATTTGCCTTAAAACGATAAAATGACCCATGACATGAGAAAAGTTGTGAATTTACCTTAGCTTTCATAAAACTGATAACCCACCAATTGTTCAAATGTTTTGCGATTGTCGAGTACTTTTGAAATTCAAGTAGGACACTGGATAGATTTGAAAATATTCAAAAAAAACAAATACATAAAGTGAGAGTCTCACTATGTGCGTTACCTCTCTCTCTAGTGTAACTAACAAAATATTCTTACAATGGCAAGTAATTGTGTTTTTGAGGAAAGAGAAATCCAATTTTTACGCAAAAATGAATTCAAGGTGAACAAGAGAGTGCATACCTCTGTCAAGCTATGTAATAATAAGTAAACGGGAAAATACTGATCATTTTATTGTGTCCAGACAGTGATCCAGATACAGATCACTCTTAAATTTAATGGGATTTTTTGGGAAGATCCAACCAATAGTATTTGTGTCATCCTGCTAACAGTCATGGAAATAATAACTCATTTGAGGAAATAATTACTTTTGTTCCTAAAATGAACTTATGGCCAAGCATGTTTTTATCCAAAACCCAAAAACCAAGTAATTTCATTTATATGAGCAAAAAGCACCCATATTTTCACAAATTACTAGTGATGTTCTATATATCTGTTAAAAACAGGGAAACTAAACTTTTCAGCAAACATCCTCCTTAAACCTGCACTCTTTGTGTGAGTATATAGAAACAGGACCCCTTGTAAAGCATACTCTGACATGTAAATAACAGATCTGAAAACACCTTTTCACTCCACAAATACACAGTGTGTACAAATCCATTACAAGCTGAACACAGGAACCCGATACCAGTAAACCACTGGAGGAACCATTCAAACCTCGTCACATCTATAGTACCATTTCAACACAATTTGCAAGGTTTTGGCAGAGTTTTCTGCAAATTTGCTGACACCTTTAGCACTGTAAACAAGCCAAAGGTTGCCCTATTGTTGAAACTTGTACACAAAAAAAAAATACTCTGTATATACTCTGAGGTTTGATAATGTTCCACCCTCCATTGATTTCAAATGTATCTATTGCAAACAGTTACGTAGAAGAAATATTGCAACATATGTTTTGGATTCCTTTCAAAGTATGTTTCTAAATTAAAGTTACTTTATAAGGATTACATGATTGCCTTGTTAAAGGTGTTTCTAAGGTCCATTTTAAGTTTATCAACTAGAAAAACATCTGTTGTTCCTTTAAATCAGAGGGAAATATATGTCATGTCATTTTAATTACATTATTTTTATTTAAAACTTCTCTTCATTTCTAAAACATCTGCTTGATATAGCAGGATAGAATTTAATGTTATTTGAGATCATATTTCATCAAATACAAAAAAAAATAATAATAAAACCAAACTGAAACAAGTGAACTATTTGTGGCATAAAACAAGTGTTTTTATAGGATTTAATTTCCAGTGGAGGGTGTTATGACATTGCATGCAGCACTCTACTCAAGTGCCATACTGAAGACATTTAAATGAAAATTACATGCACCTGCCTGATTTGTTTACATTTGTGCGTGCCATGAACCATGGAAAATGAATTTGTTCCAAACTGTCATTTCAATTACAGTTCTCTTGTGATTTGCCTGAATGACAACATATGTGACACGGGGAATTAACATTTGTCAACCAGCAAATTGTCATAAATGGATCTACAAACAGTGTGCACACTGATAAATAGACTTAACTTTTGTAACAGAAAGATGTAAATTGTTAGAACTCTCTTAATTCTTAAGATATGAAATCTTACCTGCTAAAAATTCACAGACGTACATATCAGATACATAATTTTCTTGGAACAAGTCCTTTGCTAAATGTGTCAGTTTCCTTTTACAAAAAAATTACTAAATTATCCAGTGATACAACATCCAGCACAAAACATTAACAGGACTGTTAAAACAGCCTCTCATTTACATTTTATTTCTCCAACTTTATACCAACTTGTAGTTCTCTATGTCACTTATATATATATATATTCCCAGTAGCATATATACATTAAGGTATATGTAGATATATGAACTGTCTATCCAACTCCTAAGTTCTGTGTATTTTACACATGTAATCTCCTGAAGTTATCTCACGTATTCACACCTTCTACAAGGAGGTTTCACACAACAACTGAGCTACTAAGATAAATAGAAGAACCCACAAGATAGAACCGAAAGGAAGCCTGAAAAATGTGTAAACATACACAACACCAGACAAAAAACTGCTTGTACATTGGTTGAATATTTTACAACTCACACACACACTTGTGCATGCTATATCTCTCACTGGTTTCAGTTCAAGTATATAGCCGTGCTATCAAGTTCCTCTCCACTTGTGCTTTTTCTAATTTACTACCGCGGCAGTTGTCACTCCGTGTCTGAAAAGGTGTTCAACAATCTCTTGTGTTTTGTGACTTGAATGACCCGTAATTCTGTTGATGGATGGTATTTTGACACCCCGCGGTATGATTGGATCACCAGGCCTCAAAGGCAACAATTAGTTTCAGCCGTGTTCATGAATATCTAATCAGGGACGGACTATTTGATTGGTGGACCTGATTCTAAAATGTAATACCAAACATTTATTAGCAGCAAAATACTAGTACTTGGAGAGCGCAGAACTCCACCAAAGCACGTAAAAAGTAAATGGGGAATTTTTATTGTATTCTTTACTCTCAAAATTTAATGGGCTTATTTTTATTTTTTATTAATTTTTTCATTAAGTTCCAACCAGTAGTATAAGGGTAACCATGCTCAGAAGCAGATAAATAAACGGTCATGAAAATAACACGCCCCTTGGCGGAGGTAATATAATGTGAAAGTTTGATAGTTATGTTTCAGGAGAAAACAAAATAGCAAGTTCACGAGATTCAAATAATAATAATATAATTCCACTGAAAAAGTACTTATTTAGATGATTCAAGAGACTTGCAATAATTCCAAAAAGCTTCATCCTTTGAAAAGGGCTACATTCTGTACACGTTTTATCGCTTTTGGTACCTTGCCAGTACCATATAACAATACAGTGAATATATGCAGTTCAGATGAAACTGCTGCATGCAAGTTTGTCTGTAAACCACTGGATTTAAAGGCAGTTCTCACCAACTTGAAATGTGTTAGAGCCAAACTTGAGATCTAGCCAATCTTAAGATGGTCGATAGCCCAACTCCTTAGGATCATAGGTTTGACCAATCTTTAGATGGGCTGGGATAAACTAACCCATCTTAAGATGGGAAAGTTTTTATTGGAAACTTTAACTGTATTAGAAAGTTCATAGTGAATATTTTATCTATATCTTTTTTGTATGTGTAATGAATATTATTTACATAATATTTTATGTATCAACTCCCCATGTACAAGCTTTTTACCAGCTATGAAGAACTAGGTAAGATATTTGAATTAAATCATTGATTTAGTTCCATAATTAAAACTGTTAGAAGAATACACACTGACAAACAAGTCTCTCGTGTGACTTCATACAGAAAATTATAAGAAAAGCTCCTGGTTTTAACATTTTAATACATACATGTATTTGGATTTATCTGATCCAAAGATTTGCAAAAATCTATTGCTCCCCAATATAATTTGACCCAATTTGACCACACAAGTCTTAATTGTGCTTGTTTCATATATATTAATATGAATTTAATTTGAACATGCACTGTTGCAAGCGCAAGTAAAAAATTAGTAAATAGACTTGAATAACAACAGATCAAATGTTAATGTTGGAACATTAATTGTTAATGTTGGGCGCAAACTTATGATTATGATGGCACTTGCGCGATCTCGTCATCATAAGATGGCATGCCCATCTTGAAGAATGCGTGAACAATCTTGAGATTCAGCTGCTCCAACTCAGGATTGTCTAAAACTATAATAGCAACTTTAGACATAATTTTGTCACATTGACATTGATGGCCATATACAGTCAATCATATCTCAAGATTCTGTTGTAGAACTGTTGCTGCATTGGAGAAGCTCCATGTCAACATTGTGTGCACAATTTCACCATGGGACTTGCGCGATCTCACAACCTCTCAAAATCGCTCAGGACCTGTATTCACAAAGATTCTTACAATTTTTCCTAGAATTATACTTAATTATAAATTATACTTTATTTTCATTTTCATAACAGGTGGAAAAAAAACATTTACATATAAAAAATTAAACACATACTTGTCACTTTTAGGCAAAGAAAAAAAATACATAAAGCAAATGAAGCATAAAGAATTATCCCTGATAGGGATCAAGAGTAACTTTTCACACACCACAGTTTATTATAGTAATTAAAGCAATACCCTATACATCTTCATTTTGATCAATTTTTTTTGTAATTCTAATGCACACTCCTAAATACAGATGCCCATCGATCCCAAACGTGAGAAAACTCTGTTTCTTTTTCATTTAATTTGGCACAATATTCCTCGTCTCTTAATAGGCTATTCAATCTATGTTTTAGTGACTTTAGAATTAGTCTTGCCGTCTCTAGATGTATCAAATATATACTTCTTAGTAACGAGAATCAAGCTATTGATTGGAATATGATTCTGGTCTTTATTAATATATCCAAAAATGATTGTAAAACAAGAAAATTTTATTTCTAAACTTATCCTCTCTTTCAATAGTTTTTCAATGTCATTCCATAGTTCGCTTGAATTTGGACATTCATAAAAATATGCAGTAGGGATTCTGGCTGTTGACAGAAATGACAGTTGGGACTATTTCTTAAGCCTAGTTTATGCAGATAACTATTGGTTCCTAAGATCCTATAAACCAATTTTAGCTGAAACCACATTAGATTGTTATTAGTCACTGTTTTAAAACACATGCAAAACAACATTCTCCAGGTGTCATGGTGAAATGTAAATTTCAAACTCTTGGTTCCATCTGGATTGCATTTTGTGATCATTTTGAAAATTGGTATGAAAAATTCTATAAATTGTTCCAACCCCTTTTTTGCTTTTTAAGATATACTTAAGTTTGACAGGAACAAATGGCCTCGCCAATATAATATTTTCCAATGCATACCCAAATTTTGTCAAAAGTATATTTATTTTACATTTCACTGAAAGGTAATTCAGATAGTTAAAGCGGGCGGAAAACTTTTGACAAAGTTCTTCATAACTGATCACCTTGTTATAAGATACAACATCTGCAACTGTTATAACTCCTTTCTGGTACCAGTCAGGAAGATATAATGGTTGGTCTGAGATGAATGGGTTATACCATAATGGAATTGTCAATAAGTCAATACTGTTGTAAGTTCTTAAGTTAGCTGACATGGCAATCCACCCTTCAAAGACTTCTTGCCAAAAGGGGTTAAAAGTTTTTATCATTTCTGACAAATATTGTGGTCCAAAGTGAGAGATTTTGGTTAAACAAATTGAAGTTTCAGCTTGTAGAAGCTTAATCCAAGGGGCATTGTTGTATCTAAACAGTCTCCTTATCCGAGTAATTTTCAACGATTTCTTAAATACTTCGTTATCTATCATTTTTAAACTCCTGCCAAATATGCCAGTCTCATCACATCCCGATTAATCTTATCTGGTTTGTTTGACCATATGAATCTGTAAAATATGCTGTTAATCTTTTGAAGTATAGAGGGTTTAGGATTTGGGAGTGATAAAAACAAATGGTTTAGCTTAGATAACAAGAAAGTCTTTACAATAGTGATTTTACCAATAGGAGTTAAATACCTTTTGTTCCACTTATTAATAATCTTGCTAATTTCTGTTATTTGTTTTGAAAAATTGATTTCAGTGCATTCTGTCAGATCAACTGAAAGTGACAATCCCAACATATTGAAACAAATAGTATCCCACTGGAGATTCAGCCTTAACAGTTTTTCTTTACAGTACTTTTTCTTTCCTATCCATACCACTTGAGTTTTTTCAGTGTTCACCCATAGACCTGATAATGATCCAAAAACTTCTAAAACATTTAAAACAGCCTGCAAGGACTGAGATGTTCCATCTAATATTAATGTTGTGTCATCAGCGAACTGACTGAGCTTGATTTCTGTACTTCCGCAGAAAATACCCTTTATTTTTTTATTATTTAATACAAGTATTGTCAAGACTTGGGCAGCAATAATGAACAGATATGGGGAAATAGGGTCACCCTGACGACAGCCACGTTCGATATTAATAAACTTTGATAAAAATCCACACTGAATAATGGTAGCTTTGATGTCTGTGTTAAATAATTTTATCCAATTGATAAATGATTTTCCAAATCCAAAAAATTCTAAAGTTTTATAAATAAAAGTCCATGAAATAGAATCAAAAGCCTTTTCGAAATCAATAAGGACCAACATTCCAGGAAGGTTATGTTTTTCAGTATAATTCATAATGTCAAATACCAGTCGAGTGCACTCACCAATATACCTTCCTGGAACAAATCCATTTTGGGTTTTATTAATAAGATTGTCAAGATATGGCTTAAGTCTATTTGCTATTGCAGCAGATGCTAGTTTATAAAGCACTGACAGCATTGAGAGAGGGCGCCAATTCTTAATCATTTCACGTTTTTTTTCCCTTTTTTGGTAAGCATGTTATTACACATAGGCGCAGTGACAATGGTAGTTTTCCTCTGTCCATGCTATCATTTAATGCTCTTAAAACACAAGATTTTAAATACCTCCAAAATATTTTATAAAATTCTGATGGAAAACTAAGAATTTTCTTATTCTTAGAGTAAAATCCTATTCACAAAACAATTCTTAGCTAAGAATAATTCTAAGAATAGAAGTAAAAGTGTAATTCTTAGAGAAAAATTCTAAGAATACAGATCTTGGCATATGTGAACAGAAAGTTACAAATTTTGAAATAATATAAAGAGGCTGCATTTCATTACAGTACACACAATATACAACTTAATAGGTAACACTCTGGATGTCGATTTGCAATCATTTGCTGCACTATAATCACCAAAACAACAAGTTACCCAGCAGGCACAGGTCCAATTCTTGACATCATGTTTTGGTCATGTTAGTATATGACATCAAGTTACTATCACTCGGACATGATTTAAGGTGGTCACGTCATCTGACACAAATCTGACATCCAGTTTATGTGACATGACATGACTTTATGTCAATAACATGCCTACAATATCAACTAGATGTCAAAATGATCACCAGATCTAACATGATCGTATTATCCTATTCAATGACATAAAATTGACACCATCCCAACATGACTCTATTTAGTCATGTTAAATGATGAAAATATGATCTTCGAATAATATGATGTGACATGATATTATACTCGGGCATCATTTCTGACATCTTAGTGATATTAATATGATGTCACTTTGTTAATACATTTAAAGTTGAGTATCATCATATCATTTGAGATCAGATTGACATTGGTATTCTATAAAATTATGATTTCATTTTTTATGAATATTACCAATACATCGTATGGATGTCTAAATCATGCCTAAGTCGGAATAATTTATCTAGCCTGTGTTAAGTTAAAGTTGGGTTTCACATCCTGTAAACAGCCAGGGTCATATTAGGACAGGCCCTCAGCTTTTTACCATGAGTAGGGGCAAACCCAGGCAGAGGTGACAACCTGTAATTAGATGCTGAACCTACTAACCAACTTGGCCTCTAGTCTGTGTGATGTTGCTTTGACAGAAATAATTAATTTTTGGTATAGACAAAACCATTATGTTTAAAACTGTAACTAAAATGCTGTATGACAGCAAAAACCTTCAAGAAATATGTTGATTTGTAAACAAATGTATTCTTTAGTGTTTGCAACCAAGCCAAAGATTGAACAAATAAAGAAAAAAAGTTTAGAAAAAAGTGCTTCTAATATTCAAACGTTTGTACCCATAATTTGTATCTTTACAAGTGGTATAAAATTTCCAACTTGTTTCTAGATGACATTCATTATTTTCTCCCATGGAATCATCTGTATAGTACATGGAAATGAGTTATAGCTGTGTTAGTTAAGTGTGCATAAATGGCAGTTGTATATTGGGAGTTTAAACAATGTAACACAGTATTAACTTTGAAGACAAAAATGTATTTAACAGAATTTGTGTTACTGAAAGTTGGTTTAAGCACTTGCAAAATGATGTCAATCAGATTTTTAAATCAGTACATCAAATTGATGTCACATAGACATGAAGTCAGTCCAAAATGGGTCATCATATTGATGTCTTATGCTGATATCAAATTTATAATTGGCTACTAGATATCATTTTTATGGCTTTTGGAGATGTCAAATAGACTAGGCTACTAAAGATCTATTTGACATTTAACATATTATGATGTCATTTCGAATTTCAAATAAGCATGAGTTTTGGATGTCATACCCAGTGTCTTTTTGATTTCTTTTTGACATCCTATTGCCTGCTGGGTAAGCATGCTATGTGCCAGTCTTAGATTTTAATCAAATTCTTAGAATATTTTAAGAATATGAGTTTTGTGAATAGAAAATTCTTATTGTTAGAAAAATTCTAAGAATAAACCAATCTTAGAAAAACTCTAAGAATAAATGTGATTCTAAGAATAATGATCTTTGTGAATAGGAAAATTCTTATTCTTACAATTTTTCTAAGAAAAACGACAATTCTAAGACTAAATTCCAAGAATAAGAATCTTTCTGGGCGTTACTAAAAGCAATCCTGACAGAAAGAGCTAGGGTGGGTTTTACTCTATGCACAACCACTCGTGTCATATACCTTCTTTTCGGAGGTTGATTAAAATAGAATATCCCAA
This sequence comes from Sabellastarte sp. h YS-2021, assembly GCA_964017235.1. Taxonomy (NCBI): domain Eukaryota; kingdom Metazoa; phylum Annelida; class Polychaeta; order Sabellida; family Sabellidae; genus Sabellastarte; species Sabellastarte sp. h YS-2021. Next base: position 24,895,817 of record OZ024934.1, read on the forward strand.
AGAATATGTTTTGATCCGTTCTTTTCACATTTGGACCCCCTGCTGGAACAAATTTGGTTTGTGTCTTTATGTTGTAGGAAGATAGATGACTGAAATTAAAGACTGATCAACTTATGTTAAGTTTTTAAAAAGATTTATTCACCTGAAGCATTGCGAAAATGGTAGAGTGAAATATGATTTACCTTTAATTTGCTATACTTATAATGCATTCAAGTTTTATGCTGCAAAAGCTTCGCAATAATTCCCTCAAACACCTCCATAATACACCACAAGCAGTTCTCCTCAAGTCATATTGAAAGTGATCTTTCAAGTAAAAGAAATAAGATGCAGAAGATAAAACACCATCAGATTGTGAACTAGGGCTGTTTGAATCTTTTCTGCTTAGACTTTTTATAATTCACTTTCTGAAACATTCTTTTTGAGGACAGAAGACACACAGAAGTGACAAGCAGGTGAAGAGAATGACAGACAGTGTCCTGTGGTGTAAGAATAATTGACAACACCATGAGATGGTAATTTATTCAAGGACTTTGAAATGTGAAAACGTGAAGCCAGCACAAGATGTAGTACATCACAAAGTCACAGTGTATTCTGTAACCTTACCAGGGCTCAAGTTTGTGAGCAGAAGTAGAGTTGCAGATAGCACACTGTACAAGTCATGTTATCAGTGACAAGGTCATAGGTTGATGGGTATAGGTTATATCACAAGTATAGGTCATATCGTGACAAGTACAGGTCATATTATGGTAGATATATAACGGGTGAAGTAAAATAGTGCACGTAACAGACAGTACACTGTAAGTCATTTTTAGACCTTTTCAAACTCCATGACCACGAATTTCCACCCCAATATTGACCATTTGAAATCAAAGATACATTTTATAAAAGATAAGAAGGGAAGTAATACAAGTTAAATACCATTTGTATATTTAATGGCTATTGTTAAAATTATCTTAATTTGTTGATAATGAAACCAACATACTATATTAAAACAATACGGGAAAGAGTTTTTTGTATCAGCACTATCATAGTGATTTAAAAAATTGCAACCTTGTCAAAGGATATTTACACTCTGATGAGACCTCCCTCATAGCACTGATCGAAATGTATCAGTAATAAATAAGACATTATAAGTTTGATTATGTGAGATACAAGAGAATTGTTAGTTTATTGTCCCAGTGCACTCGTCTGGTGGAGATTCATACAAAACTACAAAAAGTCCATGTATTTTCAATGTGTCTTTCCCAGACAGTAGAGCCTCAGTTCCAATATTAACAAAATAAAGGAATGTTTCTTGCTCCTAACAAGGCCTGTTGAAATATACTGCCTTGTGTCAGCCGTTATAAATCTGTCAGTAGAACTAAACCTGTATCATTTGTATTTTGAAATGAGTGTGTTACCAGAAATTGTCTAAAACTTTTTTTTCTCAGAATTTGTGTACTTTCCACTGTCACAACAGTCGGGGTGAAATATTCCAATTTATGGCAATAAAGTTTCTTCAAAAGGAAATAGATTTCAATTTAACAATCACGTGTAGGGGGCCACAGTGGCAGAGTGGTAACACTCTCCCCTCCCACCTCCGAGATCGGGGTTCAGTTCCCAGCCCGACCTCAAGTGGCAAAGCTGGTAGTGGCTTGCCATTGGTCAGCAGTTTACAGTACAGAACATTGACCAACTGTATGTACTAGTTTCCTCTGCCCTCCTAACTGCCCGTTGTGATATAACCTGTACAGTGTTGAAAGTGACGTAAAATCCCAAATAAATAAATAATAACTACATGTAAAACTTAAGATGCTAAGGTCTCCCATAGTTACATGTGTAAATAATCTTAAATTAACTTTAACTTTACTGAATGTGAACCTTGACGGACCGAATGCACCTGAAAATTAAAGTTTTTCAACATTTTTTGCGGATGGTTCCAAACTAATGTTGAGCTTTTTTAACAATTCAAAACTTATTGCTGTTAGCCCAAAATTGGCTAGATTTGATGATTACACTGTGTGGTAGAGTGTTGAAGAGGCTGAATGTGTGATATCCAGTGACTTGCCAGTAAGCTTACACCTGATGCAAACAGATCTGAAGGCCAGTGCTACATGATACCCCACTGAGCTGATGCCTCACTGGATGAGAAAAGTACTCCCTTTGTTGGGGAGCATTGAACAGATTACACTCAGTCTACTTATTCGTTATTACAGAGTGGGTAATGTGCAAAAAAGCCCCATTGTACCATATTTCCAGACTAGCCTGGTCCAAGGGGTTCAGTTGTGAAAAGTCAAAATTACTTACTTAAGGCAGATTTGAAATACACCCTCAGTATTTGCCACATGTTGTCATAAGTTAGATTCGAGACCAGGACCACAGAGGAGAGAGTTTGACAGACTTGATATAATCACTTGTTAGCGACTAGATACAGGGTCATAATAGGGCACATCTTCAATATTTCCCACATGTTATCACGAACTAGTTTCAAACCTGCATATGTGACATTAAAATCCTGCACCTGACCATGCCATAATCAATCAATCAATGCACGCCTGATGCCGGGCTATGTTAAACATTGGCGCATGGTATGGTATATCTATTTATATTTCTCAGAATCTAAAACACAGTGTGTTGAAGCCCCCAGTTGTATTGAAGTTATCACTTGTTAAGATATGAAAATCTGTTGATCTCATTTCAGAATATTCAAATCATCAGATAAAAAGTAATTTCTGTCAGAAATGACAAGCTTTTTCATTGAAAATTGAGAAGCATGAAATGATTCAGTTACCTTTATCTACAAGTCAAACACAAATACCATGACATACACACTAATCTGATCTAAATGTGTTTTTCTTTGATTTGTGTTTTTTTTTTACAATTTTCCAGGTGTTAAATAACTCCCGTCCAACCACAAAAGTGGGTTCTGACACATCTTATTATTTCTTCAATGAATGCAATATAGTCATTTTTATATTCCCTGAAACAAGATAAATTTAAATATTTAAGCTTGATTCACACTCAGTCCTTTCGTTTGGGAAATATCTAAACCGAAATCTTAACATTTTAGACGGTTGGCTGGTGTTTAGTAACAGTTGGAAGCCATTCGTGTGAACCATTGTAATTTCAAACTGTTTGAATTTGCCATAAACTTTCTGCGACACTTATGGTCCTTACCAAATATCTGGGTCTCATAGAAATCACGATTTTTTATGTCTGGGTCTGTCTTTAGATTTGGTGCAAGGGGAAAACCCACAGAAATCGTATAAAAAGCTTTTTTATTCGATTTCTATGAAGATCCTGTTTTTATCTCCCGCCTGCGGCCGAAGGCCGAGGTTGGGAGATTATAAAACGCCTTCCGTCCATCCGTCCGTCCGTCCATTCGTCACGTTTTTGCATACACCTTAATATCTCATTCATTTATAAAGATATCTGCACCAAATTTGCAGGGAATGTTTATGGCTATGAAAACCTGTCTCTGCAACATTTTAGCCTCATTTTGAAAAAACAAAATCGCCACCATAGCCAATTGTTTGAAAATCATAAAGGTGCTCTAAATCTTGAAATATTCCAGCTAGCTTCATCAAATTTGCACAAAAGCTATATGGCTAAAAAAGCTAGCCTGATAGTAATTTTGGCACTGGTTCAAAAAACAAAATGGTCGCCATATCACATGTTTAAAGTTTGGCACGTTTTTGCATAAACCTTAATATCTCATTCATTTATAAAGATAATGAAGATGTCTTAAAGATATCTTCACCAAATTTGCAGGGAATGTTTATGGCTATGAAAACCTGTCTGTGCAAAATTTTAGACTCATTTTGAAAAACAAAATGGCCGCCATAGCCAATTGTTTGAAAATCATAAAGGTGCTCTAAATCTTGAAATATTCCAGCTAGCTTCATCAAATTTGCACAAAAGCTATATGGCTAGAAAAGCTAGTCTGATAGTAATTTTGGCACTAGTTCAAAAAACAAAATGGCCGCCATATCACATGTGTAAAATTCGGCACGTTTTTGCATAAACCTTAATATCTCATTCATTTATAAAGATATCTTCACCAAATTTGCAGGGGATGTTTATGGCTATGAAAACCTGTCTCTGCAAAATTTTAGTCTCATTTTGAAAAACAAAATGGTCGCCATAGCTAATTGTTTGAAAATCATAAAGGTGCTCTAAATCTTGAAATATTCCAGCTAGCTTCATCAAATTTGCACAAAAACTATAAGGGCTATGAAAACTTGTCTCTGCAAAATTTTAGCCACATTTTGAAACACAAAATGGCCGCCATAGCTAATTCTTTGAAAATTATAAAGGTGCTCTAAATCTTGAAATATTCCAGCTAGCTTCATCAAATTTGCACAAAAGCTATATGGCTAGAAAAGCTACCCTGATAGTAGTTTTGCCACTAGTTCAAAAAACAAAATGGCTGCCATATCACATGTTTAAAGTTTGTCATGTTTTTGCATAAACCTTAATATTTCATTCATTTATAAAGAAATCTTCACCAGATTTGCAGGGGATCTTTACGGCTATGAAAACCTGTCTCTGCATTATTTTAGCCTCATTTTGAAAAACAAAATGGCCGCCATAGCTAATTGTTTGAAAATCATAAAGGTCCTCTAAATCTTGAAATATTCCAGCTAGCTTCTTCAAATTTGCACAAAAGCTATATGGCTAGAAAAGCTAGCCTGATAGTAATTTTGGCCTAGTTCAAAAAACTAAATGGCCGCCATATCACATGTTTAATGACAGGTTATCCTATTAAAAAGGCCATATATCTGCCCAAATATTGCTCCAAGAGGTTTGGAATATGAAAACAACTTGTAGGAAGACATGGACAGGGAATCTTTTCCAGGTGTTGAATTTGACCTTTGACCCCTGCTTCAAGGTTAAATGAGGTCGTCACACTAAAACATCCTTATTTCTCCCTTATTATTGGTGCTATGGCTTTAGAATATAAAGACAGGCCATCAAAAGTCCTGCCCTTCAAATGTTTTGCCTCAGAAAAATTTTGCCTTATTTTGAAAAATAATATGGCCGCCATAGCCAATTATTTAAAAATCATTAAGATGCTCTAAAACTTGAAATATTGCAGCTAGCTTCATCAAATATGTGCAAAATACATATGGCTAGGAAAGTTAGCCTGATAGTAATTTAGCCTAGTTTCAAAAACAAAATGGCCGTCATATCACATGTTAGATGGGATTATCCTATTAAAAGGCCTTATATCTCCCTTATCATTGCTACTAGGGGTTCCAAATGTGAAAACAACTTATACCAAGTCATGTCCTGAGACTATTTTGAAATTGCTGACTTTTACCTTTGACCCCTTCTTCAATGTCAAGTGGGGTCATCTTACTTCAGAGGCCTTAAATCTCCTTTAGTTCTCCATTTTTACTGATTCTGAGGCGGGAGACAACTGCTGCGGCAGTGGCCTTGTTTTACCGAATATCTATACATTTGAATTTGGTTCAGTATGAATCGGCGAAAAAGAGTGAAAGTTAGACATCTGTGGGCATATTTTATTGAACAATTTTATTGAACAAGAAGCCATTGAAAATATTTTATTTCAAAGCTGAATGTAATATATGATTTGTGTCATATATTTTGTCAAGTCCCTCCAAGAAAATATAGCTCAAACAAATGACAATGATGCTTAATTAATGTCAATCTTTTAACAATTTTTTATATCCGTTTATCCTTCAGACAGACCATTGTTTAAAAGATTCACTCTATGGCACTCCGCTCGTAAACCTAACTTGCAATTCAGATTTCCAGAGATGGCCTGTTTTCTCTGCGAATCAGCACATATTGGGTGGTTGCAGAAAAGGTTTACAATTCACTTCCTGATCAGATTTCAGAGTTGGCGCCCAGCCTCACAATTGGGTGTGCGATGGGATCGGAAAGTCATAAAAAATATATGCTTGGCGTATGATGCTTGCCATTGGAATAAAATGGCCACGATTGGCTATACAATGAGAAAGATCATGTGTATGATAGAAAAGATTAATGCAATCCCGAAAGATCAAAAATATCTGTTAATGGCATCTTCCCGATGCCTCATGGTGATTTGCACAATTTTTGATATCCCACCTGGATCCCTATATATAGGGGTTACTGGACAAGTCAAATTCATTGAGAATTTCAATAAACAGAGTTTATCATCTTTGGATCCTATCCCCCTGTTGTGATATTTGGTAATTTCTTGCATCCAAACACTTAATTGTGAAGAAACCTAGTGTTTGGTTTGATGCTAAATTCTCCTTTGCTGATCATGTCCACAATATTTGTAAGACATACTTCCTCCAAATCTCAAGCAGGTTAGATAGTATTTGACAGATGAGGCTGCTATCCTGGCAGCTAATGCTTTGGTGAGTAGTAGCCTTGATTACTCCATCTCTCTCTTCAGGAGTCTGTCCAGTCTTAACATATGCAAACTGTAGTGTATTCAAACACGCTAGGTTTGTCACAAACCATAACAAATATACACAGGCATCTCTTATTCTCAAATGACTCTATTGGCTCCCAGTTGAATTTTGCTGCATCTTCAAAACCGCCTGTAACAAGTATAAGCACTGTGCCAATGCATTCTTTAATCTAAGGAATAGAGTTGTATATATATTACCATATGAGGTCATTGAGTTATTGATTTTTGTATTATGTGGTATTTATGTTTATTGTACTCCGTTAGATTAACCTTTTTACAGATCGGGAGAAATCTATTTGAGCTTTTATAACCTCAGTCATTCTTTGGGGAAACCTCTTAAACTGGTTTCTAGAGGATCCTCACTGATTCTGGTGACAGTATTTACTTTCATGTTACTTCTACAACCTTCTAGCCATTTCCCCAGCTGTATATAAATGCTGTTCATCTGACCACAGGTGAACATAGTATTCGATGGCTATAAGGAAAGCTAATTGTGTCTTAGAATTACTATCAAGTCGATATAACTTCTTGTGTAGTGGTGAACTCTTGTTGGAGTGAACTGGATACAGTGTGTGGATCTACTGAACAGATTTGCTGTACTTTGGATATTGTTTGCATCTGGATACAGTGTGTGAATCTAAGAGTGGATTTGCTGTACTTTTGATATTATGTGCATCTGGATATAGTGTGTAGTTCTACCAGAGAGTGGATTTGCTGAATTTTGGAGATGGTCCATATCTTGTAGCAGAGAGCATAGTTGTGCAAACTCTCTGAATATCTGTATACAGAGATTTTGTGTTGTTGGACATTGAAAAGATTACAGGATAAGGACATTTCATGTTATTCGATACTGAACAGATAACAGGATACAGATATTTGTGTGTTAGTGGACACCGGACGGATCACAGGACACATTGCTGGATACAGTGGACAAACTTAACTGTTAGTTACATGGATAGGATTCTAACCATGTCAGATCTAGATTGGTTTCATATTGTATCATTATATGTACTATTGACAGCATTCCAGTTGACTGTAATAATCATTTTAATTGTTAAATAAATATTTAAGTAAAGCTTTATGTCTTTTTCTGTTGCAATGTAAAAGCAATTGCGGTAATTGCTACTATGCTTGCCCCGTGACTGTAACACTGCCACTGTAGTTTACAAGTTTCTTCACAGTAGTCATCTCAGTTACTTTGGTTCATATAGTAGATATAGTAGATATAGTACAAGATACAACCATTCAGATAAAAGGTTTTTAGAGGTTCCACAATTCTATCAATCAGTACATAAATCCAAAAATCACTTTGGCCACAGCTTTGCTTTTGATGCTCTGACAGTTTGGAATGATTTACCTGATGAGGTCTGTTCTGCATCAATTCTCACCTGTTTCAGAAAAAAGGTTTAAAACATAACCCCTCAAAAAGGCTTTTCCAACTTAACATACAATCTATCCGGCATCTCCGTGGTATTGGACTTGGCAAAAATGGCTATTGCATGATGATTTTTTAAATTGGATTCTGGTGTTGCTCCTTAGAGTCTGCCTGGCAGAGATTAAGCGCTATAAAAGTACAGAATAGAAATTTAGAGTTAGATGGTTGGTTATGAGGTACAGAGAGTTGTTCCAAGAAAGAGGCGTAGGACAGCCCTAGTCGCTTGGGTTAGGTAGTCGCCTTGTGTTGTTTGTGATTTTTAAAATATTGAAATGTAAATCTAATTCCGTGTGGTTTGGTTCAAACCATCTCCCATGTAAGTTTGATCATATTAGAACATTATATGACAGAGGTGTGGCAGGGTTCCAACCCTCCACCATTTTACTTGCAACTTCTTTGGATATTGCATGACAGCGGTGTGGTAGGGTCCCAACCCTCCCCCCATTTAACTTGAACTTTCTTTGGATATTGCATGACAGAGATATGGTAGGGTTTCAACCCTCTCCCATTTAAATTGAAACTTCTTTGGACATTGCATGACAGAGGTGTGGTAGGGTTCCAACTATCCCCATTTAACTTGAAACTGCTTTAGACATTTCATGACAGAGGTGTGCCTGGGTTTGAACCACCCTCACCAAACATTTTTTACTTTTTGGAGGCGGTTAGGCCCTATTACCTAACATACTGGCTGAGAGAAAAGGGAAAGGGTTTGAACCCTGGACACTTAACTTTATTTTATTTGTTGTTTTTTCTTTGGACATGGGTTAGGTGTGAGGCCCTGTGGCCTAGCTGGGCTCTGGTAGGAGGGGCCAGGGGTTGTTTAGCTGGCTGTAGCTGTCATTGGGTGAAGTATTTAGCAAGGTGTGTATGAGTGACCCAAATGAGGTGTCTGCTGAAGCTACTGAGGCTGTGTCCATAGGTGTCAAGGAACTCTTGCTGTGTAGTATGGAGTGGCTGTATCTGCTGTTGCATTGGTCACTACATTTGTTGGCTGGATGACTGCAATTGTGGTTGGATTAGTTGCTGAATCTGTTGTGGAACTGGTTGCTACATCTGCTGTGGAACTGATAGCTGCACATGCTGTTGCATAGGCTTTAATGTCTGTCAAGGTCTACCCTGCTGATGGACTGGCATTGGCTGCTGTGAAATTAAAAGATGTGTGAGTGCTGGTGTAGATCCGTATGTGGTGACTATGGTCTGATGCAATATATTTGTTGTTGCTGCTGCCTGTCCTTTCATATGTGGGTAATGATCAGGGAAAATGTTTCCACTTTGAAGTCTTCGAATGACTCTGTTGACAAGTCCTTAAGTTCTGATCGAAGCCAATCATGGTAGGCAGCTGTCACGTTGGTCTGTGTTTCTGGAACAGCATCCATTTTAGTCTGTGCTTTAGTAAGTCCAACTTCTTTTGCCTCTCATGGGTTTATAGCTGGAACTCGGCCTCACTGATGGTTGGTGTAGCACTTGTTTGAAATCAGGAACAAGGGTTACGATATATATCACAGAAATGGAACAGCCCTGTTATACTCCAGAAAGTCTAAAAGCTGCAATACTTGTTCTTCTATGAACGCAGCTGCAGCCACCCTCTTGCCCTTTGGATCACCCCCCTCATCAGTACAAGCTTCCCCAGTCATATCCTGTATATCCTCTGGACTCCTATGTTGACTACTGAATAGCCTCTGAGTAGCCTCCTGAGTGGCCCCTGTGTAGTTTTCATTGTAGTCTCAATCTTTGGAGCCTCCTGGGTGAACCTGCCATCCTCGCTTTCTGGATTTTGTCTGTCTGCCTGTTACAGCAGTCATTCTCATTTGCTTCTTTTTTGATGGCATTTTAGATATGTTTAAAAACCCTATAAAATCAACTATAAAAACAGTAAGTGATATCCAAAATATCTGAAAAGTATTAAGGCTCTTAAAAGTATGTCCAGTTTGATCACACAAGTGTCTGTACTCCTCGAATTCTTGCAATGAAATGAATGCTGAGGTCTGGATTGGGTTTTTTATACACTATCGCGTACCTTTGAAATCTGTCAAATGTCGCAAGAGTTTGCGTTAGGTATATATATGATCCAAATGTTTGTAACAGGTTCAGGATGGAAAAGATTACTCTACAACCAAGATACAACCCAAAAGATTGAGTTGCGATCAAAGCAATGCATGGGTTTGTGACCAGGTATATAAATGCAAGATCTGATAAGAATCTGGAAAAATTTGTGCTAATTTCAATCACTCAGAAATTATTGCCAAGCTGGACAATTGCTATAATATAGGTTTGCGAGACTGGCGATCGGCACAATTTCAGTTTGTGCTGAAAAAGATTGAGCTCACGATCGGAAAACAATTTAGGATTGCAACTCAATTGCAGGGGGAATCGCCATAATGGAACAACCTTCTCAAATATGAAAAAAGCATAATGGAGTTTCATAATTAGTGCTTCGCAAATGTCTTTTCAATAACCTTTGTATGAAAAAAACTTTTTTTACATTTTTTTTTTGCTTGTGTAATTATTTCATAATGTTTTTGTTGTTTTACCTTCTCATTCTTAGGAAATGTGTAAAATATAATGGCAACATTTGCTTTTTACAAACTTTAGTTATTTCACAAAAACAGGAATTCTAGAAAAATAACAATGATGATTAAAACTAGTGGGGGTCGAGATATGATGAAGAAAAATTAAAAGATATATTGAATACGTATCTGGGGGTATGTGGTTTTCACATTAGTGTAAGGAAGCTTAAGTTTCATAGTTTTTATCTATATCCTGAAAATATAATTATAAAACCGTGATTTTGCACTTATTTCATCTATCAATACGAAAATTTCTTTAAAAATGGAAAAAATATAAAGATGAAAAACTAAAACATAGATTATATCAAAAAACAATATAAGACCATATTTGAAATAGGCCATCAATGTCTCTATAGTTTATGTGGAAGCTACCATTAATAATCGGAACCTTATTTAGTAGCAATGATTAACATTTATTTAAAGAGCCTGTCAATACAAATTAGTCCAAGCTTGTTTATAAACTGTTTAATTGCAAAGGTGCATGTATTCGTGTGATTAATGATAGCATATGACATATATGTAATGTAGTAATTTTAACTTATGAAAACTTTTACAGCGCAAAATCTCATTTAACACAATAAACCAAACACAATAAATTCATGTTTAACACACATGAACGCAGCTGCAGCCGCCCTCTGCTTAAGCTTAAATTTCTTGTCAGATACCCAGCATTCTGCATCCTCTGTTAGTACTGGGATGGGTGACCGCTTCAGTGGACAACTCGTGTCTGTGATGGCTTTGAGGCTCGCACTGGTAGATCATAACCCCCTTCAGCCTTGTTAAAAATGAAACTTAATGTCTCTGTGCCTGCTGATGACTCAGAGCACTTCTGCAAAGAGATCGGTCCAACAGCCAAGCTCTGAAGCATGCCAGGCAGAAGCTTGTACAGGCCTACGAGATTAGAACTTACCTTGATGGTGGGGGCAATCAGACACATAGAAGCAAGTAAGTGACAAGAGTAGTGCGGTTTATTGAGTCAAAGGTGGCAGATAAATATAGCAAAAAGAAGGTTGTGGTCTCACCTGTAGACAGTTTCAGTTCTCCCACCTTGTATGCAGATTCGTAGATAATTTACAGATTATTCCTAATTAAGTAAGTTTAAAATAAGAAACTTTTAAAAAAGTTATTTCAATTATATTAGGCATGTTTCAATCGCAAACCTATCTGTTTCATCTTAAGAGACTGATAAACCAACCGGATACCGACTGGGTGGATCACGAAACTATTGCAAACCTATCAGAAGATTTTATGAGGAACTAGCAATGGCAATACCAATCGGCAAGCTATCCAAAAATATCTTGTACATCGGTTGAACACATCATAAACCTATCGCAAAATATATGCTGAATCAGAATGAGGAGCAAGGTTTATGATATATCACAGAAATGGAACAGTCCCATTAGCGATTGAGAAAATAGGTGGATTATGGCTATTGCTCCCGAAGGAGGGGTGAATTTTACAATAGCATTCCAAAAGACATTGTGATTGGCTTTACAAAAGTCAACATTACTTTAAGTCCCCAAACTCAAAATCTGAGAAGGAATATAGAAGATTGTAGAAGGTTTATGAAACAGTTTGAGGTCATTGGGAATACTTTCAACTGGTTCCTGAGCATTCTGATTAGTTCTACAATGCGCATGATTCCCTAAGTTTAACTGCTGATCCAGAACAACCAGGAACATTATAATCATGGTTTACGAGCCTCCAGAATGAAAAGGCTGATCTTATGAACACTCACAAATTTGTCAGGATCTTAAATCAATCATGGAGGTTGATCACCACAGTGGAACAGGGGCCTTGTACATAATCTAGAGTCAAAACTGTCTGTATAGAGGTTAACTTCCCATTACTGTCACTCAGTTTGAAGTGATTATAGCAACCCTAGAAATAGACTTATTACTAACGATCAGTGTTGTTGACTTTATGCTTTGCCTACAGATAGACTTGTATAATATGTTCATACTATGTGTCGGTAGGGGCAGGAGAGGTATCAGGGCGCTGAGACAAAAAAAATGTGAGACAGGGGTTTTAAGATATTTGCAGAAACATCACGACAGGAATTAGTGAAAGGATGTATTTTAATTCAGTTTACCGCAATCTGTGTGAGAGATAATTTGATAAAACACTTTGACGTCAATTACTTGTAGCATTCAATAGTGGTCATCCATGCTCCACTTAACATTATTTCATCAGAGAATCTCTTTCTGTGATTAGTCGAGCGTGTTATTGCCTGAAGGGGGATACTTATTATTTTAACCAAATTGAGTGTGATCTATCAAAATACAAATTCTTTCAGTGTATTTCATGCTCGAGTAAAACTTCTTTTGTTTTCATGGTTAAAATATGGATCATCCGACTTACAATTCAAGGCTTACTTCCTATAATCTACTTTTATTCTGAGTATGCAAACAATTTATCCAGACATAGTAAAAATGTTATTCATAATGCCTTATTCACACTTTTCCACACTGAGTACTGCGCTACAACCAAACAGGCCCATTTATTTCCGATTTTTCATTCGATATGCTTCGATCGTATCTTCGTAATTTTAGCATACTGATTAATTCTGTCATTACAGAGATTACAATACCTTCGCCTTTCACTTTTGGGGCGAGTGTAACAAACATTAAAACAAATGCAAAAGCATCTTTGTTGTTTCATATGAAAGCCTGGAACCGCCATCCAAATTCAAAATTTGAAATATGCTATTTGGAATTCCAAATACACTATTCAGAATTCTAAATACCCTATTCGAAATTTCAAATACACGACTGGTCCCATCAAAACGACAAAAAAATTCATCCTGCGTTATCCACTAGCAGGACCGGTCTAGTACTGTACTAGGTGGAGCATGGTACTTCCTTCCTGTCTGGACAGTGTGACATCATTGCATCTTGTTTTCATTGTCTAAACCTATTTAGACCCCAATACATATTTATACTTATTTAGTAAGTCCCTAGCACGGTCAGTTGGGAGGACCTCATCTATTCATTAGGTATGGTATTAACTTATAAAAATTTAATTTATTTATTAACTGTGCAATTTTATTGTGTTAATACATCTTACCTAATGGACATTTTGGTAGAATAACTACCGCTTGGTAGGCAGTTCAGTTGCTAGGGACTACAATTGAACTGTATTATTAAATCAAAGATGGCCTTAAACAGGACTCTAGTCGGTCCCATAGGTCGGTTGTCGGTGTCAGCAGAATACCAAAGTTGCCCCCTCCCCTTTTGTACAGACCTGGTCTGATGTAGGGATGGAGAGGTATGAGTTTAGTCCCTGGAAATAAACCTCCTAGAAGGAAGCATGTTACTGATAAGATGGTGATGATTGTTTTTTATCTCTTGCCAGCGGCTGAAGGATGTGGTTGGGGGTGTGTATAATATGCCTTCCATACATGCGTCTGTCCGAGTGTCCCTTCGTCATGTTTTTAGATAAACCTTAATATCTCATTACAGTCTGTGCAGACTTGTAGCCTCATTTTGAAAAATGACGTATTTGGAATTCTAAATACGTATTTGGAAATCCAAATAGCATATTTCAAATTTTGAATTTGGATGGCTGTTCCAGGCTTTCGTAGTTTCATCCAGGCATAAGAAACATGTGAGGCAGTATTCCATTAATTAATTTCTACAAACAACTTTAAACCTCCGAAATTTAATTAATCTATTACTGTATCCTAATGTGAAGCATTTCTTCAGTACACAGAAACAGGTGACTACTTACACATCTATAAAAAGGCACCTCAAGTATTGATATCTTCTGTCTTTATTTTTAAAGTAACACTTATTTTACAAACAAGTAGAAGTTATCTCTGTCATTCGTTTGGATAATTTTATGAATTAAAAAAAGACAAAATAAAATATATTGAACATTATTTTCTCTCTTAATTGTTTTGCATATATCTGCTCCTTAGCGTTGGAGGAATTGTTGTGTGTTTTGTAGACAGGAATAAATTTGAGCCTAATAACAAGTCATAAATATGTTACAATATTGTATCTTATTTTTCCTCTTGTTGTGCATAAATCTGGTCCTTAGATGTGAAGGAATATCATTCTTAAGTTCTTTGTTGTTGCTTGTAAACAGGAGGAAATTTGAGCTGAATAATTTGTAAAATATATAGTAAGTCACAAAACAAGTTCCTATTGGTTTTGTCAACAGTGCATATACTGTAAAGTAACATCGTGTTTTATTAAAGAATTTGTGGATTATTTACTGTGTAATTATAAAGCTATTTAACATTCTATTAAGTGTGACATAACAACTTGAGGACTACTTGTATAAGGAATCTGTCAAGTAGTGTTTGCCTGTGTATATAATTAACTCACACGCAAACCAAAAGAGGACAAAATCCATTAAGGTGGTGTACTTGTTTTACCTAATACATAGATTATATTATGTTTTGTACAGTTCAAACAAAGTGGCACAGTTAAAGATTTCATTAGTAAAAAAAAATATTAAAAAAAACGTACCTGTACCTGAAATCTGAGAAACATTCATTTACAAATCAATTAATGCCGCACGTGGGTGATCAGTATAATATTTTTATCAGTGGGGATTCAGTTTGCATGCCAAAATCAAACTCTGCACTAGTACTGTAAACGTGGACATATTAGCTTGAAGAAAATTTCACTACTTCTAAAATGTCAAGAGACTCACTGGAATTGATTTATCTCTTATAATTCGTTAGACACCAAGAAAGATTTATATTTCGATATATTTAAGGAATTAATTTTCAAAATCTGAAATCAGCAAATAAATCGGCTCATGTGAGTGGCGGCTGAAACACTCAACGTAAATACAACATATTCGAGTGTGTAACAATTAAAGCTCAAGTATTTTCCCAAAAGGGTGTTCAAACCTCTTGTTCTAAACACTGTCAACATCTTCCAGTTTACAGCCCACTGAGGTTACAGTATGGAAATCAAGACACCTTTATTATGACACATAATATTTTCACAGCTTTGTTCCCCTTTTTCTCCAAGTAGTTCACTTTTCTCAAAGCGTGGTGAGTCGGGTTACAGTTTGTACAAGGCCAAATCTAGGTGCCTTACAAATATTGGTAGATTTAATTATGCATGGTTTTTGGACATTCTCGTTGTCAATTCACGTAATAAATGTTACACAATTCAGTGACTATCTAGGTGATGTTATAATACATACTCAGTACACTTTTATACAAATGTTTGAAACTATAATACAGGAATTATAGACGCCGAATCTTTCCTACTACACTTTTGTAAACGATAACCACAGTTTTCAAACAACATATAAAAATTCTTGTCAAAGCATGTTAATAAAATCCCATCATTAAAATTTATGGTTTTACTTTTTTTATATTTTTTATATATTTCAAATTATTCCCATTGTGTAGTCTCTCAACATTTCAGTTCTTTGAAAAATCGTAAAATTAAGATTTTCCAGTTCGATGAAAAATATAGAAGTACTGACACAGCAGTGTTTAATGCTCCTTTGTCACAGCACCAAATGAGAAAATTATCTACGATCTACAACTGAGCCACCATTCATAGTCTTACAGCTTCCCTCTAGTGCATTGGAGCTGAAATAGAATTATTATCGCAACAATAATTTTTATCCACTGGGAGGGAGTTAGGAAGCTACTTTGAATTTATTGACTACAAAGAAATGAATAGTTCATTTTTTGGTATTTTTTCAACAAGTACAGCTTTACTGAAGAAACTTTATTGGAGGTTGTTCCAATAAATGGCGATATGTCAGCACATTAAAATGATTAAGCTATATTTAATACGGTCTGTGTGAAATCTTTGTCCAATGTGGCACAGTTGAATAAGGTTTCTACATACCTTCCTCCTTTTGGATTCCTCCCCAGATTGTTACACAATCACTCCACTCTCATCTCTGTGGTTCCACTCTCATCTCTGTGCCCGTGGTTTCAAATCTAGAAAAGGATAACAGGCTCAGAACACTGTGGATTAAAGCAAATTGGTTCAACCCCCTTGTAGTGTGAACCCTCTCAATCAGGGTTGACAAAGTTTGAGTGCATTGTTAACTGTAACCAAATGACTTACTGCCTTGAAGAAATTTCTTAACTGAATATATATATTTCTTAATCCTTTGTAATGGGGTGCTTCACTGGAGCCGACCCTATAACTGACTCTACGGCTCTAGGGTCAGTTGCAAGAGTCGGGGATCAGGGAAGCAAATCCAGAAAAAAGTGTGCAAAAATGTTGGATCGGTTTCATCTCAACAGGAAATAGTACATCCTGGCTTGTCTGGATCAAGATCCCAACCTGACTTGGGGTCGGGATGATTTTCTACATGGCTAGATGGGAAACTACCAGGACAAGCTGTAAACCCTTAACTAACAACTAACGTATCAAGTCCCGACAAGCCGTACTGACAAATGGACAGGACTGGAGCATTTTCCCGACTCGCCCCGACTGGACTGATTGATTCCTTGAGTTGGGATTGAGAGTTGGGATCAAACAAGAACTATATAAATGTGTTATAAATCATCATTTGTCACTGCAAAGATGACATCTCTACACCAGAGAGACTTTCTACAGAAGCTTAGGGTACTTTTTAAATTCTAATTCTTATTCTAATAGCACTTTTATAGTGCTTAATCTCTGTCAAAAGGCAGACTCTAAGGCACATTACACAAAAACATTGTTCAATATTCATAAACCAGAGACATTGCAGGGGTCAGCACCGCAGAGAAAGCAGGAGATTGGAAATTTAGGGTGGATATGCTTTTTCAAAGAAGTATGACTTCAGCTTTGACCTGAAGGAGGCAAGTGAGTTTGCAGAGCGGACCTCGTCTGGAAGGTCATTCCAAATCATAGGTGCGTCATACGCAAAACTGGGTCCAAAATGCTTTCGAGACTTGAAAACTGAAGCAAAGTGGGGAACCTCAAGAAACATGCCATCAGATTAACTTTGACGCGTGTTATATGCACTATGTCTGGGTACCAGAAAGGGTTCAAAGTATTTGGGGTTACCACGGTGTAGGAACTTATAACAAGCATGCAGTCTTAAAGATAGAACGGTACTTAATCGGCAACCAGTGTAGTGCTTTTCTAACTGGAGTGATGTGTGAATACTTGGTGGTGTTGGCCACAATTCTGGCAAGACTGTTCTGAACACATTGAAGTTTGCGCAGATCCAGACCTGAGAGACCTCTGAACAGAGAGTTACACTAATAAAGACGACTTCCGACCAGAGCATTGGCAGCCATAAGGGCAGCTTCATGTGTCAGATGTCCTTGGAGTCGCTTAAGATCCTGGACATGAGCAAAACAAGCTTGCAGACCTTCATAACATAGCAAGAGAATGAGAAATCTGAATCAAACCAGAGACCAAGGTTCCTAACTGCATCTACTGGTGATATAAGATTACCAAGTATGTCGACTGGGAAGGAGTGATTAGGTTTTTCACGCTGAGACTTAGAGCCAAACACAATGAATTCGGTCTTATCAAGATTTAGCTTAAGCTTATTTGTAGAGAGCCATCTCTTAACGTCTTTTAGGCAGCGTGACAGCTTATCAAGGGCCGAGACAACATTTTTATGTGTGAGATGCACATACAATTGTGTGTCATCAGCTTAGACGGGACGTAAAACCCCAACTTTGACCTTTGTCATCAGCTTAGAACTGGAAACTAATACCAGGATGATTCTTTATGACTTTACTCAGCGGAGTAGTATAGAGTGAAAAAAGATTGGCCCCAGGACAGAGTCTTGAGGCACACCATACAATAACTTTTTGGCATCAGATAAAATTGATCCAATCTTAAAGCACTAAACACGGTCTGAGAGATAAGACTTGAACCAATTGAGGACAACCCCGCTGACACCAAACCAGGAGCTAAGAGAATCAAGAAGCGTATCATGGTCAATAGTATCAAATGCTGCTGATTGATCCAAGAGAACGGCAGCAGTAGCCTCACCTTTAGCAAAAGCCAGATGAACATCATTCTTAATTGAAAGTAATGCAGATTGAGTTGAGTGACCTAGTTTCTAGGCAGACTGCCTGACATTCTCTAGTCCATTCAAACTGACATTCTCTAGTCCATTCAAACTGACATGGTCATTCTATTGAGAAGCAACAACATGTTCAACAAGTTTTGATATGAAGCCCAGCCCTGAAACAGGCCTGTATTTTTTAAGTCATTGGGTGGTAGTGATGACTTTTTAATCAATGGGGTTACAATAGCCTTCTTAAACTCATCTGGTACAACACCTTCTGACAATGAGCAGTTAACAAGCCTGGTAATAGAAGGCAGTAGAATATCTATACATTCTTTAACAAGAAATGTGGGCCATGGATCTAATAAACAAGATTTAGGGGGTGACTTCATGATAATTTTTCTAATTTCCTCCTGAGAAACTTGTTTAAAGCAGCTGCAATTAGGCACATCAGGTGGAGGAGGAAGGGTGAATGAGTCACTAAAGGAAAATGAGTTTCTGATTTTAGCTATTTTGTCACTGAAGAAAGTGACAAACCAGTTAGCAAGACCTTTCTTAGATTCATGAGTACTGCTTCAGGACTAGAGTGTAGTGCAGAACGTAAGACTTGCCATAGCTTCTTAGAGTCATTAGCATTTTCTCTGACCAGGTTTCTAAAGTAATTTGCCTTATCTTTGTTGACCAGTGAATTGCACCGAGCAATCTGTCTTCGAAGTCTAGCTCGATTGTAGGCAGATTTATCTTTACCCCAGATTTGTTCCAGTTGTCGCCTGATGTTTTTTGCCAGCCGGTAGGAGTCAGATAGCCAACCAGTAGCTTGTTTAGTAAAAGTGTGAGTAACCAATGGTGCATGCTTATCAAGCAATTTGTCTCAAGTCACACAGAACACTGACTGTATCACCAGGGCGTCTTACGAATGAGCAATTATCCTTACGCAAACTGTCCAAGTCAATTTTATGATACCTCCTAAAGGTGATGACATTTGTCTTATGTGAAGGAGGATTAACTGAATCAAGCTGAGCAAGGACAACAGCATTATCAGAAATAAATTCAGCAACTCGTACATTGGAAATGCCACTGGTCTAGAGTATGACCATGAAGAAGGGTAGCTGTTTGAACATTTTGTGTAATATTGCATGATTCTAAACAGTTCTGGAATTTAATACTATCATTTGAAGAAGTATCCACATGAATATTAAAATCACCACAAATCAGGAATGAGGGAGAAACTGAGGATAAGTATTCTAAAAGATTGAGAAATTGGTCCAGGAAACCGTCAGAGCATGAGTCAGGTGGATGATAAACACAAGTTAACGCAAGCGGTTGAGCCGCGGACCCAATTGCAATGCTAGTATTTTCAAAGGAACTGAATGTAGGAGTATCCACAGATCTTTTTTATTGAGTTTAATATATTAATTTTCATCATGATTTACAGACAGAAAAGGTACACATCTGAACCTAGGACCAACACTTGTCATACACCCAGCGCCACACACAGCCCCAGCCAGCCCCCAGGAGAAGAAAGAAAGCCACCAAACCCCTGGGTTATGTCCTGGATACTTCAAAGACAAGAAAAAGGATGCAGCAACCTCATGGCTGACTTAATACGCACTGATATCCCAGGATACTAGAATTTTGTTAGGATGACACCTGCCTTTTTTGACCTCATCAAAGAACGCATACACCACCACATCAAGAAGTCAGTCACCAATTTCAGAAGTTCAGAACCAGATGGAATATTCCGCATACTGTAGGGGCAATAGACAGAAAGCATATCGCCATGAAGAAGCCAAAGAAATCTGCCAGTGGCTATTACAACTACAACAGCTTCTTTTCCCTGGTGCTGCTAGCCCTGGTTGAGGCAGAATACAGATTCATCTGGGTCAATATGGGTTCAACTGGATCTTCATCACATGAACAGATATTTAACAGAAGTGATTTGAGGGAGAAGATTAAAGATGGCACCTTGGGGCTTCCGCCACTTGAACCACTGGGGGAGGCCAATTATTCCAAGGGCCAGATTTGCACTATTTCTGCCTGGCTGAGGAGGCCTTTGCCTTGATGCCATGGATGCTGAAACCCTACAGCAGAAGACAACTCACAAGGGAAGAAAGAATACCCAACTACATGATCTCCAGAGGCAGGAGGGTGGTGGAGAATGCATTTGGGAAATTAGTGAACAGATTCAGGATACTACTGAGCACCATGGAGCAAAGGCGGAGGGTTGTCAGAGACATTGTTGTTACATGTGTGGTGTTGCACAACATGCCGAGGACACACTGAGGCGGCCCAGATGGGGCACCAACCCCAGCAAATCATGTAGCGGCCCTACAAAATGAATAGGTGGTGTATGTACCAGAAGACAACTACAGGAACCCTTCTAGGGAGGACAATCATCAGCGAGACCTACTGAAAGATTACTTCAATCATCTTGGGGCATTGGCTGGGCAGAAGGACAGGATCTGAGATGTGTCAACCAAATACCCTGGGGGCAGAAGAAGCTGGCATCTATCAGTCCTTTTCAGGGCTACTCAATTATTCCAAGAACTTTTATTTAAGCTGGTATTACTCAAATTCTCAAAGAAAATCCAAACCATTTTCAGCAAGATTCAAAACTAAAGAAGAAAAAGAGGAGGATCTACTACTGAAATGCGTGCCTGTTAGTCCTAAATAATATCCATAAATAATCACACAAATTGGTTGATGCAAAATGGTGGCTAGACAGTGTAATTTGAATATCCAACTCAACTCAGTTCTCCTTTGCCTGGCCGTGTTAGATGATTCAAATTTCGGTGTACGCCATTCCAGCTCAGAGAACTGCATATGTCTGTGGGTGTGTCCATCATTCTTGAAATGGCATGAGATTGCTGTTGGTTGTCCATCTTTTAGGATCGATGCTGTGTGTTCATACATCCTATGTGCCCTGCATGTTTCCCCATCCTAAAGCATTTGGCATTTAGTGCAGGTATTCAGGTATATGACATTACTTATTTCACAAGTGCTGTTTTTGGTAAGTCTTGTAATTTAAATGAATTATGTGTGAAATTGCATTTGACTACTGTTATCTTTTTAAATAGTGAACAGTATGTCCATCTGCCTAATCAGGTGCATATGGTTGGTTTCTCGGGTATTGTTTGCGTAGTATCAGGTGGATATTTCAATGATGCATTTGTGAGCATGTCCCTGAGATTTGATATTTTGTGGTGATTTTGTGGTATTCTTATGAAATCAACTATTGGTTTATTTGTGACTAAATTGCCACAGTCAGAACTGTTGGTGATTTAATTTCCAGTTTTTGTGGATGATGTTTTTGATATTAGGGTTACATGGGTTATAGTTTGTAACCATAACTAGGGTGTCTATAGGATTTTTGTGACTACCTCCAGTAAGTCATCCAGGTTGTATTTTCCTGCCCTTGAGTAATGCTTTCTATGTGATTTCTCAGGGTATCCTCTCTTAGTATAGTATATGACAAGTTTTTATGTCAGCTGACTTGTCAGTCAGCTGACGTTATGTCATCACTCTGCGGCGTGGGCGTCCGCGTGAACAACTTCTTCTCCAAAACTACAAGGCCTAGAGACATGCTGTTTTTTTAAAAGATACCTTATCTATCGAGGATGAAAAATTGTTCAACGCATGCAAATCTGTCTGTTCGTCTGTTTGCTAGAGACATTACAAGGGGGGTACCTCCACCAAGAAAGTGTGAAAATTTCAACTTTTTATCACAATTTTCTCAGTGACTATTGCAGGGATTTCTCTCATATCTTGCATATATGTACTAGGCCAGAGGTAGATTCTCTTGTGTGAGTATGAGACCTGGATCTGTCTTACTTTTTTTTTAATAAATTTTTTTAATAATTTTTAATGCATTAAAATTCATGAAATCATTCACTAAATCACTTATAACTTGAAAAGTGTTGCATTTACAGCATTTTGTTAAAATATGTTGTTCAGCTACTTTTTTCATAGCTACAATATGGTGAGTGAGTTCGGTGTCTGTCTCAATAGCTAAGTGAGTAATAGCTACTTTTGGGCTTTTCAGTAACTTCCATTATGAGTAAAATCACTTGTAACTTAAAAACTATTGCATTTAGAGAATTTCGTATAAATATGTTATTCAGCTACTTTTGGGCCAGCTATAACATAG
Organism: Sabellastarte sp. h YS-2021; assembly: GCA_964017235.1. NCBI lineage: Eukaryota > Metazoa > Annelida > Polychaeta > Sabellida > Sabellidae > Sabellastarte > Sabellastarte sp. h YS-2021. Next base: position 24,918,325 of record OZ024934.1, read on the forward strand.
TGAAATTTCAGACCTGTACCTCATGGCATAGCTGAGTAATAGCTACTTTTAGGTTATCACTGTTGAGTAAATCGCTTATAACTTGAAAACTATTGCATTTAGAGAATTTCGTATAAATATGTTATTCAGCTACTTTTGGGTCAGCTATAACATAGTAAAATTTCAGACCTGTAGCTCATGGCATAGCTGAGTAATAGCTACTTTTAGGTTATCACTGTTGAGTAAATCACTTATAACTTGAAAAGTGTTGCATTTAGAGCATTTTGTTAAAATATGTTATTCAGCTACTTTTTTCATAGCTACAATATGGTGAGTAAGTTGGGTGTCTGTCTCAATAGCTAAGTGAGTAATAGCTACTTTTGGGCTTTTCAGTAACTTCCATCATGAGTAAAATCACTTGTAACTTAAAAACTATTGCATTTAGAGAATTTCGTATAAATATGTTATTCAGCTACTTTTGGGCCAGCTATAACATAGTAAAATTTCAGACCTGTAGCTCATGGCATAGCTGAGTAATAGCTACTTTTAGGTTATCACTGTTGAGTAAATCACTTGTAACTTGAAAACTATTGCATTTAGAGTATTTTGTTTCAATATGTTATTCACCTATTTTGGGGTCAGCTTTCAGACCTGTGGCTCATTTCATAGCTGAGTAATAGCTACTTTGAAGTTCTCACTGTTGAGTAAATCAGTTATAATTGGAAAACTATTGCATTTACAGAAATTTGTGCAAATATGTTATTCAGCTACTTTTGGGTCAGCTATAACATAGTGAAATTATAGACCTATAGCTCATGGCACAACTGAGCAATAGCTATTTTCAGGTACTGACTGTTGAGTAAATCAGCTATAACTTGAAAAATATTGCATTTGGAGTATTTTGTTAAAATATATTGTTCACCTACTTTTGGGTCAGCTATAACATAGTGAAATTACAGACCTATAGCTCATGGCATAGCGGAGCAATAGCTATTTTCAGGTTCTCACTATTGAGTAAATCAGTTGTAGCTTGAAAACTATTGCATTTACAGTAGTTTGCTTAAATATGTTGTTCACCTACTTTTGGGTTAGCTATAACATAGTAAAATTTCAGATATGTAGCTCATTGCATAGCTGAGTAATAGTTCCTCTGAGGTTCTCACTGTTGAGTAAATCAGTTGTAACTTGAAAACTATTACATTTAGAGTAATTTGTTAAATATGTTATTCACAGAATTTTTGGTCAGCTATAACATAGTGAAATTGCAGACCTCTATGTCATGGCATAGCTGAGCAATAGCTACTTTCAGGTTCTCACTGTTGAGTAAATCATTGTATCCACTGGATAGCCGCAGTGTGTAGAGAGATTTCACCATTACTGCTCTGATGAAAAAAAATATTATAGCTAGCTTTCTTAAGTTTGCAGTATATATTAATAACCATAAAATGTTGTCTGGGAATATTTTTGGCCTCATTTTGAGAAACAAGATGGCCGCCACAGGTGTTTTTTGTCAGTCATGAAAAGTGCTTATATCTCCCTTATTATTGATCCTAGAGGTTTGGGATGATAAACTAACCTGTAGGAAATCATGGGGTGGGAATCTTTTGGTGTGGTCAGATTTGACCTTCAATGACCCCTCCTTCAAGGTCAAACAAGGATAGCCAAACTTAAAAGTGCTTATAACTCGCTTATTATTGGTCCCAGAGGTTTGGGATGGTAAACAGACAGGAAATCATGGGCTGTGAATCTGTTGATATGGTCCGATTTGACCTTGGAACCCTCCTTCAAGGTCAAATGAGGATAGCGAAAATTGAAAGTGCCTACAACTCGCTTATTATTGGTGACAGAGATTTGGGATGGTAAATCATCCCATAGGAAATCATTGGCTTGGAATCTTTTGGTATGGTCAGATTTGACCTTTGGACCCCTCCTTCAAGGTCAAATGAGGACAGCCAAGCTTAAAAGTGCTTATAACTCATTTATAATTGGTCCTAGAGGTTTGGAATGGTAAACCATAGGAAATCATGGGCTGGGAATGTATTTGTGTGGTTAGGTTTGACCTTGGACCCCTTCTTCAAGGTCGAACGAGGATATTGCATTTGTAGTATTTCTTTAAATATGTTTTAACCTATTTTTTACACTTAAACAATTACCTTGTTATTTTCCTTCATAATACCCTTTACAGGGCACAACTTTTTTATCCTTTTCTTCTGTCAGCTTCGGAATTTCTTTCGAACTTGCTGTTCAGTTACCATTTACTGTATTTCTGTACAGCCCTTTTCCTGATAATTATTCTGTCCTCTAATCACCTTCACAAATCAAAAACACTCAGTCAGCTGACACAGTGCCCATTCACGGGCACTCTCCTTTTGTTCTGTATTATTCTGAAAATCATTGTCATATGTGCATACGTGCCTTAGCATTAGGAACTGTCCATATGGACCCTTAGTTTTACAAGGGGCATGGTGGAATGAGGTGTAATGTAGGAACAGATGGGTGTCTGTAGGTTTTTCATACAGTATAGTCTATAATTCTCTTGAATTATTTACTTTAACTGTTTTGTCCAGAAAATTAATTTGTTTGAGACTTAGTTCATTTGTGAACTTAATGGTGGGGTGAATTTTATTAAGGTATTTGATAAACTCAGTTGGTTTATCTTGTCCATGTGTCCAAATCATGAATATGTCATCAATAAACCTAAGCCAGATCAGTGGTTTTAGTGACCAATTATCTAGAGCTTTGGTTTCAAATCTATCCATGAATAGGATTGCATAATTTAGTGCTACCGCTATGCCCATGGACGTGCCTCCTGTTTGGAGGTAATAATCTCCATTGAAACTAAAATTTATTGAATGTAAAACCAAGTTTAATAATTTTAAAAAGTGAGGTCCTATTTTTTTGGCTTTTCAGGGTCTCCTCAGAGATGGTCTGCCATTGCCAAGATTCCTTCATGGTTTGGAATATTGGTGTAGAGGGAGCTCAAGTCTAGTGATTCTAGTGTCACCAATAAAGTATTCTCAGGAATTCTCAGCTGCTTAATTCTGCTTATGAAGTGTTGTGTGTCCCTGACATATGATTTTGTTTTTGGGACATAATTTTTGATGTGTTTGAATTTGCTTGTGTGAGAAGTTGGATGGTTAATGGAACTATAAATCGATCTAGCTGGGATGTCCTTTTTATGGATTTTTGGTAGGAGGTAAAACCTTGCGTCTGTTGGATTTCTGATATTGAGGATTTCAAAATTATTTTCAGTTATGAGATTTAATGACCTCATTTTGACTAACTCATCAGCAATTTTGTTTGATATGTGTTTGGTGGCGTCTTCTTTCATTCCAAGATAAAATTGGCCATCTTGTAATTGCCTGTACCCTTCCCTCAGGTAATGTGCTGTGTTAATTACTACAACAGCAGAACCTTTATCTGTTTTTTTTAAAATTGTGATATGGGGGTTATCCCTGAGGCTCTTTAAGCCTTTTCTTTCTTGTCAAACTTGTTGTATTTGGGTTTAGACCATAATATTTCCTGTTTAACTGATCTCTGGAAAGTGTCCAGAGTTCTATTTGACGGGTTTGGTCCCCGGCCTGATTTTGGTTTGAATTGTTTGTTGGATTTATTTATTCTTTACTGTTTCAAGATCCACTTCTTCACTGCTTTCATTAGCATTATTGTCCATGAAATACTTTGACTAATGGACGGGTTTGTAAGATATTTTGGTCCCTATTAAAAATTCCACTAATTCTAATCTGCGGTTTAATTCTTTGAAATCAAGCCATATTTATGATTTGTCTGAGGGTCCTGGTGTTGGGCAAAAAGTAAGACCTTTTTCTAAGGCTTTAATTTGATGTTCGTCCAATATATTGTTGGATAAATTTGTGACTGTGTGTCCAATATAACTTTCAAACTTGTCGTACTTTGGTAAGATACCAGGTCATGATGATTTGGCCTCATGTATGAGGGTTTCCAAAAAGTGTTCATCCTCAATATTAGACATATTGCTGGTTGAACAGAGATAAGTGTTACCCTGTTGTAGATGCCCTAAGGTAGGTTTTGCGATTGTGTGTTGAACCTGTGCTCTGTGCCTGTAGATGATAGGTTTGGTGTACCAGTTAAATAGGTAGGTTTAGATTGTTTTTTTTGTACCTGTTTGATCACTATACATGTATAGTTAATGACAGACAGATGCATTTTTATGTTATTTTGATAGTAATAACATGTATGTGTGGATCAATAAATTTATGCAAAATTTATCTACAAATTGAGTAAATCTATTTTAATAAAGATATCAAATCATTGATGAGGCTATTTATATTAGGGTCAAATCTCTGTCCCTTGGATTGACCATGGTGCCTAACAGTCTGGTTTGCTTTCTTGCCTTGAGCTATGGGTCCCTAGTATTGGTTTTGTTTTTTCTCCATATACAGAGGGGGCCATCTGTATAAATTTACTAGTGAATCCTTAATCTCCTGTAATTGTTCAGGATTGAGTAAGGTCTCCAAGTCAGACATCTCCTTTGCAATGGCAGCCTTGGTTTGGTTGTAGTTGCGTTGTAGGTCATCAATCAGAGCTAGAGTCATATCTGTTTTGCATTTTCTAAGTGCTCTGGTCCATGCATCTTTTAGGACTGGGTTGCGGGTACTGTTAATGTTGAATCTAAAGTCCACACTGGAAGGGTAACAATTCTTGGACAGTTTACCATCCATGATTTTAATGCTAAAAGCAAGAATTTTTTTATGCAGACCCTTCAGCCCTAGGTAAATAAGTTTAGCCGCAATAGGGTACTGGTCTCTTGTATCTATGTACTTCGGGTTTGTCTCATTGCTGTTGAGTGAACCTCTTTGTTGGAGTGTGCATGGGTTGGTGGCTTGTGATCCCTGTAGTTTGGCGCTAATTTGGTTGAGGGTGCTTAATGTCTCATCGGATATCCTCATCTGTGGGATGGGTGTGTCACAACCACTTGCTGGTTCAGAGGTGATGTTGACTCGAGATATGGCATCACAGAAATCAGTCTGGCTAGCAATAATTGAAGGAGCACTCACAATAAAGAATACCAAAAAATCTGCTTCCTACTAATAAGTCAGACTAGGCTTATAAAATGTATACCTGATATAATTTATACTCTGAATGTTTTTTTGGTGAAGTCTCATCAAAGTTCTTTTGGGTTTATTAGGTGAACCGATGGTTTGAGCCTGTTCTGAACCGGTTCTGTACCGGTATAATGGTGGTACAGGTTTTGTACCTGTATAAGTACCAGGTCTACAGTGATTCATTTATTACAGATTTTTTTTGAAATTTTTAAATCTGAAATGAGTGGTGAGTATGTGTATCTCATTGTATGTGTATCAAAATGAGATACACATACTCACCACTCTGGATAGTACGGAAACAAGAATAGTTGATAATAAAAGATATTATTAAAGCATAAACTTTATTAATAACTTAACTAATTTCATATGAGATTTACAAATTTCCTTTTTTTCGTGTTTGGGGGTTTTGTGTTTGGTGTGGGGCGGTGTAATGATTCATGTTTTGGGATTCTTTTTAAACATGCTGCTTATAAATTGTTTTTGGAAGATTCGAGTGGTCCTGAAAAGGACCTTTAAATGTTTGACATGAGTGGTCCTGAAAATGACATATTGTACGCAAGTGCAGTGGTTCTACTGCTGCTGTTGTTGCTGGTGTCGGCTGACTGCTGGGAAGGCTGAGGCTGGGCTGGCTGCTGCAGATGTTCTTGCTGCATGGTGGTGGTTGGAGGAGAAGCGGTGTGTTGTTGCAGGTCGGGTGGTCAAAACGGCTGCAGTGTGTCGATCTGTTGATAGCGCAACACTGACTGTAGATTCCCAAGGAACTAGAGAGTCCAGATATGTTGTGTTAACTTTCTTTACCTGTGCAGAGGCAACTGATGATGGGTTGAAGTGCTTTGTTGGGGTCAGTGTAAAAATAAGCGGTCTTGCAGGCCTGGGTTGTTGGTCGTCAACAACTTCGAAGGAAGTCGGCTGCCCTCTGAGCTGCTTCTGTCCTTTGGTTGCCACTTGGCTCTGTTGAGCTGGTTAGATAACCTGGCTGGCTGGCAGCTGATTCTCTGGGATGGTTCAAATGTATTCCCTTACAGCTGGTGCTAGCTACTGTGGCTTATGAAACGTCTGTGGCACAAATGTGGAAGTTGTACTTGAGCTCCTAGAAAGTGTCTGTTGCCATGGTTAATGGGGCTGACCACTAATTTCATCTGCCCTGCTCTCGATGCCGTTTAGAAGTTTCACAGTCTAGTTTCTGAATGTTTGAAAGTCTCTATCCTCTAAGGCCTCCAACTCAGATGCTAGGTAGTTGCAGAAGACTGTTCTAGTTGCCTCCTGCTTTGGCCCGAGAAATGATGACAGCATGGTTTTCATCTGTGTAAAGTGATTCCATGACCTGCTGTTCAACCGAAGAACGCTCAGAAACTTCGCTTGGGCTTGTAACTGAATGCTGTATTGTTTTGTCTGAATGCATGCTGATCTCCATACTATCCATGTTGGTTGAACCTCTGGAGAGGTGGTGTGCTGAGGCAGTGAATTCACCACAGCGAGGTAACTGTCCAATGAGTGTTTCAAAGATTTCCATTAACTTCCATTAATAATGAAAGATAATACCACCCGGGTAACTTCCTGTAACAGGTCACAGTCATTTGAGCCTACTACAAGCTTCAGCCGCTTCAACAACCTCTACCACAGCCACAGCCCCCTCAACAGCCTGTGCAATATCAACAACCGCTTCACCCGCCTGTGAAAACATCAGCCACTTCCCCGTCTGAGTAACAAAGGACACTACATAAAGTGTAGGCTATAACCCAGCAGCAACAACAGCAGTTCCAAGAGACAGAACCATCACAGGTCACATACGGCTTACATTCAGGGGTTGATTTGGGAGCTATCCAGAAGCTATTATATTGATCATAAACCCTAATTTTCAATTGGGGGGTCCATCGGAGACTAATCCCTTAATTATTCCAAATCTTTTATTGCCCATAAATCCCTTCTCAATTGGTAGAAAATGCCACGATCCTGTCAGGTGGAAATTTTGACAATTGCTTGGTTGCTGTTTTGTATTAAAATGGGGTATCTTCTGGGTCTTCTTTTATTTTAAAATATCAACAACAAAAGTATAAAAAAGTCCTTGCAACATGCCAGAGTCAGATGTTTAAATATACTCTTTTAACATTATTTGGGCACAAAGATGTCCCTGATCTCTGATTTTTCATCTCTTCTCCTTCTACTACTCGTACTTCTTCTACTTGTTACTTCTACTTCTTCTTTGAATTTTGATTGCATGTGCTGCTACTTTTACATTTAGCTTTGGAATGCCAAAGATGACTTACAGTCATTACAACCCCTGGAATGTGAGAGGAAGTAGTGGTCACATAACCTAGGTTCTAGACAAATTTGGAGAATTTACTTGTGCTTCCCTACTTCATTTCCCAATAAGTTGTGTCATGTGACCTAAGTTCTGTGGAACCTGTTTTCTGTGAACCGTGGCCTGCATTATATTAAAATAAACACTACATATGTTAATGGTCATGTATGTTCACTGGAATGCTGTATTAAAAGTCACACAGAAAACTTGAGATATTTTGAAGGACAGCAATGCACAGAAATCTCATAAAAATAACACACTGAACAGAGTATGGAGACTTGTCTGTTACAACACTAGTTGTCACATATAAACACATACTGATATATTTATTTATATGTATCTGCTTTTTGCTGTGCAAGTCACGTTCTTTTGAGCCTTTTTAATTATCATCATAACTGAAACAATATGATTAATTGTACAATTAACAATAATCTCAAAATTCAATTTATTAAGCTCTTTTCCTCTCCAACAATCCACCCATTTTTACAATCAGTTGGAGGCTTATGCTCCACTGGTAGATGTGGAACAACCACTACTAGGCTAGAAATAAGAAAGATACTTCATGCTAGAGAGCAACAGACAAGAGAAAAGTGGGAGAATACATGACTTGTGGCTTTATGTTCACTAACATACTTAGAAAGATAATTTTCTTTGAATACATATATATATATATGCATTTTCTTAGGAAAAATTACACAAAGACATTTGTATGAACAAGAACAGTGTAAAATTTCCTCAAAGAATTCCAAATACATCTACCTGTTTTCTACACAGCTATTGTGTCATATTTGTCATTATTACCTTTGGGAGTCTAAAAATTAAGGTTAATTTAAATTCCTATTCTTAAAAAATTTTTCTACTGGAAATTTTTCTGTTTTCTTAGGGAAGAATGAGAATGTCGATGAATATGATCCTGGAGAAAATAAAAACAAAATACATTAGCTTCAGAGCTAACAGGTACAGCATGTAACAAGCAAAGTGAACAATGCCAAAACACAGGGAACAATGGAAACAATATGTTTGGACCCCATTTACCACCCAGGATGAAAGAGGATAATTGGGTTTGCATCCACGAGTTTTGGTCACAAGCACACAACCACAGAGATGAGGGCCTTTGCCAAACTTGGTAAAAACTTGCCCACTGAGACCCAGTCACATTACTGTACTAGACCTATGCATCGGAGAACCGATGCAAATGTGTATCCACCGGAAAGACAACTCACCAAAGCCAGTGAACCATTGTTTGACCTTGAAGGAGGGGCCAAAGGTCAAATCTAACATCAGAAGATTCCTAGCCCAAGATTTTGTATGAGTTGGTTTCGCATTTTAAACCTCTAGGATCAATAATAAGCGAGTTATAAGCACTTTTTAAGTTTGGCTATCCTCATTTGACCTTGAAAGAGGGGCCCAAGGTCAAATCCGAACACACCAAAAGATTCCCAGCTCATGATTTCCTATAGGTTGATTTACCATCCCAAACCTCTAGGACAAATAATAAGCCTGTTATAAGCACTTTAAGCTTGGCTATCCTCGTTTGACCTTGAGCAAGGGGCCCAAGGCCAAATCTGACCAAACCAAAAGATTCCCAGCTCATGATTTCCTATAGGTTGGTTTATCATCCCAAACCTCTAGGACCAATAATAAGTGAGTTATAAGCACTTTTAAGCTTGGCTATCCTCGTTTGACCTTGAAGAGGGGTCACAGGTCAAATCTAGCAACACCAGAAGATTCGCAGCACATGATTTCCTATATAGTTTGGTTTCACATTGCAAGCCTCTAGGACCAATAATAAGGGAGATATAGGCACTTTTAAAGTCCACTATGTGGGTTACTTCGGCACTCCATGGATGACCTTGAATTAAGAACTTCAAGGTCAAATGTGTGCAAGGTTGTAGAGGACATGTATATCTGTTATACATATCACCTATGAAGAGATTCAACCTTCTATCTATGACAAACAGCCAGTAGAAAAATGTAGATTATTTTCAAAGAAATGCCTGCGGCGGCCATCTTGTTTTTCAGAATGAAACTATTTTCAGTCCAAGAAAAGCTCACCCTCCAATGAAGATATCCTGCAAATTTGGTGAACCTAGCTGATGTAGTTTTCCTCTTAGAGCGTTAACGCCTAAAATCTCTATGCGTGGCGGTGGCAGCATAGCGAACGCTAAACCAAAGTATCCACCGGATGCCTCCGGTGGATACAACTAGACATTGCATCTCGATGCAGGGTATCCCCGGACGGGACATGGTTGAAGTGTGAATGTATCGGGCTTGAGCCTGTTTCCTGAAGCACCAGGTCAGGATTCTCCTTAGTAGGGCACAAAGAGGGCCTGACTTACCCCCCACCCCTCCTTAAATAGTCAACCACCATGGTGTTGTCTGTAGCTATGGTAGCAATAAGGTTCAAGCAGAGGCCTTGGAACTCCTTTAGGGCCAAAAGACTGCCTTGGTTCCAGATACTTTATGTGTAACTTGCTTCTGGAAGGGACCAGGTTCCCCTTGCAGAGTGTCCCCCCCTGACAGTAGGCTGGCTGACTGGTCTGGTAGGTTGAGACAAGTCATGTCACCAAGACTAATGACTGGTATAAGAATTTCTCTGTAACCAATTTAGTTGGGTAGTAACTGGTTGGTCTGAGACGGCCACTTGAACCCTTAAAAGGCTTCTGCTGGTTAGCCAGTCCTGTGGACCTGCCCAGTACCAGGGCCTAACCGGCTATAGGTGAATTTATTTATTTGGGGTTTTACGTCGCTTTCAACACTGTACAGGTCATATCACGACGGGTAGTTGGAAGGGCAGAGGAAACCAGTACATACAGTTCGCTAGGGTTGTGTACTGTAAACTGCCGACCAACGGCAAGCAACTACCAGCTTTCCCACTTAAGGCCGTCACAGGGCTCGAACCCCGGCCTCAGAGGTGGGAGGCGAGAGTGTTACCACTCTGCCACCGTGGCCCCCGGCTATAGGTGAAGCAATCCTCTGTAACCAGTTCCTGGTAGCGCCACAGTTCTGCAAAAAACTCATAGGAGCTGGCAGAACTGGGTGAATTAGACTACATCTCAGCAGGGGAGGCTTATGTGAAACAACCGCTTTCTTCCTGTCCATAACTATTTAATCAGCAGATTTTGTCTGTAACCAACAATCCTCTGTAACCAGTAAGCCTGGATCTTGGTACCCTATCATGTACTCAACCTCCAAAACCATTTTCAATAGTTTCCATGCAATATAGTCAGCGTGTGAAAATATCTCCAAAAAGACCAAAAAATGACCCTCGGTCAGGTACTTTGGCAGTCTGTGGAGGACCTTCAATGAAGAACTTCAAGGTCAAATTTCTGCATGCTGACAGAGGACATATATATGTATTGTATATACCAGTCATAGGATGATCTAACTTTCTGTATATGAGAACTGGGCCAAAATGTGAAAAAATGGCCAAAATCTGACCTTTAAGAGGCCGCCAGTGACCTTGAAATTCAAGGTCAAGGTCACAAACAATAGCGTTCGTGGCATTGCCCATATATACCCACATACCAAATTTGAAAAGTCACGGCGGGGGTGGCGGCGTGACCGTACTGAATACTAACTTTCTTCCGGGGATACAATGATATGTTTAGAGATACCTATCCTCGTAAGTTATCATAACAATGAAATAGACTAGTTTGCTATAGAGACAAGAGAAGAAAGAACATCCCAGATGTTATTTGCCCAAATCTCCTGGTGTATACAGATTTTCTGTGGATATTGGTTCAGGTGTTAATGATTGACAGCTTCTAGAGACTTTGAACACACATCTATATGCATGTCACCAGGGTTCTGTCCTTCACGTTGAGGCTCATAAAAGTCTGTGTAAACAATTCAGTGTTTACCTCTGCACACCTGTGTTGTTCTGATGGTGAGATGAAAGAGCATACTTCAATTTGACTGCTAATAAATAGCCTGGAATAAACATTTTATTAGCTGATTGTATTAACTGAATGGAAAAAACAAATCTGACTTTGCCTTGCCGGGTGAACACAATATACATGTACTTAGAAATGTGGCCCAAATTTGTGATCTGGCGTTATATTTAACATCGGAAGGTAGATAACTTAATTTTTTACATTAAATACTTTTAAGTAGCCATTCTGTTGTAATGTAACACTTAACATTATATCGTAAATCGAAACCAAGTTTTGGTATGATTATTGCTCAAAAAAATACACAGCATAACCTAAAATGTTAGATTTTTTATGATATTGACTTTGTTCTTGACAAAATGTCTGGGTGTAAAAATATACCTTGTATTGTGGTGAAGTATGTGTTCATTTTCACACCTACCATGCAACTTATAGTAAATGAACAGTGCCTTTTACACTTGGCCATAAAATTGTAGTTCCTGATAGCTAGAAGTAAGTGTACAAAACTAAGTATGACTTGTCTTTGCAAGGCACATTTAACGCCCTTGTCACACTGACAGCGTATGACCTTCATTTATTACGTTCGTTAAGACCCAAAGTGAAGCTCAAATGAAACTGTACGTTTCCGCAAACGACGGGCCATGCAGGTACCATTTTTTTGAGGATCCGAATTGACTATTAAATTAATTGGGTTAAAATATGACTTTCATTTACAAATGTTACCCTAAGTATAGTTCTGCTTACATTATTGTTGAATGCATTAAATGCTACTGGACATTGACATTCATTCATGTCACCAGATTTCAACTTCCTTTGTCGTGTAAAGAACCTGAATGCTTCAACCACACTTACCTCACCACGCAATGTTACAGCAAGTTTACTGTGTTGTCACTGTTTTCATCTCATGCATCATACTCAGTATGATTTCATTTCAGATCCATGGTCATCAGCATGTAGGTTTACATGTTCCCCGAGTACATAAATATATGACATCAAAAAGACATCATTTAGAAATGAAACAAACATAAGCAAGCATTTCTCCTGTCTTCATTTGTTTCAAACATTTCCTGCAGATATTCACCTCCCTATTTGTATGTTTATGATTTATAAAAAGCTAATTCACAAATGAGTACAAATTTCCAAAAAGACTGGTATGACAGGGTCTCAAAGATAGAGGGGGGGGGGGGGCACGATGGCAGAGTGGTAACACTCTCGCCTCCCACCTCTGAGGCCGGGGTTAGGTTGCTGGTACGGCCTCAAGTGGGAAAGCTGGTAGTTGCTTGCCGTTGGTCGGCAGTTTACAGTACAGAACCCTAAGGAACTGTATGTACTGGTTTCCTCTGCCCTTCTAACTACCCGTGGTGATATGACCTGTATAGTGTTGAAAGCGACGTAAAACCCCAAATAAATAAATAAAATAACAAAGATACAGGGAATTGTTCAGTTCAGTGCATCAAATACTTTGAAAAATTGAACGTAATATATGCATTTCTTTATTGGTTAAGTACCTGTACCACCGTACTAAAATATTTGCTCTACACGTGACATATTGTTTTAAAGTCACTTTAAATCAAAGGTTTGTTATTTACAGAGGGCATTAAATCCATTAACATTTAAATCAAATGTTTTGACCAATATGATAACTGGGATAGTTCCAACTTTGTCAAATAATAACGTTATCTGACACTAAAATATCACATGAAGTCAGAACCTGTGTGTTCAAGCATACATGTACAAATTTCTTTCATCACAAGATTTCTTTCTTCAGTGAAGTACTCACAATCAGGTATTACTTCAGACATCTTGATAATCAGCCACTCGAAAGTAATAATATGGTAGAACTTGATATGATCAAGTGTGCAGAACACTTGAGCAATCGTCTTTTGGTGTATATTGTCATCTCAAGGAGGAAATAAATCCCAAAGTGTGAGGTGGTCCTCCTTTGTAAAGGACCGTAAAGTTAGAGTTTAGACTTGTCTAGGACTCATAGATGATCAGACTTCAGCAAGACTTTACTGAAACACAGTTGTCAGCATTCACAATACAATGTGATGGGGAAACAAAGATCAAAATTTCCAGTTCTGACAGATAAAACCAATATTATTTATTTATAATACTACGTTTACTTTTCATTAAAGTCTGAATTATACAAAATGTCCAGCCTTTGGTATGGCTGTTGAGATACACATGTAGATCTCAAGAAGAAAAATTCAAGTGCCATATCAGGTACTTCAGGATTAATAAATTATTGCAATACGTAACACGTGTATAATCTTGAACACTGAATTACTTTATTTTCTTTTTTTTAAGCGGGAAAAAAACCACACTATTTATATGCAAACTCCTCTGGAAGTTTTATGACTGGTCATATTGTGAAGTGATTTTGCAATGTCAGTTTTATGAACTCATCCATTGTGTTACAGCCCTTCATAATTGTCTGGGGCAAAATAATCCAAAGATAAACAATTTCACATTTTCAAATTAGTGCAAATAAAAATTGTTGCCTTATGGCATTATAGTTGGTATTCTCAATATATGCAGAAAATCAATGTGATGTTTATTCTTTTTAATATTATTTCAACCAGTTTTACCTGAAAATTTTATTTTTGATATTTGTATCAGATTTAATGGGCTACATTCTAAATCAGGGGAAAGTTCTAACAGTAATAACAAAAGCAAGATTTGAGTATGATATTAATTTCATATGGTATAACAGGTTGATGCATAACAATAATAACCACAATGTAGAACACTTCAATAAATTACTGTTTCAAGCTGGACTATGATGATGTTATAATGAGTAAACTTTATGTATTTTACTTAGTCAGCTGTCATTAGTGGATTTTACATATAACATAGTTCATGTGTATTATTAGCATATATTGTATAATGTTCTGTGTATTGGTACATACAAACTTAGGACTGCATCATATTTCTTGTTTCTAATTTACAGACTTGTAAAGGCTGATAGAGCATAATCTTACTTTTATTATTATTGTATCTTAAGCCCTATGAAATCAAACAGGGTGTCTATAAACTTGGCACTTTGTAATGATTCTTGTGAAGTCACACATGGTGTACAAAGACTGTTTGTTTTAACAGCCATTCTTTCAACAGAAACAGGGATCAATCTGTATAATGTGGTAGCTTGTCAGTATATCTTAGATAATTTTGTAATTACCATGAACACTTCAAAAGCTTAAGCACAAGGGACTTATTCATTACTCTCCTCTGAACTGGTTACACCAATGCTGTTAATAGCTCATCAGATCTTGTATGTGGGAAGCAGGTTATAAAGATATATATGGTCAGGAAGTTATAAAAGAATATATAACTGCCACACTTAATGACAACCAAACAGCAATAGCAGCTTGTATCAAAGCTTGTCTGGATAACCAGATAATTACTTGTATGTATTCCACATCAAAGCCTATACCTTCTCTGTTAAGTAACCCTAACTTAGGTACAATGACTAACTTGTTGCCCTTAATGTCACTCAGCATTTATCTTGTGTGGTTGTCAGTTCCTGTTCCTACCCAAACTTCTACATGTAACTGGCTGATAGGCTGCAACTACCTTATTGGATTGTGGTCACCTGACTTACCTAGACTGTTTCTCTTTTTGAAAAGGGTCAGTATATATGTGGCTTGGTAGTATCAGAAAAAGAAGATAAAACATCATGTGTTTAGAGATTGAAAGGAGATCATCATGAGTGTTACTGGAAACTATGATACTGGTTAACTTAACAAGAAACTGTTATTATGAACATTATGAAGATACAGAAACACTTCATGGAATATGTTAATTATTAAGAATATGTGTAACATTCTTGTTGTGAACTTATATAAATATTAAAGGGAATAAAGTGTAAAAAATTGCAAGGTGTATGTGAATGGATATTAGGCAGAAACCAGCTACATTCACAACAACAACACAGCCTTTATCACATCAATAGTGAACTGATACATATCCTTGATACTGAGCAGAGATTTGAAATAGAGAATTTAAGGAGAACTATAGCCATGACATTGGATTATAATTATGTGAATTGTTTAATAACTGTTAATTAATAAATTGCTGAATAAATGAATAAGAACATCAACAAGAACTCTTTTACACCCCCAACCAAAAAACCTCCCATTATCACAATATATCAGTGATTTACTTTGTAAAAATTGTACTCTATTTATTTATTTGGGGTTTTACGTTGCTTTCAACACTGTACAGGTCATATCACGACAGGTAGTTGGAAGGGCAGAGGAAACCAGTACATACAGTTCGTCAGGGTTCTGTACTGTAAACTGCCGACCAATGGCAAGCAACTACCAGCTTTCCCACTTGAGGCCGTGCCGGGAATTGAACCCCAGCCTCAGAGGTGGGAGGCGAGAGTGTTACCACTCTGCCACCGTGGCCCCCAAAATGGTACTCTAATACCCGTTAATATCTGAATAGATATAAGGTGTAAAATTTGAAGGGTAATAAATCTTCAAATACAGTAACTTTACAGGCAAAACACATCAATATAGTAATTCAGAGCATACTACTCCAGTCATAGTTAAATTCACAACTTCTGCTGTTCAATAGCATTAACAGTTTCAATTTTTGAAAATACTCAAGAAACTTGGTGGAAGGAAGGCACGAGAATATTTTTACATTGTGGATTGCTTTTGTTTTTTGTTTTTTTTTTCTCAATGGATTATTAGATTGCATTGTGTGTTTTAATCTCTGTGATTCATGTTTCTGTTGTTAAAAAGAACCAACAAACAAAATAGAATAAAATAAATAAATACTGGACTTTTAATTAGCTCAATCCATTCAACATATTATTACATATGATTCATAATCGTTTACATTTTAATCAAGTATTAGCGGTTGTTACCAAAAACTATATGGGTGCACTATAGTCATCTTTCGAAGTCTGGGGAATCCAAATAGTGTAAGAGGGCATTATAATAATTTCGTTTATGTGAATAGGCATCAATAATATGCTTAACTACCTGTACAGAATGTCAAGGGGACAATGCAACCATTTTACCTTCTAATTAAACAATTTGTGTATTTGAGTGTATTTATATCCAAAGAAAGGGAAAGAAATCATTAAACCAGTCTGCATATTTATATTTATAGAATTTATCTGGCTAGATCTGGCTTTCTTACAAGTTGGCTGTAACACAACCACAGGCCACAGAAGACATACACCAGGTCACGATATGAAAACTTTTTAATCTGCTGTCTGTGTTGTGATCAAATTTCTGTAGTGTTTTACGCACAAAAAATGGGTAGATTTGTTCTGTGACTTTTTTTCTGGGAGATGATGTTGTATTGATTCTTTATTACTTAATGAGTAATGACATTTTTCCAACAGGCATTTTCTTTGATTTCTTTGTTTTCTTGCCAACTAGATCTGGAAATTGGATAATATATCTTCAAAATATACTGAAACAAATTCATATATAAAAAAAGTCTTCAAAGTTGTGACAATTATTGTTCAACCTATAAAGGTATTAATGGAAGAGAGTTTTATAAAAAAACTTGTAAAAGGGGTTTTGAGCTGTTTATCTCGGAGACAGTAGTGAAAATGTAAGAGTAATTGAAAGAACCTATAAATGTAATTTTAGACTACAAAACATACAAATATTGAACACCTCAATTCCCCTTTTATTTGCCCATATATGATACTCACAAGTACATTATCTTGGAAGTATAAAAAGAGCATTGACTACATCTAAATGGGAAGTCCCACAGAGTTCCTGGGGGTTATATTTTACACATACCAGTATTCTGGCTAAAATTTCAGTTGGGTAAAATATAAGACTATCATAAGGATATAAATGTGGGTTTTTTTATTGGCTTAAATGTAAACAGGAATTTCTGAGTTCTTTAGTTATTTTTTTAACGCTAGGCAGACAGCCACTTCTTATTATGAGTCAGAAAAGTCCTTTTGTCAGGGCTGGCTGTCTCTCCAAAAGTCATACAGTACCATATATTACACAAAAGACAAAAGAACTTGGTGAAAGTTTAGGGACAGAACAGAGCAAAGGAAAAATCATAGAAAGAGAAACACCATCTACTACATACAAAGGGAGCAGAAATAGCAGGTAACAACTTAGGGCCTTGTGCCAAAATCCTAAAAGAGTATTTATAATCATCTAGCTCCACCATGCTATGAGAACTTTGTTATACTTGTGTTGTTAATGTTTTAACATGAAAGATTCACCAAATAATACACCAACTGTCAAGTATAGAAAACCCCGGAAATATGAAGGCAGGGAAAGAAAACAACCTACATAACACGACTTAGAGAAGACAAAAATTGAACAAATGAAACTTTACTTGACAGTTTTGTGGAAAAAAAACAAAACAAACATTGAACTAATTGTAATATATATGTAATAATTTCCCATTCCACTGTATGTTTTATCATTCAAACATACTTTATGCAATTTTTTTCTTAATAGTTGACCAAGCCTGTTTTCATTTTTTATCATTTAAAGATATCACAGTTCTGTCAGAATATAGTGCCTCTATCGCTAAATTGGATTTAAAAAAATGATTGATAGATTTCTATTAACTATTTGTTATTGACCACTCTTTTAATTACATTAATATAGAAAGTAAAAAACTTTTAACTAGAGCTGTAATTTCCTGGAAAATCTAAGCAATGAGCATTTTAAGCATGCCTCATATGAGCTTATTGTCATCCTGTCAATATGTATCACATGCATGTTCATTTACAATTATATCACAGATAACTGCATAAAGACACTGATGCTGCTTTTACTGAAAGACATTGCAGGGAATATAGCTGATACAAACAACTATAGACCTATTTCACCAAGTACTACTGTATCAAAGCTAATTGAACTTATAATATATGATAGATATGAAAGTATTCTCATCAGTTGTGATAACCAAAAATCAAAAAAGAATCTGTCTACAGATGTGTGTAAATCCTCCTTTGAACAAATTGTCCATTAGTATGTCAGTAAATCAAGTCCAGTATTTGTCTGTTTCATAGATGTATCTAAAGCATTTGATAGGGTGAAGTATTACAAATTGTTTGGGAAAATGTTAAAAAGTGTATGGTGTTCCTATTTTTGTTGTCAAATTAATTATGTACTGGTATTCCAGACAAACTTTTCAGGTTAAATGGGATAATATTTTTTGGATAGCTTTCATTTCAGCAATAGTGTAAGACAAGATGGAATTCTGTCACCATATCTTTTTAATCTATACATAAATGAACTATGTTATAAACTCAACATTTGCAATACTGGCTGTAATTTCAATGGTGAAATGATAAACAATATTGCATATGCTGATGACACGGCTCTGCTGTCAACCTCTCCTAAATACTTACAAAAGCTAATTGACATATGTGAAGAGTATGGAAAGAACTAAGACATCATATTTAATCCTAAAAGGAGTATGTGCGTGTGTTTTACAGGAAAAACTCTGAAAATTGATCACACACCAACTCTTACCTTAAATGGGAATATCTTACATTTTGTACATAAAGCCAAATATCTTGGTGTTATTGTAACTAGATCGAGTGAATGTTCTGATAATTCAGACATAGCAAGACAGCTCTCAGGAATGTATTGTAGGAGTTATATGCTTATCTGAAACTTCATGGCCTGTTCAACAGATATCAAAATCAAACCTTTCCAGTCATTTTCGTGCAACTTATACTGTGCACAGTTATGGTAAAACTCAAACAAAGCAGTGGTTGCCAAAATGCATATTGCTTATAATAAATATTATTTCATTAAAATACATTGTTCATGTTATAAACTGTGGAGCTTGTACAAGTTACAACTTGTACTGGTCCAAAATCTGTATAATGTTGCAACTTATACAAATCAACATGTTGCAACTTGTACAAGCTGTTTTTACAAGTTGCAACTTGTACAAAAAATCTGTACAAGTTGTAACTTGTACAAAATCTAAACTTGTACATAACATATATACATACTTATTTGGTTTTCACTGATATACCTATTCTTGTACTTTATTATTACATACTTATAATTAATGTACCATATATGGACTTCAAATCTGCAATAAAATGCACTAATCCATCCATCTATTTATTAATAATTCAAAGAAAAATAACTAGCATAACTCAATGCCCAATTTCACTTACCATTGTATATTTCACATTTCTTACTACAAAGAAAAAAAACCTATATATATCAATGGTTCAAAATTTGTAAAGTACAACCTCTTTTATCTGAAAACTGAATTTGATGACATCATTTTCACTCCCCTAAATTTATTTTTCCCAATTCTTTTATGCTTTTTTACAATTCAAAATTATCCTTTAATGACTTAAAGACCACAGTGCATGAATTTGTTTTTGCATTATTGTACAGATTATGTGTGTAATGACACACCTGCCAAGTCCAATCTTAAAACTCCCACTAGAAAGCACATTAAAAGCCAGTTAAATCTGACAGTTGGAAAAACAAAACAGATCTCTCTCTGAAACTGTGCCACATCACACAAGGAGATTGCCCACTCTGATCTCTGTGTGTACAATACAAAATAGTGTAAAATGAAGTGAAATTAGTGTTTTATAAACTGGCTTGGAAAGGGTCAGCTTCAGTCAAAAAAAAATTTTTTTTTCTTACACTTAGTGCAAAGATTCTTCTATGAAATGAACTTGAAATATTGTGTGGTCACACACATATAATGGTCTTTTTATAATAATTAACACTACAGTTTGACTGTAACTTGTGTTCAAAATAGTGAATAAGTGTGTAGCTTTTAGTGTAACAATGCAGCTTCTGATAGTGTGTCAGTTTTTAAATAAACTGATAAGCAAGTTTTTCACCCAGTTCTTGTCCACATTTTCTCAAAATGTGATAAAATTTTAGTCCACCCTTGATTATCCAAACTCTGTATTATCAAAACAGAAAGAGTTAGCCTCAAGGTTCAATAGTGAATATTACATTGTATTAGTTCTTATGAACAGATCGATATTCATTACTAGATCTAGTTGACCATTGAGAACTGACAGTGACAATTTATAAAACCAGCTGGTCAAAACACACTGTAAAAGACTCAGTGTATTAGGCTCTTTTATGTTGGGCTACACTACTGCCAATATTGAAAGTAAGCAGGCTGAAATGACCAAATGTTTAAGCACACTGGTTCAGTACCAGGGTGTAGAGTTTAATACACTGGAGATCTGAACTAAGCACACTGGTTCAGTACCAGGATGTAGAGTTTAATACATTGGAGATCTGAACCACATTCTGACATTTTATTGACAACAGTGTTTCTTTCATGATATCTACTTTTAATACCTGTAGGGGTCAGATTGCAATGTTCATGTAAATTTGCACTTGAAAGTTAATACTTTTAAAGTATGAAATTGTTTGTCATAGAGAAGAGTAGTGTACTTTGTTGATTATAGAACATTTTAATGCACTTTGGTGGCATGCAAGAAATAACCAAGTTAGATACTATACTCAAAAATTTTATTGAAATTTTTACAACCCAAGCCAAAAGAAAAAAAATAACACTTTACTAAAAATGATTGATACACATTAATAAATGTATGACTAACCCAACCAGCTCTTAGAATTGCATTATTGTGGTTAATATTAAAAGGTTATCTCTACAGAATCCTCACTCTCACACACTCTCTCTCTATATCAGTGACAGTTTTAGATGGAGTCTGATTGAGAGCTTTCATATTAAATAATAAATGCTAATTATCATATTAAATTATAAAAACTTTTCAAGCAAAATTATTCTTATTCAGTTAAAGTTGAACTTAAAAAAAAAAAAAAAAAAGTCACTTCCAAATGCAATTAAATCAGCTACATATTCAGTTACATCCAATTCTTCCCAATACATTTATAACAAAAACCACAGCAAATCTACACTTGTGTTTCTTGTGTTTCGTCACAACGCCTCCACACATGTTTTCAGGGATGTTATTCTATATGCCACTTTGAGAGGCTGTATCTCAGTGGGGGATGTCTAGTTTTCATTGCTGGGATTGTCTTACTCATTGGCATACACATACAAAATTTTAAAGAAACTTTTTTTTCATGCACTGTGGACTTTAAGTGACACAACTTTATCAGTATGTAAGATGCAACCATGCTGACTGTTGATTTAAATCTGTGAATCTTTATTTGCTGACTGACTGCATTTTTATGATCAGATCTTTCTTGTAATATGATGATCGGAGATGGGAAATTACCTCACCTTCAGTTGATCTGGTACACATTAACTTTGATTTGGTGCCATACAATTTTTGTTTTTGTTTTACTTAAATCCTTCCCCTTAAATTAGGGGCCACGGTGGCAGAGTGGTAACACTCTCGCCTCCCACCTCTGTGGCCGGGGTTCGATCCCCGTCATGGCCATAAGTGGGAAAGCTGGTAGTTGCTTGCCGTTGGTCGGCAGTTTACAGTACAGAACCCTAGCGAACTATATGTACTGGTTTCCTCTGCCCTTCCAACTACCCGTTGTGATATGACCTGTACAGTGTTGAAAGCGACGTAAAACCCGAAATAAACAAATCCCCTTAAATTATTATACTCCTCTTATATTTTTGAAAGATAATCTTGTACTGCTTTCATAATATTTCTAAATATCCAATGTAAAATCATTTATCTAGTACCGAGATGCAACTTTGTTCCTTTTGTTTCTTCTTTCTACATTCAATTGAGTTACATAAAGATCTCAATTGGTGGCAAATTTTATTTTGAGTTAAAATTTTTCAATGTAAAAAGGCTAAAATACCAAAATGTTTTGTCTTTTCCTTTTAGTTTATTATTCGCTGGTTTTCAAGAACATAGTGTTATGAAGTATAGGTCATAATTTAACCTCTATCTTTGAACAATGGGTTGCTCAGTGCTAAAAAAATTCTTTTGTTTGCAAGAGCTGAAATACGGATCTGTCAAGATAAAAACTAAATAATTGGGCAAACTAATATAACAAGAAACTTAAGGGTTTATGAAACAATTTACAAATCTAACACAAAACTTCCAACTAAGGAACTAAATTGCTGAAAACAATACACACAATTTTAAATAAACTTTACAGATACTGATTCTATGTTTTTGTTACTTACTTCACAGTTATGCAATTAGAATCAAACAAATAAGAAGGCTAGAAACACAGTGGAAAGACAGAAAGACAGAGAGATCTTTAATAAACCATCGCATACAGAACAACAGTGTTGGTGGAAAGATGGATTCATGCTGTGGTGGAGAATCAAAAAATTAGTAGTTACACTCTAGTTTTTCAAGCATCAGGTGAGTATTTTGTATATTATGCAAGTTTCTGCTTGTTTATATTTGGTTTTGTAATATCCTCAAGTATATCAGTTCTGATAACACCTAGGCTTCTGGGGATTTCCCTTTAGGTCAGCTGGTCAAAGCGCTAGACTTGTGTTTATTTCTGTGTAACCCAAAGTCTGTAGGATCGACTCCCAGCAGAGCCAATTAATAATTTCTCTCCATACAGTACAATTTATTTTATTTTTGATATATAAGTAAATTACTAGCTGCAAGTTGTGCTTTGGCTTGTATTGGCACTTTATTGTGGCTGTCAACACATCACATTAGCAATATCATGATGGGTAGTTATGGGGATATAGATAAAAGCACTGATTATATTATCTTCCTAAATTTTACTATAGTTTCATGGTACAAGTTCAAAAATTATTTTAAATAGTTTACAACGTTATATTTCTTAAGTACAAGTTAACTAGAAGTGTGTATACGTGCATTTTGAAAATAAATGCTCTTTCAGGTCAAATCCGGGTCTTTGGAAGCAAGTAGCTTTCTGACATTCGTAACTTTATTCCTCTTCGGTGTTTGGAAAAATATAACTTCGACCTTAAGTTTAAAATATTGCACAAGTAAACTATCCTGTTAAGCGTGTATATGTGAATATGTTTGTATAATGGACTCATTAAAATATTAGATTTGATTACATTAACGGTAAAACATTTTGTCCTGTTCATTATAAAAGTTGTTTTGTGTGAGCGATAATACAGTGTAATACCGGTTTATGGTTCATCCTAAAACTTGGACTTCTGTCCAACTTTGAATTATACTTGGACAAAGCGGCGATGAGGGTGGGGAGTGTCGATTTGGCGGGGTTAATAAAATATTGCTAGTGGTGGTGGACCAATTCACGCCCGGGTACCAATTCAGGCCCACCCCCAATTTTCTTGAAGATTTCTAATTTTTCATGGAGAAGAGGTTTACCACATCATAGATAATCATCAAATTGATCATATACATTTGTAATATATTGTTTAACTGTGATTGTTTGGGATAAATTCAGGGGTGGGCGTGAATTGGTACACGGGCGTGAATTGGTCCACCACCACTAGAAACTCCCAACTGAGGCCTCTGTAACAAGTGCAGATTGCCAGGATGCCTTTTATGATGCAATATTTCCAGAAAATCCCCACCTGCACCACTGGGGGAGCTCAGTTCGCTCTTTTAATTTCAATTAAGAGTGCTCATTTAATCAGCTATGGCCAGGATGTCTTTTAATAAACAATATTGAGGAAGGGGCCGGGCTTGGCCAACACTGATTGTCCAAGACAGGCAGTGATGACTTAGATGTCTTTTTAATTGTATAAAACATTGCTAGAAATATCCCGCTAGGATCTCACAGATTACCAGACGTTTTGACCTTCGAAATGTTTCAGCCCGCTTTTTTTTCAGACATTTCGACCCCTATTTTTTGCCCACAGAGTTCTGTCTCCTCAAGTTTTCGAGTTTGCATATTTTATTTTATAAAAGTTGTAGGAACCCCCACAGAATTTTCCAATTTGCATATTTTATTTTAATATGTTGTATGACCTCACTTTTTCTAATTTGCATAATTTATTTTATGAAAGTTCTAGGAAACCCCTGGGCCCGTATTCACTAACAATCTAACATAGATCATGCTGAGCAAACAATCAGCTCAAGATCAGATCAAGATCAAGGAAAATGGCTCAGCTGATCTATGGCTCAAGTCTGTATTCATAAAGGAAGGATCAGCTGAGCCAAAATTTTTGAAAAATTTCACATAGCAATGCATAAGTTAATTGCTTTTATATGTTTTAAACAGCCTTTTTATGCCTAAATTTCCACAAAATATACATTAATATAAATTTGGTTCATTATTTTTTTTCACTGAAGAATTTTTAAATATTTGATATTTAATCCAAAAATTTAGGCTCCGCCCACTTTTAATCCAGAAAAAAAAAAAAAAATCTGACCTATTTTATACATCAATATAAGCATACTTAAAACAGTGAAAAAGTATTTAAATCTTATGAATTAACAATATAAAGGATTGAAGATTATAAACCAATGATTTATTTTTCCTTTGTTTGCTATTTTAGTTAATTATAAAGCTACAAACTTTGATCCAAAACTTAATCCATCAACATAGGTTGATCAAAGTTAAGCCAAAAGTTGAACCAAATATCAGCTCAACTTCTTTGTGAATACCAACTTGATCCTGATCCATTTTTCAGCTCAAATTAAGCCAAAAAGCCTAAGTTGAGCTTGATCCCTTTTGTGAATATGGCCCCACAGAATTTTCTAATTTGCATATTTTATTTTAATATGGTATATGACCTCACGTTTTTTACTGTCTGTGTTGACACTGAGTACCTATCAAAAGACAAACACTAACTTTGATGTCAACCATGTAAGGGATTAACATCCCAATTTGAAGTCCTATAAATGGGTTTAACAACCAGCTCCCATTCTGCCCCACCCATTTATTGAAATTGGATTCATTTAAGTGTTAACCCTAAGCATCTATGAAGGGGCTCCCACTACCTTTGGTGTCAACTAGTGTTGGGACTCACCTCCAACTTTCAGGGTTGATTATTCGTCCATTTTACCGACCAATGATCGACCCCCAATCGATTATTTTACTCAATTGTTGATCATTAATTAAGAAACACTTTCCGGGATAAAGTATAGGTCAATTCGGTAAGAATAACGGTGTTCCGACATTTAGAATCTACCAAAAGTACCCACTTCCTGTAAATATGGCGGTAGATATAAACAAACTCGAAATTCAAGATAAAACTGACAGTTTATTAAGTAGTAATATCTAAAATATGTTATAAATACGTGGATATTGAGGCACAGTAGAAAAGGTAAGATTTAAGCTGAAAAATCGATTATTAGAAAACGACAATGACCGACCGTCTTTGCACACTGTCACCGACGAATAATCGACCATTCGTCTAATCGTCCCAACACTAGACTGTCAACCATGAAAGGGATTAATATCCCACTTTGAAGTCCTGTGGTGAAAAGATCAAGAGGTTAAGAAATAAAAATGATTTGTTTCATGTTTTCCATACTAAAAAAAATAATTTAAAATAAAAACAATATAAAGAAAAAAAAACTCTTTGGGGGTTTCTAAAGTATTATAAAATAAATTATGCAAATTAGAAAATGTGATGTCATGGAATTCCATGGGGGTTTCCCAGAACTATTAAAAAATAAATTATGCAAATTAGAAAATGTGTGGAGGCAGAAGTCTGTTGGGTTTCCTAGCAATATATTTTGAAATAAAAGTATGCAAATTAGAAGATGTGAGGAGACATTACTCTGTGGGGTTTCCTAGAACTATTATAAAGTGAAAATATGCAAATCAGAAAATGTGAGGAGACAGAAGTCCGTGGGGTTTCCTAGAACTATTATAAAATAAATTATGCAAATTAGAAAACATGAGGAGACTGAAGTCCATGGTGTTTTCCAGCAATATTTGAGAATAAAAATAAAAACGCCTACAGAATACCTGTTGGGCGAAAATAGGGGGTCAAACCATCTTTGAAAAAGAGGGTTGAAACATTTCGAAGGTCAAATCATCTTTATACCATCTCACATCTCCACTTAGGCTGGGAGGAGGGGCTGTGTTATGCATCTATTTAGCAAATCAAATGCATAAATTGCCACTTTAGGTCAACAACAATTGATCAAGGATCAAGTTATATAAACAGAAACCTCCCCATTCACCCACATCATGTAACAAATAATCTAACAATAAATTTAATAATTTGTATGCAATAATTGTATATTATGAGATTACTTTAATCTAAGCTACTGCTTTGCATGGCTATCTCTGTATCTCTACTATCGTCGCTTGCTACCGTTAATTAGGGAATTGAGGCTTCAGGTGGGGGTCTCCAAGCAATTAAAAATTAAACCACTGAAAATAAAGCTAAAGTGAGAGAGATCAAATCATGGACATGTGTACATTATATTCAACATAATATTCAGTAGATGTTATGGAGGAAACATAAGGCTCCAGGCGGGCATTTTCTAGCAATATTTTATAGATAAAAGGACATTCTGGCCAACAAACTGCTGGCCAACTCATCGTTGCACCCCACAACAGCCACTTCTCATTTCCAAGTTAGACATGAAGGCCATCACTGCTTACCACTGATCTTAATTTAGGAAAAGTGAGGCTTCAGGGGGGGTGGGGGTGGGGGGGCTAGGGCTTTCTAGCAATAATTTATAAACTAATAGAGATTCCATCATGGAGTGGAGCACCCAATATTCAGCACATAAATGTTATTAAGGAAACATTGAGGAAATATTTTATAAATAAAAGACATCCTGGCCATCCCCTAAATCTCATAAACTCCCCTTCACACTTCCCCACACACTCTCCACCCCCCCCCCCCCCCCCCCACCCCCCACCCCCCCACCCACCCACCCCCATTGCCACTAACATCACTTTACTTGGACTGGCCCTTCTTGTCAATTAAACTAACATCACCGCTATTATTCCGAGCGGCAATGGAATCAGGTAGGCCGCATTGTTTTGTGACAAAATTGGCTTTAATTTTTCACTTTAAAATTAACTAAAAATATAAAAGATTATTATGAAAAGATATTAATATTGTGCTAAAATGAATAAGGTAGAAGTGTTTCCAAGAAACAAATAAACTCCCTTCTTTAAATATATTCTGGAGAGTTTTAAAAGATTTTCTGTAATTTCAGGTATAAGAACAAGTAATGCATAAATGAGAATTATTAATATTATGTTGCTGCCATTTTTTTCTTCTACATGTCTTCTAAATATTCTGTCCTTATGTTATTTAGTATTAAAAACTGACACACCACTCCTTGCTAAAACATGCTCTGATTTAGTGGCATTAATTTTTTTATAAAAAGCCCTTTTTATGTGGTCACTCTGCGGTGTGGCATACGTGTACGCGTCCGCGTGAACAACTGCTCCCCGAAAACTACAAGGCTCAGAGACATGCTGTTTTTTTTTAAAGATACCTTATCTATCCAGGATGAAAAATTGTTCAAGGCATGCAAATCTGTATGTTCGTCTGTTTGCTAGAGCCATTATAAGGGAGGTACCCCCACACCAAGTGTGAAAATTTCAACACTTTATCACAATTCTCTCATTGACTATTGCATGGATTTTTCTCATATCTTGCATATGTGTACTAGGCCACAAATAGATTACGTTTTATGAGTATCAGACCTGGATCTGTCTTAATTTCTTTTTATGAATTTTTAAAATAATTTTTAATGCATTAAAATTCATGAAATCATGCACTAAATCACTTATTTCTCATTGACTATTTCAGGGATTTCTCTCATATCTTGTGTATATGTACTACGCCACTAGTAGATTCCCTTGTGTGAGTATCAGGCCTGGATCTTTTTTAAATATTTTTTAAATAGGTTTTTAAAATAGTTTTTAATTCATTAAAATTCATGAAATCATGCAGTAAATCACCTAAACTTGAAAAGTATTGGATGTAGAGCATTTTGTTAAAATATGTTATTCAGCTACTTTTTTCATAGCTACAACATGGTGAGTAACTTGGGTGTCTATCCCAATAGCTAAGCGAGTAATGGCTACTTTCTGACTTTTCAGTACCTTCCATAATGAGTAAAATCACTTGTAACTCGAAAACTATTGCATTTAGAGAATTTTGTATAAATATGTTATTCAGCTACTTTTGGGTCAGCTATAACATGGTAAAATTGTAGACCTGTAGCTCATTGTATAGCCAAGTAATAGCTACTTTGAGTTTATCACTGTTGAGTAAATCAGTTGTTACTTGAAAACCATAGCATTTAAAGTATTTTGTTTGAATATTTTTCTTCATCTACTTTTGAATTAGCTATAACATAGTAAAATTGCAGACTTGTAGCTCATGGCATAGCTTAGTAATAGCTATTTTCAGGTTCTCACTGTTGAGTAAATCAGTTGTAACTTGAAAACTATTGCATTTAAAGTATTTTCTATAAATATGTTGTTCACCCACTTTTGGGTCAGCTATAATTTAGTGAAATTGTAGACCAGTATCTCATTGCATAGCTGAGCAGTACATACTTTTAGGTTTTCACTGTTCAGTAAATCAGTTGTGACTTGAAAACTATTGGATTTACAGTATTTTGTTTAAATATGTTGTTAACCTACTTTTGGGTCTACTATAAAACAGTAAAATTGCAGACCTGTAGCTCCTTGCATAGCCGAGTAATAGCTACTTTTACATTCTCACTGTTGAGTAAATCAGTTGTAACTTGAATACTATTGTATTTACAGTACTTCTTTAAATATGTTATTCTCCCATTTTTGCGTGAGCTAGATCATATTAAAATTGCATCCCTTTAACTGATTGCATAGCTGAGCAAAAGCTACGTTGAGATTCTCACTGTTGAGTAAATTGGTTGTAACTCGAAAACTATTGCATTTGCAGTATTTTCTTTAAATATGTTTTAACCTACTTTTTACAGCTATACAGTTACCTTGTTACTTTATTTCTGAATACCATTTGCAGGGCACAACTTTTGTGTCCTTTTCTTCTGTTACTTCTACTCTGAAACTCAAAACACACAGTGAGCTGACACAGAGCCTGTTCACGGGCACTGATTGCTTGTTGTATTATTCTGTGGTAAAAATTGGTTCAACAGATGATCTTTTCTTTTACTGAGCTATATCAGTGTTTGTGGTCCCATATAACTTAAGTTAGGGTGGGACATAAAAAGCCTGCTCATAATTTTGCACATTAAAATGCATCAAAAGGACCCATGTTATGTATCATTCTGTAATTAAGTAAGTGAGACAAATAACTGCCTGTGTGAGGGTACGTATGCTTCAACCAGAAAATTGGATGTCTGCAGTGCCCTTAAATTTGCAGATGTTCACAGATGATTGCATCACTATTTAGTCCCACTTTTAGAAAATGTTTTTCATATTGGACTGAAGAACCAATTATAGGCTTTGTGTAACATAAATATTGGCATTATCCTAGAAATAGGCCGCAGTCATCTGAAAAGATTTTATCCCAGTTAAAAATTTGTCATTGCACACACACAAAAACAATAATCCAAAATAATCTGATAAAAATCAATGTATTTTAAACTGTTTGCAGTGGGAAACAGCTGAGTAATCCAAAGGAAGTATACAAAGGCAAATATGCAGGGTACTGACAACCTAGACCTTCAGGATGTGTCTGTAAGCTGTTTTTGTATTTGTATCTATAGTAGTAGTTATTTTGTATTTATAAAGTACGATTGACATAAGCATAATGCAAAAGGCTACACTTATTTTTTAAAAGAGTCACTGTTCCTTTTATTCACTTGTATTTTGTAGGTATTAGTTTTATTTTAAATGATGCACATTACTGAAGGTAAAAGGCATGGTGGATGAGTGGAAACAAAATGTAAATCTTATATGCTTGGTCCATTACATGATGCTTTTTGGCCCTTGGAAGCCATTTTTGAGTGAGATATTCTGGCCAGACCCAAAACCACTTAAATTTTCTGTGTGTAACTTGATTTTTGTTAAAAATCAGATATTATTATGAAGGTAAACTATGTAGCATATCATTGTTTGATACTTATATCTGTGCAGTGCATACTCAGGCCTGGGGTGAGTACAAGTACTTGTACGTGGTACTTAATTACTCATAAGTAGAATTTAATATGTATTCCACATAACATATCCAATCTCAAGTGATATTCTCATATGTGGTGATTGTATGTAATAAATTTAATTTCAAATTAAGTGTACATGTGAGAAAGAGTCAGAGTATTTTATTTCTTTCAAAAGTTACAGACTTATTGTCATAGTCTATTGTGTTTTCAGGTCAAAGTGCAGAAAGTAAACCTTGATGGCCTTGGTAGGACGAAAAATGACATCGCTGTAAAACTTGTAAAAGAATTATTCAGTGTCAACAATTTTCTGGAAGTAAGTTTATGTTTTGGAAACATTTAAATTGTGAAATTTTTATCATATTTTATTGTGTAAGGTATGTTTTGTCACTTTTCAAAGAATAGTAGCATCAATATATTCTATTTTAAATTTGGGGTTTATTTCTTAATTCCTTCAAGTAGTGACAAAGCAGCTAGATTTCTTTATCACTCAGGCAGGCATGCACAAATTTTTATTTTACTGAGAATACACTGCTGAAGATAGAAACTTTTGTTGGCGCTGACAAGGTGGCAACACTCATATCTTTGATGACATCGGCCGGAGTGAATATATCATTATTTTCAAATGGAGGTAAGAATAGAAAAATTATTGTTGTCAGCTTCGGAACCTATTGATTTGCTTTGTTGTGATTTGGATCCTATTTAGTTGTTACATGAAGCAGATATTCTAACTTGTTGAACATTTCTGATAATCGTTTCTATTTACTGTTGTGTCCCATAAGCTCTCTGTTTTGGCCTCAGCACAATATACTGCCCTCAGAGTGAGGGCCTCAGCCAAGTTCTCTTTCAGTATATCCTCACTTACCATCTTTCACAAAGAGAAAGCTGCATGGCAACAGGCCTAGCAAACATAGCATGATGCCATAAGGCTGCACAGAAATGAATGGGATATTCAGCCATAGAACAGAACAGTTATTTTCCCTAATGATGTCACCTGAAAATAAAACAAAAAGTCTTGCTGGTGTCATCTGTTACTTGAAAACTGTTTCAATAGTCCAGAAGTCAAATAAGCTAGGTACATTAATGTCGCATGCCAGATATCAACAGAATGGACCATCCATTGGGATTTTGGGATAGAATGTGTGCTCTTTGTTGAACATTGTAAATTCAGTTAAAAATTACTAAACAATAAGATACATTTACTGTGAACTTGACCTTTGACCTGTATTGTTATTTATGTTATAGATGGTGCTGAAATCCCAAGAAGTAAAGCAGAAGATGGAAAGCATGGGTCTTTTCAAAGAAGTATCGCTCTACATTGACACCTGTAAAGGTGAGCAGTAACAATTTGTCAATAAATCTATAGGGAATGTTGTGAAGGTATTCATAAGCACAAAACAAGACTGCTGTATGAGTAATCAAATTCCGAGTAAAGCCTCAGAAATATGAATATTTTTAATTAAAAATAAAATTTTCTAATATTTGGAAGACACTTCTTAATAAGGCTGTGACTTCGTTAGAAAAACGACACTGGGTATTCGTCTCGAAAGAACCGATCCGAATTCGGGTAACCATGTTTTAGTTGTCACCCAGTGGAAGTATCAGAGAAGCAAATGTGGCAGATGATGTAAACAAAACCCTACAAAAATAATGTTAAATATTTGTATAAATAAGGAAAATTACATGAAAAACTAACAGTAGTTAGAGAAATCTGACAGAATACTAAGGATTACCCAAGTTTTTCATTGTTTTACAATATATTTAAAAGGTTTTTTTTTGTTTTAGTTGGTTACCTGCTTCACCACTTTGTACTCGGTTTCTTAAAGAATTCGAACCATTTTCGGGTAACCAGAAAACCTACCACAGCCTTACTTCTTAATGAATCATTAAAAACATTATTGAAATTGATGCTGAAATCTGGACAGCTGTATTGATTGATACATGATACCTTCTCTAATTCTGTTCACTGTTCTGTGATTTGTATTGGGAAGCAAAACTTACACATCCTTTGCATACACTGCAAGAGTTAGTGATAATCTGCTGATTGTACTGAAAGTTAATAAGAAAACAAAAGACAAGATTTTTAGTTGCCTGATATTTGGAATTGTTGTTAAAACTTTTGAGTTTTATATCAATAAGAAAAGTTTACTCATTGAAATCAACATTTGTGATTAAAACACAGGCTGATAAATTTATATTTTTTGAATGTTTTACTTATAAGTAAAGTAAGCAAAAGTAAAACAAGGAAAAAAAAATAATTTTTAGCAATTCAGATATTGGTGTTTTAATGCTCTGTCTCTTCTCAGTGACCTTCTCTGACATTGAGAAAGTTTAAACTTTTAAATTGATTTGTTTGCCCTATAGGCAGCCAGGCTCCTGCAAATGGGTACGATCTCACATTCAAAGTGAAAGAACACAGGAGATTCACAGGAGGGGTGAATACTCTTGTGGGTACAAATGATGGCAGTATTGTGAGTACCAAACCTCTTATCTTTAGCTTTAAAATGGTAAAAAAAGTTCCATTTTATTGCATGAATACATATTACCTAAATGGACAATCAGCTATATTGCCAGCGAAAGACAACCCCTCCAAAATCCTGGAGAAAAGATGATTGTGTCTCCACCGGTGGAGCCGGCTACGTGCAGTTCACTCGCTAGGTGTCGTGACCTACTTCCTTCCTGGCCAGAGAACGTGACATGATAGCATCTTTTTTTTTTTTTTTTATATATTTTTATTTAGCACAAAATTCACGCAAGATACAGTTACATATATATACAGTTACAAAACAAAACCACAGAAACATTTTCAAGGACGACACACAATACACTAACAGATAATAATCACAAACATTTTGCTTTTACTGTTTCTATAAGATTTCCTTTTGGGAAAAACATTAGCAATTTTAACTATCTTAACGAAAGGAACATGCTCTGATGTTTTACAATGCTTGATTAATCATCTTAAATGGTTCAAAATTTTTGTATTTCATTTTAGTGTTGCTGTAGAGGTCACATAAGGCAGCTGTTTTATATTTTAGATCAGCTAGAAACGCGGCAAAGGAAAGTTGTTCATTTTTACTTTTTTTATTATTCAGATAATTTTTACCTTGCAGTAAGAGGTGGTTAACCATAAGTAGATTGGGATTATTGAAAGCAGGAATTCCAAAAAGTATTTCACATGATGTAAATCTAAAGGTAATGTTAAGATTATGTCTAAGCCAACTCTTAAGATCTTGCCAAAATAATGCAGATGACTCGCAGTACACAAAGTGATGTTCTACTGTGTCAATCATTTTACCAGGACAATATATACATGTTGGCGATTCAATGATTTTCCATTTGAAAAGATTATATCTACAATTTATTATTCTGTTTATTATTTTATACTGAAAAGATTGCAGATAAGATTCTTTAGATACCGAAAAGGTCCTTTCAAAAATGTTTTCCCAGGAGTATGTACTTAAAAAGGGAAATAGGTCGCACCAAATTGGTATAGAGGTAGGTAGTTCAGCTGTAATACTCATTAGTTCCCAATATATCTCCTGGTTTTTTATCTTGTTAATCGGTTTTATTGTCCCATTTATATGAACAGAAATTTCGTTTATAATTTGAGTTTTGTGTGGTAAATTTTTTGAGTGCAGGGTTGTCAACCATTGTTTCGGTATAGCTTTTCTTAATCCATAGTACTCCAAAAGGGAAAGTCTTAAAGATAGTTTTTTTGTCAAAACCTCATAATTTAATATTTGGAAATTTGTATCCAATAAGTCAACTAGTTTCATTTTCATATGGGTTTCTTTATTCTTAAGAATTTTACAGTCTAAACATCGATTTCCCATTATGATAAATTTGTTGTATAGTACATATTCATTTAAAATTTCATTCCTGGATTTTGGCTGGTGATTTTTAAAAGAATACCAACAATCAAGAACTTGTTGATAAAACTTTGTTTTCGCTATTTTAAAATTTTTTTCCGGTAATTTAAAATCTAAAAATACTTCTTCAATACCAATTAATTCAAGTGATAAAGTCTTCCACTTCTTCATCCTTGTATCAGATAAGTGTTTAATCCATAATATCTTTTGGACTGAGTGAATTTTAAAGATATCAGGCATTCTCATACCTCCTTCTGTAAAGTCATTTGTGATTGTATTCCTTTTAATTTTTGAGGGCTTATTGTTCCACAAGAAATCAAAGAACATTTTGTCTATTTTACTAAGAATTGACGTGGGGGTTAATATAGATTTGAATAAATGTATAAATTTAGGTACTATCAGTGTTTTGAGTACAGTTATTTTTCCTTTTAGGGTCAAGTTTCTTGACATCCATATGTAAAGAAGCTTTTCAGTTTCCTTCATTCTTTCCTTGTAATTTAACTCAATACTAAGTAGTGGATCCATTGAAAACCATATTCCAAGAGTTTTGAAGGCCTGTTTTCTTATATTAATACATTTAATTCCATGTGGTATATCTATATCTTTGGGCTGAACTGAACCAAGTGGGATAACTTCAGTTTTATCTAAGTTTAACTTTAGACCTGAGCATAGTCCAAAATCTTGGAATAAACTAATTGCACGTTCAAGAGATAACATACCTTTTAAATATGGGGTAGTGTCATCTGCCAGCTGACTTACCTTAAATATTTTGTCTGAAACCTGAATGCCTTTTATTTCCGAGTCTGCCCTTATATTTATGGCTAAAATTTCTGCAACTAGAATGAATAGCAATGCTGAAATGGGGCATCCTTGCCTTATACCTCTCTTAAGAGAGAAGTAATTAGACAGATAGCCATTATTTGATACACATGAGAAGATCTCAGTGTAAAGTAACTTAATCCAGGTGATGAAATTGTTTCCAAAATTGAATGACTTTAAGGTTTGAAATAAAAAGGGCCATTCTACAGTGTCAAAAGCTTTTTCGAAGTCAATGAGAGTTAAGAGGCCTGAGGTCTTATGCAAATCTGCCAAAGATATGATGTCATCTATGATTCTAGTAATTTCACTAATATTTCTTCCTTTAATATACCCTACTTGATCATCATTTATTAAACTTGGGATAACCTTTTGTAGTTTTATTGATAAGGCTTTGGTTAAAATTTTATAGTCCGTTGCTAGCAGACTAACTGGTCTCCAAGATTTTAATAGTCTCAAATCTTTATTAGGCTTCGGAATTAAATTTAATAGACCACGCCTTTGGCCATCAGCAAGTTTACCATGGTCAAAGCTGTATAAGTAGCTTTCATGAAGAGGTATTTTTAATTCGTCCCAAAAACATTTGTAAAATTCAGTTGTAAAACCATCCACGCCAGGTGATTTATTGTTTGCCATTGAATCTAGGGCCTTTGTTAAATCTGAAATTGTTAGCTTTTCTTCGCAGAAACTTTTATCATCATTATTTAATTTTGGAATACTGTCAGTTTTTAAAAATTTCTCCATTGTGGCTTTATCAAATTTATCCAGCTTGCTACTATAAAGGTCAGAATAAAAGGATACTTCTTCTTGAAGAATCTCTTTTGGGGAAGTTATTTCTTTACCATTCACAGTTACTACCTTTTTGATATATTTTATATCATGGTTACGCTTTTCCAAATTGAAGAAATATTTAGAATTTTTTTCACCAAACTCAATCCAGTTTGCTCTTGACCGCAGCATAATACCTTTTGTTCTTACTCGCTTTATATTTTCTAGTTCACTTTTTACAGACTGATATTTTGTGTAACTGTCATTATTATCTAGGAGTGTTTGTTCTAATTTCAGCATCTCTTTCTCCAGATTTTTTTCTTTCTCTAATCTTTTTTTGGCTTTCATTTGAGCAAATATAATGGTGTCTGAACGTAACTGACATTTTACATATTCCCAGAATAGATTTTTGTCATCAAAATGTACATTTTCTGTAATATTTGCCAATGTTTCCCTCATACATTTCACAAATGCTTCATCGTTCAACAAATCATTATTAAATTTCCAAGAACCTTTACCCCTAACCTGTGTGCCTATTAAATCTAATTTCAATGATATTATGCTGTGGTCAGAGCCATATCCTGGTTTGATTGTACAATTTGTTACCAAATATTCTGTTGCTGACGAGATTAGCCAAAAGTCTATTCGGCTTTGAACTATTCCAATACATGTTCTCTCCCTTCTGGTGAAGGAAGGTATATCTTTATTTCTAATACGCCAAATATCTGTTAGTGCAAATTCACTCATTAAATTTAGAAGGTTTCTACCATATTGAGATTGACTTTCAGATGACCCACCTCTTTTATCTATTTTGGGATCCAAACAAACATTAAAGTCACCGCCAATTAATAAATTTTTATCACTGTGATTTGATACCAACTCATGTAGATTGTGTAGAAAGGCATTTTGCTCATTCTTTTTATCTTTTGTAGGTGCATAGGTGTTTATAAAAACAAAACTGTTATCATCCAAGGAACAATCTATCAATAGGGTTCGTCCATCAGGATCATTTATAATATTAGAAAATTTCAAATCAAGATTTGGTGAGATTAGTATCGCAACCCCCTTACTATTGGATGTTCCATGTGAAAAGTAAATCTGACCCTCCCATTCCTTCTTCCATTGTTTTTCGTCTTCCTTTACAGAATGTGTTTCTTGTAATAGTATTATGCCAGGATATGATTTTTGTAGCCAATTAAAAATTAGAATTCTTTTAGTTTTATCTCGTATACCTCTACAGTTAAAGGAACTTATATTCAGGGAACTATATCGGTTCTTCATTTATTTTCTTATTTTTAAGAATACTGGTATTGTAGAACACCAAAGCATTTTCATTTATAAACCATCTTTTATCATATGTAATGCCTTTCCCATTTAGACCATTAACAAATATCCTTATTTTCACGAGAGTAATAATTAAGTTAATAATATGAATGTTTAAAACACAACACAAACACACACTAACAAAGACTATATAAAATACAAATAGATATATTTCAAAAAACTCCTTTAATGGGTAACAATACCTAGTATAGAATCTCTTCATAGTTACCTATATCCAGGAGCAAGGTTTAATAGGGTACATAAAATTTACTACCATAATTTGATTGGTCACACTGAAAATGATAAATTTTTTTTCCAATTTTTTTTTTTTTTTTTTAACCAATATTTCATTCAACTCGGTTTTCCAGTCATATAGTAAATTTCTTCCTCATACGTTTTACTTATTTACAAATCTATGTACTTTACCAAGGAACAGTTTTAATATTGACCTCAAGGTTCCTTGAAATTAATCAATCATTAGTGTTTTAAGTATTGCTTAACCAGTTTTATAATTGCTATAATTATCAAACTTTGAATTCCACAAAAGGTAATATTGACATCAAGGCTCTTTGAAATTAGTCAATCATTAGTGTTTTAAGTATTGCTTAACCAGTTTTATAATTGCAATAATTATCAAACTTTGAATTCCACAAAAGGTAATATTGACATCAAGGCTCTTTGAAATTAGTCAATCATTAGTGTTTTAAGTATTGCTTAACCAGTTTTATAATTGCAATAATTATCAAACTTTGAATTCCACAAAAGGTAATATTGACATCAAGCTCTTTGAGATTAGTCAATCATTAGTGTTTTAAGTATTGCTTAACCAGTTTTATAATTTCAATAATTATCAAACTTTGAATTCCACAAGAAGTAATACATGTAATATGAAAACAATTATTTCACTCATGTATACTTTTAAGGCTGACATTTCTTTTTATTATCACTTTTACGAATTGTATTTACCCTCCTTGAAGATGTTGTTTATTTAACATGAACAATATATCATTAATACAAATTACCATGCAGGTAAAAGGAGTTTAATTTAATATAAGGTATATTTTTGAGTACATTTGCTAATATACATAGTATTTCCTATAAGCAACAATGCCATATACCTAATGTGTCTATATGTACATGTATTTTTTTTCCATTTCACAGTTTACAAATAACTTTTATTTTTTTATTTTCATGCACAATTCAATCAATCATGTATCAAGTAGTGTTGACCATAACTTCTCAACAAATACAGGACTTTTGAGCAAAATTACATATTACGTTTGTCAACTCTACATTATTTTTAATTTTTTTAATAGTCACGGATCCAGCAGTGATACTCCAAAAATTTGATTTATAACAGTACAGAAAAGGGTTCAACTGGAATTGATTGTATTTTGCTCATCGTCTAAGCTCTGTTCTAACTTCCATCAGGATTTTACCAAGGTTGTTAATCCCCTTCAATTGCTTTGGATCCCAAAGATTGTTGTCCCTTAAATGCAGTCCTACACCCCAAAAATGATCTGTTGGGTTTGCCTCTATCAGAACATTATTGTCAGTTTGTACAAGAAAGTTTTTGCAAACGTCAACTTGCCTGAACTTTGCTGATACAGCTATCTTCACCACATGTAAAGCTTCCTTTTTCCACTCGTCTCTAGAGAAGTTAGTACTGGCTTCGGCTAGCATCTTTTTCATTTGGTGCATGTGTAGTCAAGACATGTTTTGAAGAACTCTCGAGACTCAAACTTATTTTAGAAAATATTTCACCAAAAAAGCTTATTTCGACCATAACTTATGTGTAGAACTGTTATCATGGCATCACAAGGACAAAAGTGGGGTACCTGCAGTCGTCTGATGGCTAGTTTTGATCAGCATGCTTGTTGTGTATGTTGTAGAGACAAAGGACAAGGCTCAGACCCATGTGTTCTTAAGCAGCATTGCCAGTTTCACAATATGCTCACTACCAAGCAGCGTGACAGCTTTCCATCCCATTGTTGATCCAAGCTCTGTCTTGGTCTTCAGACGGTTTGACGAGAAAAAAGACAGAAAAGACTACAGAACAATTAAAAGAAAAGCATAAGAAATCCACGCCCCCTAGAGTCAGCTCCTACAGAAAAGAATTGAAAGAACTCGTCCAAAAATGGTCTGAAAGACTGTCATAATTAGAAGCTTTACTACTGACAAAAACATCGGAGAAACTGACCACTTTATCTCCACACAGGCCGGCAGAAGAAGAGGAAGAGCTACCTGACCAGATATTGCTACCAGTGAGGCCGACCAACTGCTCTTTGCAGAGCAATCGTACAAAGAAACAGTCAGGGGGATTAGATCTTATATGGGCTGGCCTCAAATCCCCGATTTTGACAGTGCTTCATCTTCAGCAGACAACCTCTATGGTGGCTCTAGACCTCAACCTACAGGAAAGATATTTGTTAGTCAGCTGCCCGATAATTGGATCTGTAAGAAGCTGGAGAGACTGAATCTAACACTAGTAGGGGACTATCACTCCAGAAATTCTGATGCACCAGGCCTACAAAACTATCAATTCATCAAGCCGACCAAGTGTCAGAGCAAGTGGGATTGCATCCACTCTCACAAGTAATGCCCTTCAAGAAATGGTGTGACAACAAGTTGGCCAAGCTGAATAGTGCATACAGCCAGATTGCCAGAGCTTCAGGCTTGTCTTCCTTCAGCCCACCGGCCTGCAATCCAATCTCCCAGGAAACCGTCAGGAAATGGGAGAAAAGTACCAGAGAGTCATCATGGAAATACAATCGGCTTCAACAGGTGCCTCACCAGAGTGCAGGACAATATGTTGACTCAGTTGAAGATGATTCAGAATGACCAGGCTAAAGGCAAATCGTCAGTGAAGAGCCAGGGTGCTATTGAGGAACTGCAATACCTGTTGAACTTCAACCAAAGTATCAGCTTTAAAATGGCCAAGACAATGCTGTACCTATCAGACTTTGTGTTTGTACCTTATTGTTTGTACGTTAGTGTTGTAAATATTCAAAATGTTCAGACTTAAAATGTAAATTGTCATTCTGTAAATCATGTACCTTTTGCTACCGGACTGCCACAGAAGAAAGGCTTAAGACCCATTGTGAAGTTCAGTTGCCTTCTGTCCAACCTGCCACAAATGTCTACACTGCTGCTCTGACTGTGCCTGTACGGTTAGACTGCACCAGTTTTGGGGAACATGGGCCGCTCTAGGGGCCAGCCCCAAGGTCATAAGAATCCTCCAAGAAGGCTACACCCTCCCCTTCTGGAACTGGCCAAGTCTGAAAAGGTCTCCAATAATCATAATTGAAAGTGGCTATGTACAACTCCTCGGGAACAGCTACCTGATGGAGGCATTACATGCACTTATGGAGAAATAAGCAATAAAAAAGGTCCAAAAAAATTTTTTTTTATAGTTTATTAGGCATATACTCGGTTCCTATTTCATCCCACAACTACTTGATGGATGTGGTGCCCATGGGTAACTAGGCACATTGCACATTCAACCGAACCAAACTTGTCTAATCAACAGAGATTCTCCAATCATCCCCTTTTGAAACAATACATTCCAAAAGGAAGGTCTCAACAAAAGCAAAGTGGACAGTGCTCCTCAGGCACACAGGATGATATCTTCCATACAGAATACCATCATATAGGCAAACCCATCCCTAAATGTTCCACTAAATGTGTCTCACTAAAGACCATATTCCTTTTTCCATCAAACCATCATCCATGCATCTGATGAGTCTCCCTGATGAGACCGTAACAGGTCCCTAATCATATGTGAACTCAGATTTATAAGCAATATGTTTGTGACATTACCCACAGTATGACTTCATGTTTGACATCACTATGACTTCACAAAATGGGTGTGGTGATTTGTGCATTATCCAGTAACATAAATTGGAATGGATATGGAAGATAATCATCTTTGTCTTTTTGGCCAGCAAACAGTTCCAAGACCTCTGCTCTGACCAGATTGTTCTTATAGCGACAGATAACACCACAGTTGTTGCCATTGCCTACATAAACAAGGAAGGAACCATGAGGTCGGGCCCACTGTGTACCCTACTTTGGAGAATCTTGACCTGGTGTTCCAGGAAACCGATAACTCTCAAAGCCTGACACATGGTCTCACGTTCCAGAGGTTTTCCAGATGATATGCAACACGTGTCACCTGCCTCAGGTAGAACTTTGTTTGAAAAAGAAGTTTGTTTCACAAGTTCCAGACTCCCTAGCCTAGGCAGTGGATGCAGCCAGCTTGCCTTGGGATGATTTGGACCCCTATACCTTGAATTACCTTCCCACCAGTAGCCATTCTGGGCAAAGTTGTATTGAAATTAAAGAACTACTTTGCAGGAGAATCATCCTGATTTCTCCGGAGTGGCGCAGCACACCCTGGTTCTGTGATCTACTGGCGATGTCAAGCCAAGTCCCAGTGTGCCTTCTCAATCTGCTGACTCAACCCTTCAGTCAAATTTCACACAAGAATCTTTCATACCTAAATCTCCATGCCTTGATCCTAGAGCCTCAGCTATCAAGGAACAAGGCTTCTCTGAGTCAGTGGCAGCATAAATTGAGTCAACTTAAAGAGGCGCAGTCAGATCAGTCTACGCAGTGAAGTGGGCCATTTATACAAAATGGTGCTGGAGTAATCAGGTTGACTTAGGGTGCCACCTATCAAATCTTTTGCCAACTTCCTCTGGAATCTTTTCCTGGACAGGAAGTTACAGCCAAGTTCTATTGATGGCTATAGATCAGTCATACTAGACAAACAAGAAAATACTTCCATCAATGTCAGCAAAGATGAAAATCTCACTCGTCTGCTGGATATCTTCCATAGAGACAGGCTTAATTGTTGCCGAGGCATCCCTCTTGTTACCTTTTGCTGCCACTTCACCAGCTTACTAAGGATCCCCTTTGAACCCCTTGAAGCACCTGACCTTTAAGACTGTCTTCCTCTTAGCTCTGGGTTCCAGCAAGTGCAGGAGTGGGATCCAGGTGTGGCTCAACAAAAACATCACACCATACGGATTGGTCCAAGGTGTCTCCTTAACCCTCACCAAGTTTTCTTTCAAAATATCAACTTACCAAAGAGGGCCCAGAGTGTTTGGCCCCAGTGGTTAATCCTGCCCTGGCCACAACTCTGGATACATCACTCAAGGCTGGCCGGTCCCTTTGCCCAGTTAGAGCCCTAGACTGCTATCTTTATAGGACCTCAGACAGAACAAAGAGCTGGTGACCTTATGTTCTTCCAAGACCGACTAATGTCTCTTTTTGAGTTAAATCAATCAATCAATCAATCAATCAGTTGTCCAGGTGCTTAATCTCCATATCAACGGATTCTGAGGCACACCATCCAATTCGTAAGGCATAAATCATGAGACATTAGACATGTTCCGAGTCGTTGCCGGGGAGGCGGTCCGGTGTTAAGTAAGAAGCTATGGTGGGAATGATTTCTGAAATAGGTAGGTTTTGAGTCGACTTTTGAAACTGGAGAGACTTGGAGCACTGCGTATATCATATGGAAGATCATTCCATAACTTAGGGGCATCATATGAGAAACTATTGTTAAAATGGACCTTTGATTTATGGATGGAAGGACAGTAAGAGGGAACCAGAAGGAACAAATTTTTGGGATTGGAACGTCTTGTATTCACGGCAGATTTGTACAAGGGGAGATATGGTGCAAAATACTTAGGCTGGCCAGTGGTGAGGTACTTATAGACCAAAACTAGGGTTTTGAAGATAATACGTTGTCTAACGGGTAGCCAATGGAGTGTCCTAAGGGTGGATGTAATGTGAGTGTACTTTGAAGCACCAGTGACAAACCGTGCAAGCGCATTTTGAACATATTGGAGCCTTGTAGCATTTCGGGATGACAAACTGCGAAAAAGAGAGTTGCAATAATCCAAACGACTACTGACCACAGCATTTGCAATCACCACTGATGTATCCACAGAAAGAAACCTCCTGATACGATGAAGGTCCCTGAGGCTGATAAAGCAGGATTTGATAACAGAATTTACGTGATTGGTGAAACAAAACTTTGCATCAAACAGAATGCCCAGATTGCGTACAACATCTGCGGGAGAGAGACAATTTCCCAGGATATTGACAGGTAGTGAGTCACTGAGCCATTTGTGTCTGTCTTTGGCACCGAAGACCATGAATTCTGTTTTATCGGGATTTAGCTTAAATCTAAAGTCCCTAGTAAGATACCCACCTTCCAAGTGGTAATTATTCTAAATTTTTATAAGTTAATACCTTACCTAATGGACAGGAGAGGCCCTCCCAGTCAAACCCATATTCAACTAACTGGGGGCTTATCTAAGGTTAGAAGAAGGAAAATGAAAAAAGATACTATGATGTCACTTTCTCTAGCCAGGAATGAAGTAGATCACGACGCCTAGTGATAATAGTGCATGTAGCGGGCTCCACCAGTGGAGACACAAAATGTCTTTTTCTTGCATTTAGTGGGGCCGGCTTATGCCAGCAATACAGCTAATTGTTCATTAGGTAAGGTATTACCTTATAAAAAGTTTAACTTAATTCTTAAATATGCAATTTCTTTTTTATTAAATATGAACAAACACTGATCCTAAAGTTCCAAAATAGTTTTTTGAAAAATTGGATGTATAGAAGAGTTAGTCCAAAAGTCTAGGGCCTACCATTGGAAACATGAATAAATTGTACCAGTTGGCGAAAATAGATGTGAACTATAACTACAGAATATAGACATTTTGGTTCATAGTCTTTGCAGGGGCAATTTAAATGAGATATAGAAAAATGTAAACAAAGCAGAACATCTGGACTTTTTTTTTTCTTATGATAGAGGTGTGAAAATTCTCCAGTGGAATATCTTTTGCCAGATTGGCATGATGGGGGTATTGATGTTGTAGGATAATTACTAAATATAGAGTTGGTAAGATCTAGAAGAGGAAATATTAAGAATATAAATGCAAATGCCTAACTACTTTACAGTAGAAAACTGAAAAAAAAAACACATTATTTTAAATTCTAGAAATGATCAGGCATTTCAGTTAATAAGACCTTTGTATTCAATGGAATGAACAAGTTTTTGTCAACTCTGCAAAAGGAGGAAAGTATGCATATGAAAGTATTAAATCCCGCCAGACTGTGAAAGAAAAATTGTGTTAAAACATCTTATTGACCAGAATGAAAATTTGTTGAGATAAAAATCCAATCTTTGCTGCCTGTTTGGACAAAGAAAATTATTTATTATTTGCAGGCTGAAAAAAAATTGGATCTATTTTTGAGCAAGATCAAAATCTGGATTAAAAATAAAACACTTCAGATTTTTAGATGTACTTCACGAAAAGCATTATTTTTTATTCTTTATTTTAACTTTTTTGACAATGACA
This sequence comes from Sabellastarte sp. h YS-2021, assembly GCA_964017235.1. Lineage (NCBI taxonomy): Eukaryota > Metazoa > Annelida > Polychaeta > Sabellida > Sabellidae > Sabellastarte > Sabellastarte sp. h YS-2021. The sequence continues at coordinate 24,962,651 of OZ024934.1, forward strand.
TACTCATGTGCCGAAAACAAAGAAAAACCTCAAATTTATCATATTTACAGAGTATTGAAAAATATTTACTATTGATGATAAATAACAGCTTTGATTAGTTTGACGTTCTACCCAATTGGTATAAATGTTTACACATAAAACACAGTACATAAAATGAAGAACGATATGTATGTAAAATAGCAAAAGGATGACGTCACTGTGACATAATGTGAATGAATTTATGAAATTACATATTTGACCAGTATAAGTTTATATGACAGAATCACTGCTTTACCTACATTCTAGATGTTTGATCTGCGACTACCCAATACATTGGGTCGGGCTGAGAAGGTGTCAGGTGACTACAGCTATGGTACTAATGGAGCGGTGGGGTTTGGACTCCACTTCAAAAAACCTTTGCAGGGAGACCCCAATCTTCTGTAAGATGTTTTATATAATACCAGTGTGAAATAGATGTCTGTTCATGCCTGCTGGTTTCTAGTGCACAGTATGAACCACTGATACCAATGTACCAGTTCAGATTCTACTTCAGACTGATTTTATAGAGAGACACAACCTTAGATGAGATATTTGATTGTAAACATTTATGCTTCAGCAGCTAGGTGCCAACTCTTGTTTATTTTGTATTTGCTTACTAATGCCAGGTGTTCTATAGTAGTGAGTCTTGACCAAATGCATGAATGGATCTTTTGGAGTTTGGTCCACACTTTAGAAATCCATTTCAGGGAGACCCAAATCTTTTATAAGATGTTTCACATTTGTGTACAGCAGGGACTCATTTGAGAGTTCTTTCAAACTTATTTGCTTTAAACTTCCCATTACCTGGTCATACAATCTTCCTTGTAACAATTCCCTAAACTAAATGAAAATTTAATAAATAGTAGTATCTTTCTTTAAAAATTTCAACATGCAGGTACTGAGCTATTTACTTACATGTATTTCTCCATTCAGAGAATACAGCCACAGGCAACCGCCAAGCGGCTCTATCGTTGACAACTCTTTTAAACTCACCCCAAGTCAACCCTATTTCTTTTAGTTTTGTCATTATACTTCTTCAAGTCTTCTGCATACTTCTAACAAGCCATTACAAAGTATATTGATTAACATGACAGCTTTTCCTGACAACTAGGGGTGTGCTGTGTACAAATAATTGGGGTTGATTCCTCATGGATTTAATTTTGGCGCGATATCAGGCCCTCGCAATGTTTAGTATGCACCTTGACACGAAACAAGATCCAACATGGTGACTCCCATAAATAAAAAAAGTATAAAGATAAAACCTTGTAGCGTTGGAATTTGCTGATGTCACCATATAAAATAGTGAATATTTGCTGTTTAAAATGGAGCATTATGCAATTTAATGAAGGTAAGATGTCTTACTAACGTTTTACTACATAATATGTACACATACATATATACACAAGCATTCAACCCTTAAAATTGGGATCGACTTTTGATGAATTTGCCTCATTTAGCAAGTCTTGACTTCTCGGTCACACCCCTACTGACAACAAGGAGGAATTATTGCTGGATGTGTGGTCAAGCAAGTATTTACTTGGTAACACCCCCATCTCCCACCTCGGAGGTCATGCTTTCCTCCATCTGATCAAGTAACTATCATAGCATGAACTGTATTTTGTGTTGAATTTGATGTTACCCTTCAGTCAATCAACATGTATTGGTTTACATCTTTCTCTGTGTTCAGGTGTCACTATATTGCTTCATGCCATGTGTGTAGGTTTAACACAGAGCTGAGTCAGACCACTGCTGAATACCCGTGGAGTGGTTACACTGAGATAGCCAGAGGCATCACTGCTGGCCTTGCAGTAAGACTTTGAGTCCTATTTAAATTTTATTGTAGACAAAAAAATAAAAAATTGTACTTTTTTTCAATTTTGCCTTGGTTGTTAGATAGTTATTTTGAAATACAACAATGGTACTGTGTAGTAAAGATAGGTCGGTAACATATTTGTATTACCCAGATGCATCCAAAAGATATCTTGGATTACATTAGCCACCTGAGTGTGCAGAGGTTTATGTGTTACAACCTATGCTCCAGAAATTTACAGGTGATATTGATTAGGGGTTGTAGGTGTGCAATGTCATGGTGTGACCTTGATTTGACCCTTGACCTTGCCGTAGTGACCTTGACCTATAATATCTTGTCTGGTCTATGTCTCAGTAACAGTAAGGTGCAGGAAGTTGATACTTGGTGGTGTGGCTTTGATTTGGCCTTTGGTCTTGCCTTGTGTCTTTTACAGGCATCTATGATGTTATTTTTATCAAATATGTTGTTCAGCTACCTTTTGATGTTCTGTGTCATGGCAAAATTTCAGAGCTATAGCTCCACAGCCAGCTGATTAATAGGTAATTTGGTATTAAGCTAATGAATAAGTCACTTGTAACTTCAAATATATTTAATTTAGATTTATTTTATCAAGTGTTGTTCAGCTACTTTTTACCCCATAGTCTTTAAGGGTTGTGCGGATATTGTTTTCACCCATGGCATCCAGATGAGTGGATGGGTGGTGGGAAAAAGTTTGTCAGTGCTGTATCTCAGAAACCATAAGGTGTAGGAAGTTGACACTTGGTAGGGACATCATGGTGTGCAACATCATGGTGTGACCTTGATTTGACCTTTGACGTTGCCGTAGTGATCTTGACCTTTTAAATCTTGTGTTGGCTATATTTTGGAAACCATAACTTGTAGGAGTTGATACTTGGTAGCGATATTGGTTGGGGGTGTAGGTGTGACCTTGATTTGACCTTTAACCTTGCTGTAGTTACCTTGACCTTAAAACTCTTTTCCAGTCTGTATCTCTGAACCCGTAAGGTGTAGGAAGTTGATACTTGGTAGGGACATTTGTTGGGGTGTGTAGGTGTAGGTCCATCCTGACACCATCAGTAAAAACAATACCTGCACAGCCCTTAAAGGCTGTGGGGTAAAATGTTATGTACCAAAAAAAAGGTCGCAGTGTGCAAAAGGATACTGGAAAATTGCCCAAAAATCTAAATTTCCAAGTTCTCTCCTGTCGCCAGTCTAGATTCTCCCCACAATTTGAATAAATGACTTCTAACTGTAAAACTATTACATTTAAAGTATTCTGTTGTAATATGTTGTTCAGCTACTTTGTCCTTACCTACAAGATGGTATGTACTTAAGAGCTCTATTGCACTATATAAGTAAGTAAGTAAGAGCCATTTCCTAAATTTTAGCCAAATTATTGAAAGAGTAAATGTCTAATTCCTCAATATCTAATTATCTCTAATATATATGAGGGTTCCATATGTAGATTAATATGTTTAGTACATTTGGTTCAAGTTTCAATTCATTATCTAGAGGTGGTCGACCAATTCATGCTCATGTACCTATTCAAGCCAACCCCTAAATAAATTACAAGTAATTACAGTTGCACAATAAATTACTAATGGATGTGATCAATTTTACAATTATCTCCTGCCGGGCGTAGCCCAGGAGGGAGATTATGAAATGCATCCTGTTTGTGGGTGTGTCAGTACTTTGGCCTAAAGCTTAATGAGTAATAGCACTTTTAGCCAATTTGAGTAAATGGCTTCTAACTCTAAAACTATTGCATTTAGAGTATTTGTTAAAATACGTTGTTCAGCTACTTTCTCCTTCCCAACAAGATGGTATGTACTTCAGAGTTCTGTTGCACTATACAAGTGAGTAAGAGCTATTTTCTTAATTTCAGCAAAATCATTGTAAGAGTACATGTCTTATATCTTCAAAAGTACTGCAGCTAGCCTATTCCTTTCCATATGTTGTTCACCTACTTTTGGGTCAGCTATAACATAGTAAAATTGCAGACCTGTAGCTTATTCTTATAGCTACTTCCAAGTTCTCACTGTTGAGTAAATCAATTCTTACTTGAAAACTATTGTACATAGAGTATTTTGTTAAAGTAAGTTATTCACCTACTTTTTGGTAGCTATAACATAGTCAGATTGTAGATCTGTAGTTCGTTGCATAGCTGAGCACAGTGCTGGTCCCCCCAGTGAAATAAGCAGTGCGATTAGATCATTTATTATACAAGAATAAATGTTACTATTAAAATTGTTATAAAGATATTATCATATAACAAGCATAAATTAAATGAGGACATAATAAAATACTTTACAAAATTAGCTTTGATAGAAGGTGACATTATGAAGTTATAAATATGTAATTATCTCCCGCTCGGCTCGCCGGCGGGAGATTATAATTTGTACCATGTGTGCTTACGTGCGAGCGTGCATGGGTCATGCAGTTTTCTCTGAAACTACTACAGTTACACATTTTTGGTAAATTACTTGTCCTAATGAAGTTTTATGCTCTTCAATATTTTTGGGGTTTGGTGAACTTTGACCTACTTTTGAGTAAGTAATAGAGCCTTTACCTAATATAATTATATGACTTATAACTCTCAAACTATTGCATTTAGAGTATTTTGTTCCAATATGTTGTTCAGCTACTTTCTCCACAGCTACAACATGGTCAGTAGTTTGGAAGTGTATCTCTATAGCTAAGTGAGTAATAGCTACTTTGTCAATTTTTAATGATAACCATAATGAGTAAATGGCTTATATCTTCAAAAGTATTGCAGCTACACAATTTCTCTCAAATATGTTGTTCATCTACTTTTGTGAACTGTAAAATATTTAAGTTTCACAACTGTTGCTCAATGTACAAGTGAGTAATGGCTACTTTATTGCTACTTTTAGTGAAAATGTGAAAAATCACAAATATCTTGCAAACCATAAGAGATAGAGCAATTTCGAGTGAATTTTTGACCCACAGGGTAGTACAAGAGTACCCTATGTTAAGGGGAAAAATTTCAATTTTCGCCACTTTTGGCGGCCATCTTGGATTTTTGCGGATAATGAAAAAGTGTGAATATCTTGAAAACTGTACGAGGTAGAGCGATTTTGAGTAAATTTTTGACCCACAAGGTAGTACAAGAGTGTCCTATGTTAAGGGGAAAAAAATTCAATTTTTGCCACTTTTGGCGGCCATCTTGGATTTTTGCGGAAAATGAAAAAATGTGAATATCTCGAAAACCGTAAGAGATAGAGCGATTTTGAGCGAATTTTTGACTAGCAGGGTAGTGCAAGAGTATTTTATGCAAAGGGGAAAAATTTCAGTTTTCGCCACTTTTAGCGGCCATCTTGGATTTTTGCGGAAAATGAAAAAGTGTGAATATCTTGAAAACCGTAAGAGATAGAGCGATTTCGAGGGAATTTTTGACCCACAGGGTAGTACAAGAGTATCCTATGCAAAGGGGAAAAATTTCAATTTTTGCCACTTTTGGCGACCATCTTGGATTTAGCGGAAAATGAAAAAAGTGTGAATATCTCAAAAACCGTACGAGATAGAGTGATTTGGAGCGAACATTTTGATCCACAGGGTAGTACAAGAGTGTCCTATGCAAAGGGGAAAAATTTCAGTTTTCACCACTTTTGGCGGGCATCTTGGATTTTAGCGGAAAATGGAAAATTGTGAATATCTTGGAAAAGGTATTTCTTTCCCTTTAATGCTCGGCGGGAGATACACACCGCGGCAGTGGTCTTGTTTCCTCTTCAAAATCCCATTGGGCCAACTGGTAAATAACCTTGACCCCAAGGTTAAATTGGCAGGTTACAACCATAATTCTAGTTGGTTCTAGAACTTCAAATGTGAAAACAATCCAACCCCCCCACCCTTGAAAAATAATGTAAAGGGGTTCAACCCAAAGTACAAAATTATTTCTTGACAGTGGTGTTAAATTTACAGGAAATGCACTCTATTTTTACCAAAAATTAATTTTTTTCCAGGGGGGCATGCCCCCCGACCCCCTTAGTTATAATATGTCTGATCTGAACCCCCACCTTACTCAATTGGAACCCCCACCTTACTCGATGTGAACCCCCACCTTACATAAAAGCTGGATCCGCCCCTGGAACCACTGAAAAGTTTGCACTGTCATTATTTATTTCTACAAGAGAAGTTTCAAATAACAGTCTGAAATATTACTTTACCTAAAAAGTAATATTATTTGACTGTATTGACAGTTCCCAACTTTACTGGGGCTACACAACATCAGCTGGGGCGGAGTGTGGAGAGAACTTGGTGCCTTGAAAAAGACTGTACCATTTGAAGTAAGAGAGCAGGCTGGACACAGCCTCAAGTCCTCACTAAAAGTAAGTAAAACCATCACTGCAATACAGTGAAGTTAAAATACTGGTGAACTAATAAAATAATAAAATTGGGGGAAAATGCCCTCACTAAAATCTTTCATTAAGTAATCTGCAATAGTTGAAATTTTAATGTGGGCTAACATCTACCCTAAAAGTGAATAAACTAATCACTGGAGCTATCCATTTGTGATTATTAAAGTAATTGGTAAAATAACCAGTAAATGAATCAATAAAATCATTAGTAAAGCTATTACTAAGGTCAGAACCTATATGACAGTCTGAATTCCTTACCATTTGTTTGTCTTTTTAATGTATCCAGATCCAGAACCCTCTCTAAATTTCAAAGTCTTTCTGACATTCTCTGAATTCCTAACTATGTGTTCATCTTCTTGATGTACCTTAAAATCATTGTTAAGATTAACAGTATTTAGATGTTGGACAAAATTCTCACCGATAGGTGGAGCCTTTGTAACAAAGTCCAAGAACGTCTAAATACTAATACACTTGTAAATCGCACACTTCCATTAAGGTGGCATTTATGAAAATTTGGGATTGTTTTCTATACAGAATATGATCCAGATTTCTCCCAAAATGTAGTCACTTCTTCCTTTCAATGAGCGCAGCCCTCAAAAATAATTTAATAAAGATGTGTTTATTATCTTTGGAGTAATTCTGAACACAGGCAAACAAATAGAGTAAGAAATCTAAAATTCGCCACATATCTGAAATTCGCCACATGTAAAAATACTAATGAAATAAATGAATTGTGGTGAGATTTGTTGAATGTATAGTAAATTAAGGCTTTTTGAATTGAAAAATACCAATTTTTAGACAAAAACATCATTTTCTTCATAAAATTAACTAAGGTTTTAGAGGTGGCGAATTTTAGATTCCTGGCGAATTTTAGATTTCTTACTCTACACCCAAAACATAGCTGTCTGTGTGGTTATATCTCTCGTCCGTGTCTAGTATCTCTTTATTTGCTGATTATCCAATTAGTGTCTGTTGTGCTTTTGTGTTCATATTTTAGCACGAGTGGATGCGAGACACGCGAGACAGTGTAGTGTTGCCCTCTACTGGCTGGTGTGTGAAAAGTGTGCAGGAGCTGGCAGGTCTGGGTGGAGACGTCAGCTTCATGAAACAAGACTTGCACTGTCAGATCAACAAGGAACTGTTCCTAGACTGGGTAAGTAGTGAAATACTGTGTGGTAGTAAGTTTATAAACAGTTACACTGATATTAGTATTTGAAGAAAAAGTTCAGTTTGAATTTAGATACTAAAAAAGCTTTTTCATTCAAACAAGCAGTGAGAATTGCTGTAATTTGGTAGACAATTACAAAGGGGTGGTGGGGGGGGTGGGGGGGGGGGGGGGTGGTGTACTATTAAATTTTCCAAATTTACACAAAACAGATGATGTCCAAGTTTGTAAATATGGCTCCTTTGTGGGAGTGGACCGAAGTTTCTGAATCTTACGAATCTTGTACATCCAGTGCAACTGATGATGACTAATTATTTTGGAATGTTTTTAAATTAATTCATTTTTGGTACATTCTTGGAATGATTTTATGTGTGTACCTTTTTTACCCCACTGCCCTTAAGGGCTGTCGGGGTATTGTTTTCACCCATGGTGTCTGGATGGGCGGGCGTCCGGGCGGGCGGGCGGGCGGGTGGGCGGGCGGGCGGCGGGAAATAGTTTGTCCGGGCTGTATCTCAGAAACCGTAAGGTGTAGGAAGTTGATACTTGGTAGAGACATTGGTTAAGGGGTGTAGGTGTGCAACGTCATGGTTGACCTTGATTTGACCTTTGACCTTGCCGTAGTGGGGTACTATTAAATTTTCCAAATTTACACAAAACAGATGATGTCCAAGTTTGTAAATATGGCTCTTTTGTGGGAGTGGACCGAAGTTTCTGAATCTTACGAATCTTGTACATCCAGTGCAACTGATGATGACTAATTATTTTGGAATGTTTTTAAATTAATTCATTTTTGGTACATTCTTGGAATGATTTTATGTGTGTACCTTTTTTACCCCACTGCCCTTAAGGGCTGTCGGGGTATTGTTTTCACCCATGGTGTCTGGATGGGCGGGCGTCCGGGCGGGCGGGTGGGCGGGCGGGCGGCGGGAAATAGTTTGTCCGGGCTGTATCTCAGAAACCGTAAGGTGTAGGAAGTTGATACTTGGTAGAGACATTGGTTAAGGGGTGTAGGTGTGCAACGTCATGGTTGACCTTGATTTGACCTTTGACCTTGCCGTAGTGACCTTGAGTTTGAAAATCTTGTCCGGGCTGTATCTTGGAAACCGTAAGGTGTAGGAAGTTGATACTTGGTAGGGACATTGGTTAGGGGGTGTAGTTGTGCAATGTTATGGTCTGACCTTGATTTGACCTTTGACCTTGCTGTAGTGACCTTGAGTTTGAAAATCTTGTCCGGGCTGTATCTCGGAAACCGTAAGGTGTAGGAAGTTGATACTTGGTAGGGACATTGGTTAGGGGTTGTAGTTGTGCAACGTCATGGTCTGACCTTGATTTGACCTTTGACCTTGCCGTAGTGACCTTGACCTATAAAATCTTGTCCGGGCTATATCTCGGAAACCGTAAGGTGTAGGAAGTTGATACTTGGTAGGGACATTGGTTAGAGGGTGTAGTTGTGCAACGTCATGGTCTGACCTTGATTTGACCTTGCCGTAGTGACCTTGACCTATAAATTCTTGTCCAGGCTATATCTCGGAAACTGTAAGGTATAGGAAGTTGATATTTGGTAGGGACATTGGTTAGGGGGTGTAGGTGTGCAACGTCATGGTGTGACCTTGATTTGACCTTTGACCTTGTCGTAGTGACCTTGACCTATAAAATCTTGTCCAGGCTATATCTCAGAAACCGTAAGGTGTAGGAAGTTAATACTTGGTAGGGATATTGGTTAGGGGGTGTAGGTGTGCAACGTCATGGTTTGACCTTTGACCTTGCCATAGTGGCCTTGACCTATAAAATCTTGTTTGGGCTATATCTCGGAAACCGTAAGGTGTAGGAAGTTGATATTTGGTAGCGACATTTGCTAGGGGGTGTAGGTGTGCAGTATCATGGTCTGACCTTGATTTGACCTTTGACCTTGCCGTAGTGGCCTTGACCTATAAAATCTTGTCCGGGCTATATCTCAGAAACCGTAAGGTGTAGGAAGTTGGTACTTGGTAGGGACATTGGTTAGGGTGAGTAGGTGTGCAACGTCATGGTCTGACCAGGATTTGACCTTTGACCTTGCCATAGTGACCTTGAGTTTAAAAATCTTGTCTGGGCTATATCTCGGAAACCGTAAGGTGTAGGAAGTTGATACTTGGTAGGGACATTGGTTAGGGGATATAGTTGTGCAACGTCATGGTCTGACCTTGATTTGACCTTTGACCTTGGCGTAGTGACCTTGACCTATAAAATCTTGTCCGGGCTATATCTTGGAAACCGTAGGGTTGAGGAAGTTGATACTTGGTAGGGACATTGGTTAGGGGCTGTAGGTGTGTATTATCATGGTGTCACCTTAATTTGACCTTTGACCCTGTCCTAGTGACCTTGACCTATAAAATCTTGTTGCACCTTTGGGTCTCTCTTTTGATGCAGATTAAGCACTGTTAAAGTCATATTAGAATTTATTAAGAATTTTACTTTCATAACTTCCCATTGTAAGAGATAGAATTTCATCAAGTGAGCCACAGATTTTGCTCCAACACCACACATAAGCATTCATTAAATGTATTACCACTTCTATATGCATGGTAATATTCAAACCATCTAAACCATAATTTGGCCATCCAGATGTAGATAAAGAGGGTTGAATTTTAGTTTGCTGATTAATGCTGTCATCTTGTTATTGAATTATCTTGTTTTAATACTTCATCTTTATATGCATGATCTTTCTTTTAAACATTATTTGGACCTTTATATAACTGACAGTGCTCTGAAAGTATCCTAAAGTTTATACTGATACAGTACTTCTGTATCTCATGGTGTTGAAAATATTTCCCTAGGCTGTGGGGTATGGGCATCTCTGATGCTATTTTTTGAATATGTATGCCTATTGTAATGTATTTAAATGTACACACTGTAGGTGTTTCAAGCATCATTTGCTGGGGGGCTGATCAGACCAATCCAGCCAGGCTCTCAACTCAAACTGCCTGACCGATTCTTCCTAGGAGGTCCGCTCACACTGCGTGGGTTTAACATCAAAGGCTGTGGACCCCATAAAGACGGTGAATGTGTCATCTAATCAGACTGTTAGAAAACTTAATGTAGGGAATGGTAGTATGTGATCTGGTGGGTTTTATTCTGTAATAAAGCAGCACCAATTACAACTTGCTTGGTATTCTAGAAATATCTCAAACTCATCTCAGATTCAAACTTAAATAGGGTCCTTATAATTAGGGTTAACACCTCTTATTTGAATTTGATTGGGAATTTTTCCTGCAAGTTAGATGGTGCGAACAGGTGCTGCTCTTTTGCAAATATATTAATATAATCCCTGCCTGCTCTGGTCCAGATTCACCAACATTCTTATTCTTAGCATCACTCTTTTTCTTTGAATTCTCTAAGAAAAAACATTTTCGGGGAAATGTTCTCAAAATAAGAAGGCTTACCACTGAACTTGAAACTTCAAATTAACACTGTGTTACGTGTACATGACAGTTGGTTTCAATGTTTGGGCCTGTGTACAGATACCAACATGTATGTATGAAGGTTCAATAAGGTGCAGGTAAGTTGTGTTGTGTAGATAAACTCTTGTTCATCAGACTATAAGAATGAAATTTACAAGTCAAATCAAGGCTTAAGCTGCACTCTCTTGCTACTGACAGAACATTAAGTTTAAATATTAGAGACTCACATGTAGATAAGAGAATGGTTTTAATGTTTTGGGCTGTACCTTTGAAGCTGACCTCTATTATAGCTGAACAATCAGATTGATCTTTCAAATTCAAATTTTTATCTTTCTTGCTTATAATAGATTTATTTTTAAATTCCAGCCCAAATGAAATGTAGCCAAGGTGTATGTTAATTGCCTGTGGTAGTTAATTTTTATATAGGCAGTTCAAAGATGCACTTTTGTAGGATATGTTTTTGGTGGTGTTGGTTTCTCTTTGCAACGTAACTAGGCCAGCTATGGACAAACTTTGGTGTATTTTTCAGGAAATTTTTACAATGGCACACAGAGAATAGATGGATTGATTTTAGTGGTGATCTAGATCACTATCTGGATGCAGTTTACCCTGACAGCCCTTAATTTTGAGTTTGAAAATCTTGTCCAGGCCTATATCTCGGAAACCATAAGGGTTAGGAAGTTGATATTTGGTAGGGACATTGGTTAGGGGGTGAAGGTGTGCAACGTCATGATCTGATCTTGATTTGACCTTGCTGTAGTGGCCTTAACCTATAAAATCTTGTCCGGGCTATATCTCGGAAATGGTAAGGTGTAGGAAGTTGATATTTGGTAGGGAAATTGGTTAGGGGGTGTAGGTGTGCAACGTCATGATCTGACCTTGATTTGACCTTTGACCTTGCTGTAGTGACCTTGACCTATAAAATCTTGTCCGGGCTATATCTTGGAAACTGTAAGGTGTAACAAGTTGATACTTGGTAGGGACATTGGGTAGGAGGTGTAGGTGTGCAACATCATGGTCTGACCTTGATTTGACCTTGCCGTTGTGACCTTGACCTGTAAAATTTTGTCCGGGCTATATCTTGGAAATTGTAAGGCGTAGGAAGTTGATACTTGGGACATTGGGTAGGAGGTGTAGGTGTGCAACGTCATGGTCTGACCTTGATTTGACCTTTGACCTTGCCGTAGTGACCTTGATCTATAAAATTTTGTCCGGGTTTTATCTCAAAAACCGTAAGGTGTAGGAAGTTGATACTTAGTAGGGACATTGGTTAGGGGGTGTAGGTGTGCAACGTCATAGTCTGACCAGGATTTGACCTTGCCATAGTGACCTTGACCTATAAAATCTTGTCCGGGCTATATCTCGGAAACCGTGAGGTGTAGAAAGTTGATACTTACTAGGGACATTAGTTAGGGGGTGTAGGTGTGCAACGTCATGGTCTGATCTTGATTTGACCTTGCCGTAGTGACCTTGACCTATGAAATCTTGTCCGGACTATATCTCGGAAACTGTAAGGTGCAGGAAGTTGATGCTTGGTAGGGACATTTGTTAGGCGTTGTAGGTGTACAGCATCATGGTGTGACCTTGATTTGACCTTTGACCTTGTCGTAGTGACCTTGACCTTTAAAATCTTGTTGCACCTTTGGGTCTCTCTTTTGATGCAGATTAAGCACTGTTAAAGTCATATTAGAATTTATTAAGAATTTTACTTTTACACCTTCCCATTGTAACAGATGGAATTTCATCAAGTGAGCCACAGATTTTGCTCCAACACCACACATAAGCATTCATTGAATGTATTACCACTTCTGTATGCATGGTAATATTCAAAACATCTAAACCATAATTCGGCCATGCAGATGTAGATAAAGATGTAGATAAAGATGACTTAAGTTTGGATCTGGAGCAGTAACAATGGGAGTTGAAAATAAGCTGCTTGGCAGAGGTTTGTGTTCTCCAAGTACTTTTCTAGTTGTAAATAGGCTTGTTTTAACAGGTTGTGCCCTTGGTGCTGACACCTACTGGCTGGCTGCAGCTCACATCTACACTCCTCTGCCCTTACTCTCCGGCAAGGAGGGATTCAGTCGCTTCTTCAGAACACACTTCTTTGTCAATGCAGGAAACCTCACAAACATCGACCTGCGTAAGTTTTACATAAATAAAGAACATGATTTGGAACAATTATTTTACTTATGTCTTCAAATTACAAAGTTGAGGTAGTTTGTCAACATTGAAATATCAGTAACTGTCCCTGTCTCTCCATCTGGGGCCTGTAAATAGAAGCATTCGTTGAACGGCAAACTAACCAATACTTACCGACACTACAAAGACATATTGACTAAAGAATTCAGTGGATAAATAGAAAGCACTCTGTGTTTCCATTACATTATGCTTTCATTTTCTATACAGTGTCTGTGTGGCTGTGTTTTTGTTACTTGTATGCTTGTGTGTAACATTGTCCAGTGCCATAGTACCTACCTTATTAGGTAGATACACTAGAGTGAGGTTTACATATTTTAGTCTATAACACTGATATAGATCTGAAATACTATTTACATACTGTATAATGGGGGATTAAGGCCACCTCAATAAAAGTATATAAACATTTTACATGCTCTACACTGAGCAGACTGAGATATATTTACAATAAATTAACGTAGCAACATAGAGTAGGTTAAGGTGGCCATACTGTAGCTTGACCCCGTAAGTTGTTAAGGCTTCACAACTAGTAGAGAAGATGACATTAACTTAAATTGAAGTTACTTTTTGAGGAATTTTACTTTATCAATATAGATTTTCGGCTAAGCTACTTTTATGTCAAAGGTCAAAATTGCAGTTTTACATCCCGTTCCACTAGCCAGAGCTAAGGTTATGTATATGCTTAAGCATTTACTTATGATAATAATAATTTAGATTTTCTGGTTGCATAGAGTGGGCTAGGTGTAAATACTAGTGTAGGGATTGGTGCTCAATCTTTCAATATTGATCGATCATCCCACGGAACTGCTGATATTGACATATACTCCCAGCATTTTAATATTGAAACCACATATAAGAAACATATGGAGCGTGAGTTAATTATGCCGGAAGTTCCGTCCTTTTATAGAGGTCATAAAGTATGAACCTGAGGACTTTATTTCTATTATAAAGACTGGTACCTTTTATTAATCCATAAATATTATTGTAAATATGTTTTTCTACACACCTATTTGTCGTACTATATTTTGCCTGTATCGTTTGGTTCTCTATTATCGGCGATCGTCCCTTTTATTGCCTCTGATAAATGTATGCAAAGATATGCGCACTGCATTGTTTTGTGTAGTCTGTGCACCTCCTGTCTTTATAATACTGCGTTGTTTCAAAAGAATCAGATTAAAAGTGACAAGTATTTATAAATATGTAAATGAAATAGCAAATGGTGTAAATATAAAAGATGAGTAAAATTGTAAGATCTACAGTTCAAACAAATATAGTCAAAACTTACAAAAACAACTAGATAATCATTAAAAAGTCTTAGTATCTGAAACCTGTGAGATACTATGTGGGAAATGTTGACCAAATATCTTAAGAAATTGAAATTTTTATCTAAAATTGATTTGGGATCTCCAAGATATGTCAGTAGAGATCCCCCCAAGTCATAAATGTTCATTGAAATGTATCACTCACTCCAAACTCAATGCAAATTAGCTTTTATATTCACATTACCTCTATACACAATATTCAATAACTTTGTTTTGTACAACAATGGTAACTTAATTATTTGGAAGTAAAGAACAAAGGGTTAATGCAACTAACAGTTAACAACAGGGTTTGAGTTATCATTAAGTTTGAGGATTTTTTACGAAAAAAAGGCTTTGATTTACTCAACAACTAAGGCTTCCATTTACAGGTCCCTATTCTGCCAATCTTCAGGTTAATTCTGCAGATGACACTTCTCAATGGATTTTTACCATATTTTTAGGGTTTATTTGTAATAAGAGGAACTACAATAGATAAGGTTTGGGATAGAATAAAATCACTATAAAGTGATCTTGAAACACTCAAAACCTTTTGATGTAAAAGGTTTTTAATTGTTCCAGATTGTCCATTTCTATTATCTTATCATACCACTGTATTTTCTGACAATCAAGTTTCCTGTTATATTGAGGGATGAGACAAGTCTCAAATATTGGGAGCAGGAACTTGAAGTATTAACCCTGGCCTGATTCCAGGTATATCAAGGATTTAGTAGAAACCAACTGAAAATACCAATACATATGTAGATGATTTATTGATAGATTTTCTTCTGAGAAACCTGTAACATGTTCAGAGGCTTCCTCACCTTTCCAGACCCTGCATAATTATATCCCCAGACGAAAGTCGGGGATATATTGGATTCAGGTCCGTCGCGCCGCCGCCGCCGCCGCCGCCGTAGAAATTTCCTTGTGGACGCGATAACTCAAAAACAAATTAATATTTTTTTTTCAAACTTGGTACACATGTTAAGGGTGCCCAAAGGAAGATCCCTATTTTAAGGTGACCTTAAACTCCCAGTAAAAAAGAACTTATGTCCACCTTAAGGTCAGAAATTGGACTTTTGGCCACTTAGAGCCCTGTAGGTCACAAACTATGATGCTCAGCTGGCTGAAATTTTACCTGACAACACATTAATATGTTCTTAGTACATGTGCCGAAAATCACGACTTTAAGTTGAGGAGAAAATTGTCTTTGAGGCCCATAAATACCCCCACTTAGGGATTTTTTGCTATACTTTTCACATATTTTGCCCTATAATTTGGAAGTGGTAATTCTGATGAGTCTCAAACTGTGCTAGGTATAACTTTGATATGTAATCCTTGTCTGTAGAAAATTTTAGGGCTGTAGGTTTACCCAAAGGGGTCGACTTAAGGTCTCAAAAGTGCCCACAGAGACCCAATTTATGCACTTTTTGCCACTTTCAAGCACTGTAGCTTTCAAACTATGTCTCTCATCTAAGTTAAATATCATCTGGGAATATATCTATGTGTTTTCTTATATGTGCCCCAACATTTAGGCCTTTAATAGACAGTTAGCCTGTGTATCAGGACCATAAACACCCACCCGAGTGACCCTTATAAGACATTTTTCACATCTTTTTCCCTGTAACTTGGAAATGGTAAGTCTGAGAAGTTTCAAACTGTATTAGATATATATTCTGTGTGTAATCTTAGTATGTAACAGATTTTAAGTCTGAAGCTTTAATTTTGAAGGTCAAATTGAGGTCTCTAAAAGGCTCCCAAAGACCCAATATTTGGACTTTTTGCTACTTTTAAGCCCTGTGACTGTCAAACTATGTGACTGATACAGCTCAAATCCTATCTGGGAAGATATTAGTATGTTATTTATATATGTGCCAAAAATTAAGGCTTTAAGAAGACATTTAACCTGTGTATGAGGACCATAAATCCCCACCCGAGTGACCATTTTTAGACATTTTTCACATATTTTGCCCTGTAACTTGGAAATGGTAAGTCTAACAAGTTTCAAACTGTATTAGATGCATATTCTATGTGTAATCTTAGTATGTGACAAATTTTAAGTCTGAAGCTTTAATTTGAAGGCCACATTTAGGTCTCTAGAAGGCCCCATAAAGACCCAGTATTTGGACTTTTTGCCAATTTTAAGGCCTGTGACTGTTAAACTATGTGACTGATAGAGCTGAAATCTCATCTGGGAATACATTATTATGTTCTTTTTACATGTGCCAAAAATCAAGGCTTCAAGTAGACATTTAACCTGTGTATGAGGACCTTAAACACCCACCTGAGTGACCCTTTTAAGACATTTTTTACGTATTTTGCTCTGTAACTTGGAAATGGTAAGTCTGAGAAGTTTCAAACTTTATTAGATACATATTCTATGTGTAATCTTAGTATGTAACAAATTTTAAGTCTGAAGCTTTAATTTGAAAGCCACATCGAGATCTCTAAAAGGCCCACAGAGACCCAATATTTGGACTTTTGGCCACCTTTAAGCCCTGTGACTGTTAAACTATGTGATTGATGGAGCTGAAATCCCATCTGGGAATGCATTATTATGTCCTTTTTACATATGGCGAAAATCAAGGTTTTTAGAAGATATTTAACCTGTGTATGAGGGCCATAGACACTCGCCCAAGTGCCTTTTTGGACATTTTTTCCGTATTTTGCCCTGTTATTTGGAAATGCTTAGTGTGACAAGTCTTAAACTGTATTATATATAATTTTTGTTTGTTATGTATGTCCCCCAAAAAGTTTCAGATCTGTAGTTTAATTGCTAAGGTCTCTTTAACAATTGTAAAATGCCCACAGAAACCCAATTTATGGACATTATGCCACTTTAAAGCCCAGTAACTGTCAAACTATGTGGGTTATAGAGCTGAAATCTTTGAATTTTTAAAAGGAAATGCCTGTCTATTTAAATTTTGAATATTAATAATGTTATGGCTATCTTAGTCTTTTAAGAACTTATTTTTGTGTGTTATACCTCTGCTTGCTGAGTTTTTAACTTTTTAAAATGAAACTGGTTAAACGCCGGTTAAACATATTCAAGTAGACAAAATGGACACTTTAAGTGAGTTTTAAGTCCCAATATTAATGAAATTATATCCGTATGTAGTAAAACTAGGGATTTTTAACCCTCAACTAGCCCAGTTTTATTCAACTTGCCTCAGTTAATTTTGACACAGCTCCTACAGTTATGAACTCATTTCAGTTGATAATCACATACTTAAAATTCTCGATTCTTTTTGTATTTGAGTACCCCTTTTATATAGATTGTTTGTTTACCATTTATGCCGTAGCACTCCATCTCTTTGAGAGAACATGTAAACTGTGTAAAAAAGATGTAGAAGATGAGATACATTTTGTTTGTGTTTGTCCAGCTTTAGAGCTGATTCGTATGAAATATTTCAAAATTTTAAATATAGATAAATCTGAATTATTAATAGATCAATTATCAAGGGTATTAACTCATATGAATGTCAGTATGGTTATTAATTTTATTTTTGATTTGTGGCAAGAAAGAAAAAGTAAATTATATTGTTAATTTTTATGTATTGAATTGCTGTCTTTATTTACTGTATCTTACCTCAAAATATGTTTGCTCTGTTTGTTATTAACTCTCTATTTAAAGTGACTTATAAGCCCATATAGGGCTGGGTATTACTTCAATAGTTTTTGTATAATCCTTGTCAACATAATAAATGTCACTATAATAAACTAATAAACTAAACTAAGTCCCAACCCACATCCCCCACCCGGATTCCCCCCACCCACCTCTGGGACCTCCAGCTATATTGAGTGACACTAAATAAACAAAGGTATTTAATGATATCAGATGAGAAACAAAGACCTCAATGGGGTTGCAGATCTTGTGTAATAGTGAGAGAGGTGTGGAGAAGGGGAGAGGAGTGGGGGTGGGAGGTGGTGGGCTTCATTACATATAACACAAAGGGGAGTCAGAACTGAGATTGTGTCACATATTTAGGTTGCATATATATGGACCACATATATAGGTATAGAGGAAATGGATAACTGAAAACAATTTGCAAATTCTAAAAATAATATAGTAAAATAATAATATAAATAATTTTTTTTTAAATAATATTTTATTTGTGAACAAATATAGAAACAGATATGCGCTTTTGGGATTATGAATTTTAGAATGGACATTGAATCATCAATCATTTAAATACTTTGAAGGAAGATTGAAAAGTATGATGAGTTGAGTTAAAAATAATATTTTATTTGTCAACAAATATAGAAACAGATATGCTCTTTTGGGATTATTATTTTAGAATGGACATTCAATCATCAATCATTTAAATACTTTGAAAATAGGTTAGAGTTATCATTGCAGGAAGATTGAAAATATAATTTGAGTTATGTATTCGGCGTCTGGGGATACACCATCTTCCTTGGAAGATATAAACAGAGTAGATTGATGTGCTGAAGTTCATATAATAATGGGTAATTATGTTTTTAAAAATTCCCGATCAAAACCTGTGGCGTGAGTGATGACCTGTCTGGGGATATGTTGGCGCCGAGTTGGCCCAATCTAGTTCACTTTAATATTTAAGAGTTACTGGTTTACTATTTTATACTCAGTTTCTGAACAATGTCGGCACATTTTCGAGGAAAGAAGCACCCCTATAACAGCCTTCGTTGCACTATTTTGTTTTTGTATATCAGTAAAATGGTCTGGATACTGTGATACTGGT
This sequence comes from Sabellastarte sp. h YS-2021, assembly GCA_964017235.1. NCBI lineage: Eukaryota > Metazoa > Annelida > Polychaeta > Sabellida > Sabellidae > Sabellastarte > Sabellastarte sp. h YS-2021. Next base: position 24,981,681 of record OZ024934.1, read on the forward strand.
ACTACCAGTCCATCCCCTGTAGTCTTTGTTCAAAAGCTCAAGTGTTAACTCTGAAGTCCAATATCAAGTGTTGTGTCAGAAAAACAGACAGATCTAGTAGCATTTTTTTACCTGAAGTACTTATTTACCAGTAGTTTCAAGTTGGCCTGTACATTTTGGTTGTGCCAAAGTCCTTGATATTGATGCAGCTATATATCACACTCACTATACAGTTTATCCTCTGCTGTACACCTCTAGAACAACACTGGAAACAGAACATATATGAACTAGCAGAGTCCTTCAGATGGAGCTACGGTGCAGGTCTGGCAATGAGACTGGGTGGAATCGCTCGACTGGAGCTCAACTACTGTGTGCCTATGAAATCTGGGGAAAGGGACAGGTAATGGCTTCCAGAATATGTACCAATTTTAATAAGAAAATCTTGAGATGATGATGTTACTAGGAAATGTGTTATTGAAAACATAGTGTGCTACTGCCTTTGTCTTCATGTTATGTATTCAATCTCCAATACATTAGACTCTGTAATTAGAATCTGTATATGTGATATTTTAGTGTATTATATCTCAAGTGAGTTTCAGCCAATCAGATTGCAGTATTTGCAGGCAATAGGATGTGGTATTACCTGTTTTGGATAAAAAATATCCATCTGATGCCTGCTTGGTCCTGTAATCTATAACTGTGCATGCTCCAAGTATGTCAACAAACCCTTTGCATCTACATCATTACATGATGTCAGAATCAGGTATTAGAGATTAAACTACATACCTTACTAGATTTCTACAGTGACAGCACAGCTTTAAAAATTTATGTTATTGGTGTTTTTTACTGTTTCATAATAAGTTTCTCATCTTTGTAATAAGTTTCTCAACTTATACCAACTTTTACAACTGAACTGTTAACAGAGTTACTCAGTACATGGATATTTATTTTTTCTCCTCAGTCTCTTGTCTTATAGTATAGTACTGGGTCATAATGACGTGAATTAAATTGGTTTGTGACATCACATTTGATGTGTTTGGAGATGTTTCTGTGTATGCAATTACTGATAAATAGGATAGGAGATTTTAACCTAAATACTTTTGGTATAATAAACAGAATAAAACCCTCCTTATTGCCAATAATGTACTCATGAAGCCCTTGGTCAAAAGTTATTGCCCTTTGGCAATATCACTTGCTCCCTCAGGATTCATAAATTATATTATTGTACCTCAAGGGAGTTTCAGCCAATAAGATTGTAGTATTTGCAGGCAGTATGACGTGATATTGCCCATTTTGGAAAAAAAATATCACTCCGGTGCCCTTTTTTGTCTTGGAATGTAAACAAACTAGATGTTGTTTACTGGATATGTCATTGGTACATCACATAATGACGTTATTCAGTAATTTGTGAACCACAAATTCAAAGAAACTGTGGCAGGTCTTTATATTATCAGTATGACATTTCCTTCTAGAAAAAGTACTTTCTTCTCATGATTCTCAGATATGTCTTGCCAACCGTTTTGTGATTTTTTTCTCAGAAAAAAATAAGTAAGATCAGAGACTCTAACAATGACTCCACTCTCCCTGCTCCCCCTGATTTGCCTAAATTTGACTTTAAATCTGTTTCTGAGGCTAAAGTTCGAAAAATAATCAGCAGATCACCTTTCAGAAGGTGTTGTCCCAGCTGGTTTCAAAAAAGGCTATTGTCTCTCCATTGATTAAAAAGGCCTCAGTACCATGTGATGAAATAAAAAAATACCAACCTGGCTCTGGTTTGAGCTTCATATCTGAACTCATTGAGCGTGTAGTGACTTCTCAGTTAAATTATGTCATTTCCAACAGACCTGATAATGTCAGTCAGTTAGCCTATAAGTATTGTCACCCGACCAAAACTGCATTGCTGTCAAAAAGGATGAAGTCCATCTTGCTCTTGCTAGAGGTGAAGCTACTCCTGTTGTTCTCCTGGACCAATCAGATGGTTTGACACTATTGATCCTGATACACTTATTGAATGTCTCCTGGTTTGGTGTTGGAGGTGTGGTTCTAGACAGGGTCAAGTCTTAATTCAGTGACCACAATCAGTGCATCAAGAATGGCTCTGTTTTGTCTGATGCCAAAAGGCTATTGTATGTTGTGCCCCAGGGCTCTGACATGGGGCCAATCCTGTTTTCATTAATATACTACTCCCCTCAACAAAGCTATTGAAAATCATCCTGGCATATGTTTCCACTTTTATCCAGAAGACACACAGTTGTATGTTCATCTTACACACAAGCATATCACTGAGGCCTTTGACAGGCTGAAAAACTGCTTAGATGACGTCAAAAACTGGCTTTCTGCAAACAAGCTTAAACTTAATCGTGATTCTGTTTGACTCAAGGACTGTGCTTGCAAAATTTAGCAAATTTTTCCCAGTTAATATACTTGGTAATCTCCTTTCACCTGCTGAAGTAGTTAGGAACCCTGGGGTCTGGTTCGATTCAGATTTTTGGGTGGGTTTCATATAACCAAGCTTAATCGTGATTCTGTTTGGGTCAAGGACTGCTTGCAAAATTTAGCAAATTTTTCCAGTTAATACACTAGGTAATCCCCTCTCTCCTGCTGAAGCAGTTAGGAACCATGGTGTCTGGTTCGATTCAGATTTGTGGGCAGGTTGCATATAACCAACCCGCCTATTAAATTGATGTGTCCAATGTCCGTCTGTCAAAATTTTGGTTTCCAGACTCAAAGTCAAATTCTAACTTCCACCAATCGATTTGAAACTTTACAGGGTGGTGAGGCACCACCTAGGCGAGGTTGCTTTTGAAAATGGTGCCATTTAGAAAAACAAGATAGCTGCCATGGCCGCCACTTGAAATTCTGTTTCCAGACTCTAACTCAAAAACACTTCTACTGATCAATTTAAAACTTATCAGGATGGTAGGGCATCAAGAAAGGCTAGGTTGTTTTCGAAATTGGTGCCATTTATAAAAACAAGATGGCCACCATGGCTGCCATCTTGAGATTCCATTTTCGGACTCTAACTCGAAGACACTTCTGCTGATCAATTTAAAACTTCAACAAGGTGGTAGGCTACCACCTAGGCTAGGTTTCTTCCGAAGTTGGTGCCATTTGGAAAAACAATATGGCCGCCATCTTAAAATTCCATTTCAGGACTCTAACTTGAAGACGCTTCAACCAATTGATTTAAAACGTAACAGGGTGGTAAAACACCACCTAGGCTAGGTTGCTTTCTAAGTTGGTGCCATTTGGAAAAGCAAGATGGCTTAACAGGGTGCTAAGACACTACCTAGGTTAAGTTTCTTTCGAAGTTAGTGCAATTTGCCAAAACAAGATGGCCATGCTTGAAATTCTGTTTTCAGGCTGTAACTCGAAGACGCATCCATCTATCAATTTCAAAGTTCATGGAGTGGTTGACTCTTGTTGTGTGGTTCCCGTCTCCTCTTTTGGGGCAAAGAAGGGTATTACCCACAATTTTATTCTCCCACTTCCTACCCATTTTAGGAGTCTAACTTTTTACCTTAATTAGGCAGGTTGTGTGTAACTAACCTGACTATTAGATTGATGTGTCCATCTATCTGTCAACATTTTGGCTTCCGGACGCTAACTCAAAGGCGCTTTGTCTAATCAATTTGAAACTTAACAGGGTGATAGGACACCACCAGGGCTTGATTGCTTTCAAATTGAGGTCCATCCGTTTGCCCGTTTCTGGCCAGCGCTTTCTGAATTATTGGTTTCCAGAAAGACGCTTTATCCCATCTACTTAAAACTTCACAGGGTGATTGGACACCACCAGGGCTTGGTTGCTTTCAAAATTGGGGTTAGTCTGTTTGCCTGTTTTAGGTGTGCACTCATCCAAAATATTTTGGTTTCCAGACTCTAATGCAAAGATGCTTTGTCCGACCAATTTGGAACTTAACAATGCGATTGGACACACCAGGGCTGGATTGCTTTTGTAATTGGTGTCAGTCCATTTACCCATTTTGGGTACAGATTGCGTAACCTGCCTATTGGGGTCCCTGACTGAAGTTTCTTGTTCCTTCTCTTGCCATGTAAGGCTTGTTTTGCTCATATCAGGGATCTTAAGCAACTCGGGTATCTCACAGCTAAAGCTGCTCTTTTGGCTGCAAAAGCTTTGATTGGAAGTCATCATGACTACTTTAATTCCTTTAGAAGTCTCTGCTCTTGATCTTCACAGGCTACAGTGTGTTCAAGACAGTCATGCTAGAATTGTTGCTAATACCACCAAGTACTCACATATCACTCCTGTAAGAAAGAGTCTTCATTGGTTGCCTATCAAGCATCGCTCTGTTTTCAAGATGGCCCTATTGGTGTACAAGTTTCTACATAGTGATTATCCAAAATTCTTTTAACCTTTCCTTGCACCCAGACATAGTGTGTACAGAACTCGTAGAAGTCAATCTGATGGTGTGCTGCTTGAGGTCAAACACTTTGCATCAATACACAAGTCTGAAAATCATTTTGGCCTCAGCTTTGCAAGGATTTGGAATGATGATGATGTACGCTCAGCCAAATCCCTTTCTTCATTCAGGAAGAAGTTGAAAGCCTATCTCTTTGCAAAGTCATGCCCAACCTAGTTTTTCTGGTCTTGCCTCAGTCTTTCTTCATGGCACTGACCCCTGCAATGTTTCTGATTTAATGAATATGATCTCTGATTTCTGGCATTATATGCACCTTAGAGTTTGTCAATAGATGGAGATTAAGCGCTATAAAAGTACTATTAGAATTAGATCCAAATCATGGTGATATTGCAAGTTCTATTTTTTATCAAAATGTCTGTATTCCTAAAATGATCAGAGATTGAGGTTATATTTGAATCTATACATAATGGCTGTATTTTGAGAAAGTAGCTAGATGATTTGAGGGAACTGGTATTTTTCTTTTCAGAAGACTTTAAAATGTTCAGAAGTTTCCTCACCTTCCCATACCCTGTATCATTTACTTGGTCATACTCTCAGTAGGGCAATCTTGTCATAAAAATAATATAAAAGTGTTTGCAAGATCAATGCTCAATACAATGATTAACACATTTAGTTAATGTATGTTTACAAGATCAATGCTCAATCCAATGATTTAATTAATTGGCTAATGTAGAACTAGAACCTGCAGTATCTACGTGAATTATTTTAGTTATGACAAGTGTCAATTACTAGTACATGTATAATGTGTTCTCACTTTTCATAGAGAACATTAACATAGTGAGCCAGTTCCCTTGTAAATACTTTGGTTTTTATAAAAAATAAGAGGTTAGTATTATAGTATCACTTACAAATAACAGAAGTAGCTTGTTAACTGCAATTTCTTTCAGACAGTATCTGTAACATTATATGAATAATTCTACATTTACAATCACTGGGAAAAATACTTTTTCTGTTAAATGAAAGAAATACTAAAAAAAACTTTGCAATGTCTGACAATTATTTATTTTTCCTTTTCAGCATAAATCCAGGTCTCCAGTTTGGAATCGGAGTGACATTTTTATGATGAATAAGCTGCATGTAGTATCATAGGAAGTACTATTAGAATGATTTAAAAATTTTGTAATATTTGAAAACTATGACTGTTGGCCACGTTTCTGTTTAGTATCTTGGTTCAGACATGTACAGCATAACTTATTGTTGAACCTTTACACCGAGAATCTTTGTGTTAAAGTGGCAAACTTGATTTATAGTTTGTCGGGAAATGTCAGTTGGTTGTGATAAATGCGAGGACATTGTGGAAGGTTAAACTTGGAACAAGTAATCTTTACACTTAGAATCCTTGTATGATAAACTTAATGTATGGTTTACTGGAACAAGCCTCTGTTGTTTCACAATGATTGATTGCATTGATGCAAGTCACACTTTTAAAAACCTAGTAACCAACAGCACTACACTGAGAGACAGTAAATCTGTGAGCAAGTTTTTAATTTTAAATGTAGAAAATTATGAAAAAGTGAGGCGTTTTGGAGGTTTCTGTAGGAAACTGTCAGCTTGTAAAGCTATTAAAAGTGATTTGTAGCAGATGGTAGCCCTTGATTTCATACTTTATTGTAGGAGATTTGAGTGCATTAATACAAAGGGAGTTAAAGCAAAGGATTTCCACATTATCAAGTATTTGTCAAGTTAAACACTCATAGTGCTGTGTGTCCCCTCAGACCACTGAACATTGGGTACACTATACTTCAGTGTTATAATATAGGAATAAAAGACATATTCGAGTGCTTTATGATGGTTTTAAACTAGTGCTGTCGCGACACTCGCTACTTCCGATACTATTGTTTGCTAGGTCTATTATGAGCGATAATCGGATGCGTTTTTTCAAATCCGATTGCAAAGATATTAGCATATTTATATAATAAAGATAGAATATCTTTTAAAAGTGAAGGGTTATTCAGCATTTTAAAATATATTTTCGGTCTTTTGACAACATAGTACGTACAAATCTAGTCACATGACCTATCAGGAAAGCATTAAACCATTGCTCGAATGTAGTTTCGGAATTGCATCTTTATTTTTTTTTTCACGCTTATTAAGTCAATTTAATTGATGTAAAGCTTTCAAATAATCTTTAAAAACACTGTAGTTGTATTTATTTTAGGCGTACATGATATTATAATGTTATTATGCAGCACTTTATAAAGTCGGGATTACATAATTATTTTAATATACTGACGGTTTTCAAAGTGTTCCTTCGTTTGACAATGCATAAACAGCCGAAATAAAAGGACAAATATGACCCTAAAATGATGTATTCGGGTGATAAACAATATATTATTTTACATTTTAATTAAATAGTTTTGTTTTGAAGTGAGTTTATAAAGTCGACATATGTCGATACTCGGTCGGCCACCGTGGGCGATATTCGATGTTCATTTGCACTAGCGAGTGACAGCACTATTTTAAACTATTGATCGGCTGAATATTAAAGTTACGAATCCTGAAGGGCTGAGTGCTGTAATACAGCCGATCAATAGTTTAAAACCATCATAAAGCATGAGAATTTGTCTTTTATTCCTATTCTAAAATGGTTACATTGATATTTTGTTCAAAATAAGGGGTAAATCTTAAGCAAAAATCAAAACAAATCCAATGCCATGTTGGCTGTTCCATTAACTAAACATGCATAGTGATGGAGGTGCAAACAGCCTTTTGGTTAAAATATTGTTGCGAAATCCCCCACAGAATTCCGTGATCTCATAAATGAGTAGTCTATCTTTAAATCAAATTTGGATGAAAATCTCCACTGAATTATTTAACTTTATATTGGCTGCATATAATTTAGGTTTTATTTCACCGTGAGTTGTTTGTTTACATTTGTACGCCAAGGGACGATACACGCAGAATTCAACAGCGTTGTTTTATTTACCTTTCTATATTCGCAATTCCAGCATTGTGCAAAAGACGTGTCCAAGGTCACTGCACAGCATACCATTTTAGAATGGCAGTTATTATCTCTGATTCATGGTTAAGTAAGATGAAGTTTGGTAGTTGACTAGTTTTAAAGAGTCCCACTGTTTTATTTATTTTTTAATTAAAAATACAATAGTTGAGTTTTTTTTTCTTTTTTTTGATGGAGAGTAGCCAGTTTTCAAGCTTCATTGCAATTATGCATATGCTAGGAGTATGTTGTCTTTTGTTGGACATATTTTCTGTTCATTCGATTTGAATGACAGCTCTACACAGGGTTGTTATAGTCTGTCAATCTCTCTTTGAAGTGTCACTGTCTTTCACATATTCTTTTTCTGATATATTAATGGTTCAGGCCAACTGGATTTTAATTTAAAATGAGTTATAAATTAATAAATTCTTTACATTTTCTTTGTCTGTCTGTGCAATGTTGTAAAATGTAAAATTTCAAAGAATTAAATTATTGTAGGCTTTGGTGGATCTGTTACCAAAGTAATATTTTCATTCAGTAATGGCCTTAGCATTCAGTTAGCATTCACTTCCCATGATTCCACCTCATTTTTACTCTGCCAGGATCTAGGCACCAAATATAGCTGCATAGTTTTACACCGGAGAACTAGCCAGTGCTACAACTAGCCAGAACAGTAGCACTCACTTTCCATGATTCCACCTCATGAAGTATATTATCAACATTTAGGACTAAGTGCTTGTTATCTACATAAAATTTGTTAAATAAAAGAAGTATTTTACTTTTGGATATTTTCTTTCAAACTAGTTGTGTGCACACAAACTGATTTCTTTATATAGGTCACATGATGAGGTATATTTGATGGGCATGGAGGGAAATGATACATTTTATTGCGTTAATACTTCCTATCCAATGGACAATTGCTAATCTGGTCGGCGCAGACCGGCCCGCCAAACGCCAGAAAAAGACGTCCTGTGTTTCCACCGGCTGGCCGGTCCGTAGTACTGTGCACTCCCCAGATGGGGCCTCGTACTTCCTTCCTGTCTAGACAACCTGACGTCATAGCATCTTTTTTGTTTGGCGCGTGTACTGTGCAGACGTGTTTTCAACAATCTCCAGATATTTTAAGGAAAAGTGTGCATTATGATGGATTTTTCACCTGAATTGCAAATATTTTAGTTTAGAAGTGTTATCTACATCTGAAGCACGGATATTCATTATTAAATCTGCTGGAAACGCTCCCTAGCTGACTCAATTTAGTGTTGATGATAGGGCAGTTACGACGCGAAATATAAAGGCAGCCATTGTTACTAGTTTCCTCCCATTCAAAAATTGGGTTGTTAGGGGCAGATCGACAACATTAAAGAAAATAATGGATATACTACTTACAAGGTATTTTTATCCGTGTCTTTGGTTTGAATGTACCTTCAGCTACAATCACCATAGAAACGTCCCTTCTAATACTACAAATAGAAATCACGGGAAACTTCATTCTACATAGTTTTGAACACTGTAAATAGAAGGAATTCCCCAAGCAAGATGCATTCTTCAGATTCGTCAGAGCGCACTGGTACCGACTTCTCTGCTGTAAAGCATCAGTCACACCAGCCTAGCTCGAGTATTTAGTGTTTTCATCAGAACTTCATATCTACGACATAGAAGGAATTTCACTCTCAGTCCCACCCTTGTGGACCCGGCACGTGTGTCAGTAGTAAGGGCAGTGGATGGCCAGGACACTGGTTTGAGTGCACAGCCGGCTGAGAAGAACTGACATTAGTCGACTGGCAAGCTCCAGTTCAACCGACTTCACAATAGAAGGTGATATCAGTCCCTCCCTTGCAGACCCGGCTTTGTTGTCGGTAGTGGGGGTTGTGGATGGCCAGTTCGCTGGTCTTATCATGAAAGAAAGAATGAATTTCATCTACACATCTACAGAGCGCACTGGTCCAGGCTTCTCTGCTTTTATAGCATTAGCCGACCGGCTAGTTCAAAGAACGCGACCTCTGACGTCATATCCAGTCAGCCAATCGCGTGTCCTTCCGACCAATCACGAAGCAGGTCTGTGTTTTCACCGACCAGGAAGGTCGGAAGTGCGTTCTTCAGAACTCACGTCTACTGTGACTACAGTCCCTGCTTTGCAGACCCGGCTTTGTTGTCGGTAGTGGGGGTTGTGGATGGCCAGTTCGCTGGTCTTATCATGAAAGAAAGAATGAATTTCATCTACACATCTACAGAGCGCACTGGTCCAGGCTTCTCTGCTTTTATAGCATTAGCCGACCGGCTAGTTCAAAGAACGCGACCTCTGACGTCATATCCAGTCAGCCAATCGCGTGTCCTTCCGACCAATCACGAAGCAGGTCTGTGTTTTCACCGACCAGGAAGGTCGGAAGTGCGTTCTTCAGAACTCACGTCTACTGTGACTACAGTCCCTGCTTTGCAGACCCGACCTGGTTGTCGGTAGTGGGGTTTTGTGGACTGTAAAGTTGCCGGTAAAACATCACACAAAGAACGCCAATACTGACGTCATCTCCAGTCAGCCAATCACGTGTCTTTCTGACCAATCATGAAGCAGGTCACGTGTTTTCACCGACCAGGAAGGTCGGAGGTGCGTTCTTCAGAACTCACGTCTACTGTGATTGCAGACCCGGCTTCGTTGTCGGTAGTGGGGTTTGTGGATGAGTAGAATACTGCGCATTTGCATGTTTAAGTAATAAGTATCACAAAAGAACGCCACAACTGACGAGCTCCAATCAGCCAATCGCATGTCTTTCCGACCAGCAAGCTGGTCACGTGACACACCGAACACCAAGTGTTTCTAAATATAGCTCACAAGGGCTTTCCCAGCAACTGTCAAATCTACAAATAAGACGTGCGTTTAAAGAAATACTTTAATTAATGGAGGAAACCTACAGCAAGCTGAATTCAACACAAAAGATAGTTGTAAAATTGCTTTAGCAATTGGTTACAGAGTGTACCGACCAGTATACCGGCTACACAGCCTTGTACACTTGCTTCAACGACTGGTTACAGAGTGTACCGGCTGGTACTAGCTACACAGCCTTGTACACTTGCTTCAACAACTGTTTACAGAGTGTACCGGCTGGTACTAGCTACACAGCCTTGTACACTTGCTTCAACAACTGTTTACAGAGTGTACCGACTGGTACTGTTTACAGAGTGTACCGACTGGTACTGGGCTACACAGCCTTGTACACTTGCTTCAACAACTGGTTACAGAGTGTACCGGCTGGTACTGGTTACACAGCCTTGTACACTTGCTTCAACAGCTGGGTACAGAGTGTACCAGCTGGTTCTGGCTACACAGCCTTGTACATTTGCTTCAACAACTGGTTACAGAGTGTCCGGCTGGTACTGGTTACACAGCCTTGTACACTTGCTTCAACAGCTGGGTACAGAGTGTACCAGCTGGTTCTGGCTACACAGCCTTGTACATTTGCTTCAACAACTGGTTACAAAGTGTCCGGCTGGTACTGGGTACACAGCCTTGTACACTTACTTCAACAACTGCTTAGAGTGTACCGACTGGTACTGGCTACACAGTCTTGTACACTTGCTTCAACCTACCGGTTATAAAGTCTACTAACAGGGTGGTGGCTACACAGTCCTTACTGTACAGTGCTTCACCCCAACTGGTTACACAAAAAAAAAAAAAAAAAGAAGCTTGCTAAATATAGACCATTAGCTGTCTAAATTCATTGGTGACCCCAGCCTGCCAGTTTTTTGCCGGTTACGGAGAATTACTGGTTACAGTAAAGTACCGGGTATGGAGTCCTTGTACCGGACAGAGTTGCCTAGGGTAAATTTGGTTACAGAGAATTCTTAGACCAGTCAGTGGTCTTGGTGACAGTGATTTGACAGTGTCCCAAGCTACTGCCAGGCAACCTTCTCTTATGACACCTCTCAACAGCCTGTTATCGGTGCTGGACTTGACTGGAGAGATAATAAATTTTGTTATCATGTCCGGCCAGAGGTCAGACATCTCACAAATGACAACTGCTGTGTAAATGTTGCACCTTGAAGGCTGCTGGCCCGGGGCAAAGAGTCTATTAATGTGAAAAGTTGTGTCAGCCCCACCGGACCACAATAAGAACAGAGAGACTGTTAACTTGGATCATTGTCACCAGACCGGACCAGTGTCCGGAGGGACAGAAAATGTTTATCAGAATACCAAATGTCCCAAATGTGGCACACAATCTGCCTGTAGGGTCCAGACTAAGCCCTTTTTTGGGAACTTAGGAAGCCTTGGGGGCTGGACCCTAGGTAGTACAAATGTTGGAGGGATACCTACTTCCATATACCTATACTAGAACAATCCAGGTAATGCCTGAGATTTCACATCCAAGGTCGGGCATACCAGTTCAAGGCCCTGCCATTCGGTTTGTCCACAGCACCTTTGGAGTTCACCGTGATACCAAAGGAGGTGAAATTGATGGCCATACACAAGGATTTAAGAAGCCACCAGTACCTAGACGACTGGTTGGTGAGAGCCAGATCCCACCAGGCTTGTCTCCAACATACACAGGAACTAGTAAATAATTTGTCAGCAACTGGGTTGGCTGATGAACTTAGAGAAATCAGAGCTGGAGCCCAAACAAGACTTCGATTTTGTAGGCTACCAGTTCGAATTCAGGTCTGATCGGTTCCGACCGACTCTGGACCGGTGACAGAACCTTCAAGAGACTGTTAAAACTGCTATCCCTACCGGCTTGCCTGGTCCGGGAATTCATGTCCTTGATAGGTTACTAACAGCTACAGAAAAGCAAGTTAATCTAGGCCGACTTCATATGAGACTCATACAGTGGCATCTCAAAATAACTGGAGGGTACCGGAATCACTGGAAAGGTGATCCAAGTCCCCAGGTCCCTGCACCCCCTTTTACAATGGTGGCTGAAGGAAGGCAATGTACTTACAGGCCAACCATTACACCCAATAAAACATGCTCTGCAAATATTTACAGACGCATCAATAGAAGGGTGGGGCGCTCACTTAAACGAGCACACTGCAGGAGGAACCGGGTCCCTTCCGGGAAACAAGCTGCATATAAACTATCTAGAACTTAAAGCAGTCTTTCTGGCTTTAAAAGAGTTCCAAGACCTTTGCTCAAACAAGATAGTACTTGTAGCAACTACAACAGCACAGTAGTGTCATACATAAACAAGGAAGGAGGCATAAGGTCGTACCCACTTGTGCCCCGCTATGGAGACTCTTGACCTGGTGTGCCAGGAAACAAGTGAGTCTAAGCCCGACACATGCCAGGCCGGCTGAACGTGGTAGCGGACAAGCTATCCAGGCTAGGCCAGACCATCCAAACAGAGTGGTTTCTCCTTCCAGAGGTCTTCTACTCAATATGCAGCAGGTGGCACCGGCCCAAAATAGACTTATTTGCCATGAGGTTCAACAACAAGTTGCCTCTGTTTGTGTCACCTGTACCGGATCCCCTGGCCACAGCAGTGGATGCGCTCAGTCGGCCATGGTAGGATCAGGAAGCGTACACCTTCCCAACGTCAGCCATATTGGGCAAGTGGTAGAGGAGTTGCAGGACTCCCCATGCAAGAGAATCATTCTGATTGCTCCGGGGTGGCCCAACATGCCTTGCCTTTGGGATCTAGTGGCCATGTCCAGCCAAATCCCACTGAGCCTGCCCAATCTGCCCAACCTGTTGACAGCCATTCAACAGATCCCTCACAGAAATCTGACAATCTTAATCTTCATGCATGGCTCCTAGAGTCTCAGCCATCAAGGAGCAGGGCTTGTCTGAGGCAGTGGCAGCAAGAATTGAGGCTCCTCAAAGGGTGTCAATCAGATCAGTCTATGAGGCAAGTGGCCCTTTTTTTACAAGTGATGTATCACTCCTCAGGTGGACTTTTGGGCCCTGTAAAGTCAGTTGCTGACTTCCTTATGTACCTGTTTCAGGACAGGAAGTTGCAACCCAGCACCATTGATGGTTACAGGTCATCCATTGCTGATAGACTGGGAAATTCGCCCATCAATATCAGTAAGGATGAAAATCTCACTCGTCTCCTGGATAGTTTCCACTGAGACAGACCCAAAGGCCGGAAGGGAATCCCCTCCTGGAACCTCTCCCTGGTTTTTGCACCAGCTGACAAGGGTCATTTTGAACCAATTAAAGAGGCCTCCTTGAAGTATTTGACCTTCAAGACAGTTTTCCTCTTGGCCCTGGGGTCGGGCAAGCGTAGAAGTGAGATACATGCTTGGCAAAACAGAAATATTAGACACCAATCCGACTGGTCAAGGTGTCCCTGTACCCGTCACTCAGCTTTCTCTCCAAGAATCAGCTGGCCAAAGAGGGTCCAGACAGTGTGGCCCCAGGGATATAACAGCCCTGGCCCCAACTCTGGATAGATCCCTCAAGTCTGACAGGTCCCGCTGTCCAGTCAGAGCATTGCGCTACTATTTGGACAGGACCTCAGGCAGAATAAGGAGGTGGTTTTTGTCTCCTTTAAGAAAGGTTTTGACAAAGACATCTCACCTGCCACTATCTCCTCTTGGATCAAGCAGACTGTGATCCTATGTTATGAGCTCTCTGACCAGGAGGCCCACACTTTACATCAGGTTAAAGCCCATGATGTCAGGGCCTTTGATGCTTCTAAGGTCTTCCAGTCGGGAGTTTCCTTAGATACAGTCTTGTCAGCCTGCCACTGAAGTCACATAATACCTTCACACAGTTCTATCTGAAGGGCGGGGCTTGGGCTGATTCAGAGCTTTACCAATTGGGCTTGGTAGTGGCTGCTCAGCAGATCCACTAGTGGCCCTTAGATTGAGGAGATTTGTATATATGTATCAACAGTTCTTCATGTACATAAGAATTGAGTGTGGTGTGCTTCCTTCGGGAGGTTTATTTGCATTCTGGGACTGAACTCATCCCTCTCTTCCCCTACCTCAGAGCAGGTCTAAAAAAGGGGGGAGGGGGCGACGGCGGTATAGCCCCGGGTAACCGGCTGCTGGCAACCGACCATGGCCTTACAGGGTTTCCTGACCTTAAGGTCAACGCAGGCCTGGGCCTATAGGTCTCCTGACGAAGTCAGCCTAGACCGTAGGTTAAAATTTGCTATTACTTGTGAGTTCACCTAAGTCCCTAGTAACTTACCCGCCAGCCAAGCGGTAGTTATTCAGCAATTGTCCATTGGATAGGAAGTATTAACGCAATAAAATTGCAAATTTAATAAGTAAATTAAATTTTTATAAGTTAATACCCTATCCAATGGACACACAAGACCCTCCCACCAACCCCGCTATCAGCTTACTAGGGGTCAAAGAGTTTTAGACAACGAAAAAGATGCTATGACGTCAGGTTGTCTAGACAGGAAGGAAGTACGAGGCGCCATCTGGGGAGTGCACAGTACTACGGACCGGCCAGCCGGTGGAAACACAGGACGTCTTTTTCTGGCGTTTGGCGGGCCGGTCTGCGCCGACCGGATTAGCAATTGTCCATTGGATAGGGTATTAACTTATAAAAATTTAATTTACTTATTAAATTTGCAATTTTTTTTGTTCAAGAAGCATGGGTTTAGGCTGTGAAACACCCACAAAGTTTAAGACCAAAAAAGCATTACCATATAATCCCCAGAACCTTATCAGTTCTAGATCCTCTTGGGCTCAACATTTCCTGAAAATTTGGTGATAATCCATGCATGGTTTGATGCTCTGGAACGCCGACAAACTGTATGCCTGCTGTCACTGCTGGGAAGGCACAGATGACTATAACCCATCCTTTATGGACTGTTGTAAAATGTAGTAATGTTTTTACCCAAATCCTCTTATTAACACTTTTGCAGCTATAAGTTATTTACTCAATGATTAACTATCAAAGTAGCTATTTCTCTTTTATCTATGGAGCTATAGCTCCAACAACTGGGCATCACACAACAGATTTCAGAAAAAAGCTCTATGTTCAAATGTTTTGTAATTACAAGTGATTTACTGAACTGTCAAAGCTGCTATTACTCGGCTATGGAAGTATAGCTTGAAACTGTGTCATGAAATAGATATAGATAAAAAAATAGGCTAATAACATATTTGGAAAAAAAATGCTCTAAACTCAGCAATGTTGAAGTTACAATGGTTTTACTCCATGACAAAATCTAAAGTACACATAGTTCATATTCGGCTAGCTGTGAAGCTACAGTTCTGAAACTTTGCAACAAGACAGATATCAAAAAGTAGCTGAACAACAGCTTTATTCAAAACCTTGTAACTATAACAATTACAAGGAGAAAGCCATTTAATTATTTTGCCCACTGGAAAAACATAAATAGCTATTACTCCCATTGAGATATTGAGATAGATCTCTAAAACAGATAACATCTTATAGATGAAGAGAAAGTAGCTGAACATCATATTTTAGCTAAATGCTCTGAATTTATTTTTGAGTTATAAGCAATTTACTCAAAGTAGCTACTAGTGCTGTTACTCACTTCGCTATGAGGCTAGAGCAGCAAAAATATAGAACACATGAAACTAAACAAAAATTATTTGAGGAAAAGACCTCATACACACACACCCAGGCATTTTAAAATCACCCAGCTGGATATAAAAAGGACCGAAATGAATCATGATTCCAGGTGAACTAGACACCCCAATATATGCATAATATACCACAGAAAATAGCATCAGAGATGCCCAATCCCCATAGCTTGGCGAAATAGCATTAAGCACCATGAGACATGAGGAAGTGAAACAGTATAAAGGTCAGGAGGCTTTCAGAATACAGTGTAAGCTATGTAAAGTTGCAGGACAAGTAACGTGTAAGAAAACAAGTATGTATAAAGACAAAGTATCAAGACTAGGCAATTCAGTAGCAAGATGATGGCATTAATTAGTAAACTAAAAGTTATGAAGCTGTAATATTTCTTTATAAAAGTGCAGCTGTCAAAGGAGATTAAACAATTTTATTGTGTTAATACATCTCTCCTAATAGACAATTAGCTGTATCGCCGGCACCGGCCAGCCTCGTCAAACATCAGAAAAAGACATCCTGTGTCTCCACTTGCATGACAGGCCATACTGCCACCATTCACCAGGTGGCATGCAGTACTTCCTTCCTGGGTAGAGGACATAATATCGCAGCATCTTTTTTCATCTGACACATGAGCAGTGCAGACGTTTTTTGGAAAGCTTTCGAAAGTTAAAGAATTTTACTAACTTCTTCAGAAATAAACTTTTTTCATCAAACATTTTGAGTACAAAGACAGTTTGTATATCATGGCATCACCAGGCCAGAAGAGAGGCCCTTGTGGGCACCTTATGGCAGGATTTGACCAGCACTCCCTCAATAAGGAGGGACAAGGGTCTGATCCATGCATGATGAATCAAGATTGTACACTGTGTAATGCCTTGACCACTGACTAGAAAGCCTAGCTTGCTGCTCCATCTTACAAGCTGAAAAAGGATAAGAAGGCTGATAAAAAAGACTGGCAATGACAGTTCCACCCTTGTACATCCACATCTCGTGTCAGTTTTAGGGTCTGTGAACCCGAAATCTTGAGAAAAAGTGGTCAAAGAGCAGAAGAGTAAGAAGTCTGCTCCAGTCAAGTCTTCTATTGTCAAGGATTTGAAAGCTTTAGATACCAAGTGGTCTGAAAGTTTTTCGCGACAAGTGGAGATTTGGTGGCCAAGTAGTTGGAGAAGCTACACCTACAACCAAGTGACTGACCAGAACAATTAACACTGTTAGGCCATTTCTACCACCGACCAACCCTACTGACCAGACCAACACCAACCAGGCCCCTGTACAGCAGAAGCAAGTGCCATCTACATTGGCAGTCATCTCGCCTCACCAACCAGACTCTGATACTGACCTGACATGGAGACTGACCCAACTCAAGCTTTGGATGTCAGACCTACTGAAGAGGAAGGCGAGCTGTCAGAAGGACTCTGTTCCTGCCAAACTCAACTAGGAACTTTCTGAAGAACATACCTACTGGGAGACTGTAAGAGGCATCAGGTCATACATGGGCAGGAGTCACATACCAGATTTCGACAACTCAGCTGACAACAACTCTATTGCTGATACAAAGCAACAATCTGCTGGCAATGTTTCTGTGAACATGCCCATCAATGAGTGGCTTTGCAAAAGACTTGACAGACTTAATATGACATTGGTGGCAGGCTGCACTTCCAAGTCATCTGAGGCCAGTTGATTGCAGTGTGACCAATTCAATAAAACTCCCAAGTTGCAGAATAAATGGTATCGGTTACACTCAGACAAGCAACCAACATCAAGTTCAGTGTCCTACTGGTATGAGTTTGCCTGTCTTGATGGCCAGTCCACCTGCCTCCTGGCTCATCTTCCAAAAAGCCCTAAGGAAGTGGGAGAAGGTGGCTAAGGAATCTAGCTACATTTGTAATCAAGCTGCAGGGTTTAATAGATGCCTTACCCAAGTTTAGGACTCTATGCAAACACAGCTGAAGATCATTCAGCGTGATCAAAAAAAATATAAATCTTCAAGCAAGTGCCGGAATGCCACAGGTGAACTACAATATCTTATGGACTTTAACCAGAGCATCAGTCTAAAAGTAACATTTTATTGCGTTAATACATCCTATCCAATGGACAATATGCTTAACCGGTCGGCGCAGACCGGCCCGCCAAACGTCAGAAAAAGACGTCCTGTGTTTCCACCGGCTGGCCGGTCCGTAGTACTGTGCACTCCCCAGATGGCGCCTCATACTTCCTTCCTGTCTAGACAACCTGACGTCATAGCATCTTTTTCGTACTGTGCAGACGTATTTTCTACAATCTCCAGATTTTTAAAGGAAAAGTGTGCATTATGGCGGATTTTCAACCTTATACGTGAATAGTTTAGGGTAGAAGTGTTATCTACTTATCAAGCACGGATATTCATTTAGAAATCTGCTGGAAACGCTCCCTAGTTGACGCAATTTAAGTTTGATGATAGGGCAGTAATCGACGAGAAATATGAAGGCAGCCATTTTGCTAGTTTCCTCCCATTCAACTTTTGTGTTGTTAGGGGCAGATCAACAATATTGAGGAATTATGGATATATTTCGTACAGGTATTTTTATCCGTGTCTTTTGTGTGAATGAATCCTTCTGTAACCTTCCAGCTACAGTCACCATAGAAACGTCTTTTGTAGTACTACGATGCAAATCACGGGAAACTTCAGTCTACGTAGTTTTGAACACTGTATATAGAGGGAATCCCCATATGGAAGGTGCGTTCTTCATCAGAGTGCACTGGTACAGACTTCTCTGCTGTAAAGCATCAGTCACACCAGCCTAGCTCGAGTTTTTTTGTCATCAGAAGCAAGTGATGAATTCTTCAGATTTCTTCAGAGCGCATTGGTCGACCGGCAAGCTTATATATATATTTATCTACATAGAAGGAATTCCATCAGAAGAGCATGAAGTTTGAACTATTGTGATATCAGTCCCTCCCTTGCGGACCTGGCTTTGTTGTCGGTAGTGAGGGTTGTGGATGGCCAGTTCACTGGTTTTATCATGAAGAAGAAGGAATTTCATCTACAAATCTTCAGAGCGCACTGGTCCAGGCTTCTCTGCTTTTAAAGCACCAGCCGGCCGGCCAGCTAAAAGAACGCGACCTCTGACGTCATATCCAGTCAGCCAATCGCGTGTCCTTCCTACCAAATCACGAAGCTGGTCACGTGATTCACGACCAGGTCACGAAGTTAATCACGTGATTCACCGAACAAGAAGGTCAGAAGTGCATTCTTTGCACTCACGTCTACTGTGACTCCAGTTTTTAGTTCCTGTAATTCACCTCCAGCGCACTGGTACAGACTTCTCTGCTACAGACATCAGTCGACCAGTCAGCTCAGGTTTACTGTAATATAAGGAAAGAACGCGTCTAGTGAGGGCATATCCCCGAAGTTGGTCACGTGATTCACCGACCAGGTCACGAAGCTGATCGTCATCTCCAATCAGCCAATCACGTTGTCCCTCCGACCAGCAAGCTGGTCACGTAACACACCGACCAACAATTGTTTCTAAATATAGCTCACAAGGGCTTTCCCAGCAACTGTCAAATCTACAAATAAGACGTGCGTTCAAAAGAAATATTTTAATTAATGGAGGAAATGTGCAGTAAGCTGAATTCAACACAAGTTAGTTGTAGGTACATTTACTTCAACAACTGGTTACAGAATGTACCGACCGACTACCAGCTAAACAGCCTTGTACAGTTACTTCAATAATTGGTCACAGTGTACCACCGGCTACACAGCCTTATACAGTAGCTTTAACAGCTGATTACAGTGTACCGGCTACACAGCCTTCTACAGTTTTGTCAACTGGTTACAGAGTGTACCGACCAGTTACCGGTGGCACAGCCTGCACTGAACAGCTTGCCTCCTATTAGCCGGCTTACAAGCCTTCTTGCCTTACCAACCAGCACTAAGAATCACCAACCCAAAGGTCTCCTACCAACTGACCACTCCTCATCAGCAGCCTATTCACCGGCCTAAGACTGATGACAGGCCTAATAATGTGTAGTCCCTGACAGGAAGTTTTTTCCTACACAGAAAATGCTTCAGCCGGTTACAGAGCTCACCAACCGGTTTCTAGCTACAGTTTTCACTGAGCAGTTTTGCTTCACATCAGCTGGTTACCGAGACTACTGACCTGCTATCAGGTGCAATTGCTGTCTTGCCCCTTTCATACTGGTTTCAAAGGACCGGAACCGACCGGCAGACCACTTGGGGGCTACATAGTCAGTAGACCAGTAACTAAATTCAATGGTCAGCCTAGCCTGCCAGTTTTACTGGTTACAGAGTACTACGGGCTACAGAAAATTGCTGTGGCCAAAATTGCTGATTACAGAGAAATCAAATGGGTTTTTTGAACAGCAAGAGAAAATGTGGTTCACAATCGAACAAGTTTCATTGTGTCCGGTCAGGGGTCAGCCATCATACAAATGACAATGTTTACATGCTCCACCTTACAGGCGGCTGGTCTAGGGTCAAGAATCTATGTAATGTGAAGAGTTGTGTCAGCCCCACCCAGGCTGGACCACAGCAAGGACAAGTGGACTGTTAACTGGTATCACTGTCACCAGGACAGTAAATGTTTATCAGTCTACCAAAGGTTTTACTAAACTTACCTGAAGGGGCCAGACTAAATCACTTTTGGGAACTTAGGAAGCCTTGGGAGCTGGTCCCCAGGTAGTACAATTTAGAAGGAGGGCCACAGCCCCTTTCCAGACCAGGCTTGACAAGGACCCTGAACATCATAAGCTGCTATGTCAATCACTACAGGAACCTCTACCTGTCACAGACATTACATCAGCTTTAAATAAAAAAAATAAATAAATAAATGGAGACACTGGAAACCATCAGATTAACCTCCCTCCAACAAGGGGAGTGGGTTACCTCTATAGTTTTTCAAGGATACCTACGTCCATATACCAATACAGGAACAGTCTAGGAAATATCTGAGATTTCATGTCCAGGGTTGGACCTACCTATTCAAGCTCTGCTTTTCGGTCTGTCCGCAGCAGTCTTGGAGTTCACTGTAATAACAAGGAGGTGAAACTGATGGCCATGTAGAAAGGATATAAAAATCCACCAGTACCTAGATGACAGGTTGGTGAGAGCTGCATCCCACCACGTTTGTCCCCAGCATACTCAAGATCTGTTGAAAATATGCCAAGAACTAGGTTGGCTGGTGAATTTGGAAAAGTCAGAACTGGAACCAAACAGATCTTCGATTTTGTAGGTTACCAGTCCGACATCAGGGCCGGTCGGGTCTGACCGACACCGGACCGTTGGCAGAACTTTCAGGACATCATGCTAGAAATACTGTCACTACTGGCTTGTCCGGTCCAGCAGCTCATGTCTGATGGGTTTACTAACAGCCACAGGAAAGCAGGTTCACCTAGGCCGACCTCATATGAGACCCATACAGTGGCATCTCAAAAACAACTGGAGGGTACCAGAGTCACTAGAAAAGGTGATTACAATACCAAGGTCCTTGCACCCACATTTACAATGGTGGCTGCAAGAGGACATTGGCCTTACAGGCTAACCATTACACCCAGTAAAACATGCTCTACAAATCTTTTCAGACACATGAAAAGAAGGGTGGGGCCCTCACTTAAACGAGTGCACTGCAAGAGGCACCTGGTTCCTTCCGGAAAGCAAGTTGCATATCAATGATCTAGAACTCAAGGCAGTTTTTCTAGCCTTAAAAGAGTTCCAAGACCTCTGCATGCACAAGATAGTACTTGTAGCAATGGACAACACCACAGTGATGTCATACATAAACAAAGAAGGAGGCATGAGGTTGGGCCCACTTTGTGCTCTACTACGGAGAATCTTGTCCGGGTGCACCAGAAATCAAGTAACTCTCAAAGTCCGACACATTCCAGGCCGGCTAATGTGGTAGCAGACAAGCTATCCAAGCTAGGCCAGACCATCCAAAGAACAACACGTTTCCTCTGTTTGTGTCACCCGTACCGGATCCCCTGGCCACAGTAGTGGATGCACTAAGTCTGCCATGGAAGGATCTGGACACGTATGCCTTCCCACCAGAAGCCATCTTGGGCAAAGTGGTGGAGAAGTTACAGGACTCCCCATGCAAGAGAATCATTCTGATTGCTCCGGGGAGGCCCAACAGGCCTTGGTTTTGGGATCTAATGGCCATGTCCAGTCAGATTCCACTGAGTCTGCCTAACCTGTTAACACAGCCCTCAATCAGATCCCTCACAGAAATCTGACAAATCTGAATCTCCATACATGGCTCCTAGAGCCACAACAATCAAAAACAGGGATTCTCCGAGGCAGTGGCAGCAAGGATTGAGGCTCCTCAAAGAGGATCAATCAGATCAGTCAGTGAGGCAAAGTGGTGCATCACTAATCAGGTGGACTTCAGGGCACCCCCTATAAAGTCAGTTGCTGACTTCCTTATGTGCCTTTTTGAGGACAGGAAGTTACAGCCCAGCACCATTGATGGTTTCAGGTCAGCCATTGCTGATAAACTAGGTATTTTACCTGTCATCATCAGCAAAGACGAAAATCTCGCTCGTCTCCTGGATAGTTTCCATAGAGACAGACCCAAAGGTAGGAGGGGGATCCCCTCCTGGAACCTATCCCTGGTTTTACACCAGCTAACTAAGGCTCCTTTTGAACCAATCCTAGAGGCTTCCTTGAAGCACCTGACCTGCAAAATATGAAGCAGTTTATTTCGTGGGTGATAATCAAGTGAATAACCGAGTCCGAGTCGATTCTTATAAAATGAGGAATCGAGACACATTTTCGGGCTCGCTTGCAGCCCTAGTTTTGGCCCTTGGGTCAGGCAATTGCAGAAGTGAGATTCATGCTTGGCAAAACAGAAATATCAGACACCAATCTGTTTGATCAAAGGTGTTCCATCACCCAGCTTTCTTTTCAAGAATCAGCTGGCCAAAGAGGGTCCAGACAGTGTGGCCCCAGTGGTTATACCAGCCCTGGCCCAAACTCTGGATAGGTCCCTCAAGTCTCAAGGTCCCTCTTTCCGGTTAGAGCATTGCGCTACTGTTTGGACAGGGCCTCAGACCTCAGGCAGAATAAGGAAGTGGTCTTTGTCTCCTTTAGGAAAGGTTTCAACAAAGACACGTCACCTCTATCTCCTCTTGGATCAAGCAGACTGTGATCCTATATTATGAGCTCTCTGACCAGGAGGCCCACCCTTTACATCAAGTTAAAAGCTCATGATGTCAGGGCCTTTGCTGCTCCTAAGGGCTTCCAGTCTGGAGTCTCCTTAGATCCATTCTTGTCAGCCTACCACTGAAGTCACTTAATACCTTTACACTGTTCTATCTGAAAGGTGTGGCTTGGGCTGACTCAGAGCTTTATCAATTGGGCTTGCTGTTGGCTGCTCAGCAGAACCACAAGTGGCCCTTAGATTGAGGAGATTTGTATGTATGTACATAATGTAAACAGTTCTACATGCACATAGGGGGGCCACGGTGGCAGAGTGGTAACACTCTCGCCTCCCACCTCTGCGGCCGGGGTTCGATCCCCGTCATGGCCGTAAGTGGGAAAGCTGGTAGTTGCTTGCCGTTGGTCGGCAGTTTACAGTACAGAACCCTAGCGAACTATATGTACTGGTTTCCTCTGCCCTTCCAACTACCCGTCGTGATATGACCTGTACAGTGTTGAAAGCGACGTAAAATCCCAAATAAACAAAATACATGCACATAGTATAAATGCGACGTGCTTCCTTCGGGAGGTTTATTTGCTTTCTGGGACTGAACTCATCCCTCTCTTCCCCTACCTCAGAGCGGGGGGCGACGTCGGTATAGCCCCGGGTAACCGGCTGTTGGCAACCGACCAAGGCCTTATAGGGTTTCCTGACCTTAAGGTCAATCCAGGCCTGGGCCTATAGGTCTCATGACGAAGTCAGCCTAGACCGTAGGTTAAAATTTATTATCATTTGTGAGTTCACATCAGTCCCTAGTAACTTACCCGCCGACCAAGTGGTAGTTATTCAGCATATTGTCCATTGGATAGGATGTATTAATGCAATAAAATTGCAAATTTAATAAGTAAATTAAATTTTTATAAGTTAATACCCTATCCAATGGACACACAAGACACTCCCACCAACCCCGCTATCAGCTTACTAGGGGTCAAAGAGTTTTAGACAACGAAAAAGATGCTATGACGTCAGGTTGTCTAGACAGGAAGGAAGTACGAGGCACCATCTGGGGAGTGCACAGTACTACGGACCGGCCAGCCGGTGGAAACACAGGACGTCTTTTTCTGACGTTTGGCGGGCCGGTCTGCGCCGACCGGTTAAGCATATTGTCCATTGGATAGGGTATTAACTTATAAATTTACTTATTAAATTTGCAAATAACTGTGTAAACGTTTCTGAGTCACAACAACCTCAGGGAGTGGAGACTTTAGAACATTATCATACTTTGAATATAAATTGTCCTGTTACAGATCTTGTACCTTTTGTTGTCAGGCATCCACAAAAGAAGGGATTGAGCATGTGAAAGGCCTTTCCTGTGTTCATCAGTTGAGTTTTGTCCAGAATGTCACAAATGTCCCAGTTGTTGCTCAGAATCTACCTGTAGCGGCCAGATTGCACCAATTTTGGGAAACATAGGTTGCACTAGGGCCAGTCCCAAGGTCAAAAGAATCCTCCGAGAAAGCAATACCCTCTCCGTCCAAGTCTGACAACCAATAACAAGGTCACTGACCAACAAATGTCACTATGTACATCCTCTCAGGAACAGCTGCCAGATAGAGGCATTACATGCACTTATGCAAAAGAAAGCTGTAGAACTGGTCAGAACTAAGAAATCTCTAGGCTTCTTCAACCAACTTTTCCTGGTTTCTAAGCCAAACAATCGGTGGAAACCAATCTTGGACTGGGTACACTGAACAAATTTATGAAAACAAGAGAAATTAAAAATGGAAATGACAGAACGTATCAGGAGTTTCCCCCAGACAGGGGAATGGATGATGTCCAAAGACTTCAAAGATGCCTATTTCCACATTCCAATACACACACAGTCCAGGAAGTACCTACCAGTGCTACCTATTCAAAGCCCTAACATTTTGTCTGTCCACAGCCCCCATGGAATTCACGGTAGTTGTGAAGAGGTCAAACTGATGGCTCCACATAGGGAGATAAGAATCCACCAGTAGCTAGACGACAGGTTGGTCAGAGCCAACTCCCACCAAGCCAGTTTCCAGCATACACAGACCCTAGTTGCCTTGTGTCAAGAGCTGGGGTGGATAGTAAACATAAACAAATCAGAGTTGGAACCCAAACAGGTCTTTCAATTCATAGGTTACCAGCTTGATCTCAGACAGGGCAAGGTCCGACCAACCCTAGAGCACTGACGGACCCTAAACTTAAAATTCCAGAAACTACTCCCCAGACCGGTTTGCCCAGTCAGAAGGCTGGTGTCCCTAATAGGATTGTTAACAGCTATAGAAAAACAAGTTCACCTAGGTCGGTTCCATATGAAGCCAATACAGTGGCATTTGAAAGGTACCAGAATCACTAGAAAAATGTGATCCCTATCACCAGGTCACTTCACCCTCACTTAAAGCGGTGGCTTCAGGAAGGAAATGTTCAACCACTGCACTCTCTCAGTCATGCTCTGCAAATTTTCACAGATGCATCAAAAGAAGGATGAGCCGCGAAGTTAAGCAACTAGCCATGCAGGAGAATCATTCTGACTGCTGCAGAGTAACCCAACATGCCCTGTTTCTTGGATCTAGTAGCCATGTCAAGCCAGATCCCCCTGTGCCTGCCCAATCTGTCCAATCTACTGACTCAGCCACTAAAACAGATTCCACACTAGAATCTATTGAACCTAAATCTCCATACCTGGCTCCTAGAGCCTCAACTTTCAAGGAGCAAGGCTTCTCTGAGGCAGTGGCAGCACCAATTGAAGCTCCTCTGAGAGTCTCAACCAAATCAGTCTAAGAAGCAAAGGGGGCCATTTTTACAAAATGGTTCCACAGTAATTTGGTGGGCTTCAGGGCACCACCTGTCAAATCATTTGCCGACTTTCTCCTGTATCTTTTCCAGCACAATACTTTACAGCGAAGTCTTGCTGATGGCTATAGATCCACCATTGTAGACAAACCTGGTAATTTGCCCATTAATGTCAGCAAAGATGAGAATCTCACTCATTTCTTTGATAGTTTTCATAGTAACAGACCTAAGGAACACAGAGGCATCCCCACCGGGAAACTTTTCCTGGTACTTCATCAGCTTACAAAAGCTCTCTTTGAACCCTCTAAAGAGGCCTCCTTGAAGCACCTTACCTTCATGACTGTCTTCCTCTTAGCTTTGGGTTCTGGCAAATGCAGGAGATCCATGCTTGGCTCAGCAAATATATCAGACGCCAGACAGACTGGTCTAAGGTGTCTCTCTTCCCCTCTCCCAGTGTTCTTTCGAATCAGCTGGCTAAAGAGGGTCCACTGTGGCTCCAGTGGTTATTCCAGCCTTGGTCCCAACTATGGATAAATCATTAAAGGCTGATGGGTCACTATGCCTGGTTAGAGCCTTGCGTTACTACTTTGACAGGACCTCAGACCCTAGGCAACACAAAGAGCTAGTCTCCTTCACAAAGAGCTTGTCTCCTTCAAGAAAGGCCTCTACAAAGATATCTCCCCTGCTACTATTTGGTCATGGATCGAGCTATGATCTCTCTGATCAGGAGGCCCTCACCCTACATCAGGTTAAAGCCCATGATGTGAGGGCCTTTGCTGCTTCTAAGGCCTTCTAGTCAGGAGTTTCCTAAGAACAGGTTTTGTAAGTCTGTCACTGAAAATCCCACAAAACCTTCACACAATTCTACTTGAAGGAAATAGCTTGAGCTGACTCAGAGTTCTTCAGGCATCTGAGCCCTGTGGTATCTGCCCAGGAAATACACCACTAGCTCAGATAAGGATATGCAGCCTGTCTCACCTTACCCAGCCAGCTAGTCTTACCTTACCAGTTCTCAAAAACAAAAAAAGTAAAATAAAAAAATTAAAAAAGAAACAATCAGTGCCCGATAATGGGCTCTGTGTCAGCTGACTTTGTGCTTTGAGCTTTAGAGTACAAGTGAAAGTACAAAAGGACACAAAAGTTGTGCACTGCAAATGATTTTGAGAAGTAACTTAAAAATTTAACTGTTAAGATGCTTTCTAAGGGGCTACTGAGAACCTGGTTCATATCAAAGGTAGAGAGTTTAAAAAGTAGGTGCATCGTAACTGCCAGACTTTAATAATGATATATGGGTTCGTTAACTTTGAAGTCAAAAGAAAGGATTTAAAAGACTCAAGTTTTCGGGAGATACATTACTGTCTCAGAATATGTACATGTAATCCCATCAGGTATACCAGGAAGGCGTAGTGAAAACAAATGCAAACAAGACCACTGCTGTGGTGTTTATCTCCCTATGGGTATTATGCAAAATTGGAGGTAGTGTGACCACAAAACTGGGGTCAAGGCCCAAGAAGTAATAATAAGGGAGATAAAAAGACCTTTTTCTCATGATAAACTAACTGAACTTTGAAGCGACCTTACTAAGCAGAGGATATAAAACTTACAAAAAATCACTGTATGTTTTACCGTTTTCTAGTCAAACTCAAAGACCGCCAAAAGTAAATGCTAAAAACGGTGTTTCTGTCTTTATATGAAACTACTGTATGAAGTACTTTCCTTCGACTATATTTCTCTCTCCATGCCATCAAGCGTTGTGATCAACAATCTTTTTAACATGGTTCAGAATCCAGGACAAAATACCGGTGGACAAAATGCTGATCAAATTTGCATGGGCAGACCAAATGCCGGCAGGTTTTGTGGGCAGGGTGAACAAAGTGCCAGTCTCCGACAATTTTTTTATTCAGTTCAATTTCACAGTAAATCCCAATATTTTAAAATATCACTTCTCAAGAAGTTTTGATAGAAAAACAATTTTTAAAGTGATAAACACAAAAATGAATTCCACAATTGCTGTGGAATTCCACAGTTTTCCACAACAGGAATTATAATATATTCGACCTATACTGTCCTAAATAATTGTGGGTAATTTTTATCTCAATTCATGCACCTCGAAAACAAGAAAAAACTTAGAAATAAAATAATAGAAATAATCAAATAAAAATGATTATAATGACGCAAAAGCAAAAATGATGTGACTAACACAAAATTATGTCACAGAGGCAATATCAACAGATGACTAAGCAACGATCTTTAGGGTAATTTAGACTAGAGACCCTTACATAGCAGTCTGAATTAGTCTTAAATTTCAAAGTTCATTGACGGAATTCATAATGAATAGAGACAAAGAAACATCTGTAGATCGTGCCTTTTATAATAATAAGTACAAACAATAAATTGTAAACCATAAAAAGATATGCAACAAGTAGTTAAAAAAAATATTTTTCATTAAAAAATAATGTTAAACTTAGTTATAAATTAATACAACATTGCATACACACCAGTTTATAATATCAATAAAACATATTCAAACTCCTGTGTATTTACCACTTCACCAAATCACATTGATATGGTAAGAACTCCATCAAATAATAAAATAAGGGAACTTACCTTTTCAATTGTGACTAATAAAGCCCCAATATCATGGAATTTTCATGTTGCCAAGGCAACAAAGGCAACACTACACACGACATAGTGTATATGTTACAGTAAATATGCGAAATCAGTAAATACGCGTATTTACTGATTTGGTCAGTAAATACGCGTATTCCCTGAAAATTTCAGTAAATACGTGTATTCACTGGTTTTTTGGTCCAGTAAATACACGTATTTACTAAAATCATTGTGAAGACTTTATATCTTAAATATCTTGGCATTATCTGCTATGTCTTCATACAGTTATTTCAAACTTTAAATGGCTTTGTCATATTCAAAGTTTGATATTTGTATACAATCCAGCACTGGGATAACTGTTTATCATCACTTTTTAATTTCAAAAGCATTTGCATGTAATATGTGATAAAAAGTTGTAATATATTTTTTTCATTTAAAATAAATTGTAATGTAAATAGACAAGTTTATAAATTTAAATATCCAAATATTTATCAAATTATGATGCTTTATGTATAAGGAACAACAAACAAGGTAATAAGATTAAGATACATTTCTTGTTCAAGAACTGACTTTCACTGTAGTTTTAACAATGCATTTTAACCATGTATTTCTTTTCCAAAGTTAACCAATAAAATTTAGATCTATAATTAGGGTTAAATAAAACTTCCCTTTAATGTTGTCCCTTCAATAGAGGAAGCCACACCATAACCATAGATGCCTTTAAAGAGATTAAGTCCCTCTGAAAGACTATGATGAAATCCAAGTAGGGGTTAGCTGGCCTTTTCATTGTTTCTAAAACAATTCTTTGATCAAGTAGCCAGTACCTATATTAAAGTCATAATCTAACAGAAAATGGCAAAATATTAAGCCTTGATTGAAATAAGATAAAGAAACCACTTACTAATAATCTCTGGTTAACAATAGATTCTTTGAGAATACATGCAGACTTGTTTGCGTGTAAATCATGTTGTCTTAAATGATAAGGTAAAATTTCTGCTGAATGAAGGTACATTTAAAATATGTTAAAATTGGGAAATTTAAATTAATTTTTTAAACTTTTATTTATTTCCAATAAAAATGCTTTTTATGTATCAGTCACAGAAAAATAGTGAAAAGTTAAATGATCTTTAATCATTTGTAGGGATGACATAGGTCCTTAGTACCTGTGGGATTGAAAATAATATAAGCTTAAATGAAATGTCTATACAAAGCACATATCTGAAGTTTTTAGAAATAAATATTTAAAAGCCCAGTGCTATTTTTTCAACATATTTGCATGTAATGTACTCTAAAATGAAGTATGCTTAGTATGTTCTGAGAGTCATCATAATAGAGTAAAATATTTCACTATAATTAATGCTCGACGATAGGAGAGGGTGATTGTAATTAGTTTGTTTCTGCCTGTCTGTCTTTCTGTCTGTGCACCGTTTTGACCTTATAGCTCAAAAACTATGACCTCAATTTCTCAAATTTGGTGGGCAGGTATTTCATGGGGTACAGACGGATTCTTCCAAATTTGGTGTAATTTGTTTAAAATTATTATTATTATTAATCAATATTTTGCTTTCTGATGTCATTATACTTAATGATGTCACAATGCAATTCTCATTGTGAGGTCACAAACCTAGCTTGTGATACTTGCTGTCTTTAAGTAAAAATATTTCTTCTCATTTTTTGTCTTAAAATTGACCCAAAGATAATAAAGAGGGGGGTGGTATATTCATCATTTTTATTAATTATTATTTCTATTTTTATTTTCTCTTTTTTTCTTTTAATTCCTTGACAGTCCATCACAAAAATTTACCATGAGTGATTTTCACCAAGAAGTGACTTTTAAGCTATTTTTTACCTCCACCAGCAGTTTATGTTTTTGGGTGCAAATTGTTTGTCTATATTTGTCTGTCTGTCTGTTTTTTTGGTGTTTAGATTACTCAAGAATTAATGAACAGATCTTTATTAAAAAAATTTTGTGGGTAGGACCTGGCCAAAGGAAGAAGTTATTAAAAAAAAGATCTGGATCTTATTTTGGATACAAAAAAATCAAGAATTTTCAAAGGTCCCATTTCAATGTATTTTTAATGAATTTGGCTTTCTACTTGATATTTCTTCGAAAATTAATTTACATGTTTGGTTTTATTTTATTGTCTTCCTTACAATACTTTATATCACTTTAGAGACTGGTCATATGGAGTCGAGCGTGTTGCTCTCTCTGAGTGCATCTTGTTCATAGTTTGGTTTACCATTTAATATTATACAGAGTAAAATGTTCCAATATATGATGTACAGTTTGGTTTACCTTTAATATTATATAGTTACAACCAGTGAACATCAAAGTTTCATTTCACACATTTACTGAAAGTTAAACCAGTAAACTTGTGAAATAACACAGGTCATAAATCAGTAAATACGCGTATTTACTGAAAATTTCAGTAATTACGCGTATTTACTGATTTCGCATATTTATTGTAACATATACATTTAGACAACTGAAACATGCTCAACCAATCAGATTGCATGAAAAAACCTTCTTTTGTGCAGACAAAAGACAGCAAAAAAGGCACCCAACCACTTTTGCTAGACTTTTGGTACCTTAGGAGAGCCAGGAGTGTTTTTGGACATCAGCCTCTGATGAGACCCAATCACTTGGTTGAAAGGTATGGATACACAATTTCAATTACCTCAGGCTAATCTTTGAGAATCTTGAAATATTCAGTTACACAATAGGTCTAACATCTACACAACTTGCTGACAACCTTATTTATAGTTATTACTAATAGGAAACACCAATATGTCAGCATCAGCTAGTCGTACCACAGTAGTTGGTTCAAATAACACTGGGACAATTCTTTGGACAATATGTGAATAAAATGCTTATTTTACAGACCAAAGTCAAATCCTTATTCACCACTATTTGCAAAGCGGCTACCCAAGAAACCAATTATTTGCCCATTTTTAAAAAGGCAGTAGAAAAAACACAAATGGAACTCCTCAATGCTTAAAAAGAGTAACGATCGAGTACAGACCAGTACTCATTACTCAATTACATCCTTCAAACCCAAATCTGAGGGGAATTTTTAACTAACATTGAAACACTACCTTACAGTAAAGCTGGCTCCAATCATATCTCAACACTAGCCGATAACTGGTTTATGGAGACTTAATCTCAAGACAAACCAACCCAGTCTAGAAAAGAAAAGGAAAGTTTTTGGATGTGGAAAAAGAAAACTATCCAAAGCTGTGCATTCAACCAAATGTATATGATTCAACACCGCCCCCTCTTGGTGTCTGGAGGAACTGCTTCTATTTTCTAATATTTTAAAATATTTCAATCTCAGTGAAAGTTACTTCACATCTTTTTATTTGTATATTTATGCATGCAACTAAGTTTTATATGGAATATTTCTTTTCAAGTACTATTAATATTATTTGTAAATATCTATTTTAATTAAAACATAATTGTCCATAATTTATTTTGTCCTGGATTCATTAGCCTCCAGTCTCCATTGTGGTCTCTTGCATAGAGCTTTTTTGTGTCCTTGGGAATGATTTTAGTATTCTGTGGTCACTATTCAGGGTATGTTTTGCATGTTAACTTCCTTTGGGGGGTGGGGGGACATAAAAGTAGTCTCTGTTTGAGATTAGTCACATATACAAGTTGACTGTATACAACATTTTCCATTTCAGCAAAAATTCTAGACAGCTGTCAGAATTTTGGAAATTCAATTTTTAAGCACAAACGAGGGTCGCGCTTCTAGAGATAACTTTTTTCCTTTTTTTTGGTCTCCAGACTTTCATGAATTGTTGTGTAGCGTGACAAGAACCTTTCTCATGACTGAAGTTAAGCAGCAATGGGCTACGTTAGTACTTGGATGGGTGACTGCATCAATGCACTACTTGTGTCTCTAATGGCTTTGCAGCTCACGCTAGTAGACCAAAACCCCTTTCAACTTTGTTTTTCTAGAAGAAATAGTCCTTACTACCCAGGGTATCCAAAATTTGATTGAGTTTTACATACTCCTAACTCTTCTGCAATCTTTAGAGGATTTCCCACTTGAGCTCAAATTTATTAAATTCAGATGTCTGACTGATATGGGAAAAAGTGAAAAAATAACATACATTTGAAAGAACAGTGCACATAGCTAGGCTTGATAAAGTTCAGTAAAAGTGAACCTTCCCATTTATTTCCATTTTCTTACACAAATACAACACAGGAATAATACATATGTAATACAAATGTTCCCCCTCTCTCCACTTAAAATGGAAGACTGCATAGAGTGACACCCACATATATAGAATAGAGTAGAAACTTTTATATAGCGCAAAATTGATACAACACCCTCTAATGCACTCGAGATCAAAAATGGAACGTCCAGGACATATCTGGTCGAGATCCAAATGAGTGCCCACCAGGGAGACTTACTATGGTGGAGGATAGACTAGTCTAAACAAATAGGTTTTTAAGTGGCTTTGGAAACCTGTTATTGTGTGCTATGATTAGACCAATTGTGGGAGTCTGTTCCATTCAGTGGGGGAGGCCATTGCAAAACCTCGCCTACCAATGGCCTTTCTAGGACAAACTGAGGAAAGAGCCTATTTCCACGGGTTAGGTTGCTGGTTTTGATCAAGGATGATAGGTATGTGGGTTGGGAGAATTCGATGGCCTCGAAAGTAATTAGATTATATTTAAACAAGATGCGGTATGTAATAGGGAGCCAGTGTAGTTTTTGAAGAAAGGGAGTGACATGACTAGTTCTACAAGCCTAAAACAATTCTGCAAAGGGCATTCTGAATCTTTTGGAGTTTAGCCACATTATATTTATTTGTAGCATAAAGTAGGGAATTGCAGTAGTCCAGTCGACTGCTGATCATTGAGTTTGCAAGCAAGGCTGCAGTCTCCACACTGAGGAATTTGTGAATGTGTCTCAGATCTATGAGGTGATAATAACAGGCATGACAAACCTTGGTTATGTGGCTGGTAAAGGGGTTTCCAGAATCAAAGGTAACACCTAGGTTCTTGACTGTATCGGTGGGGGAGATAGAATTTCCAAGAAGTTAGGTTGGAAATTTTTGGATGAGGGACTCTCTGGCTTGTCTATCACCAGTGATAATGAATTCTGTTTTCTCTGGGTTGAGTTTCAGTTTCACACCATCCATCCACTTTTGAACACAGGTAAGACACTCAGTGAGCTCAGCAAAACTGGAATCAAAGCTCCTATGGTCAGGTGCTAGATATATTTGGGTGTCATCTGCATATAGATGGTGGGTGACATTGAAACTTGAAATGATATTACCGAGGGGGGGTAGTATAAAGGGTAAAAAGGAGGGGACCCAGGACAGAGCCCTGGGGTACTCCATAAGAGAGTGAAAAGGCATCTGAAAAGCTATTACCAGTTTAACCTTCTGTTTTCGGTTTGAGAGATAGGATTTGATCCACCTCAACACTGTGCCATCAACCCCAAACCAATCCCTAAGGCAATTGAAAAGAATGTTATGGTCGATAGTATCGAAGGCTGCTGAGAGGTCCAGAAATGTGAGCGCAACAGCCTTACCAGAGTCCAACAAAGTAGCAATATTATTTTGCATTTTCAAGAGTGCTGTTTCCGTGGAATTTATATATAAATATAGACACACACACCACCATCCCCACACCAAGGCTATTCCTTTCTCAGTTGCGTTTTGTGTGGAGTGCAGGAGAATGTGTGTGTGCAGGGTGTGGGTGGATAATTTCTATGCAGATCAGTATGTATACCGATGGTTTTCTACAGCATGTATAGTTTGTATTACTTAGATGGACAATGAGCTACAGGTCTGAAATTTGACTATGTTATAGCTGACCCAAAATTAGGTGAAAAACATATTTAACAAAAATGCTCTAAACGAAATACTTTCCAAGCTATAAATGATATAGTGCATGTTTCATGAAATTTAATGTGGTAAAGTGTTGGAAATTTTCATACTTTGGGTGGAGGCACCTCACTTCTAACGGCTATGGGAAACAGACGAACATACAGATCTGCATGTCTTAAACAATTTTTTATCCTCCATCGATACGGTATCTTATTAAAACAAACCGCATGTCTCTGGGCTTTGTACTTTTGGAGAAGTTGTTCATGTAGACGCAAATGCCAGAGTGATGCCATAAAAATGGTTCTATGCTTGCAGCCCGTCTTCTTACCCAGCAGGGTTTTCAAGGTTCCAGGGCCTATCCATTATCCACCAGCTATAACCTCCTTCCTGAGAGGACCTCTCCAAGGACTGAACTCAAACTTCTACTGCCCTAACTCAGAGCAGGTCTGTACAAAAGGAGGGGAACAATCTTGGTATGCTGTCGGCAATGAAAGGTCTCAAGTCTCAAATCTGAGATTTTTCTTAGATTTTTCTCAGATTTGAGACCTTTTGCTCAGATGGGATTCACAAAAGATCTCAGGCTAAGATTTTTCTCAGATTTGGTCTCAAATCTAAGACTGCCTAGGGGGTGACTTAAGTTTTCATAAAATAAGAGTATATGTAATAAAAAATCACAAAACAAAATGAAAATAGTGAAGTATGACATATTATTTAACTTGTAACACAAAATATGAATATATATTAAGAGTTTGTACAAACCAACAGTAAACATTTACATTACAAATTTACATGAGTAAAATCTCAGATTTGAGCAAAATCTTAGCTGAGATTTGGCCAAGACTTGAAACCTTTCGTGAATCCAGCCCCAGAATACCGGAAACGGACTAATTGACTGATGTCCTGTGAAAGACCACTAGTGCCTTAATTTTGAGTTCAATCTAGAGTCCCTACTAAGCTACCCACCTTCCAAACGATAGTTATTCTAGCTTATTGTCTCTTAGGTAAGATGTATTAATGCAATAAAATTCCAAATTTAATAAGAAAATTAAATTTTTATTATACCTTACCTAATGAACAGGAGAGACCCTCTCAGTCGACCCGGCATTCACGTTACCAGGGGTCAACTAAAGTTAGATGGACAAAAAGGATGCTATGATGTCACTGCAAATAGTGGCACTATGGCCGGTCCTGCCTGTTGAGACACAGGACATCTGTTTTTGACGTTTAGCGAGGCCGGCTAGTGCCAGCAATACAACTAATTGTCCATTAGGTAAAGTATTACTTATTAAATTTTCAATCTGGTAGAAGTATATACAATAATCAGTTGCAGTAATTCATATATCTTTGTAATAGAAATATGTCTCAAATATTGCAGCTGAATACATTTTGGCAAAGCCAGTTAAATATTATAGCAAGGACACACCATAACACTGTACACCTAAATGCCCCAATCAATGACCTTACAAAGTATTCACTTTCTATATCAACTTCCTTATGGTTTCCAAGATATAGCCCGAACAAAATGTTAAAGGCATAGGGCACTATCGAAAAATCAAAGATCAAATTAAAGTCACACTATGACAATGCACACCCACAACCCTCTAACAATGTCCCTACCAAGTACCAACTCCTATGCCTTACGGTTTCTGAGATATTGCCAAAACATCATTTTTGAATTCAAGGTCACCACTGCAAGGTCACATTAAGGCCACATCAGGATGTTGCATACTGCACCCTCCAACAAGTATCAACTTTCTACACCTTTTTTTCATTTTTTATTGCCTCTCTTGTATCATTACATATATAGCCAAACTATAGCATACAATATCAAAATAGTCTGAATACAACCTGATTATGTTTTCCAGTACTATAACAATAAGTTCTATATTTTAACATAAAAGTTTCATTTTTTATTACATTATATATACACAGCTTTCAGTTGTAGAGAATAATACTAGTTCTTCTTAAAAGTCATGGAATACCATTTTGTTGTTTTGCAAACCATAGCATAATATATCGTTATTGTTGAATCTACATGTAATTTAATATTCATTAATCAAAAATGCTATACAAATTGCTAAAGAGCTTGTCAAAAGTCTCTAGATTTTCATTTAGCATATAACTCATTCTCAAAATTTCCAACTTTCCTTTTACCAGAAAAGCAAGGTTGGAAAAGGTTATTCGCTGTTAGATCTACTTTCATTAATGTACCATTTTCTTAACAATATAATCTAGTTAAACACAAACTCTATACATCCATCAGTGTGGGAAGCTGCACAAAGTCCAAAAATTACTTCACACACCATAAAAGAGAGCTTGAAACAATTTATCTTATAAAGCCATGCGTTCACTTTCTTCCAGAAACTGACTGTCGCATTGCAGTGGTAAAGGTGATGCTCTATAGTATCAGTCTTAGTTTAATAAATGCAGGTAGGGGAGGGAGATATCTTCCATTTGTAGAGATTATAGCAACAGTCGAGAGTTCTATTCAAGACTTATACTGGAATGATTGTAGATACTGCTCTTTGGTTATTTTGTATACTAGTGGGAACACCTAATTCCATTCGATTTGTTCCAGAAAGGGAAATAAATTCAACCAGGTTTCTATTGCTGTCGGTGTTTTAACTACTTGTCTGATTAATTCTGAATAAACTTTACTCTTTCTTGCTTGTAATTTTCGTAATTTCTGTTATTCTATGGATTAATGTTATACTAAATTTTGGGTTTAGAGTATATCTATACATTTCATTATTTATTTTGTTATTTTGTAGGTCCTCAAGGGGTTTATTTTTAACTTTGAACCATGCCTGTAAAGTCTGGAGATGGAACTTGGAATTCGTATAATTATTCATATCATTGGTTTATAGTTTATGGTCTAACATGAGTTTTTTAAACTTACAGACTTTTAGAAAAAGGTTTAAGCATTTACCATCTTCTACAAGTAAATTCTTCATGAAGGCTATTTTTTGTGCCTCTTGAAAAACAAACACTTTGGGCATTTTTAATCTTCCACTTTCCACGGTTGCAATTATAGTTTCTCTCTTGACCCTTGCTGGTTTTTTGTTTCATAAAAAATTAAAAATTATTTTGTCTAGCTGCACTAAAAATTCTCTTGTTGTCGCAAATAAGTATGCAACCTGGGCTAGTATTAATGTCTTGATTATCATGATGCGTCCTTTTCAAGATAGACTTCTCTGGCTCCGGACTTATAAGATTTTGTTTATTTTGTTAATACACTCATAATTCCTACTTTCGATCGTAGAGTTCACAAATCAATCAAACACTTTTCTAATTCCTTCAGTCACTATGCCCCAGTCCTTTGGAACTCTTTCCCCTTTCATGTAAGAAACAGTCCCTCTGTTGCATCTTTTAGGAAGCACTTCAAAACCCACCTCTTCAGCTCTAGTTTCCCAACTTAGTTTTCTTCCCTCCTGGTCACACCCACAATCCTGGATTACTGACCTTGAACGCCCCTCTACTCTCCCTATGATAATGATTTTGTTTAATTAGCGCACTGAGTTCGCCTTTGTGGGGAAGATATTGCGCTTGCAAAGCAGTAGATTAGATCAGATTAGATAATTCAGTTTACTGCTTTCGTTCAGGTCAGAGGAAAAAAACACCCCTAATGTTTTGAAAGGGGCCTTATTAATTTTAAGATTTGAAAGCTCGCTTGGTAATTCTGCTCGTCAGTGTTGTTAGCCCAAGTTGTACAATTTCGCATTTATCAAGATTCAGTTTCAAACCATATATTTTTTTTAATTTAAAAAAATCAGTTATGGTTAGTTTCAGGGATTCTAGGTCTTTTGCTAAAATAGTGGGATCATCAGCTAAATGAAAAATCTTGTATTCCTAATTGCCAATGGTAATGCCTTTTACATCCTTGTTAGCTCTTGATGAATAATATTTCTGCTACTAAAATAAACAATAGAACTTACAATGGGCACCCTTTGTGAATTCCTCTACCTAGTGTGACATTTCTTCAAAAATAGCCATTATTAATTGTACAAGACCTTATATTGGTATATAGGAGTTTTATCCAAGCTCTGAACATCTGGCCAAAATTATATGATTTCAGAGACTCAAATAAAAATTCTCATTCAATAGTATTGAATGCTTTTTCGAATCTATTAAAACCAATAAGCCACTAATATTGTATTTTTCAACAAGTAATATAATGTCCTCTATGGACCTTATGTTTTGGCCAATATGTCATCCTTTTAAACATCCCACTTGATCAGGATTGATCAAGTTTGAGATTACTTTATGTAACCTTGTTTCCAATGTTTTTGCAAGTATCTTGTAATCCGTCGCTAGGAGTAAAACTGGCAAGTATCTTTATCATTTTTTTTGGTATAAGGGAGAGCACACCTCTTTTTTGGGATTCACTTAATTCGCCATGCTGTGAAGAGTACTTCAAGCTTTTAAATACTATGTTTTATATCTGTCTAGAAAAACTTATAAAAATTTGTAGTGAAACCATCTAACCCTGGTGACTTGTCATTCGACATTTCTTTTAAGGCCATAGTCAACTCTGTAACACTTAATTCACAGTCTAAAAGTTCTACACCTTATTGTTTGTAAGTTCAAGCCCAGACAAATTTTAAAGGTCAATGTAATTATGACAAGGGCAAAAGTCAAATCAGTATCACACCATGAATTTGCATGCCTACACACCCCAGCCAATGGTCCTACTAAGTATCAACATTCTACACCAACATCCTTACAGTTTCTGAGATATAGCCCAGACAATATTTTCAAGACTCAAGGTCACTTCTGCAAGGTCAAATCATGATGTTGCACATCTACAACCCCTAATCAATGTCCCTACCTCGTATCAACATGCTACACATTATTGTTTCTGAGATACAGCCTGGACAAGATCTTTTGTGTTGTGTGCCACCCCACCCCTCTGGATGGCATGGGTGAAAACAGTAGCCACAGAACCTTTAATGACTGTGGGGTTAAAATGTTACAGTGAACTCAGAATGATTCAAAACTTTCACAGAATCCATTTTAATCTGGGGTACTGTACAAACTTTATGGTCACACATACTGTACTAACAAAGAAGGAAAATACAGAGCTGTCACTGTTTCCCTTTTATTTTAATAAAAATAAAACATTCGTGATAAAAATATATCAAAGTATCACATGACACAATATGAACTGAAAAATATGCAAAAAGAATTGAAGTAACCTTTTTGACAAATGTTCTGTAATATTTTGAAAATAAAAACTCTGTATAGTTCAAACCAAAACTACAGTCAACATTTTGATTTGAGACATATTCAGCAAATCAAATTTTTGTCTATGTATAAGTTATGTTTTTATGGAATGTAAAGTACTTCATGGAATGTGTTAGATACAGCCAATGTGTTTCATACATTTTACCTTGTGATTTCAGAATTGTCCATAAATCATGCATACAATGACCACAGGGGACAACTTTTTAAAATAAAACATTGATATATACAACAGATTATGTACAACTAGAACCAATGGTAGTTGAATTACAGACCAATTTTGAGGTCTCAACAAATCAAACAATAATTTTGTTTTAATATAAATAGTAGTTAAGCACATCTAATACCAAGTCTTTTGGATATTGTGGGTTTTATTACCAACAATGCACCACACTATGGA
Source organism: Sabellastarte sp. h YS-2021 (assembly GCA_964017235.1). Lineage (NCBI taxonomy): Eukaryota > Metazoa > Annelida > Polychaeta > Sabellida > Sabellidae > Sabellastarte > Sabellastarte sp. h YS-2021. The sequence goes on from OZ024934.1 coordinate 25,021,594, forward strand.
TAATTCAGGTTACAAATTTGTCAACAAGTGATGATTTTTCTTCAACATACACCATATAACTTACAAATACCGTATTTATTGGAATAAATGCCCCACTCCCTATTAATCGCGCCCCCCCCCCCTCTTCTCTACCTTTGCAAAGTTCATATTTCGGGGTTTTACATCCATCTCAACAGCCAACACCTTTGCGATTCCGGTATTCCGAAAAAATGATGCGTTTCTGTACTTCCCAAGCGAATATCGCTTACGAGAAATAAAGAAAATAAAACCAAACATGGCAGTTTTGGTCACAGACGCATTGAAATCTGCAAAAATACGAGATAAAACTATATAATTTCTTCAGATTTTAGGTTTGTTTCCAATATTTTAAGCTGTCTCACCATTATAAATGCCAGCAAGCGAGATCAAGGCAGCAAGTGTCCATTATCGCCCATTGCAACTGGACTCGAGATTTGATTTTGTTTATCTGTAATGGTCCCCCCCCCCTTTTGAAAAATGCATCGCCACGGGGTGTTTATTCCAATAAACACGGTATGTAATATACATCATAAGAAAGGTATTTTGTCTGAGCTTTTATTGTATTATTTGGGTATTCCTTGTTTGTATATGGACTTATTTTAGTTATTCTTCATTTATAATGGAGGTATAATGAAAACAATACATCCCTCATTAGACATTTTCAAAAAAATATATACCTTACTAAGAGTAACATGATAATACACTTGCTTTGCACTAATAAAATATCAGCACATTTTTCCGTATCTCATTCAGAACATTTTTCAAACATCAAATTGTCATTTTGCTTTGTACAGACTTTTTAAAAAAACTACTATATACACTAACAGTATATGCTATTTATAAAGTTAAATACATTCTATTTTTACAGTCTTAGTCCTCATGCTAGCACACTTTTAAGAATGTGACTAGTCAGTGACAGCACCAGTCCAGTACACAATGTAATGTTCACACCAGATGCCCCATTACATCCATTCCAGTCGTTACAGAAGCAGTATGCTGTATTTTCATCTGTTGGGTTTTTGGGGTCATTGTTACGGGCTGGGGTGCAGTATCCGTGTCTCTGTACTGTGGGAATTTTCTGTCTGTGCCAAGTATGACCCATCAGCGTGGACAAACACTCTCTGGTATAAAACTCTTCACCTGGAAAGAGATGGTGAAATGATGATATCAACTATTATGAAAATTATTTGAATAAGACTTTACTTTAATGCTGACATGAATAAACATACATTATTAGAGAAAAAGTGAAAACAATTTGTCCATATCAAAATATACAGCACTGTTTTTGTCCTGTTTTGTCTATACCAAGTTTGACCAATCAGAGTAGACAGGCAGTCCCAATTGTAAACTAGATTGCGCCGACTCAACGCCAATAGACTTTTCCAGACAGGCCATCTCTCACGCCACAGCCAATCATTGGGTTTATTTTGTAGCACCCATTGTGTGTGATTCACAATTATTATAAATCATTTCATTATTTTTGGCCAATGTTAAGGTTGTTCCTCTCTCAAAGTATTTAAATGGTTTAGTGTACATTCTAAAATAGTAGCACAAAAGTTTTGTAGGCATTGTATGACTCTAATATTACTGGACAGAGGAAATATAAACAAATATTGTAATGAAATCCTTATCAAGAGCAGCATACTGATATTAGTTAAGCTTAACATCTTGAATTTACAATACAAAATGTGAAAAATTAAAAAAGATTCCCCGGGTGCATCTTTATGTACCTCATACACAGTTTAAATGTCCACATAAAGCCTTTATGTTTTGCACATATTAGATAAGATATTAGGTGGGTGAGCCAATATAGTTTGCAAGGTACAGGGCTTAAAATGACAAAAAGTGCATACAACTGGTCCTTGTAAACATTGCTTTAGACCTAAAAGTGACCTTAAAATTTAAACTACAGAGCCAAAATTTTCCACAGAGATCAAATACACAAGCTTTATTTTGTGGCATAGTGTGAAAGCTATAGGACTTAAAGAGAGAGAAAAGTAATAACATTTGTCCCTGTGGCCATTTTCAGAAACCTTAAGGTGACCTTAAAATTAAAACTACAGACCCCCAAAAATGTAGTTACCATGCATTATGCTTGTTGAATCTTGGCAGATAGAAAGGACCTGTAAATACATTTTAGCTAGACGAGTCACACAGAGATAGAGGGTTTAAAGTAGTGAAAGGTGCATAATACGAATCCTTGGGGCCTTTGAAAAACCTTAAAGGGACTTAAACATTATAGCTACAGCCCTCATATTTTCAATACGTAAGGTTCACATATAGAAGTTATACCTACTACAGTTTGAGTCTTGTCAGACTTGCCATTTTTAAGTTATAATGACAAATATATGAAAAATACAGAAAAAAGTTCACCGGGTGAGGTGGTTATAGGTCTCATACACAGGTTAAAGCTCTGATTTTTGGTACATGTAAAAATATCAATATACTCCCAGATGAAGTTATATGTGAATGTACCACATAGTTTTGGAGCTACAGGCATTAAAAGTGGCAAAAAAGTCCATAAATTGGGTCTCTATGGGCATTTTAGAGACCTTAAGGTGATCTTAAAATGAGGCCACATTATCTTTTCTAAATTACAGGGCAAAATATGTGAAAAATGTTGAAAAAAATCACTAAGGGTCTTTATGGTCCAAAAACATGTTTAAATTGAACATCAAGTCTTGATTTTTGGCATATGTAAGAAGAATAGATTGATGTGTTGCCAAGTAAGATTTAAGCCAGATGAGTCACATACTTTTTGACTCAGACGGGATTAAGTGGCCAAAAGGTAAATTTCTGACCTCACAGTAGCCATATGGTCTTTAATATTGGGAGTTTAAGGTCACCTTAAATTGGAGTTCCTCTCCTGCCCCAAAAACATGTGAAAGGTGTGCCAAGTTGTGTGCCAAGTTTGAATGAAATCCGTGAAGTGCTCTTGAGTTATCACGCCCACAATTCAAAATGTTTGACGCTGGCAGTGTGACGGACTTGAAACCAGTATATCTCCTACTTTCATCTGGGGTATACAATTAACCAAAGATTAATTATTAGTTCAAAATTGCAGTCACCACACTGTTAAGGTCATATGTTACAGGTAGTTACAGGGATAGGTTACAGCAGTCCACAGATGTCAATGAAGATTCTCCACTGAAAAACTATCACACTCATTCAAGCAACCAACAATCTTTCCACGAGGTAATTCAAACCCCGACCCAAAGGATGAGTGTGTTGCTCCCATCTTACTTACAAGAAAATATTGGTACACTATAAAAGTAGAGGGTTACCTTTAAATCAAAGCTGATTCCCGTAGATAATTCCTGGCCCCCAAAATTGATTTTTACATTAAGTTTTTAATGTATAAGTTACACCATGGTCAAAGTATTCTGCCCATTAAATTCTGAACATTATAATATGTTCTCTACTTGTGAACTCATTTTCTCCATTATGTAAGAATGGATTGTAATTTACTTCTGTATATGTCACAGTGGAGACTCTGATTCAGTGATTCCTCTAGTGGAGATTCCAATCAGAGTTTCCACTAGTGGATACTCCGATCCATTATTTAAGGGCTGCAATTTCCACTAGGGGAAACTCTGATCGTAGTCTCCACAAGTGAAATTGCCAATTCCCCTGGCCCAAAGAAAATTCTTCAAAATCATTAAGTCAGATTATTTATTCTTGTTCTGGGACAAATGACTACAACATTGTATACTTTTTGCAATATTTATCTTGCTGAATTTCAAAAACACACAACAGGTAAAGCATGAAAGTGTAAAAGATAAATGAAAACTTAACAACTACAATGTACATTAAAGTGATTATCTGCTCAGGACACAGATATTCATTTTAGTAGGTAAAGCTTTCAAGGGAACAGTCAATTAAATCAGTAACAGATGATCAGTTGATTGCATTTCACTGAGCCTTAATCTCATTTCACCTGAGCCCAACTTCAAGGGGAACAGTCATTTCTAAGTCATTCCTAAAAGATCAACAGCTGATTACATTGTTTTTGCCCTCCCTACTACAGAAACATAAAACCAAATTTAGAATTTAGGGAAACACTTCATTCATATTCTAAGACTTATTTGTTACTCATGTTACAGCACTTATAGATCTATATAGTGAAGCGAGGGGGCCACGGTGGCAGAGTGGTAACACTCTCGCCTCCCACCTCTGAGGCCCGGGTTCGATCCCTGTGATGGCCTTAAGTGGGAAAGCTGGTAGTTGCTTGCCGTTGGTCGGCAGTTTACAGTACACAACCCTAGCGAACTCTATGTACTGGTTTCCTCTGCCCTTCCAACTACCCGTCGTGATATGACCTGTACAGTGTTGAAAGCGACGTAAAACCCCAAATAAATAAATAAATAAATACATAGTGAAGCGCAGTTATTTTGTCCCAGTATAAGCTTAGCTTTCTAGAATAGTAAAGTTATATGAAACAATATCATAATATACGGTAGGGTATTCTATTGTTTATATCATAAAAGTTGAAATTTTAAAACTCTAAACAATGAAATAAATTTTCACTTTGTCACAGTATAAGCTTAACTTTCTAGAATAGTGAAGTTATTTAACAAAATTTGATAACAAAAGATATTCTATAGTTCACATTATTTTATTCATATGTTATTAATGGGATATAGTTCATTATCAGCAAAAGCCTCAGCAAATCTTTAGAATTAGCATTTTATATTTTGTTGCACAAAAATGTCATTACTACATATTATATTTATACTACAAAAATCTAGGGACAGGGGAATCGGTCATTCCACTAGTGGAGACTCTGATTGGAGTTTCCCCTGGTTAAAACTGTGATTAAATAGATAATAAATAAAATAATAAATAAACAAGAAATAATCCTTTAATAATGGATCGGAGTCTCAACTAGTGGAAACTCTGATCGGGTTCTCCACTGGGGAAATCGCCGATTTACCTGAATCGGAGTCTCAACTGTGACATATATAGCGGCACTAACAAGAGGGTCAAAGATGCCCCAAAAGGCGGGTTGCGCAGGCACCAATAAGGTTAGCCACTGCTGTAATTACATTTAGAAACAAGGAAAGAAATGTTAGGTCACCCACTTAAGGTGAATGTGTTAGACGTGCTAAGAAATGTAAAACTTGTAATCTAGGTTACATAATTGTATCTATGCTATAAACGGACAAACGAAAGGACGGAATTACACCAATTTCGAAAGCAACTTAGCTATGACGGTGATGTATCTGTCAAGTTTGAATTCGACTGGACAAAGCGTTTTCGAGTTAGAGTCCGGAAACGGAAATGTTGACGAACAAATGAATGGACCGAATTACACCAATTTTGAAATGAACCTAGCTATGATGGTGATCTATCTCCATGTCAAGATTGAATTCGATTGCACAAACCGTTTTTGAGTTAGAGTCTGGAAACGAAAATGTGGATGGACAGACAAATGGACAAAAAACGAACGGAAGTACACCAATTTCGCAAGGAACCTAGCTATGATGGTGATCTATGTCCCTGTCAAGTTTGAATTCGATTGGACAAACCGTTTTCGAGTTAGAGTCTGGAAACGAAAATGTGGACGGACAGATGAATGGACAAAATACGGACAAACGGACAAAAAAACGGACAAATGAACACACAGAATTACACCAATTTCGAAAGGAACCTACCTATGATGGTGATCTATGTCCCTGTCAAGTTTGAATTTGATTGGACAAACTGTTTTCGAGTTAGAGTCCGGAAACAAAAATGTGGACGGACAGATGGATGGACGGACAAACGAACGGACAGAATTACACCAATTTCGAAAGGAACCTAGCTATGATGGTGATCTATCTCCCTGTCAAGTTTGAATTGGACAAACTGTTTTCAAGTTAGAGTCCGGAAACGAAAAATGTGGATGGACAGACGGACGGACAGATGGACACATCAATCTAATTATAGGCGGGTTGGTTACATGCAACCCGCCTAAAAATACCCTAAACTTCTTGGAATAACCCATCAGTCTAAATGGACACAAGTGTTTTACTTGAGTTCAGTAGCACGTGTACATTCATCAGAAAGCACTAGGATTAAAAACCAGCATAGGCATAGTGGTTAATGTGGAATATAATCCAAAAGTATATGGCTGTGCATCACAGTATCCAAAATTCATCACCTGAATAAAAGATTAGATTGTTAAGTACTCACTGCCTCGTTTTTCAATAACTTTCACACAGAAGTTTTCTCCAGCACCATATTCTAACCCTGGGCATGTGTTCAGTCTGTTTAACCGAATACTGAGTTCTTTCCCACACCCTTCCTGAGTACTGTAACATCTGTAACACTTCAGGGCATTGGCTGAAACATACAACAGTATATATAAGGAACCTATATAACATCCCAAAATAAGCGGACAGATCATTTAACAGAGAAAACTGGTAACACTTTATATTAATGGCTGAAACATAACACTGCAAACCTTATGCACCAATAATATCAAAAACTCAGTAAGAAATCAATATTTGGACATTTACTATTTCAGTCAGGATTATAAATTCCATGGTGAAAACTAGATTGGGCCAACTTGGCGCCAACATATCCCCAGACAGGTCATCACTCACGCCACAGGTTTTGATCGGAAATTTTTTAAAGCATAATTACCCATTATTATATGAACTTCAGCACATCAATCTACTCTGTTTGTATCTTCCCAAGAAGATGGTGTATCCCCAGACGCCGAATACATAACTCAAATTATATTTTCAATCTTCCTGCAATGATAACTCTAAACCTATTTTCAAAGTATTTATTAATAAATGATTGATGATTGAATGTCCATTCTAAAATAATAATCCCAAAAGAGCATATCTCTTTCTATATTTGTTGACAAATAAAATATTATTTTTAACTCAACATCATACTTTTCAATCTTCCTGCAATGATAACTCTTAACCTAATTTCAAAGTATTTAAATGATTGATGATTGAATGTCCATTCTAAAATTCATAATCCCAAAAGCGCATATCTGTTTCTATATTTGTTCACAAATAAAATATTATTTAAAAAAAAATTATTTATATTATTATTTTATTATATTATTTATAGAATTTGTAAATTGTTTTCAGTTATTCATTTCCTCTATTCCTATATATGTGGTCCATATATATGCAACCTAAATATGTGACACAATCTCAGTTCTGACTCCCCTTTGTGTTATATGATGAAGCCCACCACCTCCTACCCCACCCCTCTCCCCTTCTCCACACCTCTCTCACTATTACACAAGATCTGCAACCCCATTGAGTTCTTTGTTTCTCATTTGATATCACTAAATACCTTTGTTTATTTAGTGTCACTCAATATAGCTGGAGGTCCCAGAGGTGGGTGGGGGATGTGGGTTGGGACTACAGCATAAATGGTAAACAAACAATCTGATATATATCAAAGGGGTAATCAAATACAAAAAGAATTGAGAATTTTAAGTATGTGATTATCAACTGAAATGAGTTCATAACTGTAGGAGCTGTGTCAAAATTAACTGAGGCAAGTTGAATAAAACTGGGCTAGTTGAGGGTTAAAAATCCCCTAGTTTTACTACATAAGGATATACTTTTATTAATATTGGGACTTAAAGCTCACCAGAAAATAACAGTGTCCATTTTGCCTACTTGAATATGTTTAACCAGTTTCATTTTAAAGAGTTAAAAACTCAGCAAGCAGAGGTACAACACACAAAAATAAGTTCTTAAAAGACTAAGATAGCCATAACATCATTAATATTCAAAATTTAAAGAGACAGGCACTTCCTTTTAAAAATTCAAAGATTTCAGCTCTATGACCCACATAGTTTGACAGTTACAGGGCTTTAAAGTGGCATAATGTCCATAAATTGGGTTTCTGTGGGCATTTTACAATTGTTAAAGAGACCTTAGCAATTAAACTACAGATCTGAAACTTTTTTGGGGACATACATAACAAACAAAAATTAGATATAATACAGTTTAAGACTTGTCACACTAAGCATTTCCAAATTACAGGGCAAAATACAGTAGAAAATGTCAAAAAAGGTCACTTGGATGAGTGTCTATGGTCGTCATACACAGGTTCAATGTCTTCTACAGGCCTTGATGTTCGGTACATGGAAAAAGAAGACGCTTAATAATGTATTCCTAGTTGAGATTTCAGCCCTGTCAGTCACATAGTTTAACAGTCACAGGGCTGAAAAGTGGCAAAAAGTCCAAATATTGGGTCTCTGTGGGCCTTTTAGAGACCTCAATGTGACCTTCAAATTGAAGCTTCAGACTTAAAATCTTTCACAATCAGAGATTATACATAGAATGTATATCTAATATAGTTTGAAACTTCTCAGACTTACCATTCCAAGTTACAAGGCAAAATATGTAAAAAATGTCTAAAAAGGGTCACTCGGGTGAGTATCTATGGTCGTCATACACAGGTTAAATATCTACTAAAGGCCTTGATGTTCAGCACATGTAAAAAGAACATAATAATATATTCCCAGATGAGATTTCAGCTCTATCAGTCACATAGTTTAACAGTCACAGGGCTTAAAAGTGGCAAAAAGTCCAAATATTGGGTCTCTGTGGGCCTTTTAGAGACCTCAATGTGAACTTTAAATCAAAGCTTCAGATTTAAAATCTTTCACAATCAAAGGTTACACATAGAATGTATATCTAATACAGTTTGAAACTTCTCAAGACTTACCATTTCCAAGTCACAGGGAAAAATATGTGAAAAATGTCTAAAAAGGGTCACTCGGGTGGGTGTTATGGTCCTCACACACAGGTTAAATGTCTACTTAAAGCCTTTATTTCTGGCACATGTAAAAATGACATAATGATATATTCCCAGGTGAGATTTCAGCTCTATCAGTAACATAGTTTAACAGTCACAGGGCTTAAAAGTGGCAAAAAGGCAAAATATCGGGTCTCTGTGGGCCTTTTAGAGACCTCAATGTGACCTTCAAATCAAAGCTTCAGACTAAAAATCTTTCACATTCAAAGGTTACACATAGAATGTATATCTAATACAGTTTGAAACTTCTCAGACTTACCATTTCCAAGTTACAGGGAAAAATATGTGAAAAATGTCTTATAAGGGTCACTCGGGTGGGTGTTTATGGTCCTCACACACAGGTTAAATGTCTATTAAAGGCCTAAATTTTGGGGCAGATATAAGAAAACACATAGATATATTCTCAGATGATATTTAACTTAGATGAGAGACATAGTTTGAAAGCTACAGTGCTCGAAAGTGGCAAAAAGTGCATAAATTGGGTCTCTGTGGGCACTTTTGAGACCTTAAGTCGACCCCTTTGGGTAAACCTACAGCCCTAAAATTTTCTACAGACAAGGATTACATATCAAAGTTATACCTAGTGCAGTTTGAGACTCATCAGAGTTACCACTTCCAAATTATAGGGCAAAATATGTGAAAAATATAGCAAAAAATCCCTAAGTGGGGGTCTTTATGGGCCTCAAAGACAATTTTCTCCTCAACTTAAAGTCGTGATTTTCGGCACATGTACTAAGAACATATTAATGTGTTCTCAGGTGAAATTTCAGCCAGCTGAGCATCATAGTTTGTGACCTAGAGGGCTCTTAGTGGCCAAAAGTGCAATTTCTGACCTTAAGGTGGCCATAAGTTCTCTTTTATTGGGAGTTTAAGGTCACCTTAAAATAGGGATCTTCCTTTGGACACCCTTAACATGTGTACCAAGTTTGAAAAAAAAATATTAATTTGTTTTTGAGTTATCGCGTCCACAAGGAAATTTCTACGGCAGCGGCGGCGGCGCGACGGACCTGAATCCAATATATCCCCGACTTTCGTCTGGGGATATAATAAATGAGTTCACACAAGCCTTATTATGCTCATCGGTGTCCCCAACATAAATTTGCTGACAAAACTGCTTATATTTTCTGTTTTTCACCATCAGCTTACATTAGTATATACAGTAGAACCTCTATTATCCAACCCTCATGTATCCAAATTTTAAATTATCTGACCTCCAATCAAATCTTCTAACACCATTTAAACCTTTTATTTTAGGCTTTCTATTATCTGACCTTTCTAATATCTGATGCAACAGTTACTCCCCCAAGGTCAGACAATAGAGGTTTTACTGTATTTGTATTTTTTTATCATTTTCTGTATTGTCAGCCATCAGCCATGCACTACCGACAGAAATTGCACACCCAACAATTGTAATCAGAACCATTTGAATTCTGATATGATCAATCAGCAAACTGAATTTTGCGAGTTAAACTCATAAAAACATATAGGTTCACATACAGGCAATTTCACTGAACGACCACAACCACATTGCCACCAACCCCAGGATGGGGCTTTCACCAAAAACAAAATCACTGTTCAATAGAAGGAAGTGCCAAGGCCAACATGTTCAAAACAGCAGGCAGTTGTGAAGGGTGTTATTTCAGAGGATCAGGTTAAAGTTATCCTCCCAAAGCAGATGAACCTGGAAAGGAATGCCAATAGGTACCCACAAACATTTAGACCCCAGGACCTGAAGGACCTCACAGATGCACCCCCATTATGAGTTCATGCCAAAGGACTGTCTACAAGATGAGGTTTCTGACAAACACCACCTGTTTTATGCGACCCAGGACCAGCCAGATCAATCTAAACAGGCTAGACGGTGGAATCTTGATGGAACATTCAAAGTGGTTTAAGCACCATACATGCTTATTATCCATGCATTTATAAAACAAGGAGATACTCAGGAGCAGGTTCCACTGGCATTTATTTTGATGGCCAGTCGTCAGAAGGTTGACTATATTAATATCCTTCCTTCAGTGAAGACTATTAGGAGTACCATTGTGTGCATCTTCCCTGAGGTAAATGTCAAAGGTTGCACATTTCCCTGACCACAGTCTGGAAGAAAATTCAAGAACTGGGAGTGAATCCCAAATATTTTAATGATGAAGGTAGTCAAATAGACTTGTTCATATTGATGAGTTTCCCATTTTACCACCAGAATTTATTCCATCCATGTTTATTAATCTTGCATTATTAATCAGAGGCCACAACTGAACCCTTACAGAAATTATCTAAGTACATAAATTAAACTTGGTACAGTAGTAGGGTTTGGCCACCAAAGGCTTGGTCTTGCTTCATGCAAATGTTTAGGACAACTAATGACCCTGAAGGATGGCATGGACATCTCAACAGGCATGCTGGTACAAAAAAAAGGACAAATACAATTTTACCCCCTTGTACAGCTGCTCCATGAAGAGGCAGAATATGTGGAACTGCACGTTAGTATGGTCCACCAAGAAACCCTGGCCAGATATCAACGCAAAGAATATTGGGAGCTCAACAGTAAACCGTTCAATTTGTGGGGTCAATTCAACAGTGGAGAAATAGGGGCAAAACAACTGCTGAGATCATGTGGAAAGCTCTATCGCCCTTCCTTCAAGAAAGGCCAAGAAAATCACACATCAGCAGATGCTTTGACACAACTGCAGAGGACTTACAGTCAAAAGAGTCCAGGGTGGTTTAAAATATACCAATGAAATAACACTCGATCTGCACAATTTTCATTGTTTAAGTTTTGTATTAATGTAATAATAATAATATTTATTTATTTCATTTCTGTACATACATACATTTATACTTTTTACAATATGAATAAGAATTTGGCACTAGTAAATGACAGAAGTTTATGAAAAGGGAACAGCAGAAGCTAAAGCTTATCTTGGGGGGTCGGGGGGTAAAACTGACCAGCTATTTAGACTCTCCACATATGCTTTCCCAATACCTCTTAATACATTCTGAAGCTATAAAAGCAACAATAAAGAAGATATAAGGCAAAAACTCAAAATCAGCTATTTTATGACCCCAGTTTGGCCCATAAGGGGGGGGGGGGTCGGGGAGTAAAACTGACCAGCTATTTAGACTCTCCACATATGCTTTCCCAATACCTCTTAATACATTCTGAAGCTATAAAAGCAACAATAAAGAAGATATAAGGCAAAAACTCAAAATCAGCTATTTTATGACCCCAGTTTGACCCATAAGGGGGGATCGGGGGTAAAACTGACCGCCTATTTAGACTCTCCACATATGCTTTCCCAATACCTCTTAATACATTCTGAAGCTATAAAAGCAACAATAAAGGAGATATAAGGCAAAAACTCAAAATCGGCTATTTTATTACCCCAGTTTGACCCATAAGGGGGGGTCGGGGGATAAAACTGACCGGCTATTTAGACTCTCCACATATGCTTTCCCAATACCTCTTAATACATTCTGAAGCTATAAAAGCAACAATAAAGGAGATATAAGGCAAAACACATATGGTTTCCTATTACCTCCCAATACATTTTATGGCTCTAAATGCAATACTTAAGAATATAATAGGGGGTTGACCTAAATTTAAGGCTCTCAGATTGGAAGGTGTGAGGAAATCACCCATAAATGAGACATTTTTCAAGGGATTGCTCCCAAAATCTAATCAGCTCGCGTTTTCGATAGTATGAACAGGTGTGTCAAAGCATAAGGCTGTGTAGCAAGTAGTTTTTCTTGAACTGTGATGACGGGAGGGGGGGTGTACTTAAAAAAAATTGTTTTTGATCATGTGACCTTCATAAAGGTCAAAGGTCAAATTTAAGCATGCCGAAAAATTTTCCCACGCCAAAGGTATATAAGTGCCAAATATGGTTTGAAACCTTCTAATAACAAGGGAGATATTCAAGGGAGACCATAATGCGGCGGCGGCGGCGAGGAAACTGAGGCGAAAACAAATAAGCGCCCTTTCAGGGACCATTAATTACATTAAATTGCTTTTTATATACATCACTGAGTAGTTATGAAAAGGTAAACTTTAAATATCAAAATTTAGAATAATCCTGGACAACAGGGACAGGACAACAATATTTGTCTCAACAATCAGCAAATTCATCCTGAGATTTAAGTGTGACCAAAATTCCATATATTTCTAGTATTCTTCAAAGTAATTTGACTTCAACCTTTTTTAAAAACTCAATACAATATTTGAGTTTTATCATCTAACTTATTCCATAGCTTCACCCCTAAAATTGAAAAACAATTTAATCTTATTTTACTCTTGCAATATTTTACTTTAAAATCAAAACATTTCCGGCTTGGGTATTTATTTTCTTTATTTACCTTAAATAAACTCTGTGTATTAACTGGTAATTTGACATTCCATGCTTTAAACATTAATAATTGCAGCTTAAATTTGACTAAATTAGTAAATTTTAACATTTTTAACTTTTGAAAGTAGAGCTGGTGTATAACCTAAATTACATACAAGTCTTACATCAACTTTTTGTGCTTTTATAATTGGCGACAATAAAACTTTAGAACAATTCCCCCAAATTTCTACAGAGATGTGATTGTACAATAGCACAATATAGTTTTAACATTGTATCTTGATTTAATGATTTCTTAACTTTGTTTAAAATTGCCAAGCTCTTGTACACTTTATTTTTTACCTCAATTGTATGTGGTTTCCAACTTAATTCTGCATCTTTTTATACACGAAGAACTTTGTAACATACGCTCTGTCTATTTTAAACTCATTAATGGCTACATGACAATCTCTACTTGAATTTTTTTTTCAAAAAAACCATAAAATTTGTTTTTGTGACATTTAGTGACAATTTATTCAAGGAAAACCAATTTTGTATTTTTTTTTAGTTCTATTGAAATTAATTTATAAGTTTCTTCTAAACTGTTACCTATACAGAATATGTTAGTGTCATCAGCAAATATAATGAAATTTTATAATTCGGAAATATTACAAATGACATTAATATATAAAATAAATAACTTCAGGCCCAGAATGGAACCCTGCAGTACTCCACAGATAACATCTAGTTGATCTCAATAAACATTATTAAAGTTAACTAATTGTTTACCATGATTTTAACTAGACCGAGTTTCTGTCCCGTCGCCAATTGTTATTGATATACTGATGGACACAATGGCGAGGGACAGAGTTCACATGTACTTGTTTTCTGTGTAAATTTGGAATGGCATATTTGTACACATAATTTCTCAAGTATAAAGTGTTATTTACGGTACATTCTTTGAGCTATGTATATGTGCCGTTCACTAATATTTAATGCCTATCCTACTGATATGTGTATAGTTCAACCTATTTTTAAAATGTAAACAAACCTTTAACAGTGCACTGCCATTTCGACCTGGCGCACTCAATATGTGCGCCGTTTCAACACTGTTATAACATTTAGAGGTCATTTGAAGGCAAATGGCACATAACAAAAGGGTTTATCTAGTTTTTGATTTTGCTCTATACCTTTATGTTTTTCACGCCAGACATGTTTATTTCTCAAAAAAAATCTCTCAATATAACATCTATTTATTTCAACAGCACTACAGTAAAAGCACTACAAGTACAAAAGCCAAAACACAAAGACATAAATAATGATAATAATGCAAGAGTTATATATATATAAAAGTTTACAGATAAAGGTAATAATGTAAATTAACTGTGGTGTTGAAATGGCGCAGTGAGCCGTTTCGACCCGGCGCTGGTGTCAAAACGATCCGATACATATGTATTATAACCTAGATACAGCTATGTAGACGTATCAAAGAATTTCTAAGGTTAAAGCAATAATTTCCAACAGTTCAAATTTACACAGAAAACAAGTACATGTGAGCTCTAAACTTGGTCTAGATTTTAACCAATTACTTGTCTTCAGTATTAGTGTGGATGAACGGTTTAACAGCCAAAAGATAACACCACATCCCTCTGATATTTGAAATATTGAAAAATATGATTTTCTTTTTTTTTTTTGTTTTAATGAGACCGAGATTACGGCGCACGTTGTCCGTGAAATTTTTCTCCGGTGAAATTTTTCTTAATTCTTCCTGTGTTTTTTCCCGTTTCTACGCCATCGCGCATGCACAGAAATGATTATATTATGAGCCGAAAATACTTTATTTTAGGTTATATTCAGCATATTGTTGATAGTTATTGATATTTTTTCATTAGTGGTGGTGGACCAATTCACGCCCGGGTACCAATTCACGCCCACCCTCAATTTTCTTTAAGATTTAGAATTTTTCATAGAGAAGATGTTTACCACATCATAGATAATCATCAAATGGATCATGTACATTTGTAATTCATTGTTTAACTGTGATTATTTTGGATAAATTTAGGGGTGGGCGTGAATTGGTACCCGGGCGTGAATTGGTCCACCACCACTATATTTCTTAAACTATCATTTAACAACCATAAAATGTAACAAAAATTGAGATCTGTGGTTTGGAAGGTACTCAGAAGAAAAATTTTACTTCCGGGAAAAATTTCACGTTACAACGTGCGGGAACTCAAGAGTGCTCAGGTAGACCAACTACTGCATGGTACTGTATGTGCGGGTGCACTGATTCTTATTAATATATACGTAGTCAGCATGACATATGTAGGCTATTAATTATTAGAACGAAAAACTACAAGCTTTACCTGTTTCAAATATTACCCCAAGTAAAGTTGCTATTATTAAAGACGAAATATTCATTTTCTGTTCTCTCTCCTCCACTTCAGGTAAAAAACTTCCGGTAGTTGAAAGTTTACATGTAAAATATGAATATTCATGATTTACCTGGGTACATGCTAAACGACGTACAGACCGGTCATATAGCACAGATGGTCGTCGAAACTACAATAGCCTTTGTTTCAGACATAACTTGGCCGCGGCTCATCTACAGGCTCCAGAAAGACAAATAGGTTATTGTACACCAATAAAAACTGTTGCATATAATAAGTTTAACAATAATACATGGTTTCAGGGTGTAGTACACCGGGTAACAGTGGATCGGAACGCTTTATTGATTTTTAAGTCACGTCAGTACAAAAATCAAGCCATTATTTAACCTTTGTGTAGTAAAATGGAGATACATATTTTACCTTAATATATATAATACTTCAGTTTTATTTGACCAATCGTTTGTGTACTTATAAGTGCTGAATAACACAAGTACCTACTCAGTGGTTCACGTCAGTAAACTGGACAGTGAAATGGAACGGCAATTTAACAACAATATTGAGACAATAGACAGCTTGGGCAGGATTCTCCAGTGGTTGGATGATCATTTATTATTTCATAAATAAAATTGAGTGGGCCATTGGGACACTTGTGCTTGTACGAGGCAGTAGTAAACCCATACCATTGTATAAAATGGAGATACATTTTATTTAAAATCAAAATATTTATAATGGTTCCTACTTAATTTACTCCGTCATTAGTTTTTTGGAATACTGATTGACTAAAGTACCAGAAATTAAATATGTGCTTGTTGGGTCTTTGCATTAATTTCTAATTTCTTGTATGACTTTTATAGAGCTTAATCTCCATAAAAAGACAGACTTTAAGGCTCAACAAAGAAACAAATCCAAAGAATTGAACTGATTTATTTCCACTTTGGTTACCACTTTGGTTACCACAGTAAGGTGGTAAATGAAATTCAATGATTTATTTATTTAATTATTTGGATTTAATCGTCACTTTTAACATTGTATCATATCAGGTTGGGTAGTTTGATGGACAGAGGAAACCAGTACATACAGTCGGGCAAGGTTCTGTACTGTAAACTGCTGACAATCAGAAAGTAGCTACCAAATTTCCCACATTCAGTTCAGGGTTTGAACCGCAGACCTCAGAGGTGGGAGGGGAAGGTGTTACCCACTGTGTCACCGTGCCCTCCCAGTGGTTTCTATTTACTAAAGCTAGCAGCATAATTATTTGGAAACCAGTCCAATTGAAGCAACTGCCTTTGGAGGTGGAAAATATGTGCATATTATTTGAGTTACTTTTACCTCTAAAGCAAAAAGTAAAATTATTTTTCTAGCTTTTACAAATGTTGGCTAATTTGGGATGAAAATCATTAACTTTCAAGCGTCTGGTGACAATCAAACATTGACTATTTAAGCATTTACAATTCAAGTCATTTTATTCGACTGACTTTCAATGGAATCAACATCAAGAACATCACACAAATCATTTGCATTAGAGCTAAGTAACTTTGATAGAGACATTGCATATGTGACATATTGTTACAGATGTTACAATTATGATATTTGCTATTAATGTTTTACACCATTTCATTGTAGTTTATAAAACTTTTTACTTGATCAAAGTTTCTTGGGTATTGCCAAAGATATTTATAAGGTTAATAACACATAAATCAGGTATGTGTCAATTATATCATCCATGAAATAAGCAAATTAGAAGATAATAAATAAGGAATAAATAAAAATGAAGCAAATAGAGATACATGTTGACCTTTGTCAAACTGTCAAAATTTGCTTTTATCTTGTGTTAAAATTCATTACAGACAAATAATTATCAAAATATCATCTGGTAAAACAATCCTCAAGACATTTGTCATTCATCCCCCACTCAGGCTCTGTGTGTGTCTCTCAACACTCATTCACACTATGTACTAAAACTTCTTGATCCCTTCCCCCAAAGAACTCGATCAGGATCTACTAAAATCACCATATTATTGATACCTTACAGTGGACTCTCTCAATCTGCACACTAATATTTGAGAATAGTTGATCCCCAACCTCAGCCTTCACTCAATTCACAGTCCCTCATCAAAGTTGTTTGTGTGCAACTCTGATATTTTTGACACCATTTGCATAGTGATTTTTAGAATTACTAGTATTTCCTATTGCATGAACATTTATTTAAAAACTTTCTGATTACTAAATGTAGTCCCATATACATTATACAGTTATTCAGAAGTGCATAGACAAATTGAAGATTTTGGAAGAAATTTCATTTGTAGATTTTTGTAGCTGTGAGACTTTTCAGCCTTCTCTAAAAAGGCTAACCATCTATCCACTTTATCGCTTCTAGAAAATTTATGTTCTGTCATGCATTAATGACACTTTTGATATGCATAGACACTGGAATCTTTAACTTTACTAATTTCTAAGTATATAAAATATTTCCAGAGCTTCTGAATGCAACTTAAAGCAATTTTTTCTACTTTCATGCATTTTGTTTGTATTAATACATGTATTTCACATAATAAACAGTGAATTTATGATGTTTAAAATGTTCATGATGTACCTTGGCTTCATTTTGTCATTGTGATATGACCTGTTCAATGTATTCCACTGCTATCTACCTCCTTTGGTATGACCTGTACACTGTTTTGCAGTGCTTCCCCACAACACCCAACCCAAAATGCTGCAACTGATATGACCTACACAATGTTTTGCACTGTTTTCCCTAGAACACCCTACCCAGTTTGATACAAGTAAATGATTCTGACTGACTTCTTGTATTTATAATGAAATTCTGAAAATAATTTACCTAGAAATTCCTAAGAGCAATAAAAAAAATAAAGCAATCCCAAGATACATGTCGCAGATTTTTCACAGAAGTCAAAGACAAATTGAGGATCAAAATAAGTAGCAACTGACAACAGAAGATAGCTATATAGAATACCTTATTGAAGTTTTATTGTAAATTTAAATCACTGTAGAGCATAATGCAAATATTTGACGAGAGAACATACTTTTGACTATAGTTTTAGAGGTAATGAATTTGCAGAAGCTCAATTTTATCAGTTTTGATTCTATTAATAAGGGTACAATACGATACTTTTACCATTTTGTGAAAAAATGCTGGTTCTGACACTCAAAATGCAATAATCCCAAGTACCCTTTGATGTCTCACTAGCTAGGGGGCCATTGGATCCCAATAGGAATCATTGATTTAACTACTCACTATAATGTCCATTAAAAGTTGAATTAAAAGCAGCTAGGAAAGTCTGAAGGTCTGGGGAAACCATAAAGTAACATGGAAAGAAGAAAAAAAACATTGCAATAGAATCAGTTTTTATTGCATGTAGGTGCACAAATGGGCAAGATAAAGCAACAATGTAAATGTTAATACTATTATACTTGTATAATTTTTCACGAGAAATAAGTTTCATAATTAATTATAAATCCCAGTTATAACCTACTCAGAAAATACTTTGGATTACAAATAACAAGAGTAGTGCACACTATGTAAGTGAATGGGGGTACAAGCCCACTGAATTCCACATTGAGTAGCTATGGATAATGTTTGCAGGTAATAATGATTAACAGATTCTGAAGACCACATATTGAGAATACTGTTCACAGTTTTAATGTAAAATTCCCTTGATGAAAAACTGTATGCTCATTAAAACAGTGCAGTGCGCCAGGTACTGGCTCTAGTCCTCTTCAATTCAGTGCTGAACCCCCATTTCACGCCTGGGGAAAACCCAAAGCAGAATTCAAATGAAAGACTTCTTATCGTCCATTATTGCAGAAATGGAGTAAAATACATACAATAATGACATAAAACACAATAGGTAGATGTTAACGTAATTATCTGTGGCTTTCAATGTCATTTGTTTATAATATATATTTGCGTTCCGTTTCACTGTCCCGTTCCGACGACTGTTACCAGGTGTAGGCCACTCATGTTAAAGCCCTGTGAAGCTGTGGTGAGGGCGGCCAACTTATGGTTGCGGCCAACTTATGCAGGGAAGCAGTTATTAATATAAATTGAATTTAGCTTCAAGATTTCTATCTGATATTCTATGGAACTTGGATCAAAAACTTTCACATTGTTATATTTCAGTGTTGCTTTATTTCTAAAATATGCGTGTTTCTACTTGGAGATCTTACAAATGAACTGGTGTTGAATGTTTTCATAAAATTAACCACAAACTACTAAACTGTCTTGAGCTGTCCCTTTCAAGGTTCTTTCCCACAGCTCTGGATATACATTCACAATTAGCCTGTTATAAGTCTCTATCAACATCTCCCTTTTCAAGTAATAATCATAAACCTTGAATTTAATGCATTTCAGTGTACTCCTATCGAACTGAATCTATTATCAAATATATAAAGGTAAGGGTGGACTACCTTCCTTTGTGTATAGCAATGCATGGGATTATTCTGCCCATATTGAACTGCATTACGTCAATTTTGAAATAACATAGCTAAGCCTAAAATGTCTAATTAAATCCTGCTTGGTAATACTCTGTCTGTCTTTTTGACCGCATGCTTTTTCTCACTTTGGTAGTTTCTGTGTTTGGTGGAACTTCAATGGCACTTTCTGGGTCTTCTTCAGGACTATGTTCTTGAATGTCTGATCCACTGGGACTGAGGACTTCACTTTCTCTCAGATGTTGCCTGTTCCTCCTGTATGTTTTCCCTTGCACATCAACGGTATATGATCTTGTAGACAACTTATCTGTGAGTGTGCCCTTCTGCCACGGTTCCTTCCTGTCTGGCAGAGGTTTGACATACACAGATTGACCGATGTCAAGCTCTGGTAAATGCCTGGCATGTCTGTCGTAGGCAGATTTGGCTCTTTGGCGCTTCAGCTTTATTTTCTCGACCACGTCATGTGTCAGTTGTGGCTGCAGCAGTTTCTCAGACGTTGGAATGAGGGTCTGAGTCCGCCTTGACATTAGTCTCTGCACAGGACTGCTGTTCATGCCGACGGTGGGTGTATTGCGCCAGTCTAGGACTGCCTTGTAGAAGTCTGTCCCATCTCTCTCTGTCTTCTTTATCAGCTTCTTGGCTATTTTTACAGCTGATTCAGCCTTGCCATTTGACGCACTGTGGAATGGTGATGATGTCACATGATCAAATTCCCATTCTGATGCGAATTTCTGGAACTCATCACTGACAAGCTGTGGTCCATTGTCTGAGACTATGATGTCGGGTCTGCCAAATCGACTGAAGTGTACCTTTAGTCTCTTAACAACTGCTGCTGTGGTTGTGGTGTGCAGCCTGTCAACCTCCCAGTAGTCAGAGTGATAGTCCACAGTGACTAGATAGTCTTTCTTGTTGACTGTGAATATGTCAATGCCAAGTTTACTCCATGGGCGGCTGGGAATCTCATGGGTCATCAGCGGCTCCTTTTGCTGGCTATCAGCAAACTCATTGCATACTGCACATTTCCCTACTTCCTCTTTAATATCAGTGTTCATGTGAGGCCAATACACAATGTCTCTAGCCTTTCTTAGGCACGATTCAGCTCCCAGGTGGCTGAAATGTATACGTCCAAGGATTTCTGGTCTCATTTGCTTGGGAACAACCACTCTATGCCCCTTGTAGATGATTCCATTTTGAATGGTCAGCTCTTCTCGGATGTTCCAGAAATCTCTGACATTCAGTGGAGCGTTATCCTTTACATTTGGCCATCCGGTCAGAATTGTTGTTCTCAGAGTCTGCAACTGACTATCTGAGGCGGTTAGTCGCTGAATTTGTTGCAGTCTGGTATCTGATATGCTCAGATATTCGGCATAGTTGATATTCTCCAGTTCGCTGCTGAAATGTGTGGCAAACTTGCTCTGGACAGGAAATCTGCTATGTACATTTCTGTACCTTTCTTGTATTGTACATCAAGGTCGTAACACTGGAGTTTAAGAAGCATCCGCTGGAGTCGCTGAGGTGCGGATAGCAATGGCTTCTTAAATATGACCTCCAGCGGCTTATGATCACTTTGTACGTGAATGCAGTCCCTGCCCAGTAGGTATTGGCGGAACTTCTCACAGCCAAATACGATACTCAAGCATTCTTTCTCTATTTGCGCGTACCTCTGTTCTGTCTGCGTCAGTGCTCTTGATGCAAAGGCTACTGGCTGATTGTTCTGAAGCAGGGTAGCACCTAGGCCCTTTTCGCTTGCATCACACTGTAAGGTCACTTCATCTGTTAGGCTGTAATACTTCAGAACAGGTTGCATGGTGACAATTTCCTGTGCTCTCTTAAAGGCTTTCTGTTGCTCTTTTTGCCAGGTCCAGAGAGCATTCTTGTCCAGAAGTCGTCTCAAAGGCTCACAGACCTGAGATAGGTGGGGCGCGAACTTTGCCAGATAGTTGACAAATCCAATAAATCTCTGAAGATCAGTCTTGTTTTCTGGCTTTGGCATATGTCTTATAGCCCTGATCTTCTCATCATCTGGTTTCAAACCATCTGCTGTTAGAAGGTGTCCCATGTATGGCACTTCAGTGAGACGCAGTTTCATTTTATTTCTGTTGAGCTTCAGATTTCTCTCTCTGGCTCTGTCTAGCAGCGCTCGTATATTCCTATCATGGTCCTTGACAGCTTCTTCTTGGGTCTTGCCTCTGCCCATCACTAAAATGTCGTCTGCTATGACTTCTATGCCATCTAGCCCTTCCAAGACCTCTTGTTGCCTCCGCTGGTATTCCTCTGGAGCTGAGGCGATCCCAAAGGGCATTCTCAACCAGCGATAACGACCGAAGGGTGTCCAGAATGTAGTAAGCAAGCTGCTTTCTTTATCCAACTTTATGTGGTAGAACCCTTCTTTGGCATCAAGTACTGAAAATATTTTAGCATCTTGCAGCCTCGGCAGTATTTCCTCTATGGTTGGCATTTGGAATCTGGGCTTCTTAATTACAGTATTTAGGTCTTTTGGATCTATGCAAATTCGCAGTTTGTTAGGCTTCTTTACTAACACCATGCTGCTAATCCAGTTTGTAGGCTCTGTCACCTTGGTAATCACTTTCCGCTTCTCCATGTCATCCAGTTTGTTCCTTACTGCTTCTCTCAGGGCAACTATGACACGTCTGGGTACGTGTTGCACGGGTCTGGCATTTTCTTCTATCTCTATGTGACATTCGCTGCGGAATAGCCCTGTTCCCGTGAATACATCGGCATACTCTTTGAGGACTAGTTCTTCTGTCAGCTCTCCGGTGCTGATATTTGCATTGTTGATAAGCTCTGGCACATTGATTGACAGTAGTCCCAGCTTTTCGCATGTGTTAGCTGACAAGAGTGGCTTTCTTGTGACGGAGGTAGGGACCACTTGAAACCCTAGTTTATAGACGCTGTCCTGGTATTTGGCATACACAGTTCCAATCCCTAGGGGCTTCATCCACGAGCCATCATACAGGTGCAGTCTGGACTTGCTTTCAGCCAGCTTTCTGTCACTCCCCACCAGATCAAAATACTGCTTGTCACTGATGACATTTACAGTTGTGCCTGTATCCAGCTGACATAGCACAGGTATTCCAGGTGTCGTTTTTGACTTGCAAAGTTCCAATGACACTATAAGCTGCTTTCCAGTGCTTTTAACTGAACCAACTTGGTGGTCAATGTGCAGTATTGTGTCCTCATCTGATGTGGACAGATCTTCTAAAAGGTGCACTTGCTTGTGACCTTGCTTGCAGACGTTCGCGAAGTGATTCATCTTGGAGCACTTATTACATCTCTTTCCATATGCTGGACACTTTTCTTTTCTTCTTTCATGTGTTTGTCCACAGTACTTGCACTTTTGGTCTTTCTGCTGCTGGGAACTTTGCTTTGCAGGCTTTGGTCCTTTCCTGGACTTATCACGACCTTGCTTTGAGAACTGTACTGTTTCTTCGTCCCTTCCACTGACAGCGATCTTTTGCAGCTGCATTTGGGAAGTTTCTGCTATGCGACACATGTTTATAGCTTCCGTTAGGGTTAAGTCAGGTTTCCTAAACATTCTTGCTCTTGTTGTTGAGTCATTTACTCCAAGTACCAGTCGGTCGCGGATGACTCCTTCAGTCAGAGGGCCATATTCACAAGTGGATGCAAGCTGCCTGAGTCGGGTAACATATTGCTCGATAGTCTCTGATTGACCTTGTGAGCAGCTATTGAAAATGTACCGTTCATACACAGTGTTCTTGGCTGGAGTGAAATGATTTTCCAATGCATCCAGTGTTTTTGCCACATCTTTCTTCTCCTCATCGGGAATGCCGAGATGATGGTAGATACGAAGGCACTCTTTCCCCATGACTGAACGGAGGGTCGCCATCCTCATCGCCTGAGACCTGATATTCAACTGTGTGGCAGTTTCATAATCCTCCCACTGCATTCTGAAGTATTTCCAATTGGTATAAACATCGCCCTTATATTCCAATGGAGCTGGCAGTGGAAGATTTGCTGGCACATATTGCTGAGCAAATGCTGGTGCTGGTACGGCTGTTTGTGCTGGTGTAGGTACTGTGCCTACAGGTGCTGTTGTGACTGCTTCCTCAGATGCTTCTGTATCACTCATGTTGAATACTATAATCTGTGGGCAGTGTATATCCAATAATACAAATAACAGGACACTATTTTAGAAAGTCTTAATATAATTGTTCTGCAACAAATATATGCTTTTAACTTTCACAAATGCAAAATATCCTGTTTTTCACAGCTAGATTACATCTGACACCATGTTATATTTCAGTGTTGCTTTATTTCTAAAATATGCGTGTTTCTACTTGGAGATCTTACAAATGAACTGGTGTTGAATGTTTTCATAAAATTAACCACAAACTACTAAACTGTCTTGAGCTGTCCCTTTCAAGGTTCTTTCCCACAGCTCTGGATATACATTCACAATTAGCCTTTTATAAGTCTCTATCAACACACATCATTGAAAGGTACTCAGGTTATTGTCCATTATTAACTTATCAAAGAATAATCAGTGTTTGATACATCCTCTAGAACTTGGTTCAAAGACTTCAATCTGATAGAAATGTACACGGGTGGACACAAAGATAAACGGACACAAAGATAAACGATTTTCGGAAATTTGCATATTTTCGTTGAATAAACAAAAATAATTCACCAAATAACCAAGAAATATCATAAAAATATTTGTTTCAGTCTATTTTAATATGTAATGTATATGATTTTGTTGTTTACATAGCTTTATTTTTCATTCCAAAAAACGTTTATCTTCGTGTCCACCGTTTATCTTTGAGTCCACCCATGTACTCAGGATTAGTGTCTACCATTGTCCATAGCTACTCTGGTTGTCCAATTACAGACTTAACAGTTAAACAGCGAAGACTATCATCACACATTCTGTACATGATCAAAGGTTACAAGTTAATTGGACTTACTTGTCTGTATTAGTTTGTGTATATAAAGCCCATGGATTATCTGAAACACTAACAGATTGTGGATTCTATTTCATTATGGAGATCACTAAAATGAACAGACACAGACAAAAGTTATGCTAACAAGGGCATATGTGGACCAAGAAAATACCCTATAAGATTCTTTAAAGTGAGTATGAGGAATTTAAGGGATTTTATATTTCATAAGTAATAGGGGTATTAAAATGAAATAAACCATTTTGAAAGTTATTAACATTTCTAGTATATAAGTAGTAAAAAACACTACTTATAGCTTGAATCTTTATTTCTTAGTGAGATTTAAACTATAAATTGTTTAAGCTATCCATTATAATACTCTTAAACAGAAGTAGTTACACCAACTGAACTGAACTGGGACAAAGTGTTTTATGCCTTCACCCCCTCAAAAGTGCATAACTTATGTTTGGTTTATATTTCTGTTGAAATATGAAGGGGGGGGGGGAATCATGGGGGGATCATATATTAGTGAAAAAAGGGGGACAATCAGTGGGGGAAATGCAGTTGAGGGAAAATCTAATTACTGGCATGGAGGGCCCATCTCCCCTTTCAAAGTTTGAGACCTTTGTCATGGGACTTTTATCCCTGCCCACGTCCCCCTCCAATTGCCATGCATAGATCTGCCTGTATTAGGGTAATATATTTGTTTAAAGTGACAGTTATTATAGCTGTGTTATTGTTAAAGTGTCCCAATATCAAAAGGGATTAGGCTCTTTTGTTTTTGTACTAAGTAAGGTCCGATCCTCAAACAGAAGATTACATCTTTTGTGGATAACTTTGTTTGTAAACCTTTTTTGGTTTCACAGTGTATGTTTGAACATAAGATATACAATTTACAAAACTGGAATCACTCACCCCTATTAAAAAATTGTTACTGTTATTCTATGTTTCAATTAGAATTTGCTACAGTACCTAAAATAAGATTAAATTGATATGTTCTACCATGAAATGTCCAAATAATTTGGCTACATGTACAGTTATGGAAGTGATACCTCAAACAGGAAAAGATATGTGAACAGTAAGTTCTCACATATACATATTTAGAGAAGACAATACAATTGCATATGTGATCGCAGTCTCAATACAATGTTTTACAAATGTAGAGGGTTTACATTGATTTTCCCTCGACTGCATTTCTCCTCACTGGTTTCAACCCTTTTGTCTCACTAATGTATAGTTTCCCCCTATGATACAATGTTTTCCCCCTTTACATTTTTAAAGAAATGTGATTATGTAGTTTATAATTAGACATTTTATTTCAACAAATACAAAGTTTAATATTTTATAAACATAAATTTCTACTTTTTTATTAACTTTATCTTTCCTACCAAAGTATGTCATATTATTTCAGACTAATTTAAAATAAACTATTTTACTTAATCGAAATTTCATGAAATTTTAATGTTATGAAGTTTCACAAAATTGGTTATTACTTGGAAAATCTTTATAATTTGGAACATTTCATCAAGAAATGTAAATATCTCTTATTGTAGATTAGTTGAAATTTTAGAAACTCATTTTAAAAATTAGATTTGGATGGATGTTCTTACTGAGAAGCCACATTCACTGTCAACATACCAGGAGTCAATTGTTTTTATTCTAGTATTTGCACTATTCTTTTGCAGGAGTAAACAGTGTCAGATAAATGATGGCCTTTTTATAATCAGAAGAGGGCATCACCAGTCATTCATTTCACACTGGAGGAGCTGAAAATGAAATCATCATTAAAATCACAAGCCCCTACAATTTGGAGGGTGAGGTTTTTAATGAATGGTTTTTAGGAACCCGAAGTGCTTAATTCAAGTTCAAGATCATATATGGATATATATTAGGCTTTGATAAGATAATTATGCACAATAACCTGAGTACACTTTTATTAGGTGAAAGTCTCTGAATTAAATTTAATCTAATATATTAATAGCACTGAGGGACTAAAATATAAAGGGGGAAAACTTCAATAAAATATTTATAGCACTAAAGGACTAAATATAGGTAAAATATAAAGATGAACGGTCACTGCATCATAGGCGTAAAACCATACCTATGCAAACAAGAGTAGAGTAGAGGCACTGTGCCAGCTGACTGAGTGTTTATGAGTTGTGAAGGTAATAATGAGAGGGAAGCATAATTATCAGGAAAAGTGCTGTACAGAAGTACAGGAAATGGTAATTGAACAGCATGTTCGAAAGAAATTCCGAAGCTGCAAGAATTTTAAAGATATGAGCCACCCACTCATTAAGTAAGTGCTGAAAAGCTGAACATAGTTATTACTGACTTACCTATGGAGATACACCTCCAAGTTATTGACCATGTTGTGGCCATGAAAAAAGTGATTGTAGGACAAAAAGTATCTGGACAAAAAGTATTGACCTTAAAATGAGTAGGACAAAAAGTATCTGGACAAAAAGTATTGCATATCCGGACAAAAAGTATTAATTTTTTTTTTATTTTACATTTATTGTTGTATAAAACATATGTAAGTCACTGCACATTTACAGCACAAAGAAGTATTTGTTATTTGTATATTTGTTGCTGACACCTTTTTGTATTATAACAACTGAATCCCCCTGAGCAGCTTCATACCATTAATCTATGCTTAGGCTTTTGAAATCTTTAATATGATCATTTGTTACTCAAACCTACCAGAGTACACTTGAAAAGGAACACTTAATAATGTGTCTTGTAGTTTTTATCCCAATTGCATTGTCAAGTGTTCCCATATCAAAGATGGAATTAATTACAATTACATTATTCTTTTCATACATTCTTGCTTTTGGGTTGTAAAAACATTAACTGTTCTTTAATTGAAAAGGAAAGAAAGTTCAAAGACAGTGAAGCTATATCTAATATAATACAAAAGTTTATAGATTTTCTTTGATTGCAAAGGATACAAGATTAAAAGGCAGTGAAGCCACAGGTATTATAATGCAAAGGGTTTTACTTCATAATAGTATTTCTTTGATTGGAAAGAGGGAAAGTTGTGAAGCCATCTAATATACTTCATACAATTTCACTTTATCAAAGTTTTTCTTTGATTTTAAAGGATAGAATGCTGTGAAGCCACATCTAATACACTTCAAAAGATTTCACACCATAATAGTTGGGCTTTGATGCATCAGACAAAACAAAAAGCAATGAAGCCACTTGTGATAATGTTAATCCCAAAACTTATATTGAAATTTAAAGGACCATGTAAATCCCAAACACTGTTTTGCAATGTACAAAAAATCTATAAAAATAAGTAAACTGAAGTTCATATATGTACACATTCATATAATACACATGCATAAATAAAATATATATGAAATACTTGTGTCCTATGACACAAATCTGTCTCCAAACTGCGCATGGATCGCATGATACCCAAAAATCCACAGAATTGTAAGGTATTTACTTGGATAACGTGTCCAAATGAAGATTGTTTCTTGTTGATATGTCATAAGAATCTATATTGTAAGACATTTTTTGAAGAAAATGTCCACAATCAGAACTTTTCAAAACATGTCTTGACTACTAAGATGGCCAAACAAACAGATGGTAAACAAAGAGTGGTCAGGTAACCTAGTGGGGGGAGGACTGACTATTATGCAGTCCTTTCGCTGATTAAGGTTGTTATATAACCTTAAAAATGTTTTTTGGCGTTAGCCATTGGGTTGGATGGTTCCAACATAATAGCTACTTTTAGAAGTATTTCGCTATAAAAATGTAAGATTTCAGATAAATCCCTATCATAGTGACTGAGAAAATGGCGACTAAGTGTGTAATTTCATGTTTTTCAACACAAAAGAATATTTAAAATAAATTAAGATAGATGTGGGGCCGATACTCACACAAGATAATCTACTAGTACTCCACTATATATAAATACTACAAGTGACAGAAGAAAAGGACACAAAAGTTGTGCCCTGCAAATGGTATTATGAAGGAAAGTAACACGGTAACTGTTTAAGTGTAAAATGTAGGTTAAAATATATTTAAAGAAATACTGCAAATGCAATATCCTCATTCGACCTTGAAAGAGGGGTCCAAGGTCAAATCTGACCACACAAGAATATTCCCAGCCCATGATTTCCTATAGGTTGGTTTACCATCCAAAACCTCTAGCACCAATAATAAGCAAGTTATTAGCATTTTTAAGTTTGGTTGTCCTTATTTGATCTTGCAGGAGGGGTCCAAAGGTCAAATCTGACCACACCAAAATATTTTCTGCCCATGATTTCCTATAGGTTGATTTACCATCCCAAACCTCTAGGACCAATAATAAGTGAGTTATAAGCTCTTTAAGTTTGTCTATCTTTGTTTGACCTTGAAGGAGGGGTCCAAGGTCAAATCTGACCATACCAATAGATTCATATCCAATAATTTCCTATAGGTTGGTTTACCATCCCAAACTTCTAGGACCATTAATAAGCGAGTTATAAGCACTTTTAAGTTTGGCTATCCTCGGTTTGACCTGGAAGGCAGGGTCCAAGGTCAAATCCGACCACACCAAAAGATTCCCAGTCCATGATTTCCTATAGGTTGGTTTACCGTCCAAAACCTCTAGGACCAATAATAAGCGAGTTATAAGCACTGTTAAGTTTGGCTATCCTCATTTGACCTTGAAGGAGGGGTCAAAGGTCAAATCTGACCACACCAAAAGATTCCCAGCCCATGATTTTCTATAGGTTGGTTTACCATCACCATGAGATATAAGCACTTTTCATGACTGACAAAGAAACACCCGTGGCAGCCATCTTGTTTTTCAAAATGAGTCCAAAAATATTCTCAGTCAAGAATTTTAATGACGAACATATCCTGTCAATTTGAGATCTATACCTATAATACCCTTTGCTTTAGGGGGGCAACAAAAGTCCTTTCTTTAAGTTGATTAAACGTCCCTGGCAGCCATCTTGTTTTTCAAAATGAGGACGAATATATTCCCAGGCAACATTTTATGGTTATTAATATATCCTTCAAACTTGAGAAGGCTGGCTATAATATTTTTTCATTAGAGTGGTAATGGTGAAATCTCTCTACACACTGTGGCTATCCAGTGGATACAATGATTTACTCAATAGTGAGAAGCTGAAAGTAGCTATTGCTCAGCTATGCCATGAGCTATAAGTCTGTAATTTCACTATGTCATAGCTGACCCAAAAGTAGGCGAACAACATATTTTAACAAAATACTCCAAATGCAATATTTTTCAAGTTACAACTGATTTACTCAACAGTCAGTACCTAAAAATAGCTATTGCTCAGCTGTGCCATGAGCTACAGGTCTGTAATTTCACTATGTTATAGCTAACCCAAAAGTAGGTGAACAACATATTTAAATAAAATACTGTAAATGGAATAGTTTTCAAGTTATAACTGATTTACTCAACAGTAAGAACCTGAAAATAGCTATTGCTCAGTTATGTAATGAACTACAGGTCTGCAATTTTACTATGTTATAGCTGACCAAAAATTAGGTGAAAAACATATTTAAACAAATACTCTAAACGCAATAGTTTTCAAGTTAGAACTGATTTACTCAACAGTGATAACCTCAAAGTAGCTATTACTCAGCTATGCACTGAGCTACAGGCTTGAAATTTTACTATGCTGTAGCTGACCCAAAAACTAGCTGAACAACATATTTATACAAAATTC
Source organism: Sabellastarte sp. h YS-2021 (assembly GCA_964017235.1). Taxonomy (NCBI): domain Eukaryota; kingdom Metazoa; phylum Annelida; class Polychaeta; order Sabellida; family Sabellidae; genus Sabellastarte; species Sabellastarte sp. h YS-2021. The sequence goes on from OZ024934.1 coordinate 25,052,169, forward strand.
TGTATATGCAATAGTTTTCAAGTTATAGGGCATTTTACTCATTATGGGAGGTACTGAAAAATCAGAAAATAGCTATTACTCACTTAGCTATTGGGATAGACACTCAAGTTACTCACCATGTTGTAGCTATGAAAAAAATAGTTGAATAACATATTTTAACAAAATGCTCTAACTGCAATACTTTTCAAGTTATAAGTGATTTAGTGCACGATTCATGAATTTTATTGCATTAAAAATTATTTTAAAAATTAATAAGAAAAAATTAAGACAGATCCAGGTCTAATTCTCACATAAGGTAATCTGCTAGTGGCCTAGTACATATATGCAAGGTATGAGAAAAATCCCTGCAATAGTGAATGAGAAAATTGTGATAAAGGGTTGAAATTTTCACACTTTGGGTGGGGGTACCTGACTCGTAATGATTCTGGGGAACAGACGAACAAACAGATCTGCATGGCCTGAACAATTTTTCATCCTTGATAGGTATCTTTTTTTAAAAAAAACAGCATAGGTCTGGGTATTGTAGTTTAGGAGGAGAAGTTGTACCCCCCACGACGCAGAGTGACGACATAAAAAGGGGGGATAACCAGTGGGGAAATTACATAGTGAGCAAATTATAGTCAATCGATGTAGAGAATGCTAAAACATCAACTTACTTACAACTGACTTTTTACTTCTACTGCATTACATTAATAAGTCAAACCCAGCAACTTTGAAATCTGGTTGAATCCAATGTAGAAATCTGGTTGAAATACGTGTAGATTTTGCAAACCGTTTTTGGTTGGATCCAACCAGTGAAATCAGGTTGAATTCAATTGGTGAAATCAGGTTGAATTCATTGGGTGAAATCTGGTTGAAATATGTGTAGATTTTGCAAACTGTTTTTGGTTGAATCCAGTGTATGAAATAGGGTTGAATTCAATGGGTGAAATCAGGTTGTTTACACTGTCTTCTTTATTTGAATCATTGTAGCTTGTGTGTCATAATTTTATCTTCTTAATAATATTAAATAATAACTATCCATATGCATATCTTACAATTTGGATACATCTTCAAAGTAATTAATTCTTTCCAAGATGACATGTATCATAAAGTATATTGTATCATTGTATATTTAATATTCTATTTCTGATGACATTGTAATAACATATAATTTTGCATCAGCTTTCAAATATAATTGCTCAAGATATGTAAATCCATATTTTCCAACTAGATTTCCATTTTATGTTATTAATAGGACCGGTATGTTTCAGTCCCTTCAATTAAAATTTTTTTTGTGAAATTTTAAAATAATTTTTTTTCGATGTGAGTAACAAACAATTGTAACATTATTTATATCTTCAGTATTTTATCCAATCAGTTTCTTTTAAATGTTTTATTAAGTAGGCTATAATTATATTATAAGTATAAAGAAGCTATAATCATGTAGCAAAGCCACAATGCTCAGTTCATATGCTTGTGTCTCATACAACTTTGTCATATAAACTGAAAAAAAACCTCACAAGAATAGCCACATTATTAGAAGTCCACCCATTACTCCCCACCTTAATTAGTTGTCAGTTCTGACCACAAAAAAAAACCAACCTAAAGAAGTAAACACCATGCATACAAATAAGCAAGGGTAAACCCCCCCCACCTCCAGCCCTGCTGTGTTATCTCATTACTTTTAGTTGCAGATCTAATGTTCTGTGTAGCAGGATACAGATAAGAAAAAGACAGGAACCCCCCAACCTCACTGTTGTGTGATCAAATGTAAAAGCTTAGGGTCTCTGTATAGAGAAGTTTTCAGTGTAAACTTGCAAACTGAAAACTAGTTATTTGTGTATGGGAGAATTTGAGAAACAAATTCAAATTACTAAGTTTTGATGAATAAGTTTGAATTTATAATTTTTTATTTAAGATAAGTTTGACTTTAAAATGTTTTTTTAATCAGGAATTGCATTAATCAAAATATATTTATAAATTATAAAAGTTATATTTGGATGCATCTGTTTTGTTGTAAGTTACTATAAATAATAAGGGGAATGGATAAAAATGTACAAGTACATGCACACATAATCTTTATCATCTTTATAATCTTTAAAAATTAGTCTTTGCTTTACAAATGCCTACAAATTCAAAAACTATTGCAATAATAGTTCTTTGAAAAAGTTAGACTTAATCACTATATCACCCTCTAGAAAAACAATTTTCAACCTGTTTTCTGTGCCATAATATAACTAAGACATCATGTCGAAAAACCTAACTTGATTTCGTGATGATTTTTTCATGAAGTATCACTACTTTTTCCAGTCAAAAATCCAGCTTTGAAATAGTGTTGAAATTGTGTCAGTGTCAATTTTTCAACCAATCACTACTTTTTCATGTCAGAAAACTAACTTAGATTTAGTAGTTGATAATGTGGATTTCAACGTCAGGACCTGTTTTCAACTCTAAATCAACGACATTTCACGGCGTGTGCCTGCTGGGAATACATCATAAATGGTGATTGAGATGAAATAGACTACAATGTGTGTTAACTGAGGATAAAGAGTTGGGATTACTGTACTTTGGTATCCCTGGAACTATAACAACAAAAACATGTTTTTGTAACCTATTCACAGCAAAGTATGGCTCAACAGTTCGGGAGAGTAAAACTATTTAGCAAAGACTAAACAAACTATGATAACCATACTTACAGGCTTGAGTTATTTTTGCTGGCAACATCATCACTGATGCCAAAAGAAGAAAAGCAATTTTGTTGTTATTTGTTGGACTCGATACAGCCAAAGTGTTCGCCTGACTTGTTACAACCAGTCAAGCAGAATGACAAATCTTTTACATGGTTCTAAAGAAGACACTAAAAACATACTTTGAACAAACACTGTATGTCACATTACTATGATTTAGTCTTACATGCACCACAGAAAGCATGGCATATTTTGTGTCTTTACTCTGGTATTTATCACAGGACTGTGAGTAAAAAATTGTAAATTTTTAGGGGCTGCTTTGTTTAACTTTTGGCCACCTAGAACCCACTGGGTCACAAACTGTGAGGCTCATCTGACTAAAATTTTACCTGAGAACACATTAATGTATTCTTAGTACATGTACTGAAAATCAAGACTTTAACTTGAGGAGAAAATTGTCTTTGAGGCCCATAAAGACCCCACTTAGGGATTTTTTCCTAAATTTTTCACATATTTTGCCCTATACTTTAGAAGTGGTAATTCTGATGAGTCTCAAACTGCACTAGGTATAACTTTTATATGTAATCCTTCTCTGTGAAAAATTTAAAGGCTGTAGGTTTACCTGTAAGGTCGACTTAGGGCCTCAAAATTGCCCACAGAGACCCAATTTATGGACTTTTTGCCACTTTCAAGCACTGTAGCTTTCAAACTATGTCTCTCATCTAAGTGAAATATCATCTGGGAATATATCAATATGTTTTTTTATATGTGTGCCAAAATTTAGGTCTTTAATAGACATTTAACCTGTGTATGAGGACCATAAATACCCACCAAAGTGACCCTTTTAAAATATTTTTCACATATTTTGCCCTGTAACTTAGAAATGGTAAATCTGAGAAGTTTCAAACTGTATTAGATATAAATTCTATTTGTAATCTTTGTATGTGACAGATTTTAAGACTGAAGCTTTAACTTAAAGGTCACATTGAGGTTTCTAAAAGACCCACAGACACCCAATATTTGGACTTTTTCCACTTTTAAGCCCTGTGACTGTTGAACTATGTGACTGATAGAGCTGAAATCCCATCTGGGAATATATTATTATGTTCTTTTTACATGTGCCAAAAATAAAGGCTTTAAGTAGACATTTAACCTGTGTATGAGGACCATAAACACCCACCCGAGTGACGCTTCTAAGACATTTTCACATATTTTGCCCTGTAACTTGGAAATAGTAAGTCTGAGAAGTTTCAAAATGTATTAGATGTACATTCTATGTATAATCTTTGATTATGAAAGATATTAAGTCTGAAGCTTTAATTTGAAGGTCACATTGAGGTCTCTAAATGGCCCACAGATACCCAATATTTGGACTTTTTGCCACCTTTAAGCCCTGTGACTGTTAAACTACATGATTGATAGAGCTGAAATCTCATCTGAGAATACATTATTATGTTCTTTTTACATGTGCCAAAATCAAGGCTTTTAGTAGACATCTAACCTGTGTATGAGGACCATAGACACTCACCCAAGTGACCTTTTTTGACATTTTTTCTGTATCTTGCCCTGTTATTTGGAAATGCTAAGTGTGACAAGTCTTAAACTGTAATATATACAAGTTTTGTTTGATATCTATGTCAGCAAAAGGCTTCAGATTTGTAGTTTAATTGCTAAGGTCACTTTAACAATTCTAAAATGAATACAGAGACACAATTTATGGACATTGTGCCTCTTTAAAGCCCTGTAACTGTCGAACTATGTGGCTCATAGAGCTGAAATCTTTGAATTTTTCAAAGTGCCTGTCTATTTAAATTTGGAATATTATTGATGTTATGGCTATCTTAGGCTTTAAAGAACTTATTTTTGTGTTTTTATCCCTCTACTTGCTGAGTTTTTCACTTTGTAAAATGAAACTGGTTATACATATTATAGTAGGCAAATGGATACTGTTATTTTCTGGTGAGCTTAAAGTCCCAATATTAATGGAATTATAGCCTTATATAGTAAAAATAGGGGATTTTTAACCCTTAACTAGCCGAGTATTAGTCAACAACTTGCCTCAGTTAATTTTGACACAGCTCCTACAGTTATGAACTTATTTCAGTTGATAATCACACATTTAAAATTCTCAATTCTGAATTATTATTATAACGCTGTTGTTGTGGTTTAATAATTTATATTTAAATCTGGAGGTATAAGTTTTCTGTTGAACATTCTTTATTTATATATTTGATTTTTTTATTAGTCATAAGATTAACTGAGCTTTTTGTATTGCAAGTTTATAAAATAGATAGAGTGGACCATTGATGATTTTTGAGTATTTTATTACCTTTTTTATATATATCAGAGTGTTTGTTATCTCTTACCATTTGTGCAGCATCACTCCATCCCTTTGTCATATTAGATAATGTAGTCCCACCCCAACCCCACCACCACCACCCTCTGGGGATATTCAGCTATCGAGTGTTTAATTAGATGATCATCATACATCAATCAGATTTTATTTTTATCTTTTTTTTGTTCTACACAGATATATGATAAAAGCACTCATCCTCTTTGTTTAAGCAGTATGATGGTATAAAACCTGGTATATGTAGCACTATATAAACTAAAACTTCATTTTGTTTGCAAGGAACTGAGAAGTGATATTGTCAGATTTTACTGTTTCTTCTCATTATAAATGAAACTGTGACATCAGCTTTAATTTACTTTGTAAAAGGCTTTGATTTAGATCTAGATTTACTTGTTGTTTTACATTGCGTTCAACAGCATGCAGGGTCATATTGCGACGGGTAGTGTACAGGTGGAGGAAACTAGTGCATACTGCACTGTAAACCATCGGGCATCAGCAAGTAACTACCAACTTTCCAACACGAAGCACCCGGCCTGAGATTCGAACCGGCGGCCTCAGAGGTTGGAGGCGAGAACTCTAACCGCTACACCACCGAGCCCCCATAAAAGGCTTTGAAGGATACATGTAAAATTATGAAGAAAAAAACATAATCTAATTGCGTATTTGTTTTATAATATTTCATCTATGCACTAATATATTAAAACATAGAAACAAATAAACTTGTGTGTGGACCTTTGCCCACAAGGACTCTTGCCCACAGGACCTTTGCCCACAAAGGACTTTGCCCACCACATTTTTACAGGGGAGGAACTTTGCATAAAATAATGATATGAAATAATATCCACAAAATTGCAAATTTAATAAGTAAATTAAATTTTTATAAGTTAACACCCTATCCAATGGACAATAGCTTATCCGGTCGGCGCAGACCGGCCCGCCAAACGTCAGAAAAAGACGTCCTGTGTCTCCACCGGCAGGTCGGTCCGTAGTACCAGTGCACTCGCCAGATGGCATGTCGTACTTCCTTCCTGTCTAGACAGAGTGACGTCATAGCATCTTTTTTGTTGCCTAAACCTATTAGACCCCTAGTAAGCTGATAGCGGGGTCGGTGGGAGGGTCTTGTGTGTCCATTGGATAGGGTATTAACTTATAAAAATTTAATTTACTTATTAAATTTGCAATTTTATTGCGTTAATACATCCTATCCAATGGACAATAGCTGAATAACTACCGCTTGGTTGGCGGGTAAGTTACTAGGGACTTGTTTGAACTCATGTTAGAGGTAATGAAAATTCCTTCTTAAAGCCTGGGTAGACCTTGAAGTCAACAACCCTTAAGGCTATGGTCGAATATCATCATCCAGTTAACCGGAGTGGAACCGTCAGAGTCGACCTTGTCTCCCCCCCTTTTTTACAGACCTGCTCTGAGGTAGGGGAAGAGAGGGATGAGTTCAGTCCCATAAAATTAAGTCTCCCGGAGGAAGTACGTGAGATTATTATTATTATTTTTTTTGTGTGTGTGTTCCTTAACTATATGTGCAATATATACAAATATGTACTACTATTTACATATGTACAGATCTCCTCTAGGTACCAGTCTGTTGGTGGATCTGCTGAGCAGCCACAACAGGACCAAGATGGTAGAGCTCTGAGTCAGCCCAAGCCACATCCTTCAGATAGAATTGAGTGAAGGTATTATGAGATTTCCAGTGGCAGGCTGATAAGATCTGCTCCAAGGAGACTCCCGATTGGAAGGCCTTAGAGGCAGCGAAGGCCCTGACATCATGAGCTTTAACTTGATGCAGGGCATGGGCTTGATGATCAGAGAGCTCATAGCATAGGATCACAGTCTGCTTGATCCATGAGGAGATAGTGGCAGGGGAGATGTCTTTGTCGAAGCCCTTCTTGAAGGAGACAAAGACTAGCTCCTTGTGCTGCCTGAGGTCTGAAGTCCTGTCCAAATAGTAGCGTAAGGCTCTGACTGGACAAAGGGATCTGTCAGACTTGAGGGATCTATCCAGAGTAGGTGCCAGGGCTGGTATGACCACTGGGGCTACACTCTCTGGACCCTTTTTGGCCAACTGGTTCTTGGAAAGAAAGCTGGGAGATGGAAAGAGAGACACCTTAGACCAGTCGGATTGGTGTCTGATGTTCCTGTGTTGCCATGCATGGATCTCACTCCTGTGTTTGCCAGAGCCCAGGGCCAAAAGGAAGACAGTTTTGAAGGTCAGATGCTTCAGAGATGCCTCCCTAAGAGGTTCGAAAGGAGCCTTTGTCAGCTGGTGTAGTACCAGGGAGAGGTTCCAGGAGGGTATTCCCCTTCACCCTTTGGGTCTATCTCTGTGGAAACTTTCCAAGAGACGAGTGAGATTATCATCTTTGCTGATATTGACTGTTGTATTACCTAGTTTATCAGCTATGGCAGACCTGTATCCATCAATGGTGCTGGGCTGTAACCTCTTGTCCTCAAAGAGGTGCAGTAAGAAGTCAGCCACCGACTTTACAGGTGGAGACCTGAAGTCCACCTGATTAGTGATGCACCACTTTGTAAAAATGGTCCACTTTGCTTCATAGACTGACCTGGTTGAGCTCCTTTGAGGAGCCTCAATTCTTGCTGCCACTGCCTTAGAGAACCCCTGTTGTTTGATGGCTGTGGCTCTAGGAGCCATGCATGGAGATTTAGGTTGGTCAAATTTCTGTGAGGGATCTGGTTGTAAGGCAACAGATTGGGCCGGTTAGGCAAGCTGAGAGGGACTTGACTAGACATGGTCACCAAGTCCCAAAACCAAGGCATGTTGGGCCAACCCGGGGCAATTAGGATTATTTTCTTGCAAGGGCTGTCCAGTAGTTTCTCCACCACTTTGCCCAATATGGCAGTCGGTGGGAAGGCATATGCATCCAGCTCCTCCCATGGCAGAGTAAGTGCGTCCACTGCTACAGCCAGGGAGTCCGGTACTGGGGAGACAAACTGAGGCAACTTGTGGTTGAACCTCGTGGCAAATAGGTCTATCTGAGGCCAGTGCCATTGGTTGCACATCTGATGAAAAACTTCTGAAAGTAGGGACCACTCTGTCTGGATGGTTTGACCCAGTCTGGATAGCTTGTCTGCTATCACATTTAAGCGGCCTGGGATGTGTCGGGCTTTTAGTGTCACTTGTCGCTGGGAACACCAGGTCAAGATTCTCCACAGTAGGGCACATAGAGGGCCTGACCTCATGCCCCCTTCTTTGTTTATGTAAGCGACCACTGTAGTATTGTCGGTTGCTACTAGAACTATTTTGTCTACACAGAGATTTTGGAACTCTTTGAGGGCCAAAAACACCGCTTTGAGTTTATGTGCAGTTTGCTTTCCAGTACCGACCAGGATCCTCTTGCAGTAAACTCGTTTAAGTGAGCGCCCCACCCTTCTTTTGATGCATCTGTAAATATCTGCAGAGCATGCTTTATGGGGTGTAATGGTTGGCCGGTGAGGACATTGCTTTCCTCTAGCCACCATTGCAAGTGAGGATGCAGAGACCTGGGTAGAGGGATGACCTTTTCTAGAGATTCCGGTACTCGCCAATTGTTCTTGAGATGCCACTGAATGGGTCTCATGTGTAGTCAGCCTAAGTGAACTTGTTTTTCTGTGGCTGTCAGCAGACCTATCAGGGACATGAATTGCCGGACCGGACAGGCCGGTAGTAACAAAAGTGCTTGTATCTTTTCTTGAAGACTTTGCCACCGGTCCGGTGTCGGTCGGACCCAGCCGAAGATTTGTTTGGGCTCCAGTTCTGATTTTTCCAAATTCACCAACCAGCCTAGATCCTGGCATATTTTGACAAGCATTTGGGTATGTCGGAGACAGGTTTGGAGGGATTTGGCTCTCACCAACCAGTCATCTAGGTACTGGTGGATTCCTATACCCTTGTGTATGGCCATTAGTTTTACCTTCTTTGCTACTACAGTGAACTCCATCGGTGCTGTGGACAGACCAAAAGGCAGAGCTTTGAACTGGTAGGTCCGGTCCTGGATCTGAAATCTGAGGTATTTTCTGGACTGTTCCTGTATCAGTATATGGAAATAAGCATCCTTAAAGTCTTCTGATGTAACCCATTCCCCTTGTAGGAGGGAGGTTCTGATGGTTTCCGGTGTTTCCATCTTGAATTTCTCTACTTTGAGAAATTGGTTCAGATTGCTGAGGTCTAATATCGGTCTCCATTTGTTGTTGGGTTTGGGGACTAAAAAGAGTCGGTTGTAAAACCCCAGGTCTGATTGGACACCGGTTCTACAGCATTTTTGTTGATAAGCTGATGCAATGCCTCTAACAGGTAGCTGTTCCTGAGAGGATTGGCATAGCAGCTTATGACTGTAGGAATTCTTGTAAGTTTTGGTCGGATCTGAAAGGGGAGGGTGTAGCCCTCTTGCAGGATCTGAACCACTTTCGGACCGGCACCCAGGTCCAGCCAGGTTTGCCAAAAATTTTGCAATCTGGCCCCTACAGGCAGAGTGAGGGCAACATTTGGTACATTTGAAACAGAATTGACACAAGACAATTGAGTGACACAAGAAGCACTTTTCACAGATTTTAATTGACACTTTTTTAATTGACATTCTGGCACTCCAGGACTTATCCCTTTCCTTTGTGGAAGCCCGGGTGCAGAAGGAACAAATTTGACAACAGGAGGCTTTACATCTAAATTTAACAGATTGTTCATTGTCTCGTTTGTGTGAAAATTCCGGGTCAGCAGCTGACTTGTATCCCTGTTTAAACAATAATTGTCATTTATAATGTTGCTGACCGTGGGAAGGTCGGGAAGAGAAGTTGGAGGCTTTGCCCCTGCCTCGCTTGAAAGAATGCCTGTTGATATTCTTCCAGGCGGGTCTGTCCTGTTTCCCCTCTGACCGACTCTCCTGCTTTTTATCCGACCGGTCATACAAGTGAAAATGGTGTCTAGCATGTGATGTGGTAGCCGTAGGATGACTCTTGTTATCATACAGGGCAATTTCTTCCTTGGCCTTCTTAACAACTGATTCTGAAAACAAGGTGGCTATATGAAGTGGGCTGGTCCTGAGGGCAGCAAAGGTGTCTGGTTTCACTCCATTCTTTAAGTGGCTGAGGTATGAGTCTCGACGGGCCAAGGCAAGGTTTCCCATGGTAATGAAAACAAAGTCTGTCAAATGTTCCATTGCCTTGGCTGTCGCTTGTGTGATGCTGGAGTTAAATTCCATAAGGAATTGCAATTCTTCAGCGGCTTCGGACAGTTTTTTGGAGACTTTACCCTTGTTTTCCAACCTGATAACTTTCAGCTGTGCCTGCATGTGCCCTTGCACTTTGAACAAGCAGCAGTTGAAACTGGCCGTCTGGTTGCACACTACTGAGGCCTCTCTGGCCGTCCTCTCCCAACGCCTAAGCGAATCTTGTGAGATTCTACGGGAAGCTGGAAGTGTAGCTGCCAAGGCGGCTTTCCTGGCTATTCTCCCGAAGCTGTTGTTTAGCTTGGCAGGGCCTGTATGCCAACTGGTGATTGTGGCCGGATCCAATTGCTGGTCAGAATAAAGACCGTACCATTTTGTCTGTGGTTTCAGAGGCCTGAGGAAATGGTCCATAGGAAGGCTACCGGCTTCAGTGGTTCTGGAGGGGTATCCCTCAGTCATATTAAGGTTGAGCTTAGATAACTTTCGGCAGAGCCAGTCCTCTGTAGGCATTTGTACTGAGATCTTGCTGGGTGCCGGAGCCTTGGGGCCCGCGAAAGGGTTGTTGTCAGAGGAATTTGAACTGTCCATATCAGGAATATGCAACCACCCCATAAAGGATCGTATGCCTCTCATGGTTTCCCGGTAGGTTTGTTCTTCTGACGTCGGGAGTTCTTGGTCAAATACCTGGTCGTCGGACAAATCTCCCTCCTCTACAAAAAGTTCCACCGGGGGAGTGTCGGAGAGCTGACTCTGGGTATCCGAGTCCAAACTAGAGATACTGTCTTTCCTGCCCTTCCGAGGGGTCGGTGAAAAGGAGCCGGTTGAACTATAAGGTCGGTCGGAGGGAGGGTGGTCGGATGCCTCAGCAGAAAGAGTTGAAGGTCGGTGAGAGTCGGTACTAGGCTTACCAGTCGACTTTTGCTTCTGAGAAGCGGTGTCTGGACCAGTGCGCCCCTGTGTAGAAATGTTGACTTTAGCTTTCAGCTAACCGGCCGACTTTTGCTGTGAAGCAATATTGTCTGGGCCAGTGCGCTTAACAGTTGAAGATCCTTGCAAGGCAGGGTCTGTGGTTAGCTTACCGGCCGACGGCTGCAAGGCAGCACTAGAGTCTGGGCCAGTGCGCTGAGACTTATCCTGAGGTTTATCAATTGGTTGAAAGAAGGGTTCAGAGTCTCGTGTAACATTTCCTGGAAGAGGATGATCTGGAGCGACCCTGACATCTGAAGAAAAAGTAGGTTCTATGGATCTGGCTAAAAGTAGGGCTTCTAGCCTGTTGAAACGATCTGCCCATTTGTCCTCTAGGGCTGAAAACTTGTCTTCCGTTGCAGAAGAGAGAGCTGAAGATGATGATTTCTTTGATTTAGTAGGGGGCTTGTCCTGTTTTGGTTTCTTTTCAGGAGGGGCAGGAGATTTATCCGCACTAGGCCCACTCACAACCCCAATAATGGAGACAGTGGAAGGGTCTACAAGTTCGTCAGTGGGTTGGGTATTATCCATACGTTTTGCCTCCCTTTTCTCCTTCTTGATTTTGTACGATGGAGTAGAGATCTGGGCAAGCTGCTCAGGGATGAATGAATTACACAGAGTACAGTCTGCAGTGTCTTTATTAGCAATACACGGTTCCTCACCTTTCCCCTTTTCCCTACAACATGCGCAGAATGCATGTCCGTCAAAAATAGCCATTGCATGGCCACAACTCCCTCTCTTCTGGCCAGGTGAAGACATAGTTCATAAAATAAAGCTGTAACTTCAATTTAATAAGATTCAAGGCGATTCCAAGCAAATAACTACCAAAAAACACAATTTCTGGCAGAGATAAAATTTTCCACTGTGCACTGGTTCGCGTCAAACGAAAAAGATGCTATGACGTCACTCTGTCTAGACAGGAAGGAAGTATGACATGGCATCTGGCGAGTGCACTGGTACTACGGACCGACCTGCCGGTGGAGACACAGGACGTCTTTTTCTGATGTTTGGCGGGCCGGTCTGTGCCGACCGGATAAGCTATTGTCCATTGGATAGGATGTATTAACGCAATAAAATTAGCTTTTTAATGTTTTATTGAAGTATAAGTGTACAGTATCTACCATATTAAAGGTCAGCTTCTTATTATATTATCAAATTTTAAGTATGTAATGTTACAATGTAATAATATTCTTAATGACTGTTTCTTGAAACCTTTTCTTTGTGTATATGCATTCTTCATTGCAAAGGTTTTGGCCACCTCTGGTATTTTTATTGTGTTCATTTTGCAGTACTATGTAAATCTATCAACAGTGAATTAAATGCTATTGAAATCAACTTGCATACTTTATATGGTGCAACTTTACTTCAGTTAATGTTTACCTCTTTCAACATTATATATCCTGAGTAGTTATCTAAATGGAGTATTGATTGATTGATTGATCGATAAAAAATGAAAATGTCTATGTGGTTAGAAAAATTTCTATTGTGGGTGAACATTCTACCCTGTTAGAGTGTTGTGGGCAAAGTTCATTGTGGGCAAAGTGCCTGTGGACAGAGTTTACATTGGGTAAAGTTCTTGTGGGCAAAGTTCCTGGAATCACATCCATCGTCTGGGGATACCATTTTGCTTGCAAAATAAAAATATTGTTGATTGAATTACTCAAGTTCTTATATAAGTGGTTCATTATGTTTTCCCTCAAGATTATATCACACACAAGGGGTCCCATGGAAAATATCCAGTCAAAACATGTTGCATGAGTGATGACCTGTCTGGGGATATGTTGGCGCTGAGTTGCCCTAATCTAGTTTATTTATTTAGTTGGGTTTTAACGTCACTGTCAACACTGTATAGGTCCTATCACAACAGGTAGTTTTATGGGCAGAGGTAACTAGTACATACAGTTGTCCAAGGTACTGTACTGTCAACCGCTGACCATCCGTAAGAAACTACCAACTTTCCCCCATAGGATTTGAACCATCAACCTCAGAGGTGGGAGGCGAGTGTGTTAACGGCAAGAACAACAAATGTACAACATTAAATACACGCCAGGGTTGTCTTCTTAAGTGACTGGACAATCACTGGGGCATGTATGTCCATGTGTTGTAGGATCATCAAAATGAGCCAAAACAAAGCTTGTATTATTCAAGTCAGTTCTAAACGTATCCATGTCAATTTTATTATATTGATGGAAATGAACCCCATGAGCCAATTTATCATGAACATGATCTCAATCTTAGCTACAGACAATTATAAAATGGTCACTAACACAAGCATTTTGCCATACTTGGGAGAGACCAGAAAAATCTGAGGGTGTCATAACAACATGCAAAGGATGACCATGCATGTGTGTTGGGAATACGACTAATTGATTGAGGTTGTATGATGCAAGTGGTGATTTGAACTTTTGACTATATTGGGTATCAGTGTCATACTGAAGTGTTGAAATCATCGACCATGACAAAGTCAGATTTAAGTGTAGACAAGTAAGTAACTAGTCCCATAAATTCATCCTGGAAAAGTGGGGGGATCTAGGTAGTCTGTAAAGAATGACATTGTTGTCTGTGTGGCTGGGGGCCAGTAGTGAAAAAATAAACTTTTTCAAAAGTTTTTACAGGAATCGCTACTACACAGTTTCCACTCAAGATGTTCCTGACCAGTATTCCAGCACCTCCAGGTGCATGCATGTTAGTATCAAAAGTATGGTTTCTTACCTTCAAGACAGCTTCAGGAGGCAACACTCAGGCACACATAAGTCCCCAAAACAGCTAAACTTATCAAAGAAAATAGCTACCATTGTAACATTTTGGAAAGATGTATGGAAATGAAAATGTATGGAAAGATGAAGTATTAAACAAGACAATACAACAGCAAGATGACAGTATTAATCAGTAAGCTAAAAATTATGACGCTGTAAAATTTATTAATAGAATAGATGTCAATCGAAATAACACAATTGTCTAAAAGAAAATATGATAATCAGTTGAGTAATTCATATATCTTTGTCATAACAGAAAGCTGTAATCAATGTCCTTACCAAGTATTAACTTCCTACACCTTACAGAGTCCAAGACATAGCCTGGAGAAGATTTTATAGGTCAATGTCACTACAGCAAGGTCAAAGGACAAATAAAGATCACACCATGACGTTGCATACCTACAACCCAAACCCATTGTCCCTAACAAATATCAACTTCCTACACCTTACGGTTTCCAAGATAGAGCCTGGACAAGATTTTATAGTTCAGGTCACTATGCCAATTTTGAAGGTCAAACAAAGGTCAAAACATGACGTTGCACACCTACTACCCTAAACCAATGTCCCTACCAAGTATCAACTTCCTACACCTTACTGCTTCTGAGATATAGCCTGGACAAGGTTTTATAGGTCAAGTTCTCTACAGCAAGGTCAAAGGTCAAATCAAGGTCATACCATGAGGATGCACACCTACAACCCAAACCCATTGTCCAAACCAAGTATCAATTCCTACACCTTACGGTGTCCAAGATAGAGCCCGGAGAAGATTTTATAGGTTAATGTCACTACGCCAAGGTCAAAGGTGAAATCAAAGTCACACCATGACACTGTCCACCTACAACCCCAAACCAATGTCCCTACCAAGTATAAAAATCCTACACCATATGGTTTCTGAGAGACAGCCCGGACAAAACTTTTCCCAATGTCTGCCCGCCTGCCCAAATGCACACAAATTTGACGATAATCAATACATGGGTTTAGGCTGTGGAACACCCATAAACTTGATGCCTGCCACTGCCTGAACACCGCAGGTTATGGCTATAACACCGGCCTTAATGGGCTGGGATTAAAAATGCCTCAGAGAACGTAAAAGGCTAAAGAACTTAAAGTTTTGTTTTTGGCATATGTGAGGACATATTAATGTGATCTCAGGTGAAATTTTAGCTGAATGACAGAGTTTGTGAGCTGGAGGATTTTAAGAGGCCAAAGATCTATTTTAGACCTTAAAGTTGCCACAAATTTGAAAATTTTAATTACTTAAATGTAGTTTTATAAGCTACAAACTTACCATATGAAATTGAATGCTTCTCAGGAAGCCGCAGGCATCCAGCCAACGTTCAAGAGAAATAGAAATTTAGTACTGGCCGAATTCCTGTGCTGAGAGTGTACCATTACAGTGCAATCCTGTGAATCTCCCTTCTTCTCTCATTATAAATTTAGACCATATCCCTCAGCTGGAATACAGCGGGGAGGCAGGGTGGGACTCTCTTCAGTTCCACATGGTAAGCTTGTGGCTTATAAAAGCTACATTTAAGTAATTAAAATTTTCAATTTTATTGCACTACAATAGCTTACCATGTGAAACTGAATCCAACTGTCCGGTGGCGGGACTACAGCTGAGACTGGAAGAATAGTAGTTTTTCTTGGAGGATTTGAATTAGTAAATAAATAGAATGAATATATTGAAAAAAACAGTCTGAGTCCCGCTTACAGAGCCCCAATTCTGAAAATTGGACCTGTAAGAGCCAAAAACCAGAAGATTAATGAATGACAGTACCGATACTGTCTGGATGTTTTGACAGAAGGGTCAAGTGCAGCCGGGCTCACTTATGCGGTTATAGCCCCAAGGGCTTCACTGTGATGAATACGAGCCCTGGGCTTGAAATCTCATTAACTTGGCACCCTAAATATGAGATAATAGTACACTGAGTAAAACTTAATACATTATACAGTTAAATACAGTAATGACAGATAAAAGACTTTACTCTAACATCCGGAGGAGGTAAGCAAATACCTAGACCCCAGGATTAGACTCCTGAAGACTTGGCTGCAGCAGGTGTGATTCCCATTCTTTTCTTTCCGAGGATGAGTAGCCTGAGGGGAAGGGTCTAGGACTTGTTGTGCCGCTATTACTGGTCCCAGATACATATTGTTGTCATTGACCAAGTAAGGTCTTTTAGGTAAAAATTTGTAAATGTGTTGTGAGCTTTCCAGCAACACGCTCACCTTAGAGGCTGGAATGGTCTTAATGTGATGCTCTTTGACTTGGACCAGGTCCAAGGCTTGTTGATCTGCTTGTTTGTAACAAAGTAGGATAGTTTGTTTTAGCCAAGAAGAGAGTGTAGTGGGTCTGAGGTATGTCCTTTCTTAAAGGAGATAAAGAGAAATGATAGAGACCCTCTTAGGTCTTTGGTTCGATCCAAATAGTACCTCAGAGCCCGCACAGGACACAAGGTCCTGTCTTCTTTGAATCGTCTATCTACAATGGTGGTTAGAGCAGGAATAGTCATCGGAGACACACTCTTGCTAGTTGGGTTTGGGCTATGAAATCTGCAGAAGGGAACAAAGCAACCTTTTCCTATTGGCCTAGATTAGATACTTTGCAACCCAGGCATGAATTTCACTGCGGCGGTTGCCGGAGGCTAAAGCTAGCAAGAAAGCAGTTTTGAGAGTAAGATGTTTGAGGTCTGTGTCTTTCATAGGCTCAAAAGGTGCTTTTGTGAGCTCATTAAGTACAACAGAAATGTTCCATTTAGGAAGATTCCTGTAACTTTTTCTCTAGTGAAAACTAGAGAGTAACGTGTTAAGGTCTGAATTTTAGGAAATTGGAAGCACCAAGGTGTCAACAATGGCTGTCCTATAACCATCAATGGTCAAAGGGCGCCTGTTTAGGTCTTGGTACAGGTACATGAAGAAGTCTGAGACTTGCTTCACAGAGAGAGTGGAGAAATCCACCAAATTTTCTCTGCATCATTTCTCAAATAGGGCCCACTTTGATTTGTAGATGGTCCTTGTTGATGAACTCTGAGGGGCAGCAATTCTCTCTGTCACCTCCACAGAGAAGCCTTGTTCTTGGAGCTGTCCACTCCTATACACCAGGTGTGGAGGTTGAGATGTTGTGGATTGCTGTGAAACACATAATTGTGGGACTGTTTGAGAAGAGTTCTTGACACTGGTAGTTGAAGAGGGATCTCTGTTGAGAGCTGCACTAGGTCCCAAATCCAGGGCATCCCTGGCCAGCCTGGGGCTATTACATTGATCAGGCAACTGGATTGCCTGACTTTTTGGATCACCATGTGAAGGAGAGCCATGGGAGGGTAAGCATAAGCTGTGAGACCCGACAAGTTTATGTTCAGAGCATCTATGTCCCAAGCACTTTGGTTCGGGACTGGAAATACATACAGTGGAACTTTGTAGTTCAGACGAGTGGCAAATAGATCTACATGAGGAGTGAACCACTTTTGACAGATCTGTTTGAACACCTGCAGATGTAGTGACCATTCTGTTGACTGGACTTGGTTTGACCTGGACAGAAGGTCAGCCTTCACATTCAGATGCCCTAGAGTGTGTCTGGCTACTACTGTTGAGTTGTCCGTAGCAACCAACACTGGTTTTGGCACTGGTCCTTGAAACTTTGAATGGATAGAGAAACCGCTTTCAGTTCTAGAACATTTATGTGTAGCCTTTTTTCCCTTTCTGACCACAGACCCTTTGTAGAGGGGTGCTCTAAGTGAGCACCCCAGCCTTCGTTTGAGGCGTCTGTAAAGAGTTGGATACTGTGGTCTTTGGGATGAAGGTCTGCACCTTTCATCATGTTTGTGGGATTCTGCCACCACTCTAGGTGTGCTGAAATGGTTTCTGTCCAAGGAAGGAGGCTGTCCAGTGACTGAGGGTATCTCCAGTGCTCCTTGAGGTGAAACTGAAAGGGCCTCATGTGAAGGAACCATTTTCTCCATTGAGGCAAGCAAACCAATTAGTGACATCAAACATCTTGCAGTCAAAACATGTTTTCACTTGAGTCGTAAGATTATATCTTGAAGTATGAGCCATCTCTCTTGAGTGGATTATTACAAGGGCTGAATCTAGATGG
This sequence comes from Sabellastarte sp. h YS-2021, assembly GCA_964017235.1. Lineage (NCBI taxonomy): Eukaryota > Metazoa > Annelida > Polychaeta > Sabellida > Sabellidae > Sabellastarte > Sabellastarte sp. h YS-2021. Next base: position 25,070,177 of record OZ024934.1, read on the forward strand.
TATTCGTAGCCCACGAACTAAAACACTTGAGCAGGTTTGAGTTCAAATTTTTCCTGATTTATAGTTCCATCCCAAGGACTGAGTTAGGTCTACCGCTGTCTGAGTGTTTACTTGTGCTTCTTACTCAGACTGGGCCCTGATAAGCCAGTCATCCATGTACTGGTGAAGTCTGATTCCCCTTGTCAGGGCCATCAGCTTCACTTCTTTTACAATTATTGTAAAGACCTGTGGGGCCGTGGCTAGCCCAAAAGGAAGGGTGGTGAACTGGAACACCTGTGACTTGTGGCAAAACCTTAGGTACTTTCTTAAGTTTGGGTGGATGGCAATGTGAAGGTAGGCATCTGATAAGTCTATCGACGATACCCATTCCCCTAGAATCAGAGGCCCTGATGGACTCTGGAGTTTTCATTTGAACCTTTCTACAAGTAGGAAGGTGTTGTCTGCTTAGGGCTATTACTGGCCTCCACTTTTGGTGAGGCTTGGGGATTAGAAACAGGTGACTGTAAAACCCGAGAGATTTTACATTTTCCACCCTTTCTGACAGAAGCGACTGGATACAAGAGGCCAGAACTTGTTCTTTTTGAAGGGCCTTGTAACCTGGGGCCATATTCATAAAGAGATCTTAAGTCTGAGACAAAAAATAGTCTCAGCTTTGAGATTAGGTCTCAGCTGAGACCAAGTCTCAACTTTGTATTCACAAACTGGTTCTCAGCTGAGACCAAGCTGAGACCAGTCTCAAGTTTTTCTAATGTAAACAAACTATAAAGTTGCAAATATATCCAATATTTTTAAAAGATCAATAGTTTTTGTGTGTTTTAATTCTTAACAAAAATCATACTGTCTATTAAAACAAAAAAATAAATTGAAAATTGTGTCAACTGTTGTTTATTTTTCATGTCACATGATCTACTTCTTTGTTGCTATGCAGTCAGAGAACTCTGATGAAAAGTGTCTCAAAGTAAGGCACTTTTGAAACCAAAGTTTGGGCTATCAGTTGTTACAAAAGTTTATTCTAAGTATTATATATGTTGTAAATTATTTCTACTTTACATTAAGCCATACAAAGTAAAAACATGAATCTCAGTTAAGATGAAATAATGCTTGAGACTTTTACCACAATATTTGAGACAACTATGTACCAGTCTTAAGTTTGAGACCAAATCTGAGACTAAAATTGGTCTCAACTATTTTGTGAATAGCAACAAATTTGAGACCAAAAACAGTCTCAGATTTGAGATCAAAACCTAAGACTTGAGACAAAATTTGGTCTCAGCAAGTTTTATGAATACCGACCCTGATCGAATCAGGGGAGCTCTGACTAAATTTGGTTTTGAGATGAATGGAAGAATGTAACCATTGGAGATAATGTTTAACATGTTGTCTGAACATTTGTTTGCTAGCCAGTCTCTTCTGAAAGAATGGAGGGGAACTCCTACTAGTGGAGGGAGGCTTGCAAGGAGTCATTGGGGAGAGGGGTTTCCATGCCCTCGTCCCCTTGAATGGGGTCGAACACAACCTCTAAAGCCTCTGTTGTTCGATTTACCCGTACCTGAGGAAAACGACTGGTTACCGCTTGGGAGGAGTTGCCCCCATAGGGGCATTTCCTGTAGGACCCTCTTTTCTTATTGTGGTGGGGACCACAAAAGGGCTTATTTTGATAGGGTCCAAAACCCTGTGAATCTTTTTTAAGGAGAGTCTTCTCTAATTGCGACTTGAACAGAGGAGTAGGCCAGAAAAGCGAATTCATGAGTTCTTGATGTCTAGAATCCCCTAGATGTGGTTGAAGGAGGGTCACCTCAGCCTCGCATCTGAGTAGGCCAGTGTTGTTCATGGTATACAGTTTCCTCTGGAAGATATGGGCTACAGATTTGCTTAGGCAGGCTAAGGTTCTGTGTTAAATAAGGATTCTCTTATTCATTATCTCAAAATATTCACAGAGGTGTTCATACCAACGCCTGGCAGCTTTTTCATGATTGGCACCCTTCTGAATTTGGCTTTTAACCCTTTTAAATGTAGCCTTAAGACCGTGCTGACACTTCTCCATAGTAGTGTTACAAGTGGAAGCAATCTTTGCAAAAGTAGCTGTGAAGTTGATGGTAGAGATTCTGCCTAGCTTGGTGCTCAAGTTCCTTTAGAACTTATAGCAGAACCTTGCCCATAGGAGCCCCAGAGGGTTTAGGAGAAATACAGATCTTTACAAAATCTGAATTAACCTCCTGTAGTTTGTCCTCAAAACAAGGTTGTCCTACCTTGTAATATTTTGCTGTTGAAACAGGGGGTTTTATATATTTACCCTAAGTTAAATTAGAGGCCAGAAAGTCCTGCTCAAATTTCTCAAAGGCATCTTTGAGGTATGGACTTAAAGGGAGCATAGCTGACGGGCCTCTTAGCCTGAGCTCCTGTTGGCCTTTTTCATTGTCCAGGCCCAGTGCAGTGGTATCTAGGCATATTTTCCGTGGGGTCAGAGAGAACAAGTATGTGCCTAAAAGTCTCAATTTTTTCTGCATACTGTGAAGGGAGGTCAGATATATCTACCTCCCTGTAAAAGACTGGGTCTGGGTTATCCTGTTGTTGGTCTTGCTCAGAAGCAGTCTGTTGAGGCTTAGCAGACTTTTTAACAGGGACAGAGGACTGATGCTCCACTGAAGATAAAGACTGTGAATAGTATTTTGCCTGAACTTTGTGTTTCTTTTTGTCCGGTTTTTCTTGGCTCCAGAAGAACAGGCCCTTTGAGGTTGTTCCGAGTGTCTGGATTGAGGATCCAACTGTTCGGATTGAAGATCCGAGTGCTCGGAGCCATGATCAGACTGTACACTTTGGGTGAACTGTGGTGGAAGTGAAGGACCACAGAAGTCAGTTTCCATAGGTTGAGCATGTGAGTGATCTGATATCTGAGGGTTCGGATGATGATTGGTCAGGTTGTTTAGTAAGTCCAGCTTTTGAAATTGAAGCGGAGGTCTTATCTACCTCTGCTTCGGAGGCTTCTTTTTTATATATATTGCTTTTCCTCTCTAAGAGATTTCATAGCCTCCAGCATACAGACTGTTTTATGTACACTATTTTTGGACAGGATATTGTTAAGCATTCTTGTCCAGAACAGAACACTGTTTATACAATTATCCAGAAAACATGTTAAAATGAGAACATTTGTACTTGATAAATTGCTTTTATGTGTTTTGCTGACACTCTTGATTTATCTTAGTGGTTGAATTTATGGGTAAAATATTACTAAATTTACAACGCTAGTTCTCCAAAACACATTTCTTTCCCAGCATATCAATTACAAGTGGGAATAGGAAGTTATCCTCTCTTTTTTTAGCCGTCATTAAGTACAGATTAGTCATTGCAAACTAGGCGATTTTACACATATTTGAAACAGAATTCTACATCAGACATTTTAAACTCTTGTTAAACACTGCAGGATGGTTACACATTTGTTACAAAGAGAAAAACCATAAAACAACTATATGTTTCAGACACTCACTTATAATGTGTAACTGAGTTTTCTTTTTTTGTATATTTTTTTATGCAAATACAGTTATGTCCTTCATTTTGCTGGTATCTGTAGAGTGCATATATTTTTTACAATGACCACTGTTAAATGTAATCACCACTTGACTTTAGCTTACTCCTTGGATGCACAAGTATATTTAAATGTAATATTCCACATACATGTATATCCATGAAATATGTTTATATCCATAGCAGTTAAATATTGTTCACAGTTATAATCCAGAGCAATACACATATTATTGTGCTAACAATTTGATAGTTATTTCACTGGCTATTAGGGCTAAATTGTGATGGTTCTTTCACAACTCTACCACTCCTGATCACATACAGGTGAGATTTAGTAAACGTTGGGTGTCAGTTGGATGGACTTTGTGGCACAGAATCTCCATTTGGTTGGTTGATTTTAACTTCATCTGGTCCATCATTTTGCAGTTGTCTAGGGTGGTACAATAAATATTTCCTATTTCTTCTATATAAGCCTCCGTCTTTAGTTTCAACTATGAAGGAGCGGTCTTTCCGGTCTCCTGTCATTAACAGTGACTGGTTGCCACTGACCTGTTGGTATTTGAAGAAGAGCCCTTTGGCCAGAGCTTAGTGCTTTTAGTGGTCTGGCATATCTATCATAATATTTTTTCTGTCTCTCTTGGCATATAGATCTCTAACAGCCTTGGAGGGTTTTACCACTTTAGGCTTCAAATGTGTCAGTTGCTGGGTGTACTGACCTTAGGTTTTGACTTGGCTGGGGATTCCAAGCTGTCTACAGGTGTGCATCTCAACTCCAGTAATGCAAGGTACGGATCCATTCTGCTCTCCTTGGCTTTGGCGAGATGTTTCACCACTTGAACCGACTTTTCACTTAGGCTGTTTGACCTGGGATATAAGGGGCTTGAGATAACATGTTTGAAATCCCAATCCCTTGCAAAGTCTGCATACTCATAGCTAGCATAACATGGACCATTATCACTGATGACCTTTTCCGGAATGCCATGTTGTGCGAAAATTCCTTTCCTTTCCTTGATGACAGTGGTACTCTGGCTGTTTCGGAGTTTTTCTATCTCAATGAAATGATTGTAATAATTGACTATGAGAGGGAAGTTGCTTCCATCTCATTCAAACAAATCAGTGCCTACTATTTGCCATGGACGATCAGGGATCTGGTGTGGTATCATGGGCTCTCTTGGATTTGACATTCTATGTCTCTGACAACTGGCCGAAGACATGTTCTCTATGTCTTTGTTCATATTTGGCCACTTGTCTTGCTCTCTGTCAACATTTCTCTATACCGAGATAACCCTGGTGTATCAGGCATAACATTTCAGACCGTAGGACTGATGGGATCACAATTCTGTCTTCTTTGAAAATCAGGCCATTCATAGTCGCTAATTCATCACGAATATTCCAATAGGGTTGCACTAGTGGGGAGCACTGCTCTTGTTCTGCTGGCCATCCCTGTCATATGTGTTTTGTAGTTTACACAATACTTCCTCAACCTGTGTGGAGCTTTTGATCTTTCTGAGTTTCTTGTTGGAGACAGGTAGCCTACTGATGACTGTAAACTTGCATTTCAATGCATTCTTGGAGATCATCTGATCTCTGAGCAAGTGGCATCAGCCACAGGAATTTCTTTCCCAGGTTTGTAAACTATGTGGACATCATATTTCTGGAGCCACATCATTCTTTGCAATCGTGGGGGGGGGTTGGGGGCGACCACCCGAGGCTTTTTCAGGATTGACTCAAGAGGTTTGTGGACAGACTGAACATGCACATGTTTGCCGTATATGTACTGATTGAACTTCTCACATGCGAAAACTATGGCATACAGTTCCTTTTCAATTTGAGCATAGTTTTGTTCAGTTTGTGTCAAGGATCTTGAAGCATATACAACTAGTCTCCCTTCTTGCAGTAATACTGCACCTAGTCTATATTGAGACGCATCAGCTTGTATATGCACATCTTTTGTGACATCGTAGTATGTTAGCACTGGAACTGCTATGATAAGTGCTTTGACTCTCTTTCACATATTTTCCATATTTGAGTCCCATACAAACTCTACTTTGTCCTTCAGCAAATTTCTCAAAGAATGAGTTTCTTTAGCTAGAAAAGGGCAGAAATTTGGACAGATAATTAACCATTCCCAAGAAAGTTTCTAGCTCCTTTTTGTTCTGAGGTGGCTCCATGTTGCATAAAGCAGATATCTTTGAAGGATCTGCTTGTAACCCCTTACTGGTGATCAGATTGCCAAAGAAACTGAGCTCTGTTGACTTGACTACACTCTTGTCACTGTTTAGCTTAATTCCACGCCCCAGTGATCTCTGAAGCACATTAGCAAGGTTTCTGTCATGTTCCTCAACTGATGACCCATACACAAGTATGTCATTGGCGATGGTTTCCACACCACTAAGGCCTTCATATGCCTTGTCTACAGTTTTCTGGAAGACATCTTGCCGGGTATGTAAACCAAAGCGAAGTCTGTGAAAACTTGTACCTTCCAAATGGGGTGTTGAAGGTTGTCAGCACAGAGCTCTCATTGTTGAGCTTTATCATCCAGAAACCAGATCGACAGTCAAAGCGACTGAAGTATTTTGCTGTTGTGAGTTTAGCCGTCACCTCCTCTAGTGTTTTTGACCTGTAATGCTCACATTTAAGTGCATGATTAAGACCTTTTGGGTCCAAACAAATTCTAATACCTTTGTTGTTTGATTTCTCGACGATTACCATTGTGTTCACCCATTCAATGGGTTGTGTGACCTTTGAAATAACCCCTTGGCTTTCCATCCGATCAAGTTCTTTCTTCAAATGGTATCTGAGAGCATATGGTACTCTTCATGGTGGGTGAACTACTGGAGTCACTGTCGGATCGACTTTCAGGGAGTGCTCACCTGGAAGTAATCCAAGACCATCAAATACATCAGGGAACTTATGTTATCCTTTGTGTCTGTTACAGACAGGACTATCTTGATCAGCGTGAGATCAGTACATGCCCTTGAAGTGAGAACTGTAGGTGCTGTGGTTTTAATAATGTAGAATTCCAAGTTCAGCTTTATCACTTTATGGGAGCAGGGCAATGTGCACTTACCAAGTACATCAGAAGGTTTCCCACTGTAGCCATATAACTTGTGATCTGTTGTGAGCAGCTTCACTTTTGGAAATTGGTTTTCAAAGAGGTTCATTGGCATGACATTGACCTCTGCACCAGTATTAAGTTTGAACTTTACTGACTTTATGTATTTATTTTTTTATCAATTTTTTTTTGTTTACCCCCTTTAACAAATAAGTGCAAGAGTTCGGGAAGGCGGGGGTAGCAACCTTCCATCGAACTCAAAATACATTGCCCCTCCATACACATTATGGAAAACATATAATACAAATATTTCGTTTACAATTGAGGTTAACGGAGACTTAATATTATACATTGAAGTAATTTTTGTAAATGAATCCTCTGTTTAAAACTAAATAGATGGATATATACTTTACTGTAAAAACTGATTTGCTGCTTTACAAATCTTTTCAAGTCAATAGTTTTGTAGCTAACATTTTCAAAAGAGCATTTTATCCATAGTGAGTAGATAGAATAGCTAACCATTGTGATACACAGATGCTTATTTCTCTCCACATAATAGTCACCATTAAGACCTAAAACAATATGTTTTAAGCCTATATTTACTTTAAGACAAGCCTTTACACAAGCCTAGATATTTTGCATGTGTTTACAACTGAATAACGTATGTACAATTCTTTCTTGCAAATTGCAAAAAGCACAAAGCTCCGATACATTTCTATTCCATTGACTTATTTTTTGGCCACATGGTAATATATTCATCAAGATTTTATATTTAAACTCACAGAATTTTTTATTTGTGATAAGTTTCATATTCAGCGCATATATTGTTTTCCATTGATCTTTAGTTATGTTACAATTTAACATCCTATGCCACATGCTTTGACTGTAAGGCTTTTAAAATTTTTTCTGAATAAAACTTTGATAACTACCTTTTGCTGTGATCATATTATAATCATAGAACTTATCATTTGCGAAAAATCTAGTTTGCTTGAATATAGAATTTTGTATATATGGACAAATTGTGCTGTCAAACTTTTTTGTTTGTTTGCCAACAACTTTTTTAATCAATGTCCATTCAGCAATCCAGTTGGTTTTATAGCAGTCTCTGTCAGCCATGAACCTTCATTATCAAAAAGGTCTTTGACATATATAAAATCACTTTCTAGCCAATTCTTATAGAACAGATATTGATCATTCATTTTAAAGTATTCATTTCCCCATATAATTTGTGAGAACAGTTCAATGTTGTTTAATTTTATTGCTGGTTTTATTGTTTTGCACATATTGAAATATATAAAGATATCCTGATGAAACTTTGGTATTCTAGAGAGTATGTCTAATCCATTTTTGGTTCGAAAATTCATTTTTAACAGCTGATTTATGTCAATACCAAGAGGGCGCAGTATCATCTGCAGGACATCAAATAGTTTATTTTCCTTATTTAGGATTTTAGGAATCCATGATACTTTTAGAGCCTTGATCTTTGACTTAATATCTTGAATTTCTAGACCACCATTTAATTGATTTCCAATTACTGTAGCTTTGGGAACTTTATGTGTTTTACCCAATAAGAAGTTAAAAAACATACTATCAAGTTTTTTAACAATAGTATTAGGTACATTCAGAACAGTCATATAATAAACTAGTTTTGGCATAACTAAACTTTTTAGGACTACTGATTTCCCAATTAGAGTTAGTTTTCGCTTCTTCCATTTTGAAAGGAGTATGTCTATATCATTTACCTTTTTCTCCCAGTTCAAGCTAGAACAATTTTCAATATTTGTTCCAACATATATACCTAGACATTTTGTTGGGCCTTCACTGAAAGATATACCTTCAAAATATAATTTATTCAGTTTTAAAGTTCCAAGCCATAAACCTTCTGATTTATTCACATTAAGTTGTAATCCTGTTGCAGCAGTAAAAATTTCAATTTCTTGAAGTGCATATGATATTGACTGGCTATCTGTCAGGGTTAGTGTTGAGTTATCTGCATACTGTAACAGTTTTGATTGTGCTTTAAAAATACTTATCCCTTTAACATTTTCATTTTGTTTTATTTGCACAGATAAAAATTCAACGGCCAAAATGAAAAGAAGTACTGACACAGCACAGCCTTGTCTTATGCCTTGATTCATGTTGGATTCTTTCGATGTTTATTTATTTGGGGTTTTACGTCGCTTTTAACACTGTACAGGTCATATCACGACGGGTAGTTGGAAGGGCAGAGGAAACCAGTACATACAGTTTGTTAGGGTTCTGTACTGTAAATTGCTGACCAACGGCAAGCAACAACCAGCTTTCCCACTTGAGGCCGTGCCGGGAATCAAACCCCGGCCTCAGAGGTGGGAGGCGAGAGTGTTATCATTCTGCCACCATGGCCCCTTGATTCTTTTGAGATTTGAAATGATTCTGTTCACAGTTTTCTATAATATCATTAATTAGTCTAGCATTAAAACCAATGTATATTTGATGTAGCCGCTTTGATAATTCAATATCAGTTTCGGTATAACTTTTTGAATTCTCCTTGCTAGTACAAAAGTTAGAATTTTGTAGTCACAATTAGTTAAGCTTATTGGCCTGTAGTTTTCTAACAGGGTTCTATCACCTTTTTTTAAATATCAGTGTAATAACTGCTTTTTTAATACTACAAGGTAAGATACCCTTATTAAAAGATTCATCTATCATTCTGATAAATATACATTGTGGATCTTCCCAGAATGTTTAATAAAACTCAGAGGTTAAACCATCCAAACCTGGTGATTTATTTCGTTTTAAACTTTGAACGATATCTGAAAGTTCTTTTTTTGTTATTTTTGCATCACAGAATTTTTTCCCTGATTATTAAGAATCACTTTGGGTCTAACACGTTCAAAATAACTCTCTATATTCCTGTTGTTGACATTGGTCTTACTATAGAGATTGTAAAATTTAACGGTTTCATTTAGAATATCCTTATCATTTACATGAAAAGTATCATTACATTTAACTTTCCTGATGACATTGTTTCCCTGTATTTGTTTTTCTAGCCCCAGAAAATATCTATTATTTACCTCCCCTTCCTCTATCCATTTAGTTCTGGATCTTACCCAGTGCCCTTTGGCCTTGTCATTGTAATAACTACCCAAATTACTTTCCAGCTCAAGTTTTTGTTTCTGAAAGGTTTCGAGCATATTTTTGTCATCTGAAATTAAAACCTGTTTTGCCGACAGCAATGATATGTTTTCATTGGTTTCATCTATTTTTTTTGGTGATAAATTTACTAAATCTGATTTAGCTTTTGCGTGTGTTTCTTTTAAGCTTACTTTAAGAATTTCCCACATGAGCTGATGTGACTCAAAGCTTTTATATTCTTCTTGCACACATTTAACTAGATTGGGCCAACTCGGCGCCAACATTTCCCCACACAGGTCATCACTCACGCCACAGGTTTTGATCGGGAATTTTTTATTTAATCCATTTGTTGTATGCCATAAATATTGGGAAAAGTTATATGAACTTCAGCACATCAATCTACTAAGTTTATATCTTCCCAAGGAAGATGGTGTATCCCCAGACGTCGAATACATAACTCAACAGATCATATTTTCAATCTTCCTGCAATGATAACTCTGAACCTATTTTCAAAGTATTTAAATGATTGATGATTGAATGTCCATTCTAAATTAATAATCTCAAAAGAGCATATCTGTTTCTATATTTGTTGACAAATAAAATATTATTTTTAACTCAACTCATCATACTTTTCAATCTTCCTGCAAAGGGTAACTCTGAACCTATTTTCAAAGTATTTAAATGATTGATGATTGAATGTCCATTCTAAATTCATAATTCCAAAAGCGTATCTCTGTTTCTATATTTGTTCACAAATAAAATATTATTTAAAAATCATATATTATTTATATTATTATTTTATTATATTATTTTTAGAATTTGCATTGTTTTTCAGTTATTCATTTCCTCAATTCCTATATATGTGGTCCATATATATGCAACCTAAATATGTGACACAATCTCAGTTCTGACTCCCTTTGTCTTAGATAATTAGATAATGAAGCAAACACCACCTCCCACCCCCACCCCACCTCTTTCCCCTTTTCCACACCTCTCTCACTATTACAGAAGATCTGTATACCTTTGTTTATTTAGTGTCACTCAATAGTTGGAGGTCCCAGAGGTGGGTGGGGGATGGGGGGTGGGACTACAAAGAGATGGAGTACTGCAGCACAAATGGTAAACAAACACTTATAATATAAAAGGGGTAATCAAATACAAAAAGCTCAGTTAATCTTATTTATTTTTTATTTTTATTTATTTGGGGTTTTACGTCGCTTTTAACACTGTACAGGTCATATCACGACGGGTAGTTGGAAGGGCAGAGGAAACCAGTACATACAGTTCGCTAGGGTTGTGTACTGTAAACTGCCGACCAACGGCAAGCAACTACCAGCTTTCCCACTTAAGGCCATCACGGGGATCGAACCCCGAAATCAAGAGGTGGGAGGCGAGAGTGTTACCACTCTGCCACCATGGCCCCTAATCTTATCACTAAAATAAAATCAAATATATAAATAAGGAATGTCCAACAGGAAGATTATATACCTCCAGAATTAAATATAAATTATCAAACGACAAGAACAGATTTATAATAATAATTCAGAATTGAGAATTTTAAGTATGTGATTATCAATTGAAATGAGTTCGTAACTGTAGGAGCTGTGTCAAAATTAAGGCAAGTTGAATAAAACTGGGCTAGTTGAGGGTTAAAAATCCCCTATTTTTACTACATAAGGCTATAATTTCTTTAATATTTGGAACTTAAAGCTCACCAGAAAATAACAGTGCCCATTTTGCCTACTTGAATATGTTTAACCAGTTTCATATTAAAAAGTTTAAAACTCAGCAAGCAGAGAGATGACACACAAAAATAAGTTCTCAAAAGCCTAAGATAGCCATAACATTATTAATATTCAAAATTTAAATAGACAGGCACTTCCTTTGAAAAATTCAAAGATTTCAGCTCTATGAGCCACATAGTTTGACAGTTAAAGGGCTTTAAGGTGGCATAATATCCATAAATTGGGTCTCTGTGGGCATTTTACAATTGTTAAAGAGACTTTAGCAATTAAACTACAGAACTGAAACTTTTTGGGGGACATACACAACAAATAAAAATTATATATAATACAGTTTAAGACTTGTCACACTAAGCATTTCCAAATAACAGGGCAAAATACAGAAAAAAATGTCAAAAAAGGTCACTTGGGCAAGTGTCTATGGCCCTCATACACAGGTTAAATGTCTAGTAAAAGCCTTGATTTTCGGCACATGTGAAAAGGACATAATAATGCATTCCCAGATGGGATTTCAGCTCAATCAATCACATAGTTTAACAGTCACAGGGCTTAAAGGTGGCAAAAAGTCCAAATATTGGGTCTCTGTGGGCCTTTTAGAGATCTCGATGTGGCTTTCAAATTAAAGCATCAGACTTAAAATCTGCTACATACTAAGACTACACATAGAATATGTATCTAATAATAAAGTTTGAAACTTCTCAGACTCACCATTTCCAAATTACAGAGCAAAATATGTGAAAAATGTCTTAAAACGGTCACTCGGGTGGGTGTTAATGGTCCTCATACATAGTTTAAATGTCTACTTGAAGCCTTGATTTTTGGCACATGTAAAAAGAACATAATAATGTATTCCCAGATGAGATTTCACCTCTATTAGTCACATAGTTTAACAGTCATGGGCCTTAAAACTGGCAAAAAGTCCAAATAGTGGGTCTCATGGGGCCTTTTAGAGACCTCAATGTGGCCTTCAAATTAAAGCTTCAGACTTAAAATTCGTCACATACTAAGATTACACATAGAATATGTATCTAATACAGTTTGAAACTTCTCAGACTTACCATTTCCAAGTTACAGGGCAAAATATGTGAAAAATGTCTAAAAAGGGTCACTCTGGTGGGGATTTATGGTCCTCAAACACAGGTTAAATGTCTACTTAAAGCCTTGATTTTCGGCACATGTAAAAAGGATATAATAATGCATTCCCAGATGGGATTTCAACTCCATCAATAACATAGTTTAACAGTCACAGGGCTTAAAGGTGGCAAAAAGTCCATATATTGGGTCTTTGGGCGCCCGTCAGAGACCTCAATTTGACCTTCAAATTAAAGCTTCAGACTTAAAATCTGTTACATACTAACATTACACATAGAATATATATCTAATATAGTTTGAAACTTCTCAGACTTACCATTTCCAAGTTACAGAGCAAAATATGTGAAAAATGTCTTAAAAGGGTCACTCGGGTGGGTGTTTATGGTCCTCATACATGGGTTAAATGTCTATTAAAGGCCTAAATTTTGGAGTACATACAAGAAAAACATATTGATATATTCTCAGATGATATTTCACTTAGATGAGAGACATAGTTTGAAAGCTACAGTGCTTGAAGATGGCAAAAAGTCCATAAATTGGGTCTCTGTGGGCAATTTTGAGATCTTAAGTCGGCCTAACAGGTAAACCTACAGCCTTTAAATTTTTCACAGACAAGGATTACATATAAGAGTTACATCTAGTGCAGTTTGAGACTCATCCAGACTCATTACCACTTCCAAATTATAGGGCAAAATAAGTTAAAAATATAGGAAAAAAGTCCTAAGTGGGGTCTTTATGGGCCTCAAAGACAATTTTCTCCTCAACTTAAAGTCTTGATTTTCGGCACATGTACTAAGAATATATTAATGTGTTTAATGTGGGAGTTTAAGGTCACCTTAAAATAGGGATCGTCCTTTGGGCATCCTTAACATGGGTACCAAGTTTGAAAAATAAAATATTAATCCGTTTTTGAGTTATCGCGTACACAAGGAAATTTCTACGGCGGCGGCGCCGGCGGCGCAACGGACCTGAATCCAATATATCCCCGACTTTCATCTGGGGATATAAAGGTCAAAGTTGGGGTTTTACGTCCCGTTCAACAGCCAGGGTCATATTGGGACAGGTCCTCAGAATTGCCACTTGTGGGACTCGAACCCACAGAGGTGACAGCCTATGATTAGATGCCAAACTTGCTAACCACTAGGCCACTGAGGACCTCATCTGGGGATATAATTATGTGTGGTATACCAGCTGCATAGTTTTTATCTTTTAATATATCATTGTTTAATTTCCAATACCCAGTACCTTTTTTGAAGTATAACAGTTATAAGTGGCTTTTAAAGCCATGTGGTCAATCACATTTGTATTTTTGACTGGCTGAGTTATTCATACATTATTTAAGTCATAAAGTAATTTTTCTGAAACAAGAATGTAATCTATTCTGCTATAAGATCTAGATTTCTTATCAAAATAAGTAAAGCCTGGGCTACTACTTTTACTAATTTGCCATGTATCTTTTAGCAAGGTATGTTTTAACATATATTCGAAAGCATCACTTTTGTCCATTTTTGCAGATTCTGGTGATCGATCCGTCTTTTTCAGACAAGCATTAAAATCACCAGCCACTATGAGATTATGAATATTGTCCGAATTTGATTTTATAAAAATTTGAAGCTTTAGATAGAATTCTATTTTTTCTATTTCAATATTTGGTGCGTAAGCCAAAACCAAAGTTACAATATCATCATTGATTTGAACATTTACTAACAATATTCTCCCGTCGTTACTGGAGAAACTATTAAGAACTTGACCTTTAAACTTTTCACTGTATAAAATTACCACACCTCTACTGTGGCTAGAATTGGTAAAACTGACTTTATGTTGGTGAACACCTAGTCAGGCATTTGCTGTGGTCGATCTTTTTCCACCATTTCCACAAAGAACTTGCTTTTCAGAACCGTTGGTGAATCTTCACTGTCAGCAGATACTGTTGTGTTTACTTTCCTTCCCACTTTTGCCATACATACTTTTTTGGCTGGGCAAGTGCTTGTTTTCTCATGGCCAGTCCCACAGTTTGGACAAGGCCTGTGTCTTTGATTTTGTTTGGTCTTGTTGCGATTTGAGTGGTTTGCTCTCCCTCTGTGCTTTGGAGTGACACCATGAACTTCAACTTTTTTGTTTCCCATTGCACGTAGTTGGGATGGCGACAGCTCATGTGTCCTTTGCAATATCCACTGCAATGTCCAGTGTCAGATCTGATCCCACTTATTAATGAGCTTGTCTCGCACGGCTGTAGAAGTGGTACCAAAAACAATACTGTCCCTCACCATTTCATCTGGTTTGCCAAAGTTACAGTCCTTTACCAGAAGTTTGAGTTCTGTCAGGAAGTGGTCGAATGATTCACCTCTGTCCTGTTGCTTATTGTAGAACTTATACCTGGCAAACACAGGGTTGGACTTTAGAGTAACGTATTCTTCAAATTTGGTGTAGGAAGTTGCCAGTTTCTTTTTATCATCAGCTGAAACTGTGCTCTCCCAGGCATTGTAGACATCCCTACCATTTTCTCCTCCCCAGAGAAGTAGGTAAGCACACTTCTCTTCCTCTGACTTACCTTTGAGGGGCCCTTTGAATATTAGCTGCAAGTGTTGCTTGAATTACTTCCATGCTTCTGGAATGTTTCCAGACTCCCAGTCCATTCTTGGTTGAGGTACTGAATCCATTATACACAGGATAAACCTTGAGAAATTAAGGTGATTAATCCACTTATGTATTTTCATATATCCAGACTAATTGACTGAGTTCCTTTACTTCTGGCACCATGTAATATTTTCTTGGTGTTATATCCCTGTGACTATAACACACAAATATACAAGTCCAGTAAGCATCTAACTTATTCAAGCAAGATGTTACAGTGCAGGCTGCCACAGTAGAAGTGTTTTGTTTTTAACCACACACACATATACATACACATCAGTATATGAATTGGGGATCTGCACTCATTCACAGTGTAGTGTTTATTAGTGTACTAGTTGGAGCTTTATCTATAATATTACAATCCTGAGAAAACAGTAAATTAAAGTAAGGTTATTTTAAATGCTTGCTAGTCATGTGGCTGACGAGAAAAGGGAGATTCGCGGGATTACACGGTTATGGTACACTCTCAGCACGGGATTCGGCCAGTACTAAACTTCTATTTTTCTTGGACATTGGCCTGCGGCCTTCAAGTCCACATGGTAAGCTATTGTAGCGCAATAAAATCTTTATTATTTTGGGGTTTGCAGTCGGGATATAAAGGTAGCAGTTACATCGTAACACAGTACCACAAGCTAACAAAATTCGACCTGCACAGAATTAAATAAGGCTTCCTTCTGATTTGCATCAAAACATGGTTTGTTCATCTCAAAACCACAATTTAGGTTCTGAAAACAGATTGGAATCTACCAGATTTTAACTTTATGAATGGATTAAAGACTACATTTGCACATAGGAATCTACTGTAGCCCTGGGGTGGATAAGTGAGGCACGATTTTACAGTTTTACAGTCATTCTAACGTTTCATGTTCCATATGATATGTGAGGCAGTGAAACACCAATATATGGCATAACAGTGTTTATTACAGATTATGTAAATATTTTAAAATCAATACTGTTTTACAGGTACACACATCACTAACATAATTACCTAGAGGTTTCAAGCACAGAATAGTAAAATATTTAATGAAAGCAAAAAATAATGTAAAATGACCAAAACAAAATAACAATGTTTTTATAGTTATTACATCCAAAAGAAAAAGTATATTTCACTGCACGTGGGTGCAATTGGAGATTTCAAAATAAAACCAATAAAACCAACGCATCTACGTAAACAATACAAAATAAAATTGTGCGATATTATCTATATTAGGGCACCTATTCTGTCGGATATCAAATCTATAACTTGTGTATTCACTCAAAACAACCTGACAACTCATAATAAATGTACAATAAATTAACTGACGTCAGAAACACTCCATTAATAATCAGAAGTTTGTGTCTCACTAGTTTTTTGTGATTACAATGACAGGTTTAAAGTAAATTGTCTTTGGAACCTACAAAAATACACAAATATTTGCAGATTAGAGATGCCCGCAACCCCACAGTCTGGGGAAATAGTTTTCAACTCCATGAGATATAGAAGTCGTGAAACAGTACAAAGATTGGGATACTTTTAGAGCAGTGTCAGTTATATTAAGGTCCAAATGATGTTTAAGTAGACAAAGTAACATCTAAGAGAAACAAAATGTGTGTAAAGATAAAGTATTAAAACAAGACAATTCAATAGCAAGATGACAGCATTAATCAGTAAACTAAAAACTATGATGCACACCTACAACCCCTAAGCAATGTCCCTACCAAGTATCAACTTCCTACATTTTACAGTTTCAGAGATATTCCCTGGACAAAATTTTAAAGGTCAAGGTCACTACGGCAAGGTCAAATGTCAAATCAAGGTCACACCATGACGTTGCACACCTACAACCCCCAACCAATGTCCCTACTAAGTATCAACTTCCTATACCTTACACTTTCTGAGATATAGCCCGGACAAGATTTTATAGACAAAGTCACTACGGCAAGGTCAAAGGTTAAATCAAGGTCACACCATGATGCTGCACACCTACACTCCCTAACTAATGTCCCTACCAACTTCCTACACCTTACAGTCCTACGTCTTACAGTTTCCGAGATATAGCCCAGACAAGATTTTATAGGTCAAGGTCATCACAGCAAGGTCAAAGGTCAAATTGAGGTCACATCATGATGTTGCACACCTACACTTCCCAACCAGTGTCCCTACCAAGTATCAACTTCCTACACCTTACGCTTTCAGAGATATAGCCGGGACATGATTTTATAGATCAAAGTCACTACAGCAAGGTCAAAGGTCAAATCAAGGTCACACCATGATATTGCACACCTACAACCCTTAACCAATGTCCCTACTAAGTATCAACTTCCTACACCTTACAGTTTCCGAGATATAGCCCAAACAAGATTTTATAGGTCAAGGTCACTATGGCAAGGTCAAAGGTCAAATCAAGGTCACATCGTGACGTTGCACACCTACACCCCCTAACCAATTTCCCTACCAAGTATCAACTTCTTACACTTTATGGTTTCCGCGATATAGCCCGGACAAGATTTTCAAACTCAAGGTCACTGCGGCAAGGTCAAATCAAAGGCACACAATGGCGTTGCACACCTACACCCCCTAACCAATGTCCCTAGCAAGTATCAACTTCCTACACCTTACAGTTTCTGAGATACAGGCCAGACAAACTTTTCTTCCGCCGCTCACCCCCCAGACCGCACATCCGGACACCATGGGTGAAAACAATACCCTGACAGCCCTTAAGGGCTGTGGGGTAAAAATTGACACCGGTTTACACATGTTATGTGGTGAAGAAACGATTGTAGTGATATAATCAGTGCTTTACATTGCCTACGTCACAAGAGCCTTCAGTTCTGATTTCATGTGATACTGATTTACGTACAGGGAAGCAGATTTCTCTGTATAAGCCTAATTAAAAGTAAGAAATCTGTCTTCTGACTTTCATTTTCCCTCAAATTTCACGAAATTCGGAGAAATCTGTGTATGCCATATGAAATTTCTGCCCACCAAATTTTAACTGGAGTGATTTGTAGTTTTTGAGTTATGAGGGCAAAAAGATGTACAGACATATGGACAGAAAGCCGGGGCCAAACTGATTATATATAGCCCTCTCCTATCCTAGAGCATTAACAAAATAGATTTTAGTGAAATCTCAACTACATTGTACTTAAAGAACATTTATTCATGGACAAATTAAGTCAAAGAGTCAAATTTCAAGTGTTCTAAGTCAATACAAATGGAGACAGAATACACAACATGGTATTTGAACTTGATAGCTGGAGTATTTCCCCATCTGGCTTGGCTGATAAGTGGTGCATAAAATCAGTAAATTAAGTGAGATGAATACAGTCACATCAGCAATAACTTCTATAAAACAAGAGGAGAGGGCCCGTAAACGGGCACTGTGTCAGCTGACTGAGTGTTTTTGATTTGTGAAGGTGATTAGAGGACAGAATAATTATCAGGAAAAGGGCTGTACAGAAATACAGGAAATGGTAACTGAACAGCAAGTGCGAAAGAAATTCCGAAGCTGACAGAAGAAAAGGATAAAAAAGTTGTGCCCTGTAAATGGTATTATGAAGGAAAATAACAAGGTAATTGTTTAAGTGTAAAAAATAGGTTAAAACATATTTAAAGAAATACTACAAATGCAATATCCTCATTCGACCTTGAAGAAGGGGTCCAAGGTCAAATCTAACCACACAAATACATTCCCAGCCCATGATTTCCTATGGTTTACCATTCCAAACCTCTAGGACCAATTATAAGCGAGTTATAAGCACTTTTAAGTTTGGCTATCCTTGTTTGACCTTGAAGGAGGGGTCATTGAAGGTCAAATCTGACCACACCAAAAGATTCCCACCCCATGATTTCCTACAGGTTGGTTTATCATCCCAAACCTCTAGGATCAATAATAAGGGAGATATAAGCACTTTTCATGACTGACAAAAAACACCTGTGGCGGCCATCTTGTTTCTCAAAATGAGGCCAAAAATATTCCCAGACAACATTTTATGGTTATTAATATACACTGCAAACTTAAGAAAGCTAGCTATAATAATTTTTTCATCAGAGCAGTAATGGTGAAATCTCTCTCTACACACTGCGGCTATCCAGTGGATACAATGATTTACTCAACAGTGAGAACCTGAAAGTAGCTATTGCTCAGCTATGCCATGACATAGAGGTCTGCAATTTCACTATGTTATAGCTGACCAAAAATTCTGTGAATAACATATTTAACAAATTACTCTAAATGTAATAGTTTTCAAGTTACAACTGATTTACTCAACAGTGAGAACCTCAAAGGAACTATTACTCAGCTATGCAATGAGCTACATGTCTGAAATTTTACTATGTTATAGCTAACCCAAAAGTAGGTGAACAACATATTTAAGCAAACTACTGTAAATGCAATAGTTTTCAAGCTACAACTGATTTACTCAATAGTGAGAACCTGAAAATAGCTATTGCTCTGCTATGCCATGAGCTATAGGTCTGTAATTTCACTATGTTATAGCTGACCCAAAAGTAGGTGAACAATATATTTTAACAAAATACTCCAAATGCAATATTTTTCAAGTTATAGCTGATTTACTCAACAGTCAGTACCTGAGAATAGCTATTGCTCAGTTGTGCCATGAGCTATAGGTCTATAATTTCACTATGTTATAGCTGACCCAAAAGTAGCTGAATAACATATTTGCACAAATTTCTGTAAATGCAATAGTTTTCCAATTATAACTGATTTACTCAACAGTGAGAACTTCAAAGTAGCTATTACTCAGCTATGAAATGAGCCACAGGTCTGAAACTTCACTATGTTATAGCTGACCCCAAAATAGGTGAATAACATATTTTAACAAAATACTTTAAATGCAATAGTTTTCAAGTTATAAGTGATTTACTCAACAGTGATAACCTAAAAGTAGCTATTACTCAGCTATGCCATGAGCTACAGGTCTGAAATTTTACTATGTTATAGCTGGCCCAAAAGTAGCTGAATAACATATTTATACGAAATTCTCTAAATGCAATAGTTTTTAAGTTACAAGTGATTTTACTCAAGATGGAAGTTACTGAAAAGCCCAAAAGTAGCTATTACTCACTTAGCTATTGAGACAGACACCCAACTTACTCACCATATTGTAGCTATGAAAAAAGTAGCTGAAGAACATATTTTAACAAAATGCTCTAAATGCAACACTTTTCAAGTTATAAGTGATTTACTCAACAGTGATAACCTAAAAGTAGCTATTACTCAGCTATGCCATGAGCTACAGGTCTGAAATTTTACTATGTTATAGCTCACTCAAAAGTAGCTGAATAACATATTTATACGAAATTCTCTAAATGCAATAGTTTTCAAGTTATAAGTGATTTACTCAACAGTGATAACCTAAAAGTAGCTATTACTCAGCTATGCCATGAGCTACAGGTCTGAAATTTCACTATGTTATAGCTGGCCCAAAAGTAGCTTTTGCACAAAATGCAGTAAATGCAACACTTTTGAAGTAATAAGTGATTTAGTGCATGATTTCATGAATTTTAATGCATTAAAAATTATTAAAAAAATTTATTAAAAAAAAAGTAAGACAGATCCAGGTCTCATACTCACACAAGAGAATCTACCTCTGGCCTAGTACATATATGCAAGATATGAGAGAAATCCCTGCAATAGTCACTGAGAAAATTGTGATAAAAAGTTGAAATTTTCACACTTTTGGTGGGGGTACCCCCCTTGTAATGTCTCTAGCAAACAGACGAACAGACAGATTTGCATGCCTTGAACAATTTTTCATCCTCGATAGATAAGGTATCTTTTAAAAAAAACAGCATGTCTCTAGGCCTTGTAGTTTTGGAGAATAAGTTGTTCACGCGGACGCGTACGCCCACGCCGCAGAGTGATGACATAATGTCAGCTGACTTGTCAGTCAGCTGACATAAAAAGCCTATAAAAATTATTTTATTGTTCCATCAAACTACTGCTATTTTCACAGAAAACATTAGCAGTGACAATATCCAGTATTTTCTGCATTTTTTGCTCCCATTGCATCTGTAACACTATCAAACTAATACTACAGACACTAAGTGTTTGTTTTCATATAAATGATGATCGATCACAATCATGCATTTCCATACAGGGATCTTTTAGATTAATAACAACAAATCTCTTTTGAATAAGTAAAGACTGACCAATAAGCACAACATATCATGTTTATAGAAACAATTGCTGATTATGGAAACCTACACTTACACATGTACATTTAGCACAACTATTACAGTACGTTATATCTCTGTGTATATTAATCAATGATGTACATAAAACAATAATTTACATCTGTTATGTGGAGTCTAAACTTTTATAAATAAATTAAAGAAATTTCTTAAAATTTAGTTATCCTTGGATACACTATGCTTTGATATACAAAGTGGAAGTGGAATATACAGTATTTTTTCATTTATGACAAATAATAATTGAGAAGGTCAGTGTCTTGAGAATACAGAATTGCTTTTCAACACACACAGAACAAAGTATCATCTCATACACAGCAACTGTAAACATTTACATCATTTCACAGAACAAAAATGTTTCCACAGTTAATGTTTATTCATGGACAAAAACTTGTCAGGATATTAAATGTATACATATCAGGAGCAAAGAATATTGATTCTAGCAGAATATATTGAATGTATGTGAAACTCTTTGCTAACTTCACACCTCAAAACCGCAAAGTGACAGGTGTTTAGAATTGATTCTACCTTTTCACTGAAGTCATTGCAACTCACAAACTAGGACTAGTTTTAGTTTGCTTTTACCAGATTAACTTCTGACAGACAACCCTTGCTGCAGTAAAAGTAATATTCTCAAAATACAATAACTCAGAAATCAATTGTGTACAGATGCAGACTTGCTCGCATATGGAACATGATAGCTTCTATTGTGAAGAATTTGATCCATCAGCACAGAAACAACTGACACCAAATGTCAACAATAGAATAAAGACATAGAATACATACATTCTGTCAGCTGTTCATTTTACTATTGAGCACCAACTCTAAGCAGGTAAAAATTTGAGTTGTTCCTTGTGTTAACTTGTAGGGGAAAGTGGCGCCTTGTGTTAACTTGCAGGAGAATGCGGGCGCAAAACTCCTTAAGTGTATGCTGTTGGAACTTTACCCTAGAATTTAACCCTTCTAGTTGGACAGAGATGTAGAAGAGATGTTATTGATATGTTTACCATCAAACTTTTATGTCCCTACATATAATTAAATCCTTTGCAATTCATCACATTTAGGGATATGTATGATATTCATACCATCGGATTAGTGATTGTTAAGGGCAATCGGTTTTTACTGTGATGTATTGGTGGATTTAGAGGCAAATTAATCTTCTTCTCTTGAGTGGCTTTAAGTTAAATCTCTGCCCAAATGACTTATTGCAATTACGTATTCTACATGTGTTGGGAGACTAGCTTTTAATGCCAGCTCTAATAATTGATATAACTAGAAAAATATTATCACTAACATATACAAAGCATCCCAAAAGCATAAGTATACAGGGACACTTAATTAATTGGCTTTGGCTCAGGTGTTCTCTGAACTACTAGTATTTCACTTGTTAGTGGATGTCTTGATTAACTTACTTACAATTACAGCATACTACTCTGTCTAATGTAAAGAGACACTAACATAATGTTTCCAAAAGCACATGGAAGAAGTAAAATTATCACATAATTCTTTTTATGGACAAACTGACTAACACACTTATTAGACTTAGACTTATCTAATAATAGCTATCTTTTACTAGCTAAAAGTGGTGAAAATAATTATCAAACTAGATTATTCACCTATTCAAAAAAAAAAAAAAAAAAAAAAAAAAACATGTTTAGCGACCACAGCTGGTCCCAAACTGAGACGGTCACCCATCCAAGTACTAACATAGCCCATTGCCGCTTAACTTCAGTGAGCAGACAAATAGTAATCACTCTGTGCCGCAATTCATGAAAGTCCGATGCAAGAAGGACATATGTATTTGAAAAAGCCAAAAGGACATGTGTCCTTTTAACTATTGGAGAGCAAGAGAGGGAAATTCAGAATCCCCAGGTGTTGTCAATTTCATCAAAGTCCAGAGACACAGGGACATATGTATGGGAAAAATTCAAAAGGACATGTGTCCTTTTAGCTATTGGAGAACAAGAGAAGGAAAATCAGAATCCACAGGTGTTGTCAATTTCATCAATGTCCGGAGCCAAAAAAAAGTGATCTGTAGAAGCGTGAGCTCTAGCGAGGCTCGCACTTAAAAAAGATTGGAATCAGTATAATGTTTGTTGGAATCTATTTAAAATTTATCATATTTTATTATCAACTGAAATAAGTTCCTAACTACATGAGCTGAATACCACTTTATTTTTACCTTAAGGTGGCCATAACTTATTAAATACTGAAGCACTGTCAGATTTAAAAGGGAAAATCCAGACCTTTCCCTTTTAGACCTTAAATTTCACAATATGCAGGGTTTTGGTGCAAATATGGAAATTTCTTTCATGAAATATGGCAGTTTCATGCAAAAATTTGCACCATTTGAGACATTTGTCAAAATCATGTAAGTGAAAAACTCAAAAAGCCATCAGAAAAACAGCAAATATCCACCTGGAAAAAGGGTGCACCCTAATCACGAAAATGGCAAATTTCATCTATTTGTAAATAGGGTGTGCCCTATTCATGAAAACTGCAATTTTCATCTTTTTTGTAAATAGGGTGCACCCTAAACACGGAAACTGCAAATTTCATCTTTTTGTAAATAGGGTGCACCCTAAACACGGAAACAGCAAATTTCATCTTTTTGTAAATAGGGTGTGCCCTAAACACGGAAACTGCAAATTTCATCATTTTGTAAATAGGGTGTGCCCTAAACACGAAAACAGCAAATTTCATCTTTATGTAAATAGGGTGCACCCTAAACATGGAAACAGCAAATTTTATCTTTTTGTAAATAGGGTGCACCCTAAACACGAAAACTGCAAATTTCATCTTTTTGTAAATAGGGTGCACCCTAAACACGAAAACAGTAAATTTCATCTTTTTGCAAATAGGGTGTGCCCTAAACACGGAAACTGCAGATTTCATCTTTTTGTAAATAGGGTGTGCCCTAAACACAAAAATGGCAAATTTCATCTTTTTATAAATAGGGTACACCCTAAACACGGAAACTGGAAATTTCATCTTTTTGTAAACAGGGTGTGCCCTAAAGACAGAAACTGCAAACTTACTCTTTTTGTAAATTGGGTGTGCCCTAAACACGAAAACAGCAAATTTCATCTTTTTGTAAATAGGGTGCACCCTAAACACAAAAACAGCAAATTTCATCTTTTTGTAAATAGGGTGTGCCCTAAACACAAAAATGGCAAATTTCATCTATTTGTAAATAGGGTGTGCCCTAAACACGAAAACAGCAAATTTCATCTTTTTGTAAATAGGGTGTGCCCTAAACACGGAAACTGGAAATTTCATCTTTTTGTAAATAGGGTGTGCCCTAGACACAGAAACTTGCAAATTTAATAAGTAAATTAAATTTTTATAAGTTAATACCCTATCCAATGGACAATTGCTTTACCGGTCGGCGCGACCGGTCCCGCCAAACGCCAAAAAAAGACGTCCTGTATATACTACCGGCAGGACCGGTCACAGAGTGTGCATTCGCCAGGTGGCGCATCGTACTTCATTTCCTGTTTACCTCTTGACGTCATAGCATCTTTTTCGTGTCTAATCCTAGTAAGACCCCTAGTAAGCTGATAGCGGGGCCGGTTGGGTGGGCCTTGCCTGTCCATTGGATAGGGTATTAACTTATAAAAATTTAATTTACTTATTAAATTTGCAATTTTATTGCGTTAATACATCCTATCCAATGGACAATTGCTGAATAACTACCGCTTGGCAGGCGGGTAAGCAGCTAGGGACTTATGTGAACTCATAACAACAATTTTTAAACAGGCCCATTCGACCTAGGGTCAGAGAACCCTGAAAGGTCAGGGTCGGTCACTAACTCACCGGTTAACCGGGAGCCTACCGACGTTGCCCCCCCCCTTTTTTCTTTCCTTTCAGAGTGGTCTGAGTTGGAAAGATAGGGAGAGAGAGGGGCTGAGTTCAGTCCCAGAAGAAATAAACTTCCCAAAGGAAGCAAGTCACAGTTTTTTTTTTTTTTTTGAACATATATGTACATCCAACATATTTACATTATGTACATATCTAGCATATTTACAATATGTACATATTTACATATATACAACATCTCCTCACTTCTGGGCCTGGTGGTGCACCTGCTGGGCAGCCACTACAGGTCCCAGGTGGAAAAGCTCTGAATCAGCCCAGGCAACATCCTTCAAATAAAATTGGGTGAAGGTGTTGTGAGATTTCCAGTGGCAGGCTGACAAGATCTGATCTAAGGAGATCCCTGATTGGAAAGCCTTAGAAGCAGCAAAGGCCCTAACATCATGGGCTTTAACCTGATGTAAGGTGAGGGCCTCCTGGTCAGAGAGCTCATAGCACAGAACCACAGTCTGTTTGATCCAAGAGGAGATGGTGGCAGGCGAGATGTCTTTATCAAAACCCTTCTTGAAGGAGACAAAGACTAACTCCTTATTCTGCCTGAGGTCTGCAGTCCTGTCCAAGTAGTAACGCAGGGCTCTAACTGGACATAGGGACCTGTCACCCTTGAGTGACCTATCCAGAGATGGTGCCAGGGCTGGGATGACCACTGGTGCCACACTATCTGGACCCTCCTTAGCCAGCTGATTCTTGGATAGGAAGCTGGGTGAAGGGTACAAAGACACCTTAGACCAGTCTGACTGGTGTCTGATGTTCTTATGTAACCAAGCATGGATCTCACTCCTGCGTTTACCTGAGCCCAAAGCCAGCAGGAAAACAGTCTTGAAGGTCAAATGTTTTAATGAGGCCTCTTTTAAAGGTTCAAAAGGAGCCTTTGTCAGCTGGTGTAAGACCAGTGACAGGTTCCAGGAGGGTATACCCCTCCTGCCCTTAGGCCTGTCTCTATGGAAACTATCCAGGAGACGAGTGAGATTCTCATCTTTGCTGACATTAATGGTGGAATTGCCCAGTTTGTCAGCAATGGCTGATCTGTAGCCATCAATAGTGCCTGGTTGTAACTTCTTGTCCTGGAACAAGTGCAGGAGGAAGTCAGCAATGGCTTTCAGAGGTGGTGCCCTGAAGTCCACCTGATTACTGAGGCACCACTTTGTAAAAATGGTCCACTTTGCCTCATAGACAGATCTGGTTGATCTTCTTTGAGGAGCCTCAATTCGTGCTGCCACTGCCTCAGAGAAGCCTTGCTCCTTGATTGCTGAGGCTCTAGGAGCCAGGCATGTAGGTTCAGATTCGACAGGTTCCTGTGAAGGACCTGGTTGAACGGCTGAGACACAAGGTTTGGTATGCTGGGCAGACAGAGTGGGATCTGGCTTGACATTGCTACCAGGTCCCAAAACCAGGGCATGTTGGGCCACCCTGGGGCAATCAGGATTATTCTGTTGCAGGGGTAGTCCTGGACCTTCTCCACCACTTTGCCCAAGATGGCTGCCGGTGGGAAGGCGTATGGGTCCAGGTCCTCCCAGGAGAGGCTGAGTGCATCCACTGCCCAAGCCTGGGGGTCTGGCACCGGTGACACAAACTGGGGTAGTTTGTTGTTGAACCTGGTGGCAAACAGGTCCACTTTTGGCTGGTGCCACCTTGCGCATACAGCTTGGAATACTGCTGGATGAAGTGACCACTCTGTTTGAATGGTCTGGCCAAGTCTGGATAGCTTGTCTGCTATCACGTTCAGCCGGCCGGGGATGTGACGTGCCCTGAGGGTTACCTGTTGTCTGGTGCACCAGGACAGGATTCTCCACAGTAGGGCACACAGTGACCCCGACTTCATCCCCCCTTCTTTGTTGATATAGGCAACCACTGTTGTGTTGTCTGTAGCTATCAACACAGTCTTGTTGCAGACCAGGGCTCGAAACTCCTTTAGAGCTAGAAAAACTGCTTTTAGCTCTAAGTGGTTTATGTGCAACTTGCTTTCTGGAAGGGACCAGGTTCCCCTTGCAGTATGGTCGTCCAAGTGAGCGCCCCACCCTTCGTTTGATGCGTCTGTAAAGATCTGCAGAGCATGTTTTAGAGGGTGTAATGGTTGACCTAGTAGCACATTGCTTTCCTCCAGCCACCACCTTAGATGAGGATGGAGGGACTTGGGGACCGGTATCACCTTTTCCAGTGATTCTGGGACCCTCCAGTTGTTTTTCAAGTGCCACTGTATGGGTCTCATGTGGAGTCGCCCTAAGTGGACTTGTTTTTCTGTTGCTGTGAGGAGACCTATGAGGGACATGAATTTCCGGACCGGACAAACCGGATCCGACATCATTGATCTGATCTTGTCTGTCAAAGCCTGCCAACGTTCTTCTGTTGGTCTGACCTTGCCCTCTTTCAGGTCGAACTGGTAACCTACGAAGTTGAAGACCTGTTTGGGTGCCAGTTCTGACTTTTCCTTGTTCACCAGCCACCCTAGTTCCTGACAAAGAGTGACCAGGGTTTGAGTATGCTGGAGACAGGTGTGGAGGGTAGAGGCCCTCACCAGCCAGTCGTCTAGGTACTGGTGGATTCTTATACCCTGTCGTAAAGCCATGAGCTTGACCTCTTTGGCCACCACTGTGAACTCCATGGGTGCAGTGGAAAGACCAAAGGGCAGGGCCTTGAACTGGTAGGATTGGCCCTGAATGTGAAAACGCATGTACTTCCTTGACTGACTGTGAATTGGTATGTGGAAGTAAGCGTCTTTGAAATCTATGGATGTGACCCACTCCCCTGCCTGTAGGGAGGTTCTTATTGTCTCTGGGGTCTCCATCTTGAACGACTCTGTGTTTAAAAAGGTGTTCAAAGTGCTCAGGTCCAAGATAGGTCTCCACCGGTTGTTGGGTTTGGGAACCAAAAATAACCGGTTGTAAAACCCTAGGGAGGTCTGATTTGTTACCGGTTCTACTGCATTCTTGTTTGTTAGCTGAGTCAGTGCCTCCAAAAGGAGGGCCTGTCTTTGGGGGTTTACATATTTGCTGATGACCATTGGTGACCTGGTTAGGGTGGGTCTGAACCGGAAGGGAAGGGTGTAGCCCTCTCTCAGTATTCTGATAACTTTTGGACTGGCACCCAGAGTTTCCCACTTCTCCCAAAACTGCTGAAGTCTTGCCCCTACAGGAAGATTTGTGACAACAGTTGGGACATTTGTGACAATTTTTACAAAACTCAAGTGATCTACACAGGAAACATCTTTCACATGGTTTATTTCTCTGATAGATTGACAATAATCGGGATTTACACCTTTCTTTTGCGGTGACCCGTTGGCAAAAGGAACACTTGCAACAAAAGAGTTTACATGTGGAAACACAGTCTCGCTCTTGTTTGTCACTGGTGGTGGTGGGTACAAGCCCTCCATCTTGTCGGATACATTTACAGAGTTCACCAATCCGACCACATTTGCAAAACAGTGATTGTCATTTATGCTTTTTAAACCCCCTGGCCGGCTTTTGGATGAAGTTTGAGGCTTTACCACCACCTTTCTGAGCAGTTTGCCGGTCTCTAATCTGCTTCCATGCCGGAGTAGTGGGCTTCCGGTCCGGCTGGTGAGGGGTTCGATTGGAGGAGACGTATGGATGAAAACGTCCAGGTTTCCTTGGTGTGGTACCAGCAGAACGCCTCTCTTCACTACGTAAGATTTCCTCTTCAGCTTTGACCAGTAAGCTGTCCGGGAAGAGTGATAGATGGTGAACTGGAGACGTACGTAAGGCAGACAAGGTGTCCGGTTTAATCCCACCCCTTATGAACTCTAAATAACTGTCCCGCCGGGCCAGGGTGAGATTAGCCATGCTGATAAAGACTCCCTCTGACAAATCCTGCATGGTACGTTGCATAGCCTGTGAAATTGACCGGTTAAACGTAACCAGATATTCCAACTCTTCAACAGCTTGTTGTTTCTCAGCACTTTTACCCTTTGAGGAATCGAACCTGAGGGATTTTAACTGGGTGACCATGGAGTCCTGTACCTTGGTGAGGCATCTAGAGAGGCCAGCAGCGTGGTTACACATCACTGATTGTTCTCTGAATGACCTCTCCCACCTTCTAAGGGTGTCCTGGCTGAAGGTCCTGGAAGCTGGAGCAGCAGGTAAACTGCGTCTTGCAACTCTAGAAAACATACTGTTAAGCTTTGCCGGTTCCGGAGACCAGTCACCAACAGCCTGGGTAGACGCATCCTTCTTAACAGCTTGCATGTCGTACCACTTTGAAGTACGTGGTGTCTTGACAAATTGGTCACGCAGTAGACCACTGGTTTCTGTATTCCTGGATGGATAACCTTCAGCAATGGTTATATTCAGTTTCTCCAGCTTTTTACAAAGCCATTCATCCACCGGCAATTTTACTGACACTTTTCCGGTAGTCTTCACTCTAGCACCGGCAAAGGGATTGTCATCCATAGATGCAGCTGAGGTGTCATAATCCGGGATTTGATGCCAGCCCATGAAACTCCTCACCCCTCTCAAGGTTTCCCGGTAATTGGCATCTTCAGATAGATCCTGGTCAGTGTTAGTTTCCGGTACATCACCCTGGTAGTGAACACTAGCCGGAGAGGCCGGTTCCGGATTCACCTCAGCCTCGCTGTCAGATTCCCTAGCAACCTCAGAATTCTGACCAATGGGAGGCGACTGGTTAGACAGCGTAGTTTTATAACCGGAAGGCAGAACCTCAGGACCCGCACCGGGAGCCTGTGAAGGCTGGGTGGCAGTCCCTGCACCGGGAACCAGTAAAGGTTGGGTGGCAACAGTCTCAGAGGTACCGGGGCCCTGAACAGGGTGGGTAGCACTCTCATTCACTTCCTTCACAGCTTGCGTACCAGGAACCCCCAGCGGAGGTTGGGTAGCCGTCAACTGCGTAGCAACGTCACTAGTGCCCTCAGAAAACATAACACTTGTAGAAGCACCCGGATCAAAGAAGGGGTGTTCTCTGGGCACCACAGAAGCAGAATTCACCGGTCTCACAGGGACAGCAAATGACTGGTTAATCAGCATTGCTTCCAGACGGGAAAATCTCTCACTCCACTTGTCATCAAGGGACTTGAGGTCGTCAGAAGTAGGCTTACTGCTGTGCTTCCGTTTAGTAGACCTTGGGGAACCATCAGAACGCTTCTTCTTGTGCTTGGGTGTAGAATCAACAGGAGACTGCGTCCCTGAATTGACCGGACCCAGCAGTGAAACCTCAGACGGATCAACAAGCTTGGAAGACGTACTTGTCAAATCTTCAGATTTCTTCTGGCTAGAGCGTTCTTTCCTTTCCTTGTAGGTCGGGGTTGCTAACTGGTGGATCTGAGCAGGCGTAAACGCCTTACAGATACTACAGTCCAACTTCTTTACACACGGGTCGTCTCCCACCCCCTTGTCACGAC
Organism: Sabellastarte sp. h YS-2021; assembly: GCA_964017235.1. Taxonomy (NCBI): domain Eukaryota; kingdom Metazoa; phylum Annelida; class Polychaeta; order Sabellida; family Sabellidae; genus Sabellastarte; species Sabellastarte sp. h YS-2021. The sequence continues at coordinate 25,100,773 of OZ024934.1, forward strand.
AACGCGCGCATTTCTTATGGTTGTCGAAAAGGGCCATAACGTGCCCGCAAGAACCTCGTTTCTGTCCAGGAGACGACATAATGATCAGGAACATTGTAGAATTATTCCGTACTAATAAAAAACAAGAAACTTGGAAGAGTTCGTTGTAAAAATTCAAAAGCGTATCTCTGAAGAAAATCTTCTGCACACTCTTTCGCGCCAAACGAAAAAGATGCTATGACGTCAAGAGGTAAACAGGAAATGAAGTACGATGCGCCACCTGGCGAATGCACACTCTGTGACCGGTCCTGCCGGTAGTATATACAGGACGTCTTTTTCTGGCGTTTGGCGGGACCGGTCGCGCCGACCGGTAAAGCAATTGTCCATTGGATAGGATGTATTAACGCAATAAAATGCAAATTTCCACTTTTTGTAAATAGGGTATGCCCTAAACACAGAAACTGCAAATTTACTATTTTTGTAAATAGAGTGTGCCCTAAACATGAAAACTGCAAATTTCCTCTTTTTGTATATAAGGTGTGCCCTAAACACGGAAGCTGCAAATTTCATCTTTTTGTAAATAGGGTGCACCCTAAACACGGAAACTGTGAATTTCCTGTTTTTGTAAATAGGGTGTGCCCTAAATGCAGAAACTGTAAATTTCCTGTTTTTAGGCAGGTTGCGTGTAACCAACCCGCCAATTAGACGGATGTGTCCGACGTCCGTCCACATTTTTTGTTTCAGGACTCTAACTCGAAAACGGTTTGTCCAATCGCATTCAAACTTAACAGGGACATAGATCACCATCATAGCTATGTTCCTTTCGAAATTGGTGTAATTCTGTCTGTTCGTTTGCCCATTTGTCTGTCCGTCCACATTTTTGTTTCCGGACTCTAACTCGAAAACGGTTTGTCCAATCGAATTCAAACTTGACAGGGACATAGATCACCATCATAGCTAGGTTCCTTTCGAAATTAGTATAATTTTGTCTGTCCGTTTTTTGTCTGTCTGTCAGTCAAAATTTCCATTTCCGGACTTTAACTCGAAAATGGCGTGTCCAATCAAATTCAAACTTGACAGGGAGATACATCACCACCATAGCTAGGCTACTTTCGAAATTGCTGTAATTCTGTCTGTTTGTTTGTCTGTTTTTTGTCCATTTATCTGTTCGTCAACATTTATATTTCCAGACTCTAACTCGAAAAAGCTGCGTCCAATCAAATTCAAACTTGACAGGGAGATAGATCACCATCATAGCTAGGTCTTTTCCAAAATTGGTGTAATTTTGTCCGTTTGTTTGTTCGTCATTTCCGTTTCCGGACTCTAATTCGAAAACGGTTTGTCTTTACAGACATTTTCTTTCTCTTAGATGTTGTTTTCTCTACTTAAACATTATTTGGAGGTTTATATAACTGACACTGCTCTGAAAGTATCCAGATCTTTGCACTGTTTTATTACTCCTGTATCTCATGGTGTTGAAAATCATTTCCCCAGGCTATTGGGTACAGGCATCTCTGATACTATTTTTTATTTACAAGAAAAGGCTTTTAAGAAGTACACTCAGCATTATAATATAAGCTTTAAAAATCAATTCTTAGCCATAAATATTAAGAATACGTAGGAAAAGTTAACTTTTTGATTAACTCCACTCAACAAGGAAAAATATACATGCTGATCAAAATAAGGGCTCATGAAAAAAATAATAAAGGATATTGTATATCAAAAGTCAGCTTTCCTCTGGTTTGTGCTGTATCTTTTCACGCTTTTATGTAATTAGTGTAAATACACATACAACACATTGTACAATCTCAGTCAGTCACTTTTTTATGTTTAGTTTGTACCAAAAAGCTAAAGGTTTAACATCTTAATATTGGAAATTGACCTTAACAGCAATACATATATGTACAGTAAATAGGTAAAACCAGTAAATTTGCATATTTACTAAGATTTTGAGTAAAGGGATGTATTTGCTGAATTGATTAGCAAATATGCATATTTTTTTTTTAAAAAATCAATATTTTCTTAGTTAAATCTAAAATGCTTTTACTTATTTTATTTTTACTTATTTTATATTTTGATGCATATATTTATCTGCAAGATTTAATAAACCAAACCTACCTGGATATTTTAGTATTTTACTTCATAAAATACACCAAATTTGTTTCAAATGAAATGTAAACTGCCCTCATATTTACTACAAATGAATGCATAAAACCCTGTAACTGATCACAAAAAATGGTTTAAATAAGATCTTATTTTCATAAATCTTGGTTTGTTGTTTGAAGGCTTTAATTATGTCCTCAACTTGATCTGATGTTTCATATGAAGTCACAATTACCTGATGGCCACTGACTTTTAAGCACCAATCCATTATAGTAGCCTAATTTTCACAGAGCTTCCATAATAAAAATGTATTTAAAATATTTCCAAAAAATGTGAGCAAAACACACAAAACACCTTGAACACTCAACTGTATCAAAACATATGACTTCTAATCCACCACACTTCAATACTCCTTCTTGTATAATGTTAACCCATTATCTGACTTTCAGTCTTATCTTAATTGAGGTCACAGTGGGGGAAGAGTCTGACCTATCTTGCCACTGAGAAAAATAAATATATGTTGCTTGTGTAATTTGAGTGGGTGTCCCTTAGTTTATCTAGGCTCTCTCTTGTAGGTATGTACAACATACCAGTGGGGTTTATCAGTCCAGCATATATCTCTGACATTATAATGACCCCTTTACCCCACTGCACACACTTGATTTACACAGTCTTGGAAAAAAGTCTTTGAGAATGGTGGTAGTTGAGTAAACATACAGGCACAAAATGAACACACACCCAAGTGAAAATTTCTGTAAAGCCTGAATCCTGATTTTTTTTTTTTTTTTTTTTTTTTTTTTTTGCTTAAAATAAGTGACTCCAATCCAATTTGAGACTTTTCTGGAAGTCTCAAATTTTAAAAAGTTTTGTAAAGTTTACAATTTGATGTACTAATTGGACATATTTTCTAATGTCATGAGAAAAGGGTAAACTAAGTGAGAAAAAATGTCTTCATAAGTTACAAGTCATGCACTTTCCTTCAGTTGTTTCATTATGTAGGCACAAAACATTTTGAAAAAGTAGAACTGGTTTGTAATCAGAATAAATTTATTCAATGAAACAGTGATACTCGGCAATAATCAGCTCTGAAAAACGACACCAGGTATTTGTCTCTAAAGAACTGATCCGAATTTGGGTAACTGTGTTTTAGTTGTCACCCATTGAAAGTATAAGAGAAACAAAATGGTAGATGATGTAAACAAAACGTTACAAAAAATAATGTTAAATATCTGTCTAAATAAGGAAAATTATGTGAAAAACTAATATCAGTTAAAGAAATCTGACAGAATACCAAGGTTTGTCTGAGTATTTCATTGATTTTTGCTATATTTTATATTTTTTTGGTTACCTGCTTTGCCAGTTTATACTTGGTTTCTCAAGGAATTCAGACTGTTTTTGGGTAACCGGGTAACCTATCACAGCCTTAGTAACAACCCACAGAGTTGCCACTTTAAACACCAAATTGCTACTTTAAGTCTCCACTGAAAATATTTATTTAACACTGGAAAGAATTTGATCGGTGTTATCTCAGCTAACTAGTTTTGAATAAATTTATTTAGTGACAAACCCACATGTTATCTTTTAAAACTTTAGGCTTCACACAGCAGTATCAATTGAAAAACTAGACCTAGCGCATCGGAGAACTGATGCAAATTGTATCCACCATAAAGACAATGCACCAAAACCTCTAGTACCAATAACAAGCGAGTTATAAGCACTTTTAAGTTTGGCTATCCTCATTTGACCTTGAAGGAGGGGCCCCAAGGTCAAATCCGACCACACCAGAAGATTCCCAGTGCATGATTTCCTATATGTTGGTTTACCATCCCAAACATCTAGGACCAATAATAAGAGAGTTATAAGCACTTTTTAGTTTGGCTGTCCTCATTTGACCTTGACCGTGGGGCCCAAGGTCAAATCCGACCACACCAGAAGATTCCCAGCAGATTATTTCCTATAAGTTGGTTTACCATCCCAAACCTCTAGGACCAATAATAAGCGAGTTATAAGCACTTTTAGGTTTGGCTGTCCTCATTTGACCTTGAAGGAGGGGTCTAAGGTCAAATCCGACCACACCAGAAGATTCCCAGCCCATGATTTTCTATATGCTGGTTTACCATCCCAAACCTCTAGGACCAATAATAAGCGAGTTGTAAGCACTTTTAAGTTTGGCTGTCCACGTTTGACCTTGAAGGAGGGGCCCAAGGTCAAATCCGACCTCACCAGAAGATTCCCAGCCCATGATTTTCTATATGTTGGTTTACCATCCCAAACCTCTACGACCAATAATAAGCGAGTTATAGGCACTTTTACCTTTGGCTGTCCTCGTTTGACCTTGTAGGAGGGGCCCAAGGTCAAATCCGACCACACCAAAAGATTCCCAGGCCATGATTTTCTATATGCTGGTTTACCATCCCAAACCTCTAGGACCAATAATAAGCGAGTTATAGGCACTTTTACCTTTGGCTGTCCTCGTTTGACCTTGTAGGAGGGGCCCAAGGTCAAATCCGACCACACCAAAAGATTCCCAGCCCATGATTTCCTATAGGATGGTTTACCATCCCAAACTTCTTGGACCAATAATAAGTGAGTTATAGCCACTTTTAAGTTTGGCTATCCTTGTTTGACCCTGAAGGAGGGGTCCAAGGTCAAATCCGACCACATCAAAAGATTCCCAGCCCATAATTTCCTATAGGTTGGTTTACCATCCCAAAACTCTAGGACCAATAATAAGCGAGTTATAAGCAATTTTAAGTTTGGCTATCCTCAACTGACCTTGAAGGAGGGGTCCAAGGTCAAATCTGACCACACCAAAAGAATCCAGCCCATGATTTTCTATATGTTGGTTTACCATACCAAACCTCTAAGACCAATAATACGCCAGTTATAAGCACTTTAAGTTTGGCTATCTTCATTTGACCTTGAAGGAGGGGGGGTCCAAGGTCAAATCTGACCACACCAATAGATTCCCTGCCCATGATTTCCTGTAGGTTGGTTTACCATCCCAAACTTCTAGGACCATTATTAAGTGAGTTATAAGCACTTTTAAGTTTGGCTATCCTCGTTTGACCTTGAAGGCAGGGTCCAAGGTCAAATCCGACCACACCAAAAGATTCCCAGCCCATGATTTTCTATATGTTGGTTTTCCATTCCAAACCTCTAGGACCAATAATATGCGAGTTGGTACAAGGCTGGTATTCTAACACCTCTCGATTTGCTTAACAGTGACGGTAACCTAAAAACCTTAGAGGAAATCAGGCTTCAATATGGAGTTAAATCAAATTTTTTTAGAGTATTTGAGAATTCAGAGATCTTTGAAAGGGTTCTTAAATAACTATGATCTCAGTGAGCTCAATCTTACAAGACCTTTTTTGCCTCTCTACATAAAGCTGCTTTTGTATCGGAATAAAGGCTGTCAGCAATTCTACAAAATTTTGCTAGAGGAGTTTGATAATCACACTCTCAGAAATAAATGGTGTACCATTTTAAACATTGATATAAGCAAAAATGATTGGACTAATATATTCAAAATGTGCTTTAAAACTTTGCAAAGAAACGATTTAATTTGGTTTCAATACAGGATTATTCACAGATTACTCGGAACTAAAGCATATTTGAAAAAGCTAAATATATGTGCCACTTCATCCTGTAATTTTTGCAACTTGTCTGAAGAGACACTTCTCCATCTTTTTACTTCATGTCCTGTTGTAACAGAATTTTGGAATAGCTTAAAAACTTGGCTCCAGCAAACTTTCGGTGTGTACCTTGAACTCAATCCGCAGTTGATTATATTTGGCGTTCTGGAAAATGATTTAGATTTTTTCCCAAAAAATTGCATTATTCTGACTGCTAAAAATTTATTTTTGACAGTGCAAAAAATTCTAAAGTATTGAATTTGAATAGATTTAGAGCCTACTTTAAAAGTATATTTAGTGACCAGGAATATATTGCTAAAATTAATTGTAACACTGAAAAATTCCAGGCAAGTTGGTCTGTATTTCAGAGACTGAAGAATATTTGAGTATTATTCAGTACACTTTGCTTTGTATTCCTCTGTGTACATAATATTTCTATTGTGAGAAATTGTTTTTGTGTGCTGTTTGATTTTTATTGTTAATGTGTGACCAATATATGTGCTAGTTTTGCAATTCTTGTATGCCATTTTGTTTGTATATATGTTACTTAAAAAAGAAATAATAATAAAAAAATAATAATATGCGAGTTATAAGCACTTTTAAGTCTGGCTATCCTCGTTTGACCTTGAAGGAGGGGTCCAAGGTCAAATTGGATCACATCAGATTCCCAGCCCATGATTTCCTATGTGTCCTGTTTACCATCCCAAACCTCTAGGACCAATAATAAGGGAGATATAAGCACTTTTCATGACTGACAAAGAAATGCCTGTGGCGGCCATCTTGTTTTTCAAAATGAGGCCAAAAATATTCCCAGGCAACATTTTATGGTTATTAATATATCCTGCAACAAGGCTAGCTATAATTTTTTTTTAGTTAGAGCAGTAATGGTGAAATCTCTCTATATACTGCGGCTATCCAGTGGATACAATGATTTACTCAACAGTGAGAACCTGAAAGTAGCTATTGCTATGCCATGACATACAGGTCTGCAATTTCACTATGTTATAGCTGACCAAAAATTATGTGAATAACATATTTAAACAAAATACTCTAAATGCAATAGTTTTCAAGTTACAACTGATTTACTCAACAGTGATAACCTAAAAGTATCTATTACTCAGCTGTGCCATGAGCTACAGGCCTGAAATTTTACTATGTTATAGCTGACCTAAAAGTAGCTGAATAACATATTTATACGAAATTCTCTAAATGTAATAGTTTTCAAGTTACAAGTGATTTTACTCGTGATGGAAGTTACTGAAAAGCGCAAAATCAGCTATTACTCACTTAGCTATTGAGACAGACACCCAAGTTACTCACCATGTTGTAGCTATGAAAAAGTAGCTGAATAACATATTTTAACAAAATGCTCTAAATGCAACACTTTTCAAGTTGTAAGTGATTTAGTGCATGATTTCATGAATTTTAATGCATTAAAAATTATTAAAAAAATTTATTAAAAAAAAGGAGAAATCCAGGTCTCATACTCACACAAGAGAATCTACCTCTGGCCTAGTACATATATGCAAGATATGAGAGAAATCCCTGCAATAGTCACTGAGAAAATTGTGATAAAGTGTTGAAATTTGCACACTTTTGGTGTGGGTACCTCCCTTGTAATGTCTCTAGCAAACAGATGAACAGACAGATTTGCATGCCTCGAACAATTTTTCATCCTCGATAGATAAGGTATAGATAGGTAAAACAGCATGTCTCTAGACCTTGTAGTTTTGGAGAAGTTATTCACGTGGACGCCCACACCGCAGAGTGACGACTTGTCAGTCAGCTGACATAAAAATTCACAAAAATTAATTTTAAAATATCCAGGCCTGATACTCACAAAAGGCAATCTACTTGTGTCGTAGTACATATATCTAAGATAGGGAGAAATCCCTTCAATGGTCAATGAGAAAATTGTGATAAAGAGTTGAAATTTTCACACTTTTCATGGGAGTACCTCTTATCTAGCGGCTCGTAGAACAGACGAACACACAAATCTGCATGCCTTGAAGAATTTATCATCCTTGCTAGATAAGGTATCTTTTAAAAGTAACAGCATGTCTCTGGATTATTATTATTTATTATAATTTTGTATCCAGACAGTGATCCAGATCAGTCAAAATTTAATAGGATATAAGTCAGACTGTGACCTAAGCAGTAGTATTTATGTAACCCTTCTGACAAACAGATAGACAAACGGTCATGACAACAATACCTCTTTGGTGGAGATAATAAATGTGTGTACCAATAAAATACAACTCTTTCATTAAATTATAGTGAAGGAAAAATATAGAAACAGTACACACATGCTTCTTTTTACAAGCATATATTCAACAGGTAAATGTGGTTTGGGTTTGATAAGTATACTTGCTTTCTTCCAGTACTGCAACACACTTTAAATGAGACAGTAGTCACTTACAACCACAAGACACATGCAGATGATGGGCTATTAATTACATGGTTTTCAGATAACATAAACACTTGCAGTGGGGGAGTAGATAAGCCCTCCCTCAGATTTGAGGAGTTGGTATGGTATAATTCCTAGGACTGTGGTTTGTGTTTGTGTCCTCTCCCAGAGATACATGCTTTTAAACTTAAATCTCATCCCAGTCTTTCAGATAATTAAGATGAGGCTGAGAAAACCAAATGAGTGGTGTGTTTGAAAGGCCAGAATTTTAGGGGTTACTTTTGAGTGGGACTGAATACATTTTACAAATATGTTCTATTTTAAGATATACAAACTTTAATATACAAAGAGTAATACAAAATTTAATACTCTAACAAGAATAAGCACTAAAAGTATATATTCAGTAAAACAACTGAAGGAAAGTGCATGACTTATAACGACATTTTTTTCTCACTTAGTTTACCCTTTTCTCATGACATTAGAAAATATGTCCAATTTGTATGTAAAACTGTAAACTTTACAAAACTCTTTAAAATTTGAGACTTCCAGAAAAGTTTCAAATTGGATTGGAGTGACTTATTTTAAGTAAAAAAAAATCAGGATTCAGGCTTTACAGAAATTTTCACTTGGGTGTGTGTTCATTTTGTGCCTGTATGTTTACTCGACTACCACCATTCTCAAAGACTTTTTTCCAAGACTGTGTAAATCAAGTGTGTGCAGTGGGGTAAAGGGGTCATTATAATGTCAGAGATATATGCTGGACTGATAAACCCCACTGGTATGCTGTACATACCTACAAGAGAGAGCCTAGATAAATTAAGGGACACCCACTCAAATTACACAAGCAACATATATTTATTTTTCTCAGTGGCAAGATAGGTCAGTCTCTTCCCCCACTGTGACCTCAATTAAGATAAGACTGAAAGTCAGATAATGGGTTTACATTATACAAGAAGGAGTATTGAAGTGTGGTGGATTAGAAGTCATATGTTTTGATACAGTTGAATGTTCAAGGTGTTTTGTGTGTTTTGCTCACATTTTTTGGAAATAATTTAAATACATTTTTATTATGGAAGCTCTGTGAAAAATTAGACTACTATAATGGATTGGTGCTTAAAAGTCAGTGGCCATCAGGTAATTGTGACTTTAAATGAAATATCAGATCAAGTTGAGGACATAAAGCCTTCAAACAACAAACCAAGATTTATGAAAATAAGATTTATTTATACCATTTTTTGTGATCAGTTACAGGGTTTTATGTAATCATTTGTAGTAAATATGAGGACAGTTTACATTTCATTTGAAACAAATTTGGTGTATTTTATGAAGTAAAATACTAAAATAACCAGGTAGGTTTGGTTTATTAAATCTTGCAGATAAATATATGCATCAAAATATAAAATAAGCAAAAAATAAAATAAGTAAAAGCATTTTAGATTTAACTAAGAAAATATTGATTTTTTTAAAAAAAATATGCATATTTGCTAATCAATTCAGCAAATGCATCCCTTTACTCAAAATCTTAGTAAATATGCAAATTTACTGGTTTTACCTATTTACTGTACATATATGTATTGCTGTTAAGGTCAATTTCCAATGTTAAGATGTTAAACCTTTAGCTTTTTGGTACAAACTAAACATAAAAAAGTGACTGACTGAGATTGTACAATGTGTTGTATGTGTATTTACACTAATTACATAAAAGCGTGAAAAGATACAGCATAAACCAGAGGATAGCTGACTTTTGATATACAATATCCTTTATTATGTTTTTCTAGGAGCCCTTATTTTGATCAGCATGTATATTTTTCCTTGTTGAGTGGACTATATCAAAAAGTTAACTTTTCCTACGTATTCTTAATATTTATGGCTAAGAATTGATTTTTAAAGCTTATATTATAATGCTGAGTGTAATTCTTTAAAGCCTTTTCTTTGTAAATAAAAAATAGTATCAGAGATGCCCATAACCCATAGCCTGGGGAAAGTTTTCAACACCATGAGATACAGGAGTATTAAAACAGTGCAAAGATCTGGATACTTTCAGAGCAATCTCAGTTACATAAACCTCCAAATAATGTTTAAGTAGAGAAAACAACATCTAAGAGAAAGAAAATGTCTGTAAAGACAAACCGTTTTTGAGTTAGAGTCCGGAAACGGAAATGTTGACGAATAACCGAACTGACAAAATTACACCAATTTCGTAAGGAACCTAGCTATGATGGTGATCTATCTCCCTGTCAAGTTTGAATTTGATTGGACACAGTGTTTTCGAGTTAGAGTCCAGAAACAGAAATGTTGACGAACAGATCAATGGACGAAAAAACAGACAACCGAATGGACAGACAAAATTACACCAATTTCAGAAAGGAATCTAGCTATGATGGTGATCTATCTCCTGTCAAGTTTGAATTTGACTGGACACAGTGTTTTCGAGTTATAGTCCGGAAATAGAAATGTTGATGAACAGATAAATCGACAAAAAACAGATAAACGAACAGACAGAATTATACCAATTTCGAAAGGAACCTAGCTAGGGTGGTGATGTATCTCCCTGTCAAGTTTGAATTCGATTGGACAAGCCGTTTTTGAGTTAGAGTCCGGAAATGGAAATTTTGACTGACAGACAAAAAACGGACAAACGAACACACGAAATTACACTAATTTCGAAAGGAACCTAGCTATGATGGTGATCTATGTCCCTGTCAAGTTTGAATTCGATCGGACAAACCATTTTCGAGTTAGAGTCCGGAAACGAAAATGTGGACGGACAGACAAATGGACAAACAAACAGACAGAATTACACCAATTTAGAAAGGAACATAGCTATGATGGTGATCTATGTCCCTGTTAAGTTTGAATACGATTGGACAAACTGTTTTCGAGTTAGAGTCCTGAAACAAAAAATGTGGACGGACAGACGGACGTCAGACACATCCGTCTAATTGGCGGGTTGGTTACATGCAACCTGCCTAAAAACAGGAAATTTACAGTTCCTGCATTTAAGACACACCCTATTTACAAAAACAGGAAATTCACAGTTTCCGTGTTTAGGGTGCACCCTATTTACAAAAAGATGAAATTTGCAGCTTCCGTGTTTAGGGTGCACCCCATATACAAAAAGAGTAAATTTGCAGTTTCTGTGTTTAGGGCACACTCTATTTACAAAAAGTGGAAATTTGCAGTTTCCGTGTTTAGGGTGCACCCTATTTATAAAAAGATGAAATTTGTTGTTTTCGTGTTTAGGGCACACCCTATTTACAAAAGGATGAAATTTGCCATTTTTGTGTTTAGGGCACACCCTATTTACAAAAATATGAAATTGGCTGTTTTTGTGTTTAGGGTGCACACTATTTACAAAATGAGGAAATTTGCAGTTTCCGTGTTTAGGGCACACCCTATTTACAAAATGATGAAATTTGCAGTTTCTGTGTTTAGGGCACACCCTATTTAGAAAAAGATGAAATTTGCAGTTTCCGTGTTTAGGGCACACCCTATTTACAAAAAGAGGAAATTTGCAGTTTCCGTGTTTAGGGCACACCCTATTTACAAAAAGAGGAAATTTGCAGTTTCTGTGTTTAGGGCACACCCTATTTACAAAAAGATGAAATTTGCAGTTTCCATGTTTAGGGTGCACCCTATTTACAAAAAGATGAAAATTGCACTTTTCATGAATAGGGCACACCCTATTTACAAATAGATGAAATTTGCCATTTTCGTGATTAGGGTGCACCCTTTTTCCAGGTGGATATTTGCTGTTTTTCTGATGGCTTTTTGAGTTTTTTTCACTTACATGATTTTGACAAATGTCTCAAATGGTGCAAATGTTTGCATGAAACTGCCATATTTCATGAAAGAAATTTCCATATTTGCACCAAAACCCTGCATATTGTGAAATTTAAGGTCTAAAAGGGAAAGGTCTGGATTTTCCCTTTTAAATCTGACAGTGCTTTTACTGTAACTTCCTACATATCACAATTCTAAGGTGAACAGACCATAAAAACTTTCCTTTGGGTAACCTTAACAACCATGTCATTTTTAACTGAGGTATGTTGAATTCTAAGCTAGTAAAGGGCTGAAAACCCCTTTTTACTCTTAGATGGCCATCAAATCATTACTAACAGGACTTTATGGTCACAAGAAAAAAGAATGTTCATTTTGCTGTGGGCCAAGTTTGATTTTAAAAAGTTAAAGACTCAGCATATGAATGGCTAAAACCACCATTTTTAAAAGTTTAAAACAGCCATAACACCATAAATATTTAAATTTTAAAGTAGCCAGGGGATTCCTTTGGTAAACTTCAATGTCAGTAACAAATTTGATTTTTTTAATATAAAGGAAAAATAAATCAGCCAGGAAATAAAATTTCAATTTTATGACTTTAAGGCCATCAATTCAAAAATATTTTCAGTCTAAGGTCACCAGAATGTCAGGATATTCCTCTGTCAAATTTTAATATGTATGCCAAGTTTTACTGAAAAAGTGAAAATGTAGGTGCACTGGAAGATAGATCCTTTTTTTGGCTTTAAGGTGGCCATAACTTTTTCACATTGAGAGCCCAAGGTTATCGGAAAATAGAGATCTTCCCAGAGCATCCTTAACATATGTACCAACTTTGATTAGAAAATTTAGAGCTATTGTGTACAGAAGGAAATTTATACAGCAGTAGTGTGATGGACCTGAATCCAATATATAAACTTTGACTTTTGTCCGGGATGCAGTGAGTGGACTGGTCAGTGACAAGGCAATAGAAGATTAAATTGGTGCAGTCAAAATGTTAGCCACAATCTCCATGGAGCAAACAGTCAGCCTATGATAGTGGATAATGTCACTGAACAGTAGTAAACAATACAGGGGTAAGTGGGAGCAGTCACAATTTAGGATGGTGTGCACAAAACTTCACACTGCAAGTTAACACTAGGAACGTCTTGAATTGGCACCAACTAATCCATCACTATCTATTCAGGTAATGAAAACATGTTATTCAGTGTATTAACCTTTTGGAAATATAAAAACAAGAAACTTAATATAGCAGCACATATTCTACAAAAGCTAAATGCTCCTTAAATACTGTGTTCACTCAAATATCTGTTACAAGTATACTGTAGTACCAACATTTATCTGGTAAATTAACATTGGATAAAATACTGGATACTCACTTAACTTTTTTATTCACAAGTTACTTTCTGTTACTTTGCATCTTAATGGCCCTTGATACTCTTCACTGTCCTCTGTATGATTTTGGTTCATTTTTGGGGGTCAAGGTCAATTTGTAAAAAGTTAAAAACTGTAGGTCACGCAATGAAGTGTAGTTTAAAAGAGATGGAAGAAAGATGTGTATACCACTTGGTGAAGATTCTGCACTGTAAATCACTGGAATAATCAATGATAGCAAAATAAACTTACTTAATATTGAGAATTAAGAGCCTTAATAGTGAGACATACACTAATCATATGTCCTATACCACATTCACTAAGTATTCTTTACTTTTCAGCTACAGAAATACACAATCAATCTATATGCAGGAGTGTCCACTAGCAGTCTAGCACAACCTCTCCCCGTGAAATTAAGTTGTTGTAAAGTAAAAAAAAAGTAAACATCAATTACACCTAGTGCATTGCAAAAAGAATGACCAGACTTCCAACCCATCATTTTATGTAGGATGGTTTCACATTCTAAACCTCTAGGACCAGTAACAAGCAAGTAATAAGTACTTTTAAATTTGGCTGCCCTCATTTTATTGTTGAAGGTGGGGCCCAGGGTAAAATTTGACATCAAAAGATTCACATTTCAATAGTTTCTAAAGGCTGGTTTCAGATCCCCAACCTCTATGACCAGTTATAAGTGCGTTCTAAGCACTTATAGTTGGGTTATCCTTGTTTGACCTTGAAGAAGGGGCCTGTGGTTAAATCTATCATGAAAGTACTTCCAACCCATGACTTTCCACAGGCTAGTTTCACATCCCCAACCTCCAGAACCAATTATAACTATGTTCTACTAAGGGGCCAGTTACACATAGCCGGAGGCGCCACGGATATACCCCATGGTTCTATATATGGTAACTGATAGGGATGCACACGGGATGTGGGTGGTCATGTAAAAAGATTTACGGAACTGCCACAGATTTTCCACGATCTATTTTCTATGTAGGATATTTTTCAATCCATGAATTAATAGAAGGAATTGCTTTAAGGTCAAATATGTCTGCATGCTTGTTACACATACCAGTAATGGAAAAATTCTACTTTCGACTATGAGAACTGACCACCAGGAAAAGGTACATACATTTCTAAAAGACACCTGGGATGGCCTTCTTATTTTTCAGTGAGGCTAAGCTTAGTTGTACACCCTGGAATGAAGATATCCTGAAAACTTTTTGAAGACAAATATTCTATTTTTCCATTGAGAACATTAAAGGTGAGTATCTCTCAACATGTTTCTGCACTGTAACAAACACCAATCCATAATATCCACTAAATACCTCTGGTACATGTATTACAAATCAAAACTAAACTATACTACACATGCTGTAGTTAAGTATAATAATAAAAGAACATACAGTACTATATATTTTGATTCTATATACAGGGATTCTACTATTAGAGATCAATTTAATAGACTAAATTTTATCATGCAGTTCATCTTCATTTTTAAGCATATTTCTTTGGTGTGTATTATTTTTGGCATCAAAGTGTACAGTATTCCCTCACAGCAATGGCAACAATTTACTATTGTCTTCTTGTGCATTTATCCAGTTTCAGGACATAGCTTGTCATATCTTATTTAATAAAAACAGAGGAATTTATACTGTTGTTACGCACCATTTTTCTGATTACAGATATACAGTGGATCACTGTTTTTTTTTATCTTTTCATTATACATTTTAAATCTGACATTAAAGGGATTGGAAAAGAAGTCCTTGTTTTTGTGTTCTCAAACTATCCAGATATACTTATCCAGTGCTGGATGTTAACTTAAGTTCAACTCTAGTGATATGACAAAGGCAGTGACCAAATCAAACCAGCTATCTGATTTAAATTACATTCAGACAAGACTGAAAAAAGAAAAAATAAATAAAATTTTAGTTACTTGCCATGTGGACAAGTGAATCACTAAATCCACTTGCCTTAACTGGAAATTTACTTGCCTTGGGCAATTTGCAGGCAGCCCTGATATCTCTTGACAACAAAACAGCAAGATTTCAGCAGTTAACCAGATGAGGATACTAATAACACTATGGAAGTCTTGAAACTATACAACTTAATACTTATGGCATTGAATAACATCACAAACAATAATTCTTAAAAGAAGTATATCCTGAAACATTTCAAGCTAAG
Organism: Sabellastarte sp. h YS-2021; assembly: GCA_964017235.1. Classification (NCBI taxonomy): domain Eukaryota; kingdom Metazoa; phylum Annelida; class Polychaeta; order Sabellida; family Sabellidae; genus Sabellastarte; species Sabellastarte sp. h YS-2021. The sequence goes on from OZ024934.1 coordinate 25,116,232, forward strand.
AAAAGGTGAAAGGTCTAAACCCAGAGGCACAGACTTTAAGCTTCACTATAAAATGAAAACATAAAGTGTTAAATAAACTTCTATTATGAGACAAAATTACATAAAAATTACTGAAAGAATTGTACATTCTTAAATGTTTATGAAGTGAGAAACTAAATCTGAAAAAAAAAGTCTTCCTCAATACACAGTTTTCCAATGAATGGCAACTATTTGACAATATAATTTTGACAGTAAACACAACAAAGAACACATATTCATGCAATAAATACAACAATTATTATTAAAATAGCACATAAATGTCCTATATAAACATTGTATATTATAGTGTTAATAATATATGACATATGTTCATAAATCAGTATCGCACAATTCTGAAGGAAAGAAACAAATCATTAATTAATTACATTACCTGTACTATCTAAGGTTACAAAATTGTGTTAATGGTAATTTATCACTCCCAATCAATACAGATTTACAATACCAGAATTACTGTGACTTAAAAACTATAGCATTACAAACACTCACCAAAATATAAGTTCAGATTCTGTATACAACGTACTAGAACACAGAACAAGTGTTTTTTGTGTTTCAGAATGGACTCTAAAACTTCTCGCACTTTAACAGTTTCCAACATTTCATAAATAGGTCTACGCCAAAGTTTTACTTCTTGGCAAAATAAGTGTCAGTTGACAGAAACATGAAACAATTCCTCCATCTAAGCAACACATTTCTCACTGGCACTGTATTACCAAGCTTAAATCAACAATCAAATAATTCCAATCAACTATATTTATCCAATAATTATCAATAGTAGTTTTTAATAACACCTCTTCAACCATCAAAAGTAGACCGTAAGTTTTGTTATCTATGAAATGTTACCATTATATTTCAGACAATTTGCTTTGTGCGTATTACTTCTTATGACATTGAACCACACTGGTCATCTTGACAGGGATCATAACAATTTGCAACCAGTTTTACTTTAACCTTTCAGCAGTCATCTATTGTTTTACAAGGGCACTTCATGATGGTATTGTAGCTTAGGTTTTTATCACACATGTACAGCTGGAGATGGCTGTGAGTTTGGCTGGCTTCTTCACTCTATATACTTTTTTACTTCAGACCCCTATGATTAAACATGGCATGGAAAACTTGTCAGGCTGGTATAGTCCCACTGCATGTGCTTCTCTGTGTCTACAATCCTTGTTATATTGATACCGAAGTGTACATTTTAGTATTTATACCATCTAGGCCAAAACTGTGTGAGAAATTTGTGTATTCACTAGAAATAAAATTTCCATACCTGAAAAGATTAAAATCTGACTCATCTGTACATTTACAACATTCTATAATATACTTGTTTGCACAAAGTTTCTATTTCTTAAATATTAAACATTAACTTGTAACTCAGATTGATTGTCATCTCAACCTTTTTACACCAACAACAAACTTTGTGGTTTCTAATCTCTCTGTAACTTTTACCAGATTTTTATCTCCTCTTGTGTAGACACTGTTTACTAGACAACTGTCTAGACCACATCAAATCATCTGACAAGCCATGTTCTGGGATGATTTGGGCCTTTTAATTTGTTTGTTGTGCATGTCACACATCAAACTCCAAATCTGATGTAGCTCAAAAAAATTTCAATTTAGATCTCACCGAGGGCCATATGTTATCTGCCTACACTACAACTAAATTTTGATTGTTAGGAAAAGATTAAGTTTTCTTAGTTCATCTAGTTAAATTTTCATCAATTTTAAGTTGACTTTACTTGAGCAAAAGTAATGAATCAATGAATAATATGAATTATCTAATTACTTTTTCTTAGTGTTTATAATTCTCTTACATCTCAAATTTTCACAACCATGATAGATCACCCGACTAATATTTGTCCCTGCTATGTAAAGGGTACAATCCCTGTTTATGCATGAATAACCCATGCATCTCACAAAAATCACATGACCAGTGCTACCACCTGCTGCTTTCTGTGTACAATTTTACTTAGATGTGCACAATCCACCCATCCTATGGACACTGATCACATGATCAGTGCTGCCACTTACTCTTTAGTGTGTACAATCTTGCTTACACGTGCATGAGCCCATCATGATATGGACCCTAATCATATGACCAGTGCTACCACTTACTGCTTACTGTGTATAATCTTGCTTATGCCCGCACAAGCCGCCCATCCTACAGACACTGATCACCTGATTAGTGCTGCCACCTGTTGTTTACTGTGTACAATTCTTGTTACACATGCGCAAGCCACTGCCCCCATTCCACCTGCACAGATCACATATGAGATGACAGTCCCCGTCATGTGCACCACGTTTCCCATCACTGCGGACAGCAGCACCTGTGACAGGAAGTAAGCCGAGTCCAGCGATGCCATGCTGGTACCAATACCCCGTGATGGAAGTGGACCGTATGGCCTTACATCAAAGAAATAGACCTGCGAAAAAGAACAAACACCTTGGAAAAAATATACCTTAGAAAAGGACTGAGGAGTATAGCACAACTGCACCTTATTAAATAGAGTTTTACTGAGTTTTACAAAATAACTGAAACTTAGATATCAATGTCAAAGAAACACACCTGAAATAAAAGCAAGCAATCAGTGTCCGTGGACAGACTCTGTGTCAGCTGACTGTGTGTTTTGAGTTTCAGAGTAAAGGTGAATGAAGAAAAGGACACAAAAGTTGTGCCCTGCAAATGGTATTCAGAAGTAAAGTACAAATTTAATTCTTAAGATGTGAAAAGTAGGTGAAAAACATATTTAAAGGAAATACTGTACATGCAACAGATTTCAAGTTACAACTAATTTCCTCAACAGTAAGAATCTAAGAATACTTTTGCTCAGCTATGCAATGAGTTACAGGTCCACGATTTTACTATGTTATAGCTGACCCAAAAGAAGGTGAATAACTTATTTAAAGAAAAATCTCTAAATGCAATAACTTTCAAGTTGCAATTGATTTATCAAGGTGCAATTGATTTACTCAACAGTGAAAACCTGAAAGTAGCTATTGCTCAGCTATACAATGAGCTACAGGCCTGCAATTTCACTATGTTATAAGTGACCCATATGTAGGTGAATAAATTATTTAAACAAAATTCTCTAAATGCAATAGTTTTCAAGTTACAACTCATTTACTAAACAGTGATAACCTCAAAGTAGCTATTGCTCAACTATGCCACGAGCTACAGGTCTACAATTTCACTATAATACAGCTGACCCATAAGTAGGTGGATAACATATTTAAACAAAATTCTCTAAATGCAACAGTTTTCAAGATACAACTGATTTACTCAATCGTGAGAACCTAAAAGTAGCTTTTGCTCATCTATGCAATGAGCTACAGGTCTGCAACTTTACTATGTTATAGCTGATCAAAAAGTAGGTGAATAACATATGTAAACAAAACACTCGAAATGGAATAGCTTTCAAGTTACAACTGATTTACTCAAGAGCAATACTCTGAAAGTAGCTATAGCTGAGTTATGCAATGAGCTATAGGTCTGCAATTTTACCATGTCATAACTGACCCAAAACTAGGTGAACATAATAATGAACAAATTTAAACAAAATACTCTAAATGCAATAGTTTTGAAGTTTCAATTTATTTTCTCAATCGTGAGAACCTAAAAACAGCTATTGCTCAGCTATGTCATGAGTTACATGTCCATATTTTTACTATATTATAGTTGATTCAAAAGTACATGAGTAATAAAAATATTTAAACAAAATTGTCTAAATGCAATAGTTTTCAAGTAGCAACTCATTTACTCAACAGTGAGAACCTCAAAGTAGCTACTTCTCAGCTATGTAATGAGCTACAAGTCTGCAGTTTTTCTATGTTATAGCTGACCAAAAATGAGAAGAATAACATATTTAAACAAAATACTCTAAATGTAATATTTTTCAAGTTACAAGTGATTTACTCAATAGCTATATTCTGAAAGTAGCTATTGCTCAGCTTTGCACTGAGCTACAGGTCTGCAAGTTCACTATGTTATAGCTGACAGAAAAGTAAGAGAATAACATATTCAAAAAAATACTCTCAATGCAATAGTATATAAATACAACTGTTTTACTCAACAGTGAGAACCTGAAAATAGCTATTACTCAGCTATGCAATAAGTTACAGGTCTAAAATTTTACAATGTTATAGGCTTAGCTGACCAAAAGTAGCTGAACATATTTACACGAAATTCTCTATATGCAATAGTTTTCAAGTTACAAGTGATTTTACTCACTATGGAAGTTACTGAAAAGTAAAAAAAGTAGCCATTACTCACTTAGCTATTGAGATAGACTCCCAAGTTACTCACCATGTTATAACTACGAGAAAAGTAGCTGAAAACATATTTTAACAAAATCCTCTAAATGCAATACTTTTCAAGTTATACCGGTAATAGATTTAGTGTGATATCAGGAATTTTAATGTATTAAAAATTATTTAAAAAATTCATTAAAAAAATTAAGAAAGATCCAGGCCTGATACTCACACAAGGGAATCTACTTGAGGCCTAGTACGTATGTGCAAGATACGAGAGAAATCCCTACAATAGTCAATGAGAAAATTGTGATAAAGCTTTGAAATCTCACTTAGGGTGGGGGGTACCTCACTTGTAATGGCTCTAGCAAACAGACGAACAAACAGATCTGCATGCCTTCAACAACTTTTCATCCTCGATAGATAAGGTATCTTTTAAAAAAACAGCATGTCTCTGGGCCTCGTACTTTTGGAGAAGTCGTTCACGCAGACGCGTATGCGTATATACACGCCGCAGAGTGACGACATAATGTCAGCTAACTGACAACTTGTGACAAGTCAGCTGACATAAAAAAATCAGAGGCAGAACAAAGAGTACACCATAAAAAGACAATATTTTGGCCTTTTTTGGGCAATCTTTTACAATGTCAAATTAAAACTTACAGATCACTTATCACTAGTCTTGAGTTGATATGAAATAATCATTTCTTCCTATTGCCAGGCCCTTCCCACATAATTCGCATAGGCCAGCTCATTACTTTTTTGGAGTAATATAAACCAGAAATCAAAATAATTGAAAATCATTGAAAATGGGGCTGCTGAAAATTCCCATTTTTTTGTAAGCAGAATTTGATTAGAATCTTTCACAAAATTTAATGAATTCTTCCTTTGGCCAGGCCCTACCCATATAACAAATTTCAGAATGATCTGCTCAACTCACAAACATAGACAAACACACCCAGAAACATAACCTCCTTTGTACATAAAAATACAAGCTGACAATTAAAAACAATTAAATTTCACTAAATATCTCAGAATATATCTTTTCATGTACAAAATATTGATGATTAAAACGAGGTATTGATCCAACATAATTTGATCAATTGCTAAGTGGTGCTTAATATTTGTACCTTCAGACTGAGAAATAATTGTGAAATTTTCCATACGGTATGTGCATTTTGCAAGTGAGCAAATCCCTTTCTTTCATCTTGACTTGTAAGAAATTATTTGCATTTGCGATTTTTGTGAAAAACTGCAAAATTGGAATAAATTATGATTTCTTTTGAATCATCTGAATTGCTCATTGACCAATTCTAAATAGATTTCAATCAGCAAATTTTCAAGAAATATTGGTCCCAAAACCAACATATTAGATCTGTTTGCATACCTGCATACATATGTCATGGTAGAAAGTCCAATCTAGTAGAAATTTGAAATTCTACCGGTAGAAAGTCCAATTGGACTATCTACCAAGTTTATCTTGGTCCAATCTGGTAGAATTTCAACCGGTAGAAACTCCAATTAGACTTTCTACCAAGATAAACTTGGTAGAAATTCCAATTGGACTTTCTACTGGTAGAAACTCCAATCAAGGAGATTTAGGTATTGCTCTGGGGTCTGTATTGCTCTAGGCTGTGGTCGGGAGATTATAAAACGCCTTCCGTATGTGTGTGCGTGCATGCGCGTCACATTTTTACATAAACCTTAATATTTCACTTATTTATAAAGATATCTTCAACAAATTTGTTGGGAATGTTTATGGTAATGAAAGCATATCTTTACAAAATTTTGGCCTCACTTTGAAAAACAAAATGGCTGCCATAGCCAATTGTTTAAAAATCATAAAGATGCTCTAAATCTTGAAATTTTACAGCTGGCTTCATCAAATTTGCACAAAAGATATATGTCTAGGAAAGCTAGTCTGACAGAAATTTTGGCCTAGTTTTGAAAACAAAATGGCCGCCACATCACGTTTAATGTTAAATGGGATTATCCTATTAAAAAGGCCTTATTATATCTCCATTATCATTGCTATTAGGTTTGGAATATGAAAACAACTTATAGGAAGTCATGGTCTGGGAATCTTTTCCAATTGCTAACTTTGACCTTTGACCCCCTTCTTCAGTGTCAAGTGGGGTCATCTTACTAAAAAGGCCTTATATCACCCTTATTTCTCATATATTACTGATCCTAAGGCGGGGAAATAACCGCTGCGACAGTGGCCTTGTTTATGTTAACTTGACCTGGCTATTGAACTGTATGAGAAACACTATGATTTGTTTACTGTATGGATTAATGAGTTTTCACATAAGGCATTAAACTGTCATGACGCAACCAGTGGGTTAACATTTAAACAGTCATTTACTAAGAACAAAGTTGAAAGTTGGGGTTTTATGTCCCATTCAACAGCCAGGCTCATACTGGGACAGACCCACAGATCTTTTATTTACAATCCCATCAATGAGAGTATGTGAAATAGCCATATCTGAGGAACTTTTACCAAATTACACATTTTACATTTGGAACAGTATTACAATGGTGATAAATACATACGTCAATTTAGAGTTTGATATTGAAATTGCAATCCCAATACAAATCACAAGTATTTGGGAATTTGAGATAAGGTAAAGTTTCAACTGATGCGCATTTGCCAAAAAGTTTTTAAAAATTTTATTGAGTCTTTATATAAGCTTTAACAACTAAAATAAACAGTTATTTTTCAACACAAATTCAGAGATAAGTATAACAAAAAGTCTCAATAATTTTTCATACTTTCAATTAAAATGAAATTTATTGCAGAAAAACATCAATTTTATACTACAGATAATAAATATTGAGCACTTAAAAACCCATTATGAAGCTATACATTTCAAAAATAAATACACAAATAAAAATGCAAAATCAAAGAGAAATGAAGTCAATAAGTCTTCTTTTTGGAGGCGGGGGGGGAAATCAATGTGAAAACAAATAAGTGGCCTTATCAAGGGATGCTTAATAAATACACACTGCCAATTGTGTAACAGCCTGGACAGAGGTGATGAAAATAATAGTTAGACCAAACACGTCTGTTAAATACAGTAGAAAATACATAGCTAGAACTTCTAACAACTTCAGATTCTTGTTCTGCTTAACTTTCACTTATACCCACAGAAGTTCAACATGTTTCTTGACCTCAAAATTAATTTACTTACATCTTAATTTCATGTACACTGCTTCTTCTAGCTGTATCACAATATGCACCATGCTTCAATAAATGTTTTTTCACTTACTAACATATACATGTCACAAAGGTAACTCTGATTCGGGGCGATGTAATTTGATTGGTACTTGAAGCAATACATGTATTTAAGTTGATATCGATATTGAAACTGCAGTTAAAAACCAAGACTAATACCCACCCTTTTATAAGTCAAGTACTTACTGTGTAGGTGAGACTTACCTCTTTACACTGATGGTACTCGGCCACCAACATGAAAGGAATGGTTGTCAGTGTTGTATATCCTATTCCAGTACAGGCAGCCAGTATATTAGTCAGCCAGATGCCATGAGAAAAGACCATAAGGGCCATTACAAAGGTGAATGTTGTCATTCCTATCAGGTATGTCAACAGATAGCCATATCTTGCAGTAATCCTCTCAATGAAGGCTGCATATATAGCACTAGTCACACAGTGAAACAGCAGACCCCAACTAGCCATACGAACTCCTTCATCATAGAGAGAACGTAGTGGGGAATCTTCCTCTGCATTCGGGTTTCCCCCATAAATAAACTGACCCACAAAGTCTGTGTAGAAGAGATTAAATCCCATCACTGCAGTCCAGCTGAAGAAATTGGCAAGTGCCAGTCTCTTTAATACTGTGGGCATCTCGAATAGTGTCCGGAGATTCTGTGGAAGCAGAGCATATAAACGTACCCACAGGAAGTGCAGGAATGTATCGAGGCGGAATAAAGGCACAGACAGGCGAGTGAAGGGGATTTTACATGTTCTGTCAGGAAATATCCAAAAGAACCGCTGGGAGCCACTTTCTGACGGTCCACCGACTGAGATCTGCGACTGAACATGTTTAAGAGTTTTGTGCTGAGTGTCGATTCCTATTCCATTTGATGGGGAGAAGTCTTCAGAAGCAGAATAATTACTTCCAGAGTCATATCCCAAGTCAGGGTTTGGGATAACGAGCGACAGATCTTTTTCCTTAACCAATGTCTGGTGAATATGGTCGAGTTTCTCTGTTATAGCAGTGCTAGGGGAATCTGTGTCTTCTGAACTTAGGCACAGATGCTTGTCTCTGGATCGTCTGTGTACTAATGGCTGTTCCTGGGCAACAGCCAATGTGAAAACAAGGCTAAATATAAACAATACAATGAGAACGGTAAATGCTGATCTTTCCTGTCCACCCAGCAGTTTTCCCAGTGGTGTGTTACTCCAGTCTAATGCAGTGATGAGGTATCCCACAATACCACCCAGACTCACCATGAATGAATAAACCATAAAACAGCGTTCAGACTGATTTGTGTGCTTGCAGGCATCAGATAGCAGAGCTTCACAAGGAGTCAATGTGGCCTGACTTGTAAAGTCTAAAATTACTGCACCAACAATTAATGTCACTACACTGAATGTTTTGTTTATTGGAGTCATCCCAAAGATATAGTTGCCCAGCAATTGCCCATACGGTATGATCAGCAGGGATAAGATCAATATGAGGCTGAGAGCTAGGATGAATGGTCTTCTCCGGCCATATCTGGATCTGCAGTTGTCACTGGCTCTACCAATAACAGGCACTAAGAGGAAGCCCATGAATGGACCGATACCCAAAACAAAACTCATATTCTCCTCACTCAGACCTGCCTTCAACAACATGGGTGGGATGTACGTGAAGGCTGCACTAGCACAGAACTCAAGTCCACACACCACAGCATTGAGAAGGAATACCTGAAAATACATACAAAATTAACTGGAATTACTGTTAAATGCATTAAGAATTACAACATGGCAGGAAGGAGGTGAAACCTACTCAAATGGAACTGAAGTCCACAAATAACAGAAGAAATAATTGAAAATATGGGATGCAATCTCATTGTCACATTTAAACAGGTCTAAGTAAATGTGCCTAATCTAATGCAATCTAATCCACTGCTTGGCAATGCAATATCTTCCCAACAACAGAGAAATTTTAACACTATTCCAACAAAGAATGGGCAAAAATGACAGTCCAGGGATATTCTCATCAATAATCCAGAGCTGTGAGTGCAAAAACTGCAAACGAGGGAAAAAATACAAGTTGGGGAAACTTGAGTTTAAGAGGTGAGACTTAAGATGTTTCTTAAAACAGGTCACTGATGGACTTATTACTGTGTGAACAGAGAGAGTTTGAGAATGTAAGGTGTGTAATGAGTGAAAGACTAAGGAAAATGTTTGTGAAATTTGTGACCTTGAATAAGGGGACTTGAAGATCTAAATAATTCCCAGGTCAAAGAAGTATCAGGAAGCAGTTCAAATTCTGAACACGTAGCAGTGTGACACTGCAAAACATATTAGCTAAAAGACTGACAAAACAAGACCTGTATTGTCAATAAAAATAACAAATTTTATATTTGTTTCACAAACATTTTGAGTATTCACAACTAGTGACGTCATCATTAATTTGGATATCATTGCAGTAATGATAGAAAGACTTGGTTACCACTCAATATCAATCCAAAAACATAAAATAGCATCAGAGATGCCCGTACCCCACAGCCTGGGAAAATAGTTTTCAACACCATGAGATATAGAAGTAGTGAAACAGTACACAGATTGGGATACTTTCAGAGCAGTGTCAGTGTCCAAATAATGTTTAAGTAGAGAAAATAATATCTAAGAGAAATAAATTGCATGTAAAGATTAAATATTAAAACAAGACAATTCAGTAAACTAAAAATTGTGAAACTTTAAGACTTCTCCCATTTTGATTTTCATTTGTATGGTCAAATTATGGTTTGGATGTTTTGAATATTACCCATACATAGAGATGTGGCAATACATGCTTTTATGTGGAATTGGGGCAAAACCTGTGGCTCACTTGATACAATACCATCTGTTACAATGGGAAGTTGCAAAAGTAAAATGGTTAATGAATTCTAATATAACTTTAACAGTGCTTAATCTACACCAAAAGACACCCAAAGGCGCAACAACCAAGATTCAAGTAAAAAGATATAAGAGAGATAAATAGTATCAGATATCCTCGTAGAGACATAAAATAGCATCAGATATGCAAGATCAAAGGTCAAATCCAGGTCACACCATGACGTTGCACACATATAACCCTTGACCAATGTCCCTACCAAATATCAACTTCCTACACCTTATGGTTTCCAAAATATAGCCCAGACAAGGCATTATAGGTCAAGGTCACTACAGCATGGTCAAAGGTCAAATCAAGGTCACGCCATGACGTTGCACACCTACACCCCCTAGCCAATGTCCCTACCAAGTATCAACTTCCTACACCTTACAGTTTCCGAGATATAGCCCGGACAAGATTTTAAAGGTCAAGGTCACTACAGCAAGGTCAAATCAAGGTCAGACCATGATGTTGCACACCTACACCCCCTAACCAATATCCTTACCAAGTATTAACTTCCTACACCTTACGGTTTCCGAGATATAGCCCGGACAAGATTTTCAAACTCAAGGTCACTACGGCAAGGTCAAATCAAGGTCACACCATGACGTTGCACACCTACACCCCCTAACCAATGTCCCTACCAAGTATCAACTTCCTACACATTACAGTTTCTGAGATACAGCCCGGACAAACTTTTTCCCGCCGCCCGCCCACCCACCCACCATGGGTGAAAACAATACCCCGACAGCCCTTAAGGGCTGTGGGGTAACTACACAAATACTCAGGTTTCCAGATGAATTTCTGTTGTTTTAAAATCGTCTACATTTAGTATTAACCACAGACTGTTCCTGCATAAATGGCCCCAAACATAAATGTAGAATATCAGATTATGTTTGATTCTTCTCTACACTGCAAGCTGCAACATGCCCAAATCTAGATGGTTTATGCTCACTTTAGGCAGTACTGTGTGATGGAATTATAGTATATTACATATAAACTATATTTTAATACACAGATCATAGCTCTAGAATGTACAACTGAGAAGGCTTTTACACCTTTTACAAAGATGCCAGAGACAATAATTATTTCAACTGACCTGTACAATGGAAAGGTATTCTGTGTTTGCTGTACTCACCTGTACAATGGATTGAATGGAAAGGTATTCTGTCTTTGCTGTACTCACCTGTACAATGGAAAGGTATTCTGTTTTGCTGTACTCACCTGTACAATGGAAAGGTATTCTGTGTTTGCTGTACTCACCTGTACAATGGAAAGGTATTCTGTGTTTGCTGTACTCACCTGTACAATGGAAAGGTATTCTGTCTTTGCTGTACTCACCTGTACAATGGAAAGGTATTCTGTCTTAGCTGAGGCCTTTGCATCAGTTCCTATTATTTCCACACTCCCCTCCATATTTGTTAACAATAGATCAGGTTCTATTTATCACAATATTCTGTTCATCTGCCATTTTATCCATTTCTTACGACATGAAAATCACACAAAATCTGCCCTCGTTCACCACTGAAGCCATTTTTAATCAAGACCACAAGATATGAAATTCTTTTTGATTATCTTTTATCTGGTTGAATCTGTTTGTACTATGCATTGCTGTTGTTTGAGCAATCTACTTTGGGTATTTTCTCTTCTCATTAATAACTGAAGGTGGACGTCCTCCTACAAGAAAAGTTGTGATAGGAATCAATTATACATCATCAAAGAAATTAAAGTTCATTCAACTTATTCAATACTCTGAAATAATATTAAACTTCTAAATACAAGCCATACATTGACAATCCCATAAACAACTTTCTGAAATCAATATGAACAACATGACTGAAAACAGTTTGACACTATTTCCTTTTCATTAAAAAAAAATCCATAATAAGTCTTTAACATTAGCTTTCAATTGCTTGTACCATTTCTTACTGTATCACATAATGTATGAACACATGGAAGTTAACATTCAGACTGCAGTAACTTCAATGTACAAATGAATGAACCTTTTGCCATAATCAATACAACACATTATAAATACAGACAATATACACACATATTTATACATTTTGACCCTACAATATTTAAAATAAATATGTACATTATGTGTACCATTGTTCACAGAACAAGAATCTCCCTGATTCATTATTACCTATTGTTTAAATCAAAAAGTTGTACTTTTTGTTGAATACTTATAAGTTTCTTATATGAATTAACAGATCACTTGCAATCCTTTAATTCCCATTGCTAACATCTGTAGACACATGTGCATAGGCTACATCTCACAAAGACTTTTCCACAGATGTTACCAATCGATTTCAGCGATAATCTTTTAAACACATCACTGCTGCATGTCAACTGTTGGGATCAGCAAGTGATTAACTTGCGGATTATTGACAGAAATTTATTGTTTGTCCAAAGTCCATGCATCAACCATATTAAAATACATCAAGTAAACACTGAAAGAGATTTTTTAAAAAAATATACGGTGGCGAGACATCATACACACCAATTCATGCACTAAATATGAAACTAGAAATAGGACGCCCTGTTGATAGTAGATGCGAATAGAAACAGGATAGCATAGAAGAACACACATTATCATGTGTAATGTCCACCCCATGAACCTTTTGCCAAAATTGTACAGTAGTCTTACAAGACCCTGTTTTATTTGTAAAATATATCAATGATGCTTAAATATTTATTAGCGTAGATGTAAATTATTTCAGCTTCATGCCTTTTTGCATTGGTTGGGTCGAAAATTTTGACGAAATCACTCTATCTTGCACGGTTAAGAAGATAGAAGCAAATTCCTGTTTTTCTATTGTGGCAAAAATTCGAAAAATCAAAATGGCCGCCATTTTTGGGGAGGGGAAAATTTTTTGAAAATTGCAAAGAGTACATTCCTTAGATACCCTGTGGGTTGAAAATTTCGACGAAATCGCTCTATCTCACACGGTTAAGGAGATAGAAGCAAATTTGTGTTTTGCCATTTTTGGCAAAAATTCGAAAATTCAAAATGGCTGCCATTTTTGGGGAGGGGAAATTTTTTGAAAATTGCCAAGAATACAATGCTCAGATACCCTTTGGGTCGAAAATTTCGACGAAATCGCTCTATCTCACACGGTTACGGAGATAGAAGCAAATTTGTGTTTTGCCAGTTAGCTATAGAGCTATCATCACCAAAAGCAATCCCATACAAGCTATTAACCCAATAAACCTGCATGCCAAATTTGGTAAAGATAGGATAAGAACTGTTGCCTAAAATGTCTGGAAACCAGGTGGGACGCCGGATGGCGGAAAAAGCAAAAATAATATGTCCACCCCAAGAAAATGTGCCCTACAGCTTGATCACAAGCAACAGTCAAAATTTTAGACGTTTTGGATTCCCAGAGCATAATTTTGACTCCTGGACTACCAAAAGAATAGGGTGGCAAGATCTCTGCCATAGTAAGCCACTTTCAATGTTTGAAAGAAATCCCAAAAGAAATGTGGCTTGCAGGTTGAACACAAGAAATTCTCTGCAGATGCGGGCACGAATGCGGACGATGACCTGCATGATCCATAGTATCCACACTTTTCGGGGATACCATTACATACCCATTTACCTATAATGTCAACTGTCAACAAAGTACAATGTACTTCCTGTACACGGTACCACAATATAATCTCACTGTGTTCTGCATTCCAAATATTCTTTCATTTTAATCCATATTTTTTTACTACGAAGAAATCATTTAAATGAAAGGGCCTTACAGGTCAAACAGAAATTATGATCCATGTAAATATGGATTACAATCTAGAGAAATAATGATACACCCAAACTAATCAATGACATGCTGTTTAAACAATCTGCATAATGTACGAACATTGTTCACTCTGCTGTTCTGTGATTGACACTGAATTACACTCTGTACATTACAATAACTTGCATGCAGATACTCCAAGAATGCAGGTCAGTTTGAATAACTGACAAACTGTTAAATGTATCTACTTGCACATTATATCAATGTACCATGATAGACCTTTTGTTGTTGTTCATAGAGTTGTCCTTGGAGTGAAAAATAGCTCATGCCAACTACATACAACAAAACACAGCTTTGAAGTGCTTTCCGCTATAAATCAACTTTCTACAGCACAATATGCATCTCCTGATGTCCCATATGGTTGAAAATGAAAGTATGTCCGAGATGGTAATTGGCCAGTAATTTTGACCCAGAAGACTTCAAAGCCTGGTTGGGAGTCTTGGGATACAGTCTGAGTCTCATATTATAAATTGAATAAAGCTTTATTTAAATAATTATTCACTTAACTAACAAGACCACTGCCGCGGTGTGTATCTCCCGCCGAGCATTAAATAGCCCAGACAAGATTTTATAGGTCAAGGTCACTACGGCCAGGTCAAGGGTCAAATCAAGGTCAGACCATGACGTTGCACACCTACATGCCTTAACCAATGTTCCTACCAAGTATCAACTTCCTACACCTTACGGTTTCTGAGATATAGCTTGGACAAGATCTATTACTCACTTAGCTACGGAGATACACTTCCAAACTACTGACCATGTTGTAGCTGTGGAGAAAGTAGTTGAACAACATATTGCAACAAAATACTCTAAATGCAATAGTTTGAGAGTTATAAGCCATATAATTATATTAGGTAAAAGCGCTATTACTAAAAGTAGGCCAAAGTTCACCAAACCCAACAGCATAGGATACCGTTGTACTACCCTGTGGCTCAAAAATTCGCTCTAAATTGCTCTATCTCTTATAGTTTGTGACATACTTGTGATTTTTCACATTTTCACTAAACGTAGAATATATAACTAGATTGGGCCAACTCGGCGCCAACATATCCCCAGACAGGTCATCACTCACGCCACAGGTTTTGATCGGAAATTTTTTAAAACATAATTACTCATTATTATATGAACTTCAGCACATCAATCTACTCTGTTTATATCTCCCCAAGGAAGATGGTGTATCCCCAGACGCCGAATACATAACTCAAATTATATTTTCAATCTTCCTGCAATGATAACTCTAAACCTATTTTCAAAGTATTTAAATGATTGATGATTGAATGTCCATTCTAAAATAATAATCCCAAAAGAGCATATCTGTTTCTATATTTGTTGACAAATAAAATATTATTTTTAACTCAACTCATCATATTTTTCAATCTTCCTTCAAAGTATTTAAATGATTGATGATTCAATGTCCATTCTAAAATTCATAATCCCAAAAGCGCATATCTGTTTCTATATTTGTTCACAAATAAAATATTATTTAAAAAAAAATTGTTTATATTATTATTTTATTATATTATTTTTAGAATTTGCAAATTGTTTTCAGTTATTCATTTCCTCTATACCTATATATGTGGTCCATATATATGCAACCTAAATATGTGACACAATCTCAGTTCTGACTCCCCTTTGTGTTATATGTAATGAAGCCCACCACCTCCCACCCCCACCCCTCTCCCCTTCTCCACACCTCTCTCACTATTACACAAGATCTGCAACCCCATTGAGTTCTTTGTTTCTCATCTGATATCATTAAATACCATTGTTTATTTAGTGTCACTCAATATAGCTGGAGGTCCCAGAGGTGGGTGGGGGGAATCCGGGTGGGGGATGTGGGTTGAGCATAAATGGTAAACAAACAATCTATATAAAAGGGGTACTCAAATACAAAAAGAATTGAGAATTTTAAGTATGTGATTATCAACTGAAATGAGTTCATAACTGTAGGAGCTGTGCCAAAATTAACTGAGGCAAGTTGAATAAAACTGGGCTAGTTGAGGGTTAAAAATCCCCTAGTTTTACTACATAAGGATATAATTTCATTAATATTGGGACTTAAAGCTCACTTAAAGTGTCCATTTTGTCTACTTGAATATGTTTAACCAGTTTCATTTTAAAAAGTGAAAAACTCAGCAAGCAGAGGTATAACACACAAAAATAAGTTCTTAAAAGACTAAGATAGCCATAACATTATTAATATTCAAAATTTAAATAGACAGGCATTTCCTTTTAAAAATTCAAAGATTTCAGCTCTATACCCCACATCGTTTGACAGTTACTGGGCTTTAAAGTGGCATAATATCCATAAATTGGGTTTCTGTGGGCATTTTACAATTGTTAAAGAGACCTTAGCAATTAAACTACAGATCTGAAACTTTTTGGGGGACATACATAACAAACAAAAATTATATATAATACAGTTTAAGACTTGTCACACTAAGCATTTCCAAATAACAGGGCAAAATACGGAAAAAATGTCAAAAAAGGCACTTGGGCGAGTGTCTATGGCCCTCATACACAGGTTAAATGTCTACTAAAAACCTTGATTTTCGGCATATGTAAAAAGGACATAATAATGCATTCCCAGATGGGATTTCAGCTCCATCAATCACATAGTTTAACAGTTACAGGGCTTAAAGGTGGTAAAAAGTCCAAATATTGGGTCATTGTGGGCCTTTTAGAGATCTCGATGTGGCTTTCAAATTAAAGCTTCAGACTTAAAATTTGTTACATACTAAGATTACACATAGAATATGTATCTAATAAAGTTTGAAACTTCTCAGACTTACCATTTCCAAGTTACAGAGCAAAATATGTGAAAAATGTCTTAAAAGGGTCACTCAGGTGGGTGTTTAAGGTCCTCATACACAGGTTAAATGTCTACTTGAAGCCTTGATTTTTGGCACATGTAAAAAGAACATAATAATGTATTCCCAGATGAGATTTCAGCTCTATCAGTCACATAGTTTAACAGTCACAGGCCTTAAAATTGGCAAAAAGTCCAAATATTGGGTCTTTATGGGGCCTTCTAGAGACCTAAATGTAGCCTTCAAATTAAAGCTTCAGACTTAAAATTTGTCACATACTAAGATTACACATAGAATATGCATCTAATACAGTCTGAAACTTCTTAGACTTACCATTTCCAAGTTACAGGGAAAAATATGTGAAAAATGTCTAAAAATGGTCACTCGGGTGGGGATTTATGGTCCTCATACACAGGTTAAATGTCTTCTTAAAGCCTTAATTTTTGGCACATATAAAAATAACATACTAATATCTTCTCAGATAGGATTTGAGCTCTATCAGTCACATAGTTTGACAGTCACAGGGCTTAAAAGTAGCAAAAAGTCCAAATATTGGGTCTTTGGGAGCCTTTTAGAGACCTCAATTTGACCTTCAAAATTAAAGCTTCAGACTTAAAATCTGTTACATACTAAGATTACACACAGAATATATATCTAATACAGTTTGAAACTTCTCAGACTTACCATTTCCAAGTTACAGGGAAAAAGATGTGAAAAATGTCTTATAAGGGTCACTCGGGTGGGTGTTTATGGTCCTGATACACAGGTTAACTGTCTATTAAAGGCCTAAATGTTGGGGCACATATAAGAAAACACATAGATATATTCCCAGATGATATTTAACTTAGATGAGAGACATAGTTTGAAAGCTACAGTGCTTGAAAGTGGCAAAAAGTGCATAAATTGGGTCTCTGTGGGCACTTTTGAGACCTTAAGTCGACCCCTTTGGGTAAACCTACAGCCCTAAAATTTTCTACAGACAAGGATTACATATCAAAGTTATACCTAGCGCAGTTTGAGACTCATCAGAATTATCACTTCCAAATTATAGGGCAAAATATGTGTAAAGTATAGCAAAAAATCCCTAAGTGGGGGTATTTATGGGCCTCAAACACAATTTTCTCCTCAACTTAAAGTCATGATTTTCGGCACATGTATTAAAAACATATTAATGTGTTGTCAGGTAAAATTTCAGCCAGCTGAGCATCATAGTTTGTGACCTACAGGGCTCTAAGTGGCCAAAAGTGCAATTTCTGACCTTAAGGTGGCCATAAGTTCTTTTTTACTGGGAGTTTAAGGTCACCTTAAAATAGGGATCTTCCTTTGGGCACCCTTAACATGTGTACCAAGTTTGAAAAAAAAATATTAATTTGTTTTTGAGTTATCGCGTCCACAAGGAAATTTCTACGGCGGCGGCGGCGGCGGCGCGACGGACCTGAATCCAATATATCCCCGACTTTCGTCTGGGGATATAATTAGCTATGGGTCTGAAACTTCAACTGAAAGCTCTCCCAAAAGTAGGTGAATGAGTTATTTGAGAAAAATGGGCTCTGTGCAATACTTTTAAGAGATAATTCGCATTTACTCATTTTGAGTAGATGAGTAATTACCTATGGGTCTGAAACTTCACCATGTGAAAGCTCTCCCAAAAGTAGAAGAATGGGTTATTTGATAAAAATTGGGTATCCGCAATACTTTTAGAGATAATTAGCATTTACTCATTTTGAGTAGGTGAATAATTAACTACGGGCCTGAAACTTCACCAAGTGAAAGCTTTCCCAAAAGTAGATGAATGAGTTATTTGAGAAAAACTGGCTATCTGCAATACTTTTAGAGATAATTCGCATTTACTCATTTTGAGTAGGTGAATAATTAGCTACGAGTCTGAAACTTTACCAAGTGAAAGCTCTTCCAAAAGTAGGTGAATGAGTTATTAGATAAAAATTGGGTATCCGCAATACTTTTAGAGATAACTAGAGGATCGCTCGCAAAAAAAAAAGATAATGTTTTTGCATAGCAAAAACAAAGCGTCCCGAAAAGGATATAAAGGTGAGTGCTAAAGTATTAAGAAAATGCTTCGTTTCTAGCCTTATACTGTTGTGGCAACCAAAGTCAGCGCAGTCTGCTCTATCTAGCACGGTTTTCAAGATATAAGCATTTTTGTGTTTTGCAAAAAATAAAAAAATTAAAAATGTCCGCTATATTTGGCGAGACAAAAATATTTTGAAAATTGGCATGGCTACTCTGCAGAGATACCCAGCAGGTCCAAAATTTTCTTGAGTTTACTCCATATAGCACGGTTTTCGAGATATAAGCATTTTTGTGTTTTGCAAAAACTTTGAAAATTCAAAATGGCCACCATTTTTGGGGAGACAAAATTTTTTGTCAAGACCACTGCCGTGGTGTGTATCTCCCGCCGAGCATTAAAGCAGAATAAATAGCTTTTCCGAGATATTCACAATTTTTCATTTTCGTGTGTGAAAGGTCTTCCAAAAGTAGGTGAATGAGTTATTTGAGAAAAATTGGCTATCTGCAATACTATTAAGAGATAATTCACATTTACTCATTTTGAGTAGGTGAATAATTATCTATGGGTCTGAAACTTCACAGAGTGAAAGCTCTCCCACAAGTAGGTGAATGAGTTATTTGAGAAAAATTGGCTATCTGCAATACTTTTAGAGATAATTCGCATTTACTCATTTTGAGTAGGTGAGTAATTAGCTATGGGTCTGAAACTTCACCATGTGAAAGCTCTCCCACAAGTAGATGAATGAGTATTTGATAAAAATTGGGTATCCGCAATACTTTTACAGATAATTAGCATTTACTCATTTTGAGTAGGTGAATAAATAGCTATGGGTCTGAAACTTCACAGAGTGAAAGCTCTCCCAAAAGTAGGTGAATGAGTTATTTGAGAAAAATTGGCTATCTGCAATACTTTTAGAGATAATTCACATTTACTCATTTTGAGTAGGTGAATAATTAGCTATGGGTCTGAAACTTCACCAAGTGAAAGCTCTGCCAAAAGTAGGTGAAGGATTTATTTGAGAAAAATTGACTATCTGCAATACTTTTAGAGATAATTCGCATTTACTCATTTTGAGTAGGTGAGTAATTAGCTATGGGTCTGAAACTTCACCAAGTGAAAGCTCTCCCAAAAGTAGGTGAATGAGTTATTTGAGAAAAATTGGCTATCTGCAATACTTTTAGAGATAATTCGCATTTACTCATTTTGAGTAGACGAGTAATTAGCTATGGGTCTGAAACTTCACCAAGTGAAAGCTCTCCCAAAAGTAGGTGAATGATTAATTTGAGAAAAATTGGCTATCTGCAATACTTTTAGAGATAATTCGCATTTACTCATTTTGAGTAGACGAGTAATTAGCTATGGGTCTGAAACTTCACCAAGTGAAAGCTCTCCCAAAAGTAGATGAATGAGTTATTTGAGAAAAATTGGCTATCTGCAATACTTTTACAGATAATTCGCATTTACTCATTTTGAGTAGGTGAGTAATTAGCTATGGGTCTGAAACTTCACCAAGTGAAAGCTCTCCCAAAAGTAGGTGAATGAGTTATTTGAGAAAAATTGGCTATCTGCAATACTTTTAGAGATAATTCACATTTACTCATTTTGAGTAGGTGAGTAATTAGCTATGGGTCTGAAACTTCACAGAGTGAAAGCTCTGCCAAAAGTAGGTGAATGAGTTATTTGAGAAAAATTGGCTATCTGCAATACTTTTACAGATAATTCGCATTTACTCATTTTGAGTAGGTGAGTAATTAGCTATGGGTCTGAAACTTCACAGAGTGAAAGCTCTCCCAAAAGTAGGTGAATGAGTTATTTGAGAAAAATTGGCTATCTGCAATACTTTTAGAGATAATTCACATTTACTCATTTTGAGTAGGTGAATAATTAGCTATGGGTCTGAAACTTCACCAAGTGAAAGCTCTGCCAAAAGTAGGTGAAGGATTTATTTGAGAAAAATTGACTATCTGCAATACTTTTAGAGATAATTCGCATTTACTCTTTTTGAGTAGGTGAGTAATTAGCTATGGGTCTGAAACTTCACCAAGTGAAAGCTCTCCCAAAAGTAGGTGAATGAGTTATTTGAGAAAAATTGGCTATCTGCAATACTTTTAGAGATAATTCGCATTTACTCATTTTGAGTAGACGAGTAATTAGCTATGGGTCTGAAACTTCACCAAGTGAAAGCTCTCCCAAAAGTAGGTGAATGATTAATTTGAGAAAAATTGGCTATCTGCAATACTTTTAGAGATAATTCGCATTTATTCACCTACTCAAAATCTACATCATTAGATGTAGGTGAAGTACTGCTATCTGCAATACTTTTAGAGATAATTCGCATTTACTCATTTTGAGTAGGTGAATAGTTAACTACGGGTGTGAAACTTCACCAAGTGAAAGCTCTCCCAAAAGTAGGTGAATGAGTTATTTGAGAAAAATTGGCTATCTGCAATACTTTTACAGATAATTCACATTTACTCATTTTGATTAGGTGAGTAATTAGCTACGGGTCTGGAACTTCACCATGTGAAAGCTCTCCCAAAAGTAGATGAACGAGTAATTTGATAAAAATTGGATACCCGCAATACTTTTAGAGATAATTAGCATTTACTCATTTTGAGGAGGTGAATAATTAGCTATGGCTCTGAAAACTCACCAAGTGAAAGCTCTCCCAAAAGTAGGTGAATGAGTTATTTTATAAAAATTGGCTATCTGCAATACTTTTAGAGATAATTCACATTTACTCATTTTCAGTAGGTGAGTAATTAGCTACGGGTCTGGAACTTCACCATGTGAAAGCCCTCCCAAAAGTAGGTGAATGAGTTATTTGATAAAAATTGGATATCCGCAATACTTTTAGAGATAAATCACATTTACTCATTTTGAGTAGGTGAATAATTAGCTACGGGTCTGAAACCTCACCAAGTAAAAGCTCTCCCAAAAGTAGGTGAATGAGTTATTTGAGAAAAATTGGATATCTGCAATACTTTTAGAGATAATTCACATTTACTCATTTTGAGTAGGTGAGTAATTAGCTACGGGTCTGGAACTTCACCATGTGAAAGCTCTCCCAAAAGTAGATGAACGAGTAATTTGATAAAAATTGGATATCCACAATACTTTTAGAGATAATTAGCATTTACTCATTTTGAGTAGGTGAATAATTAGCTACGGGTCTGAAACTTCACCAAGTGAAAGCTTTTCCAAAAGTAGGTGAATGAGTTATTTAAGAAAAATTGGATATCCCCAATACTTTTAGGGATAATTCACATTTACTCATTTTGAGTAGGTGAATAATTAGCTACGGGTCTGAAACTTCACCATGTGAAAGCTCTCCCAAAAGTAGATGAAGCAGTTATTTGAGAAAAATTATGTCATTATTTTGCCACAAATAAGAAAATATCTATTACTCACTTATGGCATGCAATAGAACCCCAAATTATATGCATTTACCCTACAGTCACAATTTCAAAGTAGGTATTACTCGGCTATCCAATGTGCAACAGGTCTGAAACTTTACTATGTGATAGGTTATCAAAAACTAGATAACATATTGGAAAATATTTCCCTAACTTTAATACTTTTGAAGATATCTGACATTTACTTATGTTGTTATTTTGCTACAAATAAGAAAATAGCTATTACTCACTTATGGCATGCAATACAACCCCAAAATATATACCATCTTATAGTTAAGGACAAAGTAGCTGAACAACATATTTGAAGACAAAGCTGTAACTGCAATAGTTTTTGAGTTACAATGGATTTACTCAACAGTCACAATTTCAAAGTAGCTATTACTTAGCTATGCAATGTGCAACAGGTCTGAAACTTTACTATGTGATAGCTTACAAAAAAGTAGATGAATGACATATTTGAAAAGAATTCCGTAACTTTAATACTTCTGAAGATATTTGACATTTACTTATGTCATTATTTTGCTACTAATAAGAAAATAGCTATTATTCACTTGTGGCATGCAATAGAACCCCAAACTACATGCCAGCTTATAGCTAAGGACAAAGTAGCTGAACAACATATTTGAAGAAAAAGCTGTAACTGCAATAGTTTTGGAGTTACAATGGCTTTACTCAACAGTCAGAATTTCAAAGTAGCTATAACTCAGCTATCCAAGGTGCAACAGGTCTGAAACTTTACTATGTTATAGCTTACCAAAAAGTAGATGGACAACATATTTGAAAAGATTTCCCTAACTTCAATACTTTTGAAGATATTTGACATTTACTTCTTCTGTTATTTAGCTACAAATGAGAAAATAGCTATTACTCACTTATGGCATGCATTAGAACCCCAAACTATGTACCATCTTATAGCTAAGGACAAAGTAGCTGAACAACATATTTTAGGAAAATACTCTAACTGCAATAGTTTTGGAGTTACAATGGCTTTACTCAACAGTCAGAATTTCAAAGTAGCTATTACTCAGCTATCCAAGGTGCAACAGGTCTGAAACTTTAGTATGTGATAGCTTACCAAAAAGAAGATGGACAACATATTTGAAAAGATTTCCCTAACTTCAATACTTTTGAAGATATTTGACATTTACTTCTTCTGTTATTTAGCTACAAATGAGAAAATAGCTATTACTCACTTATGGCATGCAACAGAACCCCAAACTATGTACCATCTTATGGCTAAGAACAAAGTAGCTGAACAACATATTTTAGGAAAACACTCTAAGTGCAATAGTTTTGGAGTTACAATGGCTTTACTCAACAGTCAGAATTTCAAAGTAGCTATTACTCAGCTATCCAAGGTGCAACAGGTCTGAAACTTTACTATGTCATAGCTTACCAAAAAGTAGATGGACAACATATTTGAAAAGATTTCCCCAACTTTAATACTTTTGAAGATATTTGACATTTACTTCTGTTATTTAGCTACAAATGAGAAAATAGCTATTACTCACTTATGGCATGCATTAGAACCCCAAACTATGTACCATCTTATAGCTAAGGACAAAGTAGCTGAACAACATATTTTAGGAAAATACTCTAACTGCAATAGTTTTGGAGTTACAATCGCTTTACTCACCAGTCAGAATTTCAAAGTAGCTATTACTCAGCTATCCAAGGTGCTGTGATAGCTTACCAAAAAGAAGATGGACAACATATTTGAAAAGATTTCCCTAACTTCAATACTTTTGAAGATATTTGACATTTACTTCTTCTGTTATTTAGCTACAAATGAGAAAATAGCTATTACTCACTTATGGCATGTAATGGGACCCCAAACTATGTACCATCTTATAGCTAAGGACAAAGTAGCTGAACAACATATTTGAAGAAAAAGTTGTTACTGCAATACTTTTTGAGTTATGAGCCCTTTACTCAAAATAGCTAAGATTGCTATTACTCACTTATCTTTAGGCCTAAGTCAATAAAACCAAAAAAATTTTCAAGGTCATGAAAATTCATTGGGACAATTAATTTACAAAAAATCTGTAGCTGTAGTAGTTTTGGAGAAATCTGCATGACTAACTAACGCACGCACACACGCACGCACACACAGACATCATTTCATAATCTCCCTCCCGGGCTAAAGCCCGGCGGGAGATAATAAAATGCTAGAAATATTAAAAAAAAATTCCCATTCCTAAGAATTCCTGAATGCTGAATATTTCAAAACGAAGATGACACAAAGGATTTTTTTTCTGGGGCAAAAACAAAGTGTCAGTAGTGTCAACAGAAAGAGATGTGTGCCTGCACCTAAATAGCATCAGAGATGTCAATGCCCCAAAGTAAGTATAGTAAGAAATCTAAAATTCGCCAGGTATCTAGAATTCACCACCTCTAAAACCTTAGTTAATTTTATGAAGAAAATGATGTTTTTGCTTCAAAATTGGTATTTTTCAGTTCAAAAAGCCTTAATTTACTATACATTCAACAAATCTCACCACAATTCATTAATTTTATTAGTATTTTCACATATGGCGAATTTCAGATACGTGGCAAATTTTACATTTCTTACCCTATAATATTCAGTTGTAGTAGAAACAGTCTCCCCTGTGGCATCAGAAAACAAAACAGTTGACAAAATACTGGTGCTAAGTGGAGAGTACTGACAGTGTCATAATGTATTTATTCAAACAACAGGACATGATACTGTTGAAATAACAAGAAAAATACAATTTCAATAAAATCTTGGAACAGGATTTCATTTCATCAAACATACAAGATGATGGGAAAACTGTACAAATGTGGATCTTTTTATCTGCCATTACTTTGTAATAAACATCCCTTACATATTCAGACACATAAAATTTTCTATAAAGTAGCTCATGGTAGACATAATCCGGTCATACAGTTCTGCTGTGAATTTAAGTGCAGCCTGTCATATGGATGTAATAGCCTGAAGAAGAATCAGTAAATAAAGTAGATAAACTGATAGAAGCTCCCAATCAGCTCTGGAAGTAACATAAAAGCCAGTAAATCACAGCAAATATAATTAAGTAGGTTAAAGAAGGCTTCAAAGCTTTCACGTACACAGATCAATTCTATTAGAAATTTTTCTGTTTTGTTATAACTTTTACCACAAAATTATTCTGCAAGATTTTCCAAAAGTGATGACATTAACACACTCACATCTACATCCGACTGAAAATGAACTTTCCAATTAAATAAATTTATTTCCAATCACGTGGGAAATGATTTATACAGCAACATCATTCATATTTTTCCTGTATGACTTATTAAAGTGAACATGTGTAAATATTTTGCTGTAGCCATGAATTTTGAAGTGTGGAAAGAGTGGAGTTTCCATTATTCATTATTGTATTATTGCAATAAATAAAATAACACATCTCCACACTTTCACTGATCTGTAACAGGAAAGACTGAAAGTCTACTCTGTATAAAGTAAACTTTAAAACAAGCCAGAAAGGAAATAGATTAGTAAAAGCACACATATGCATAAATAAGAGGTGAACATTAGGTGCATTGCGCCAGACATGTTATTTCAATATAATTTGTATACACAAAATGTACATACAAGGTATAAATCAATAATAAATGCAGGAACTGGCCAATCTTCACATCTATATTACCACACTTTGATTGAAGTATGTAAATCATACTGATGAACAGTGTGATCCAATGTGATAAGGTTTTTAATTATTTTAATTTGTAATGGAATCTTTTCCACTATTATTTGTCCACATTTAATCATTTCTCATCCAGACATATCTTCATTACTATGTAACAGTTACACTTGAGAATGTACTTTTGTTTGAAATAAATTTTTACAGAACGCTATTATTAATAAATAAGAGATTACATAAACCAGAAAGACAATTCCAAGAACACATTAATTCAATCTACAGATGTTTACAAGAATTAAAAACAAAGAAGATTTATACTTATGACCTATTACTCCAATGGATGGTGTACAGTCACATCAATGACTGGTTAAGAATAGCAGTATGCAAAATGTCAAAATCTATGTATAAGACCACCAAATACTTTTACAAAAGCAGGTTTTCCAGATACACATAAATTTTACTGGAAACAGACTAAGAAATGATCAGTTATTCACTTCAAATTGGAAAGGGAAGTTTACTTGAAATGGGAAGTTTTACGCTCTACCAAAAGAGGTGCTATTGTACTGTTTGTGCATAAGCTAATCATGAACATAACAGCTTCCTAATTGTACTCAAACCTTCAAAACAAGTTAAAACTATAGAAAATAGCATCAGAGATGAATGTACCCAAAAGCTCGGGGAAGAAGCACGTACACCATGACATACAAAAAAATAGAAAAATAGCATCCGAGAGGCCCGTACCCCACAGCCTAGGGAAATATTTTAACACCATGAGATATAGACGTACTGTATCAGTACAAAGTTCAGGATACTTTCAGAGCACTGTCAGTTATATAAAGGTCCAAACAATGTTTAAATAGAAAACATAATGTCTAAGAGAAAGATAAATGCATGTAAAGATGAAGTATTAAAACAAGACAATTCAATAACAAGATAAGAGCATTAATCAGTGAACTAAACATTACGACACGCTCTATCTACATCTGGCATGGCCGAATTATGGTTTGGATGTTTTGAATATTACCATGCACACAGAAATGGTAATACATTCAATGAATGCTTATGTGTGGTGTTTGAGCAAAATCTGTGGCTCACTTGATGAAATTCCATCTGTTACAATGGGAAGTTATAAAAGTAAAATTCTTCATAAATTCTAATATGACTTTACCAGTGCTTAATCTGCATCAAAAGACAGACCCAAAGGTGCAACAAGATTTTAAAAGTCAAGGTCACTACGACAAGGCCAAAGGTCAAATCAAGGTCACACCATGATGCGGCACACCTACAACCCCTAACCAATGTTCCTACCAAGCATCAACTTCCTACACCTTACGGTTTCCGAGATATAGCCCGGACAAGAATTTATAGGTCAAGGTCACTGCGGCAAGGTCAAATCAAGGTCATACCATGACCTACACCCCCTAACCAATGTCCCTACCAAGTATCAACTTCCTACACCTTATGGTTTCAGAGATATAGCCCGGACAAGATTTTATAGGTCAAGGTCACTACAGCAAGGTCAAAGGTCAAACCAAGGTCAGACCATGACATTGCACACCTACACCTCCTAACCAATGTCCCTACCAAGTATCAACTTCCTACACCTTACGGTTTCCCAGATATAGCCCGGACAAGATTTTATAGGTCAAGGTCACTACAGCAAGGTCAAAGGTTAAATCAAGGTCATACCATGACGTTGCACACCTACACCCCGTAATCAATGTCCCTACCATGTATCAACTTCCTACACCTTACAGTTTCTGAGATATAGCCCGGACATGATTTTATAGGTCAAGGTCACTACAGCAAGGTCAAAGGTCACACCATGACGTTGCACACCTGCACCCTCTAACCAATGTCCCTACCAAGTATCAACTTCCTACACCTTATGGTTTTTCCCAGATATAGCCCGGACACGATTTTATAGGTCAAGGTCACTACAGCAAGGTCAAATCAAGGTCACACCATGACGTTGCACACCTACACCCCCTAACCAATGTCCCTACCAAGTATCAACTTCCTACACCTTATGGTTTCCCAGATATAGCCCAGAAAAGATTTTATAGGTAAAAGTCACTACGGTAAGGTCAAAGGTCAAATCAAGAAGTAAATCTGAATGGCTATATAGACTGTCTGTATATGCTTTCCTATTCCCTCTCAATACATTCTAAAGCTGTAAAAGCAATAATAAAGGAAATATAAGGTAAAATGAGCAAATCTGCTATTTTATGACCCCAGTTTGACCCATAAAGGGGGTGTGTGTGTGTGTGTGTGTGTGTCGGGGGGGGGGGGGGGGGGGGGGTCAATCTGACCAGCTATATAAACTCTGCACGTATGGTTTCCCAATGCCTCTTAATACACTGTAAATCTGTAAAAGGATTAATAAAGTAAATATATTTTATGACCCCAGTTTGACCCATAAGGGGGGTGGGGGGTCAGGGGTTAAATCTGACCGGCTAAATAGACTCTTCACATAAGTTTTCCTAATACCTCTTAATACAATTTAATATATATTTTATACAGTCAGTGCCCGTGAACAGGCTCTGTGTTAGCTGACTGTGTGTTTTGAATTTCACAATAGAAGTAAAAGAAGAAAAGGACACAAAAGTTGGGTCCTACAAATGATATTCAGAAGTAAAGTACCAAGTTAACTGTTAAGATGTAAAATGTAGATGGAAAACAAATTTAAGCAAAATACTGTAAATGCAATAGATTTTGAGTTACAACTGATTTACTCAACAGAGAGAATCTCAAAGTAGCTTTTGCTCAGTTATGCAATAAGCTAAAGGTCTACAATTTCACTATGCCACAGCTGATCCAAAAGTGGGAGATTAACATATTTAAACAAAATACTGTAAACACAATACTTACTAGTTACAACTGATTCACTCAACAGTGAGAACCTAAAAATAGCTTTTACTCAGCTATGACATGAGCTACAGGTCTGCAATTGTACTATGTTATAGCTGATTCAAAAGTACATGAATAACATATTTAAACAAAGTACTCTAAGTCCAATAGTTTTCAAATTACATGCAATTTACTCAACAGTGATAACCTCAAAGTAGCTACTACCCAGCTATGCAATGAGCTTGAGGTCTGAAATTTTACCATGTTACAGCTGACCCAAAAGTAGCTGAATGACAAATTTATACAAATTTCTCTAAATGTAATAGTTTTTAAATTAAGTTACATTTTAGTCATTATGAAAGGTACTGAAAAGTCAGAAAGTAGCTATTACTCACTCAGCTATTGGGATAGACACCCAAGTTACTCATCATGTAGTAGCTATGGAAAAAGTAGCTGAATAACATATTTTAACAAAATGCTCTAAATGTAATACTTTTCAAGTTATAAGTGATTTAGTCCATGATTTCATGAATTTAAATGCATGAAAAATTATTTTAAAAATTCATAAACAATAATTAAGAAAGATCCAGATCTGATACTCACACAAGGGAATCTACTTGTGGCCTAGTACATATATGCAAGCTAAGAGAGAAATCCCTGCAATAGTCAATGAGAAAATTGGGATAAAGTGTTGAAATTTTCACACTTTGGGTGGGGGGTACCTCACTTGAAATGGCTCTGGGGAACAGACGAACGAACAGATCTGCGTGCCTTGATCAATTTTCATCCTCGATAGATAAGGTATCTTTTAAAATTAACAGCATGTCTCTGGGCCTTGTAGTTTTGGAGGAGAAGTTGTTCACGCAGACACGTACACAGACGCTGCAAAGTGATGCCATGATGTCAGCTGACATAAAAACACAAAACTGCAAATTTAACAAGTAAATTAAATTCTTATAAGTTCATACCCTATCCAATGGACAATTGCTAATCCGGTTGTCGTAGACCTGCAGCAGCCCACCAAACGTCAGAATAACATATTTTAACAAAGTGCTCTAAATGCAATACTTTTCAAGTTATAATTGATTCAGTGCATGATTTCATTAATTTTAATGCATTAAAAATTATATAAAAAATTCATAAAAAAACTTTAGCATGTGAAAGCTCTCCAAAATGTAGGTGAATGAGTTATTTGAGAAATACTGCCTATCTGCAATACTTTTAGAGATAATAGGCATTTACTCATTTTGAGTAGGTAAGTAAGTAGCTACGGATCTGAAAATTCACTAATTGAAAGCTCTCCAAAATGTATATGAATGAGTTATTTGAGAAAAATTGGCTATCTGCAATACTTTTAGAGATAATTCGCATTTACTCATTTTGAGTAGGTGAGTAATTACCTACGGGTCTGGAACTTCACCATGCGAAAGCTCTCCCAAAAGTAGATGAATGAGTTATTTGAGAAAAATTGGCTATCCGCAATACTTTTAGAGATAATTCGCATTTACTCATTTTCAGTAGGTGAGTAATTAGCTATGGATCTGAAACTTCACCATGTGAAAGCTCTTCCAAAGGTAGGTGAATGAGTTATTTGAGAAAAATTGGCTATCTGCAATACTTTTAAGAGATAATTCGCATTTACTCATTTTGAGTAGGTGAGTAATTATCTACGGGTCTGAAACTTCACCATGTGAAAGCTCTCCCAAAGTAGAGAGCAATACTTTTAAGCGATAAGCCACCTGCCAAATAAGAAAGAAATGTGGAAAGAAATGTGGACTGTAGGTCGCTAACAGGCAATATTCCACATTTTAGACATTTTGTCTACCACAGGCCTAATTTAGACATAAACCCTACCAAAAAGATAGGGTGGCGAGTCCTCTAGCATACCAAGCCACCTGCCAAATATGAAAGAAATCTGGAAAGAAATGTGACTGTAGGTCGCTAACAAGCAATATTCCACATTTTTGTCTACCACAGGCCTAATTTAGACATAAAGCTTACCAAAAAGATAGGGTGGCGAGTCCTCTAGCATACCAAGCCACCTGCCAAATATGAAAGAAATCTGGAAAGAAATGTGGACTGTAGGTCGCTAACAAGCAATATTCCACATTTTAGACATTTTTGTCTACCACAGGCCTAATTTAGACATAAAGCCTACCAAAAAGATAGGGTGGCGAGTCCTCTAGCATACCAAGCCACCTGCCAAATATGAAAGAAATCTGGAAAGAAATGTGGACTGTAGGTCGCTAACAAGCAATATTCCACATTTTAGACATTTTTGTCCACCACAGGCCTAATTTAGACATAAATCCTACCAAAAAGATAGGGTGGCGAGTCCTCCACCATATCAAGCCTCCTGCCAAATATGAAAGAAATCTGGAAAGAAATGTGGACTGTAGGTCGCTAACAAGAAATCTCTGCGGACGACGATGAATCCATAGTATCCCCGCTTCGCGCCGGGGATACAATTATGGGCTACTGGTGGATCTGCTGGGCAGCCACTACAGGTCCAAGGTGGTAGAGCTCTGAATCAGGCCAAGACAGATCTTTCAAATAAAATTGTGTGAAGGTGTTGTGTGACTTCCATTGGTAGGCTGACAAAATTTGTTCCAAGGAGACACCTGATTAGAAGGCCTTGGAAGCAGTGAATGCCCTCACATCATGGGCTTTAACCTGATGAATAGTGAGGGCCTTTTGATCAGAGAGCTCATAACATAGGTTCACAGTCTGCTTGATCCATGCAGAGATAGTGGCAGGTGAGATGTCCTTGTCAAAGCCTTTATTGAAGGAGACAAAGACCAACTCTTTGTTCTGCCTGAGGTCCTGTCTAAATAGTAGTGCAGTGCTCTGACTGGGCACAAGGACCTATCAAACTTGAGTGACTTATCCAGAGTAGAGGCCGGGGCTGGTATAACCAGAGGCCACACTATCTGGACCCTCATTGGCCAGCTGGTTCTTGGAAAGAAAGCTGGGTGAGGGGTACAAGGATACCTTTGACCAGTCTGCTTGATGTCTGATATTCTTGTTTTGCCAAGCATGAAACTCAATCCTGCGTTTACCCGAACCCAGGGCCAAAAGGAAAACAGACTTGAAGGTCAAATGCTTCAAGGAGGCCTCTTTGATGGGTTCAAATGGAGGCTTTGTCAGCTTGGTGAACACCAGGGAGAGGTTCCAGGAGGGGATACCCCTCTGACCTTTAAATCTGTCTCGGTGGAAACTATCCAGGAGACGAGTGAGATGCTCATTTTTGCTGATATTAACAGCTGAATTCCCTAACTTGTCAGCAATGGCTGATCTGTAGTCAATGGTATTTGGCTGCAACTTCCTGTCCTGGAACACGTACAGTAGGAAGTCGGCTATTGACTTCACAGGGGGTGCCCGTTGTCCACCCGATTACTGTGGCACCACTTTGTAAAAATGGTACACTTTGCCTCATAGACTGATCTGGTTGATCCTCTTTGAGGAACCTCAATTCGTGCTGCCACTGCCTCAGAGAATCCCTGCTCTTTGATAGCCAAGGCTCTAGCAGCCAGGTATGTAGGTTAAGGTTTGACAGATTCCTCTGGGGAGTCTGATTGAAGAGCTGAGTTAACAGATTCAGCATGTAGGGCAGGCACTAGTGCTGGGAATCGCCTCCAATTTTCATGGTCGATTATTCATCCATTTTTCCGAGCGATGATCGACCCATAATCGATTATTTCACTCCATTATTGTTTATTATTTAAGAAACACTTTCCGGGATAAAGTATAGATCAATCCGGTAAGAATAACGGTGTTTCGACATTTAGAATCTACCGAAAGAACCCACTTCCTGTAAATATGGCGGTAGACATAAACAAACTCGAAATGCATGACAAATCTGTTGATTTAGTAAGTAAAAATTCGTAAACTAAATGGAAAATATGTGGATATTGATATAAATCAGGAAAGGTAAGATATAAGCTTAATAATCGATCATTAGAAAATGCCAGTGACCGACCACGATTCTACACTGTCACGGACGATTAATCGACAATACGTCTAATCGCCACACCACTAGCAGGCATAGTGGGATCTTGATGGACATGGCCACTAGGTCACAGAACCAAGGCATGTTGGGCTACCCTGGGGCAATCAGAATGATTCTGTGGCATGGGTGGTCCTGCAACTTCTCCACCACTTTGCCCAAGATGGCTGCTGGTGGGAAGACAGAAGCATCCAGATCCTCCCATGGTAGGCTGAGTGCATCCATTGCCCAGGCCAGGGGATCCGGAACTAGCGACACAAATAGAGGCAACTTGTTGTTGAACCTTGTGGCAAAAAGGTCTATTTGAGGCCGGTGTCACCTGTTGCATATTGACTGGAAGACCTCTGGAAGGAGAGACCATTCGGTCTGTATAGTCTGGCCCAGCATGGATAGCTTGTCTGCTACCACATTCAGCTGGCCTGGAATGTGTTGGGCTTTGAGAGTCACCTGTTTTCTGGAACACCACGTCAGGATTCTCCACAGAAGGGCAAATAGTGAGCCCGACCTCATGCCTCCTTCCTTGTTTATGTATGACATTACTGTGGTGTTGTCGGTTGCTACAAGAAGTATCTTGTCTGAGCAGGGGTCTTGAAACTCTTTTAGGGCTATGAATACCGCCTTCAGGTTCAGGTAGTTGATATGCAGCTTGCTTTCTGGAAGGGACCAGCTTCCCCTTGCAGTGTGCCCCACCCTTCTTTTGATGCATCTGACAGTGTAAAGATTTGTAGAGTATGTTTCAATGGGTGTAATAGTTGACCTTGAAGCACATTGTCGTCCTCCAGCCACCATTTTAGATGGGTGGTGCTGTGATTTGGGGATAGGGATCACCTTTTCTAGTGATTCGGGTATCCTCCAGTTGTTTTTGAGATGCCACTGTATGGGTCTCATGTCTGGTCGGCCAAAGTGAAATTGCTTTTCTGTGGCTGTTAACAGACCTATCAAAGACATAAACTGCCGGACTGGACAAGCCAGTCGGGATAGAAGTTCCAGAAGCTTCTTTTGAAGAGTCTGCCACCGGTCCGGTGTGGATCGGACCCAGCCACCTCTCAGATCGAACTGGTTACCTACGAAGTCCAAGACTTGTTTGGGGTCCAGCTCTAATATCTCGAAGTTTACCATACAGTCCAGATTCTGACAAATTTCCTCTAGTTCCTGAGTATGCTGGAGACAAATATGGTGGGATCTGGCTCTCCCCAACCAGTCGTTTAGGTATTGTTGAATCCTTATACCCTTGTGCATTGCCATCAGTTTCACCTCCTTGGCTATTACAGTGAATTCCATGGGAGCTGTGGACAGTCCAAATGGCAGGGCTTTGAACTGATATGACCTGCCCTGGATATAAAATCTCAGAAATTTCCTGGACTATTCCTGTATTGGTACATGAAAGTAGGCGTCCTCGAAATCTATTGAGGTAACCCACTCCACTTGTTGGAAGGATGTCCTGATGGATTTTTTGAATTTCTCCATTTTGAATTTCTCCACCTTGAGGAATTGATTCAAATAGCTCAGATCTAGTATTGGTCTCCATCGATTGTTGGGTTTTGGGAACAAGAAAAGTCGGTTGTAAAACTCCTAGAGATGTCTGATTTTTGACCAGCTCTCCTGAGTTTTTGTGTATAAGCTGATGCAATGCCTCCAACAGGTAGAGGTTTCTGTGGGGATTGGCATAACAGCTTATGACTGTCGGTGACCTTGTCAAGTTCGGCTGGATCCGAAAGGGGAGGATGTAGCCTTGTTTTAAGATTGTTGAAACTTTCGGACCAGGCCCAAGATCTTCTCAAGTTTTCCAAAACTGCTGTAATCTTGCCCCTACAGGTATATCTCTTGGACATTGGTTACAGGCCTGACAAAAGACAACTGATCGACACAGGAAACATATTTCACATATTTTAATTCTGTTTTGTCACAATTTACAATAACGGGACTTTTTCTTTCTTTAGTGAATGCCCTTTTGCAAAAAGTACAGGATTTATAACAGAACAATTTACAAGTGAAGTCTGTGATGTCTGAAGGTTCAATGTCTTGACACTGAGAGTTTCTGGTAACTGAACAGTTTCTTGGCTCCAGACTCCTGCCAGCAGTCCTGTCTGAAACACATTTACAGAGTGATGGTCATTTATACGACTGCTGGCCTTTGGCCGGATGGGATGAATACTGAGAAGATCTGCCCTGACCATGTGTAGAAATGTTTTCCAGGCGGGTCTGTTGGTTTTCCTTCTGTCTGAGTTTCTTTCGGAACGTTTGTTAGGGTGATAACAACCCTTCCTGTATGAAGAACCGGAACATCCCTTGCTGTCATAACTGGCAATATCCTCTTCTGCCTGTTTAATAACATTGTCTGGGAACAGGGTGGCTAACTGTAGGGGAGCAGTTCTCAGTGCAGATAAGGTATCAGGCAAGTGTGACAAATAAGAGTCCCTTCTGATTAATGTCAGGTTTGCCATATTCACAAAAACAAAGTGTTCCATTGACTTGGCCATGGGTTGACAGACACTAGTATTAAAATCCATGAGATATTGCAGTTCGCCGGTGGCCGTTGAAACTTTGGAAGCAGACTTACCTTTGCTTTCTGTCTAGATAACCTTAACTTGTGTCTGCATGTCTGCTGTACCTTGACCAAGTATCGGTTGAAACCGGTGGCCTGGTTACAAATCACTTAAGCTTCCCTTGCAATCTTCTCCCACTTGCGCAAACTTTCCTGAGAGATAGGATGCGACTGAGGGGGACTTGAGGTGATTCCAGCCTGCTTGGCAATCCTGACGTACGTACTGTTCAGTCTTGATGAATCTGTGCTCCAAGATGACATAGCAATGGAGTCCCCTTTCTGGTCGAAATACAGTACTAGCACATGGCTTGGGACTTGGCTGGTCGCACAAACTGATCTTTGAGGAGACCCCCTGCCTCAAAACTGCAGGAAGATTAGCCTTCAACCAGAGTTAAGTTGAGCCTTCTAAGTTTCCTGCAGTCAATCGTCTGTAGGGAGTTGAACCGACAATTTTCCTGGAGTCTGAAGCTTAGGGCCGGCAAAAGGGTTGTCATCTGATGTGCAGTGTTCACTCTCGTCAAAAATGAATGCGAGACAGACTGTCTCCCTTCACTTGAAAAGGCGAGACAACTGTGAAAAAATGTGAGACATGTTTTGCGTCAAGATATTTTGAAATATTTAGTTCCAATTTGGGATTGCATAGAATCTTCTTTATTTAAATAATAAGAAATAGATGCTAAACTAAAAGTTCAAATAAATAAACTATTTAATGCTGTTTTTATTGGTCTTTTATTTTTTTTTATAATTTCACTTCTAAACTACATCTTAATGGCTTAATGGCTGGGTGCTACTGGTTTTTTATTTATTTTTTATATTATTATTTTACTGTTATCTGGATTCATCAAATAAATAAATAAATTGCATTTCTTCTCTTTTCTTTGAAGAAATATATATTTTGTCTCTTCCGATAAAAGATGAATTTCTTTGGTCAGTAGTTGTTTCGACTGTTTCGCCTGTGACACAATATGCAGAAGACGAGTTAAAAATTAGACATAAAGCACGGAAATCTCGTGAGAATACCTGAATTCTCGCATGAATTATTGTTAGCTGGATGTATGAAATAAAATAAACTCACTTTCATGTCTTTCTCACCTATTTCTATGAGGAAATTTCAAATATGTACGTCGTCGCTTCCGATAATAGACGAATTTCTTTGGTCACTAGTTGTTTTGACTGTTTCGCCTGTGACACTACAGAAGAAGACGAGTTTAAAAATCGACAAAAAGCACGGAAACCTCGCGAGAATACCCGAATTCTCACGTGAATTACTGTTAGCTGGATATATAAAATAAAATAAACTGCTTTTCATGCTTTTCTCACCCATTTCTATGAGGAAACATGTACGTCGTCGCTTCCGATAATGGACAAATTTCTTCAGTTAGTTTTGAGTGTTTCGTCTGGTAGCGACAGCACAGACGCGCTGGTGAGTTGGTTTTGCGACAACTCGCCCCAGAGTGTGTACAAACTCACGAAATCGCGCTCGAGAGCGAACACTGGATGTGGTAGCACTAGAGTGTATATCTAGAATGTGTGTCCAGCCCATGTAGGACCGAATCTCCCTCATGATCTCTCTGTAGGTCTGTTCTTCAGAGAGGGATTGGTCCGGGTCTGTGATGGTAGCATCCTGGTCATCAGATAACTCTGCTTCCTCGACATAAATGTCTACTGGAGGTAGGTCAGACAAAACACTATCAGTGTCCGATTCACTAGACAAACTGTCCCTTCTGGTCGGTTCCATAGCAATCCTACCGGTGGATGGTCGATTTGACTTCTGAGGCCGGTCGTTCTGAGGTCGTTCAGAGTGAGATTTGCTGGTAGACTGTTGCGTTGCAGCAGGGGGTCGGTACCAGGCAAATCAGCTGAAGTAGGTCGGTCGGTGTGCTGAGAAAGTTGGTCGGCTGGCTTGATGAAAGGTTCCGTCCTGACCACAGCAGCTGGTGGAGTGTGAGTGGGGATCACCTTGACCATTTTGAAGGTAGGTTCTTCTGGACGGTCAAGAGTTCTGACAAAAAAGGAGTGCTTCCAATAATAAAGGAGATATAAGGCAAAATGTCAAAATCGGCTATCTTATGATCCCAGTTTGACCCCTACAGGGGGTCGGTGGGAAATTGGACTTGCTTTCTAGACTCTCCACAAATGGTTTCCTACTACCTCCCAATAAATTTTATGGCTCTAAATGCAATACTTAAGAAGATATCAGAGGGGGTTCACATGAATTTTTAGCTTTCTGGTTTGTAGCTGTGAGAAAATCGTTCGGTCAATTTTCATAGGATCACTCCCAAAATCTAATCAGCTCGCGTTTTGATATAAACATAAGTATGAAATTACGAGCCTCTGTGGTCAGTAGATTTTGCTGAGGGGCGATGACAGGCAGGTGTAGCCAAAAAAAAAAAAATTTTTTTTGATCATGTGACCTTGATAAAGTTCAAAAGTCAAATTTAACCATGTGGAAAAATTTTCCCACGCCTATATATAACTGGCATTTACTGCCAAATATGGCTACAAAGCTCCCAATAATAAGGGAGCCATTCAAGGGAGACCATAATGCGGTGACGAGAAAACTGAAGCGAAAACACACTAAACCTACACATCGGAGAACCGATGCAAATCTGTATTTACCGGAAAGACAACTCACCAAAGCCAGTGAACCATCGTTTGTAATCCCCCTTTTTGGGGATACAATAATTAAGAAAGATCCAAGTCTTATACTCACACAAGGAAATCTACCTGTAGCTTATATATGTAAGCCTGTAAAAGGCGGTTTTAACCGGTTATAGAAATAGTTACCATGGCTCAACTTTACTTGCGTGTAGAGAAGTGGCATAAACCCACATAAAACTGGAGATTGCACAAAAATAAATGGTTGAATTTGATTAAATGCAGTTCAAACAAATTAATTTTTATGTAAGGCAACAGAGATTTATGATAAACAAGCCATTTCACCCAACTATACAGTAAAAGTACATTTACAGTTTTTGCAAAAAATCTTCAAAAAAATGTTAAAAATAGGTCAAGTCCATTTATTTTAACCCAATTATGTTTGTATGTAAGGGGAATATAACAAAACAGTTGTGCAAATACCTGGGTGAACACATTTGTAGGTATTTGCATTTGGAGCAAATCTGCAGTTTTATGTGGGGTTGTGCCACGGCTCTACACGTAAGTAGAGGTGCCAAGACGATTCACCCCCTGAAATGACTCACCCCCATTTTTGTCAGATGATTCACCACCAACCTGCAGGTGGGGCCATGTCAAAGGCAAAAATTTGCTCCAAGGTAAAGGAGGTAGCCAAAGCCAATGTTTTCAAATCAGCTGGCATGGCGTCAAGGGATTTTTGGATCTCAAAATATAGGAATATAGGAAATTACCTAACGAAAATATAGGAGGTTTTGAGCAAATTATAGGAGATCTAATACCCTATTTCACTCATTAATCTGATGAGAAATGCATGCTTTTTTAATATTATGGCCTCCTCCACCTCTTACAGCCATCCTTACCTCCTTTTTATTACAACTTTAATGAGATAAACACTTAGATAAACACTGTTCAAGTGAATACTTTTGTGATAAGTTCACAAATTGATAGTTTATTATCGATCCTAGAGGTTTGCAATGTGAAACCAACTTGCAGGAAATTGTGGGCTGGGAATCTTCTGATGTCAGATTTGACCTTTGGCCCCTCCTTCAAGGTCAAACGATGGTTCACTGGCTTTGGTGAGTTGTCTTTCCGGTGGATACAGATTTGCATCGGTTCTCCGATGCGTAGGTCTAGGTAAAGTTGCCAATATAGATACAGGACTGATCATTTGTACTGTATTTATGCTGAAAGCAGAGCTAAAGGTAGCACACATTACATGTATGGTACCTTATGAGTAATTCTAACATGACACGGATGTGTCCTCAATTCTGATTGGCTAAACGACGAAATACTTCACCGGTAAAATACAGCGTAACCTTGTGACTCCCTATTATCGCCCATTATGGCTGTCGTAACAATGAATGTTTTATAGTTAAATATGCAATAATTATTCATCTTAAAAAAATTTGTCATGTTAGAATAGGAATAACCCTCTCCCATACCACGGTATACGCAGAATTTTACCATGGTTTGAGGCAATAAACCATGGTAAAATTCTGCGTATACCGTGGTTTGGTCAGGGGGTTATTCCTATAATCTAGCTACCAGTATTACATCAGTGAATCATCAAACATGAATGGAAATACTGGTTAGCAATGAAGTTGAACACAAGACAAGCTATATTATGATCAGATATGCTGCGTAGCAGCAAAAATTCTATCTGAAATTGTTGCGGGAGTTGCTGTTTTGACACGGGGATACACAGCTCTAGAAATATTGGAGACAATTCCTTAAAATATAGGAAATACAGGAGAATTTATGTAAAATATAGGTAATTTTTTCCTTCCCTCCAAAATATAGGATGTGAGCCTGAAATACAGGAGAATATAGGAAATATAGGATTACCTTGACGCCATGAGCTGGGAGCATTGTCAAGGGTGTGTTGTCAGAATATCATCAAGAAATATTATTACCAAAGCAAGTGACCCTTGAACGTGTAGCTAACAGGTACCATCAAAAATATCAATACATACATTCATTAAACAAGGAGACATTCAAAAGCAGGTATCTCTTGCATTTGTGCAGATGTCTGGTAAGACAAAGATTGATTACAAAGCTGTGTTGTCTGCCATTAAGGCTGTGTTAAAGGAGAACTAGCTAGAAGAGGTTATGATAGACTTTGAAGCAGCTATGTGGGAAGCAGTCAGGGAGATTTTTCCTGAGGTGGGCGTAAAAGGATGCAGCTTCCACTGTGCAAACAGTGCGGAATAGGTCAATGGGTACATACATGATGAGGGTAATGGCACTGCCATGAATTTATTCAGAATGTTTTCTTAAACTTGGCCTCAGAGTCCAACACTGATGATCTCAAGAGAAATATGTGAATATGTAAATAGGACATGGATCAGAAGCTCAATATGGCCTGAACGTTCCTGGTCCAGCTTCATGCAGCCAGTTAGAACCAACAATGATCTTGAGGGGTGGCATGGAAGATTGAAGGTGGCATGGAAGATTGAACAGGCATGTAGGGTGAGGCCAAATACAATTCCATCTTCTGGTGGATCTCCTGTATGAAGAGGGCAAGTTTGTCAACATCCAATCATGGATGGTGCGGGATGAAACTCTAGAGATATCACAGGAGATAATATAGGTGCTGAATGAAAATCTGTTTGTATAATTTGGGGGAAATTCGGTCCAAGGAACTTCTCTGGGATGCGGAAAACTGTTTGGACCAGTTCATAAAAAGCAAGGAGTTATGCGAAGAAGGTCAGAGTCACCAACAATGAGAGAAGTGACTGATAAATTCATTTTCTATGACTTATATGCTTGTAGACTGAGTATCTGTCCTGTCACCAATTGCTATTTATATACTGATGGTATGCAATGGCGAGGGGCAGAGTTCACATGTACTTGCTTTCTGTGTAAATCTTGAAAGGCATATTTCTACACATATTATCACAAGTTTAAAATGTTATTTACATTCTATGAGGTGCATGCATGTGTCGTTCACTAATATTTAATGCCTATCTAACTGGTATAAATGAAATTTCAAAATACTCTTAAAATGTAAACAACTTTACACCCTATCCTGCCCTCATAAGTGAACACTATTTTAATGTCTGAAATGTTTGGTAAATATATTTATGTTATAATTTGTTTCATGTAGACATAATTCAAAGGAACAGGTAAAATTGGACAACATTACAGAAATTTGCCATTTATTATGTTTCAAATTTTTCTGTGTTCATTTATTTTTAGGCAGAGGATATTTACACCACGGTGATGTAACCAAGGAACAATTCAGTGCTTGCGTACACCACTGTGGTGTACCCAAGATACAATTTAATGCTTGCGTATACCACGATGGTGTACCCAAGGTAGAATGCAGTGCTTGCAGTGCATTCTACCTTGGGTACACCACTGTGGTGTACCCAATATAGAGGTCACTGCTTGCGTACACCATGGTGGTACACCCAAGGTAGAATTCAGTGCTTGCATACACCACAGTGGTGTAGCCAAGGAGGAATCTATTACCTGCGAACACCACAGTGTTGTACCTAAGTGAGAATTTATTCCTTACATACACCATTTATTTCCTAAATGCACCACAGTGGTGTACACCATGGAGGTACCCAAGGTAGAATTCAGTGTTTGCGTACACCACGGTGGTTTACCCAAGGTAGAATTCAGTGTTTACACACACACCACGGTGGTGTAACCAAGGAGGAATTTATTGCCATGGTGTTGTATCTAAGGGAATGTGGTGTACATCACAGTGGTGTACCCAAGGTAGACTTCATTCATTGCGTACACCGGGGTACAGTGTTCCATTGGTGGAATTTATTTATTTTGTACACCATGGTGGTGTATCCAAGGTAGAATTCTTTACTTGCATACACCACAACTGGTTCCCAGTCGTGGTGTACCCAAGAGTATTTTCCTGTGTTGTGTGCACTGCCGTGGTGTAAATAACAACTTTTGTTATTTTTATGCTTAATGTTCATTGTTGTGTGTATTACTAGACCGAGATTTCTGTCCCAAAATATGCCTATTTAAAACTGCTGGATGGCATTTCGGGACAGAGTTCCTCGCCACACAAAAAAAACTTCAATATTTGAAAATTACTGTCATTTTAAACTTTAAAATATCCACTTAAATGTATTAACAGTACAAAGCATTTAGATGCAGCAACACAATTTTCTGTGTTTGCAGTAATATAGACACTTTTCTGCACTTCCTGTTGGTAAAACAATGATGAAATCCTTGATACTCAAGTTGGTAGCCTAGTATGTACATGTTTAATATCAGGATGTGTGCCATTTGTTGCCCCTTCAGGACGTTTATGTTTTTCGCATACTTATGCCATCTGTCTCTCGTCAATACATCCATCTTTTAAATATTGGCTGAGAGACAGATTAATTGGTCTAGTGTATTACCTTCAAAGTGCTTATTATATAAAATGCTGTAGCGAGTGTGCATGTTCTGTCAATTCAAAATCTAATAAAATGCTTATAGCCAATGCACAGGTTATTGATATAATCATGTTTTAGATATTTTAAACTATAAGCTTACAGTCTCGTTTTTATAATGTTAAAGCATGAATTTGAAATCAAATTGAACCAGGGACTTTTGGAGATTTACTTGTGTTGGTTATATGTCTGATAATTTTAGTTTGACTTATGATATTCACCATTGTCAGTTTACGTTGTCATATCGACAATTTGGCCATCGAGGATAAATGAGTGCATGTTCTATCAATAAAGTATCCTATAAATCAACAAAAATTCCAAGATGGGAGCGAATCATACTGAAAAACCGGGTCGAATCATCCGGAAACTGCACCTCCCTTTACGAGGCGTGTCCTTTCCTAACATGCTTTTCATACTGATATATTACCTTCAGTCACAACCATATAAAATACTCGGATTTAACCTCATTAATGAAACAATAAAAATATAAATATGCACTCACCACTGCAAAAATTACGGTAAAATATAGGAAATATGCAATGTTTTGTGTCCAACCAACTGTAGACTCGATGTACAACCGAATTAGTAGAAAGGTGTCTCCTAAAAACCCAAACTTTGAGCTGTTAAAACTTTTCATTTTAGACAATATCATTAAATCTTACAGCATTTAGATGCCATGTAATACTTGGTCATTAGCATTTTATAATGTCATAAATTTAAAGTGGTAGTTTAAATATGAAAAAAGAGTTGAATATGAAATGTATTTATTCGGTTTTAGTCATATAAGAGTACATAGTTTGAGAAGTGCAAACACCAATACATACTAACTGGTCATAATTTGTGCATGCTTACTACTGTGTAGAAGCAAGAGCAGAGAAAGAGTATCAAATATAATGCAAAAATTGCCTTTTTGACTGATACTTATCCATTCTTGAGAAAAAAAAACATCAAAAAACTTAAATTACTACAATCATCGATGGAGGTTATCCTTCTCAAGTATAATATTTGTGTTGTAGCAATAAAGGACGAGGTTTGAGTACTGTATCGGTGAATAAATCACAATAATACCATGGAAGTTGGAGGGGCAAAGGAGCTAGGCTAGTGAATTGTTACCTCAGATGGCTTCCAGTTCAAAAGGCACTAGTACTGAAAAATGAGTTTATACTAAATATCAAAGTTTATGTTTAAACTCCTGTTCAAAACCCAAATATTGAATAACTTTTGATTTCTGTGACTCTGTGCTGTTTGGGCTGGTGCATGTTATTTTTTCCCATCCATAGTAAAAGTGAAAACTTCATGTTTTTTTCACAAAAAGAGAATGAATGGTACTTTTAGCAGTGGGGCCTTGATTATATAGATAGTGCACAAGTATTTAGGTTGATCAAACCAATAGATCAAGCCCTATTTCAAGACACTTCAAACAGAAAAATAATTCTGTGAGAAATATATAAGAGTTTTCATTTTTGCATAAGATGGGCAATGAGACCAACTCAAGTGGCACAAAGGGTCACGGAGACTAATAGTTATTATATATTGGGGCAATACCCGTCCTCCACCCATGCAGGCATAAAAATTTTCCCCATATTTTTACACTGGGCCAT
Source organism: Sabellastarte sp. h YS-2021 (assembly GCA_964017235.1). NCBI lineage: Eukaryota > Metazoa > Annelida > Polychaeta > Sabellida > Sabellidae > Sabellastarte > Sabellastarte sp. h YS-2021. Next base: position 25,160,364 of record OZ024934.1, read on the forward strand.
CTACACTTCAGACTATATATAGTAAATTTAAGGTATTTGCTTATTCATTGATGTCATCAAAGCTGTATATGTTGCATTTATAACGTCTTTTTAGAAACAGTATACTTTTTCACCTTTGAACCTATAAGGGAATTATTATATTCACTCAATAAAGAATCATTCCAAGTTCAGCTTTATAGGAAGCTATTTCTATGTCATTGTAACACAGGCACTTTGACTTAAGATAGATTCCTGCTAAGACTTATTGTTAAATTTATGGAAATTCAAAATAACAACCAATAATTTGATTTTCTGAGCCACACATTTCAATACCACCACTGGCGAAATCTCTCATAACCTGAAGCTGATCCCAATATCAATTATTTTGACATCCCTAATTTAAGGGAGTCAATAACTCCCAAAAAGTTGGAGTCCTGCTCTCTTAAAATGGGAATCATTGAAGAGGAATCACTTTTTGGAACTTAGGGACAGAAACATGGTCTATCACCAGTAGCCCCTGATAAGGCTGGACATCTTTGAGAATTAGAATAATTTATCACAGTATATCTAATTATAAGGCAGAGGAAGTAGTTAAGGTCAAACTTTACAGGCCTGACAAGTAATATTAACTGACATACTGACTGATAAGTCCCAAATTACTAAGTTTGCACTTATCTTTAATTATTCTCAATAAAATTTATTTTGGGGTATTCAAATTAAATTTCTTTATTTCAGGCTGAGTCTAAGAATTTATTATTCCCATAAAAGCACATTTTTACTGGATAATTCAGTATCTCACATCCAAAAATGACTTAAAATAATCAAAATTTAGGTAACCTAGTAAAAATTCCAAGACAGTGGAGAAAATTCAAAGAAATTTACTAAAAAATATTAAGACAAATAGCAAAAAAAAAAAATTGTTGCAAAAGTTCTTAATTATAAAAATTCTTGGTAGCAAGAATTTCTGAATTCTTTTGCAAAAAAATGGAAGATAAAATATGTATAAATACTTATATACTTTAAATAGTTTAGTATATTTTGCTTTATCAAAAGTTTTGCCTTGGCAAGCATCAGGCGAAATATATGAAAACACTTCTTGGCGCTATAATTTATTGTTTTAGTAATAACCCAAACTCGGGAAAGTAAGTTCGGTAAAAAACCAAGCAAGAGGGAAATCCAAACTGTGTATTATGGCAGAAAAACGTTCTACCAGGTAAAGTCTTGTTCACACCGTTTCGTGCGATCGTTACGACTAGTATTTTATTTTTTCTTTAAGACCTAGTCCCAATAATAGTCGCCTATAACATCCATGAAACTCCATGCATAGACGGAGTTTCTGTCCCGTCGCGTATTGCTGTTGATATTTCTGATGGTACGCAATGGCGAGGGACAGAGCTCACATGTACCTGTTTTCTGTGTAAACTTTTAACTGTGGGGAATTATTGTATTCACTTTAAAAAGTTATTGTTATGTCTATTATAGCTGTATCCAGTTTCCAATATATATGTTGTTAAATTAAACGGAATCTCGGCAAGGTTGTGTCCCGGGACGTCCCGATATGTAACATATTGGCTATATGTCGGGAAGTGCTAATTAAATCATCAGAACCGGGAAGTGCTTCATCTAGGGAAGTGCTGTATATCACGGGAAGCTTCAATGAAGATCAAATACCTTAAACTCAAGAACTCACGGCAGTAGCACCAACTCATTGTAATATTCATGAGAAGATTTACTTTGGGGTTTGTAGCAATATTTTATAAAATGGAAGCCTCAGAGAAGATCAGATACTTTAAACTTGAGAAGTCACGGCAGTTGCACCAACTTATTAATATTCATGCATAACATATGAGGTCGCGGATTTCCCTTGAAGTTTGTAGCAATACTTTATAAAAATGAAGACTCAAAGAAGGTCAGATACTTTAAACTTGAGAACTCACGGTAATAGCACCAACTCATTAATATTCATGAGAAGATATGAGGTCACAGATTTCCCATGTGTTCCAATAATATAGAAAATAAACAATTAAAAAAAAAAATCAACCAATGAATTATTTCCCAACATTTAGCCAGCAAATTACATGTCGGGATGTCCCGTGATTTAACCACTGTGTAAATTAAACTGCTTTTAGAAGCCAGGATTTTTTTTGTAGAGAACTATGTAATGTTGAAGGTTTGTTTACATTTTGGAAATAGGTTGAAATATGTACATGCCAGTCAGACTTGTAAACAAAGTAATAGAAGTAATAGAAAAGTAATAGATTGGAGTCAACTTCGATGTAATAGTAATAGTAATAGATTGAAATTTTTCAAATGTAATAGTAATAGATTGAAATTCTATCTATTACATCTATTATTTTTCTATTACAATTTACCCTTTGCTATTTTTCAGAAGGAGGTTGTAGAAAAATGATCGCTTAACATGGACTTTAATTCTGTAATGAATTAGTTTTCATATAAATTAATACTTTAAATGGACTTTGATACAATAATGAATTAATTGTCATAAAATCATCACTTTAAATAAACTTCAAAACAATAATGAATTGATTTTGTAGCACTCATAAGTCCAATTCATTTTAAACTTTCATACATAAACTTTTCAAATAATCAACTTGTCATCAAAGAATACTAAATATAATTATTACAATTTACCCTTTGCTATTTTTCAGAAGGAGGTTGTAGAAAAATGATTGCTTAACATGGACTTTAATTCTGTAATGAATTAGTTTTCATATAAATTAATACTTTAAATGGACTTTGATACAATAATGAATTAATTGTCATAAAATCATCACTTTAAATAAACTTCAAAACAATAATGAATTGATTTTGTAGCACTCATAAGTCCAATTCATTTTAAACTTTCATACATAAACTTTTCAAATAATCAACTGGTCATCAAAGAATACTAAATATAACACACAAATGTTAAAATAAATAACTTTGAAATATCAAGGGACCTTTAATTGTCCCTCTTTGATTGAATGTTCTAAAACAACTGTCTTTGAGGTGGTATTATTAAAGACTTAAAGAGGCCAATTTAACCTTTGGAAGGATTAACTAAATGTTCCTGAGTAAGGAGAAACTGTGACACATGAAAGGCAATCACACAGGTCACTATAATAATTGTGTATAATAAGGGCAGCATTGTGGCATGTGTTAGCTGTTTCACAGATTTACATAAAATTACCAGAGTTATTATTTTCAAACATAAATGTCACTCTTGAATCATTTTGAGGTGGGCTCTGCATGCAAAGAATTTGAAAGAAAGGGGTTCTTTGAATGCAGTGTTTTCTTTTGTAAACACTGCTCATCATGTATGTCTCATAATAATAAGAGTTTTTCAAATCTAACAACACATCATAAAGTGAATAAATATGAGAATTGTTTTACAACAGTGTATTTTCCCCCAGATAATATTTACTGATAATAACATATTTTTCAGCATTTAAAAAGCTTTGCACGGAATTTGCCAGAAATATACCTCTCATTACAAAATTTACAGCACTTAAGTGGCTTTGTATAGAATTCTCATAAATTATCCAAGTAGTCAAGTCATTCTTAAAAAGAATAAATACGGGATCTATTTATTTAATTGTAAATATACCAAGTGATATATTTGTGATATTTTATCCTTGTATGGCATAATCTGAAGCATTTTCAATAAAATTAGATGTATAAAGTATCCCGTCAGTTTTATTTCTGTGTTAAAATTAACTCTCAAGTTTGCGCCAAATTGTAATAGAAAGTAATAGAAGTAATAGATGCCAATGTAATAGTAATAGTAATAGTAATAGATTTAAAATTTTAAAATGTAATAGTAATAGATTGAATATTTTCAAATGTAATAGTAATAGTAATAGATTGGCTGTAATAGATTACAAGTCTGATGCCAGTTTGATTGGCATGAAATATAAGTGAACGGCACATGTACATACCTTAAAGAAACCAAATAACACTTTATACTTGTGGTAATATGTGTACAAATGTGCCGTTCAAAATTTACACAGAAAACAGGTACATGTGAACTCTGTCCCTCGCCATTGTGTCCATCAGTATATCAATAGCAATTGGCGACGGGACAGAAACTCGGTCTACTCCATGCATTGACCTAATTTCCTCCGACCTCAACATATTCACGATGTCCTCTTCCAATACTTTTACAACAAGAATAATTTTTAAAAATTGTAGTCAAAACGGGTGTCATTAATGTTAGGGGACAAGTGAAGATAGAGGCGCTGCTCGGCAAACCAACGGAAGATCTCCCCCCTCGACCCATGTTTTAGTGGCGTTTCGACTGAATGCCCGTCTCTCTTCACTTGATGAGCTTAGATTCGGAGCTTAGAGCACTGAGCAAGGAGTTTCATAGATGTTATAGGCGACTGCTAATCCCTAGTCCTTGTGACCTGGAAAGAGGCCATGTATCTTGTGGCTTTCTACGCCCTTCCTTTATGGGGGTGTTCCACTGGAACTAACTATTATAACAGATAGGAAAGGTCCACATGTATGCTGTAAATAATTGAGAAACCTGAAAACGTGTTTTATTTAGTCTCACAATCAAATTCTCGGCCTATTTCACCAAAGCAATTTTAAAAGAACAGTCAGCAAACTTTTTGAATCTCCATCACATGATATTTTTTCTCACTGTAAAACCCATAAGCAATTTCTGGGAAAAAGGAGGAGCAAGTGTCAACCAATCAACAAATCGAAAACTAAATATTTGGATCCCATCACGTGACCAGAACTACAGCATGTTTATTACCTTCACGAGAATAGGGTCTTTCCCAGAAGCTCGAAATTGGAGTATAAAAGGCAGCTAGACGTTTTTACCCTATTTGCAGACTTTATACTCAAATATTGCTACGGAGCCAGTCGGAGTTCTGTCTCCTCATATTTTCTAATTTTACATATTTTTGTTTTAAAATATTGCCAGGAACCAAACAAACCAAAAAGTCTGTACTTCCCCAGTTTAACTTTGATGCTACCTTTAATTTATCTTTATCACATATTTTAGATTTTAGGCTTTCACCTCCTTTATTACTGCTTTTGGAGCTTTCGAATGTGTTTGGAGGTAATAGGAAACAAAATCTGGGGAGTTGAGAAAGCTCCCCCGATATCACAAATTTTATGTTTTTTTACTATTATCTTTGTTATTATTGCTTTTAGAGGTTTTGCATGTTTTGGGAGGTAATAGGAAACCATATACAGGGAGTGTAGAGGGCGGGTCAGATTTACCCCTGGCTACCCCTTATGGGTCAAACAGGGGTCATAAAATTGCAGATTGCGGGGTGTTTTTTTGGCTTTTAACCCCTTTATTGTTGTTTTTCGAGCTTTTGAATATATTAGGAGGTAATATGAAACCATATACATTATACAGGGAGTCTAGAGGGCCAGTCAGATTTACCCCCTGGCCCCTTGTTATGGGTCAAACTGGGCTCATAAGAAGCAGATTGTGGGATTTTGGTTCTTATCTACCTTATTATTGCTTGTAGAGCTTTTGGGAGGCAATAGGGAGCCATATACAGGGAGTTTAAAAAGCTGGTCAGATTTACCCCGACTTCCCTTTATGGGCCCAACTAGGATCAGAAATGTGTTTTTGGCCTTTATCTTCTTTATTATTGCTTTTAGAGCTTTGGGGTATATTGGGAGGTAATATGAAAGAATATGCAGGGAGTCTAGAAAGCTGGTAGGATTAACTACCCCCATCCCTCCACCTCCCCTTCATGGGTCAAATTAGGGTCCTAGGTGGCAGATTTGGGGTTTTCAGCTTTGATCTGCTTTATTATTGCTTCAAGACCTTTTGAATGGAGATAATAGGAAAGAATATACAGGGAGTCTGTAAAGCCTGTCAGATTTACCACCTGGCCCCCTTATGCTCAAACTGGTGTTATAAAATCACAGATTTTGTGCGTTTTGGCTTTAATCTTCTTTAGTATCGCTTTTAAAGCTTTTGAATGTATTTGCAGGTAATTGGAAACCATAAAGTACCTTCTTATGCTGTGATGTTTCAGAGCAGTTGATGTAATATTTGCCTTTAAGCAAGGCTATTTTCCCCTTACAATAAATACCTCGTAATAATCAAATGCATTCATTTACAATATGTTTTCTACACTGTAGTATTTAGCAGTAAATTCCTAAATTTACAGTAATGTGTCTGTAACAATTTTTTCTGCATGACAATATTTTTGATGACATACTTTTCCATTTTTCCCATCCTTTAAACTTACACATGTTTTCATTTTTCAGCTTATTGGGACGTTCTGTTTTTGTTTTCAAAAATGTTTTTCTACTTGAAATAATGCCTTGATATAGACGAGCCATTTGAGCCTTTATCCTAATTGAATGGGCTTAGATGAATAAATAGCAGAGTTTCTCATAAAAAAGTTCTTGAACTACAGAAACCATACAACCTTTGATTCTAATAAACTGGGCTCTGATGTTAAAGCAGCATTACTCATTGAAGTAATCCCTTGAAATAGGGAAACCATGTGAGCTCTAACTAAATTAATTGAACTTTACTGAATATAAAACAGGATTTCTCATTAACATTATCCCTTAAAGTAGGGAAGGCATATGGCTTTGGTCTGCATGACAATTAGCAAAGCAGAAGAGTAACCAGTGACCAATGAGCCATAGCCCTCTGAATAAGATAGCACACCCACTCAGATACATGTACCATCATCTGATAATATACCTACGCCACTTCCTACATGGCTGAACAAGAATCTACAGCAACAGGAGACGGGCTAAAAATGTTAGGAACACCTGATGTAGGTATTTCATGAAGTCCCTGGAGCTCAAAACCAGGCCTTACATGAAATTTATGGAAATTTTAGGCCTAAGTGAATCAGGGATTTTGTGAAATGCCTAGAAACTACAATATTTCATATATTACCATCTTATAATACAACACACAGGCACAGTAACCCAGAGGGAGTAGGTTAAATATAATATGTATATGATAATTTATTGACGTTTTTTTTTATTTTTTAAGGTTTATTCCCCCTTTTAGATGCGTTCAAGGAGAGCAGAGCAGAGGAGAGAGGTTGCAACCTCGCAATGCCCACCTTTACAATTCATTGCACAGCACAGTGTGCCTTAGTGTACTAGTAATGTATGCTTTTGTAAAAGTTATATTATTTTGGAATCTAAACTTGAATGAAAAAACTTTTTTTGAAATTCACATTATAAAATTTGGGAACAAACCAACTTTTTTTTTTCTGATGGACTCCCAGCTACCCTTATACAATAAAGCATATAACAACATAAAATACCTTTACTCTAACATACGTTCAAGTGGTTGCCATTTGTTATTGAATATTTCAACACTCTTATTACACATATGTACTAAGTTATTTTCAATAATGTAATACTGTTTTATAATTCTCAGTAAGTATTCTAAGCACAATCGTTTTTCATTGCATTTTGTTGAATAAATATATTTTTTTACAATATTAAACAAGTGGTTTATACACCTTCTATTTTCAATGTCAAGGCAGCCCAGTAAAACCTTATGAGGTTCAAGATGAGAAGTTATGTCCAAATAGGGTTTCATTTTCTCAGCTAATTTATCCCAAAAGGCCTTTACTATAGGACAAAAATAAAATAAATGTTCTATGGTTTCAATATCATTATCACAAAAGTAACAGTTGTCATTGTCAGTTATCTTACACAATTTTAAATATTTGTTGGTTGGGATAATTCTTAAGAGAATTTTGTACTGGAAAGCCCTCATTTTACTATCAAGAGTACATTGAAAATTCATAGAATAGTATTTATGCCAAGGGAACAGCACTGTATACGGTTGCAAGACCTGACACCATTTTGTTTCATGTGACCTATGCTTAAAGTTTTTACTCAACATGTATGAATATGATTCTTTACAAACTTTTCTCATTTTCAAAAGTGATTCTAAAACTTCCTGGTGTATACAAGTCTTATGGAGTCTTTCATTCAAACCCCCTTTCCATTTTCTGGGAATACTATGCATCAGACTGTAAAAATCAACAAAATTCATTTGCAAATTGAAAGTTCTAATAAATTCATCATAACCTAGGAGACCTCCGGTTGGACTTATTACGTCATTTAGATATTTGATACCAACATTTTGAAGCTCCCAAGATCTTTTTATCAAATTTGTATTTGTAATATAATAGGTGTCCCAAATTGGGAAGGTCCTTGGATCAATTTTCTCATGAAATTCCATCTTGTATTCCATCCAGGCCGCAATAACATCTTTCCAAAATATATTTGAACATTTCCCTTGTAATGATTTCAAAGATTCAATATCCAGTTCAAAGTAAAATTTTTTATTCATTGTATTAAAATTTGCCTGAAAGATAGTTTGCCAGTTCCCATTTTTTTCAAGTATCCTCTTCACCCAAGTTAATTTTAACGCACAATTAAAAAGTTTCACATTTGTCAACTTCAAACCACCTTCATTTATATCTCTTTCCAAATATGACCTAGCTACCCTTGCTTTACCTTCCCATAAGAAGTCTGAAATAATTTCTTCAATTCTATCCATGATACTTTTTACTGGTGTTGGCAAAACTGTGAAAAGGTATACTAATTTGGGGATAGCCATAGTTTTAATAACTGTGATTTTTCCCAAAATTGAGAGGTGAAATCGTTTGTACATATTAAAGAGTTTTTCTATCTCAGCATGTTATAATTCAAATCACTTACTTCATCAAGGTTTACACTGAAATTAATCCCCAATAACTGGAATTGACTGTCCCAACTTAAATTCAGATCTTTGCAGATAGCATAGGTCCTTTTTTTTAGTTTGCCAAGCCAGATTGCTTGAGTTTTATCTAAATTAATTTTCAGCCCAGAATGTACATGAAAATGATTTAGTACCAGTATACTTTCCCGCAACGATGATTCAGAGCCATCTAGCATTAAAAAAGTATCATCTGCATATAATCCAATTTTTATCATTTCCTTATCACATAAAATACCCCTTATAATGTTGTTTCTTTTTATTTCTGATGCTAGAGGTTCAATTGCCAAAATAAATAGGTAAGGACTCAGCGGGTCTCCTTGCCTACATGATCGGCCTAATTGAAAAAAATCACTAAAGTTTCCATTATTTAAGACACAGCTGCATGCATTCTTATACAGAACATTAAACCACTGTATGAACTGTTGCCCAAAGCCAAAAGATTTAAGAACATCATTCAAATAATCCCATTCAATGGAATCAAAAGCTTTTTCAAAGTCCAATAGTAACAGCATACCATCTTTATTCTGATCATCAAGATATTGCATGAGATCGTACACTGTTCTTATGTTCTCTCCAATATAACGTTTTTTTAAAAAACCTTTCTGTTCATTTCCAATGATTTTAGGGAAAATTTGCTTTAACCTATGTGCTAGGACACCAGAAAGAAGTTTACAGTCCACATTAATAAGCGAAATTGGCCTCCAGTGTTTTATAAATTCCCTAGGTTTGTCTCCCTTAGGAATTAATGAAATAATTCCCTGTTTTTGTGTTTGAGACAATTCGCCTACCTCAAATGCTTCGTTAAGGCTCTTGAGTAAATATTCGCCAAGATCCAACCAAAAAAATTTATAAAATTCTGCCGGATATCCATCAGAACCTGGGGATTTACCATTTGCCATATTTTTCAAGACTACTTTGATTTCATTTTCCATTATTGAACCTTCACAGATTTCCTTTTCATCTTCACTCAAAGTTTTGAAATTCCCTTGAAGGAAAGGATTATGGAAACTTGATGATGCATTGTGATTCGATTTATATAGCTTCATATAAAATCTTTTCAGTTCATTTAATATAGACCTTGGCTCGGTTAGAATGTCTTGCCCTGTATTTACCTTATATATTGTCTTATTGACATAATTTTTTTTTTCAAGATTGCAAAAAAATTTTGTGGGCTTTTCATTTAGTTCATACAGTTTAGTTTTTGAGCGTAACAGCATACCTTGCACTGCTGTTTGCCTTATTTCTTGCAGATCTTCTTTACACTTTTGAATTTTGGAAACAATTTCTGCCGATTCTAAAGACACTAGTGATGAAAGTTGACCCTCTAGGTCCCTTATCTTTATTTGTAGATCATATTCTAATCTTTTCCTTTTCTTCTTTAACCTTGAGCAATATGGAATTGTAACACCTCGTATGTTCAATTTTATCATCTCAAACAACATCTGATTTGATATTGTTCTAACTGTCTCATTATTAGTGACTGTGGAGTATTGCTCAATGGTTTTCTTTATTTCCGCTTTTACAATTCTGATATAATCTTTATCTTTTAGTAACGAGGTGTTAAACTTCCAAAAGCCTTTGCCCCTATTGGACTCTTTAAGGTTTATTTCTACACCAGTAAATGAATGATCTGTTCTGTACCCGAAACTCATCATATGTTTTACTATTTTGGCATGAATGTCTGCAGACACCAGAAAGAAGTCTAATCTTGCCATTTTGACAGGCCTTGTGTTACTTATCCAGGTAAATTTTTTGGCCTCTGGGTTTGAAGCTCTCCATGTATCTGTTAAATCCAAAGCACAAATTATTTCCTTAACTAGTTTGCTAGAATTGATATTGTTTTCATTGATGTAATTATGAGTGTCAAATTTGAAATCCATAACTAGATTCCAGTCCCCACAGATAATGATAGGCTTATCATTTTTATCCGTCAAATAGTCTTTAAGGTTTGAGTAAAATTGTGGTTGATCTTTGTTTGGGCCGTAGAGAACAGCCAGTGCAATGGGTGTACCACATAGTTCAAGATCAAGAATTAACAAGTTGCCAACTTCATCTCGGGTTATATCTTGAATCTTAAAATCTAAACCAGGCATAAAAAGAACAGCCACCCCTCGAGATTCCGAAGAGAATGAAGATAAGATCACTTCGTGACCCCAATCTTGAAGAAAAGCAGCCTCATATTTAGGACCCACATGTATATCTTGCAGGCAATAAATTGAACAGTGTTTACTTTTAAGCCAGTTAAATACATCTATTCTTTTGACTCCATTTGTCAGTCCACGGACATTCATGCTACCAATTTTAATTGTTTTTATCATTTTGACAAAATAAGAGATAACATTCTAATAAATTGTTGGGTTTTTTAGATATGTATACAAAGGAAAACTGCATTATCATACAACCATCTATAAGTATTGACCTACAGTACACAAGTTTGTAACAGTTAACAGTTTTAAACAGAACACAAACTGGGAGTCCATCAAAAGAGCTTAAACTTAAACTATTAAAAAAAACAGAAAACATGAAAACTTAAAATAGACATTAAGAGTTAGCTGGAAGAGCTAAACATGTTATATATGTGCTTAGTTCTGGTTATTTTACACCAGTGCTAACTGCTATATATAATTGTGCTTGGCAACAGAAATCGGAGAAAAAAACAGACATAAAACTACCTGTAAACTCCACAGTGAACGATAATAGTAATGTTTCACTTAACCGGGACTGAAATTGATAATATTATATTAATGTCCAATATAACATATTAGGTTAAATCACAGTAGGCAGCCTTGCAGTATTAACAATTGAAAAATAGAGACAATAAAAACAGACATAAAACTACCTGTAAACTCCACAGTGAACGATGATAATAATGTTTCACTTAACCGGGACTGAAATTGATAATATTATATTAATGTCCAATATAACATATTAGGTCGAGTCACAGTAGGCAGCCTTGCAGTATTAACGATTGAAAAATAAAAGGTTTTTTTTTTTTTTTTTTTTTTTTTTTTTTTTTATGTATAACAACAGTAAAAAAAAAACAAAATGAATGTACACCATGTACACTATGTGGCACAATTTAGTCCTCAAGACTCTTGTCATAAAAATTGTTTAAACTGCAAACACCCACCAGTTTTGACCCTGTGATTTCATAATGTAGATTTAGATAATTTGTAAAAAACACAGTTCTGAAAAAAAAATTAATGCATTTTTTTGTCACCACTATAGTATATCATTGGACTCACTTTGGACTTGCAGTTATCAATCCATCAGTCAATAGGGGTTCTATTTTGTATTTACTGAATTACATGTGAAATAGAGAAACAGTATATTTTCCTTCTACTAAATAGTACTATATGCACTAGATATGTTTTGAAGACAGTAATTTTAAATTTATCTGTTATATGTACTATTACTAAAAAAAAACTACATTTACTCTATAAAAACTGACAGTAATAATTTTGGTCAACTTATGATTTTTAGTCAATCAAGTCCCGCACCTCTTGAAGTAGATTTCCCAGCTTATTTTGTCCAATGCCATTCCTTGCATTTTTGTCATAAATCCAGCACCCATTACCCCAATATCTGTCGTATTTGTTGCATTCAATCATGCTCCTAGTTCCAGTATTCTGTAGAAGAATGCCCAGCCTTTTATTTTGGACAAACTTTGCAAGTAAGCCATCCTTCATTGTTTGATGTTGTAATTCCTCTGGCCAGGAACTGCAATCTAGCTGTTTTGCTATGGCCTTCATCTCTGCTGGGTCATCTGAGGATAGGATTTGCTGTGATATTGAGTATGCACCACTATAATCTGCTTTCTTCTTCTGGAAATATTGCTCGACAGAGTTATACTTCTGATTTGCAATTATAAAGTCACTGGGGAAGAAATTGCTGAAAGGACAAAATCTTCCGTAAAACATAGTCACATCTTGATTTTCTCGAAGCCCAATTTTCTCAACGTCTAACTCGGTTTGTTTGTAACAGTCTGCCATGCTAACTGCCCTGCCTTTGAAAATGAGCTTGTCACGTCTTATATGGGCATCCTTATCAATCTTTTTTTGCCACCTTCAACACTGGTTGTAATTGCCTTTGGGTCTTTACAATGGCTTCTGGATAATCCCTTGTAATATATATTCTTTGCCGTGGAAATTGGTCTGTTGCAATTCGAGCCAGTATGGACTTCTTCTTTAAAATTGTCCAAACATCCGTCGCGAGAACAAATTGGGCCAGGATAGCTCGAGTTTTGTTCTGCATTGTCTTTCCTACCCGATGAGCCTTTGATATCATAAAGGTTCCTCCGTCAGTCAGGTTTAGATTATGTGTGATGAGGTTATGGACTCTTTGTATGCAATCTTCTCCTTCCCTTTCGTCAAGACCATGAAACAAAAGATTGTTCCTGCGTGAGTATTCCTCCAGCTTGATAATTTCTGACTTCAATCTTCTGTGTTCTGACAACATTGATGTGTTTAGTGCACTTAAGTGACCTGCATTCACACTTTCTTTTTCTATATTGTCTATTTTTAATTGAAGCTTTTGTGACAGATCTGATTCTGCCTTTAAATCTTTCCGTATAGTGGAGAGTTCAGTAGTATGTTTATCTACTGCCCCTTTTAAAGAAACAAAGTCTTCTGTTAGTTTATCCAATTTTTGGTTCATGTCATCAATAGGCTTTACAGCAGTAAGTATCTTTTTCAATGTTGCTTGAATATCCTCTTCATCACATGCTGGTGTTTTTTCTTTCCCCTTTGAATCCTCTTTTGGTTTTAGGTACACATCCATTCTACCTTTTTGCACTGAGAGGTCACTTGCACCTGTTGATTCTTCTTTTGATTCCCCCTTCTTTTTTTGCCTTGTCACTGGCATTCCAATTTCAAATGGGGGGGCTTTTAATTATTTTACCAACTTGTCAGGGTTATAAATTAGAACAGTCTTTTCGATATTGAGAAACGTATGGGTTATAAATTAGAACAGTCTTTTCAATATTGAAAAACGTATGGCTTCACTACCATGTGGCTTTTAAACATATCTTAATTTACACTTTTTGCTGGTATTACAACTTCAACTGTACAGTCCAACTAGATCTCTATACCATTTCCATCCATTTTATCCAAAAGAATATTTCATTGAGAGACCATTTCCACAGAAAAAAGCACATAAAACACAGAGCTCTTTTTGTCACTCCCTCATGTCTGAACTATAGGTATCATTTTAAAAAATTAAAAAAAAAAAAAAATTTATTGACGTTGGTTACCAAATGTTAATAAAAGATACAAAATGTTTGGCAGTAATTGTCTTCATAATGTAACCCTGTATGTTGTTCTTTTGTTTTGGTAGGGTTAAAAAACAGATTGATTATTCCAAGTTTTCTGGAGTGGACAGTGAGAATGACTTTGCAGAAGATGGTAAGCCACAAATTACTGTCAGTATTTGAAAAGAAAAAAAAAACAGAACTTACACAATTTTCTTGTGACCATCGAAGAAAATTGCTTCTCTAGAGTTAGTTCTATGAGAACATTGAAAAAATTTCTGCTGTCAAGCAAATAAGTGTTTATTGTTCCGAGGGTTACACCTGTGATTTATCACTAACCTAGTCTTATCATAATTTAGTGCTGAAAAACCTCTATGATGCAAGCCCTCTGTCAACCAAATATTTGATTTTCTGAACAGATGTCTACTTTTTTAAATTTATGATTTCCTGCCATTTCATACTGAATGTATTTTCTATTTTTTGAACCTTTTGAATTATCCAAACAAAATTTCAGCCTTTTCAATATATTTGGATAATGTAAATCATTTACATTAAATGTAATGTACCGTACATTTAATGTAATGCACTGTTGTTCACTACTTCATTTTCACCAAGTGCTCCAGTTTTGATTATAGCCCTTATTTTTATACATGTACATGTAGTATGTTATATTTTTAAACTTGTAATTCTAACAAGGCTGAGAAGTGTACCATCTTTCAATGCAATATCTGAAATGTTCAGTTTCTGTGTTAATTAAGATGATTTTGAGAACTTTACTCCACCTGTGACAAAGAAATCTAAGATTGAGAAAAAGATGAAAAAGGAAAACAAAACGACACTGAAGTCTGCAGTGACAGTTCACCCTGAACCAGCGCCCAAAAGGTATGGATACTACTGGTCTAGTGTTGTGGTGATCACACCTTGAAAGTTAACACAAAACAAGTTCTCATATTTTTTGTTGTTGTTCATATTGCATTGTAAGGTGTTGTTAATATTATTGAGAATTTCAAGTGCATATGGCTAGTTCTAATATATTATTTCTGTGGCATGAAACATGTATTTCAAAGGTTCTACTGTTCTCTGAGGAGGATGCTATATAAATAAGGTTGTGAATAGAAACTACTTTATTTAATTATTAGTTGTTTGGGTCATCAAAACGAACAGCCAGTTATTAAGTTAAGAAAACAGTTATTGGAATTTGTATCAAATATACATCCGTTTTAAATAAAAAAAATTCCTTTCTAGTATAGAACTTATGTAGATTTCAATGAAAAAATATTGTAAAAAGTTAGCTATTCAATAAAAAGCCATGTTATTTCAAACAATTTTAACCTCATTTAGCAAGAATTAAAACATAGACTTTACTAAGTTAATTAAAGTGTGTGTTTCATTTGTAGCTTTTGGAATTAGCCATTTATACCCTAGTTAAAGAGTGAGACATGTTTCCAGTAACTTGTTCAAGAGTACAATCACTCAGGGTGGGAACTAAAACCAGACCTTTTGCTGCACTCCTTACTGAAGGGGCCAATGGCCACAAAAACCATGATATAAGAATATTTTTTCGCTTATATTTGGCTTCATTCAACAAGATTCAGTATTTCAAATATAATGCTAAAATATGATCTAATACATTAACCCCTTAAAGGGTAATACTATATTTAATTTGCAAAGTTAATGGAGATAGTAATACACAGTATTGACCCTGTAGTGTATCCTCAACGGTGGTAGACTGAGGGCAGGGAATAATGGTCAGGCTTTGATATTTTAAGTAGAGTTAGAGTTAATCTTTTTCAGTTAGTTTTGCGATCTGTATTGTGGCATAGTGATACCATACAACTTATATCTCGATGTGTATGTGTAATTGTATCCCCGGACGAAAGTACGGTCACGCCGCCACCGCCGCCGCCGAGATTTCCTTTTGGACGCGATAACTTAAAAAATATTTTAGTTAGAACTTTCAAATTTGGTATGTGGGTATATATGGGCAATGCCACGAACGCTATTGTTTTGTGACCTTGGCCTTCAATCTCAAGGTCACTGGTGGCCACTTAAAGGTCAGATTTTGGCCATTTTTGCACATTTTGGCCCAGTTCTCCAATACAGAAAGTTACATAATCCTATGGCTGGTATATATAATACATATATATGTCCTCTATAAGCATGCAGAAATTTGACCTTGAAGCTCTTCATTGAAGGTCATCCACTGACCGCCAAAGTACCGGACCGAGGGTCATTTTTGGCTTTTTTGGAGATATTTTCACACTTAACGCTGACTATATTGCATGGAAACTATTGAAAATGGCTTTGGAGGTTGAGTACATGATGGACTTCTACCATCCAGGTTTACTGGTTACAGATCTTCATTGAAGGTCATCCACTGACCGCCAAAGTACCTGACCGAGGGTCATTTTGGGCCCTCTATTTGTTTGTTTGTTTGTGAACAAGATAACTCAAAAACTGACAGACGGATTTTGATAAAATTTTCAGGATATGTCCAAATTGGTAAAAGGAAGATGTGATTAAATTTTGGGAGTGATCCGGATCACTGTCTGGATCTTCTGGATCCATGAAATTTAATTTTTAAAGACAGATAACTCAAAAAGTTATGGGTGCATTTTGATAAAATTTTCAGGAGATGTCCTTATTGGGACGAGGAACAAGTGATTAGATTTTGGGAGTGATCTGGATCACTGTCTGGATCATCTGGATCCAGACTGCCAGATGTGTTTGTGTACAATATAGCTCAAAAACTTATGAACAGATTTTGATGAAATTTTCAGGATATGTCTGAAAAGGTAAAAAGATGAAATGGTTGAATTTTAGAAGTGATCCGGATCACTATATGGATCTTCTGGATCCATGAAATGTAATTTTTAAAGACAGATACCTCAAAAAAGTTATGCATGGATTGGGATGACATTTTCAGCAAATGGCCTAAATGGTGCGAGGAACAAGTGATTATATTTGGGGAATGATCTGGATCACTGTCTGGATCATCTGGATCCAGGTTGCCAGATGTGTTTGTGTACATTGTAGCTCAAAAGCTTATGGACGGATTTTGATGAATTCAGAATATGTCTGAAAAGGATGAAATGACTGAATTTTGGAAGTGATCCGGATCACTATATGGATCTTCTGGATCCATGAAATGTAATAAGACATACCTCAAAAAGTTATGGATGGATTGTGATGACATTTTCAGCAAATGACCTAAATGGTACAAGGAACAAGTGATTATACTTTTGGAGTGATCTGGATCACTGTCTGGATCATCTGGATCGAGCCTGCAACATGATTTTAGGATGAATTTTGATGATATTTTTAGGATATGTTACAGATAGTAAAAGGAAGAAGTGGTAAAAGGAAGAAATGATTCAATTTTGCGAGTGATCTGGACCACTATCTGGATCTTCTGGATCCATGAAATATAATTTTTAAAGATAAATAGCTCAGAAACTCAGGTTTGGATTTTTATGAAATTTTCAGGAAATGTCTTAAATGGGACAAGGAACAAGTGATTAGATTTTGGGAGTGATCTGGATCATCTGGATCCAGGCTGCCAGATGTGTTTGTGTACAAGATAAATCAAAAACGTATGGACGGATTTTCATGAAATTTTCAGGATATGTCTGAAAAGGTAAAAGGATGAAATGATTGAATTTTGGAAGTGATCCGGATCACTATATGGATCTTCTGGATCCATGAAATGTAATTTTGTTAAGACAGATACCTCAAAAAGTTATGGATGGATTGTTTCAGCAAATGGCCTAAATGGTACAAGGAACAAGTGATTACATTTTTGGAGTGATCTGGATCATCTGGATCCAGGCTTGCACATAATCTTGGAATGGATTTTGATATTTTCAGGATATGTTACAAATGGTAAAAGGAAGAAGTGGTAAAAGGAAGAAATGATTCAATTTAGCGAGTGATCTGGACCACTATCTGGATCTTCTGGATCCGTGAATGTAATTTTTAAAGACAAATAGCTCAGAAAGTCATGAATGGATTTTTATGAAATTTTCAGGAAATGTCTTAAATGGGACAAAGAACAAGTGATTAGATTTTGGGAGTAATCTGGATCACTGTCTGGATCATGTGGATCCAGGCTGCCAGATGAGTCTGTGTACAAGATAACTCAAAAACTTATGGACGGATTTCGATGAAATTTTTAGAATATGTCTGAAAAGGTAAAAGGATGAAATGATTGAGTTTTGGAAGTGATCCGGATCACTATATGGATCTTCTGGATCCATGAAATGTAATTTTTAAAGACAGATATAAGTGAAACAACTAGTGATTAGCTTTTGGAAGTAATCTGGTACTGTGGAGAATCCTGACCTGGTGCTCCAGGAAACAGGCTCAAGCCCGACACATTCACGCCTTAACTATGTCCCGTCCGGGGATACACTGTGTCGAGACGCAATCTCTAGTATTTCATTGTTTTCAGTTTTAAAATTATTCTTGATAACAGCACATTTGTTTTAGTCAACCTAAAAAGCCTGTGTGTTTTTAAAGTTTAATTAGCCGATACATTGTGCTGGTGACAAGGTGTCACTTTAAGACTTTCACGTCATATTGTTCATTATTTTCTGTGTCAGAATATGCTCTGAATTTTGTTAATATCAGTACTACTCACTGTATATGGGCCCCTGAATACAGTTTCTTGCTTAACCTGTGTATATGTGATTTCAGGCCCAATCCAAGAAAATCTCTAGATGACAAAGTATTTGAAAAGGAATTAGAACTTGCACTAGAATTATCAAAAAGTGACAACAGCCAGGTGGAGAAAGGTTGTCCATGATATTTTTGTTGTTATTTTACCAGTCAATAGTGGTGATAAAAAATAAAATTACAATCTGTATGCTGCTATGTCAATTATGTTCAGATAAATGAAATAGACACACTCATTGTTTTGTTGGTAAAGTTCAGTAACAGATACTATGCAAATACACTGATGTCATTACTGTATATCTCATCTTTTGAAAAAGTAAGTTGAAAACTGAACAGCTTACTTACGTATTGTCATTGGTTTCTAATACAAAATCTGAATATAAAAAGAAATAATGCTTGCTACTTGCTAGCCGCTACATTTGAAATAATCTCCCACAGCATGACATAACTCAATCAAAAGCAGTTTTTCAGCAGTCTGTGAAATAGTTCTGTTGATATCATAAATAATTTGTCAACAGTTAAACAAGACAACCCAGATGAAGACAATGGAATTCATAATACTGACACAAGTGAGGTACAGAAACAGGTTTCTGTAATATCCAGTGTTCAGTCCAGTGACCAGAAACTCCCAGCTGCTGTCATAAAAGGTTTGTTAATTTGTTTCAGGTAAAACATTATAGATGCAAAGTTTTCATGAAAAATTAAATAGTACAGAAATTAATATAAACTGAATAGTTTTGGATTGATAATAATTTGTCAATCAGATTATACTGTATCTTTATTACACATATCGTGGCCATTGTTAAATCTTCTTATTATACGTCTTTGGAATTACCTTTTTAAACTAAAACCACACACAGCATGCTTTCATGTGATAAAATTTACAAATAATGACCTGAATAAAAATTGTTATTGACACTGTTGAACCAGTCGTGGCCATGGTTGTTATTAGATGAATCAAGAGGGGCTATCGAATGCATTTCCAGATCAATACAATGTGCAATAAATAGTTCATGATGTTTCTGACTTCTCCATACTTTCTTTTGTTTCAGAATGTGATACCATAGAAGTGTTGCAAGAAAACATTGAAGATATTCCACAAAAGCGATCGGTTTCTAAAAAGAGAGTTTACGTCGAAGATGACTGTTCAACTGATGATGATTTCAAGCTTGATGGTAATCTATTAATTACCAGCAATATGTTGCCAAGTCTGCCTTTTGTTTCCAAACATGATAGATTCTGTCGATTAGAATTTCCAGTGGCCACAGCAAAAAAAGTTTTAAAAAAGTAAACAATTTCCTGTCTTGAAAAACAGGCAGAGAAATGATTACAATGATAATCCATTATTAAGAATTACCAATTTATCAATTCTTATTCTTCAGACCAATTCCTAACACTAATTCATTTTATCATGTTGATACAGATTGGTGTAACCTGAGGGATTTGAAATATTGCAAACCAAAGTAATTATTATTCAAGTTTCTAAAACAAGAAAACAGATTTTTCTCTGCATATATCAGATCCTCGATATCCAAATGACTATCAAGATGCATTGTATTTATTAGTCTTCAGACCTCATACTATCACTTTTCAACTGACAATGGCAGAACATGAAATAAATCATTAGCATGTGGATATCGTGAACTACTAATTGGGACTCACAAACCACTTTTTATGAGAAGGTTTTTAATGGTTCTCGTGTGTGATTATGGATTCAAAATCCAGCTCATGATGTCTTGTTGCAAAAAACTAACAGGGAGACGGAGAAACACCCTCAAAGAGAGTTCTAATGTGGCTTCCTAAAGGCAAATATTACATAAAGCAAAATAGTTCATAGTGATAAAATCTTTTACAATTTACCCATGGGTGCTTCTAGCATGGTAACAATGAGGTGAATTACAGTATATTATTGTAATAGAATAATAGTATCAATGATAATTAGGTGGCTTCCTAAAATTAAATGTTAGTGAAGTAAAATGGTTTCATAGTTTAACATAAACAGATTTAACAATAGTTTAACTTTTTTCATTTTAAAGACCCATGCTTATCTACAGAACACAGTCAGAGAGTGATGTGGCTGTGGAAGTGGTGAAAGTGCTACAAATTATGACATGAAATAAATAAAAAATAACCTAAACTGAAATTTAGACTCTACTTATTCCAGGGAAAATTTGAGGCCTTTTAGCAAATTGTGGGCTTTTCTCCACAAGCCTCAAAATAGAATAAGGGATTCTCCTCACAGGCTTCAAAACTGGGTGAGGGGTTTTCTCCACTGGAAAAATTTGAGGGATTTTTTCCTGAGGGCTTTTCAAGTGAGGGCTTTTCTCCTGGATTCAAACTAATGACCACTCTAAAGATCACCCAAACTTTAAAAGGAATATACAAACCAACTTCAACTTGAAATATATTTGATTTTTGTAATTAATTTAAACAACTTTAACATACAGGTGACCGTGAGGATTCAGAATCTGATTTCAATCCAAGCGATGATGACATGGAATTTAAACCAACAAAAAAACAAAGTAAGAAGACAGAGAAAAAATCAAAGAAACCTGTCACCGAAACTAAATCTTCTAAAAAGAACACTGTAGAACCAAAAGCAGGTACTAGTTCTATACTATTGTCTGAAGTAACATTATTATATTATCATTCAGAAAATATATTGCTTACTTGAATTTTTAAATAAAATCATTTTTTTTAAAACAACTCACTCATAATCAAGTAACTATCATGTCTTTTTAGTATTGTATTCTTTCAAATGCTGGGTCAACACTTCCGGGTTCTTTTTTTATGTCAGCTGACTTGTCAGTCAGCTGACATTATGTCATCACTCTGCGGCGTGGGCGTCCGCGTCCGCGTGAACAACTTCTTCTCCAAAACTACAAGGCCTAGAGACATGCTGTTTTTTTTTAAAAGATACCTTATTTATCGAGGATGAAAAATTGTTCAAGGCATGCAAATCTGTCTGTTCGTCTGTTTGCTACAGACATTACAAGGGGGTACCCCCACCAAAAGTGTGAAAATTTCAACTTTTTATCACAATTTTCTCAGTGACTATTGCAGGGATATCTCTCATATCTTGCATATATGTACTAGGCCAGAGGTAGATTCTCTTGTGTGAGTATGAGACCTGGATCTGTCTTACTTTTTTTTAAATAAATTTTTTTAATAATTTTTAATGCATTAAAATTCATGAAATCATGCACTAAATCACTTATAACTTCAAAAGTGTTGCATTTACAGCATTTTGTGAAAATATGTTGTTCAGCTACTTTTTTCATAGCTACAATATGGTAAGTAAGTTGGGTGTCTGTCTCAATAGCTAAGTGAGTAATAGCTACTTTTGGGCTTTTTAATAACTTCCATTATGAGTAAAATCACTTGTAACTTAAAAACTATTGCATTTAGAGAATTTCGTATCAATATATGTTATTCAGTTACTTTTGGGCCAGCTATAACATAGTGAAATTTCAGACCTGTAGCTCATGGCATAGCTGAGTAATAGCTACGTTTAGGTTATCACTGTTGAGTAAATCGCTTATAACTTGAAAACTATTGCATTTAGAGAATTTCGTATAAATTTGTTATTCAGCTACTTTTGGGTCAGCTATAACATAGTAAAATTTCAGACCTGTAGCTCATGGCATAGCTGAGTAATAGCTACTTTTAGGTTATCACTGTTGAGTAAATCACTTATAACTTGAAAAGTGTTGCATTTAGAGCATTTTGTTAAAATATGTTATTCAGCTACTTTTTTCATAGCTACAATATGGTGAGTAAGTTGGGTGTCTGTCTCAATAGCTAAGTGAGTAATAGCTACTTTTGGTCTTTTCAGTAACTTCCATCATGAGTAAAATCACTTGTAACTTAAAAACTATTGCATTTAGAGAATTTCGTGTAAATATGTTATTCAGCTACTTTTGGGCCAGCTATAACATAGTAAAGTTTCAGACATGTAGCTCATGGCACAGCTGAGTAATAGCTACTTTTAGGTTATCACTGTTGAGTAAATCACTTATAACTTGAAAACTATTGCATTTAGAGTATTTTGTTTCAATATGTTATTCACCTATTTTGGGGTCAGCTATAACATAGTGAAGTTTCAGACCTGTGGCTCATTTCATAGCTGAGTAACAGCTACTTTGAAGTTCTCACTGTTGAGTAAATCAAATATGTTATTCAGCTACTTTTGGGTCAGCTATAACATAGTGAAATTATAGACCTATAGCTCATGGCACAACTGAGCAATAGCTATTCTCAGGTACTGACTGTTGAGTAAATCAGCTATAACTTGAAAAATATTGCATTTGGAGTATTTTGTTAAAATATATTGTTCACCTCCTTTTGGGTCAGCTATAACATAGTGAAATTACAGACCTATAGCTCATGGCATAGCGGAGCAATAGCTATTTTCAGGTTCTCACTATTGAGTAAATCAGTTGTAGCTTGAAAACTATTGCATTTACAGTAGTTTGCTTAAATATGTTGTTCACCTACTTTTGGGTTAGCTATAACATAGTAAAATTTCAGACATGTAGCTCATTGCATAGCTGAGTAATAGTTCCTTTGAGGTTCTCACTGTTGAGTAAATCAGTTGTAACTTGAAAACTATTACATTTAGAGTAATTTGTTAAATATGTTATTCACAGAATTTTTGGTCAGCTATAACATAGTGAAATTGCAGACCTGTATGTCATGGCATAGCTGAGCAATAGCTACTTTCAGGTTCTCACTGTTGAGTAAATCATTGTATCCACTGGATAGCCGCAGTGTGTAGAGAGAGATTTCACCATTACTGCTCTGATGAAAAAAAATATTATAGCTAGCTTTCTTAAGTTTGCAGTATATATTAATAACCATAAAATGTTGTCTGGGGATATTTTTGGCCTCATTTTGAGAAACAAGATGGCCGCCACAGGTGGTTTTTGTCAGTCATGAAAAGTGCTTATATCTCCCTTATTATTGATCCTAGAGGTTTGGGATGATAAACCAACCTGTAGGAAATCATGGAGTGGGAATCTTTTGGTGTGGTCAGATTTGACCTTCAATGACCCCTCCTTCAAGGTCAAACAAGGATAGCCAAACTTAAATGTGCTTATAACTCGCTTATTATTGATCCCAGAGGTTTGGGATGGTAAACAGACAGGAAATCATGGGCTGTGAATCTGTTGATATGGTCCGATTTGACCTTGGAACCCTCCTTCAAGGTCAAATGAGGATAGCGAAAATTGAAAGTGCCTACAACTCGCTTATTATTGGTCATCCCATAGGAAATCATTGGCTCGGAATCTTTTGGTATGGTCAGATTTGACCTTTGGACCCCTCCTTCAAGGTCAAATGAGGACAGCCAAGCTTAAAAGTGCTTATAACTCATTAAGCGTCCCGCAAGGGACGCTTGTTTGTGTATGGGAGAGCTTCAGGCTCCGCCGGCTCCGCATTTTGTTTTCCTTATAACTCTGTAACCGTTAGGGGGATTCTTTTCAAATTTGGCAAGTTTAGGCAGTAGCCTTGGAGAATTTTTTTGAATATGCTGCAGTGACATTTCAACCAATCAGAGAGGTCACATGACCAAAAATGTCTTTTTTCGATGGGGAAGCTTGTCCGGATGATAACTTGAAAGGAATTTTATCAGTTCACCTGAAACTTGGCAAATACATTCATTCTATTAAAATCTGGAAATCATTAGATTTTGGCATTGATTGGTCAAGAAATGTCCGAGTAATTAATGATTAATTAATCATTACGAATTTTCCAAATAAGGAAAACACAAAAATGCTTATATCTCGAAAACCGTGCTAGATAGAGCGATTTCGACGAAATTTTTGACCCGCAGGGTATCTCTGCGGTGTAGTTTTCCCAATTTTCAAAAAATTTTTCTCTCACCCAAAATGGCGGCCATTTTGAATTTTCGAAATTTTCGCAAAAATTGCAAAACACAAAAATGCTTATATCTCAAAAACCGTGCTAGATAGAGCAATTTCGACAAAATTTTTGAGCCGCAGGATATCTCTGCGGAGTACTTTTCCCAATTTTCAAAAAATTTTTGTCTCGCCAAAAATGGCGGCCATTTTGAATTTTCGAAATTTTCGCAAAAATTGCAAAACACAAAAATGCTTATATCTCGAAAACCGTGCTAGATAGAGCGATTTCGACGAAATTTTTGACCCACAGGGTATCTCTGCAGAGTAGTTATCCCAATTTTGAAAAAAAAATTGTCTCGCCAAAAATGGCGGCCATTTTGAATTTTCGAATTTTTCGCAAAAATTGCAAAACACAAAAATGCTTATATCTCGAAAACCCTGCAAGATAGAGCGATTTCGACGAAATTTTTGACCCGCAGGGTATCTCTGCAGAGTAGTTATCCCAATTTTGAAAAAAAAATTGTCTCGCCAAAAATGGCGGCCATTTTGAATTTTCGAATTTTTCGCAAAAATTGCAAAACACAAAAATGCTTATATCTCGAAAAACCCTGCAAGATAGAGCGATTTCGACGAAATTTTTGACCCACAGGGTATATCTGCAGAGTAGCCATGCCAATTTTCAAAAAAATTTTGTCTCACCAAAAATGGCGGCCATTTTGAATTTTCGAATTTTTCGCAAAAATTGCAAAACATAAAAATGCTTATATCTCGAAAACCCTGCAAGATAGAGCGATTTCGACGAAATTTTTGACCCACAGGGTGTATCTGCAGAGTAGCCATGCCAATTTAAAAAAAAATTTTGTCTCGCCAAAAATGGCGGCCATTTTGAATTTTCGAATTTTTCGCAAAAATTGCAAAACATAAAAATGCTTATATCTCGAAAACCCTGCTAGATAGAGCGATTTCGACAAAATTTTTTATCTTCAGGGTATCTCTGCAGAGCAGCTATCCCAAAGAGCTTTCACTTGGTGAAGTTTCAGACCCATAGCTAATTGCTCACCTACTCAAAAAGAGTAAATGCGAATTACCTCTAAAAGTATTGCAGATGGCCAATTTTTCTCAAATAACTCATTCACCTACTTTTGGAAGAGCTTTCACTTGGTAAAGTTTCAGACCCGTAGCTAATTACTCACCTACTCATAATGAGTAAATGCTAATTATCTCAAAAACTATTGCGGATACCCAATTTTTATCAAATAACTCATTCATGTACTTTTGGGAGAGCTTTCACATGGTGAAGTTTCAGACCCGTAGATGATTACTCACCTACTCAAAATGAGTAAATGCGAATTATCTCTTAACAGTATTGCAGATAGCCAATTTTTCTCAAATAACTCATTCACCTACTTTTGGGAGAGCTTTCACTCTGTGAAGTTTCAGACCCATAGCTAATTATATCCCCAGACGAAAGTCGGGGATATATTGGATTCAGGTCCGTCGCGCCGCCGCCGCCGCCGCCGCCGTAGAAATATCCTTGTGGACGCGATAACTCAAAAACAAATTAATATTTTTTTTTCAAACTTGGTACACAT
Source organism: Sabellastarte sp. h YS-2021 (assembly GCA_964017235.1). Taxonomy (NCBI): domain Eukaryota; kingdom Metazoa; phylum Annelida; class Polychaeta; order Sabellida; family Sabellidae; genus Sabellastarte; species Sabellastarte sp. h YS-2021. Next base: position 25,186,446 of record OZ024934.1, read on the forward strand.
GTTAAGGGTGCCCAAAGGAAGATCCCTATTTTAAGGTGACCTTAAACTCCCAGTAAAAAAGAACTTATGGCCACCTTAAGGTCAGAAATTGGACTTTTGGCCACTTAGAGCCCTGTAGGTCACAAACTATGATGCTCAGCTGGCTGAAATTTTACCTGACAACACATTAATATGTTCTTAGTACATGTGCCAAAAATCACGACTTTAAGTTGAGGAGAAAATTGTGTTTGAGGCCCATAAATACCCCCACTTGGGGATTTTTTGCTATACTTTTCACATATTTTGCCCTATAATTTGGAAGTGGTAATTCTGATGAGTCTCAAACTGCGCTAGGTATAACTTTGATATGTAATCCTTGTCTGTAGAAAATTTTAGGGCTGTAGGTTTACCCAAAGGGGTCGACTTAAGGTCTCAAAAGTGCCCACAGAGACCCAATTTATGCACTTTTTGCCACTTTCAAGCACTGTAGCTTTCAAACTATGTCTCTCATCTAAGTTAAATATCATCTGGGAATATATCTATGTGTTTTCTTATATGTGCCCCAACATTTAGGCCTTTAATAGACAGTTAACCTGTGTATCAGGACCATAAACACCCACCCGAGTGACCCTTATAAGACATTTTTCACATCTTTTTCCCTGTAACTTGGAAATGGTAAGTCTGAGAAGTTTCAAACTGTATTAGATATATATTCTGTGTGTAATCTTAGTATGTAACAGATTTTAAGTCTGAAGCTTTAATTTTGAAGGTCAAATTGAGGTCTCTAAAAGGCTCCCAAAGACCCAATATTTGGACTTTTTGCTACTTTTAAGCCCTGTGACTGTCAAACTATGTGACTGATAGAGCTCAAATCCTATCTGGGAAGATATTAGTATGTTATTTTTATATGTGCCAAAAATTAAGGCTTTAAGAAGACATTTAACCTGTGTATGAGGACCATAAATCCCCACCCGAGTGACCATTTTTAGACATTTTTCACATATTTTTCCCTGTAACTTGGAAATGGTAAGTGTAAGAAGTTTCAAACTGTATTAGATGCATATTCTATGTGTAATCTTAGTATGTGACAAATTTTAAGTCTGAAGCTTTAATTTGAAGGCCACATTTAGGTCTCTAGAAGGCCCCATAAAGACCCAGTATTTGGACTTTTTGCCAATTTTAAGGCCTGTGACTGTTAAACTATGTGACTGATAGAGCTGAAATCTCATCTGGGAATACATTATTATGTTCTTTTTACATGTGCCAAAAATCAAGGCTTCAAGTAGACATTTAACCTGTGTATGAGGACCTTAAACACCCACCTGAGTGACCCTTTTAAGACATTTTTCACATATTTTGCTCTGTAACTTGGAAATGGTAAGTCTGAGAAGTTTCAAACTTTATTAGATACATATTCTATGTGTAATCTTAGTATGTAACAAATTTTAAGTCTGAAGCTTTCATTTCAAAGCCACATCGAGATCTCTAAAAGGCCCACAAAGACCCAATATTTGGACTTTTTACCACCTTTAAGCCCTGTGACTGTTAAACTATGTGATTGATGGAGCTGAAATCCCATCTGGGAATGCATTATTATGTCCTTTTTACATATGCCGAAAATCAAGGTTTTTAGTAGACATTTAACCTGTGTATGAGGGCCATAGACACTCACCCAAGTGCCTTTTTTGACATTTTTTCCGTGTTTTGCCCTGTTATTTGGAAATGCTTAGTGTGACAAGTCTTAAACTGTATTATATATAATTTTTGTTTGTTATGTATGTCCCCCCCAAAAGTTTCAGATCTGTAGTTTAATTGCTAAGGTCTCTTTAACAATTGTAAAATGCCCACAGAAACCCAATTTATGGACATTATGCCACTTTAAAGCCCAGTAACTGTCAAACTATGTGGGTTATAGAGCTGAAATCTTTGAATTTTTAAAAGGAAATGCCTGTCTATTTAAATTTTGAATATTAATAATGTTATGGCTATCTTAGTCTTTTAAGAACTTATTTTTGTGTGTTATACCTCTGCTTGCTGAGTTTTTAACTTTTTAAAATGAAACTGGTTAAACATATTGAAGTAGACAAAATGGACACTTTAGTGAGCTTTAAGTCCCAATATTAATGAAATTATATCCTTATGTAGTAAAACTAGGGGATTTTTAACCCTCAACTAGCCCAGTTTTATTCAACTTGCCTCAGTTAATTTTGACACAGCTCCTACAGTTATGAACTCATTTCAGTTGATAATCACATACTTAAAATTCTCAATTCTTTTTGTATTTGAGTACCCCTTTTATATAGATTGTTTGTTTACCATTTATGCTATACCATCTCTTTGTAGTCCCAACCCACATCCCCCACCTGGATTCCCCCCACCCACCTCTGGGACCTCCAGCTATATTGAGTGACACTAAATAAACAAAGGTATTTAATGATATCAGATGAGAAACAAAGAACTCAATGGGGTTGCAGATCTTGTGTAATAGTGAGAGAGGTGTGGAGAAGGGGAGAGGGGTGGGGGTGGGAGGTGGTGGGCTTCATTACATATAACACAAAGGGGAGTCACAACTGAGATTGTATCACATATTTAGGTTGCATATATATGGACCACATATATAGGTATAGAGGAAATGAATAACTGAAAACAATTTGCAAATTCTAAAAATAATATAATAAAATAATAATATAAATAATTTTTTTTAAAATAATATTTTAGTTGTGAACAAATATAGAAACAGATATGCGCTTTTGGGATTATGAATTTTAGAATGGACATTGAATCATCAATCATTTAAATACTTTGAAGGAAGATTGAAAAGTATGATGAGTTGAGTTAAAAATAATATTTTATTTGTCAACAAATATAGAAACAGATATGCTCTTTTGGGATTATTATTTTAGAATGGACATTCAATCATCAATCATTTAAATACTTTGAAAATAGGTTTAGAGTTATCATTGCAGGAAGATTGAAAATATAATTTGAGTTATGTATTCGGCGTCTGGGGATACACCATCTTCCTTGGGGAGATATAAACAGAGTAGATTGATGTGCTGAAGTTCATATAATAATGGGTAATTATGTTTTAAAAAATTCCCGATCAAAACCTGTGGCGTGAGTGATGACCTGTCTGGGGATATGTTGGCGCCGAGTTGGCCCAATCTAGTTATTCACCTACTCAAAATGAGTAAATGCGAATTATCTCTAAAAGTATTGCAGATAGCCAATTTTTCTCAAATAACTCATTCACCTACTTTTGGGAGAGCTTTCACATGGTGAAGTTTCAGACCCATAGCTAATTATTTACCTACTCAAAATGAGTAAATGCTAATTATCTGTAAAAGTATTGCGGATACCCAATTTTTATCAAATAACTCATTCATCTACTTGTGGGAGAGCTTTCACATGGTGAAGTTTCAGACCCATAGCTAATTACTCGCCTACTCAAAATGAGTAAATGCGAATTATCTCTAAAAGTATTGCAGATAGCCAATTTTTCTCAAATAACTCATTCACCTACTTTTGGGAGAGCTTTCACTTGGTGAAGTTTCAGACCCATAGCTAATTACTCACCTACTGAAAATGAGTAAATGCGAATTATCTCTAAAAGTATTGCAGATAGCCAATTTTTCTCAAATAACTCATTCACCTACTTTTGGGAGAGCTTTCACTTGGTGAAGTTTCAGACCCATAGCTAATTACTCACCTACTCAAAATGAGTAAATGCGAATTATCTCTAAAAGTATTGCAGATAGCCAATTTTTGTCAAATTAATCATTCACCTACTTTTGGGAGAGCTTTCACTCTGTGAAGTTTCAGACCCATAGCTAATTACTCACCTACTCAAAATGAGTAAATGCGAATTATCTCTAAAAGTATTGCAGATAGCCAATTTTTCTCAAATAACTCATTCACCTACTTTTGGCAGAGCTTTCACTTGGTGAAGTTTCAGACCCATAGCTAATTACTCACCTACTGAAAATGAGTAAATGTGAATTATCTCTAAAAGTATTGCAGATAGCCAATTTTTCTCAAATAACTCATTCACCTACTTTTGGGAGAGCTTTCACTTGGTGAAGTTTCAGACCCATAGCTAATTACTCACCTACTCAAAATGAGTAAATGAGAATTATCTCTAAAAGTATTGCAGATAGCCAATTTTTCTCCAATAACTCATTCACCTACTTTTGGGAGAGCTTTCACTCTGTGAAGTTTCAGACCCATAGCTAATTACTCACCTACTCAAAATGAGTAAATGCGAATTATCTCTAAAAGTATTGCAGATAGCCAATTTTTCTCAAATAACTCATTCACCTACTTTTGGCAGAGCTTTCACTTGGTGAAGTTTCAGACCCATAGCTAATTACTCACCTACTGAAAATGAGTAAATGTGAATTATCTCTAAAAGTATTGCAGATAGCCAATTTTTCTCAAATAACTCATTCACCTACTTTTGGGAGAGCTTTCACTTGGTGAAGTTTCAGACCCATAGCTAATTACTCACCTACTCAAAATGAGTAAATGCGAATTATCTCTAAAAGTATTGCAGATAGCCAATTTTTCTCAAATAACTCATTCACCTACTTTTGGGAGAGCTTTCACTCTGTGAAGTTTCAGACCCATAGCTAATTACTCACCTACTCAAAATGAGTAAATGCGAATTATCTCTAAAAGTATTGCAGATAGCCAATTTTTCTCAAATTAATCATTCACCTACTTTTGGGAGAGCTTTCACTTGGTGAAGTTTCAGACCCATAGCTAATTACTCACCTACTCAAAATGAGTAAATGCGAATTAGCTCTAAAAGTATTGCAGATAGCCAATTTTTCTCAAATAACTCATTCACCTACTTTTGGGAGAGCTTTCACTTGGTGAAGTTTCAGACCCATAGCTAGTTACTCACCTACTCAAAATGAGTAAATGCGAATTATCTCTAAAAGTATTGCAGATAGCCAATTTTTCTCAAATTAATCATTCACCTACTTTTGGGAGAGCTTTCACTTGGTGAAGTTTCAGACCCATAGCTAATTACTCACCTACTCAAAATGAGTAAATGCGAATTAGCTCTAAAAGTATTGCAGATAGCCGATTTTTCTCAAATAACTCATTCACCTACTTTTGGGAAAGCTTTCACTTGGTGAAGTTTCAGACCCATAGCTAATTACTCACCTACTCAAAATGAGTAAATGCGAATTATCTCTAAAAGTATTGCAGATAGCCAATTTTTCTCAAATAACTCATTCACCTACTTTTGGGAGAGCTTTCACTTGGTGAAGTTTCAGACCCATAGCTAATTACTCACCTACTCAAAATGAGTAAATGTGAATTATCTCTAAAAGTATTGCAGATAGCCAATTTTTCTCAAATAACTCACTTCACCTACTTTTGGCAGAGCTTTCACTTGGTGAAGTTTTAGACCCATAGCTAATTATTCACCTACTCAAAATGAGTAAATGTGAATTATCTCTAAAAGTATTGCAGATAGCCAATTTTTCTCCAATAACTCATTCACCTACTTTTGGGAGAGCTTTCACTCTGTGAAGTTTCAGACCCATAGCTATTTATTCACCTACTCAAAATGAGTAAATGCTAATTATCTGTAAAAGTATTGCGGATACCCAATTATTATATCCCCAGACGAAAGTCGGGGATATATTGGATTCAGGTCCGTCGCGCCGCCGCCGCCGTAGAAATTTCCTTGTGGACGCGATAACTCAAAAACAAATTAATATTTTTTTTTCAAACTTGGTACACATGTTAAGGGTGCCCAAAGGAAGATCCCTATTTTAAGGTGACCTTAAACTCCCAGTAAAAAAGAACTTATGGCCACCTTAAGGTCAGAAATTGGACTTTTGGCCACTTAGAGCCCTGTAGGTCACAAACTATGATGCTCAGCTGGCTGAAATTTTACCTGACAACACATTAATATGTTCTTAGTACATGTGCCGAAAATCATGACTTTAAGTTGAGGAGAAAATTGTGTTTGAGGCCCATAAATACCCCCACTTAGCGATTTTTTGCTATACTTTACACATATTTTGCCCTATAATTTGGAAGTGATAATTCTGATGAGTCTCAAACTGCGCTAGGTATAACTTTGATATGTAATCCTTGTCTGTAGAAAATTTTAGGGCTGTAGGTTTACCCAAAGGGGTCGACTTAAGGTCTCAAAAGTGCCCACAGAGACCCAATTTATGCACTTTTTGCCACTTTCAAGCACTGTAGCTTTCAAACTATGTCTTTCATCTAAGTTAAATATCATCTGGGGATATATCTATGTGTTTTCTTATATGTGCCCCAACATTTAGGCCTTTAATAGACAGTTAACCTGTGTATCAGGACCATAAACACCCACCCGAGTGACCCTTATAAGACATTTTTCACATCTTTTTCCCTGTAACTTGGAAATGGTAAGTCTGAGAAGTTTCAACTGTATTAGATATATATTCTGTGTGTAATCTTAGTATGTAACAGATTTTAAGTCTGAAGCTTTAATTTTGAAGGTCAAATTGAGGTCTCTAAAAGGCTCCCAAAGACCCAATATTTGGACATTTGCTACTTTTAAGCCCTGTGACTGTCAAACTATGTGACTGATAGAGCTCAAATCCTATCTGAGAAGATATTAGTATGTTATTTTTATATGTGCCAAAAATTAAGGCTTTAAGAAGACATTTAACCTGTGTATGAGGACCATAAATCCCCACCCGAGTGACCATTTTTAGACATTTTTCACATATTTTTCCCTGTAACTTGGAAATGGTAAGTGTAAGAAGTTTCAAACTGTATTAGATGCATATTCTATGTGTAATCTTAGTATGTGACAAATTTTAAGTCTGAAGCTTTAATTTGAAGGCCACATTTAGGTCTCTAGAAGGCCCCATAAAGACCCAGTATTTGGACTTTTTGCCAATTTTAAGGCCTGTGACTGTTAAACTATGTGACTGATAGAGCTGAAATCTCATCTGGGAATACATTATTATGTTCTTTTTACATGTGCCAAAAATCAAGGCTTCAAGTAGACATTTAACCTGTGTATGAGGACCTTAAACACCCACCTGAGTGACCCTTTTAAGACATTTTTCACATATTTTGCTCTGTAACTTGGAAATGGTAAGTCTGAGAAGTTTCAAACTTTATTAGATACATATTCTATGTGTAATCTTAGTATGTAACAAATTTTAAGTCTGAAGCTTTAATTTGAAAGCCACATCGAGATCTCTAAAAGGCCCACAATGACCCAATATTTGAACTTTTTACCACCTTTAAGCCCTGTAACTGTTAAACTATGTGATTGATGGAGCTGAAATCCCATCTGGGAATGCATTATTATGTCCTTTTTACATATGCCGAAAATCAAGGTTTTTAGTAGACATTTAACCTGTGTATGAGGGCCATAGACACTTGCCCAAGTGCCTTTTTTGACATTTTTTCCGTATTTTGCCCTGTTATTTGGAAATGCTTAGTGTGACAAGTCTTAAACTGTATTATATATGATTTTTGTTTGTTATGTATGTCCCCCCAAAAAGTTTCAGATCTGTAGTTTAATTGCTAAGGTCTCTTTAACAATTGTAAAATGCCCACAGAAACCCAATTTATGGATATTATGCCACTTTAAAGCCCAGTAACTGTCAAACTATGTGGGTTATAGAGCTGAAATCTTTGAATTTTTAAAAGGAAATGCCTGTCTATTTAAATTTTGAATATTAATAATGTTATGGCTATCTTAGTCTTTTAAGAACTTATTTTTGTGTGTTATACCTCTGCTTGCTGAGTTTTTCACTTTTTAAAATGAAACTGGTGAAACATATTGAAGTAGACAAAATGGACACTTTAAGTGAGCTTTAAGTCCCAATATTAATGAAATTATATCCTTATGTAGTAAAACTAGGGGATTTTTAACCCTCAACTAGCCCAGTTTTATTCAACTTGCCTCAGTTAATTTTGGCACAGCTCCTACAGTTATGAACTCATTTCAGTTGATAATCACATACTTAAAATTCTCAATTCTTTTTGTATTTGAGTACCCCTTTTATATAGATTGTTTGTTTACCATTTATGCTCAACCCACATCCCCCACCCGGATTCCCCCCACCCACCTCTGGGACCTCCAGCTATATTGAGTGACACTAAATAAACAAAGGTATTTAATGATATCAGATGAGAAACAAAGAACTCAATGGGGTTGCAGATCTTGTGTAATAGTGAGAGAGGTGTGGAGAAGGGGAGAGGGGTGGGGGTGGGAGGTGGTGGGCTTCATTACATATAACACAAAGGGGAGTCAGAACTGAGATTGTGTCACATATTTAGGTTGCATATATATGGACCACATATATAGGTATAGAGGAAATGAATAACTGAAAACAATTTGCAAATTCTAAAAATAATATAATAAAATAATAATATAAATAATTTTTTTTTAAATAATATTTTATTTGTGAACAAATATAGAAACAGATATGCGCTTTTGGGATTATGAATTTTAGAATGGACATTGAATCATCAATCATTTAAATACTTTGAAGGAAGATTGAAAAATATGATGAGTTGAGTTAAAAATAATATTTTATTTGTCAACAAATATAGAAACAGATATGCTCTTTTGGGATTATTATTTTAGAATGGACATTCAATCATCAATCATTTAAATACTTTGAAAATAGGTTTAGAGTTATCATTGCAGGAAGATTGAAAATATAATTTGAGTTATGTATTCGGCATCTGGGGATACACCATCTTCCTTGGGGAGATATAAACAGAGTAGATTGATGTGCTGAAGTTCATATAATAATGGGTAATTATGTTTTAAAAAATTCCCGATCAAAACCTGTGGCGTGAGTGATGACCTGTCTGGGGATATGTTGGCGCCGAGTTGGCCCAATCTAGTTATCAAATACTCATTCATCTACTTTTGGGAGAGCTTTCACATGGTGAAGTTTCAGACCCATAGCTAATTACTCACCTACTCAAAATGAGTAAATGCGAATTATCTCTAAAAGTATTGCAGATAGCCAATTTTTCTCAAATAACTCATTCACCTACTTTTGGGAGAGCTTTCACTTGGTGAAGTTTCAGACCCATAGATAATTATTCACCTACTCAAAATGAGTAAATGTGAATTATTTCTTAATAGTATTGCAGATAGCCAATTTTTCTCAAATAACTCATTCACCTACTTTTGGCACAGCTTTCACACACGAAAATGAAAAATTGTGAATATCTCGGAAAAGCTATTTCTTTTGCTTTAATGCTCGGCGGGAGATACACACCGCGGCAGTGGTCTTGACAAAAAATTTTGTCTCCCCAAAAATGGTGGCCATTTTGAATTTTCAAAGTTTTTGCAAAACACAAAAATGCTTATATCTCGAAAACCGTGCTATATGGAGTGAACTCAACAAAATTTTGGACCTGCTGGGTATCTCTGCAGAGTAGCCATGCCAATTTTCAAAATATTTTTGTCTCGCCAAATATAGCGGACATTTTTAATTTTTTTATTTTTTGCAAAACACAAAAATGCTTATATCTTGAAAACCGTGCTAGATAGAGCAGACTGCGCTGGCTTTGGTTGCCACAACAGTATAAGGCTAGAAACGAAGCATTTTCTTAATACTTTAGCACTCACGTTTATATCCTTTTCGGGACGCTTTGTTTTTGCTATGCAAAAACATTATCTTTTTTTTTTGCGAGCGATCCTCTAGTTTATAATTGGTCCTAGAGGTTTGGAATGGTAAACCATAGGAAATCATGGGCTGGGAATGTATTTGTGTGGTTAGATTTGACCTTGGACCCCTTCTTCAAGGTCGAACGAGGATATTGCATTCGTAGTATTTCTTTAAATATGTTTTAACCTATTTTTTACACTTAAACAATTACCTTGTTATTTTCCTTCATAATACCATTTACAGGGCACAACTTTTTTATCCTTTTCTTCTGTCAGCTTCGGAATTTCTTTCGAACTTGCTGTTCAGTTACCATTTACTGTATTTCTGTACAGCCCTTTTCCTGATAATTATTCTGTCCTCTAATCACCTTCACAAATCAAAAACACTCAGTCAGCTGACACAGTGCCCGTTCACGGGCACTCTCCTCTTGTTCCTTTGACACGTGAGTTCTTTGGAGAAGTCTATACAAATTGATGGCTCGATCATAAACAATACTATTAGTAAAAGAAATTAGTGACATTATTTTAATCAACAGACTACAATGTTATGAATGCCAATTCTTTAAGAATTGTATCTGAACTTAATGTAAAATTTGTATCAAATCAACATCTCCATTGTTATTGCACTAGAAAATGTTTTATTGTTTCAAATTGATGCTTGATTCTACCAATATTTTAAAGTATGGAGGACAATACTGTTCAGAACGCTGAGGGTTATGGCAATATGCACAAAAAAATGTTCCTGCATTTGTGCATATCTGTATCTTTTCTAACTTCCAGCTTGTAAAAGTGTACCCAGATCTAACCAAGTGGCCTCATGTCCTGCTGGACAGAGTGCTAAAAAGCCAAGACTCTCCCCAGGTAACTATGATCCAGTCAGTTTTATTATATGCTTAAGTCTGTCTGTCCTCCATTTGAAACCTCAAGCCAATGAAATCCTTGCAATTAGATGTGGGCCATCCGGAACTAGCTTAAACATCTACACATGGTGGCTTAATGTTTATGAGGTTAGGAAAATGATTGCTTGGTTATTATGTATGTGCTCATGACTTGGAATCCAGCTTATTTGGGAAAAACTCAGGCAAAACTGATGGTCTGCATAACATGGACACTGCAGTGAGAAGAGATGTTAATAATTTGGCTCAAAATCTCTAACAAACTAGAAAAAAAAATTCTATCCTGAGATTCTCAAAAGTAATGGTTCATAGGTTTTATGTTTGCTATAATCAGTCTTATTATGCCACAGCCTTTAAAGACTGTACAGTAGTATTTTAACTCATGGTGTCCGGTGAGGCTGATGGGCAGGTTTTTGGGCAGGTGGCCAGCAGGAAAAATCTTATCTGCTCTGCATCTCTGAAACCATAAGGTATAAAAGTTCATACTTGGTGGGGACACTGTTAAACTGTGTTGGTGTGCCATCTCATGGTATGACCTAGATTTAACCTTTGACTTGCCATAGTGACCCCAAACTTTAAAAATCTTGCCTAGTCTAAATCTCGAAACCACAAGCTTCAAAAGTTGATACTTGATAGGGACACAGGTTGGGTGATGTAGGTGTACAGCATTATGATGTGACCTTGCTGTAGTGTCATGATGGTATCAATTAAAAATATGTATATCGATATCAAACCATTATTTTTACCTTCCATATTGATCGATATTGAGATATCGGGGCATGAGATGTTTTCCTGGGGAGACCTTCCAAACTCTTTCGCAAGTTTCTCAAAGGTAAACAGTTCCCTTTTTTGTGGTAAATAATAATCAAAAATGATAGGTAATCTTCAAATTTTGTACTGTATTTTAATGGAAGACAGCAGAGGTGCATTAATTAAGTAATATGTTCCGATATTGATATTGTACCCTACATTATTGATCTCAGCATATTTAGCATGAATTGATAAATATTTCAATTTCAATAAGTAATACCAGCACTACTGTAGTGACCTTGACCTTTAAAAATTTGTCCAGGCTATATCTCATAACCCTAAGGCATAAGATCATATTTGGTAGGGACATTGGTTGGGGGGAGGTTAGGTGTGCAACGTCATGGTGTGAACTTGGTTTAACCTTGCTGTAGTGGCCATGACCGTTAAAATCTTGCCTGGGCTATATCTTGGAAATAATATAGTATTAGAAGTTGACTACTGACAGGGTTATTAGTTGGGGAATGTAACTGTAGTGTCATGATGTGACCTTGATTTGATCTTTGACGTTGCTGTAGTTAAATTTAAAAAAAATCCACAATTCTGAAAATATCAATCAGTTTAGTGATCTCTAGAAGCTTGAGCCTGTCCAACAGCCCGTGTTTAATGACTGATGTACAGAAAATACCCTGCCTATAGCGCGAGAGAAGGCCAATGTGGGATATGTTGGCACAAAGTCGGCACTGTCTAGTTTCATTTGTTCAGAGTAAAATGTTTGCAGATAAGCAGGGTTGGCCAGTCGATCGAAGGGGTGGTTTTAACTAGTGGTTTTAACCGGTTAAAACCACCATGTAAGTGTGCAAACTCAAACCGATATAGATATATTATAACATCAATCCTTCATGTCTAATGAATGATCAGTAATATAGTATATTCTTATTTGAACTTGTATATTTTCAATTGACCCTGCAGATAAGTAACATTCTCATCTGTGACATGTAAATCCTCCTTCTTTAAGAATATATGCAAAATAAATAAAATTAATATTGTAATACCTGGTAGCTACTCTTCTTAAAAACCTAATCACCAGACACATTACATGTTATTTATATTTGCAGCAACAAGTATTGTTCCAAGAACAGTGCAGGCCACATCCATTGGCATGAATAGGAGTGGTTCCAAGTCTCCTCTTGCAGCCAAACCTTTGAATATTACTTACAAGTCTCCATCCCCTGCTGTACACTCCCAGTCACCAGGCTTGGGTGGAGTCAACCTCAAATCTCCAAACTATGGTGGCTTAAGACTTGGATTGTCTAGAAATGCACGATTAAAACCACTCCATGCAAACGTTAAAATTACACCAAGTGCTAGGTGATGCACAATGATTATAGCAAGAATTTGTTTTAATCATTGTTTAAATAATCTGTTTTATCCTATGATGTAGTTTTGTATTGTAGATAACTCTGTGTATGTTAAGTATACTGTTGTATATGTTTGTAAATAAAGAATGCCTGGAAATGGTCTTATATGTGCTCTTGATGCTCCGAGTCACATCAGTAACGGTGAAATTGACTGATTTGTTGTGCTCAACCTTGGGTCTGAATGTAAATCAGATGCCACTCTGTTCATTTCCTCTACCAATTGTAGATCAAGGAATTTATGTTGTTTTACAAAGTTAGACTATTTCATTTGTATATATATTTTTTTATTTTTATGGTTACTGCTCCTACATCTTGTGTATTAATTTTTCTTTAAAAAATAACATGGCTGTATGAAGTCTATTTGTAAGGAATGACTTCATTGGCTGTTGTGTTTTTAAAACAGAGATAAGCAATACCTTGAACATAGAAAAAAAATTACACATTCCAACTTCTCTTGGCTTCATGTCAGTGCACAAAGAGATATTGTATAGAAATCAGAATGTTCTGTACTTTTTCACATATTTGGCTTTAAAATATCATTTTTCTTGCAAGTTTACTGGTTTATGCATCAGTAAATGTGTAAAGTTAAACTTTGATGTTCACTGATAGAAAATATACAAAAATGAACTGAATGAACTGTAAAGTAAACTAAAATATACAATATATTGTCACATCTTTTCAGATGTATACTTAGCCGTCATCATTTTGCACTGAATGTGATATACAATTTTATGTTGAAAATAGTTGCTATGTCATTTGAACACTTGTCTGTTTAGGATAACATTAATTACATAAGGAAATATTAAGAATTTATATCATGTATCACATGTAACTACTTTTGAAATTGTAAGGTGATGTTACATAGTTAACGGTCAACAACTGCTTAATCCTAAATAAGTATTAAACTTTGAATATGATGAAGGCTTTTAATACCAGAAGGGGAACTTTACTTATTTGAATATTCTGAACAAGAGGATCCATATTCAACAAAGTGCCTTAGCCTGCCAAAGTAAGGCTTTATCCCATATGCTGCAGAGAGAATTATGTACAATGCCAAAAGTCTCATTAGGAGAGATGCAGAGATTTGACCCTGAAAATCTGGTAAAGTCTGCTTTGACTTCAAAATGTTTGAGATTGCTAATTGGGTTGCTCACCTCAACGGATATGATGGTCCCGGAGGGTCACCTTCACATGAGACATTTTTAGTGTCACCTCAAGGAGAACTGGAGATATCGTCATTCGCTGGACATCCTCGTTCCATGTTCAGAGACAATACCGGCTCACCTGGATTAGTGGCAAAATTCCAATGTTTATTGACACCTCAAACGCAGGTTGGAGAACTCACTTAGAGTAAGACTCAGTAAAAGGTCTGAAGGCGGTGTTGTTGGCCTTGAAACAGTTCAGGTGTCAGTGCCAAAGTCAGACTGTGTTGATAGCCACAGATAACTCAACAATGGTAGCCTACATAAACAAAAATTGTGGAACCCACTGTGTGCTCTCCTGTTGGAGAATCATGACCTGGTGCCATCTTTACAAAATAAAACTACGAGCCAGGCACATTCAAGGGTGCCTAAATGTGATGGCTGATTCATTGTCCAGGTCGACTCCAATCCAATCAACAGAGTGATCACTGCACCCTCGGGTGTTCAAACGGATCTGTCAAATTTGTCGCACTCCGCATGTAGACCTATTTGCCACTTGTCTGAACCACAAGGTCCCGCTGTATGTATCTCCAGTTAGACCAACAAGCATGGGAGATAGATAATCAGTACAAAAGCTGGTCAGATCTCATTGCATTTGTTTACCCTCCTATGGCTCTCCTCCACAGGGTGAACGTAGGAATACGTCAATGCAATTGCCTCATTATCCTAATTGCCCCAGGCTGGCCAGGGATGCCCTGGTTTGGGACTACCAGTTTTAACAACATTTCTCAAGCAGTCCCACAGCAAGTGTTTTACAACAACCCACAACATCTGAAACTTCATGCTTGGTGTCTAGGAATGGACAACTCCAAGAACACCGCTTCTCTGTGGTAGTGGCAGAGAGAATTGCTGCCCCTCAAAGGTCATGAACAAGGGCCGTCTATCAGTCAAAATGGGTCTTATTTGAAAAGTGGTACAGAAAGAATTTGGTGGATTTCTCTACACCCTCTAAAACAAATCTCTGACTTCTTCATGTTCCTGTACCAGAACCTAAATTGACGCCCCTCAACGATTGATTCTATAGGACTGCAATTATTGACTCTGGGCCCAGTGGGGCTCCATATCTCTCTAAGCTCAGACCTTAAGAGGTTGCTCTCCAGCTTTCACAAGGATCGATTTAAAAGTTTCAGAAACTTACCAAAGGTCTTGGCCCTGAGCCAGTTCAGGGATCAGTGCCAAAATCAGGCTGTGATGATAAAAAAATCTATTAAATGAAGTACACTTATTGATTGTACAGACAAAAATTTGTTGAGATTTTTGGAGAAGAAAAACAACTTATATTTAAATTAATTTTTAAAACTTTTAATTAAGCGTCCCTGAAAGGGCGCTTATTTGTTTTCGCCTTAGTTTCCTCGCCGCCGCCACATTATGGTCTCCCTTGAATATCTCCCTTATTATTAGAAGGTTTCAAACCATATTTGGCAGTTATATACCTTAGGCGTGGGAAAATTTTTCTTCATGCTTAAATTTGATCTTTGACCTTTATGAAGGTCACATGATCAAACACATTTTTTTTGCGTCATCGCAGTTCAAGAAAAACTACTTGCTACACAGCCTTATAATTTGACACACCTGTTCATACTATCGAAAATGTGAGCTGATTAGATTTTGGGAGCAATCCCTTGAAAAATGTCTCATTTATGAGTGATTTTCTGACACCTTCCAATCTGAAAGCCTTAAATTTAGGTCAACCCCCCCCCCCCCCCCTATAATCTTCTTAAGTATTGCATTTAGAGCCATAAAATGTACTGGGAGGTAATAGGAAACCAAATGTGGAGAGTCTAAATAGCCGGTCAGTTTTACCCCATGGCCCCCCCTTATGGGTCAAACTGGGGTCATAAAATAGCTGATTTTGAGTTTTTATTGCGTTAATACATCCTATCCAATGGACAATTGCTTTACCGGTCGGCTAGACCGGTCCCGCCAAACGTCAGAAAAAGACGTCCTGTATATACTACCAGCAGGACCGGTCACAGAGTGTGCATTCGCCAGGTGGCGCATCGTACTTCATTTCCTGTTTACCTCTTGACGTCATAGCATCTTTTTCGTTTGGCGCGAAAGAGTGTGCAGAAGATTTTCTTCAGAGATACGTTTTTGAAGTTTTACAACAAACTCCTCCAAGTTTCGTGTTTTTTATTAGTATGGAATATTTATACAACCTTACTGATCATTATGTCGTCTCCTAGACAGAAGCGAGGTTCTTGCGGGCACGTTATGGCCCTTTTCGACAACCATCAGAAATGCGCGCATTGTCGTGACAAGGGGGTGGGAGACGACCCCTGTGTGAAGAAGTTGGATTGCCAGATCTGTAAGTCGTTTACACCTGCGCAGATCCATCAGTTAGCAACTCCGACTTACAAGGCAAGGAAGGAACGCTCTGAGCAGAAGAAGACTGAAGGTAATGCAAGCACGACCCCCACTCTAGTGGACCCTTCAGAAGTTACACTGTTGGGACAGGTTAGCTGTGACAAGTCGCCCTCTGTTGATTCTACTCCAAAGCACAAGAAGAAGCGTTCTGATGGTTCCCCAAGGTCTAGTAAACGGAAACACAGCAGCAAACCTACTTCAGACAACCTCAAGTCCCTTGATGACAAGTGGAGTGAGAGATACTCACGTCTGGAAGCTATGCTGGTAAACCAGTCCTTTGCTGTTCCGGTGAGACTGGTGACCTCTGCCTCTGTGGTACCCAGAGAACACCCTTTCTTTGATCCGGGTGCTTCTACAAGTGTTATGTCTTCTGAGGGCACTGGTGACGTTGCTACGCAGTTGACGGCTACCCAACGTCCACTGGGGGTTCCCGGTACTGAGGCTGGGAGAGATGGAGTTGAGAGTGCTACCCACCCTGTTTAGGGCCCTGGTACCTCTGCAGTGTTAGCCACCCAACCTTTACTGGTTCCCGGTGCAGGGACGGCCACCCAGCCTACACAGGCTCCTGGTGCGGGTCCTGAGGTTCTTCCTGCTGGTGTTGAAACTACGCTGCATAACCAGTCGCCTCCCATTGGTCAGAACTCTGAGGTTGCTAGGGAATCTGATAGTGAGGCTGAGTTGCATGCGGAACCGGCATCACCGGCTAGTGTACACTGCCAGGGTGATTTACCGGACACGGCTACAGATCAGGACCTCTCTGAAGACGCCAATTACAGGGAAACTATTAGAGGGGTGAGAAGTTTCATGAACTGGCATCACATCCCGGATTATGACAACTCAGCTGCCTCTATGGATGATAATCCTTTTGCCGGTTCAAGATTGAAGACTACCAGTAAAGTGTCAGTTACATTGCCGGTCGATGAATGGCTGGAGAAACTTAATATAACTATTGCTGAAGGTTATCCTTCTAGAAATTCTGAAACCAGTGGACTGCTACGTGACCAGTTTGTAAAGACTCCACGCTCTTCCAAGTGGTACGATATGCAAGCAGTTAAGAAGGGAGACGGGTCTACACAGGTGGTATCCCACTGGTCTCCGGAACCGGCAAAGCTGAACAGCATGTTCTCTAGGGTCGCAAGAAGAAGTTTACCTTCTGCTCCAGCTTCCCGTACGTTCAGCCAGGATACCCTTAGAAGGTGCGAGAAGGCGTTCAGGGAGCAATCCGTGATGTGTAATCACGCTGCTGGTCTATCTAGATGCCTTACTAAAGTGCAGGATTCAATGGTTACCTAGTTGAAGTCTCTCCGGTCAGATTCATCAAAGGGCAAGAGTGCTGAAAGAATGCAGCAGGCTGTTGAAGAGCTTGAATATCTGGTGACCTTTAATCGGTCAATTTCCCAGGCTATGCAGCGTACCATGCATGATCTCTCAGAGGGAGTTTTCATCAGCATGGCCAACCTCACTCTGGCACGTCGCAATAGCTATCTGGAGTTTATACGTGGTGGAGTTAAACCTGATACCTTATCTGCATTACGCACTTCTCCAGTACATCTACTCTCATCATTCCCCGACACCTTACTGGTCAAGGCAGAAGATGAGATTTAACGTAGTGAGGAGAGGCGTTCTATGGGTAACACACAGAGGAAACCCGGACGTTTTCATCCGTACGTTCCCTCCAGTACTAGACCTTCACACCAGCCGGACTGGAAGCCCACTACACCGGCTTGGAACAAATCAGAGACCGGCAAACTGGTCAGAAAGGTGGAGGTAAAGCCTCAAACTTCAACTAAAAGCCGGCCAAAGGGTTTAAGAAGCATAAATGACAATTATTGTGTTTCAGATGTGGTCGGATTGAAGAACTCTGAAATTGTATCCGACCAGATGGAGGGTTTGAACCCACCACCAGTGACAGACCAGAAGAACAGCAAAGTGACTTTAAATGTAGACTCTCATGTTGCAAATGCTCATATTGTCACTGGGTTGCCGCAAAGGAAAGGCGTAAATCCCAATGCATGTCAATTGTACACAGAAATAAAATATGTGAAAGATGTTTTTTGTGTAGGTCACTTGCCTTCTGTAAATCTTGTCACCAATGCTCAACATGCTGTTTTAGATCATCCTGTAGGGGCGAGGTTAAACCAGTGTTGGGAGAAATGGGAAACCCTGGGTTTAAGTCCAAAAGTGGTAAACATTCTGAGGGAGGGTTACACGCTCCCCTTCCAGTTCAGACCCCACTTGACAAGGTCACCGACTGTAATAAGCAACTACCACAATCCAACCAAACAGTCCTTCCTTTTAGAGGCACTGTATCCGCTGATAAACAAAAATGCAGTCGAACCGGTGGACAATCCAAATTCACTGGGGTTTTACAACCGGCTATTTTTGGTACCCAAACCCAACAACCGGTGGAGACCCATCCTAGACCTGAGCACCTTGAACACCTTTTTAAACACAGGGTCATTCAAGATGGAGACCCCAGAGACCATAAGAACCTCCCTCCAAGTAGGGGAGTGGGTCACATCCATAGATTTCAAAGATGCATACTTCCATATACCCATTCACAGTCTGTCCAGGAAGTACATGCGCTTTCACCTCCAGGGTCGGTCCTACCAGTTCAAAGCCCTTCCCTTTGGCCTTTCCACAGCTCCTGGAGTTCACAGTGGTGGCCAAAGAGGTCAAACTCATGGCACTTCAGAAGGGTATAAGGATCCACAAGTACCTAGACGACTGGCTGGTGAGAGCCTCTACCCACCACACCTGTCTCCAGCATACTCAAACCCTAGTCACACTTTGTCAGGAATTAGGGTGGCTGGTGAACAAGGAAAAGTCAGAGCTGGTTCCCAAACAGGTCTTCAACTTCGTAGATTACCAGTTCGACCTGAAAGAGGGCAAGGTCAGACCAACAGAAGAACGTTGGCAGGCCTTGACAGACAAGATCAGATCAATAATGTCGGATCCAGTATGCCCGGTCTGGAAATTCATGTCCCTCATAGGTCTCCTCACAGCAACAGAAAAACAAGTCCACTTAGGGCGACTCCACATGAGACCCATACAGTGGCACTTGAAAAACAACTGGAGGGTCCTAGAGTCACTGGAAAAGGTGATTCCGGTCCCCAAGTCCCTCCACCCCCATCTAAGGTGGTGGCTGGAGGAAAGCAATGTGCTACTAGGTCAACCATTACACCCTCTAAAACATGCTCTGCAGATCTTTACAGACGCATCAAAGGAAGGGTGGGGTGCTCACTTGGACGACCACACTGCAAGAGGAACTTGGTCCCTTCCAGAGAGCAAGTTACACATAAACCACTTAGAACTAAAAGCGGTATTTCTAGCTCTAAAGGAGTTTCGAACCCTGGTCTGCAACAAGACAGTGTTGATAGCTACAGACAACACAACAGTGGTTGCCTATATCAACAAAGAGGGGGGGATGAAGTCGGTGTCACTGTGTGCCCTACTGTGGAGAATCCTGTCCTGGTGCACCAGACAGCAGGTAACCCTCAGGGCACGTCACATCCCCGGCCGGCTGAACGTGATAGCAGACAAGCTATCCAGACTTGGCCAGACCATTCAAACAGAGTGGTCTCTTCATCCAGCAGTGTTCCAAGCTGTATGCTCAAGGTGGCACCAGCCACAAGTGGACCTATTTGCCACCAGGTTCAACAACAAACTGCCACAGTTTGTGTCACCGGTTCCAGACCCCAAGGCTTGGGCAGTGGATGCACTCAGCCTCTCCTGGGAGGACCTGGACCCATACGCCTTCCCACCAGCAGCCATCTTGGGCAAAGTGGTGGAGAAGCTCCAGGACTACCCCTGCAACAGAATAATTCTAATTGCTCCGGGGTGGCCCAACATCCCCTGGTTTTGGGACCTGGTAGCAATGTCAAGCCAGATCCCACTGTGTCTGCCCAGCATACCCAACCTAATGTCTCAGCCATTCAACCAGGTCCTTCACAGGAACCTGTCGAATCTGAACCTACATGCCTGGCTCCTAGAGCCTCAGCAATCAAGGAGCAAGGCTTCTCTGAGGCAGTGGCAGCATGAATTGAGGCTCCTCAAAGAAGATCAACTAGATCTGTCTATGAGGCAAAGTGGACCATTTTTACAAAGTGGTGCCTCAGTAATCAGGTGGACTTCAGGGCACCACCTCTGAAAGCCATTGCTGACTTCCTCCTGCACTTGTTTCATGACAAGAAGTTACAGCCAGGCACTATTGATTGCTACAGATCCGCCATTGCTGACAAACTGGGCAATTCCACCATTAATGTCAGCAAAGATGAGAATCTCACTCGTCTCCTGGATAGTTTCCATAGAGACAGACCTAAGGGCAGGAGGGGCATCCCCTCCTGGAACCTTTCACTGGTTTTACATCAGCTCACAAAGGCTCCCTTTGAACCCCTGAAAGAGGCCGCCTTGAAACATTTAACTTTCAAGACTGTTTTCTTGCTGGCTTTGGGTTCAGGTAAACGCAGGAGTGAGATCCATGCTTGGTTACATAAGAACATCAGACACCAGTCAGACTGGTCTAAGGTGTCTTTGTACCCCTCACCCAGCTTCCTATCCAAGAACCAGCTGGCTAAGGAAGGTCCAGATAGTGTGGCTCCAGTGGTCATCCCAGCCCTGGCACCATCTCTGGATAGGTCACTCAAGGTGACAGGTCCCTATGTCCAGTTAGAGCCCTGTGCTACTACTTGTACAGGACTGCAGACCTCAGGCAGAATAAGGAGTTAGTCTTTGTCTCCTTCAAGAAGGATTTTGATAAAGACATCTCACCTGTCACCATCTCCTCATGGATCAAACAGACTGTGGTTCTGTGCTATGAGCTCTCTGACCAGGAGGCCCTCACCTTACATCAGGTTAAAGCCCATGATGTTAGGGCCTTTGCTGCTTCTAAGGCTTTCCAATCAGGGATTTCCTTAGATCAGATCTTGTCAGCCTGCCACTGGAAATCTCACAACACCTTCACTCAATTCTATTTGAAGGATGTTGCCTGGGCAGACTCAGAGCTTTTCCATCTGGGACCTGTAGTGGCTGTACAAAATGATGTTGAATGTACAAAAAAATGTTTCAAAAAAAAAAAAAGAAAAACAACTGTGACTTGCTTCCCTTGGGAAGTTTATTTCTCTCTATCTTTCCCTTCTCAGACCGACTCTGGAAGGAAAGAAAAGGGGGGGCAATGTCAGTAGGCTCCCGGTTAACCGGTGAGTTAGTGGCCGACCCTGACCTTTCAGGGTCCTCTGACCCTAGGTCAAATGGGCCTGTACAATTTTGTTTTGTTATGAGTTCACATAAGTCCCTAGCTGCTTACCCGCCTACCAAGCGGTAGTTATTCAGCAATTGTCCATTGGATAGGATGTATTAACGCAATAAAATTGCAAATTTAATAAGTAAATTAAATTTTTATAAGTTAATACCCTATCCAATGGACAGGCAAGGCCCACCCAACCGGCCCCGCTATCAGCTTACTAGGGGTCTTACTAGGATTAGACACGAAAAAGATGCTATGACGTCAAGAGGTAAACAGGAAATGAAGTACGATGCGCCACCTGGCGAATGCACACTCTGTGACCGGTCCTGCCGGTAGTATATACAGGACGCCTTTTTCTGACGTTTGGCGGGACCGGTCGCGCCGACCGGTAAAGCAATTGTCCATTGGATAGGGTATTAACTTATAAAAATTTAATTTACTTATTAAATTTGCAATTTTTCCTTGTATCTCCTTTATTGTTGCTTTTATAGCTTCAGAATGTATTAAGAGGTATTGGGAAAGCATATGTGGAGAGTCTAAATAGCCGATCAGTTTTACCCCCCGACCCCCCCTTATCGGCCAAACTGGAATCATAAAATAGCTGATTTTGAGTTTTTGCCTTATATCTCCTTTATCGTTGCTTTTATAGCTTCAGAATGTATTAAGAGGTATTGGGAAAGCATACAGCGCAGTTTTGTGCATTCTTAGCTTTACAGCATGCTTATTAAAACCACAAAGCATTTAAAACTTTCAGGGATGCTTTGCTTTTGGTAGCAAAAGCATTCCTCTAGTTTACTTTGTATAAAATACATTACCAGTTGAAAAACATTCATGAAAAATATATTGACGGTTATTCATAGGGATGATGCAGGTCCTTTGTGGCTGTGGGATTGAAAATAATACATGTACAAGCTATAATAAAATATCTACAGAAAGCATTACTAAAGTTGGAAGACCTAAACATTTAAAATTCTAGTCCTGTTTTCTCAGCACAATTTTGTGCATCTCATGTACTGTAAAATGAAGTGTGTTTAGTATGATATAATAGTCATTATAATAAAGAAACATATCTCAATATAGTGTGTGTCAGTTTACTTTAAAGTTTAATTTTGTATATTTACTGCCAATGAACAAAGTTTCAGGTATTTACAGAATTTTGTACCAGAAAACTTACAAAGGAACACGGGTCATAAATCAGTAAATCTGCATTTTTATTGCGCTACAATAGCATACCATGTGGAACTGAATGCTGTCTCGGCCACAGGCATGTGGCCAACATCCAAGAAAAATAGACATTTTGTATTGACCGATTCCCCACCCAAAATGTGAAAATTTCAACACTTGATCACAATTTTCTCATTCACTATTGAAGGGATTTTTCTCTTATCTTGCATATATGTACTAGGCCACTAGTAGATTCACTTGTGTGAGTATCAGGTCTGGATCTTTACTAATATTTTTTATGAATTTTTTAAATAATTTTTTGCATGCATTAAAACTCATGAGTTCATATAGTAAATCACTTATAACTTGAAAAGTATTGCATTTAGAACATTTTGTTAAATATGTTTTTCGCCTCTTTCAGCTATAACATAGTAAAATTTCAGACTTGATTCTGATCTGTGCAGAATCTGCACCAGAGAAAAGAATTGCCTGTGTGTGTGTGTTACAGAAAAAAAAGAATTGTGTGTGTTATATATTTCTGTGTTTTTCTCCCTTCAGTGTTTCAGTTGAAGAGGAGAGGGGTGGGGCAGATTTACAATAGACCTTTTAAACATCTCAGGTTACTGAACTTAGGTAAACACTCACTACTGCATATACAGATTTACAGTGCACATACAAACATTCTTTGTTTTTCTCTTAGTGTACATTATTGAGGTACAAATATCACTTAAACTCTTTGATATTAAATACTTGGAGTTATTTTGTGTTGCATGTTAACTTTAAAAATATTTAATTTAGAATTAGAAAACCAGTTTACAAGACTGTTCTATATTCGCATTGTCCCAGGTTTTTAATGGAGAGGGGTTGCAATATACATGTACTTGAATATTTTGACAAATTACATGCACAATTTGTATATGATCAATAAAGAGTATTTTAAATTCATATTTTGACATATTCAGAAATGTTACCTTATACTAATACCTGTTCTCATTACTACCACAAGGAGGTTATGTTTTGGATGTGTTTGTCTGTATCTATGTTTCTTAATACTCGATAAAACATAAACAGATCTTTATGAATTTCTTTTATGTACATAGGGCCTGACTGAAGGAAAATGAAATTAAATTTTGTGAAAAATCCAGATCACATTCTGGATACAAAAACCCTGAATTTTCAAATGTCAAATTTTAATGCATTTTTTCAAATGGTTTTGCTTTATTATAGCATCACTCTGCGGCATCTGCGTGCGTGTGTGCATGAACAACTTCTCCAAAACCACAACACCCAGAGACATACTGTTTTTTTAAAGATACCTTAACTATCGTGGATGAAAAATTGTTCAAGGCATGCAGATCTGTTCTTTCGTCTTCCCCAGAGCCATTACAAGAGAGGTACTCCCAGCCAAAGTGTGAAAATGTCAACACTTTATCACAAATTTCTCATTCACTATTGCAGGGATTTTTCTCTTTTCTGGCATATATGTACTACACCACTAGGATATTCCTCTGTGTGAGTATCAAACCTGGATCTTTCTTAATTATTTTTTTATGAATTTTTAAAATAATTTTTAATGCTTGAAAATTCATGAAATCATGCACTTAATCACTTATAACTTGAAAAGTATTGCATCTAGAGCATTTTGTTAAAATATGTTATTCAGCTACTTTTTTCAGAGCTACATCATGGTGCATATCTTGAGTGTCTATCCCGATAGTTAAGTGAGTAATAGCTACTTTCTGACTTTTTATTGCCTTCCATAATGAGTAAAATTACTTGTAACTTGAAAACTATTGCATTTACAGTATTTTGTTTAAATATGTTGTTCACCTACTTTTGGGTCAGCTATAACATTATAAAAATTGCAGACCTGTAGCTCATTGCAAAGCAGAGCAATAGCTACTTTGATGTTCTCACTGTTGAGTAAATTAGTTATAACTTGAGAATTTTGTGGAAATATTTTATTCATCTTTTTGTTGGCTATAACATAGTGGAATTACAGACCTGTAGCTCATGGCATATGTAAGCGATAGCTATTTTAAGGTTCTCACTGTTGAGTAAATCAGTTGTAACTTCAAAGCTATGGCATTTAGAGTATTTTCTTTAAATATGTTATTCACCTACTTTTCAGTCACATATTTTACAGACCTGTAGGTCATTGCATAGCAGAGCTATAACTACTTTCAGGTATCACTGTTAAGTTAATCAGTTGTAACTTGATAACTATTGCATTTACTGTATTTTCTTTAAATGTGTTATTCAGCTTCTTTTGGGTCAGCTATATCATAGTAAAATTGCAGCCCTTTAACTTATTTCATAGCTGAGCTATAGCAAATTTGAGATTCTCACTGTTGAGTAAATCAGTTATAAGTTGAAAACAATTGCATTTACAGTATTTTGCTTTAAGATGTTCTCCTTCTGCATTTTACCCCTTAACAGTTAACTTGGTACTTTACTTCTGAATACCATTTACAGGGCACAACTTTTTTGTCCTTTTCTTCTTTCTCTTCTACTCTGAAACTCAAAACACACAGTCAGCTGACACAGAGCCCGTTCACGGGCACTGATTCCTTGTTATTTGATACCCATAACTAATTCTAATTCTAATAGCACTTTTATAGCGCTTAATCTCCGTCAAAAGACAGACTCTAAGGCGCATCACACAAAAACATTGTTCAATATTCAAAAACCAGAGACATTGCAGGGGTCAGCACCGCGGAGAAAGCAGAAAGGAGATTGGAAATTTAGGGTGGGTATGCTTTTCCAAAGAGGTATGACTTCAACTTTGACCTGAAAGAGGCAAGTGAGTTTGCAGAGCGGACCTCATCAGGAAGGTCATTCCAAATCATAGGTGCGTCATACGCAAAACGGAGTCCAAAATGTTTTCGAGACTTGAAAATTGAACCAAAGTGGGGAACCTCATGAAATATGCCATCAGATTGACTTCGACGAGTGTTATATGCACTATGTCTGGGAATGAGGAAGGGTTCAAAGTATTTGGGGTTACCACTGTGTAGGAACTTATATACCAGCATGGCAGTCTTAAAGATAGTACGGTACTTAATTGGCAACCAATGTAGTGCTTTTCTAACTGGAGTGATGTGTGAGTACTTGGTGGTGTTGGCAACAATTCTGGCAAGGCTATTCTGAACACATTGAAGTTTGCGCAGATCTAGAGCTGATGATGGCACTGGCATCAGTAGGAGTGAGAACAAGGTCTAGGATATGACCATGTAGATGGGTAGCCGTTTGAACATTTTGTGTTATATTGCATGATTCTAAACAGTTCTGGAATTTGATACTATCATTTGAAGAAGTATCCACATGAATATTGAAATCCCCACAAATTAGGAAAGAGGGAGAAACAGAGGATAAATATTCCAAAAGATTGAGAAATTGGTCCAGGAAACTTTCAGAGCATGAGCCAGGTGGACGATAAACACAAGTCAACACAAGCTGTTGAGCCGCCGACCCAATTGCAATGCTAACATTTTCAAAGGAACTGAAAGTAGGTGTATCCACAGATCTAAACTGTATAGCTTTGTTGATAAAAAATCCGACACCACCACCACGGCCATGAATACGGGGTTTGTGGCAGAATTTGAAGCCTGTCGGGGTGATGGAATGTAGAAGGCTGTCCGTTTTCTCCTGGCGAATATGTGTTTCAGTGACAGCAAGAATGTCGACAGAATGTACTGTTACAGCATCATCGATGCAGGGTCCCTTGTTTCTTACAGATCGGCAATTTACCACCCCAAACGAGATTGGTCCAGGATTAAGGGAGATGTCACCACAAAGTAACAATAAGGTCGCAAGGCCATGACGCTTAGCAACACAAGGGAAAAGATGTGTATTCAGGACATAGCTGTGGAGTCTGTAGGGGCGTGGTAATGAAGTAAGACCATGAGCAGACAACGGAATAAACACATTAGGATCACTGCTTACTGACTTTCTCCAAAACAACAGTAAGAGGAACAACCAGCGGATGGTACTCATTGCACTCCGGTTCCCTAAACTAAGAACAGGACCGTGAGGAGTAACACCAGTATGCCCTAATTCTAAGTTAGTTACTATGTAACACAGTCTGTCCACTCTAAATTCTAGAGTGGACTAACTACTGTCCTACATGCAGAGAAGCTGGCAAAGGGGGATGACCCTTGTGTTACCAATGAAAAGCCATGCTATATTTGTTCAAACTTTACTGAAGAACAACAAATAAAAATCAAGCACAGACGTAGATACGTAAGAAAACAAAAGGTATCGGATCCCTGCAATACTTCTAAATATAATTCTAACTTTTGATGTGGACTTATTGGGGGATGACGTGGAGGCGTTTTCTGGCTCTCAAGCAGACCTTGAGGGTGCTGCTGAAAATTTATTTTCATCTCCACGCCCCCAACCCTTATGTTTTGAGTCTTTATCTTTAAGGACACATTAAACTGCCCCACCCACCCCAGTTACTGCATTACAAAATAAGATAGAAAGTAAACTAGAAAAATCCCTGGGTAATCTATTCAACATCCAACTCCAACAGCAAATGGGGGTCTTTCAAGCGTCTAAGCTGAAGGCTATGAAATCTCTTAAAGAGGAAATGCAATCTATGAAAAAAGCCTCTGAGGTGAAGGTAGATAAGACCTCCACTTCAACTTCAAAAGCTGGACTTAGTAAACAACCTGACCCGACCACTCGGGCACACGGATGCTCAACCTATGGACATGGACTTCTGAGTTCCTTCCCTTCCACCTAGGGTCACTCAGTGTACAGTCCGACCATGGCTCCAAGCACTTGATCTTGAATCCGACCACTCGGATCCTCAATCCGACCACTCAGAACAACCAAAAAAGGTGTGTTCTTCCAGAGCCAAGACACACTCAAGAAAAAACACAAGGTTCCAGCAAAAGATCAGTCCTCTGTCCCTGTCCAAAAGGCTGCTAAGCCTCAACATGCTCCTGAACATGACCAACAACAGGATAACCCAGACCCAGTTTTTTTACAGAGCGGTAGATATGTCTGACCTCCTTTCACAATATGCAGGGGAAGTTGAAACTTTTAGGCACATACTTGATCTTCCTGACCCAGGGAAACTAGTATGCCTAGGTCCTCTACCACTGTGCTGTCCCTGGATGATGAGAAAGGCCAAAGATGCCTTTGAGAAATTTGAACAGGATTTCATGGCCTCTAATTTACCTGACGGTAAATATATTAAAGCGCCTGCTTCAACAGCAAACTAGGGGCCACGGTGGCAGAGTGGTAACACTCGCTTCCCACCTCTGAGGCCGGGGTTCAACTCCCGGCACGGCCTCCTGTGGGAAAGCTGGTAGTTACTTGCCGTTGGTCGACAGTTTACAGTACAGAACCCCAACAAACTGTATGTACTGGTTTCCTCTGCCCTTCCAACTACCCGTCGTGATATGACCTGTACAGTGTTGAAAGCGACATAAACCCCAAATAAATAGAACAACAGCAAAATATTACAAGGTGGGACAACTTTGTTTTGAAGACAAACTTCAGGAGCTCAGTACAGAATTTCCCAAGGTCTGTATTTCTCCTAAACCCTCTCAGGCTCTATGGGCAAGGTTCCCCTACAAGTTCTTAAGGAACTTGAACACCAAGCTAGGCAGAATCTCTCTACCATCAACTTTACAGCTACTTTTGCAAAGACTGCTTCTGCTTGCAACACTACTATGGAGAAGTGTCAGCACAATCTAAAGGCTACCTAAAGGCTACCTAAAGAGCCTGTAGCACCCTCAACACAACTAAACACAACCAGTTAAAAAACACATAAACAGAGGACCTACATACAACATTTTGAAAACTGCCATGTTATAAGGGATATATTTCACTTTTTATGCAGCACCCTCCCCACAGCTTTCAAACATAAGCAGCCATGTTAGCAGAATGTTATGATGTATGAGAATGAATTGCTTTCTCAGGGCCACAGTATGTCCTATAAACTGTACAGTAAATTTTTTTCTGGTACACACAAATTGTTTTAATTTACATAAAAAGTTATTCTCCTTGAGTAAATGGCCAATAATTACTCAAAGATAGTATTTCTTGCAACTTTTATAAATTGGAAACCCATCTACAGAAAAAAACAAATACAAGTACACAATAAAAGTTTTGTTTACAATTTGTGGGGTTTTTTTTTTGAAAAAAATAGTGACACTGGACATGATCCTGGTACTGCAGTGGTTTAGAAGAATATCACATTCAGTCAGCAAAATTTAGACAGAATTCATAATTCTGTTGATGAAACTTAATTTTACAGTACTCAAAATTTTGTCCACTTGCATTATGAATAAGATTCATTCAGAATTTAAATTATGACAGAATATTCTTCAGCAAAAACAAATTGAAGGTCCAGATTTTAGACTACTTTAAAGAATTATAATTATCCCCTCTTTTTGGTTTACCTAATACTACTTTTCTTTTTATCAAGACAACTATGGTAGTTCAGCTAAAACATACCTAGCCATGGTTTGAATTTTGATGTCAGAGATTCTCATGTTTCTGGTATAATATACACAAGTCTTATGAGCAAACAGTTTTTAAAACTTTACATGAGAAACCAGCAAAACCAAGCTTTGAAGTGATGTTTCATAAAAAACTAAGAGATATGTAATTCAAAGGATTATTTATAAAACTTTATTTTGTTTATTTATTTTGCTTTTTTTCATTATAAATAGCAATGGTGCTATCTAAGTAATTTTGATTATGCTTAACATCCAGGAAAGAAATTAGATTGAGTAAAACAATACAATTTTTAAAACTGTCATATACAAACCCAGGTTTGAAATCATTATAGCCCTTACGACTTTGAATATGGATAGAATCAATATAATTTTGTTAGCTTTTGAAACTAGTTTATATTACATTCAGTATTTTGTAGTCTAAATATTACTGACATAAGAACCTCTGATATATACATTCATATCATCATTTTACCGCACAGCCCTTAAGGACTGTCAGGGTATTGTTTTCGCCCATGGTTTCTGGATGGGCAGGCATGCAGTGAGGCGGGCAGGCATTGGGAATAAGTTTGTCTGGGCTGCATCTCAGAAACCATAAGGTGTAGGAAGTTGATACTTGGTAGTGATATTGGTTAGGAGGTGTAGGTGTGCAACGTCATGGTTTGACCTTGATTTGACCTTTGACCTTGCAGTAGTGACCTTGAGTTTGAAAGTCTTGTCCGGGCTATAATCCAGCAACCGTAAGGTCTAGGAAGTTAATACTTGGTGGGGACTTTGGTTATGGGGTGTAGGTGTGCAACATCATGATCTGACCTTGATTTGACCTTTGACCTTGCCATAGTGACTGTGACCTATAAAATATTATCTGGGCTATTTCTTGGATTCCATAAGATGTAGAAGGGTTAACTTTGGTTAAGGATTTATTGGTTAGGAACATTGTATGTAAATGTATGTGTGCATCATGGTGTGACCTTTTTGCTCTCCCAATTTGTGTTCAGCTGCCATATTTGAGACAACTGTCTCTTATGATAAGGATATATGGATTGCTGCAACTGATTATAATATTCAGTTTTACATAATTATGTAATTATGTTATTTGACAGCTATTCTCCAATTACTAAATTTTACAGCTTCATATTTTTAGTTTACTGATTAATGCTGTCATCTTGCTATTGAATTGTCTTGTTTTAGTACTTTATCTTTACATACATTTTCTTTCTCTTAGATGTTATTTTCTTGATTTACAAATTAATTGGACCTTTAAATAAGTGACACTGTGCTGAAAGTATTTCAGTCTTTGTACTATTTCACTACTTCTATATGTCATGGTGTTGAAAACTATTTCCCTAGGCTGTGGAGTACGGGCATCTCTGATTCTATTTTCAGTTGTACTGTCATCATGAGACAGAAAGGGTTCAGATATATAAAAGCACAATGCTTCCTTTATGATTAGTACTGTTATCTTCACAAAAATTTGATTTGTTTTCACTAATACCAACTTCTGAATATGTGCATGATTAAGTGTGTTTCTGTGCAAGTGGACGTTTCTGACAATTGTGTGACATAGTACACACAAACTTTTGACTTCTGGTCTTGTGTTGTTTTTTTCTTCCAAGAGGGAGGGAAATTTGAGTGATAAAAGTTAAAATAGTGGCATAAACATTGGCGTGTTGCAACTGCGATAAGTATAAATGTCTGTGTGGGGATGTACTTTATATACAAATAGAAAGTGGGATGTTAAATTTGGTGCTGCAGGTTCTTTAAAAGGGTTGAAAGCCAGATTCAGAGGGGTGCCAATCCTGAAAAAGCTGCCAGGCGTGGCTATAAAAATGCCTGTGACTATTATGAGATTATGAATAAGACAATTCTTATTCAACAGACAACCTTAGCCTGCCTAAGCAAATCTGTAGTCCATATCCTCCAGAGGGAGCTGTATACCATGAGCAACACTGGCCTGCTAAGATTCAAGGTCAAGATGACCTCCTTCAACCACATCTAGGGGACTCTAGACGTCAAGAACTGAGGAATTCGCCTTTCTGACAGTGAAGGATAGAGAAGACTTCCTCCTTTAAAAAGGCACCCTTAAAGATTCACAGGCTTTTGAAACCTTTCAAAACAAGCCCTTTCATGGTCTCCACCACAATAAGAAAAGAGGCTCCTACAGGAAACACCCCCATGAGGGCAATTCCTCCCAAAGCAGTAATCAGTTGTTTTCCTCAGGTAGGGCAAAATTGAACAACAGAGGCTTCAGAGGTCATTTTTGACCCCATTCAAGGGGACGAGGGCATGGAAACCCCTCCCTTCAATGACTCCTTACAAGCCTCCCTCAGTCCACCAGTAGAAGGTCGCCTCCGTTCTTTCAGAAGAGACTGGCTAGCAAACAAATGTTCAGATGTGTTAAACATTATCACCAATGGTTACCTTCTTCCATTCAAATGCCTACCTTCACATCCCCATCCACTCAAACTCAAGGAAATACCTTCGGGCTAGCCACGGCCCCACAAGTCTTTACAATGATTGTCAAAGAAGTGAAGCTGATTGCCCTGACAAGGACAGGAGAGCTGAAGGTGGTTTCTCTGGCCATTCAAAGGTTCAAGGACCAGTGTCAAATCCAAATAGTGTTGATTGCTATGGGCAACTCAACGGTAGTAGCCTACATAAACAAACAAGGAGGAACCCACTTGGAGATGTGCGCTCTCCTGTAGAAGATCATGACCTGGTGCCATCATTACCAGATAACCTTAAAAGCCAGACACATTCCAGCATATCTGAATGTGATGGCTGACCTTCTGTCCTGGTTGAACCAAGTCCAGTCAACAGAATGGTCACTGCTCCGCAGGAGTTCAAACAGATCTGTCACAAGTGGTTCACTCCTCATGTAGATCTATTTGCCACTCATCTGAACCACAAAGTTATCTCCAGTCCCAGACCAAAATGCTTGGGACATATATGCTCTGAACATAAACTGGTCAGGTCTCACTGCTTATGCTTACCCTCCCATGGCGCTCCTTCACAGGGTGAGCCAAAAAATCAGGCAATCCAGTTGTCTGATCATTGTAATAGCCCCAGGCTGGCCAGGGATGCCCTGGATTTGGGACCTAGTGCAGCTCTCAACAGAGATCCCACTTCAACTACCAGTGTGAAGAACTCTTCTCAAACAATCCTACAACTATGTGTTTCACAGCAATCCACAACATCTGAATGCCTGGTTTCTAGGAGTGGACAGCTCCAAGAACCAGGCTTCTCTTTGGATGTGGCAGAAAGAATTGCTGCCCCTCAGAGATCATTAACAAGGATCATCTACATGTCAAAGTAGGCCCTATTGGAGAAATGATGCAAGTGTGAAGCAAGTTTCAGACTTTTTCATGTACCTGTACCAAGACCTAAGCAGGCGCCCTTCAACCATTGATGGTTATAGGACGGCCATTGTTGACAGCTTGAGCCCAACGGGTTCCATATTTCCCAAAGCTCAGACCTTAACAGGTTACTCTCCAGTTTTCACAGGGATCGTCCCAAAAGTTCCAGGAATTCTCCTAAGTGGAACCTTTCTGTTGTACTCAATGAGCTCACAAAAGCACCCTTTGAGCCCAGGAAAGACACAGACCTCAAACATCTTCTCTCTTAAACTGCTTTTTTGCTAGCTTTAGTTTCCGGCAAGCACCGCAGCAAAATTTATGCCTAAGTTGCAAACAAAGTATCTAATCTAGGCCAATGGGAAAAGGTTGCTTTGTTCCCTTCTCCAGATTTCATAGCCAAAAACTAACTAGCAAGAGAAGGTTCTCAAAGTGTGTCTCTGGTGACTATTCCTGCTCTAACTACCATTGTAGATAGACAATTCAGATAAGACAGGACCTTGTGTCTGTTACAGGCCCTGTGATACTAGTTGGATCAAACCAAAGACCTAAGAGGGTCTCAATCCCTTCTCTTTATCTCCTTTAAGAAAGGACATACCTCAGACATCAAACCCGCTAAACTCTCTTCTTGGCTAAAACAAACTATCCTACTTTGTTACAAACAAGCAGATCAACAAGCATTATACTTAGTCCACGTCAAAGCACTTGACACTAGGGCCTTTGCAGCCTCTAAGGCCTTTCACGGTGGGGTATTGGTGGACCAAATCCTGCAAGCCTGTCACTGGAAAGCTCACAACACATTTACAAATTTTTACCTAAAAGACCTTACTTGGTCAGACAATGACGACAATGTCTATCTAGGACCAGTAATAGTGGCACAACAAGTCCTAAAACCTTCCCCTCAGACTGATCATCCTCAGAAAGAAAAGAAAGGGGGGGGGCACATCCGTTGCAGCCAAGTCTTTAGGAGTTTAATCCCAGGGTCTAGGTATTGCTTACTTCCTCAGGATGTTATGGTAAGGTCTCTTATCTCTCATTATTGTATTTAACTGTATAATGTATTAATTCTTTTCAGTGTACCATAATCTCATATTTAGGGTGGCAACTTAATGAGATTCAAGCTTATGGGTCGTATTATTACAATGACTATACTCGCATAAGTGAGCACGGCTGCATTTAATCCTCCTGTTAAAACATCCAGACAGTATCGGTACTGTCACTCATTAATCTTTTGTTTTTGGCTTCTTACAGGTCCGACTTTCAGAATTGGGGCTCTATAAGCGAGACTCAGACAAATTTTTTAGTATTCAATTATTTATTTATTTATTCAAATCCAAGTAAAATTCACTATACTTTCAGTCTCAGCTGTAATCCCTCCACCGGACAGTTGGATTCAGCATTCAGTTCCACATGGTAAGCTATTGTAGTGCAATAAAATTAAAAATTTGAATTACTTAATTGTAGCTTTTTATAGGGTATTCCAGCTGAGGGGGTATGGGCAAAATTTACCAGAGGAGGATGAGAAGCGAGATTACACTGTTATGGTACACTCTCAGGACAGGGATCCAGTCAATACTAAGCATCTATTTTTCTTGGATGTTGGTCGGATGCCTGCGGCTTCCTGAGAAAGCATTCAGTTCCACATGGTAAGCTGAAAATATGAAGGTCTATGCATATTTACTGACCAAATCGCTTAATATGTGTATTTTATATGTTTATGACCTGTGTTATATTGCGAGTTTATTTCGCTGATTTCTCATCTTTACTTTAAAATATACATGTACTTATAACATTGTTTTGTTGTTTTGCTATTTTTACTTGTCAAAACAATCCCCAGTCTCTTGTCACCCAGGTAATATATGCAGGTCATTTAAACTGACTGGTTAATTTTTGATAGAAATGTTAAATTGTTAAAATAATATATGAATTTTGTCATATTTGGGAATATACAATATAGGCAACACTAGCAGTTCCATCATTCTAGACCAGAACACTGTGCAGCTACTTTGCATTAAGAATACATTCTATCAGTAGTCTGTTTTCCAGTCTGTACTCTTTGTGTTTTCTTAAGCAGGTAAATTATTATGTGCAATCAAACATTGTCAGAAGCATAGATTTTCAGCCTAATTTTTCACACATTTATGTTGTAAGTTATAGTGGCTCCAGCCACTTATGATAGATCACTCTTAATTACATATTACAAGCATTCATTTATGACTTGCAAAAATTTCTGTGTGTTATTGCTTCCAGTCTAAAATGGATTGTACTTTCTGCTTGATCCTCACAAAAGACATCAGTTGTGGAATTTGATATCTTTAATTTTACTCAATACTGTACTGGAATCATTTCAAGTCATTACAGTTTAAATGCTGATGACTTGTCTGACTATGACCCTGACCCAGGACGTAAAAAGTCAACTTTGACTTTAAATTCATTATTGTTATTTGTTTTGAAGCAAATTCTGTTTGCAGCTTACGTGATCTCTGGTATAATATTCATTCCTAACTTTTCAGACCACTATATTCTTGATCTTTGGTTTCTTTTACAATAATTAAGAACAGAGTGGAAATACATGCATGCATCCATTTTGAGCTTTTTAGAAAATGTTGAAAAGACATAGAATATAGGTCTGGTACATTTAAAATTTTTTATGTCTGTAGAATTCAAGAATTTTTCCTGACTACCTTCTAACCTATAGCATTCCAGAAAAATAATAGCTAAGTCGTATTTTGATTCAATATCTTTACAATCCATAAGGGTTCTGTAAACAAATAATCACTTAAAGATTTAAGACCTAAACTTAAAGTCTTGATTTTTAGCATATGTGAGAACATATCGATGTTTTCTCAGCTAAAATACACATTGGTGAAAGTGTTTTTGAGTGATACACACAAAATCAAAAAGTTGCCGTGTGGCAACATAGTTTAATCCAGTGTGTCTCCGATTTTCATCTGGGCATATAATTATCAGTTGTAACATTTCATACAGCTTTGCAATGAGAGAAATGTATTTGAATGTGGCAGTAGAAAACATTCTGCCAAGAACTACAGTCAAAAGTCCCCCCCCCCCAAGGTCAAACTATAATGTTGTACACCAACTAAGCCTACCAATTTACAACTGTTTTTTTTATGATTAAAGCCACAGCCGTTTCAAGCAGGAACTTTGTTTTCTTCCCTCACAAGTCCAATAACTTTATTGACAGCTCATTTCTCTTAACTGACTCATTACAGTGCATGCACACTGAGAACCCTGACAGATTTGTGTGATGAAAATGTGATCTTTAATTTTCAATTCAATATTTGGTATCATTTTAAAAGTTTATTTGCAATAAAAATGCCAGCTTCTTAAAGTAAAATCTATGTTTTGTTTTATTATATAAAATGAATGAATGATGAATCAGCCTCTAACATGTATGCTTAAAACACTGAATTCCACTTCCCCTCATTTGGCTTTTTGTACACAAAGAAAATCAAAATTTTTTATGGTCTATCAAAAATCTAAAATTGAAGCAATTTGTTGATTCTTTCATCCAATTAAAACTATATCAAATCAAAATTAGGATTATGATTGAAGGTGAACCAAATATTATTTCAAAGGAATTGGCAGAAAATGTGAAATGTAGCTACAAAGTTTGGCATTTTCTAAGACAAAATAGAAGTATTCATATGTTCAGATACTAAGAAATCTTTTCATAGTAAGACAAGAACACTTTCCAGATATTGAGCCTTTTAACTAATTTAAACTGAGAATAATTATATGGTATACTATTGTGGTGAATTATGAGGGCCAAATTCACTGACCCTAATTTCTTATATTATCGCCCATTAAATTCTTTATTTAACACTAAATACTTGTAATACTTACAAAATTTGGGGGTTAAAGTTATTTGGTGTTATATATCCATGTTTTGGCATAGTTATTTTTTTGTATTACCATGTTATTTTAACATAATTGATCCTTATTTTATTTTGACAGAAGTTTAAGTGTGGTGGGAACTCATCACTCTTGTTTTGGTATTTTCTTGTAAGTTATAGTTCCCAAGGATTTTTATTAATTTTATTGGGATATTTGGGTATTTTAGCTCGAAATGATATTGATAGTTCAGGACATTTTATTTTAGGCCAGGAATTTAATTATTGAGTTTACTCATGTGAGTTTTGTAAATGTTTTATATTTGGACTCATTGAGCATGTCAGGAAGTGGGTCAGGTGTAGGGATTTATGAATATGTAATTTTAGTGGTCAGAGCACATGCAAATAGTTCATTGTAAATGGTGTTTTAATTATGTATTTTAAGGTTATTTTTTATTTAAAAAGTACTGATTTAGGAATCTATTGCTGATTTAAAGTAATTTATTTGTGTAGTGACTCATTTATGTATGTTTTAGAAATGATTTATAGTTATGCTCCACTGAGCATGTCAGCCTTTTCACGGTGTAGTAATTTATGAATAAGTGTATAAATATACCTTGTCTTCAATTCCCTTACTGAAAGTGAACCTGCTAAGGAGGAATTCAGAGAAATAATTGTTATTGCTCAACTAAGGAAATTACT
Source organism: Sabellastarte sp. h YS-2021 (assembly GCA_964017235.1). Lineage (NCBI taxonomy): Eukaryota > Metazoa > Annelida > Polychaeta > Sabellida > Sabellidae > Sabellastarte > Sabellastarte sp. h YS-2021. The sequence goes on from OZ024934.1 coordinate 25,223,507, forward strand.
CGCCAGGAGGATATATATACTGAAAAGTTTATTTATAATACATAGGCAACTGGAATGAAACTTTTAGCCATGGTGACGTGATAAGACTTTAATATATTTTCTAATTCCTCTTGTCCCCCTTCTTTTGTCCCCATTGTTTTGGCTCTCCCTTAATTGTTCCCCCTGGTACCCGTTCTCCATGTCCCCCTTGTTGTGGAAAGTTTAGAAAAATATCTGACTCATTTTTGAATTGAAGAAAAAGTTATTGTCCGGTAGATTTATTTATTTGGGGTTCATCACTGTACAGGTCATATCACGACGGGTAGTTGGAAGGGCAGAGGAAACCAATACATACAGTTCTACCGGCCAGGGCAGAGGAAACCAGTACATACAGGTCTGCCGGCCAACAGCAAGCAACTACCAGCTTTCCCACTTGAGGCCTTGTCCGGAATCAAACCCCAGCCTCAGAGGTGGGAGGCGAGAGTGTTACCACTCTGCCACCATGGCCCCTATATTGTCCGGTAGAAGGATTAATTGTATAAAGGTATTTAATTTATTATTTTTAAATAGGGATTTCAATTTTATTATAAAACCCCCAGGCTCTAAATAAAATTCTAATGTTTTTGTTTTGACATGCTCCTTTGTTGGTAAACACCCAGGTCATAAGTCAAGGATAATTTTTTTGTATATCCAATAGAAGCATGTTATTTAGGGGTGTGGCTTCTTTGCATGTTTACTGGCTGTTGAACAGGACGTAAAACCCCAACTTTGACCTTTGTGTTTGCATGTTTAACTTGTGGTTTTAGTAGTCTAACATGTAGTTTTTCTGGCACTGTAGTTGACTGTATTTATTTAATTTATGGCTGTTTTTTTAAGTTGTTTTGTATAGCATTGCCTTTATGTGTCATTAATTCACTACTATGTAGTTGTACAGAGTTGGTTGGTGGTTTCTTACCCCTTTTATGCACTTTTAATATTTTTAATAAATTTCTTGTTACTAATTACACTGATATTTCCCTTTCATGTTAGCTGCATGCTGCCTGTCCTGCTGTAATTTTGTTTCCAGTTGTCATTTTTAACTTCACACCGTTTTAACACTGGGATATGCCAAGTTGCCTGAAAGAGAATGTCTGAATTTAAGAAATAACATTTATTATACAAAATTACTTATTTTTGATACTCTTAGATTTTTGTGACAAGAGATTTAAGGATTTTGGGCTGTCTTCCATTGGTCGTTTGGCACTTTGGTTACACCTGTAGAGTCTAGCATGGTAAATTGGTCTGGTCCTAGGTATTTCAAGTAAATCATAATCTGTCCTAATTCTATCTTATCTGATCTAGGGTCTTCATCTGAGGTCTTGCCCGTTACACTATGCTTAAATAATTCACAGATCGCAGGGGAAATCTTTATATATTTCATCAACAAGTTCTTTCTGTGAATGGCAAATCAGGTTAATATGGTAAAACTTTTATGATTTTTATGGGGTTTGTTCTCATTTTTACAGTTAAATATGTTATTAAGTTGGTTTGGACACATCAAACAGAATTTGTCTAATAAAATTTCACATGTCCTGATCCTTTCTTTTTGGATGAGGCAGAGAGAATTGCTGCCCCTCAGAGATCAACAAGGACCATCTACATGTCAAAGTGGGCCCTATTGGAGAAATGATGCAGAGAAAATTTGGTGGATTTCTCTACTCCCTGTGTGAAGCAAGTTTCAGACTTTTTCATGTACCTGTACCAAGACCTAAGCAGGCGCCCTTCAGCCATTGATGGTTATAGGACGGCCATTGTTGACAGCTTGAGCCCAACGGGTTCCATATTTCCCAAAGCTCAGACCTTAACAGGTTACTCTCCAGTTTTCACAGGGATCGTCCCAAAAGTTCCAGGAATTCTCCTAAGTGGAACCTTTCTGTTGTACTCAATGAGCTCACAAAAGCACCCTTTGAGCCTATAAAAGACACAGACCTCAAACATCTTCTCTCTTAAACTGCTTTTTTGCTAGCTTTAGCTTCCGGCAAGCACCGCAGCAAAATTTATGCCTAAGTTGCAAACAAAGTATCTAATCTAGGCCAATGGGAAAAGGTTGCTTTGTTCCCTTCTCCAGATTTCATAGCCAAAAACTAACTAGCAAGAGAAGGTTCTCAAAGTGTGTCTATGGTGACTATTCCTGCTCTAACTACCATTGTAGATAGACAATTCAGATAAGACAGGACCTTGTGTCTGTTACAGGCCCTGAGGTACTAGTTGGATCAAACCAAAGACCTAAGAGGGTCTCAATCCCTTTTCTTTATCTCCTTTAAGAAAGGACATACCTCAGACATCAAACCCGCTAAACTCTCTTCTTGGCTAAAACAAACTATCCTACTTTGTTACAAACAAGCAGATCAACAAGCATTGTACTTGGTCCACGTCAAAGCGCATGACATTAGGGCCTTTGCAGCCTCTAAGGCCTTTCACGGTGGGGTATTGGTGGACCAAATCCTGCAAGCCTGTCACTTGAAAGCTCACAACACATTTATAAATTTTTACCTAAAAGACCTTACTTGGTCAGACAATGACGACAATGTCTATCTAGGACCAGTAATAGTGGCACAAGTCCTAAACCCTTCCCCTCAGACTGATCATCCTCAGAAAGAAAAGAAGGGGGGCACATCCGTTGCAGCCAAATCTTCAGGAGTTTAATCCCAGGGTCTAGGTATTGCTTACTTCCTCAGGATGTTATGGTAAGGTCTCTTATCTCTCATTATTGTATTTAACTGTATAATGTATTAAGTCTTTTCAGTGTACCATAATCTCATATTTAGGGTGGCAACGTAATGAGATTCAAGCTTATGGGTCATATTATTACAATGACTATACTCGCATAAGTGAGCACGGCTGCACCTAATCCTCCTGTTAAAACATCCAGACAGTATCGGTACTGTCATTCATTAATCTTTCATTTTTGGCTTCTTACAGGTCCGACTTTCAGAATTGGGGCTCTATAAGTGAGACTCAGACAAATTTTTTTAGTATTCAATTATTTATTTATTTATTCAAATCCAAGAAAAATTCACTATACTTTCAGTCTCAGCTGTAATCCCTCCACCGGACAGTTGGATTCAGCATTCAGTTCCACATGGTAAGCTATTGTAGTGCGATAAAATTGAAAATTTGAATTACTTAATTGTAGCTTTTTATAAGCTAGGGTATTCCAGCTGAGGGGGTATGGGCAAAATTTACCAGAGGAGGATGAGAAGCGAGATTACACTGTTATGGTACACTCTCAGGACAGGGATCCAGTCAATACTAAACATCTATTTTTCTTGGATGTTGGTCGGATGCCTGCGGCTTCCTGAGAAAGCATTCAGTTCCACATGGTAAGCTGAAAATATGAAGGTCTATGCATATTTACTGACCAAATCGCTTAATATGTGTATTTTATGTTTATGACCTGTGTTATATTGCGAGTTTATTTTACTGATTTCTCATCTTTACTTTAAAATATACATGTACTTATAACATTGTTTTGTTGTTTTGCTATTTTTACTTGTCAAAACAATCCCCAGTCTCTTGTCACCCAGGTAATATATGCAGGTCATTTAAACTGACTGGTTAATTTTTGATAGAAATGTTAAATTGTTAAAATAATATATGAATTTTATCACATCTGGGAATATACAATATAGGCAACACTAGCAGTTCCATCATTCTAGACCAGAACACTGTGCAGCTACTTTGCATTAAGAATACATTCTATCAGTAGTCTGTTCTCCAGTCTGTACTCTTTGTGCTTTCTTAAGCAGGTAAATTATTATGTGCAATCAAACATTGTCAGAAGCATAGATTTTCAGCCTAATTTTTCACACATTTATGTCGTAAGTTATAGTGGCTCCAGCCACTTATGATAGATCACTCTTAATTACATATTACAAGCATTCATTTATGACTTGCAAAAATTTCTGTATGTTATTGCTTCCAGTCTAAAATGGATTGTACTTTCTGTTTGATCCTAAACAAAAGACATCAATTGTGGAATTTGATATCTTTAATTTTACTCAATACTGTACTGGAATCATTTCAAGTCATTACAGTTTAAATGCTGATGACTTGTCTGACTATGACCCTGACCCAGGACGTAAAAAGTCAACTATGACTTTAAATTCATTATTGTTATTTGTTTTGAAGCAAATTCTGTTTGCAGCTTACGTGATCTCTGGTATAATATTCATTCCTAACTTTTCAGATCACTATATTCTTGATCTTTGGTTTCTTTTACAATAAGTAAGAACAGAGTGGAAATACATGCATGCATCCATTTTGAGCTTTTTAGAAAATGTTGAAAAGACATAGAATATAGGTCTGGTACATTTAAAATTTTTGAGGTCTGTAGAATTCAAGAATTTTTCCTGACTACCTTCTAACCTATAGCATTCCAGAAAAATAATAGCTAAGTCGTATTTTGATTCAATATCTTTACAATCCATAAGGGTTCTGTAAACAAATAATCACTTGAAGATTTAAGACCTAAACTTAAAGTCTTGATTTTTAGCATATGTGAGAACATATCGATGTTTGCTCAGCTAAAATACATATTCGTGAAAGTGTTTTTGAGTGATACACACAAAATCAAAAAGTTGCCGTGTGGCAACATAGTTTAATCCAGTGTGTCTCCGATTTTCATCTGGGCATATAATTATCAGTTGTAACATTTCATACAGCTTTGTAATGAGAGAAATAAATTTTGAAGGGGCAGTAGAAAACATTCTGCCAAGAACTACAGTCAAAAGTCCCCCCCCCCCAAGGTCAAACTATAATGTTGTACACCAACTAAGCCTACCAATTTACAACTGTTTTTTTTATGATTAAAGCCACAGCCGTTTCAAGCAGGAACTTTGTTTTCTTTGTTTCTAGTACCAAAACCTGGGGAAAAATAGTACGCTGTGATAGATGTAAGTGTCCTGAACAGTTTTCTGCATATTCCTACATTCAAAATAGAGACTGCAGAGATTATCAGAAACTCGGTCACAAAGGGGAATGGCTAGTTTCCATAGATCTGAAAGATGCATACTTTCATGTTCCCATACATCCGGATTTTCAACACTTGCTTCGTTTCCATGTAGATAAACGAATGTACCAATTCAAAGCTCTGCCTTTCGGGTTAGTGACGGCACCCCTAGAGTTCACACAGATTGTAAAAGAAGTAAAACTCGTTCTTCAGTCCCACGGAATTCAAGTTCACCAATACCTGGATGACTGGTTGTTAAGAGCAAATACCAGACAGTGTCAGCTCCACACAAAAGAACTCATCCATGTGATGCAAGATCTCGGCTTTGTGATAAACTTCGAAAAATCAGAGCTTGAACCTTCACAAAAAATCGACTTTCTGGGTTACCATTTCGATTTAGTACAAGGAAAAGTCTTTCCAACCGAAAAGAAATAGAAAATTCTAGAATAATCTGTCATGGACTTGGAGATCGCATCACAAATTACTCCAAGATGGTTAATGTCCCTGACGTGTTAGCATCTCTAGAAAAGACAATACCAATGGGCAGACTCCACATGTGTCCCTTCCAATGGTACCTGAAAACACATTGGCAATATCCCCATTCACTAGACCTGAAGATTCCTGTTTCAAATCTTCTGAAAAGTCATCTTCAGTGGTGGAAAGATAAAAAAATCTAAAAATGGGTTGTCCTTTACATCCACAGGAACACAATACCCTTATTTTCACAGATGCATCAGATCAGGGTTGGGGAGCTCATTTAGAAAACATGACAGTCAGTGGCAATTGGACAAGCCAAGAAAAAACATTACATATCAATGTTCTAGAGTTAAAGGCAGTTAAAGACAGTCTTTCTGGGCTTAAAAAGCTTTCAAAACAAAATTCTAAACATAAGAATTCTGATAGCATCAGACAATGCCAGTGTGGTCAGTTATCTGAATGAAGAAGGGGGAACACACTCATGGGACATGTGTCTCCTGATTTGGCGCATCTTGGCCTACTGCAATCCTCGAAACATTCTCATAAGAGCCAGACACATTCAGGGTTGCCTCACTGTCATAGCCAACAGTCTCTCCAGGAAGGACAGAATAATTCAAACAGAATGGTCTCTTCATCCTCAAATATTCAACTTAATCTGCAAAGTTCGGCACAAATCAATGGTGGACATGTTTTCCACCAAATTGAATCACAAGCTACCAATCCATGTCTCACCAGTCCCAGATGCAAATGCTATGAACATAGATGCATTGAACATCTCTTGGGAGGGTCTGGACGGCTATGCCTTTTGTCCTGTAGCACTCATACCAAAGGTCATATAGAAAATGAACACCTACAGGTGCAAAATAGTAGTAGCACCAGGGTGGCCCAGAATGCATTGGTTTTGGGATCTAGTGAATCTGTCAACCAAACCTCCATTACAACTACCTCATTGGCCTCATCAGAATCTCATGTATCTGAATCTGCATGTTTGGCACTTAGACACCACTCAGAATCACTTGAATCATTCTCTGAGTAGGTGGCAGATAGAATTAAGGCAACTCAAAGACCCTCATCTAGAAGATTGTATGAGTCAAGGTAGGCCATTTTTGAACTCTGGTGTCAACAGAACAAGGTGGTCAGCTCAGAGCTTTCTATCTCAGACATAGCAGAATTTTTGAACCACTTGTTTACTGTCAAAAAATTTGAAACCTGCCACAATTGCTGGCTACAGAACTGCAATAGCTGACCATTTGGAACCTTTTGGCCAGGAAGTAGGCAAAAGTTTGCACTTAAATAGAATCCTTGCAAGACAAACCCATTCTGAATAGGGGTATTCCCTCTGGGGACCTAGCATTGGTTTTTGTGTCTTTGACTAAGGCTCCTTTTGAACCTTTGAAGGATGCAAGTCTTAAAAATTTGACTTTCAAGACTGTTTTCCTGATGCTTTGGCATCTGGCAAAAGGAGGGGGGTGCACGCTTGGACATTCTCTTCCCTCAGACATAAACCTCACTGGAAGGAGGTCACTATCTCTCCTTCTCCTGCCTTCTTGGCTAAGAACCAGTTAGCCTCTGAGGGTCCAGATTTGATCAGACCTGTGGTTATTCCAGCTATAAAACCTTTTCTGAGCTCAGATTTGTCTGATGATATGGCTCTGTGTCCGATTAGAGCACTTCGTTATTATTTGGATAGGACTTCTACAAAGAGAAAGGGCAAGAGTCTTTTGTTCATCTCCTTTAAGGAGGGTTTTGATAAAGATATTCAAAGATCCACTATTTCATCTTGGATCAAACAGACTGTTGCTTTAGCCTATCAATCTTCAGATTCTATGTCCGACAATGTCCATGTGAAGGCTCCTGACCTAAGATCCATGTCAGCCTCTTTGGCCTTTAAGGCTGGGGTCTCATTAGAGCAGGTATTAGGTTCATGTTATTGGAAAAGCCACAACACTTTAACCATCTTTTACTTGAAATATGTATCTTGGCAGTCCACCGACCAATCAGATTTCAAATTGGGCCTAGTGGTATCTGCTCAGCATGTGGTGAATTTTTGAGTATGTCTTCTATGTTTTCATATGTCTTACATACTTCCATGTTTCCAGCCATACCAGTATCTTGTATTGATATATGTTTTCTTCTTCTTTCAGACGGCCCCATGACTGTATTTATGTAGACCATAGAAGTCAGCTTGGGGATGCTTTTCTGGTGGATGACAGCATCTAGCTTGAAGGACCCAGGAAGCCATCCCGATCATCGATCATACAGTTAATGGGTGATGGGTAGATGTAAGACAACTTATGCTGTATGTTTCAAGTGTCAACCACAACAGTGCTTCATGAATATTCATGAGGTTAGTTTTTATTACTTGTCTCCATATTCTTATCACAGTAATGAGTAATCTTAATGCAGCGTACTTAAGCTTATCTTATCCTCTCAATCAAATGCTTTCATTGTGAATCCCATATTCTATTAACAGGCAGGTTGCAAAACAAACCCCTCCTCCTGTTACGGTTGGATTCAAGCATTTGGATGGATAAGGTAAGACTATTTTACGCAATAAAATGTAACAAATTTTATTGTAATTTAACTTTTTGTGAGTTAAATACTTACCTTATCCTCACAAAGACGGATCCACCCTACCTCCCCTCACAATTTTGTTTTTATAGGGAAACAAAAATTAAATGAAGATCTCTCAACAAAGTCCAACCGACAATGAGTAGTACGCATGCGCACCTATCACTAACTACGGGGTTCACCTCTCGAACAAGAATAATTTTAAAATATTCTTGTTGGTCGCCGCGTTTTGCCTCCACAAAACCAAGCAAGCCTTTGTGAGGATAAGGTAAGTATTTAACTAACAAAAAGTTAAATTGCAATAAAATTTGTTACAATTTGTGACTACAATAAATGACTCATTAACTTTTCAAAGTGTCTTATATGTTGTCCTAACCATTCTATATTTTACTGATAAGATTTTAGTTTTACCCCACAAAATACTTCAATATCATTACTATGATAATTTGAAGGAAAAATCTAAGAGGAATATTTCTTTTTCTTTTGCACAATATGGGCTGTCTTATTTTATATTGCACAGAGTTCAGTTGAGTTTATTTTGTGTAAGTCCATTTTGTTTTAGTTCAGTATCATCAAATGAAGTGTTTATAACTTTTGCGAAATTGATCTCCACCAGAAACATTTAAAACAGCAACTTTTGCAAAATTGATCTACACCAGAAACATTTAAAACAGCAACTGCATGTCAATTATTTTTATTGATCATAGTTACATGCTTCCACTTCTCAATGTTCAACAAACTTCTTTCAAACAACTTCTACAAGTAAATAAAGTGTCAATAAGTGGCCATTACAGAAGACTTAAGTGTGTAACATAATGACTAAACACACACTTCCTTAATTACCTCCATGGGAGCAATAGATACATAATAAAATAGTTTTATTTCATCACTGTTATCTTAAATTCTGTCAATTCCCTCAAGTTGTAAAATATAGCATATTTTTCAGAAATCTCTTGCCTTTTTACTGATATAAATTACTTAGACAGAAAAAAATCAACAAAGTACCCAATAACTACAATAAAAATACCCTTTCCATGTAATAAAAACTCAAAAGAAAAACTAGGTTTTTAAAACACCAAAACTTAAAAGCTTAAAATATAACAATATGTTGAAATCTGAACATATATATATATTATTATCATAATATAAAGACATCAGTTTCAGATTATAATTTTACTAATTTGGAACAAGGCAAAAAATGTTTAATGTTTTGTGGAATTAAAGACCTATCTCTTTACAAAGAAACACATGCATACAGAGATGCAGTGAGTGGTTACACTAAGGAGCATTCTCCTATCAATCAAAGTCTGTGGATTAGACAGGGATGAACTAAAGTGTACAGAATCATTGTTTTTAAATAGCTCTGAACCCAGACAAGACCAAGGTCACTATAATATCAAAGGCCAAATTAAAGTCACACCATGACATTGCACACGTACATCCCACAACCAATTTCCCAACAAGTATCAACTTCCTACACTGTATGGTTTCCAAAATACCGATCAGACAAGATTTCTAAGGCCAGTGTCACTATAGCAAGGACAAAGGCCAAATCTAGGTCATACTGTAATGTTGCACAGCTACATCTCCAACCAATATCTCTGTCAAATATGAACTTCCTAAAAACTTATGGTTTCCAAGATATAGCCTGAACAATATTTTTAAGGTCGGGAACACTGCACTAAGGTCTAAGGTCATACCGCTAACTCACACCATGATGTTGCACTCCTACACCCAGCAAATATCTCTGCAAAGTATCAACATCCTTCAACTCACATTTTTTAAAATATAGCCATGACCAGATTTTAAAGGTCATGGTCACTATGGCAAGGTCAGACCAAATAAAGGTCATGTGGCACCTACACTGCTCAATTAATTTCTCTTCAAGTATCATCTTCATACTCCTTATGGTTTCAAATATAAAGTGTGGACAAGATTGTAAATGTCAGCGTCATAACAACAAGGTCAAAAGTCAAACCACAGTCATATGTCTTTACAGACCTGCATCCCCAATTAATGTCCCTACTAAATATTAACTTCTTACACCTTATGGCTTTTGAGATATTGCCCAGTCAAGATTTTAAAGGGCAGGGTCACTGTTACAAGGTTAAATGTCATATCAAAGTCATACCATGATGTTGCATACCCAGCCGATATCTCTACCAAGTATCAATTCTAATACCTTAGATTTCTGATATACACCTTTTACAACATTTTTTACCCACCTGCACATTCAGCTGGACACCATGGGTGAAAACAAGAACCCCACAGAAATTGTTGATTGACTTGGTTAGTAATTTCATGAAATCCCTAAAACATTCAAAATTTTAAATTTAACTTTATTTTGTTCCATGTTAGAAAAAAAAAGTCAGTTAAGAGACCATGAGACATTATTATATGAATTTAAATAAAGAAAATCTCGTTATACATATTTTAAAATTAGAGGCACATTCTATACTTGTAAATGTAAATCCCATTCATTGTGACCCCTTCATTATACTAAATAAAGAGCCTTCTGGTTGTGCATGTGTTTTTAGATAAATAAAGGAAGGATCTCGTCTTATGATGCTTCACAAAATTCAAAGTTATTCGTGTGTTTCCTAAAATAAAATGATAACCGTCTACACTTGGCCTTACATCTCCTTTTATAATATACCCTTTTGAAGATTAACAGTTTTCAACTCTCTGTTATTTATTGTTGAATGGATGCAAGAAAAATTGTCATGGACCATTAGGAAAATTAATCTTTAAGAAAGCACCAACATTATTACAACAGTTGCAATAATTTATGCTATTTGTAATACCCTTCTTTTGTTTTAAGTTAATCCTTTATCATCTTGTTTCTAATGAATCACTCTTCTAAACTGGATATATTATAAGTTTATTTAGACAATTATACATGCACAATAACAACATAACCTAAGTTCCAAATACCAAAGAGACACAAAATGAATTATCATTAAACAGTTTGGTTATATGAAGTTTGGAAAATTTGTAATAAGAACATCATATAAAATTACAACATATACTTTAAAAACTTTAATGCAAATGTAATTACATCAAATTTAAAATGTACTTAAGTATAAAACTGGTATTCTATTCATTCATGTGAATGGTAATACTCTGAGTTGCTTCACACTATAGAAATGAGAAATGATCACTAGCCATACTCTGAGTTGCTTCACACTATAGAAATGAGAAATGATCACTAGCCACTAGGAAGACTTTACCCACATATCAAATCACAAACTCAAGTACTTTAAATTAAAATGTACTTAAGCACTTTTATTAGTTTAAACATGTACTTAAGACATTTGTGAGGGCAATTTGATATTTTTTTTATTTTGTGGAATTATCAACATTCCAGATATGGTGATTACACAAAAGAATCCCAAATTTATTTAGCTTGTTTTAAGTGGTTTCATTGGCTTTCACAAACTCTGTGGAATAAAACATACCTTTCACATTTTATTCACAATCTTAACTCACTTCTTGCCAATTATACAACAAATAACAGGAATCATCCATTAAGTAATTCCTAATATTTATTGATAATTCTGGACACCCAAAGCACTATAAAATGCAATGTGCCACCTTGCTCTAGCCCTGAACCTCCACACATGTGATTATTGCCGAATAAAAGTCAGACGCGAGGTCTCCTGTTCATGAATAAGTGCATACTGAACATCTTGGTCTCACCCACACACCAATCTGAAAATAGTGTAAATAACACTTTGTGTCTGGGTAAAAATATGGGACCCACAGTAACCGGAAGTGAATATATTTTAATGGCTATAAATATAACACGCATTATAATTATTATATTATTAGGACATATTACCATCCAAATAAACTAAAACATCCCATTACACAGCCTATCAGCACCAAGCAGTCCAAATTACATTTCCCAGATAACATTCCACCGGTGGTCCAATGCCATATGGGATGCAGCTTTGCCACCGTTGGGCCACCTTTTGGGGGGGGGGGTTGTATAATCAGCAGATTTCCACCATTGGACCAACGGTGCTTTCCAATCAATCTTCATGTCTGTATAATTTGCCACCAGTGGGCCACCGATGGACCAACAGTGATTTTTGTTCAAGATGGCAGGGAGCAATAATAAGGGATTTGGGGACACTTAGTAAAAATTTATTCAATAATTTGTGTGTGTCTAATAATGAAACTTCAGTGAGCCCATAATTTTTAACTCACTATTTAACAATTTTAGACATACAAACAATATTTTTATTATAAATTTACAATTCAAAAGTTGTCATTGGAGATATCATAATTTTATAAATAAATTATAGACCATCACCTTAGGACTCTCATCCACCATTGATTATGTACACCTGATTACATCATTGGTCATGTGACTTATTAATTTCCTTAGCTAAAATCTTTCCAAAGCCTGTCAATCACTTGCCTTATCCACAAATGGCCACATAACTAAAGGCTGCAATCTGATTGGCTGATGCTATTGCAGAATTTAAACCAGCATATTGCCACCATTGGGCCAACATTGGCCAACGGACAAAAGACGGTGGCCAACATATGTCATTCTCCGGTGGGCCAACAGATTGTCCACTGGTGTAGTAATAAATACTGAGTGTGAGGGCATTTGTTACAGGATATACGCCCGGCAAAAATTCCAAATAATGCCAGAGCGCCGTTAGGCACGAGGGCATTATTAAAGAATTTTTGCCGGGCGTATATCCTGTAACAAACGCCCGAGCATGAGGTATTTATTACTATTATAAAAACTGGCCTATCTGGTTTCAAGAAACATGCTTTTATTTTGATGAGGTGAAACGAACAAGGACGCCGCCATATTGTTCTGAATGCATGATCGCTCTCGTAAAAGCAGACAATCTTACTACCGACACACAATCAAGCAATCGAAACAACACTTCCGTTTCTAAGCGGGCCGTTATTGGAGGTTTTACTCCATGCTAATTCTATGCGCACAGACGGATTTTCGTTCACTGCGCACTTCCGGTGTATATAATGGCCCACAATTTGGCCCACAGTGGACTGTTATCTGAGTTTTTACACCTAGCACCAAAAAGTGATGCAAGTCGGTGCACCCTGCACCAGTGCAATTAAGCAGTGCATTTGCACTTTCAAAAAAGTACCTTAGTGGTCAGGTTACATACACTCTCCAGCCTCTGATGAGACAGATCACATTTACTGTTGAAATACAATAATGAATACATATCACATACAGTATAAGGCAAACAACACTTCTGAGTTATCAAAAAGTGATCTTCAGTTGTGACTTATTTACACATCTGAATTTACTTTTTTCTTTTTGTTCAACTTGCGTTTGGCCTCAGAAAGTGCAAATCATGGCACCCTGTTAACTGCCTTTTCCAAGATAGACCTACAGTCAGACAACTTGGAAGTAACATGAGCAGACACACCCTTTCTTTAATGACAATAACCACTAGACTTGGTAAATGCACATACTGCTCACTGATACAAAGAATCTGTGAAAGTACAAAATTCTCAACGCAATCAGTCATATTAAATTGTCCAAAATAGACATTTTAAATATTTGGCTTACCGAATAAGAACATTTATTTTTTATTTACTATACATCCAATTATTTTAGTACCTGCTTGTAAAATTATAATAACAGTTCATTGTTAAAAATAGTTAAAACATGGCTACATTATTTTCTGTAAATAATAATGAATAAAATATTTTCAGCCATAAATCATAATTTCTTGAATTACATTGATGGCAAGTAATTAATTTGCTGGTTGTATTGTACATGAGAAAGTTTAAATTAAATAATATTAATATTTTACAGGAAAGTTGGGTTATCTGCTGAAACTATATCACGGAAATTGTATGTCCACCGTTTTTCTTTTCTTTTTTTCTCTATGGTGGGTGAGAGTGTGTGTGTGATTTCGATTTCTACGACTTCTCACATATTTTGAAATTTAACCATTACCCGACTTATCAGGAAGTAAAAGAAGTAAAAAGTAAACAAGCAGAGTTTCGGATAAAAATCGTTACTAATAACAAAATTTTCCAATAATTTTGAAGATAATGTAAAGTCTGGTTGAAGAAATTATTTTTCTCGGGATTACGTCCATAATTCATCTACTTTAGTAAGTTATCCATTATCGCCCGTGTTGCTATAGTATTTCCCTTTGTTTCCACCCCTGTGCTACAGTACACGGGTGGAGACAAAGATAAACGGACACGAAGATAAACGGTCTTCAGAGTTTGGCTTATCTTAGTGATTAAATAATTAAATTGCACAAAATAAATAACAAATGTCTTGATAAGATTATTTTAAGCATATTCTGTTACTTAGTTCATGCAATTTTGATGCTTACTGCCTAGCTTCGTATCTTGGCACACGCCTCAAATTGGCACAAAACAGAATATAGAATATTTTCTAATTTTTATTCTTTATCACCCACACTCGCGTATTTCCGCTAAACAAATAAGGAAGTGGAAGTGACGACAGAAATAATTTAAATATCTTCGGCAATTTCCGTATGCAAATTGTGCCGTTTTGAGGCGCTGATTCATGTAGAAATTATATTATCGCTCAGTAAAAACAAGTGTAAAAGTTCAATAGAGGAAAGCTTTAAAAAACACTATACTGTAGTGTTGAAGTGTGAAATCGTCAATAGTTATATGGGTCGAGCTAAAAAAAAAAAAAATAAATAAATAAATAAATATAATAAAAAAATAAAAGTAGATGAATAACATATTTTAATACATTTTAGTATACGCTTATAAAACATGTGAACTACAATACATTGACGATACGTGTTTAAAATATTTTAAACAACAAGATGTTTTAAACCTAGTGATATGTTAGTTTATTTTAAGTACGCATTAAGTCTTACTCAAGTAAAAGAATATAGTTAAGTGTCAAAGTCACATCAAAAGTCTATTTTCAAATCTTTTAGTTTGCTTAAAAGTATGCAATATATATAGTTAATGTCTCTGTTTTGAGAAACAACCGTCAAATGTATATAAATCATGAGGTACACAAAGAACATGTTTATTTTTGAAATTGAAAATTGTTATGCCTCCTGTCTGTTGATGTTATTACAAGACACAAAATTACAATATATTTGTAATGTTAATCTGTATAATCAGTTGGAGTTTTTACTGGCTAGCTCAGGTTATAGACATGGTATTAGTCAAATGGAAAATGTTAGAATGTGCAACCAAATCCAGGTATGATAACTAATTTTACTTTGAATTCATTCAATTGTAGAGGTTTGAGAGAAAAAACGAAAAGATTATCACTTTTCAAATGGATACAGGCAAATCACAAAGGAATAACATTACTCCAAGAGACACATTCTTGTAAGGAAGACGAAAATAAATGGGAAAAAGAATTTAATGGTAAAATTTATTATTCTCATGGTACATCCAATAGTAAGGGTGTTGCTATTTTAATTCCATCAAATATTGATGTTGATATCAATATTCTTAAAATTACAACAGATACAAATGGTAGAATTTTGCTATTTCACTGTGAAATAGAAAAATCAATATATGTTATTGTAAATATCTACGCACCTACTAAAGATGACGCAAAAGCTCAAAATGCATTCCTATATGAACTTATAAAGTTAATTGAAGAGTATAGCGACAACCCATTAATTATTGGTGGTGATTATAACATATGCCTTGATAATAATAAAGATAAAAAAGGAGGTACCTTGGACAAAGAATCAGCTTATAGGGAGAATTTACATAACTTTATGGAAGAATTTTGTTTATCGGAAATATGGCGCATTAGGAATCCAGACAAAATACAATTTAGTTGGCGAAATAGCGGGCCTAAGGGTTTAGTACAGTCAAGATTAGACTTTTGGTTAATTTCTAACTTTCTAGAATATGATGTAACTAAATGTTGCATTCATCCTGGACTGCTATCTGATCATAGCATATTGAAACTGTCATTGAACTTGACCGAAACCCAAGGCAGAGGCAGAGGGACTTGGAAATTCAATAATAACTTGTTAAAAGACTTTGAGTATATAGACCTTGTTAAAAAACAAGTTAAGTCCGTAAAAGAAATTTTTTTTGAAGATAAGAGAGTCCGATGGGAATTCTTGAAATGTCAAATTAGATCTGAAACTATAATTTTTGCTTGCAACAAAGCAAAACAATCGAGGCATGAAGAAAAAATACTACAAGAAAAAATACAAAATTTAGAAACAGCTTTAGACGCCAATAATGAAGAACAAATCTCGGAATACAATCAGCTAAGGCGAGAGTGGGAAAACCTTCAAGATATCAAAACTAAAGGTGCTATAATCAGATCGAAAGCGCAGTTAGTAGAAGAGGGGGAAAAAAACTCTTAAATACTTTTTAAATTTAGAGAAGCGTAATTACAACCGGAAATGTATGAAAACAATTATAAATCGAGATGGGTTAGAAGTTACAGACCCCAAAAATATTTTGAATGAACAAGCCAATTTTTTTGAGAATCTTTATACAACCAGGAAAATTGATTCCATATCTAATAGCAAAATAGAAGAGAAATATTTAAAAAATCCAAGTATACCTAAGCTAGATCAAGATGTTAAATCAAATCTCGATCTTCCAATAAATATAGATGAACTTTCACATGCACTTAAAAATATGAAAAATGATAAGTCACCGGGCTTAGATGGGTTTACGACTAACTTTTATAAGTTCTTCTGGACTGACTTAAAAAATCTTCTGTATGAAACATTAACTTATTCTTTCCAACAGGGGGAATTACCTTGTGGTCTTAGAAGAGGTGTACTTTCATTAATACCCAAAAAAGATAAGGATTTACGATACCTGAAATCATGGAGACCTGTATCTTTGCTAGCAACAGATTATAAGATACTAGCCAAAGCACTGTCAATAAGATTAGAACAAGTTATGCCAAGTTTGATAAGTTGTGATCAAGTGGGTTACATTAAAGGACGTTTCATAGGAGAAAATGTGAGAATTATAGAAGATATTCTGAGTTATATTACAACTAAACATATCCCAGGGCTATTAATCCTAATAGATTTTGAAAAAGCCTTTGACACTGTAGAATGGAATTTTCTCTTTAAAAGTCTGAAATCTTACAATATTGGATCAGAATTTATTTCATGGGTGAAACTTCTTTATAATAATATCACATCATGTACAGTGAACAATGGGCACCTCTCTCCATCTTTTAAACTCTCAAGGGGAGTCCGACAAGGCTGCCCGCTATCTGCTTTCTTATTCATATTAGTCTCAGAGATTATATCATTGTCTCTGAAATCTGATAAGGGTGTTAAAGGAATTAAAATTGCAGGCACAGAATATAAAATTTGCCAACTAGCAGATGATACAACCATTTTTTTAGAAAATTTAAGTTGTCTTGAAGAAGCTATTAATCACTTTAATGCATTTCAAAAAATTTCTGGTTTAAAATTAAATATGGAAAAAACTGTTATAATACCATTAGGCCCATTCCGAAATATACTTATTTCATTACCAGACTGGCTTAAAGAATTACATATAAAGTTAGATTCTTTTCAAACTTTGGGAGTTTGGTTTTCAACCGATGCTGCAGAGAGAACAAAAAGAAATTTCGATGAAAAGTTAAGGAAAGTTGAAACCATTATTCAAATTTGGAAACAGCGCAACTTATCATGGAAAGGACGCATTGTAATAATAAAATCTTTGATATTGTCCCAATTTACACACTTGTTTAGTATGTTATACACTCCTCCATATGTGCTAGAAAAATTAAAGAGACTTATTTTGAACTTTTTGTGGAATAATAAACCTCCAAGAGTTAAATATGAAACTATGATTGCCAACATAAAAGATGGTGGACTAAAGCTACCAGATATTACCAGTTTTCATAATGCACAAAAAGCCTTTTGGATTAAAAGACTACAGACAAGTAGAGGCAAATGGAAAAACTTATTCCTCATATTAAGTAATTTAAATTCTCTCTTGTTGGATCATAAGTTACAAGTGTCTGATGTTAGCCCATGTAAAATTGGAAGTTTTCATCATCAAGTACTAAATTGCTGGTATGATATTAAAAGTACACAGCCACTTACAATGATAGAGCTATATAATGAGTATGTTTTTATGAACAAATTTATTCTAGTGAACAATGCTCCTTTAACTCCTAGAATGCTCGGGATGAGTGATGAATTCTTAAATCTAAAAATTATCGACTTTTTAGACGAAAAAAAAAAGTTAATCCCTGCAAAAAATTTAAAAAGAAAATTTAAGTGTAGAGCAACCATTCTTGATATACAATGTCTTATTTCAGCAATACCGGTAACATGGAAACGTAAGTTTCAAATACATACAGAAAGTTTTCAAAGGTTGTCTGAATTTAACATACAAATTAATAAAAAACCAAAAGAATTATTTAAACTTAAAAGTTCAGAGATATACTGGGAATTAGTAAACAATAAAATTAAAGCTCCAACTGCACTGTACACGTGGATTGACTTATTTCCATTCTTAGAAAAACTAGAATGGTCTGAAATTTTTAGCCTGGCTCATAAAATAAGTAAAGAACCGTATTTACAAAGTTTCCAATTCAAAATCTTACACAGGACTGTCAATTGTGGGTACAATCTCTTTAAGTGGAATCTTGTTAATTCTGCTGTTTGCAATTACTGTAATTTATGATATAGATACCATTGAACATCACTTCTACTACTGTGCTGCATCACAAGACTTTTGGATGAACGTCTCTGACTGGTTGAATTCTTTTACGAGGGAAAGTTTTAGTCTTTCAATATGTGAAGTGCTTCTTGGTATCATTAAAACCTCTACAACTGACACACATTATTACACTCATAACTATGTTATCATACTTGGCAAGTGGTTCATTAATTTAAAAAAAAATAATAAAGAAAGGATTTGGTTTCCAGACTATATTGCACATGTCAAAAATAAAGTTAGAGTTCTGAAAGAATCTTTTACAGTTCCTAACAATGTGAAGGTGTTTAAACAAAGGTATGGAAAACTATATGACCATTTATGTGACTGATGTATGCGTTAATTGATGTAACTTATGTAACATCTGTTTTGTAATAATCATTTACTAAAGAGGCTAATAAAAAAAAAAAAAAAAAAAAAAAACAAGTGTAAAAGGTTAATTATTTTGATTTTATGTCAGTAAAAGGCTCTTATAACTTGCGCTTGTGTCAATGCATATTTTAATAAAAAGAAGTCTACGAAACTACGCTAAAAACAATCAAAAATAAGCTTTTTGTGTCCAGGGTGTGCCAAGTTAAGGCGTGAAGCAGTAGACTACTTTTACTTCATAAAGTCTGAGGACCGTTTATCTTTGTGTCCGTTTATCTTTGTGTCTGTTTATCTTTGTGTCCGTTTATCTTTGTGTCCACCCGGTACAGTATTGTATACATACTCCTTTTGCTGCCAGTCATCGCCAGGTACCAGTTTTTGCCAGGAAGAATTAAAGCAGACATAACCTGGCAAACAGTACTGCATGGAGACGTAACTTTGGCATACACTTCATCTTGGCAAAAACCGGGACAAACAGAATATTTGTTAGTTGTTGTGGTTTTAGGGACAACTTGGCCCATTTCAAACTGGGTTTCTTTTAAAGTTGGCCTGTCTACTTATGTGAAGATTTAATACTTAAAATTCATGGACTTACACAGTTCATTTATATTCACCAATTAAAATTAAAAATGTAAAAAAATGGTATTAGAATAATATGTGGGTTTCCTTATTATAGTTCTACATCTCTTGTGTTCAAAGAGCTTAACAGTCTGAAGTTTGTTAATTTATTATATTTAAAATTTGGTACTTTCATGTATAAAGCAAATAATGGCTTTGTCGTATAAATTACAGAGTTTATTTACCAGATATGTGGCTGATGTTTATACAACCAGACAATTCAATAAATTTAATGTAAACTTTGCCAGAACTTGTATCAAGGCAAACTGTCCCTCAATTTGAGGTGTCAGATTATGGAATAGATTTGATAAAAATATTAGCCAATGTAACTTTGAGAAAATTTAAGAAATTGCTGAAACAGCATTTTCTGAATACCTGTTGAGCGTGGCAATTATTATAACTGATATCTCTATGTGATTCCATTCAATGCAATTGTTGAAATGTATTTACATTAAGTCCATAGCTGTTACTGTATATTCTCTTTTGTCAATTCCCATTGATATACCTATATGTGTGTATATGTATATTTATATTCAAATACTGTATCAGTAGTGATACTAAGAGTAAACTATTCTCATTATGGTTTAGGAAGTGGTTGTTAGCAGTTCTAAGTTTTTAACTTCAACTATCCACCTTTTCACATAAATTCTGAGTTGTATACTGAGATTTCTTGTTCATGATTTCCTTGTAAAATATTTATTAAATATATGCATGTATACCTATACAGAATTGAAAAAAAATATTTATATTCATGTATGCACAGAAAAATATGAGGTCACAGAATACCGTGTGATTTCCTAAGAATGGTTTAGTAATAGAAATAATGCTCAAAAATCAAATATTATCTCCCGTCTGCAGCCAAAGATTTAAAATGCCTCCCGTCTGTCTGTCTTTCTGTCCGTTTGCCACATTTTTACATAAACCTTAATATTTCATTCATTTATAAAGATATCTTCACCAAATTTACAGTGAGTGTTTATGGCTATGAAAACCTGTCTGTGCCAAATTTTGGCCTCATTTTGAAAAACAAAATGGCCGCCATAGCTAATTGTTTGAAAATCATAAAGGTGCTCTAAATCTTGAAATAATCCAGCTAGTTTCATCAAATTTGCACAAAAGCTATATGGCTAAACAAGCTAGCCTGATAGTAATATTGGCCTAGTTCAAAAAAACGAAATGGCCGCCATATGACATGTTTAATATCAAACAGGGTTATCCTATTAAAAAGGCCTTATATCTCCCCTAAAATTGCTCCTAGAGGTTAGCAATGTGAAAACAACTTGGAGGAAGTCATGGCCCGGGAATCTTTTCCAGGTTTTGAATTTGACCTTTGAGCCCTGCTTCAAGGTTAAATCAAGTCATCACACTGATACGTCCTTATTTCACCCTTATTATATCCCCAGACGAAAGTCGGGGATATATTGGATTCAGGTCCGTCGCGCCGCCGCCGCCGTAGAAATTTCCTTGTGGACGCGATAACTCAAAAACGGATTAATATTTTTTTTTCAAACTTGGTACACATGTT
Source organism: Sabellastarte sp. h YS-2021 (assembly GCA_964017235.1). Taxonomy (NCBI): domain Eukaryota; kingdom Metazoa; phylum Annelida; class Polychaeta; order Sabellida; family Sabellidae; genus Sabellastarte; species Sabellastarte sp. h YS-2021. Next base: position 25,244,722 of record OZ024934.1, read on the forward strand.
AAGGATGCCCGAAGGAAGATCCCTATTTTAAGGTGACCTTGAACTCCCAATAATAAAGAACTTATGGCCACCTTAAGGTCAGAAATTGCACTTTTGACCACTTAGAGCCCTCTAGGTCACAAACTATGAGGCGTATCTGGCTTAAATTTTACCTGAGAACACATTAATATATTCTTAGTACATGTGCCGAAAATCAAGACTTTAAGTTGAGGAGAAAATTGTGTTTGGGGCCCATAAAGACCCCACTTAGGACTTTTTTCCTAGATTTTTAACATATTTTGCCCTATAATTTGGAAGTGGTAATTCTGATGAGTCTCAAACTGCTCTAGGTGTAACTCTTATATGTAATCCTTGTCTGTGAAAAATTTAAAGGCTGTAGGTTTACCTGTTAGGCCGACTTGAGGTCTCAAAATTGCCCACAGAGACCCAATTTGTGGACTTTTTGCCACCTTCAAGCACTGTAGCTTTCAAACAATGTCTCTCATCTAAGTGAAATATCATCTGAGAATATATCAATATGTTTTTCTTGTATGTACTCCAAAATTTAGGCCTTTAATAGACATTTAACCCATGTATGAGGACCATAAATCCCCACCCGAGTGACCCTTTTTAGACATTTTTCACATATTTTGCCCTGTAACTTGGAAATGGTAAGTCTGAGAAGTTTCAAACTATATTAGATACATATTCTATGTGTAATCTTAGTATGTCACAAATTTTAAGTCTGAAGCTTTAATTTGAAGGCCACATTGAGGTCTCTGACGGGCTCCCAAAGACCCAGTATTTGGACTTTTTGCCACCTTTAAGCCCTGTGACTGTTAAACTATGTGACTGATAGGGCTGAAATCTCATCTGGGAATACATTATTATGTTCTTTTTACATGTGCCAAAAATCATGGCTTCAAGTAGACATTTAAACTGTGTATGAGGACCATAAACACCCACCCGAGTGACCCTTTTAAGACATTTTTCACATATTTTGCTCTGTAACTTGGAAATGGTAAGTCTGAGAAGTTTCAAACTTTATTAGATATATATTCTATGTATAATCTTAGTATGTGACAGATTATAAATCTGAAGCTTTAATTTGAAGGCCACATCAAGATTTCTAAAAGGCCCACAGAGACCCAATATTTGGACTTTTTGCCACCTTTAAGCCCTGTGACTGTTAAACTATGTGATTGATGGAGCTGAAATCCCATCTGGGAATGCATTATTATGTCCTTTGTACATGTGCCGAAAATCAAGGCTTTTAGTAGACATTTAATCTGTGTATGAGGGCCATAAACACTCACCCAAGTGACCTTTTTTGACATTTTTTTCCGTATTTTGCCCTGTTATTTGGAAATGCTTAGTGTGACAAGTCTTAAACTGTATTATATATAATTTTTGTTTGTTATGTTTGTCCCCCAAAAAGTTTCAGCTCTGTAGTTTAATTGCTAAGGTCTCTTTAACAATTGTAAAATGCCCACAGAGACCCAGTTTATGGATATTATACCACTTTAATGCCCTGTAACTGTCGAACTATGTGGGTCATAGAGCTGAAATCTTTGAATTTTTCAAAGGAAGTGCCTGTCTATTTAAATTTTTATTAATAATGTTATGGCTATCTTAGGCTTTTAAGTACTTATTTTTGCGTATTATCTCTCTGCTTGCTGAGTTTTTAACTTTTTAAAATGAAACTGGTTAAACATATTCAAGTAGGCAAAATGGACACAGTTATTTTCTGGTGAGCTATAAGTCCAATATTAATGAAATTATAGCCTTATGTAGTAAAAATAGGGGATTTTTAACCCTCAACTAGCCCAGTTTTATTCAGTTTGCCTCAGTTAATTTCGACACAGTTCCTACAGTTACTAACTCATTTCAGTTGATAATCACATTCTTAAAATTCTCAATTCTGAATTATTATTATAAATCTGTTCTTGTGGTTTGATAATTTATATTTAATTCTGGAGGTATATAATTTTCCTGTTGGACATTCCTTATTTATATATTTGATTTTATTTTAGTGATAAGATTAACTGAGCTTTTTGTATTTGATTACCCCTTTTGTTTGTTTACCATTTGTGCTGTAGCACTCTATCTCTTTGTAGTCCCACCCCCCATCCACCTCTGGGACCTCCAGCTATTGAGTGAGACTAAATAAACAAAGGTATTGAATGATATCAAATGAGAAACAAAGAACCAGACTTTTCAGTGGGGTTGCAGATCTTCTGTAACAGTGAGAGAGGTGTGGAGAAGGGGAGAGGGGTGGGGTGGGGTTGGGAGATGGGGTTTGCTTCATTATCTAATAAGACAAAGGGGAGTCAGAACTGAGATTGTGTCACATATTTAGGTTGCATATATATGGACCACATATATAGGAATTGAGGAAATGAATAACTGAAAAACAATGCAAATTCTAAAAATAATATAATAAAATAATAATATAAATAATATATAATTTTTAAATAATATTTTATTTGTGAACAAATATAGAAACAGATATGCGCTTTTGGGATTATGAATCATTTAAATACTTTGAAAATAGGTTCGGAGTCACCCTTTGCAGGAAGATTGAAAAGTATGATGAGTTAGAAATAATATTTTATTTGTCAACAAATATAGAAACAGATATGCTCTTTTGGGATTATTAATTTGGAATGGACATTCAATCATCAATCATTTAAATACTTTGAAAATAGGTTCAGAGTTATCATTGCAGGAAGATTGAAAATATGCTCTGTTGAGTTATGTATTTGGCGTCTGGGGATACACCATCTTCCTTGGGAAGATATAAACTTAGTAGATTGATGTGCTGAAGTTCATATAACTTTTCCCAAGATTTATGGCATACAACAAATGGCTTACATAAAAAATTCCCGATCAAAACCTGTGGCATGAGTGATGACCTGTCTGGGGATATGTTGGCGCCGAGTTGGCCCAATCTAGTTATTGGTGCTATGGCTTCAGAATGTAAAGATAAACCATGAAAAGTCCTGGCCTGCAAACATTATGTCTGAGAAAAATTTTGGCCTCATTTTGAAAAAACAAAATGTCCACCTTAGCCAATTATTTTAAAATCATTAAGATGCTCTAAAATTTGAAATATTGAATCTAGGTTCATCAAATTTGCACAAAAGATATATGGCTAGGAAAGTTAGCCTGATAGTAATTTGGCCTAGTTTCAAAAACAAAATGGCTGTCATATCACATGTTTAATGTTAAATGGGATTACCCTTTTAAAAAGTTCTTATATCTCCCTTATCATTGCTACTAGGGGTTCCAAATGCAAAAACAACTTAAAGGAAGTCATGGCTTGAGACTTTTCCAATTGCTGACTTTTACCTTTGACCCCTTTTTCGTTGTCAAATGGGGTTATCTTACTACAAAGGCCTTATATTTCCTTTAGTTCTCCATTATTACTGATTCTAAGGCGGGATATAACTGCTGTGGCAGTGGCCTTGTTTTACATGACACTTTGTTTAACTCAGCTACCTTAAACAGGCCTATAGTGTGTAGAGGGCTGACTTTGAAATACGCCAAGATGACCAGGTTCCATTGTTGAGCATACCATGTAAGGGAGTTGAAATGGTGATGGATGTAAAATAATTATTTTGAAAATTGCTGTATGCAAATGTTCAATACAAAGTTAACAAGAAGCACTGGGAGCAAAAGGCTTGACTCAATGTGACAAGACTTGCAAGTATTATAAAGTCTTCTATTATTGCCCATCTATTGTTGATTAAATTTGGAAATGTGTAGGGGGACACTGGCCAACAATATTCAAAAACAGTTTTTATAGGGTAGACTTGTTTAGATGACACATATATTTGCAAAACACTTGTGAAACCCAGCTTTTGTTTACGATATTTCTTCTGTTCAGTGAGATCTGTTGCATTTTACTTGAGCTTCGGGCAAATTTAACAGTTAGGTGACACATTTCAGTTTTTTTACTTTTTTTGTGATATTCACTGGAGTTATGAGGAAAGAGAAAGGAGGAAAGAGAGGGAAGAAGAAGATGGAGGAGAGGCAAGAGGAGAGGGAGAAGGAAGGTGGAGAGTTGGAGGAGAGGACAGAGGAGGGGACAGAAGAGAGGATAGAGGATACAGAGGAAGGTTTAGAAGTTACTGAGGAAGCTTGCAAAGAAGATGAGAGGTGTGAGGAAGAGTCAGGGTGCCACTCAGCAGCCAAGAGAGCCAGGGTTTGTGCTACATTCACTGACAGCCAGGAAAATGCCATTGAAGAGTTTGTGAAGGAGCACCCAGAGCTGTACGACAAGGAGCATGGACGTTTCCACGACAGAGGAAGGAGGCTCTCTGGGCAGAAATCTCTGCAGAACTGAAGCTCCAGCCCTTTGATGTCAGAAGGTGGTTTCAGTCCCAGAGAACTCGTTATGGCAAGCTCTCCAAGAAACAGTCTGGCAAAGCCCCAAGGGAGATGACCAAGAAGCCCCAAGGGAGATGACCAAGAGGTAGTCCTGGGTCTACCAGCAGATGGGTTTCCTTAAGACCCACATCAGATGCAAGGGGGCCAACAGAAGCTCTGGGTTCGAGGCCAGTCCCAACACCAGCAGGCATGAAGAATCTCGTGGATCTACTACTGATACAGAACATCTTGAGTCCAGTGTCCTGAGGGAACCTGTCTTCCATTGAAAGGTGGCATCCTCCTGTGTTCCTAGAAAAGTAATGATAATTACATCCCGGAATTTATATATATACCCAGAAAATCCAGTTTTTTTGCAAAACAAGAATTAGCCATCTTGGTCTGTGGAACACTGAGGAGGCCTCAGACTTAATCAGGGGTTATTCGGGGCTAAGTCCCAGGAGGCCTGAGGCTTATTCCACAACAATTCTTAAAGTGTACTTTGTTTTTTACCGAATCATCTGCTTTGTTAAAATTGGTGAAAAGCTCATTTTCACAGTTTAATATCAATAAAACACCTGGGGCCGGATTCACGAAAGGTCTCAAGTCTTAGCCAAATCTCAGCTGAGATTTTACTCAAATCTAAGATTTTAGTCTCAGCTGAGATTCTGGTCAAGTTGAGATTCACGAAAGGAATCTCAGCTGAGACCAAAATCTCAGCCAAATTTTGAGTCTGGACCAATCAAAACTGATGTAACATTTTGTTGAGATTAGTGGAAAGTATACACATTTATATTTTACCACTCTACCATATATACTCACATTTTAGAATATTTTCAAACAAGCAAAACATTGTCTTTTAAATATAATTTGTACTGACATTCAAAAGAACTGATTATAACAGCAAAACAAGCCACTCATGTAAATTTGTAATGTAAATGTTTACTGTTGTTTTTGTAGAAACTCTTAATATATATTCATATTTTGTGTTACAAGTTAAATAATAAGTCATACTTCACTGTTTTTATTTTGTTTTGTGACTTTTGATTACATATACTCTATTTTATGAAAACTTAAGTCACCCCCTAGGCAGTCTTAGATTTGAGACCAGATCTGAGAAAAATCTTAGACTGAGATCTTTTGTGAATCCCAGCTGAGCAAAAGGTCTCAAATCTGAGAAAAATCTAAGAAAAATCTTAGATTTGAGACCAAAATCTCAGATTTGAGACTTGAGACCTTTCGTGAATCCGGCCCCAGCAACCCTGCAATAATTGCGTATTTGAAAAAACATTCTATCATCTGAGGTAGCTCTGCAGATAACTTGAAATCTCAGAAGAGGTCTAAGGTGACATTAAAGTTAGGAAAGTTGATGAATACCATTTTGACCTAATTAAAAGCTTGAGAAAACATAGAACTTAAGTTAGGAACAGTCTAAGTATTGTTGAAGAATACAGTCTCAGCTTCTTGACAGATAGAAATGGTAACATATAGACATATTCAGTAGAATCTCTCAAACCTAAAAGCTTTAACCAGTTCAATATATTTGGTTGTGATGTGCATAGATATTGAGCTCAACTACTAATCTGCTTCAATCACTATCAACAATTCAATGTGAAAATTTAAGCTCCTATTAATTTTGAACAATTAACTTCAAAAACCTAAATAGTTTTTGATAAAATACTTTTCTTTTAGAAAGTTTTAAGTAACACTCATTTAATAGTAGAGGGTATATGAAAAACCTCAATTTGGTTTTTAAAGATTTTTAAATGCTACCTTTCTTTGTAAAAGAGTGAATGCATCATGTACATTTGTAGTGGTTAAACAGATTTTTTAAACGACTTTTTTCCCGCTCCAAATAGGATTTGGTGATGTGGAAGCAAAAATGAAAATTTGAACATTTGTATAATTGTTGCAATATTGAACACATTTCTGTTGTGCTTTTCAATATGCAATTTATATTGTGCTAAGTGAATGAAGCAAGTTGGCAAATGTGGCATAAAACCTGTTCACCTCAAGTTCTTCTTGTAATAAACATATTCTAAAACTTTGGATAGATATGAAACACCCACAAAATTACAAGTCCAAGAAACAGAAAAAAAGGTGGGTTTTTTTCTGCCCACATTAGCCCGATACAGAAAACAAAACTATAAAATATGACACAGTAAAATGCATAAAATGTACTGAAGTATATAACTCACTTCATCCATATGCTAGCTTTCTCTGTGAATGAGAAATTAGTATTTGGTGATTACTTGCTGTAAATGATTAAAGAAGATATTAAGGGAACAATCTTTACTGCTTTAATTGTGGCTGGAAATAAAGGGTGGGGATGGGATTATGTTGTGATAAATCATTTTTATGTCGTCACTCTGCGGCGTGGGCGTCCGCGTGAACAACTTCTTCTCCAAAACTACAAGGCCTAGAGACATGCTGTTTTTTTTAAAAGATACCTTATCTATCGAGGATGAAAAATTGTTCAAGGCATGAAAATCTGTCTGTTCATCTGTTCGCTAGAGACGTTACAAGGGAGGTACCCCCACCAAAAGTGTGAAAATTTCAACACTTTATCACAATTTTCTCAGTGACTATTGCAGGGATTTCTCTCATATCTTGCATATATGTACTAAACCAGAGGTAGATTCTCTTGTGTGAGTATGAGACCTGGATCGGTCTTACTTTTTTTAAAATAAATTTTTTCAATAATTTTTAATGCATTAAAATTCATGAAATCATGCACTAAATCACTTATAACTTGAAAAGTGTTGCATTTAGAGCATTTTGTTAAAATATGTCATTCAGCTACTTTTTTCATAGCTACAATATGGTGAGTAACTTGGGTGTCTGTTTCAATAGCTAAGTGAGTAATAGCTACTTTTGGGCTTTTCAGTAACTACCATCTTGAGTAAAATCACTTGTAACTTGAAAACATTGCATTTAGAGAATTTCGTATAAATATGTTATTCAGCTACTTTTGGGTCAGCTATAACATAGTAAAATTTCAGACCTGTAGCTCATGGCATAGCTGAGTAATAGCTACTTTTACGTTATCACTGTTGAGTAAATCACTTATAACTTGAAAACTATTGCATTTAGAGTATTTTGTTTCAATATGTTATTCACCTATTTTGGGGTCAGCTATAACATAGTGAAATTACAGACCTATAGCTCATGACACAACTGAGCAATAGCTATTTTCAGGTACTGTATTTTGAGTAAATCAGTTGTAACTTGAAAAATATTGCATTTGGAGTATTTTGGTAAAATATGTTGTTCACCTACTTTTGGGTCAGCTATAACATAGTGAAATTACAGACCTATAGCTCATGGCATAGCTGAGCAATAGCTATTTTGAGGTTCTTACAATTGAGTAAATCAGTTGTAACTTGAAAACTATTGCATTTACAGTATTTTGCTTAAATATGTTATTCACCTATTTTGGTGTCAGCTATAACATAGTAAAATTTCAGACCTGTAGCTCATGGCATAGCTGAGTAATAGCTACTTTGAGGTTATCACTGTTGAGTAAATCACTTATAACTTGAAAACTATTGTATTTACAGAAATTTGTGTAAATACATTATTCAGCTACTTTTGGGTCAGCTATAACATAGTGAAATCACAGACCTGTAGCTGATGGCATAACTGAGCAATAGCTACTTTCAGGTACTGACTGTTGAGTAAATCGGTTGTAACTTGAAAAATATTGCATTTGGAGTATTATGTTAAAATATGTTGTTCACCTACTTTTGGGTCAGCTATAACATAGTGAAATTACAGACCTATAGCTCATGGCATAGCTGAGCAATAGCTATTTTGAGGTTCTCACTATTGAGTAAATCAGTTGTAACTTGAAAACTATTGCATTTACAGTATTTTGCTTAAATATGTTATTCACCTATTTTGGGGTCAGCTATAACATAGTAAAATTTCAGATGTGTAGCTCATGGCATAGCTGAGTAATAGCTACTTTGAGGTTATCACTGTTGAGTAAATCACTTATAACTTGAAAACTATTGCATTTACAGAAATTTGGGTAAATATGTTATTCAGCTACTTTTGGGTCAGCTATAACATAGTGAAATTACAGACCTATAGCTCATGGCACAACTGAGCAATAGCTATTTTCAGGTACTGTATTTTGAGTAAATCAGTTGTAACTTGAAAACTATTGCATTTACAGTATTTTGCTTAAATATGTTATTCACCTATTTTGGGGTCAGCTATAACATAGTAAAATTTCAGACCTGTAGCTCATGGCATAGCTGAGTAATAGCTACTTTGAGGTTATCACTGTTGAGTAAATCACGTATAACTTGAAAACTATTGTATTTACAGAAATTTGAGTAAATACATTATTCAGCTACTTTTGGGTCAGCTATAACATAGTGAAATCATAGACCTGTAGCTGATGGCATAACTGAGCAATAGCTATTTTCAGGTACTGACTGTTGAGTAAATCAGTTGTAACTTGAAAAATATTGCATTTGGAGTATTTTGTTAAAATATGTGGTTCACCTACTTTTGGGTCAGCTATAACATAGTGAAATTACAGACTTATAGCTCATGGCATAGCTGAGCAATAGCTATTTTCAGGTTCTCACTATTGAGTAAATCAGTTGTAACTTGAAAACTATTGCATTTACAGTATTTTGCTTAAATATGTTGTTCACCTACTTTTGGGTCAGCTATAATATAGTAAAAATTCAGACATGTAGCTCATTGCATAGCTGAGTAATAGCTACTTTGAGGTTATCACTGTTGAGTAAATCAATCAGTTGTAACTTGAAAACTATTACATTTAGAGTATTTTGTTTAAATATGTTATTCACATAATTTTTGGTCAGTTATATCATAGTGAAATTGCAGACCTCTGTGTCATGGCATAGCTAAGCAATAGCTACTGTCAGGTTCTCACTATTGAGTAAATCATTGTATCCACTGGATAGCCACAGTGTGTAGAGAGATTTAACCATTACTGCTCTAATGAAAAAAATATTATAGCTAGCCTTCTCAAGTTTGCAGAATATATTAATAACCATAAAATGTTGTCTGGGAATATTTTTGGCCTCAGTTTGAAAAACAAGATGACTGCCAGGGACGTTTATTCGACTTTAAAAAGGACTTTTGTTGGCCCTCTAGAGCAAAGGGTATTATAAGTAGAGATCTCAAATTCGCAGGATATGTTCCTCATTATAAAATCTTGACTGGGAATATTTTTGGGCTCATTTTGAAAAACAAGATGGCCGCCACTGGTGTTTCTTTGTCAGTCATGAAAAGAGCTTATATCTCCCTTATTATTGGTCCTAGAGGTTTGGGATGGTAAACCAACCTGTAGGAAATCATGGGCTGGGAATCTTTTGGTGTGGTCAGATTTGACCTTTGACCCGTCCTTCAAGGTCAAACGAGGATAGCCAAACTTAAAAGTGCTTATAACTCACTTATTATTGGTCCTAGAGGTTTGGGATGGTAAACAGACATATAGGAAATCATGGGCTGGGAATCTGTTGATGTTGTCCGATTTGACCTTGAACCCCTTCTTCAAGGTCAAACAAATATAGCAAAACTTAAAAGTGCCTATAACTCGCTTATTATTGGTTCTAGAAGTTTGGGATGGTAAACCATCCTATAGGAAATCATGGGCTGGGAATCTTTTGGTGTGGTCAGATTTGACCTTTGGACCCCTCCTTCAAGGTCAAATAAGGACAGCCAAACTTAAAAGTGTTTATAACTCACTTATTATTGGTCCTAGAGGTTTGGGATGGTAAATCAACCTATAGGAAATCATGGGCTGGGAATATTTTTGTGTGGTCAGATTTGACCTTGGACCCCTTCAAGGTCGTACGAGGATACTGCATTTGCAGTATTTCTTTAAATATGTTTTAACCTACTCTTTACACTTAAACAGTTACCTTGTTACTTTCCTTCATAAAACCATTTGCAGGGCACAACTTTTTGGTCCTTTTCTTCTGTCAGGTTCAGAATTTCTTTGAACATGCTGTTCAATTACCATTTACTGTACTTCTGTACAGCACTTTCCCTGATAATTATGCTTTCCTCTCATTATTACCTTCACAAATCAAAAACACTCAGTCAGCTGACACAGTGCCCGTTCACGGGCACTCTCCTCTTGTTAAATGTTTAAAGAAGCCATAAATAGACTATAAAACGAATCATTGAAAACCTTCCCAGGATTGCACTGCTTAGATGATTGATCAGATAAGTACTAAGTTTTATGGCTTCCTAAAGCTGCATAAGCAAAATGGCACTTAATGATAAAATCCTTTGTATTAAAATTGAAAATGATGCTATGCTTGACTCCATGGTAAATATGAGGGTTATTGGGGGAATTGGTGACTTTCCCCATGAGCTTCAAACCAGTTTGATTGCTTTCCTACAGACTTTAAAACTTGCTGAGCAGTATTCACACAGGAGACATTTGACGGTTTTGTATTGAAGGCTTTCATGTGAGGGAATTATTCTTGATCCAAACACATCTTAAATATGTACAAATAACATCTAATAACATTTACATGATTCCAATTTAGACCTGGACATGAGTACTTTTGAAAGGGTAGCTGCTCTTGCAATTAGATCACTATGTGCACACATTGCAGTAAAATATGCCTTTTATCATGTGGCATAATCTCAATTGTAATTGAATGATGCACACTCATAGCCACTAAACGTGTGTATATTGAAAGGGTAGCAGTTAAATACATGGAGGTATGTATAAAGTCGTGTTCTTTACAATTAACACCCAGGATGACAGTGAACTTAATTGTATCCATCATATAACATCCAGTGGTACAATAGTTTATGTATGGGTATGCCACAGTTTGTGTAGAGATTTTCCCACCACCCCTATATTATAGATAGACTTCTCAAATTTGCAATATATGTTCATCAATACAAAAGCTTGCCTGGGAATATTTTTGGCCTCATTTTGGAGATGGCTGCCACAGGCATTTGTTTGAGAGTCATCAAGGAGCTTTACAATTCTGAGGCTTTTTCTCATCCATGGAAAGTTGAATACCTTTATGCTTCATATATTGAATAGATATATAAATGCACCTTCTATAGCCTACAGACATTTGACCTTGAAACTTATCATTCAAAGTCTGCCCTTAACCCTTAAAATAACCCCCAAGACCATTGCTTTTTTGAAGATTGTCAGAATTTCTTTGCTGCTGGATGTCTTAGTTTTCAAAGGAAGTTGTTCCTAGTTGCACGAAATGTTAAGGAAGATTAAACCACTTGACTTTCAGCATTCACTCTATTTGTTATCCAAATGAATTTAATGTTCTTTAATATTTAGATTGATTTATTTTGGGCATATGTTGGACTCTCTGAGTGCAAAGGATTTTTGCATAGAATTAGAATTTTCCATATTTTGTCATATTATATTTTGACAGAAATGGCAAATGTCATTTGTAACAAAAACCAAATGGGTCATCTATTTCGGTGGATTGTTGTGCTATCTGGGTCACATCTGCAATTGGGTATAAGTTTATGGAGTTGCTAAACCTCAATAATCCTTAAACGTTTAATTCAGGAGACATTTTTTTTAGTTGCATCATTTTTTTAAATTAATAATTTTCAGACTAAAACTGCACATGGTGAAAGTAATTTATGGGCCATCCTAATATAAACCATGAAATATTCTTTCATGAATTGTGGGACAGCCACAATGATTATCTGTCTTTAACAGAAGTTGTGTCGTGGTCACAATGGCTGTGTTTCACAGAAGTTAAACAATGATGGACTACATTAGTACTGGGATGGGTTACCACTTCAGTGCACTACTCGTGTTTCTGATGGCTTTGCGCTCATGCTAGGGGACCGAAGCCCCTTTCGGCCTTGTTTTTTTTGTCTCTGGACTTTCATGAATTGTAGCATGGCCACAATCACTGTCTGTCTTTTACAGAAGTTAAGCGGCGATGGGCTAGATTAGTAATGGGATGGGTTACCCCTTCAGTGCACTTCTTGTGTCTCTGATGGCTTTGTGCTCATGGTAATAGACCAAAACCCCTTTCGGCCTTGTTTATTTTAATATTTTGTTAAATATTGTAGCAGCCAATAAATTTTCTGATGGTGTATATTTTGAGGTATTTGTTTATTTTATAAATTTTAGATCAACTGTGTTTGAAGCTTGATTCACATTCCAAAACTTCAAGATGACAGTGATGGAATTTTTTGGTTGCACTTTCCTGGCATTTGGTCCAGCTGCAGCCCTGTTTATTTTCACTATTGCAAGGGATCCATTGAGGATTATTGTTTTAATGGCAAGGTATTCTATTAAGTTTTCTCTATTCTTGTGATAGGGAACACACAGTGACGCAGTCATATTTCTAAGACTGAAATAAAATGAAAGAAATGAAAGTTTTATCAATAAATTATTTTTATGAATGAAATAAAAGTTATATTTATATATTATTACAATTACTGTTGTCGATTTGGGTAATACATTTGAAGAGAAACTTTAATAAATAATTCTTTTTTTTTTGTTAATATATTTTATGTACAGTGTTGTAGTTAAGTGATGGTACTTGTATTTTGTAGTGCGTTTTTCTGGCTGATAGCTTTGTTACTGTCATCACTGCTGTGGTATGCTGTTGTGCCACTGCGAGATAAAATTGCATTTGGTCTTGTCTTCTCTGTACTCTTCCAAGAAGGATTTCGACTGCTTTTCTACTTTATATTAAAGTAAGAACAGTTAAACTTTTTTCATAACTGAAAAATACAGCTTCATATCAAGAAAAGGAAAATAATTTTTACTCTGAGGAAATCATTATTATTGATGTATGTATGTTTTATGAATGCATGGTTTTTTATCCTTTTTACCCCACAGCCGTTAAGGGCAGTTGGGGTATTGTTGTCACCCATGGTGTCCAGATGGGTGGGACGGTGTTCAGGTGGGCGGGTGTCCAGGTGGGTGTGTCTGGGCTGTATCTCAGACACTGTAATGTGTAAGAACTTGATACTTGGTAGGGGCATTGGTAAGGGGGTGTAGGTGTGCAACATCATGGTTTGACCTTGATTTGAACTTTGACCTTGATGTAGTAACTTTGAGCTATTCTTTCAGCTATTTTAGTATCCAACACTATTCCCCAGGCTGTGGGGTAGGTGCATCTCCAATGCGGGACGCTTGTTGGAGTATGGGAGAGAATCATGCTCCGCCGGCTCCGCGTTTCCTTTTCCTTTTCCGATTCTTTTAAAATTTGGCAGGTGTATGCAGTAGCCTTGGGGAATTTTTTTGGAATATGCTGCAGTGACATTTCGACCAGTCAGAGAGATCACATGACCAAAAATGTGTTTTTCAAAGGGTAAGCTTATCTGGAAGATAACTTGAAAAGGATTTTATCAGTTCACCTGAAACTTGGCAAATACATTCATTCTGTTAAAATCTGGAAATCATTAGATTTTGGCATTGATTGGTTAAGAAATGGCCGAGTAATTAATGATTAATTAATCATTACGAATTTTCCAAATAAGTAAAATACAAAAATGCAATTTTCCAAAAATTTTTGTCTTGCCAAAACTGGCGGCCATTTTGAATTTTCGAATTTTTCGCAAAAATTGCAAAACACAAAAACGTTTATATCTCGAAAACCGTGTGAGATAGAGCGATTTCGACCCACAGGGTATGTCTGTAGAGTGGACATCCCAATTTTCCCAAAAATTTTGTCTCGCCCAAAATGGTGGCCATTTTGAATTTTCGAATTTTTCGCAAAAATTGCAAAACACAAAAATGCTTATATCTTGAAAAACCGTGCTAGATAGAGCGATTTTGACGAAATCTTTTTTTTTTTTTTTGGCCCGCATGGTATCTGCAGATTAGCCATCCCTATTTTCAAAAAATTTTTGTCTCGTCCAAAATGGAAATTTTTGACCCACAAGGTATATCGGGACGCTTTGTTTTTGCAAGCGATCCTCTAGTTTCTATTCCACATGAAGGTATGCATTTAAATCCCAAACCAAGAACTACTGTGAAAAACAAATAGTCTTCACCCGAGTAGCTCTCATGCAACCAACTAACATAATGGCTGAACCCGTTGGCAGCAGTTAGCTTTGTTTAAAGTTGTATTTCTAATCAAGCACAACATATAACCCTATAAAAATTGGAAAAATGTGGTAAATGTGTCATTTGGTCACAATTGTAATATGATTTCACCAGAATTTAAATAATGCAGCTTTTCCTGCTTATTGCTCAAAACAGTGATCAAGAACATAAATAAATGTATTAGAATTTGGAAATAATAATTATCCAAATTATACATCATGCCGAAGCCAAAAGATGTGGAATACCAGTATTAATTCTGGATATTCAGTGAACCCAACTCAAGACTTAATGGAGAATACAGGTTGTATCCAGTCATGGAAAACCTGGAAAAGTCATGGAATTCCATTTTTCTTTTCCAGGCCTGGAAAAGTCATGGAAATTGACTCTAGGTTTTGGAAAATTCATAAAAAGTCATGGAAATTAAAAGGCATTCTCTCGCGAAATGGGGTTGTTCCTTTCTTTCATCCAGCATTTCAACACAAGGATATGTTTATGTAATCAGATCAAATTTTGGTGTCTTCCACATCTTCCAGTACTGTGACTGAAACCTTTTGGCTGGTTCTCAAAGGCAAAACCAGCGGGAGCTTGTGTCCTCGGTACATGTCTCTTTCATGCCATGAAGCATTTAATACGTCCTTGATTTTAAAGCTTTGGTCACGGAGAAGTCATGGAAAAAATATAAAAATTTAGTGGATACACCCTGAGAATATATGGTACACATAAGCAGCTTGTAATGCATGGCAACTAATCACTACAACAAACGCCAAAAAATTTCAATTAAAAAGTTTGTTTTATTTATATTTACCATGTCAATTGAGGATTGTCTGTCCAAGAGGGGATACTTTGAATGCAAAATGTCATTCCAGGGTAACATTTTCCATTTCAGTTTCAGTCATATGTTACACTGAGTAAGTAAGGGGTTGAGAAGGGTGGACTATACTGACCAGGTCTTGTGTACCCTTATATTTATGTATTACATTGTAGGAAAGCTGATGCTGGCCTGAAGAAAGTGTCAGAGAGAGAGGGGGTGACTGGAGTTACCATTGTGTCCAACAAACATTTAATGGCATATGGTAACTATTCATCACAATCACCCATGTATATTGTTGTGTTGAACATTTGGAAGGAATTGATTGGCAAGAATTTGGAAGCCATAAATTTCTCAGAATCGGTGATCTAGGAAGTTATATAAATTATTTGAAGTAGCTTGTGATGATTTGTTACTGGTTAAATTTTCTTGGGGTCTTCAACTGTTTTGAGAACATAAAACAAATTTTCACTAAAATATGCTCTGATGATTGCAGTTTTACCAAGTTGGTAGTGTTTAGTTTTGGAGTAATCTGCAAATAATACAGATGCCACCACAGCACTGAGACTGCTCTGATCAAAATCATGAACGACCTTCTATTGGAAGCAGATAATCAAAAAGTGATACTTATGGGTTTTCTAGATTTATCAGCTGCATTTGACACTGTTGATCATTGTATTTTGCTGCACCGACTTGAGAAAATGTTTCAAATTGAAGACAAAGCTTTAGACTGGTTTAGAACTTATTTAACAGGAAGAACTCAATCAGTAGTTGTTGGTGACTGTGAATCTCATAAAAAGGTTCTAGAATGCTGTGTGCCTCAGGGATCAGGTCTTGGGCCTGATCTCTACTGCAAATATACATTACCTCTTGGTATCATCATCAGAATGTTTCACATACTTTTCCACATGTATGCTGATGACACACAGCTTTACAAATCAATTGACCCAAGTAATTTTGAAAACCAAAAACAAACTGCAGAACAACTCCATTTGTGTACCTCTGAAATAAGCAACTGGATGTCTAATAACCGGCTCAAGCTAAATGAAGAAAAGACAGAGTTCTTAATTGCTGGCACTGGAAGACAGCGCTCCAAAGTCATTATTGACTCATTAAATGTGGTTGGTATTGATATAAAGCCAAGCACAAGTGTCAGAAACCTTGGGGTAATCATTGACCAAGACGTATCACTTAAGGAACAAGTAAATGCCATATGCAGATCCTGTTATGGTCACCTAAGGTCCATCATTCAAATAAGACCTTACCTAACTAAGTCTGCTGCACACACAATAGTACAGTCACTCATATCTTCCATATTAGAATATTGTAACTCTCTCCTAGCTGAACTCCCACAATATCTTATCCATAAGTTGCAGAAGTACAAAATTGGGCTGCCAGGATAGTTTTGAATGTCAAGAAACATGATTCTATATTGGTTCACCTGCATCAGCTCCACTGGTTGCCTGTTAGGTTTCAGATCAAATTTAAAATAAATCTTCTAGTATATAAGAGTTTGAATCGACTGGCACCATCATATTTGACATCAATGCTTAACTACCAGCAACATCAACGCACCACAAGATTGGCAAGAAAATCATACATGCTACAAGAAAAAAGATCAAAACTCGTCTCTATGGGTGACCGTGCCTTCAGTGTTGTGGCACCAAAGTATTGGAATGAACTGCCAGATGATATCAGGAACATTGAACTTCCATTGGACATCTTCAAAAAGAAACTAAAAACTCATTATTTTAAAACAGCATATTGTGGAGAAAAAGCGCAATGATTGTTTTTTCTTAAATAGAATTGCGCTATATAAATATGTCATGTTGTGTTAATGTTAATACATTTTACAGAACTGGGACTTTTGTGTCAGAGTAATGAGTATTATATTAGTATTCTGTATTTTATAGTGGCAGGCTTTGGTTTCGGAGTGATCAGTGGCGCCTTCTCTCTTGTCAATGTTCTGGCAGACATGGTAGGACCAGGAACCATTGGTATCCATGGACATTCGTCAATGTTCTTCATCACATCAGGTACAAGTCCATGCCTTACTGGAGGAAAGGTCATTGGTGAAATTTAGGGGTTTTACACCACTTTAAAAAACTAAGGTCATATCAGAACAGCCCTTCAAATGGCCTCTATGCTTCCATCGTGTTACTGTGACCTTTATTTTGACCCATACATTTATTGGTAAGCATATTGTAGTTTTAACTCCATAGGGTCTAATTGCAACCAGAATCAACAGATACACTGTTATGGTGACCTGGTATATGGAAGTGATGATTCACAATAATTTATTCTTGTGAAAAAGTTTGGGCCCACTGTTGTTTGTCATGTAAGAAGGTGCACAGTGAAATGCAGGCATTTTATGTGTTGTGTTTTTGGGGGGATGAAATGTGTATTGAAAGTATTCCTGTATCTCCGTATGATCTAACTGAATAAGGCTTTGCATTAAAACTATAGTCCTTATAACCATCACTGTAATGGCAAAAGGATTGAAACTCTGAAAAGTGGCCATTTAACTTGAGGACAAGTTATCCTATCCCACTGGTTTCCTCATGCACCTCAGATACTACTTGCTGTTCACAGGTGGTTGACAATTGAATGCAATGTACATATATTTTCGCCATTATTGAATTTCATTCAGATTAATCAAGTTAAGTTCAAGTCAAAAAGTCAAAAGTTGAAGTATTCCTTTTATGGCTTAGCTTACACTGAAAGCAATTCTTTAGTTTATTAGTTTATCATTGGAATTTTTAAAACATTCACCAGTATAATACAATGCATGGTGCAGATTTGTTTATGCATTATCCTTGTGTACTTAAAAAAGAGTGCTCAGCCTCATTATTAAGGGTTCTGGTACCAGGGAATGCTTGAACCTGGGTTACATTGATAAATATCATAGTATTTAAATCTTTACAAAAAAACAAAACAAAGTGTACTATAAACAAGCCTTATTTTGTTCATTTATTGTGTTTAAAACTAAAATGCCTCTTTTATATTATGAAGTTTTAAATAAAGATCTTGTGGTCATGGAAAAGGTTTTGAATGGAATTTGCTAACCCTTGCATAGGTAATTCAGCCATATTTCTTAGATTTAAACCACTAAGAATGATAATTTCCTATTAAGTTATGGATGAATACATAAATAAATTTTCAGCTCTTGGCAGATATGTTAATAAGAGAGATATTGTTTATATTTCAGCTCTGTTAACTCTCTGCTTCATATTCCTGCACACATTTTGGGGAATTATTTTCTTTGCTGGTTTTGACCAGAAGCGGTATTACTATCCAATCATTGTTGTTCTCAGTCACATGCTCGTCTCTTGCCTGGTGAGTTTAAAACGGGAAAAATTCAAATGCTTTGTATTGAACTGATTTATTTCCTTGATACATATATCTGTATTCTATAAATGTCATTGGTGTCAATAAAAAAACTGAAACTTGATTTAACATTTTACGTTGGGGATGTTTAAGCAATAATTCATTCAGTTGCCACCTTAAAAGCCACAGCATTTTAAACCAGCTCTTGCGGTACAATATAATAATTCTGGAAAAGTTTAGCACTGATAAGCTTTCATATCAAGAGTACATTTCATTATATGAATGTCATAATGTACAGGTATATTTTGATATTGTGAATTGTAAAACAGATCCTGCACATCTGGAATCACATCTGGAAACTATAAACCACAATATACAAAAAGGTTTATTTGGAAATAGTTGATCACTTAGAAATATAGCTAAAATATACTTTTTCTTATTAAATTCAAGCATATGTATCTATAATCATGTTTAACCTTTAACCCTAAAAATAACCATAACGCCACCCTTTATAGTTGAAACATCTAGCATTGTACCTAGTAATTAAGATATAATACTGAGATTGAATGCTATTTTCTTCAGCTGTGTGCTAATTTGGTAGAATGTAAAATGTTACCAGTAACAATTTCAATTAGACATAAATTTGGTTTAAATTCTTAGCGATAAATATGCATAGAACTTTGTACTGTTAGAGAGTCCACTTTAACTTGTGTTATTTTATTTGCAGACTTTACTAAACCAAGGCACAGACCCCCAGTACGTGGCTACTGTGGTAACTCCCTATGCTGTGCTGGTGGGTTCTGGCATCCTTGCATTTATCATTGCGGGCGGGTCTCTGAAAAACATCAAAGCCTCCTGTACAATGAGCAGGGGTTCCTTTGAGATGGAGTAATGCATTATCAGATTGAAGAGACACTGACCAGTAAAGACAATGACAGTGTTTAAACAAAGCAAATCAAAGTAAAGTTTTAAATACAATACAGTAGCCTTTGCATCAGTGAAACCTCCATTATATAATAATAGTAACTGAAACATTTGTAAAGAGCCAAATTGTTGTGGCCATTCTCGGACATGCTGATGTTCAAAGGTAAAGGTTGATTTCCTAGGTCAATGTCAACAGAAAAGAAAGCATTCTCCACACGAGTTGGTTCTATTTTTATTTCTGCATTCAGACTGCTTTCATTAGAACTTTTACCAGAATCTCCCTTTATGCAGAAATCAAAATCCCTGAAGCATGTTTTCCATCAGCATCTGCCTTTATTAATTAATATTTGGCGTTATTTGGAATTCCTGGTTAGGTGAAAGTGTTTCTCTGGTTTCTTGAGATTCAACTGGACAGGATGTAACTATACCCCCAAAAAATACAGTATTTTTCAAATTGGAACCTCAGAAGTAATTTCACTTACCAGTAATTCCCAGCCTGTATTAATTAATTTTGTGGATTTCAAGTTTATTATTTAAATCCATTTCAAGATGAATGTAATTGACAAATCATTCCACTTATACAACAGATCCTCTGCAATTCAAACACACGAAAATTATTATTTGCCTTTAAAAATTGACAATTTATTATCTCCCGCCTGGCGTGCCGGCGGAGATTATAATTTGCATCATGTGAGCGTGTACGTGCATGCATGTGTCGTGCAGTTTTCTCTGAAACTACTACAGTTACACATTTTTGGTAAATTACTTGTCCTAATGAATTTTTACGCTCTTCAATATTTTGGGGGGTTTGGTGAACTTTGGCCTAGTTTTGAGTGACTAATAGCACTTTTACCTAATATAATTGTATCCACGGGAAGCATCTGGTGGATACTTTGGTTTAGCGTTCGCTACGCCGCCGCTGCCGCGCGTAGAGAGATTTTCAGCATTAACGCTCTAAGAGGAAAACAACAGCAGCTAGGTTCACCAAATTTGCAGGATATCTTCATTGGGGGGTAAGCTTCTCTGGGAAGGAAAATAGCCTCATTCTGAAAAACAAGATGGCCGCCACAGGCATTTCTTTAAAAATAATCTACATTTTTCTACTGGCTGTTCCTCATAGGTAGAAGGTTGAATCTCTTCATAGGTGATATGTATGACACATATACATGTCCTCTACAACCTTGCACACATTTGACCTTGAAGCTCCTAACTCAAGGTCATCCACGGAGTGCCGAAGTAACCCACATAGAAGACTTTAAAAGTGCCTATATCTCCCTTATTATTGGTCCTAGAGGTTTGCAATGTGAAGCCAACCTATAGGAAATCATGTGCTGCGAATCTTCTGATGTGGTCAGATTTGACCTTGGACCCCTCCTTCAAGGTCAAACGAGGATAGCCAAACGTAAAAGTGCTTATAACTTGCTTATTATCGATCCTAGAGGTTTGGGATGGTAAACCAACATATAGGAAATCATGTGCTGCGAATCTTCTGATGTGGTCAGATTTGACCTTGGACCCCTCCTTCAAAGTCAAACGAGGACAGCCAAACTTGAAAGTGCTTATAACTCGCTTATTATTGTATCCCCGACGCGAAGCGGGGATACTATGGATTCATCATCGTCTGCGTCCGCGCCCTCGTCCGCGTCCGCAGAGATTTCTTGTTAGCGACCTACAGTCCACATTTCTTTCCGGATTTCTTTCATATTTGGCAGGTGGCTTGATATGGTAGAAGACTCGCCACCCTATCTTTTTGGTAGGCTTTATGTCTAAATTAGGCCTGTGGTAGACAAAAATGTCTAAAATGTGGAATATTGCTTGTTAGCGACCTACAGTCCACATTTCTTTCCAGATTTCTTTCATATTTGGCAGGTGGCTTGGTATGCTAGAGGACTCGCCACCCTATCTTTTTGGTAGGCTTTATGTCTAAATTAGGCCTCTGGTACATAAAAATGTCTAAAATGCATTAAAATTCATGAAATCATGCACTAAATCGCTTGTAACTTGAAAAGTGTTGCATTTAGAGCATTTTGTTAAAATATGTTATTCAGATACTTTTTTCATAGCTACAACATGGTGAGTAACTTGGGTGTCTGTCTCAATAGCTAAGTGAGTAATAGCTACTTTTGGGCTTTTCAGTAACTTCCATCGTGAGTAAAATCACTTGTAACTTGAAAACTATTGCATTTAGAGTATTTTGTTTCAATATGTTATTCAGCTATTTTTGGGTCAGCTATAACATAGTAAAATTTCAGACCTGTAGCTCATGGCATAGCTGAGTAATAGCTACTTTTAAGTTATCACTGTTGAGTAAATTGCTTATAACTTCAAAAGTATTACATTTAGAGTATTTTGTTTCAATATGTTATTCACCTATTTTGGAGTCAGCTATAACATAGTGAAGTTCCAGACCTGTGGCTCATTGCATAGCTGAGTAATAGCTACTTTGAAGTTCACACTGTTGAGTAAATCAGTTGTAATTGGAAAACTATTGCATTTACAGAAATTTGTGTAAATATGTTCAGCTACTTTTGGGTCAGCTATAACATAGTGAAATTACAGACCTGTAGCTCATGGCACAACTGAGCAATAGCTATTTTCAGGTACTGACTGTTGAGTAAATGACTTGTAACTTGAAAAATATTGCATTTGGAGTATTTTGTTAAAATATGTTGTTCACCTACTTTTGGGTCAGCTATAACGTCGTGAAATTACAGACTTATAGCTCATGGCATAGCTGAGCAATAGCTATTTTCAGGTTCTCACTATTGAGTAAATCAGTTGTAACTTGAAAACTATTGCATTTACAGTATTTTGCTTAAATATGTTGTTCACCTAATTTTGGGTCAGCTATAACATAGAAAAAATTCAGACATGTAGCTCATTGCATAGCTGAGTAATAGCTACTTTGAGGTTATCACTGTTGAGTAAATCAGTTATAACGTGAAAACTATTACATTTACAGTATTTTGTTTAAATATGTTATTCACATAATTTTTGGTCAGCTATAACAGAGTGAAATTGCAGACCTCTATGTCATGGCATAGCTTACCAATATCTACTTTCAGGTTCTCACTGTTGAGTAAATCATTGTATCCACTGGATAGCCGCAGTGTGTACAGAGATTTCACCATTACCGCTCTAACGAAAAAAATATTATAGCTAGCCTTCTCAAGTTTGCAAGGTATATTAGAGGGTGCACCACAGTATTCTATTGGTAGGCTTTATGTCTAAATTAGGCCTGTGGCTAAATTACTTGCCTACTAAAAATGAGTAATTCTGCATTTTCTCTAAAAGTATTGCAGATAGCAAATTTTTCTTAAATAACTCATTCACCTACTTTTGGGAGAGCTTTCACATGCTGAAGTTCCAGACCTGTAGCTAATTACTCACCTACTCAAAATGAGTAAATGCGAATTATCTCTAAAAGTATTGCAGATAGCCAATTTTTCTCAAATAACTCATTCACCTACTTTTGGGAGAGCTTTCACTTGGTGAAGTTTCAGACCCGTAGGTAATTACTCACCTACTGAAAATGAGTAAATGCAAATTATCTCTAAAAGTATTCCAGATAGCCAATTTTTGTCAAATAACTCCTTCACCTACTTTTGGGAGAGCTTTCACTTGCTAAAGTTTCAGACCTGTAGCTAATTATTCACCTACTCAAAATGAGTAAATGCTAATTATCTCTAAAAGTATTGCAGATATCCAATTTTTATCAAATAACTCATTCATCTACTTTTGGGAGAGCTTTCACATGGTGAAGTTTCAGACCCATAGCTAATTATTCACCTACTCAAAATGAGTAAATGCAAATTATCTCTAAAAGTATTCCAGATAGCCAATTTTTGTCAAATAACTCCTTCACCTACTTTGGGGAGACCTTTCACTTGGTGAAGTTTCAGACCTGTAGCTAATTATTCACCTACTCAAAATGAGTAAATGCGAATTATCTCTAAAAGTATTGCAGATAGCCAATTTTTCTCAAATAACTCATTCACCTACTTTTGGGAGAGCTTTCACTTGGTGAAGTTTCAGACCCGTAGGTAATTACTCACCTACTGAAAATGAGTAAATGCAAATTATCTCTAAAAGTATTCCAGATAGCCAATTTTTGTCAAATAACTCCTTCACCTACTTTTGGGAGACCTTTCACTTGGTGAAGTTTCAGACCAGTAGCTAATTATTCACCTACTCAAAATGAGTAAATACTAGTTATCTCTAAAAGTATTGCAGATATCCAATTTTTATCAAATAACTCATTCATCTACTTTTGGGACAGCTTTCACATGGTGAAGTTCCACACCCGTAGGTAATTACTCACCTACTGAAAATGAGTAAATTCGAATTATCTCTAAAAGTATTGTAGGTAGCCAATTTTTCTCAAATAACTCATTCGCCTACTTTTGAGAGAGCTTTCACTTGGTGAAGTTTCAGACCCGTAGCTAATTATTCACCTACTCAAAATGAGTAAATGCGAATTATCTCTACAAGTATTGCACATAGCCAGTATTTCTCAAATAACTCATTAATATAAAAACAACTTATAGGAAGTCATGGGCTGCAAATCTTTTCATGTGGTCAGATTTGACCTTGGGCCCCTCCTGCTTATTATTGGTCCTAGAGGTTTGCAATGTGAAAACGACTTATAGGAAATCATGGGCTGCGAATCTTTTGATGTGGTCAGACTTCACCTTGGGCCCCTGGTACAGGGTCAAATAAGGGTAGCCAAACTTAAAAGTGCTTTCAGCTTGCTTATTAACGAAAAATGCTTTTTATCTTCTAAACTATGTTACTTGGCCTTTGTCGGTGGATACATCCAGCATCTGGCCACAGATGCGTCCTTTTTCTAGTTGGTCATAGAGGTTTGAGATGGTAAACCAACATAAAGGAAATCATGCGCTGGGAATCTTCTGGTGTGGTCGGATTTGACCTTGGGGCTCCTCCTTCAAGGTCAAATGAGGACAGCCAAACTTAAAAGTGCTTATAACTCGCTTATTATTGGTTCTAGAGGTTTGAACCAACCTATAGGAAATCATAGGCTGGGAATCCTCTGGCGTGGTCAGATTTGACCTTGGACCCCTCCTTCGAGGTCAAACGAGGATAGCTAAACTTAAAAGTGCTTATAACTCGCTTATTATTGATCCCAGTGGTTTGGGATGGTAAACCAACATATAGGAAATCATGGGCAGGGAATCTTCTGGCATGGTCGGATTTGACCTTGGGCCCCTCCTTCAAGGTCAAGTGAGGACAGCCAAACTTAAAAGTGCTTATAACTTGCTTATTATTGGACTTGGAGGTTTGAGATGGTAAACCAACATATAGGAAATCATGGGCTGGGAATCTTCTGGCGTGGTCGGATTTGACCTTGGGCCCCTCCTTCAAGGTCAAACAAGGACAGCCAAACTTAAAAGTGCTTGTAACTCGCTTATTATTGGTCTTAGAGGTTTGGCATGGTAAACCAGCATATAGGAAATCATGGGCTGGGAATCTTCTGGTGTGGTCGGATTTGACCTTGGGGCCCCTCCTTCAAGGTCAAACGAGGATAGCCAAAGGTAAAAGTGCCTATAACTCACTTATTATTGGTCCTAGAGGTTTGGGATGGTAAACCAACATATAGAAAATCATGGGCTGGGAATCTTCTGGCGTGGTCAGATTTGACCTTGGGCCCCTCCTTGAAGGTCAAATGAGGACAGCCAAACTTAAAAGTGCTTATAACTCGCTTATTATTGGTCCTAGATGTTTGGGATGGTAAACCAACATATAGGAAATCATGGGCTGGGAATCTTCTGGTGTGGTCGGATTTGACCTTGGGCCCCTCCTTGAAGGTCAAATGAGGACAGCCAAACTTAAAAGTGCTTATAACTTGCTTATTATTGGTCCTAGAGGTTTTGGTGCATTGTCTTTACGGTGGATACAATTTGCATCGGTTTTCCGATGCGCTAGGTCTAGTTATGTGACTTATAACTGTCAAACTATTGCATTTAGAGTATTTTGTTCCAATATGTTGTTCAGGTACTTTCTCCAAAGGTACAACATGGTCAGTAGTTTGGGAGTGCATCTCCATAGCTAAGTGAGTAATAGCTTCGTTGTCAATTTTTAATGGTAACCATAATGAGTAAATGGCTTATATCTGCAACTACACAATTTCTCTCAAATATGTTGTTCATCTACTTTTTTCAAGTTTTTTGTGAACTGTAACATATTGAAGTTTCACAACTTTTGCTCAATGTACAAGTGAGTAATGGCTACTTTATTGCTACTTTTAGTGAAAATGTGAAAAATCACAAATATCTCAAACCGTAAGAGAGTAATTTTGAGCGAATTTTTGACCTGCAGGTTAGTAGAAGAGTATCCTATGCAAAGGGGAAAAAAATTCAATTTTTGCCACTTTGACGGCCATCTTGGATTTTAGCGGAAAATGAAAAAGTGTGAATATCTCGAAAACCGTTAAGAGATAGAGTGATTTCGCGTGAATTTTTGACCCACAAGGTAGTACAAGAGTGTCCAATTCAATGGAAAAAAATTTCAATTTTCTCCACTTTTGGTGGCCATCTTGGATTTTAGCAGAAAATGAAAAAGTGTGAATATTTCGAAAACCATGAGATATACAGCGATTTTGAGCAAATTTTTGACCCACAGGGTAGTACAAGAATATCCTGTGCAAATGGGAGAAATTTCAATTTTCGCCATTTTTGGCGGCCATCTTGGATTTTTGCGGAAAATAAAACATTGAAAATATATCGAAAACGGTAAGAGATAGAGTGATTTCAAGCAAATTTTTGACACGCAGGGTAGTACAAGAGTATCCCGTGCCTAGGGGAAAATTTGAATTTTCGCCACTTTTGGCGGCCATCTTGGATTTTAGCGGAAAATGAAAAAGGGTGAATATCTCGGAAAAGGTATTTCTTCCCCTTTAATACTTGGCGGGAGATACACACCGCGGCAGTCATCTTGTTTTTATACTCTTGGTAAAATTTAAATCCTGCAATGAAAGTGAAAGTTTAAAATGTAGAGATTCTTGCATAACTGAGTGTTGACTGAATATTCCTGTGTATTTGTTACTGTCTGCTTTTGATATTAAGAATGAAAACCTTTGTGAGTTTTCAGTATTAAATTTATTATTTCTCATCTTAGTTTGTTGAGTGGTTCTTTTCATGCGTGCTTTTGTTTTTTATGAAATATATTCTCAGAAAAGCTCAAGAATTTCCTTCTGCTGACAAAGAGCAAACCATGAACGTACATCTCATTCTTTTATTTTATTATAAGTAAAAGTCTGTTGTTGCAAAGACAACTGTTTACTATCTTGAAGACATTTTCAATACAGACTGAAATAGTCTCCCAGTGCAGTGTTTATTTTGTTGTTTTGATTTTACAGTTTGGTCAGAACAGTTTGCTGCAGTTATCATATTTTAGCATGGGAATTGAATGGTTTGGATGTTAATCAAACATAATGCCATTTATGGACGTTGCATTTTCACTTAGGCTTTCTCAAATCAAAACCTAGAATATTATGTCATGGTTGTTTCAACTTGTTTGAATGTTATCACAATTCTTGTGTGAACATTTAGCTGATCCTTAAAGCTCAACTTGCTTATTATTTAGATTTCAAGTTAAGCAATTCTAGTGCTATGCAACTCGTGGCAGAATACAGTAGCACAATCCCCATTGAAATGAAATATAGTTCTTTGAAAGGGACAAAGGGGACTCGGTGGTGTAGCGGTTAGAGTTCTCTCCTCCAACCTCTGAGGCCGCCGGTTCGAATCTCGGGCCAGGCGCTTCATGTTCGAAAGTTGGTAGTTACTTGCCGATGCCTGGTGGTTTACAGTGTAGTATGCACCGGATTCCTCCACCTGTAAACTACCCGTCGCAATATGACCCTGGCTGTTTAACGTGACGTAAAACAACAAATAAATCTTGAAAGGGACAAAAAGTATATATATATATATATATATATATTTTTTTTAAGGCATATTTTTGAGACAAAAGAGCTTTTATTGTACTTGTGAATTCTATCAATTCCTTGATTGGTCATTCATTTCATTGTTGTGATATAATTTCTGCATATTCATGGGTTTGTGTGCAGATCTTTATGCATTTGTGCAAGAATGTGGAAATAAAAATAATTGCATTTTGAAACGTCTTTTGTTCAATGTTCATCTTTTCTAGCAGATGCCAATGACAAGTCAGCTTTCTCAGAGTCCAACACAGCCTGATAATATAAAACTGTCAATTCTTTATCACACTGAAGGAATTTCACTGAGACAGACTACCTGGTTAAGTTAGTAGCGACTCAGTTGAATAAAAGAAATTCAGATTAATTAATTTAAGGCCCCTCAGAAATAAATCATTGTCTAAACAGACTTTGCAAAAGACAGATAATGAGCTATACCATATTTTTTCAAAATATGGCCTGGGCGTTAATTATTTTCAAATGGCATTAGACCAGGCGATAAATTGAACCAGGTATTCTTTTGAAATACAAAAAACAGTGGTGTAAATTGTAAACAGTGTGCTTCGTACCAGGCGTTTATTTGAACCTAGGCGTTATTTTGGAAATTTACGGTATATAAAAGTTGACACCAAGCCCTGGCTGACCCCTCAGACAGGTGCAACTTCACCTGGGTTCATGTATTCCTTCAGCTTTAATAGGTAACAAACATTCCTGTCAAGTCATGGGTTCAAATTGATGATTAAAGTGAGAAATATGGTAGTTACTTTCCAGTGCCTGACTTTTTCAGTGTAGAATCTAGACTTTTAAACCTACCTTTCCTCCAACTACCCTAATGATGTGACCAAAACAACTAGACCTAGAGCATTGGAAAACCGATGCAAATTGTAAAGACAATGCACCAAAACCTCTAGGACCAATAATAAGCAAGTTATAAGCACTTTTAAGTTTGGCTGTCCTCATTTGACCTTCAAGGAGGGGCCCAAGGTCAAATCCCACCACGCCAGAAGATTCCCAGCCCATGATTTCCTATATGTTGGTTTACCATCCCAAACATCTAGGACCAATAATAAGTGAGTTATAAGCACTTTTAAGTTTGGCTGTCCTCATTTGACCTTCAAGGAGGGGCCCAAGGTCAAATCTGACCACACCAGAAGATTCCCAGCCCATGATTTTCTATATGTTGGTTTACCATCCCAACCTCTAGGACCAATAATAAGCGAGTTATAGGCACTTTTACCTTTGGCTATCATTTGACCTTGAAGGAGGGGCCCAAGGTCAAATCCGACCACACCAGAAGATTCCCAGCCCATGATTTCCTATATGTTGATTTACCATCCCAAACCTCCAAGTCCAATAATAAGCAAGTTATAAGCACTTTTAAGTTTGGCTGTCCTCACTTGATCTTGAAGGAGGGGCCCAAGATCAAATCCAACCATGCCAGAAGATATCCCGCCCATGATTTCCTGTATATTGGTTTACCATCCTAAACCACTGGGATCAATAATAAGCGAGTTATAAGCAAATTTAAGTTTGGCTATCCTCGTTTGACCTCGAAGGAGGGGCCCAAGGTCAAATCCGACCACGCCAGAAGATTCCCAGCCCATGATTTCCTATATGTTGGTTTACCATCCCAAACCTCTAGGACCAATAATAAGCAAGTTATAAGCACTTTTAAGTTTGGCTGTCCTCACTTGACCTTGAAGGAGGGGCCCAAGGTCAAATCCGACCATGCCAGAAGATTCCCAGCCCATGATTTCCTATATGTTGGTTTACCATCCCAAACCACTGGGATCAATAATAAGCGAGTTTTAAGCACTTTTAAGTTTGGCTATCCTCGTTTGACCTCAAAGGAGGGGCCCAAGGTCAAATCCGACCACGCCAGAAGATTCCCAGCCCATGATTTCCTATAGGTTGGTTTACCATCCCAAACCTCTAAAACCAATAATAAGCGAGTTATAAGCACTTTTAAGTTTGGCTGTCCTCATTTGACCTCGAAGGAGGGGCCCAAGGTCAAATCCGACCACACCAGAAGATTCCCAGCGCATGATTTCCTATATGTTGGGTTACCATCCCAAACCTCTAGGATCAATAATAAGCGAGTTATAAGCACTTTTAAATTTGGCTATCCTCGTTTGACCTCGAAGGAGGGGCCCAAGGTCAAATCCGACCACGCCAGAAGATTCCCAGCCCATGATTTCCTATAGGTTGGTTTACCATCCCAAACCTCTAGAACCAATAATAAGTGAGTTATAAGCACTTTTAAGTTTAGCTGTCCTCATTTGACCTTGAAGGAGGGGCCCAAGGTCAAATCCGACCACACCAGAAGATTCCCAGCCCATGATTTCCTATAGGTTGGTTTACCATCCCAAACCTCTAGAACCAATAATAAGTGAGTTATAAGCACTTTTAAGTTTAGCTGTCCTCATTTGACCTTGAAGGAGGGGCCCAAGGTCAAATCCGACCACACCAGAAGATTCCCAGCGCATAATTTCCTATATGTTGGTTTACCATCCCAAACCTCTAGGACCAATAATAAGTGAGTTATAAGCACTTTTAAGTTTGGCTGTCCTCATTTGACCTTGAACGAGGTGCCCAAGGTCAAATCCGACCACACCAGAAGATTCCCAGCCCATGATTTCCTATAGGTTGATTTACCACCCCAAACCTGTAGGACCACTAATAAGCGAGTTATAAAGCACTTTTACCTTTGGCTATCCTCATTTGACCTTCAAGGAGGGGCCCAAGGTCAAGTCCGACCACACCAGAAGATTCCCAGCCCATGATTATCTCCCGCCGGGCTTTAGCCCGGGAGGGAGATTATGAAATGATGCCTGTGTGTGCGTGCGTGCATGTGTGCGTGCGTTAGTTAGTCACGCAGATTCCTCCAAAACTACTACAGCTACAGATTTTTTGTAAATTAATTGTCCCAATGAATTTTCACGCCCTCGAAAATTTTTTTGGTTTTATGGACTTAGGCCTAAAGATAACTGAGTAATAGCTATCTTAGCTACTTGGAGTAAAGGGCTCATAACTCAAAAACTATTGCAGTTACAACTTTTTCTTCAAATATGTTGTTCAGCTACTTTGTCCTTAGCTATAAGATGGTACATAGTTTGGGGTCCCATTGCATGCCATAAGTGAGTAATAGCTATTTTCTCATTTGTAGCTAAATAACAAAAGGAGTAAATGTCAAATATCTTCAAAAGTATTACAGTTACAGAAATCTTTTCAAATATGTTGTTCATCTACTTTTTGGTAAGCTATCACATAGTAAAGTTTCAGACCTGTTGCACCTTGGATAGCTGAGTAATAGCTACTTTGAAATTCTGACTGTTGAGTAAAGCCATTGTAACTCCAAAACTATTGCAGTTAGAGTGTTTTCCTAAAATATGTTGTTCAGCTACTTTGTCCTTAGCTATAAGATGGTACATAGTTTGGGGTTCTATTGCATGCCATAAGTGAGTAATAGCTATTTTCTCATTTGTGGCTAAATAACAAAAGAAGTAAATGCCAAGTATCTTCAAAAGTATTACAGTTACAGAAATCTTTTCAAATATGTTATTCATCTACTTTTGGGTAAGCTATCACATAATAAAGTTTCAGACCTGTTGCACAGTGGATAGCTGAGTAATAGCTACTTTCAAATTCCGACTGTTGAGTAAAGCCATTGTATCCCCAAAACTATTGCAGTTAGAGTGTTTTCCTAAAATATGTTGTTCGGCTACTTTGTCCTTAGCTATAAGATGGTACATAGTTTGGGGTTCTATTGCATGCCATAAGTGAGTAATAGCTATTTTCTCATTTGTAGCTAAATAACAAAAGAAGTAAATGTCAAATATCTTCAAAAGTATTAAAGTTAGGGAAATCTTTTCAAATATGTTGTCCATCTACTTTTTGGTAAGCTATCACATAGTAAAGTTTCAGACCTGTTGAACCTTTGATAGCTGAGTAATAGCTACTTTCAAATTCCGGCGATTGAGTAAAGCCATTGTAACTCCAAAACTATTGCAGTTAGAGTGTTTTCCTAAAATATGTTGTTCAGCTACTTTGTCCTTAGCTATAAGATGGTACATAGTTTGGGGTTCTATTGCATGCCATAAGTGAGTAATAGCTATTTTCTCATTTGTAGCTAAATAACAAAAGAAGTAAATGTCAAATATCTTCAAAAGTATTAAAGTTAGGGAAATCTTTTCAAATATGTTGTCCATCTACTTTTTGGTAAGCTATTACATAGTAAAGTTTCAGACCTGTTGAACCTTTGATAGCTGAGTCATAGCTACTTTCAAATTCCGACTGTTGAGTAAAGCCATTGTATCTCCAAAACTATTGCAGTTAGAGTGTTTTCCTAAAATATGTTGTTCAGCTACTTTGTCCTTAGCTATAAGATGGTACATAGTTTGGGGTTCTATTGCGTGCCATAAGT
This sequence comes from Sabellastarte sp. h YS-2021, assembly GCA_964017235.1. Lineage (NCBI taxonomy): Eukaryota > Metazoa > Annelida > Polychaeta > Sabellida > Sabellidae > Sabellastarte > Sabellastarte sp. h YS-2021. The sequence continues at coordinate 25,276,562 of OZ024934.1, forward strand.
GAGTAATAGCTATTTTCTCATTTGTAGCTAAATAACAAAAGAAGTAAATGTCAAATATCTTCAAAAGTATTAAAGTTAGGGAAATCTTTTCAAATATGTTGTCCATCTACTTTTTGGTAAGCTATCACATAGTAAAGTTTCAGACCTGTTGAATCTTTGATAGCTGAGTAATAGCTACTTTGAAATTCTGACTGTTGAGTAAAGCCATTGTAACTCCAAAACTATTGCAGTTAGAGTGTTTGCCTAAAATATGTTGTTCAGCTACTTTGTCCTTAGCTATAAGATGGTACATAGTTTGGGGTTCTATTGCATGCCATAAGTGAGTAATAGCTATTTTCTCATTTGTAGCTAATTGAGAGCTTTCACTTGGTGAAGTTTCAGACCCTTAGCTAATTACTCACCTACTCAAAATGAGTAAATGCGAATTATCTCTAAAAGTATTGCAGATAGCCAATTTTTCTCAACTCATTCACCTACTTTTGGAAGAGCTTTCACATGGTCAAGTTTCAGACCCGTAGCTAATTACTCAAAATGAGTAAATGCTAGTTATCTCTAAAAGTATTGCAGATAGCCAATTTTTCTCAAATAACTCATTCACCTACTTTTGGGAGAGCTTTCACTTGGTCAAGTTTCAGACCCGTAGCTAATTACTCACCTACTCAAAATGAGTAAATGCGAATTATCTCTAAAAGTATTGCAGATAGCCAATTTTTCTCAAATAACTCATTCACCTACTTTTGAGAGAGCTTTCACTTGGTGAAGTTTCAGACCTGTAGCTAATTATTCACCTACTCAAAATGAGTAAATGCAAATTATCTGTAAAAGTATTGCAGATAGCCAATTTTTCTCATATAACTCATTCACCTACTTTTGGAAGAGCTTTCACTTGGTGAAGTTTCAGACCCGTAGCTAATTACTCACCTGCTCAAAATGAGTAAATGCGAATCATCTCTAAAAGTATTGCAGATAGCCAATTTTTCTCAAATAACTCATTCACCTACTTTTGAGAGCTTTCACTTGGTGAAGTTTCAGACCTGTAGCTAATTATTCACCTACTCAAAATGAGTAAATGCTAATTATCTCTAAAAGTATTGCAGATAGCAAATTTTTCTCAAATAACTCATTCACCTACTTTTGAAAGAGCTTTCACTTCGTGAAGTTTCAGACCCGTAGCTAATTATTCACCTGCTGAAAATGAGTAAATGCTAATTATCTCTAAAAGTATTGCAGGTAGCCAATTTTTCTCAAATAACTCCTTCGGGTACTTTTGGAAGAGCTTTCACATGGTGAAGTTTCAGATCCGTAGCTAATTACTCACCTACTGAAAATGAGTAAATACGAATTATCTCTAAAAGTATTGCAGGTAGCCAATTTTCTCAGATAACTCATTCACCTACTTTTGGGAGAGCTTTCACATGGTGAAATTTCAGACCCATAGCTAATTACTCACCTACTCAAAATGAGTAAATGCTAATTATCTCTAAAAGTATTGCAGATAGCCAATTTTTCTCAAATAACTCATTCACCTACTATTGGGAGAGCTTTCACTTGGTGAAGTTTCAGACCCGTAGCTAATTGTTCACCTACTCAAAATGAGTAAATGCTAATTATCTCTAAAAGTATTGCGGATAGCCAATTTTTCTCATATAACTCATTCACCTACTTTTGGGAGAGCTTTCACTTGGTGAAGTTTCAGACCTGTAGCTAATTACTCACCTACTCAAAATGAGTAAATGCTAATTATCTCTAAAAGGATTGCAGATAGCCATTTTTTGTCAAATAACTCATTCACCTACTTTTAGGAGAGCTTTCACTTGGTGAAGTTTCAGACCCATAGCTAATTACTCACCTGCTCAAAATGAGTAAATGCTAATTTTCTCTAAAAGTATTGCAGATAGCCAATTTTTCTCAAATAACTCATTCACCTACTTTTGGGAGAGCTTTCACATGGTGAAGTTTCAGCCCCATAGCTAATTACTCACCTGCTCAAAATGAGTAAATGCTAATTATCTCTAAAAGTATTGCAGATAGCCAATTTTTCTCAAATAACTCATTCATCTACTATTGGGAGAGCTTTCACTTGGTGAAGTTTCAGACCCGTAGCTAATTATTCACCTACTCAAAATGAGTAAATGCTAATTATCCCTAGAAGTATTGCGGATAGCCTTCACATGGTGAAGTTCCAGACCCGTAGGTAATTACTCACCTACTCAAAATGAGTAAATGCTAATTATCTCTAAAAGTATTGCGGATAGCCAATTTTTCTCAAATAAGTCATTCACCTACTTTTGGGACAGCTTTCACTTGGTGAAGTTTCAGACCTGTAGCTAATTACTCACCTACTCAAAATAAGTAAATGCCTATTATCACTAAAAGTATTGCAGATAGCCAGTATTTCTCAAATAACTCATTCACCTACATTTTGGAGAAGTTTCACATGCTTAAGTTTTTTTATGAATTTTTAAAATAAATTTTAATACATTAAAATTAATTAAATCATGCACTAAATCAATTATAACTTGAAAAGTACTGCATTTAGAGCACTTTGTGCAAATATGTTATGCAGCTACTTTTGGGTCAGCTATAACATAGTAAAATTTCAGACCTGTAGCTCATGGCATAGCTGAATAATAACTACTTTTAGGTTATCACTGTTGGGTAAATCGCTTATAACTTGAAAACTTTTGCATTTACATTATTTAGTTTCAGTATGTTATTCACCTATTTTGAGGCAGCTATAACATAGTAAAATTCCAGACCTGTGGCTCATTGCATAGCGGAGTAATAGCTACTTTGAAGTTCTTACTCAACACTAAATCATTTATAACTTGAAAAGTATTACATTTAGAGCATTTTGTTAAAATATGTCATTCACCTACTTTTTCCATAGCAACAACATGGTGAGTAACTTGGGTGTCTATCTGAATAGCTAAGTGAGTAATACCTACTTTTGGGCTTTTCACTAACTTCCATCATGAGTAAAATCACTTGTAACTTGAAAACTATTGCATTTAGAGAATTTTGTGCAAATATGTTATTCACCTACTTTTGGGTCAGCTATAACATACTAAAATTTCAGACCTCTAGCTCGTGCCATAGCTGAGTAATAGCTACTTTTGCCTTTGCCAGTGGATACATTTTGCATCTGGCCACAGATGCATCCTTGGTCTAGTCTCTAAAAGTATTACAGGTGGGCAATTTCTTCTAAATAAGTCATTCACCTACTTTTGGGTGATCTACCACATAGTGAAGTTGCAGAACTGTAGCTCTTTAGATGGCAGAGTAATAGCCACTAAAATAAGTAAATGTCTTGTATCTCTAAAAGTAGTACAGATAGGCTATTTCTTCTAAAGACGTGCTTCCCTACTTTGAGTTGATCTGCATAATGAAGTGGCAGAACTGTAGCTCTTTGGATGGCAAAGTAATAGCTACTAAAATGAGTAAATGCCTTTTGTCTTTAAAAGTATTGCAATCAAACATTAAACTTGTCACTTCTACATGTGCCTCCATCTCGCAGGAAAATTTATATTCCACTATCTTTAGGACATCTAATTTATACGGCGGGAGATAAATGCATGCGTCAGAATGCTTGTTTTCTATATGCTGGTTTACCATCCCAAACATCTAGGACCATTAAGAAGTGTGTTATAAGCACTTTTAAGTTTGGCTGTCCTCGTTTGACCTTGAATGAGGGGCCCAAGGTCAAATCCGACAACACTAGAAGATTCCCAGCCCATGATTTTTTATATGTTGGTTTACCATCCCAAACCTGTAGGACCAATAGTAAGCGAGTTATAGGCACTTTTACCTATGGCTATCCTCATTTGACCTTGAAGGAGGGGCCCAAGGTCAAATCCGACAACACCAGAAGATTCCCTGCCCATGATTTCCTTTATGCTGGTTTACCATCCCAAACCTCTAGGACCAATAATAAGCGAGTTATAAGCACTTTTAAGTTTGGCTGTCCTCGTTTGACCTTGAAGGAGGGGCCCAAGGTCAAATCCGACCATGGCAGAAGATTTCCAGCCCATGATTTCCTATATGTTGGTTTACCATCCCAAACCTCTAGGACCAATAATAAGCGAGTTATAAGCACTTTTAAGTTTGGCTGTCCTCATTTGACCTTGAAGGAGGGGCCCAAGGTCAAATCCGACCACACCAGAAGATTCCCAGCGCATAATTTCCTATATGTTGGTTTACCATCCCAAGCCTCTAGGACCAATAATAAGTGAGTTATAAGCACTTTTAAGTTTGGCTGTCCTCATTTGACCTTGAACGGGGGGCCCAAGGTCAAATCCGACCACACCAGAAGATTCCCAGCCCATGATTTCCTATAGGTTGGTTTACCACCCCAAACCTGTAGGACCAATAATAAGCGAGTTATAAAGCACTTTTACCTTTGGCTATCCTCATTTGACCTTGAAGGAGGGGCCCAAGGTCAAGTCCGACCACACCAGAAGATTCCCAGCCCATGATTTTCTATATGCTGGTTTACCATCCCAAACATCTAGGACCAATAATGAACATGTTATAAGCACTTTTAAGTTTGGCTGTCCTCGTTTGACCTTGAATGAGGGGCCCAAGGTCAAATCTGACCACACTAGAAGATTCCCAGCCCATGATTTTCTATATGTTGGTTTACCATCCCAAACCTCTAGGACCAATAATAAGCGAGTTATAGGCACTTTTCCCTTTGGCTATCCTCATTTGACCTTGAAGGAGGGGCCCAAGGTCAAATCCGACCACACCAGAAGATTCCCAGCCCATGATTTCCTATATGCTGGTTTACCATCCCAAACCTCTAGAACCAATAATAAGCGAGTTATAAGCACTTTTAAGTTTGGCTGTCCTCATTTGATCTTGAAGGAGGGGCCCAAGGTCAAATCCGACCACACCAGAAGATTCCCAGCCCATGATTTCCTATACGCTGGTTTACCATCCCAAACCTCTAGGACCAATAATAAGCGAGTTATAAGCACTTTTAAGTTTGGCTGTCCTCGTTTGACCTTGAAGGAGGGGCCCAAGGTCAAATCTGACCACGCCATAAGATTCCCAGCCCATGATTTCCTATATGTTGGTTTACCATCCCAAACCCCTAGGACCAATAATAAGCAAGTTATAAGCACTTTTAAGTTTGGCTGTCCTCACTTGACCTTGAAGGAGGGGCCCAAGGTCAAATCCGACCATGCCAGAAGATTCCCAGCCCATGATTTCCTATATGTTGGTTTACCATCCCAAACCACTGGGATCAATAATAAGCGAGTTATAAGCACTTTTAAGTTTGGCTATCCTCATTTGACCTTCAAGGAGGGGCCCAAGGTCAAGTCCGACCACACCAGAAGATTCCCAGCCCATGATTTTCTACATGCTGGTTTACCATCCCAAACATCTAGGACCAATAATAAGTGTGTTATAAGCACTTTTAAGTTTGGCTGTCCTCGTTTGACCTTGAAGGAGGGGCCCAAGGTCAAATCCGACCACACCAGAAGATTCCCAGCGCATAATTTCCTATATGTTGGTTTACCATCCCAAGCCTCTAGGACCAATAATAAGTGAGTTATAAGCACTTTTAAGTTTGGCTGTCCTCATTTGACCTTGAACGAGGGGCCCAAGGTCAAATCCGACCACACCAGAAGATTCCCAGCCCATGATTTCCTATAGGTTGGTTTACCACCCCAAACCTGTAGGACCAATAATAAGCGAGTTATAAAGCACTTTTACCTTTGGCTATCCTCATTTGACCTTCAAGGAGGGGCCCAAGGTCAAGTCCGACCACACCAGAAGATTCCCAGCCCATGATTTTCTATATGTTGGTTTACCATCCCAAACATCTAGGACCAATAATGAGCATGTTATAAGCACTTTTAAGTTTGGCTGTCCTCGTTTGACCTTGAATGAGGGGCCCAAGGTCAAATCTGACCACACTAGAAGATTCCCAGCCCATGATTTTCTATATGTTGGTTTACCATCCCAAACCTCTAGAACCAATAATAAGCGAGTTATAGGCACTTTTAAGTTTGGCTATCCTCATTTGACCTTGAAGGAGGGGCCCAAGGTCAAATCCGACCACACCAGAAGATTCCCAGCCCATGATTTCCTATAGGTTGGTTTACCACCCCAAACCTGTAGGACCAATAATAAGCGAGTTATAAAGCACTTTTACCTTTGGCTATCCTCATTTGACCTTGAAGGAGGGGCCCAAGGTCAAGTCCGACCACACCAGAAGATTCCCAGCCCATGATTTTCTATATGCTGGTTTACCATCCCAAACATCTAGGACCAATAATGAGCATGTTATAAGCACTTTTAAGTTTGGCTGTCCTCGTTTGACCTTGAATGAGGGGCCCAAGGTCAAATCTGACCACACTAGAAGATTCCCAGCCCATGATTTTCTATATGTTGGTTTACCATCCCAAACCTCTAGGACCAATAATAAGCGAGTTATAGGCACTTTTCCCTTTGGCTATCCTCATTTGACCTTGAAGGAGGGGCCCAAGGTCAAATCCGACCACACCAGAAGATTCCCAGCCCATGATTTCCTATATGCTGGTTTACCATCCCAAACCTCTAGGACCAATATTAAGTGAGTTATAAGCACTTTTAAGTTTGGCTATCCTCGTTTGACCTCGAAGGAGGGGCCCAAGGTCAAATCCGACCACGCCAGAAGATTCCCAGCCCATGATTTCCTATAGGTTGGTTTACCATCCCAAACCTCTAGAACCAATAATAAGCGAGTTATAAGCACTTTTAAGTTTGGCTGTCCTCATTTGATCTTGAAGGAGGGGCCCAAGGTCAAATCCGACCACACCAGAAGATTCCCAGCCCATGATTTCCTATACGCTGGTTTACCATCCCAAACCTCTAGGACCAATAATAAGCGAGTTATAAGCACTTTTAAGTTTGGCTGTCCTCGTTTGACCTTGAAGGAGGGGCCCAAGGTCAAATCTGACCACGCCATAAGATTCCCAGCCCATAATTTCCTATATGTTGGTTTACCATCCCAAACCCCTAGGACCAATAATAAGCAAGTTATAAGCACTTTTAAGTTTGGCTGTCCTCACTTGACCTTGAAGGAGGGCCCCAAGGTCAAATCCGACCATGCCAGAAGATTCCCAGCCCATGATTTCCTATATGTTGGTTTACCATCCCAAACCACTGGGATCAATAATAAGCGAGTTATAAGCACTTTTAAGTTTGGCTATCCTCGTTTGACCTCGAAGGAGGGGGCCCAAGGTCAAATCCGACCACGCGAGAAGATTCCCAGCCCATGATTTCCTATAGGTTGGTTTACCATCCCAAACCTCTAGAATCAATAATAAGCGAGTTATAAGCACTTTTAAGTTTGGCTGTCCTCACTTGACCTCGAAGGAGGGGCCCAAGGTCAAATCCGATCACGCCAGAAGATTCCCAGCCCATGATTTTCTATATGTTGGTTTACCATCCCAAACCTCTAGGACCAATAATAAGCGAGTTATAGGCACTTTTCCCTTTGGCTATCCTCATTTGACCTTGAAGGAGGGGCCCAAGGTCAAATCCGACCACACCAGAAGATTCCCAGCCCATGATTTCCTATATGCTGGTACCATCCCAAACCTCTAGGACCAATAATAAGCGAGTTATAAGCACTTTTAAGTTTGGCTGTCCTCGTTTGACCTTGAAGGAGGGGCCCAAGGTCAAATCCGACCATGCCATAAGATTCCCAGCCCATGATTTCCTATATGTTGGTTTACCATCCCAAACCTCTAGGACCAATAATAAGCAAGTTATAAGCACTTTTAAGTTTGGCTGTCCTCACTTGACCTCGAAGGAGGGGCCCAAGGTCAAATCCGATCACGCCAGAAGATTCCCAGCCCATGATTTTCTATATGTTGGTTTACCATCCCAAACCTCTAGGACCAATAATAAGCGAGTTATAGGCACTTTTCCCTTTGGCTATCCTCATTTGACCTTGAAGGAGGGGCCCAAGGTCAAATCCGACCACACCAGAAGATTCCCAGCCCATGATTTCCTATATGCTGGTTTACCATCCCAAACCTCTAGGACCAATAATAAGCGAGTTATAAGCACTTTTAAGTTTGGCTGTCCTCGTTTGACCTTGAAGGAGGGGCCCAAGGTCAAATCTGACCACACCAAAAGATTACCACCCCAAACCTGTAGGACCAATAATAAGCAAATTATAAGCACTTTTAAGTTTGGCTGTCCTCGTTTGACCTTGAATGAGTGGCCCAAGGTCAAATTCGACCATGCCAGAAGATTCCCAGCCCATGATTTCCTATATGTTGGTTTACCATCCCGAACCACTGGGATCAATAATAAGCGAGTTATAAGCACTTTTAAGTTTGGCTATCCTCGTTTGACCTTGAAGGAGGGGCCCAAGGTCAAATCCGACCACACCAGAAGATTCCCAGCCCATGATTTCCTATATGCTGGTTTACCATCCCAAACCTCTAGGACCAATAATAAGCGAGTTATAAGCACTTTTAAGTTTGGCTGTCCACATTTGATCTTGAAGGAAAGGCCCAAGGTCAAATCCGACCACACCAGAAGATTCCCAGCGCATGATTTCCTATATGTTGGTTTACCATCCCATACCTCTAGGACCAATAATCAGTGAGTTATAAGCACTTTTAAGTTTGGCTGTCCTCATTTGACCTTGAACGAGGGGCCCAAGGTCAAATCCGACCACACCAGAAGATTCCCAGCCCATGATTTCCTATAGGTTGGTTTACCACCCCAAACCTGTAGGACCAATAATAAGCGAGTTATAAAGCACTTTTACCTTTGGCTATCCTTATTTGACCTTCAAGGAGGGGCCCAAGGTCAAGTCCGACCACACCAGAAGATTCCCAGCCCATGATTTTCTATATGCTGGTTTACCATCCCAAACCTCTAGGACCAATAATAAGCGAGTTATAAGCACTTTTAAGTTTGGCTGTCCTCGTTTGACCTTGAAGGAGGGGCCCAAGGTCAAATCCGACCACGCCATAAGATTCCCAGCCAATGATTTCCTATATGTTTGTTTACCATCCCAAGCGGCTAGGACCAATAATAAGCAAGTTATAAGCACTAAGTTTGGCTGTCCTCAATTGACCTTGAAGGAGGGGCCCAAGGTCAAATCCGACCATGCCAGAAGATTCCCAGCCCATGATTTCTTATATGTTGGTTTACCATCCCAAACCACTGGAATCAATAATAAGCGAGTTATAAGCACTTTTAAGTTTGGCTATCCTCGTTTGACCTCGAAGGAGGGGCCCAAGGTCAAATCCGACCACGCCAGAAGATTCCCAGCCCATGATTTCCTATAGGTTGGTTTACCATCCCAAACCTCTAAAACCAATAATAAGTGAGTTATAAGCACTTTTAAGTTTGGCTGTCCTCATTTGACCTTGAAGGAGGGGCCCAAGGTCAAATCCGACCACACCAGAAGATTCCCAGCCCATGATTTCCTATATGTTGGTTTACCATCCCAAACCTGTAGGACCAATAATAAGCGAGTTATAAAGCACTTTTACCTTTGGCTATCCTCATTTGACCTTCAAGGAGGGGCCCAAGGTCAAGTTCGACCACACCAGAAGATTCCGAGCCCATGATTTTCTATATGCTGGTTTACCATCCCAAACCTGTAGGACCACTAATACGCGAGTTATAAAGCACTTTTACCTTTGGCTATCCTCATTTGACCTTCAAGGAGGGGCCCAAGGTCAAGTCCGACCACACCAGAAGATTCCCAGCCCATGATTTTCTATATGCTGGTTTACCATCCCAAACATCTAGGACCAATAATAAGCATGTTATAAGCACTTTTAAGTTTGGCTGTCCTCGTTTGACCTTGAATGAGGGGCCCGAGGTCAAATCCGACCACACTAGAAGATTCCCAGCCCATGGTTTTCTATATGTTGGTTTACCATCCCAAACCTCTAGGACCAATAATAAGCGAGTTATAGGCACTTTTCCCTTTGGCTATCCTCATTTGACCTTGAAGGAGGGGCCCAAGGTCAAATCTGACCACACCAGAAGATTCCCAGCCCATGATTTCCTATATGCTGGTTTACCATCCCAAACCTCTAGGACCAATAATAAGCGAGTTATAAGCACTTTTAAGTTTGGCTGTCCTCGTTTGACCTTGAAGGAGGGGCCCAAGGTCAAATCCGACTACGCCAGAAGATTCCCAGCCCATGATATCCTATAGGTTGGTTTACCATCCCACACCTCTAAAACCAATAATAAGCGAGTTATAAGCACTTTTAAGTTTGGCTGTCCTCGTTTGACCTTGAAGGAGGGGCCCAAGGTCAAATCCGACCACGCCAGAAGATTCCCAGCCTATGATTTCCTATAGGTTGGTTTACCATCCCAAACCTCTAAAACCAATAATAAGCGAGTTATAAGCACTTTTAAGTTTGGCTGTCCTCATTTGACCTTGAAGGAGGGGCCCAAGGTCAAATCCGACCACACCAGAAGATTCCCAGCCCAAGATTTCCTATATGTTGGGTTACCATCCAAAACTTCTAGGATCGATAATAATTGAGTTATAAGCACTTTTAAGTTTGGCTGTCCTCATTTGACCTTGAACGAGGGGCCCAAGGTCAAATCCCACCACACCAGAAGATTCCCAGCCCATGATTTCCTATAGGTTGGTTTACCATCCCAAACCTCTAAAACCAATAATAAGCGAGTTATAAGCACTTTTAAGTTTGGCTGTCCTCATTTGATCTTGAAGGAGGGGCCCAAGGTCAAATCCGACCACACCAGAAGATTCCCAGCGCATGATTTCCTATATGTTGGGTTACCATCCCAAACCTCTAGGATCGATAATAAGTGAGTTATAAGCACTTTTAAGTTTGGCTGTCCTCATTTGACCTTGAACGAGGGGCCCAAGGTCAAATCCGACCACACCAGAAGATTCCCAGCCCATGATTTCCTATAGGTTGGTTTACCATCCCAAACATGTAGGACCAATAATAAGCGAGTTACAAAGCACTTTTACCTTTGGCTATCCTCATTTGACCTTCCAGGAGGGACTCAAGGTCAAGTCCGACCACACCAGAAGATTGCGAGCCCATGATTTTCTATATGCTGGTTTACCATCCCAAACCTGTAGGACCACTAATACGCGAGTTATAAAGCACTTTTACCTTTGGCTATCCTCATTTGACCTTCAAGGAGGGGCCCAAGGTCAAGTCCGACCACACCAGAAGATTCCCAGCCCATGATTTTCTACATGCTGGTTTACCATCCCAAACATCTAGGACCAATAATAAGTGTGTTATAAGCACTTTTAAGTTTGGCTGTCCTCGTTTGACCTTGAATGAGGGGCCCAAGGTCAAATCCGACCACACTAGAAGATTCCCAGCCCATGATTTTCTATATGTTGGTTTACCATCCCAAACCTCTAGGACCAATAGTAAGCGAGTTATAGGCACTTTTACACTTGGCTATCCTCATTTGACCTTGAAGGAGGGGCCCAAGGTCAAATCCGACCACACCAGAAGATTCCCAGCCCATGATTTCCTATATGCTGGTACCATCCCAAACCTCTAGGACCAATAATAAGCGAGTTATAAGCACTTTTAAGTTTGGCTGTCCTCGTTTGACCTTGAAGGAGGGGCCCAAGGTCAAATCCGACCATGCCATAAGATTCCCAGCCCATGATTTCCTATATGTTGGTTTACCATCCCAAACCTCTAGGACCAATAATAAGCAAGTTATAAGCACTTTTAAGTTTGGCTGTCCTCACTTGACCTCGAAGGAGGGGCCCAAGGTCAAATCCGATCACGCCAGAAGATTCCCAGCCCATGATTTTCTATATGTTGGTTTACCATCCCAAACCTCTAGGACCAATAATAAGCGAGTTATAGGCACTTTTCCCTTTGGCTATCCTCATTTGACCTTGAAGGAGGGGCCCAAGGTCAAATCCGACCACACCAGAAGATTCCCAGCCCATGATTTCCTATATGCTGGTACCATCCCAAACCTCTAGGACCAATAATAAGCGAGTTATAAGCACTTTTAAGTTTGGCTGTCCTCGTTTGACCTTGAAGGAGGGGCCCAAGGTCAAATCCGACCATGCCATAAGATTCCCAGCCCATGATTTCCTATATGTTGGTTTACCATCCCAAACCTCTAGGACCAATAATAAGCAAGTTATAAGCACTTTTAAGTTTGGCTGTCCTCACTTGACCTCGAAGGAGGGGCCCAAGGTCAAATCCGATCACGCCAGAAGATTCCCAGCCCATGATTTTCTATATGTTGGTTTACCATCCCAAACCTCTAGGACCAATAATAAGCGAGTTATAGGCACTTTTCCCTTTGGCTATCCTCATTTGACCTTGAAGGAGGGGCCCAAGGTCAAATCCGACCACACCAGAAGATTCCCAGCCCATGATTTCCTATATGCTGGTTTACCATCCCAAACCTCTAGGACCAATAATAAGCGAGTTATAAGCACTTTTAAGTTTGGCTGTCCTCGTTTGACCTTGAAGGAGGGGCCCAAGGTCAAATCTGACCACGCCAAAAGATTACCACCCCAAACCTGTAGGACCAATAATAAGCAAATTATAAGCACTTTTAAGTTTGGCTGTCCTCGTTTGACCTTGAATGAGTGGCCCAAGGTCAAATCCGACCATGCCAGAAGATTCCCAGCCCATGATTTCCTATATGTTGGTTTACCATCCCGAACCACTGGGATCAATAATAAGCGAGTTATAAGCACTTTTAAGTTTGGCTATCCTCGTTTGACCTTGAAGGAGGGGCCCAAGGTCAAATCCGACCACACCAGAAGATTCCCAGCCCATGATTTCCTATATGCTGGTTTACCATCCCAAACCTCTAGGACCAATAATAAGCGAGTTATAAGCACTTTTAAGTTTGGCTGTCCACATTTGATCTTGAAGGAAAGGCCCAAGGTCAAATCCGACCACACCAGAAGATTCCCAGCGCATGATTTCCTATATGTTGGTTTACCATCCCATACCTCTAGGACCAATAATCAGTGAGTTATAAGCACTTTTAAGTTTGGCTGTCCTCATTTGACCTTGAACGAGGGGCCCAAGGTCAAATCCGACCACACCAGAAGATTCCCAGCCCATGATTTCCTATAGGTTGGTTTACCACCCCAAACCTGTAGGACCAACAATAAGCGAGTTATAAAGCACTTTTACCTTTGGCTATCCTTATTTGACCTTCAAGGAGGGGCCCAAGGTCAAGTCCGACCACACCAGAAGATTCCCAGCCCATGATTTTCTATATGCTGGTTTACCATCCCAAACCTCTAGGACCAATAATAAGCGAGTTATAAGCACTTTTAAGTTTGGCTGTCCTCGTTTGACCTTGAAGGAGGGGCCCAAGGTCAAATCCGACCACGCCATAAGATTCCCAGCCAATGATTTCCTATATGTTTGTTTACCATCCCAAGCGGCTAGGACCAATAATAAGCAAGTTATAAGCACTAAGTTTGGCTGTCCTCAATTGACCTTGAAGGAGGGGCCCAAGGTCAAATCCGACCATGCCAGAAGATTCCCAGCCCATGATTTCTTATATGTTGGTTTACCATCCCAAACCACTGGAATCAATAATAAGCGAGTTATAAGCACTTTTAAGTTTGGCTATCCTCGTTTGACCTCGAAGGAGGGGCCCAAGGTCAAATCCGACGACGCCAGAAGATTCCCAGCCCATGATTTCCTATAGGTTGGTTTACCATCCCAAACCTCTAAAACCAATAATAAGTGAGTTATAAGCACTTTTAAGTTTGGCTGTCCTCATTTGACCTTGAAGGAGGGGCCCAAGGTCAAATCCGACCACACCAGAAGATTCCCAGCCCATGATTTCCTATATGTTGGTTTACCATCCCAAACCTGTAGGACCAATAATAAGCGAGTTATAAAGCACTTTTACCTTTGGCTATCCTCATTTGACCTTCAAGGAGGGGCCCAAGGTCAAGTTCGACCACACCAGAAGATTCCGAGCCCATGATTTTCTATATGCTGGTTTACCATCCCAAACCTGTAGGACCACTAATACGCGAGTTATAAAGCACTTTTACCTTTGGCTATCCTCATTTGACCTTCAAGGAGGGGCCCAAGGTCAAGTCCGACCACACCAGAAGATTCCCAGCCCATGATTTTCTATATGCTGGTTTACCATCCCAAACATCTAGGACCAATAATAAGCAAGTTATAAGCACTTTTAAGTTTGGCTGTCCTCGTTTGACCTTGAATGAGGGGCCCGAGGTCAAATCCGACCACACTAGAAGATTCCCAGCCCATGGTTTTCTATATGTTGGTTTACCATCCCAAACCTCTAGGACCAATAATAAGCGAGTTATAGGCACTTTTCCCTTTGGCTATCCTCATTTGACCTTGAAGGAGGGGCCCAAGGTCAAATCTGACCACACCAGAAGATTCCCAGCCCATGATTTCCTATATGCTGGTTTACCATCCCAAACCTCTAGGACCAATAATAAGCGAGTTATAAGCACTTTTAAGTTTGGCTGTCCTCGTTTGACCTTGAAGGAGGGGCCCAAGGTCAAATCCGACTACGCCAGAAGATTCCCAGCCCATGATATCCTATAGGTTGGTTTACCATCCCACACCTCTAAAACCAATAATAAGCGAGTTATAAGCACTTTTAAGTTTGGCTGTCCTCGTTTGACCTTGAAGGAGGGGCCCAAGGTCAAATCCGACCACGCCAGAAGATTCCCAGCCTATGATTTCCTATAGGTTGGTTTACCATCCCAAACCTCTAAAACCAATAATAAGCGAGTTATAAGCACTTTTAAGTTTGGCTGTCCTCATTTGACCTTGAAGGAGGGGCCCAAGGTCAAATCTGACCACACCAGAAGATTCCCAGCCCAAGATTTCCTATATGTTGGGTTACCATCCAAAACTTCTAGGATCGATAATAATTGAGTTATAAGCACTTTTAAGTTTGGCTGTCCTCATTTGACCTTGAACGAGGGGCCCAAGGTCAAATCCCACCACACCAGAAGATTCCCAGCCCATGATTTCCTATAGGTTGGTTTACCATCCCAAACCTCTAAAACCAATAATAAGCGAGTTATAAGCACTTTTAAGTTTGGCTGTCCTCATTTGATCTTGAAGGAGGGGCCCAAGGTCAAATCCGACCACACCAGAAGATTCCCAGCGCATGATTTCCTATATGTTGGGTTACCATCCCAAACCTCTAGGATCGATAATAAGTGAGTTATAAGCACTTTTAAGTTTGGCTGTCCTCATTTGACCTTGAACGAGGGGCCCAAGGTCAAATCCGACCACACCAGAAGATTCCCAGCCCATGATTTCCTATAGGTTGGTTTACCATCCCAAACCTCTAGGACCAATAGTAAGCGAGTTATAGGCACTTTTACACTTGGCTATCCTCATTTGACCTTGAAGGAGGGGCCCAAGGTCAAATCCGACCACACCAGAAGATTCCCAGCCCATGATTTCCTATATGCTGGTACCATCCCAAACCTCTAGGACCAATAATAAGCGAGTTATAAGCACTTTTAAGTTTGGCTGTCCTCGTTTGACCTTGAAGGAGGGGCCCAAGGTCAAATCCGACCATGCCATAAGATTCCCAGCCCATGATTTCCTATATGTTGGTTTACCATCCCAAACCTCTAGGACCAATAATAAGCAAGTTATAAGCACTTTTAAGTTTGGCTGTCCTCACTTGACCTCGAAGGAGGGGCCCAAGGTCAAATCCGATCACGCCAGAAGATTCCCAGCCCATGATTTTCTATATGTTGGTTTACCATCCCAAACCTCTAGGACCAATAATAAGCGAGTTATAGGCACTTTTCCCTTTGGCTATCCTCATTTGACCTTGAAGGAGGGGCCCAAGGTCAAATCCGACCACACCAGAAGATTCCCAGCCCATGATTTCCTATATGCTGGTTTACCATCCCAAACCTCTAGGACCAATAATAAGCGAGTTATAAGCACTTTTAAGTTTGGCTGTCCTCGTTTGACCTTGAAGGAGGGGCGCAAGGTCAAATCTGACCACGCCATAAGATTCCCAGCCCATGATTTCCTATATGTTGGTTTACCATCCCAAAATTCTAGGACCAATAATGAGCAAGTTATAAGCACTTTTAAGTTTGGCTGTCCTCACTTGACCTTGAAGGAGGGGCCCAAGGTCAAATCCGACCATGCCAGAAGATTCCCAGCCCATGATTTCCTATATGTTGGTTTACCATCCCGAACCACTGGGATCAATAATAAGCGAGTTATAAGCACTTTTAAGTTTGGCTATCCTCGTTTGACCTCGAAGGAGGGGCCCAAGGTCAAATCTGACCACACCAAAAGATTCCCAGCCCATGATTTCCTATAGGTTGGTTTACCACCCCAAACCTGTAGGACCAATAATAAGCGTGTTATAAGCACTTTTAAGTTTGGCTGTCCTCGTTTGACCTTGAATGAGGGGCCCAAGGTCAAATCTGACCACACTAGAAGATTCCCAGCCCACGATTTCCTATAGGTTGGTTTACCATCCCAAACCTCTAGGACCAATAATAAGCGAGTTATAGGCACTTTTACCTTTGGCTATCCTCATTTGACCTTGAAGGAGGGGCCCAAGATCAAATCCGACCACACCAGAAGATTCCCAGCCCATGATTTTCTATATGCTGGTTTACCATCCCAAACCTCTAGGACCAATAATAAGCGAGTTACAAGCACTTTTAAGTTTGGCTGTCCTCGTTTGACCTTGAAGGAGGGGCCCAAGGTCAAATCCGACCATGCCATAAGATTCCCAGCCCATGATTTCCTATATGTTGGTTTACCATCCCAAACCTCTAGGACCAATAATAAGTAAGTTATAAGCACTTTTAAGTTTGGCTGTCCTCACTTGACCTTGAAGGAGGGGCCCAAGGTCAAATCCGACCACGCCAGAAGATTCCCAGCGCATGATTTTCTATATGTTGGTTTACCATCCCATACCTATAGGACCAATAATAAGTGAGTTATAAGCACTTTTAAGTTTGGCTGTCCTCATTTGACCTTGAACGAGGGGCCCAAGGTCAAATCCGACCACACCAGAAGATTCCCAGCCCATGATTTCCTATAGGTTGGTTTACCACCCCAAACCTGTAGGACCAATAATAAGAGAGTTATAAAGCACTTTTACCTTTGGCTATCCTCATTTGACCTTCAAGGAGGGGCCCAAGGTCAAGTCCGACCACACCAGAAGATTCCCAGCCCATGATTTTCTATATGCTGGTTTACCATCCCAAACCTCTAGGACCAATAATAAGCGAGTTATAAGCACTTTTACGTTTGGCTGTCCTCATTTGATCTTGAAGGAGGGGCCCAAGGTCAAATCCGACCACACCAGAAGATTCCCAGCGCATGATTTCCTATATGTTGGTTTACCATCCCGTACCTATAGGACCAATAATAAGTGAGTTATAAGCACTTTTAAGTTTGGCTGTCCTCATTTGACCTTGAACGAGGGGCCCAAGGTCAAATCCGACCACACCAGAAGATTCCCAGCCCATGATTTCCTATAGGTTGGTTTACCACCCCAAACCTGTAGGACCAATAATAAGCGAGTTATAAAGCACTTTTACCTTTGGCTATCCTCATTTGACCTTCAAGGAGGGGCCCCAAGGTCAAGTCCGACCACACCAGAAGATTCCCAGCCCATGATTTTCTATATGCTGGTTTACCATCCCAAACCTCTAGGACCAATAATAAGCGAGTTATAAGCACTTTTAAGTTTGGCTGTCCTCGTTTGACCTTGAAGGAGGGGCCCAAGGTCAAATCCGACCACGCCATAAGATTCCCAGCCAATGATTTCCTATATGTTGGTTTACCATCCCAAACCACTGGGATCAATAATAAGCGAGTTATAAGCACTTTTAAGTTTGGCTATCCTCGTTTGACCTCGAAGGAGGGGCCCAAGGTCAAATCCGACCACGCCAGAAGATTCCCAGCCCATGATTTCCTATAGGTTGGTTTACCATCCCAAACCTCTAAAACCAATAATAAGCGAGTTATAAAGCACTTTTACCTTTGGCTATCCTCATTTGACCTTCAAGGAGGGGCCCAAGGTCAAGTCCGACCACACCAGAAGATTCCGAGCCCATGATTTTCTATATGCTGGTTTACCATCCCAAACCTGTAGGACCACTAATAAGCGAGTTATAAAGCACTTTTACCTTTGGCTATCCTCATTTGACCTTCAAGGAGGGGCCCAAGGTCAAGTCCGACCACACCAGAAGATTCCCAGCCCATGATTTTCTATATGCTGGTTTACCATCCCAAACATCTAGGACCAATAATAAGCATGTTATAAGCACTTTTAAGTTTGGCTGTCCTCGTTTGACCTTGAATGAGGGGCCCAAGGTCAAATCTGACCACACTAGAAGATTCCCAGCCCATGATTTTCTATATGTTGGTTTACCATCCCAAACCTCTAGGACCAATAATAAGCGAGTTATAGGCACTTTTACCTTTGGCTATCCTCATTTGACCTTCAAGGAGGGGCCCAAGGTCAAATCCGACCACACCAGAAGATTCCCAGCCCATGATTTCCTATATGTTGGTTTACCATCCCAAACCTGTAGGACCAATAATAAGCGAGTTATAAAGCACTTTTACCTTTAGCTATCCTCATTTGACCTTCAAGGAGGGGCCCAAGGTCAAGTCCGACCACACCAGAAGATTCCGAGCCCATGATTTTCTATATGCTGGTTTACCATCCCAAACCTGTAGGACCACTAATAAGCGAGTTATAAAGCACTTTTACCTTTGGCTATCCTCATTTGACCTTAAAGGAGGGGCCCAAGGTCAAGTCCGACCACACCAGAAGATTCCCAGCCCATGATTTTCTATATGCTGGTTTACCATCCCAAACATCTAGGACCAATAATAAGCGTGTTATAAGCTTAAGTTTGGCTGTCCTCGTTTGACCTTGAATGAGGGGCCCAAGGTCAAATCTGACCACACTAGAAGATTCCCAGCCCATGATTTTCTATATGTTGGTTTACCATCCCAAACCTCTAGGACCAATAATAAGGGAGTTATAGGCACTTTTACCTTTGGCTATCCTCATTTGACCTTGAAGGAGGGGCCCAAGGTCAAATCCGACCACACCAGAAGATTCCCAGCCCATGATTTCCTATATGCTGGTTTACCATCCCAAACCTCTAGGACCAATAATAAGCGAGTTATAAGCACTTTTAAGTTTGGCTGTCCTCGTTTGACCTTGAAGGAGGGGCCCAAGGTCAAATCCGACCATGCCAGAAGATTCCCAGCCCATGATTTCCTATATGTTGGTTTACCATCCCAAACCTCTAGGACCAATAATAAGCAAGTTATAAGCACTTTTATGTTTGGCTGTCCTCACTTGACCTTGAAGGAGGGGCCCAAGGTCAAATCCGACCACGCCAGAAGATTCCCAGCCCATGATTTCCTATAGGTTGGTTTACCATCCCAAACCTCTAGAACCAATAATAAGCGAGTTATAAGCACTTTTAAGTTTGGCTGTCCTCATTTGACCTTGAAGGAGGGGTCCAAGGTCAAATCTGACCACATCAGAAGATTCGCAGCACATGATTTCCTATAGGTTGGCTTTACATTGCAAACCTCTAGGACCAATAATAAGGGAGATATAGGCACTTTTAAAGTCCTCTATGTGGGTTACTTCAGCACTCCGTGGATGACCTTGAGTTAGGAGCTTCAAGGTCAAATGTGTGCAAGGTTATAGAGGACATGTATATGTGTCATACATATCACCTATGAAGAGATTCAACCTTCTACCTATGAGGAACAGCCAGTAGAAAAATGTAGATTATTTTCAAAGAAATGCCCATGGCGGCCATCTTGTTTTTCAGAATGAGGCTATTTTCCTTCCCAGAGAAGCTTACCCCCCAATGAAGATATCCTGCAAATTTGGTGAACCTAGCTGCTGTTGTTTTCCTCTTAGAGCGTTAACGCCGAAAATCTCTCTACGCGCGGCGGCGGCGTAGCGAATGCTAAACCAAAGTATCCACCGGATGCTTCCGGTGGACACAATTACTGTAAATCAACATTAAACATGGTCAATTACAAAGTTCTTTAGAAAGAGCAAAAAAAAATAAAAAAATATCGAGAATATAACAGCTAACTCCTCTATTTTATTATATATTTAATAAACAAAATGTATACAATTGCAATGTAACATGACAGAAAACAAACAATAATCATTATTAAGTAATGGCAGACAAACTTGGAAGTTATAGACTTTTTTAAATAAGGGATTTACTGACTAGATCACTATTAAATTGATGTAACGAGAGGGGGAAAGAACACATTCCTGGACCATATTTGGAAAAAATCTGGCATCTTTTATAGAAGACACAACTATGCTACCCTTTGTTGAATTTTTTTCATGCTATGGTGACATAAAACGCATGTCTGTGTATGTGTAAACAAGCATTCTGACGCATGCATTTATCTCCCGCCGTATAAATAAGATGTACTAAAGATAGTGGAATATAAATTTTCTTGTGAGATGGAGGCACATGTAGAAGTGACAAGTTTAATGTTTGATTGCAATACTTTTAAAGACAAAAGGCATTGATTCATTTTAGTAGCTATTACTCTGCCATCCAAAGAGCTACAGTTCTACAACTTTAATATGCAGTAGATCACCCAAAAGTAGGTGAATGACTTATTTAGAAGAAATTGCCTACCTGTAATACTTTTACAGATAAAAGACATTTACTCATTTTAGTAGCTATTACTCAGCTATCCAAAGAGCTACAGTTCTGCAACTTCACTATGTGGTAGATCACCCAAAAGTAGGTGAATGACTTATTTAGAAGGAATTGCCTACCTGTAATACTTTTAGAGATAAAAGACATGTACTCATTTTAGTAGCTATTACTCAGCTATCCAAAGAGCTACAGTTCTGCAACTTCACTATGTGGTAGATCACCCACAAGTAGGTGAATGACTTATTTAGAAGGAATTGCCTACCTGTAATACTTTTAGAGATAAAAGACATTTACTCATTTTAGTAGCTATTACTCAGCTATCCAAAGAGCTACAGTTCTGCAACTTCAGTATGTGGTAGATCACCCAAAAGTATGTGAATGACTTATTAGAACTAGACCAAGGACGCATCTGTGGCCAGATGCAAAATGTATCCACCGGCAAAGGCAAAAGTAGCTATTACCCAGCCATAGCATGAGCTAGAAGTCTGAAATTTTTATTATGTTATAGCTGACCCAAAAGTAGGTGAATAATATATTTGCACAAAATTCTCTAAATCCAATAGTTTTCACGTTACAATTGATTTTACTCATGATGGAAGTTAGTAAAAAGTCCAAAAGTAGCTATTACTCACTTAGCTATTGAGATAGACACCCAAGTTACTCACCATGTTGTTGCTATTGAAAAAGTAGGTGAATATCATATTTTAACAAAATGCTCTAAATGCAATACTTTTCAAGTTATAAATGATGTAGTGTTGAGTAAGAACTTCAAAGTAGCTATTACTCAGCTATGCTATGAGCCACAGGTCTGGAACTTAACTATGTTATAGCTGCTTCAAAATAGGTGAATAACATATTGCAACTAAATAATGTAAATGCAAGAGTATTCAAGTTATAAGTGATTTACCCAACAGTGATAACCTAAAAGTAGCTATTACTCAGCTATGCAATGAGCTACAGGTCTGAAATTTTACTATGTTATAGCTGACCCAAAAGTAGATGAATAACATATTTGCATAAAATTCTGTAAATACAACAGTTTTCAAGTTACAAATGATTTTACTCATGATGGAAGTTAGTGAAAAATCCAAAAGTAGCTATTACTCACTTAGCTATTGAGATAGACACCCAAGTTACTCACCATGCTGTAGCTATGGAAAAAGTAGCTGAATAACATATTTTAACAAAGTGCTCTAAATGCAATAATTTTCAAGTTATAATTGATTTAGGGCATGATTTCATTACTTTTAATGAATAAAAAATTATTTTAAAAAGTCATAAAAAAACTTTAGCATGTGAAAGCTCTCCAAAATGTAGGTGAATGAGTTATTTGAGAAATACTGGCTATCTGCAATACTTTTAGACATAATTAGCATGTACTCATTTTGAGTAGGTGAGTAATTAACTATGAGTCTGAAACTTCAAGCGAAAGCTCTCCCAAAGGAAGGTGAATGAGTTAGTTGAGAAAAATTGGCTATCTGCAGTACTTTTAGAGATAATTCGCATTAACTCATTTTGAGTAGGTGAGTAATTAGCTATGGGTCTGAAACTTCACCATGTGAAAGCTCTTCCAAAAGTTGGTGAACGAGTTATTTGAGAAAAATTGGCTATCTGCAGTACCTTTAGAGATAATTCATATTTACTCATTTTGAGTAGGTGAGTAATTAGCTGTAGGTCTAAAACTTCACCAAGTGAAAGCTCTTCCCAAAGTAGGTGAATGAGTTATTTGAGAAAAATTGGCTATCTGCAATACTTTTACAGATAATTAGCATTAACTCATTTTGATTAGGTGAGTAATTAGCTATGGGTCTGAAACTTCACCAAGTGAAAGCTCTTCCAAAAGTAGGTGAATGAGTTATTTGAGAAAAATTGGCTATCTGCAGTACTTTTAGAGATAATTCGCATTTACTCATTTTGAGGTGAATAATTAGCTATGGGTGTGAAACTTCACCATGTGAAAGCTCTTCCAAAAGTTGGTGAATGAGTTATTTGAGAAAAATTGGCTATCTGCAGTACTTTTAGAGATAATTCATATTTACTCCTTTTGAGTAGGTGAGTAATTAGCTATGGGTCTAAAACTTCACCAAGTGAAAGCTCTTCCCAAAGTAGGTGAATGAGTTATTTGAGAAAAATTGGCTATCTGCAATACTTTCAGAGATAATTAGCATTTACTCATTTTGATTAGGTGAGTAATTAGCTACAGGTCTGAAACTTCACCAAGTGAAAGCTCTCCCAAAAGTAGGTGAATGAGTTATTTGAGAAAAATTGGCTATCTGCAATACTTTTAGAGATAATTCACATTTACTCATTTTGAGTAGGTGAGTAATTAGCTATGGGTCTGAAATTCACCATGTGAAAGCTCTTCCAAAAGTTGGTGAATCAGTTAGTTGAGAAAAATTGGCTATCTGCAGTACTTTTAGAGATAATTCGTATTTACTCATTTTGAGCAGGTGAGTAATTAGCTATGGGTCTGAAACTTTACCAAGTGAAAGCTCTTCCCAAAGTAGGTGAATGAGTTATTTGAGAAAAATTGGCTATCTGCAGTACTTTTAGATATAATTCGCATTTACTCGTTTTGAGTAGGTGAGTAATTAGCTATGGGTCTGAAACTTCACCAAGTGAAAGCTCTCCCAAAAGTAGGTGAATGAGGTATTTGAAAAAAATTGGCTATCTGCAGTACTTTTAGAGATAATTCGCATTTACTCATTTTGAGTAGGTGAGTAATAAGCTATGGGTCTGAAACTTCACCAAGTGAAAGCTCTTCCAAAAGTAGGTGAATGAGTTATTTGAGAAAAATTGGCTATCTGCAATACTTTTAGAGATAATTAGCATTTACTCATTTTGAGTAGGTGAATAATTAGCTATGGGTCTGAAACTTTACCAAGTGAAAGCTCTCCCAAAAGTAGGTGAATGAGGTATTTGAGAAAAATTGGCTCTCTGCAATACTTTTAGAGATAATTAGCATTTACTCATTTTAAGTAGGTGAGTAATTAGCTATGGGTCTGAAACTTTACCATGTGAAATTGAAAATTTCATGTTTCAACAGAAACCCTTCTACTACACTGTGGGTCCAAAACTTGCTCGAAATCGCTCTGACAGTTTCAGAGATATTTGCCATTTTTCATTTTCCGCAAAAATTCAAGATGGCCACCAAAAGTTGTAAACTTTGAAATTTGAAACTTTACTATGTGATAGCTTACCAAAAAGTAGATGGACAACATATTTGAAAAGATTTCCCTAACTTTAATACTTTTGAAGATATTTGACATTTACTTCTTCTGTTATTTAGCTACAAATGAGAAAATAGTTATTACTCACTTAAGGCATGCAACAGAACCCCAAACTATGGACCATCTTATAGCTAAGGACAAAGTAGCTGAACAACATATTTTAGGAAAACACTCTAACTGCAATAATTTTGGAGTTACAATGGCTTTACTCAAGCTACAAACGAGAAAATAGCTATTACTCACTTATGGCATGCACCAGAACCCTAAACTATGTACCATCTTACAGCTAAGGACAAAGTAGCTGAACAACATATTTTAGGAAAACACTCTAACTGCAATAGTTTTGGAGTTACAATGGCTTTACTCAACAGTCAGAATTTCAAAGTAGCTATTACTCAGCTATCCAAGGTGCAACAGGTCTGAAACTTTACCATGTGATAGCTTACCAAAAAGTAGATGGATAACATATTTGAAAAGATTTCCCTGACTTTAATACTTTTGAAGATATTTGACATTTACTCCTTTTGTTATTTAGCTACAATGAGAAAATAGCTATTACTCACTTATGGCATGCAATAGAACCCTAAAGTATATACCATCTTATAGCTAAGGACAAAGTAGCTGAACAACATATTTTAGGAAAACAGTCTAACTGCAATAATTTTGGAGTTACAATGGCTTTACTCAACAGTCAGAATTTCAAAGTAGCTATTACTCAGCTATCCAAGGTGCAACAGGTCTGAAACTTTACTATGTGATAGCTTACCAAAAAGTAGATGAATAACATATATGAAAAGATTTCCCTAACTTTAATACTTTTGAAGATATTTGACATTTACTTCTTCTGTTATTTAGCTACAAATAACAAAATAGCTATTACTCACTTATGGCATGCAATAGAACCCCAAACTATGTACCATCTTATAGCTAAGGACAAAGTAGCTGAACAACATATTTTAGGGAAACACTCTAACTGCAATGGTTTTGGAGTTACAATGGCTTTACTCAACAATCAGAATTTCAAAGTAGCTATTACTCAGCTATCCAAGGTGCAACAGGTCTGAAACTTTACTATGTGATAGCTTACCAAAAAGTAGATGAACAACATATTTGAAAAGATTTCCCTAACTTTAATACTTTTGAAGATATTTGACATTTACTTCTTCTGTTATTTAGCTACAAATGAGAAAATAGCTATTAATCACTAATGGCATGCAATAGAACCCCAAACTATGTACCATCTTATAGCTAAGGAAAAAGTAGCTGAACAACATATTTTAGGGAAACACTCTAACTGCAATGGTTTTGGAGTTACAATGGCTTTACTCAACAATCAGAATTTCAAAGTAGCTATTGCTCAGCTATCCAAGGTGCAACAGGTCTGAAACTTTACTATGTGATAGCTTACCAAAAAGTAGATGAACAACATATTTGAAAAGATTTCTGTAACTCTAATACTTTGGAAGATATTTGACATTTACTCCTTTTGTTATTTAGCTACAAATGAGAAAATAGCTATTACTCACTTATGGCATGCAATGGGACCCCAAACTATGTACCATCTTATAGCTAAGGACAAAGTAGCTGAACAACATATTTGAAGAAAAAGTTGTTTCTGCAATAGTTTTTGAGTTATGAGCCCTTTACTCCAAGTAGCTAAGATAGCTATTACTCACTTATCGTTAGGCCTAAGTCCATAAAACCAAAAAAATTTTCGAGGGCGTGAAAATTCATTGGGACAATTAATTTACAAAAAATCTGTAGCTGTAGTAGTTTTGGAGGAATCTGCGTGACTAACTAACGCACGCACACACGCACGCACGCACGCACACACAGGCATCATTTCATAATCTCCCTCCCGGGCTAAAGCCCGGCGGGAGATAAAAAGAGCAATTAATAGTTCACATTTTGAAGTCTACTGAAAACAACCTCTTAAGATCAAGCTGTCCAAAACTTCTGTCAAATGTTTATCTTCCTGTGATTTTTATTGGTTTAAAACATCAATATTTTTCAAAACCCATTCTTCACAAACTGCTAATCCTTATAAAAGGTTTTATCAAACAGATGTACGACAATCAAACGCATGCATCTATGTAACAACAAGAGGAGAGTGCCCGTGAACGGGCACTGTGTTAGCTGACTGAGTGTTTTTGATTTGTGAAGGTGATTAGAGGACAGAATAATTATCAGGAAAAGGGCTGTACAGAAATACAGTAAATGGTAACTGAACAGCAAGTTCGAAAGAAATTCCGAAGCTGACAGAAGAAAAGGATAAAAAAGTTGTGCCCTGTAAATGGTATTATGAAGGAAAGTAACAAGGTAACTGTTTAAGTGTAAAAAATAGGTTAAAACATATTTAAAGAAATACTACAAATGCAATATCCTCGTTCGACCTTGAAGAAGGGGTCCAAGGTCAAATCTAACCACACAAATACATTCCCAACCCATGATTTCCTATGGTTTACCATTCCAAACCTCTAGGACCAATTATAAATGAGTTATAAGCACTTTTAAGCTTGGCTGTCCTCATTTGACCTTGAAGGAGGGGTCCAAAGGTCAAATCGGACCATATCAACAGATTCACAGCCCATGATTTCCTGTCCGTTTACCATCCCAAACCTCTGGGACCAATAATAAGCGAGTTATAAGCACTTTTAAGTTTGGCTATCCTTGTTTGACCTTGAAGGAGGGGTCATTGAAGGTCAAATCTGACCACACCAAAAGATTCCCACCCCATGATTTCCTACAGGTTGGTTTATCATCCCAAACCTCTAGGATCAATAATAAGGGAGATATAAGCACTTTTCATGACTGACAAAAAACACCTGTGGCGGCCATCTTGTTTCTCAAAATGAGGCCAAAAATATTCCCAGACAACATTTTATGGTTATTAATATATACTGCAAACTTAAGAAAGCTAGCTATAATATTTTTTTCATTAGAGCAGTAATGGTGAAATCTCTCTCTACACACTGCGGCTATCCAGTGGATACAATGATTTACTCAACAGTGAGAACCTGAAAGTAGCTATTGCTCAGCTATGCCATGACATAGAGGTCTGCAATTTCACTATGTTATAGCTGACCAAAAATTCTGAATAACAAATTTAACAAATTACTCTAAATGTAATAGTTTTCAAGTTACAACTGATTTACTCAACAGTGAGAACCTCAAAGGAACTATTACTCAGCTATGCAATGAGCTACATGTCTGAAATTTTACTATGTTATAGCTAACCCAAAAGTAGGTGAACAACATATTTAAGCAAACTACTGTAAATGCAATAGTTTTCAAGCTACAACTGATTTACTCAATAGTGAGAACCTGAAAATGGCTATTGCTCCGCTATGCCATGAGCTATAGGTCTGTAATTTCACTATGTTATAGCTGACCCAAAAGTAGGTGAACAATATATTTTAACAAAATACTCTAAATGCAATATTTTTCAAGTTATAGCTGATTTACTCAACAGTCAGTACCTGAGAATAGCTATTGCTCAGTTGTGCCATGAGCTATAGGTCTATAATTTCACTATGTTATAGCTGACCCAAAAGTAGCTGAATAACATATTTGCACAAATTTCTGTAAATGCAATAGTTTTCCAATTATAACTGATTTACTCAACAGTGAGAACTTCAAAGTAGCTATTACTCAGCTATGAAATGAGCCACAGGTCTGAAACTTCACTATGTTATAGCTGACACCAAAATAGGTGAATAACATATTGAAACAAAATACTCTAAATGCAATAGTTTTCAAGTTATAAGTGATTTACTCAACAGTGATAACCTAAAAGTAGCTATTACTCGGCTATGCCATGAGCTACAGGTCTGAAATTTTACTATGTTATAGCTGGCCCAAAAGTAGCTGAATAACATATTTATACGAAATTCTCTAAATGCAATAGTTTTTAAGTTACAAGTGATTTTACTCATGATGGAAGTTACTGAAAAGCCCAAAAGTAGCTATTACTCACTTAGCTATTGAGACAGACACCCAACTTACTCACCATATTGTAGCTATGAAAAAAGTAGCTGAATAACATATTTTAACAAAATGCTCTAAATGCAACACTTTTCAAGTTATAAGTGATTTACTCAACAGTGATAACCTAAAAGTAGCTATTACTCAGCTATGCCATGAGCTACAGGTCTGAAATTTCACTATGTTATAGCTGACCCAAAAGTAGCTGAATAACATATTTATACGAAATTCTCTAAATGAAATAGTTTTCAAGTTATAAGCGATTTACTCAACAGTGATAACCTAAAAGTAGCTATTACTCAGCTATGCCATGAGCTACAGGTCTGAAATTTCACTATGTTATAGCTGGCCCAAAAGTAGCTGAATAACATATTTATACGAAATTCTCTAAATGCAATAGTTTTTAAGTTACAAGTGATTTTACTCATAATGGAAGTTACTGAAAAGCCCAAAAGTAGCTATTACTCACTTAGCTATTGAGACAGACACCCAACTTACTCACCATATTGTAGCTATGAAAAAAGTAGCTGAACAACATATTTTCACAAAATGCTGTAAATGCAACACTTTTGAAGTTATAAGTGATTTAGTGCATGATTTCATGAATTTTAATGCATTAAAAATTATTAAAAAAATTTATTTAAAAAAAAGTAAGACAGATCCAGGTCTCATACTCACACAAGAGAATCTACCTCTGGCCTAGTACATATATGCAAGATATGAGAGAAATCCCTGCAATAGTCACTGAGAAAATTGTGATAAAAAGTTGAAATTTTCACACTTTTGGTGGGGGTACCCCCCTTGTAATGTCTCTAGCAAACAGACAGATTTGCATGCCTTGAACAATTTTTCATCCTCGATAGATAAGGTATCTTTTAAAACAAGAATTCAGAAGAATTGTACTGTGTCACCAGCTTTGGTTTAAAGACTGAAGTGGATGAAATTCAAAGGGACAAAAATTATGCTGAACATAAATTAGTTGGCTGACTGGCAGTATTTTTGCATATCCAGACCATCCTTAAGAAGTACCTTGTTGAAAAATATAGCCTTGATTCAATGTACAGGTCAATGTCTGTCCAATGTCCAAGATACTGTCTGGAAACGGAAAAACTTAAAATCAATATAAGCATGTTATTAGTGGGAGTTTAAGGTCACCTTAAAATAAGACATATCTTGAGGATCAGTTACATCCACATGCCAAATTTGAATTTAGTCAAAAATGGAAAAATAAAAAGCTTAAAAGCATAATTCTTTTATACATAGGAGTTTAAGTTACGACACACCTTGAATACCAGTTACAACCACATGCCAAATTTGAATTTAATCCATCATGCCATTTTTGAGATAATGTGTGGAAAGTGTGACAGTCAAAATGTGTTATTACTGGGAGCTTAAGGTCACCTTAATGTATACCACTTACCTATGGCCAGTTACATATACATGCAAAACTTGAATGAAATTTCTCAAATTATCTTCAGTATACTCTATGTAAAAATAAAAAAAAACTTAAAACTCAACATAATTCTTTTATTCATGGGAGTTTATGGTCACCTTAACATAGGACACACCTTGAATACCAGTTACAACCACATGCCAAATTTGAATTGAATCCATCAACCTACTTTTGAGATACTGTCTGGAAATGGAAAAACTTAAAATCAATATAAATATGTTACTAGTGGGAGTTTAAGGTCACCTTAAAACAGGGCACACCTTGATTACGAGTTACATCCATATGCCAAATATGAATTTAATCCATCATGCCATTTTTGCAATACTGTCTGGAAGGGAAGTGTGACGACGACACTGACAATGTGTTATTACTGGGAGTTTAAGGTCACCTTAATATGTGGCACTTATCTATGGCGAGTTACAGGTACATGTAAAAATTGGAATGAAATTTCTTAAGTTATCTTCAGCAACCTCTGGAAAAATAAAAAGCTTTAACTCAACATAATTCTTTTATACATGGGAGTTTAAGGTCACCTTAAAATAGAACACACCTTGATTACGAGTTACATCCATATGCCAAATATGAATTTAATCCATCATGCCATTTTTGCAATACTGTCTGGAAAGGAAGTGTGACGAAGACACTGACAATGTGTTATTACTGGGAGTTTAAGGTCACCTTAATATGTGGCACTTATCTATGGCGAATTACAGGTACATGTAAAAATTGGAATGAAATTTCTTAAGTTATCTTCAGCAACCTCTGGAAAAATAAAAAGCTTTAACTCAACATAATTCTTTTATACATGGGAGTTTAAGGTCACCTTAAAATAGAACACACCTTGAATACCAGTTACAACCACATGCCAAATTTGAATTGAATCCATCAACCTACTTTTGAGATACTGTCTGGAAATGGATAAACTTAAAATCAATATAAGTATGTTACTAGTGGGAGTTTAGGGTCACCTTAAAACAGGGCACACCTTGAGTACGAGTTACATCCATATGCCAAATATGAATTTAATCCATCGTGCCATTTTTGAGATACTGTCTGGAAAGGAAGTGTGACGACAACACTGACAATGTGTTATTACTGGGAGTTTAAGGTCACCTTAATGTATGCACTTATCTATGGCCAGTTACATATACATGCAAATATTTGAATGAAATTTCTTAAGTTATCTTCAGCAACCTCTGGAAAAATAAAAAGCTTTAACTCAACATAATTCTTTTATACATGGGAGTTTAAGGTCACCTTAAAATAGAACACACCTTGAATACCAGTTACAACCACATGCCAAATCTGAATAGAATCCATCAAACCATTTTCAACATACTATCTTCGAAACGGGAAAACTTAAAATCAATATAAGTACATTACTAGTGGGAGTTTAAGGTCACATTAAAACAGGGCACACCCTGATCACCAGTTACATCCACATTGCAAACTTGAATTTAATCCATCATGCCATTTTTGAGATACTGTCTGGAAAGGAAATGTGACTACAACACTTACAATGTGTTATTACTGGGAGTTTAAGGTCACCTTAATGTATGCACTTATCTATGGCCAGTTACATATACATGGAAATATTAGAATAAAATTTTTTAAGTAATCTTCATCAACCTCTGGAAAAATAAAAAGCTTAAACTCAACATAATTTTTTTACACATGGGAGTTTAAGGTCACCTTAAAATAGAACACAACTTGAATACCAGTTATAAGCACATGCCAAATTTAAATAGAATCCATCCAACCATTTTCAACATACTATCTCCGAAACAGAAAAACTTAAAATCAATAGAAGTGCTTTACTAGTGGGAGTTTAAGGTCACCTTAAAATAGGGCACACCTTGATCACCAGTTACATCCACATGCCAAATTTGAATTTACTCCATCATGCCATTTTTGAGATACTGTCTGGAAAGGAAGTGTGATGACGACACTCAAAATGTGTTATTAGTGGGAGTTTAAGGTCACCTTAATGTAGGCACTTATCTATGGCCAGTTACATACACATGCAAAACTTGAATGAAATTTCTTAAGTTATCTTCAGTATACTCTATGGAGAAATAAAAAGCTTAAACTCAGCATAATACTTTAATACATAGGAGTTTAAGGTCACCTTAAAATAGGACACACCTTGAATACCAATTACAATCACATAACAAATTGGAATTGAATCCATCAACCTCTTTTAAGATACTGTCTGGAAACGGAAAACCTTAACATTAATATAGGTATGTTACTAGTGGGAGTTTAAGGTCACCTTAAAATAGGACACACCTTGAGTACCAGTTACAACCACATGCCAAATTTGAATATAATCCATCATGCCATTTTTGAGATACTGTCTGGAAAGGAAGTGTGATGACACTGACAATGTGTTATTACTGGGAGTTTAAGGTCACCTTAATGTATGGCACTTATCTATGGCCAGTTACATATACATGCAAATATTTGAATGAAATTTCTTAAGTTATCTTCAGCAACCTCTGGAAAAGAAAAAGCTTAAACTCAACATAATTCTTTTATACATGGGAGTTTAAGGTCACCTTAAAATAGAACACACCTTGAATACCAGTTTTAACCACATGTCAAATTTGAATAGAATCCATCAAACCATTTTCAACATACTATCTAAGAAACGAAAAAAATTAAAATCAATATAAGTACTTTACTAGTGAGAGTTTAAGGTCACCTTAAAACGGCACACCTTGATCACCAGTTACATCCACATGCCAAATTGGAATTTAATCCATCATGCCATTTTTGAGATACTGTCTGGAAAGGAAGTGTGATGACGACACTAAAAATGTGTTATTACTTGGAGTTTAAGGTCACCTTAATGTATGGCACTTATCTATAGCCAGTTACATACACATGCAAAACTTGAATGAAATTTCTTAACTTACCTTGAGTATACTCTATGGAAAAGTTAAAAGCTTAAACTCAACCTAATTCTTTTATACATGGGAGTTTAAGGTCACCTTAAAATAGGACACACCTTGAATACCAGTTACAACCACATGCCAAATTTGAATAGAATCCATCAACCTACTTTTGAGATACTGTCTGGAAACGGAAAAACTTAAAATCTATATAAGTATGTTACAAGTGGGAGTTTAAGATCACCTTAAAACAGGGCACACCTTGAGTACGAGTTACATCCACATGCCAAATATGAATTTAATCCATCATGCCATTTTTCGGATA
Organism: Sabellastarte sp. h YS-2021; assembly: GCA_964017235.1. NCBI lineage: Eukaryota > Metazoa > Annelida > Polychaeta > Sabellida > Sabellidae > Sabellastarte > Sabellastarte sp. h YS-2021. The sequence continues at coordinate 25,309,146 of OZ024934.1, forward strand.
CTGTCTGGAAAGGAAGTGTGACAATGACACTCTCAATGTGTTAGTCCTGGGAGTTTAAGGTCACCTTAATATGTGGTACTTATCTATGGCAAGTTACAGATATATCCAAATATTTGAATGGAATTTTTTAAGTTACCTTCAGTGTACTCTATGGAAAAGTAAATACTTAAACTCAACATACTTCCTTTATACATGGGAGTTTAAGGTCACCTTAAAATACGACACACCTTGAATACCAGTTGCAACCACAAGCCAAATTTGAATAGAATCCATCAACCCATTTTCAACATACTATCTGGAAACGGAAAAACTTAAAATCCTTCAGTACACTCTATGGAAAAGTTAAAAGCTTAAACTGAACATAATTCTTTCAGACAGAGGAGTTTAAGGCCACCTTAATATAGGACACACCTTGAATACCAGTTACAACCACATGCTAAATTTGAATTGAATCCGTCAACAAATTTTTGAGATACTGTCTCACCTTAAAATAGGGAACACCTTGAGGACCAATTAAATGCACATGCCAAATTTGAATTTAATCCATGATGCTATTTTTGAGATACTCTGTAGTGTAGGAAGTGTGACAACGACACTGATCATATTTGTCCTACAACATAGCTGCTAGTGACACAAAAGTAATGCAACCTTAAACTCATAAGATTATCAAATATCAGGAATTTACCTTACAAAAGAGATTTTTTTTGTGTAGACAGATGAACATGATGGATATCAAAAGCTTGAAGTCTTAATTAGCACATCAAATATCTTTCAAACACCAAAAATTGTCCCAACCTTAAACTCAAAGTTAGTTTGCTGCTGTAACGAAGTTTAAGGGAATCTTTTCCTGTAGGTTTTGTTCACGGTTTGTTACATCCACAACTTGAAAAATGCTTAGAATTGCACAGTGTTTGAAATACTGTTGAAAGATTGCCAAACTTAAAATAAATATAATTTTGTTATTACTAGGAGTTTAAGGTCACCTTGTTGTAACGCACTTACCTGGGGCCAGTTACATATACATGCAAAACTTGAATGAAATTCCCAAGTTATTTCCAGTATACTCTATGGAAAAATAATGTAAACTCAATATAACTTTTTAATACATGAGAGTTTAAGGTCACCTTAAACTAGGGCACACCTTGAAAACCAGTTACAACCACATGCCAAATTTGAATCAAATCTGTCTACAATTTTTTGAGACACTGTCCAGAAACAAAAAAACATTCAAATCAATATAAGCATCTTACAACTGTGAGTTTAAGGTCATCTTAAATAGGGCACACCTTGAGGAAAAGTTACATCAACATGTCAAATTGGAATTTAATTCATCAAGCCATTTTTGAGATACTCTCTGCAAAGTAAGTGTAAAGACGACAATGACCATGTATGTCTTCCATCAAAGCTGCTAGTGACACAATGCAACCTTAAACTCCTTAATTTATAAAATATCAGCAATTTACTATAACCTTACAAAAGAGACCACTTTCTTCTTGTGGAGATATATGTACATGATGAATATCAATGTAAAAAGTCCTAATTTGCATATAAAATATCTTCCAAACACCAAAAAAATTGACCCAACCTTAAACTCAAAGTTTGTTTGCACTGTTGTATATTGTAGCGAGTTTAAGGTAATCTTTTCCTGAAAGTTTTGTTCAAGGTTTGTTACATCCACAACTGAAACACCTAGAATTGCACAATATTTGACTTACTATTCAAAAATTACCAAACTTAAAGTGAATATAATTCTGTTATTAATGGGAGTTTAAGGTTACCTTAATGTGTGGCACTTACCTATGGCCAGTTACATATAACTGCAAAAGTTGAATGAAATTTCTTAAGTTACTTTCAGTATACTCCATGGAGAAAGAAAAAATGTAAACTGGCAATAAGTTTTTTATACGTGGGAGTTTAAGGTCACCTTAAGATAGGGCACACCTTCAAAACTAGTTACAACCACATGCCAAATTTGAACTGAATCCATCAAGTCATTTTTGAGATATTGTCCGGAAACGAAAAAACTTAAATTGAGTTTAAGTATTTTTCTAGTGGGAGTTTAAGGTCACAAAACTATACAGCACACCCCCAGGACCAGTTACATCCATATGCCAAATTTGAATTAAATCTGACAAGCCATTTTTGAGATACTGTCCGGAATACAAAGTGTGACGACGACAGACGACGACGACGACGCCGACGCCACAAATTTGGATGACGAAGTGATCCCTATATGCCACGCAGCATAAATGCTGGTGACACAAAAAACAGCATGTCTCTAGGCCTTGTAGTTTTGGAGAAGAAGTTGTTCACGCGGACGCATACGCCCACCCCGCAGAGTGATGACATAAAAATGACAGGTACATGTATATTTGTGACAAATTATGCAGTTTAATGGGTTCAGAACATCCTGTTAACTTATAACACTGGTTAGTGCATCTGCATTTCCTGGTGTTTAAGTACAGTCTACAAATTTCAAAGCAACATTAGTATGAATAACTTAATGCATGCAAGAATCAAATATTTACAATTAACTCGCATGTAAAGGCGCAATTATTTTAGCAAAAATATGGAGCGAATAAGAATGAATAGGAATTAATTATCTGCTAAGCCTGAAGAAACATTCACATACAAATGTAATAAATGTAAGTAAATTTATAATCAAGACTTGCATGATTAAGTGTTTTATGGACATACTTCTAGGAACTTTCTCCAGTTATCTTTATTAAATGGCTCCATTGTTAAAAGTCTGTGTAATACACACACTGGCATTTCAGTTTTACACATGTAATCCCATTGTAGCTCTCATTACTACTTAGGTCAGTGGTTTACAGTAAAATAGCACAACTTTCCCAAAGATTAGTGAAGAATTATGGCAGTGTCATTTTGGTACAAAAAGCTTTGGAGCAGTACACCATGCACAAGAACCTCAAACTTACAAAGGTTTCTGTTCTGCTTATAGCAAATTTCTACTAATCAAAACAAAAATATTCAATATTCTGATGTCAGGACTTGTTAGAACTAATTCTATTTATACCTAAATTCAACATATACAGGTTCTTTCAACTTCTTTATATTCAGTCATATGTATGCTGTTGACTTTTTAAATCCTACACATTTATACCAGTGACAAGGTCTATGGTTTCACAATTTAACAGGTGGTTTACAGGACTATGTCACTGGCTTCCTCAAACTATCAAGTATTGTTTACACCCTCAAAATCTTGCAAGTTTATAGTGGAAACTGTGAACTCTGCAGAACCACTCACGTCCACAGGTTCTGAGAAATTTGGGTCATTGAATAGGTCCCCAAACTCTGCAGAACTTCCGTCATCCAGGCCAACATCTTCAAACTCCAAATTTGGTGGGTCATCCTGAAATAGCCAAAATATTAAACATTTACAACAAAACCAATATTACCTGAGCTTCTGTAACACAGATATTATCTTTTGTAAACTACTTTGCACTTTCACACAAGTATACTGTCCTATTCACATGTTTTGTATGACCTGGTTTAGATAATCCAAGGTTTTGCTCTCTCTCCAAGTGGGGTTAGTGTCTAAATACTCTTCCATTATTATTTGTAGTCAAAGGGGCGAGTTTTACATCCAGTTTGACAGCCAGGGTCATATTGGGACAAGCCTCAGCATTGTCACTTGTAGGAGTTGAAACCATGACAGCCTATGATTTGATGCCAAACTTGCTAACCACTAAGCCACTGAGGATATATTGGTTGTAGTATCAACAACAACAAAAAAGATTAAAAAATTTATCTCACACTAGGCATTTTATATGGGTGAGATGGGTACAAATGTTTGGGGGTCAATATTCCTCAAAATGAAATTTCTGCTTGACATTGAGCACTCAGAGATGTTTAGTATACACCTTGACAGGAAGGAGCATCCACTATGGCCGCTTCCTTAAACAATTAAATATAAAGATAAAGCCTTGAATTGTTGGAATTAGCTGATGTAACCATGTAAAATACTGAATATTATGAAAACTGTCTCGTTTATGCCCCCGTTCCACCGAGCGATTAAGGCCCACGATTAAGGAAATTTGCATGTCGTGTAGTCGTTACCTGTCGTGAACCTTAATCTTGTTGAATCTGCGACTGCCTCAGGCTGTCCCAGATGGCCTCAGACAGAATTTTGGTCAGACTGCGACAGTCTTGTGCATTCTTTAACTGCTAGTCTCCGACCAAGAAAATATTGTCCCAGGCAGTCTGCGACTGGTGGCCGACTAACGCATGTATATTTTTCCCACGCTTTCTTATCCGTGACCCTTAGTCGCATACTGTCGGCGAATATCAAAGATTGTCTGAGGACGCCTGGGAAAGCCGGCTAACAGTCGCCGACAATTCTCACACTCACACAAGAATCTTGCACGTGCAAACATCAAGGCAGTAGCCGACAAAGAGAAGACAGCCTGGGAACGTAGGGGATTGTCTGGGGCGGCCTGAGATCAAAGGCAAGATTGCGTGACAGAATGTGTGGCGGGTTTGTCTGCGCATGTTGGATGCGCACTAGTTTTTCTCGTGGTCGGCGACTATATAAGGAGACCCCCAGCTTGCTTTCACTTTAACTGGTACTGGCTGGCTACTGAGAACGTCGATTGTGTCACAGGGATTTTACTTAGGGGATTTCAGTTTTTATTTTGATATATAAGTTGAGCTTCGGGCAAGTTTCACAGATAGACACATTTTACATTTTTTTAATTTTACGAGATGTATAAGAGGAAACGGAAGAGCAAGCAACAGGAGGAGAGGAGAGAAGAGGCTACAGGGGAGGAACCCACTGATACTGTTGCACAGCCTACACCACTCCAAGCTCCACCTAGTGATGAGATACTGCCTACTACTGAGGCAGCCATTGATGATGAAGAGGAGGAGCAAGTCCCACAGAATGCACCACTACCTGTTATTTCGAAGAGATGTAGGCTAGTGACAGCCTTCACAGATAAGGAGGAGGATGCCATCATTGAATTTTTGCAGAACCACCCAGAAATTTACAACAAGGAGCACGAGAGATATGCAGACAAATATCACAAGGAAGCTCTATGGGTAGAGATTGCAACCGAACTGAAGCTTGATGCGAATGATGTGAAACGGTGGTACACATCCAAGAGGACAACTTTTTGTGTCGAAGAACAAGTCTGGTCAGGCTCCAGCCAATTTCACACCAAGACAGAACTGGGTTTATGACCGCATATCCTTTATGCGTGGCCACATCCGCAGGAAAGGGGAAAACATAACAGCAGGGCTAGAAGCCAGTAGTTCCAGGGTGCACAACGACAGTACTCGCTCCAGTACGGATGTTGAATCACTAGACGCAAGTGGCAGATCACCTTTTAACTTGGGGCCGTTGTCTACAGACCACAAGTTATTGGAACATTTTGATACCATGAAGACTATGGTGTCCAAGTTTGTTGAGAAGCCAGTGGATGAAAGAACACTTTTTTTTGACTTTGTGGCATCTGAAGCGAGCAAGTTGAGCGAAGAGCAGTACCACACTTTGAAGGGGCAGGTCTTCAACGCACTGCAGAACGTCACTGCCAGCAATTTGAAACCCGCAACTCCAAGTAAAGCTCCAGCCCCAGCTCAACCACCGACTCCAAGGCAAGCAACACCACTGCCAAGAAGAACAGCTACCGTAACTTCAGATACACAGGCAATGGGGATTTTACCACCACAGGGACCCACGAGACAAGCTGCAGCTTCAGCTTCCAGCAGCAACTTGCTGTATTACACACCGTCACAAGTGGGATTTGGACAGGACGAGAACAGTCGTCACAACCTGTCTGGATTTTTAAGTTTATCGGACATCACAGGAGTTACAGATGTCAACACTCCACAAGTCTTCATTGCGTCACCAACAACACCTTCAACTTCCCAGCAACCTCTGCAACAGCAACAGCCGCCTCAGTAGCCAGCCAGGATCCCCAGCCTGCTTTCGGCCCTTTTAAGGGCCCCCAAATCTTCCAAGAACTTTTATTAAGCTGTGTTGCTATACTCATTCCTCCCCAAACACATACAAAGCTCAGTACAAATACTTACAAAAAAAAACAAAAATAAAAACTAAAAGTCCAACACTCACACTGACCTCTCAAAACACAGAAATAAGAGTACTGATTTTCAACAAAGGCCACATACATAACTTGAAGTAATTTCCCCTATCAAATATGGCCATAGAAATGCTAGTTTAATTGCCCCTAGATAAATAAAAAAAGTTTCAAAGAGGAATAATTCTTTAAAGCTTTAACAAAACAAAAACCTTTAAAAAATATAAGAAAACGGGCCTGTTGAGGTCTCCATTTATAAAGATATGTTGAAAAGTTGAATAAATATTTGGGCTTTTGATTTCGGCTATTCTAAATTTTCTGTCATTCTTCCAAATTTCATAGTGTTGAAGAAATAGATATTTGGCCATTTCAAAATTCTATACGTTACAAAAACAACCATTAAACCCTTTGAGGTCTACATTTATAAAGAATCAAAGATTATATATTATAACTATATTACATTATATTATAATTATTCAAAATAATATAGTTATATTTTTTCTATTATTTATAAAGTCTTTTGGATTACTAAAGGCATTATTTTTGGGTGACTTTAAAGTTGTTTTTTTAATGATATTATGTGTAAACAACAAGAGCTATTAATTGTTTTTGGAATAGCTGGTGGTGGTTGAGGTGGTGGTGCTGGTGCTGCTTGCTGCTGGGGTCGAAACCTGATTAGATGCAAGAGAAACAAGATCTGTATCTGAATAAAAACTAAAAAAAGCCCTAACTTGCATCTGAAAGTGATGTGGTGGTATCTTGATTTGAGTCCAGACTGTGTAAAGCTGTTACAGCTTCAACTGCAGCTTTTATATCAAAAATTTAGGTCTAAAATGGTCAAAATGTCAAAACAAAAATCGCAGACGTTCTGCGGGAGTCTTACACCTGTCTTGGTACAATCGCCGATTATTCTTTGGTCTGGTCGCAGGCAGCCTGGGGTTGCCTGAGGTTGCGTGATACAAATCTTGGGCAGTCGTGGATGGTTACAGGCTTAATCTTGGCCCAGTCTGGGACTGGTCGTGAGATAGTCGGGGACAATCTGAGGCTACTGCAGGCAGCCTGTGATTAATCTTGAGGTCTGATCAAGACGACCACAAGACTGGTTACTCCACCCATTTTTGTCAAGAATGTACAAGATTCTACAGGAATAAGGGTCGCAGACTGAGTCGGCGGCCGATCGCTCGGTGGAACGGGGGCATAAGTGAGCCTCGACTACTCATTCACATCGCTAATACTTTAACGTGTGCAAGAAAGCACTGCAAACCATTTTACCACTTCTATTCTGTACTGTTCCAAACTGGGCCATGGCCAGAGCGATAATTACTTACTCTGTGACTCATTTTATGCTTATTGTATGTCTATATTTAATAGTTCTCTAAATATTAACATTAGTACTCTTCTCTCTATATATCTAGGAATTTTTCATTACTGTTACTCTGAGTAGTAACTCAGGATAACTTACAAAAATTTTGTGTTTATTTCATGTAATATACGGGAATTATTTTCTATTGAAATATAGACATTACATCATACAACCACCAGTTTGTGTACACTTTTCCTGGACTACAAATTACAAAAGTGAAATTTTTATTTAGATAGTTCTGATTTAGGCTGAGTTTTGAATAGGGATAGATCAGTATCAAAAATGTGATATCAAAGGAACCACCTATGCTAATGATAATTTCTTTAGATTGAGGGTTTGTGTTTGTAGTAGTTTTCCTTCAATTATTGGTCTTCAGCTGTCTTCAGGATTGGTTCGGTGTTAGCGGCTCCGCTCTCAAATGGTTCTCTTCCTATTTGATGGAACGTTTTCAGTCTGTTAAGATTGGTTCTACTTTGTCTGATTTACAAAAATTGCTGTTCAGCGTACCTCGGGGTTCTGTTCTGGGTCCTCTCTTATTCTCTCTTTACACATCTCCCCTTAGTACTCTAATTAGTAAACACAAAGGCGTAAAATTTCATTTCTACGCCGACGATTCACAACTTTATGTCCATCTGTCGCACATGAATGCCTCAGCTGCTTTTGATAAGTTGAACAGATGCCTTCAAGATGTTAAGGAATGGATGTCGGCTAGCAAACTTAAACTTAATCCAGATAAAACTGAGTTCATACTTTTTGGCTCCAAGAAACAGAGAGAAAGGTTAAATGTATGTTTGCCACTTGACATCTTGGGTAACCCCCTTCACCCCACCAAGTCAGTCAGGAACCTGGGTGTGTGGTTTAACTCTGATTTTTCTTTCTCTAAACACGTCAAGAATGTTTGTAAAAGCTGCTTTATTGTATCCCCGACGCGAAGCAGAGATTTCTTGTTCAACTGAGGGATTTTAGAAATATTAGGCAGTTCTTGACTCATGATGCAACTGTGTCGGTTGGACTACTGTAACTCACTTTTCAGGAGTCTCTCCAAATTCAACCTTCACAGATTACAGTCTATCCAAAATAGTGCAGCCAGAATTGTTACCAATTCGAGTAAATATACTCGGATAACTCCGGTCCTCAGAAAACTCCATTGGCTCCCTGTTCAGTTTCGCTCAGAGTTCAAACTGGCTACCCTGGTGTATAAGTTTATTCATACTGCCTCCCGAAATATTTTGCTCCATATATTTCCATGTACCACAATACTTACAATACTAGATGCAGTCAGAGTGTTGCCAATTTCCTTAATGTTCCAAAGTTTCAACCTAAAATTCACAAGTCCACTAAGTAGTTTGGTTTCAGTTTTGCCTTTGATGCTCCCACTGTTTGGAATTCACTCCCTGAAGACATTCGTGCATCACCCACTATTGGCTCTTTTAGAGCCAAGCTCAAAACCTATCTCTACGCAAAGGCTTATCCTCCTTAGGTCTTTTTCTCTTATGGCTTCTCCATGGTGATGACCTGTTTCTGTCCCTGGACTTTGAATTTGTATATTGCTATTGTCTTGTTGTGCCTTAGAGTCCACTATTCAGTGGAGATTAAACGCTATAAAAGTTAAATTAGAATTAGAATTGGTAAGCATGATGGCAGTTGTAAAGTGTCATGATATTTCCGTAAAAAGCTCCCAATACCAAGATACCAGAGATAACAACCCTTCTCTAGTTCTGAATTCAATGCAAAGCACAGCAGATAACAAGAACACGAGTCAGTCTGTAAAAAGTCATTAAACTTACCTGTAGTAACTGCGTCTGTACATAGATAGCACCCGTCTCTGGGTCACGTATGGTGATTGCCCGTGAGGTCATAACCTCGTTAGGATTCATCACTGGCCCAGCTCCATTATCCTCCCCATCTAGACTGGCAGTCACCATCTTAGATGTGCTATTGATGTCTAAATACAAGGAGACAAAGGTTGTTAAAATATGTACAACTAGATTGGGCCAACTCGGCGCCAACATATCCCCAGACAGGTCATCACTCACGCCAGAGGTTTTGATCGGGAATTTTTTATTTAATCCATTTGTTGTATGCCATAAATATTGGGAAAAGTTATATGAACTTCAGCACATCAATCTACTAAGTTTATATCTTCCCAAGGAAGATGGTGTATCCCCAGACATCAAATACATAACTCAACAGATCATATTTTCAATCTTCCTGCAATGATAACTCTGAACCTATTTTCAAAGTATTTAAATGATTGATGATTGAATGTCCATTCTAAATTAATAATCTCAAAAGAGCATATCTGTTTCTATATTTGTTGACAAATAAAATATTATTTTTAACTCAACTCATCATACTTTTCAATCTTCCTGCAAAGGGTAACTCTGAACCTATTTTCAAAGTATTTAAATGATTGATGATTGAATGTCCATTCTAAATTCATAATTCCAAAAGCGTATCTCTGTTTCGATATTTGTTCACAAATAAAATATTATTTAAAAATCATATATTATTTATATTATTATTTTATTATATTATTTTTAGAATTTGCATTGTTTTTCAGTTATTCATTTCCTCAATTCCTATATATGTGGTCCATATATATGCAACCTAAATATGTGACACAATCTCAGTTCTGACTCCCTTTGTCTTAGATAATTAGATAATGAAGCAAACACCACCTCCCACCCCCACCCCACCTCTCTCCCCTTCTCCACACCTCTCTCACTATTACAGAAGATCTGTATACCTTTGTTTATTTAGTGTCACGCAATAGCTGGAGGTCCCAGAGGTGGGTGGGGGATGGGGCGTGGGACTACAAAGAGATGGAGTGCTGCAGCACAAATGGTAAACAAACACTTATAATATAAAAGGGGTAATCAAATACAAAAAGCTCAGTTCATCTTATCACTAAAATAAAATAAAATATATAAATAAGGAATGTCCAACAGGAAGATTATATACCTCCAGAATTAAATATAAATTTTCAAACAACAAGAACAGATTTATAATAATAATTCAGAATTGAGAATTTTAAGTATGTGATTATCAATTGAAATGAGTTCATAACTGTAGGAGCTGTGTCAAAATTAAGGCAAGTTGAATAAAACTGGGCTAGTTTCAGCTCAATCAATCACATAGTTTAACAGTCACAGGGCTTAAAGGTGGCAAAAAGTCCAAATATTGGGTATCTGTGGGCCTTTTAGAGATCTCGATGTGGTTTTCAAATTAAAGCATCAGACTTAAAATCTGCTACATACTAAGACTACACATAGAATATGTATCTAATAATAAAGTTTGAAACTTCTCAGACTCACCATTTCCAAGTTACAGAGCAAAATATGTGAAAAATGTCTTAAAACGGTCACTCGGGTGGGTGTTAATGGTCTTCATACACAGTTTAAATGTCTACTTAAAGCCTTGATTTTTGGCACATGTAAAAAGAACATAATAATGTATTCCCAGATGAGATTTCAGCTCTATCAGTCACATAGTTTAACAGTCATGGGCCTTAAAACTGGCAAAAAGTCCAAATAGTGGGTCTCTATGGGGCCTTTTAGAGACCTCAATGTGGCCTTCAAATTAAAGCTTCAGACTTAAAATTTGTCACATACTAAGATTACACATAGAATATGTATCTAATACAGTTTGAAACTTCTCAGACTTACCATTTCCAAGTTACAGGGAAAAACATGTGAAAAATGTCTAAAAAGGGTCACTCGGGTGGGGATTTATGGTCCTCAAACACAGGTTAAATGTCTACTTAAAGCCTTGATTTTCGGCACATGTAAAAAGGACATAATAATGCATTCACAGATGGGATTTCAGCTCCATCAATAACATAGTTTAACAGTCACAGGGCTTAAAGGTGGCACAAAGTCCATATATTGGGTCTTTGGGAGCGCGTCAGAGACCTCAATTTGACCTTCAAATTAAAGCTTCAGACTTAAAATCTGTTACATACTAACATTACACATAGAATATGTATCTAATACAGTTTGAAACTTCTCAGACTTACCATTTCCAAGTTACAGAGCAAAATATGTGAAAAATGTCTTAAAAGGGTCACTCGGGTGGGTGTTTATGGTCCTCATACATGGGTTAAATGTCTATTAAAGGCCTAAATTTTGGAGTACATACAAGAAAAACATATTGATATATTCTCAGATGATATTTCACTTAGATGAGAGACATAGTTTGAAAGCTACAGTGCTTGAAGATGGCAAAAAGTCCATAAATTGGGTCTCTGTGGGCAATTTTGAGATCTTAAAGTCGGCCTAACAGGTAAACCTACAGCCTTTAAATTTTTCACAGACAAGGGTTACATATAAGAGTTACATCTAGTGTAGTTTGAGACTCATCAGAATTACCACTTCCAAATTATAGGGCAAAATAAGTTTAAAATATAGGAAAAAAGTCCTAAGTGGGGTCTTTATGGGCCTCAAAGACAATTTTCTCCTCAACTTAAAGTCTTGATTTTCGGCACATGTACTAAGAATATATTAATGTGTTCTCAGGTAAAATTTGAAGCAGATAAGCCTCATAGTTTGTGACGTAGAGGGCTCTAAGTGGCCAAAAGTGCAATTTCTGACCTTAAGGTGGCCATAAGTTCTTTATTATTGGGAGTTTAAGGTCACAAAATATAGGGATCTTCCTTTGGGCATCCTTAACATGTGTACCAAGTTTGAAAAAAAAATATTAATCCGTTTTTGAGTTATCGCGTCCACAAGGAAATTTCTGCGGCGGCGCGACGGACCTGAATCCAATATATCCCCGACTTTCGTCTGGGGATATAAATATATATAGGCACAAGATGCTTAGAGGGCTGTTCCATTATGGCGATCTGATGGTAAACTTACTTTGATGCATTTACGATACACGAGTGTAGTTTAAGACAGGTTTGAGATAGGTTCCCGACTGCTTTCCAATTTTACAGGTATGATTGGTGTACAAAATGCTACAGAATGGTGTTGTAAATATCTAAATACCACGACACAAACACAATCATCAATATAGGAGTGAGCAAAACTAGTGGGATAGTAAGTTACAGTAACTGTACCCTGTACAATGATAACATTCATGATTGTGAAAGTTGTGCTTGAATGCGAATTATAGAACCAGTTTAGGAAAGCGGTAATTTGGCGAAAAAACGGATACGTCTGATTTATAACACGCAAAGAAAAAAAGTTTTTGAACGTGTACATGAGCTATTACTCACATATAAATAATAACCACGATGGACTTTTTGAAGACTTTCGAGGACAAAATGTGTGATATATGAATAGAATTTTATAAAAATAATGTTAAATATTTGTTTTAGCTTAATATTTTGGTAAACTAAGTTAAAATAATGAAATATGTGATGAGACCGGTTTTGGTTAGAAGAAAACAAAACATAACCGAATCACTGTCTTTCGGTCGGCAAGACCCAGTAGTTGCTTTAAACAGTAACCTAAGTTACCTAAAACTGTACACTGATGAGATACAGATTTATTACAGTAACATTCACCTGTACACTGATGAGGTTCATGGTTCTTATAGTGACCTCACCCTGCACACTGATGAGGGCCATGCTTTTTAATCTTAAAATCTACATTGTTGAGGTAAAGGTTTGTTACAGTAACCTTACCCTCAATACTGATAAGGTACAGGTTTATTTCAGTAACCTTACCCTGCAAACTGATAAGGTACATGTATGTTACAGTAACCTTACCCTGTACACACGAGGTACATGTATGTTACAGTAGCCTCACCCTGTACACCGATGAGGTACATGTATGTTACAGTAACCTAAACCTGTACACAGGTGAGGTACATGTTTGTTACAGTAACCTTACCCTGTACATGGATGAGGTACATGTGTGTTACAGCAACCTTATCCTGCACACTAATAATGTACATGTTACAGTAACCTTACCCTGTACACTGATGAGGTACGTGTTTGTTACAATAACCTTACCCTGTACACTGATGAGGTACATGTATGTTACAGTAACCTTACCCTGTACATGGATGAGGTACATGTATGTTACAGCAACCTTACCCTGCACACTAATAAGGTACATGTTACAGTAACCTTACCCTGTACACACGAGGTACATGTATGTTACAGTAGCCTCACCCTGTACACCGATGAGGTACATGTATGTTACAGTAACCTAAACCTGTACACAGGTGAGGTACATGTTTGTTACAGTAACCTTACCCTGTACATGGATGAGGTACATGTGTGTTACAGCAACCTTATCCTGCACACTAATAACGTACATGTTACAGTAACCTTACCCTGCACACTGATGAGGTACGTGTTTGTTACAATAACCTTACCCTGTACACTGATGAGGTACATGTATGTTACAGTAACCTTACCCTGTACATGGATGAGGTACATGTGTGTTACAGCAACCTTATCCTGTACACTGATGAGGTACATGTATGTTACAGCAACCTTATCATGCACACTAATGAGGTACATGTATGTTACAGCAACCTTACCCTGTACACTGATGAGGTACATGTATGTTACAGCAACCTTATCATGCACACTAATGAGGTACATGTGTGTTACAGCAACCTTACCCTGTACATGGATGAGGTACATGTGTGTTACAGCAACCTTACCCTGTACACTGATGAGGTACATATATGTTACAGCAACCTTATCATGCACACTAATGAGGTACACGTTTCAGTAACCTTACCCTGTACACTGATGAGGTACATGTATGTTACTGTAACCTAAACCTGTACACAGGTGAGGTACATGTTTGTTACAGTAACCTTACCCTGTACACTGATGAGGTACGTGTTTGTTACAGTAACCTTACCCTGTACACTGATGAGGTACATGCTTGTTACAGTGACCTATCCTGTACATTGATGAGATACATGTATGTTACAGTGACCTTACCCTGTACACTGATGAGGTCCATGCCTGCCTGTGCTGCCTTCTGTTTGAGGATCATCCTGCGCTTCTTTGCTTTGCTGCTCAGCAATTGGTTCCTCTGGTAGTCTGTTCTGGCGGACCCTCCAGTGTTATCACTGACTGGAGAGGCATCAGACTCATCTGTATGATACATTAAGATAGAAATGCTAACATTTTTACAGTATAGAATTACTGATGTTATTTAACCTAGGGGGAAGCAAACAAAAGAAGATGTGAACAAAATACAGGCAAGTTATTATCTTTAATCAATAGCATGAACAATGTACAATATACATTAAACTATAGATAACAGAGATGCTATAAAACTTTTTAAAATGATTTATTTTGTCTTTAAAGAGTTAGAATTTTGTTTTTCATTTACAGTTTTAATTTACTATATATCGTAGTAACAATAATTAGTTAAGCCTTCAACAAATCATTATAATTAATCTGACACAAAATCATTATTACTGGCATTAAACTTTCTTTTAAGACAAAACGAGGGAAATAAAAAGCCTTTGCATTTTCACAGTAATTCATTTCTTTATATATATATATTCTAGTGTTTAATACTTCATTAATTAGATACAGGTATGTTGGTAGGCTGGTTTGTACTTTTTAAACTCTGATTCTGGAACTCCAGTGTAAACCAGCTAACTTACTGGACACTGGTATGGTGATGGGCTGGTTTGCTTCAGACTCACACACTGCGTGGGTTTCTGCCATTGAACCTGCACTTGCTGCTAGGAGACTTTGTGCCAACTCTGGGGAAACCTGTAGGTGTAAATAAACTTTTCATGTCATTTATCATTTTCAACTTTCGTGTAGCA
This sequence comes from Sabellastarte sp. h YS-2021, assembly GCA_964017235.1. Classification (NCBI taxonomy): domain Eukaryota; kingdom Metazoa; phylum Annelida; class Polychaeta; order Sabellida; family Sabellidae; genus Sabellastarte; species Sabellastarte sp. h YS-2021. Next base: position 25,324,323 of record OZ024934.1, read on the forward strand.
ATAAAGTCTGAGGGCAAGTACTTTATGACATAAAAAAATGACGGTACTTCCGGCAGATAATGGACGAGTACGGTAGGGCGAGTTCATTATGCCGGAAGTTCCGTCCTTTTTTAGAGGTCATAAAGAACGAACCTGAGGACTTTATTTCCATTATAAAGACCGGTTTCTTTTATTAATCATCAGTATTATTATAAATATGATTTTTATACACCTATTTGTAATCTGTATCGTTTGGTTCTCCATTATCAATGATGATCCATTTACTGATTCAGACAAATGGATGCAAAAATATGCGCACTGCATTGTTTCGTGTAGTCTGCGCACTTCTGGTCTTTATAATATTTAATAACATTTCTGTATTAAACAATGTTTTAATAAATTAATTTGGAACATTTGTAAACTTGCAAATTTTAATTAGTAAATTAAATTTTTATTAGTTAATACCTTACCTACCAGACGATAGCTATAGCCTGGCGCCAGCCGGTCCCGCCAAACGAAAGAAAAAGACGTCCCGGGTTTCACCCCCGGCAGGACCGGCACACTACAATCCACTCGCCAGGTGGCCTAGTTCCTGCCTCACTCGCCAGAGGGACGTGACGTCATAGCATCTTTTTCGTCCCTAAGATTGAATGATGAAGGCTGGAAGCGGGGAAGGCCGGGTGGGAATTTCCCGTCTGGTAGGTAAGGTATTAACTAATAAAAATTTAATTTACTAATTAAAATTTGCAATTTCATTGCGTTAATACATCTTACCTACCAGACGATAGCTAGAATAACTACCCAGTGGAAGGAGGGGAGCCTTCTGAGGATTGGGGAAACTCTTATATTATACCTAGGTGTGAGGTTCTAGTCCTTTGAGGAGACATGTTAGTCTCAAGGGTAACTAGATCCACCTGCCCCCCCCCCCCCCCCCCCCCCCCCCCTTTGACTGCTCTGAGGGGAGGAAGAGAGTAAGAGTTCAAGTCAATGATTCCCACGGTTAACCTGGAAGAGTAGGGAAAGTCCTATACCCAGAGGATTACTCTGAAGTAAAAGACTTTGAGAAGCCAAGGCTAGGCTAAAAGTGAGCCTACACCTAAAACTAACTAGTATGTACACTATATATAATTATATACAAAGAAGCTTAGGGGACTAGTGGTGGATTTGTTGGGCAGCCACCACAGGACCCAAGTGAAAAAGCTCCTTATCTGCCCAGGCAACATCCTTAAGGTAAAACTGTGTAAAGGTGTTGTGGGACTTCCAGTGGCATGCTGCTAGGATCTGGTCCAGAGATATGCCACCTTGAAAGGCTTTGGAGGCTGCAAAGGCCCTAACATCATGGGCCTTAACCTGATGTAAGGTCAAGGAATCTTGGTCAGAGAGATCATAACACAACACTACTGTTTGTTTGATCCAGGACGAGATAGTGGCAGGAGAGATGTCCTTATTAAAACCCTGTTTGAATGAAACAAAAACTAACTCCTTTCCCGTTCTTAGGTCCTGCGTTTTGTCCAGGTAGTAGCGAAGAGCCCGAACGGGGCAAAGGGATCTGTCTTCCTTTAAAGACTTATCCAGAGTGGGGGCTAAGGCTGGAATGACCACAGGGGCCACGCACTCTGGTCCCTCTTTTGCCAAGTGATTTTTCGCCAAGAAGCTTGGTGAAGGGTAGAGGGAAACTTTGGACCAGTCAGCTTGGTGTCTGATATTTTTGTTTAACCAAGCGTGAATCTCACTCCTGCGTTTTCCTGAAGCCAGGGCTAGGAGAAAAACAGTTTTGAAAGTAAGGTGCTTCAGAGAAGCCTTTCTGAGTGGTTCAAAAGGCGCTTTTGTAAGCTGGTGTAAAACCAGGGAGAGGTTCCAAGCAGGAACCCCCCGGCGCCCTTTGGGTCTATCTCTGTGAAAACTGTCTAACAGTCTAGTCAAATTTTCATCCTTGCCGACATGAACCGAGGTATTTCCCAGTTTGTCTGCAATGGCTGACCTGTAACCATCAATAGTGCTGGGCTGGAGATTCTTCTCCTGGAAAAGGTGCAGGAGGAAATCTGCTATTTGTTTTATAGATGGGTTCCTGAAGTCCACCCGACTTGTTTCACACCATCTGACAAAAACGGCCCACTTCGCTTCGTAGACTGTTCTGGTTGAACGTCTTTGAGGCGCCTCAATTCTTGACGCCACTGGGCTAGAGAACCCCTGCTCCTTGATTGTCTGGGCTCTAGGAGCCAGGCATGGAGATTTAGGTTTCTCAGATCCCTGTGACGTGCCTTGTTGAAAGGTTGGGTCACTAGATCTGGGTGGTGTGGAAGACAAAGAGGAACCCTCGCAGATAGTTCCACTAGGTCCCAAAACCAAGGCATGTTGGGCCATCCCGGGGCAATCAGGATTGCTCTGCGATACCAGTGATCTGACAGCTTGCTGACCACCTTCCCCATCAGAGACACTGGGGGGGAAGAGGTACATGTCCAGGTTCTCCCAGGACAATGTCAGAGCATCCACTGACCAGGCCTTTGGGTCTGGAATTGGGGACACAAATTGAACTAGCTTGCAGTTGTACCTTGTTGCAAACATGTCCACTCGGGGATAATGCCAGGTTTGACAAAGGAGGTCGAAGGTCTCTTGATGGAGGGACCACTCCGTCTGAATGACCTGCCTTTGGCGAGACAATTTGTCTGCAATTACATTCAGACGGCCTGGAATGTGTCTGGCCTTCAGTACTATTTGATTGAGGCTGCACCAACATAGGAGCCGCCAAAGAAGGGCACAGAGTGAGCCTGACCTCATACCTCCTTCCTTGTTGATGTATGCCACAACCGTGGTGTTGTCTGTGGCAATCAGGACGACCTTTCCTTGCACTAAATGTTGGAATCTTTTTAGTGCTAACAACACGGCTTTTAGTTCTAAGTAGTTTATGTGCAACTTGCTTTCGGGCACTGACCAAGTACCGCTTGCTGTGAAGTCGCCTAAGTGAGCACCCCAGCCTTCTTTTGAGGCGTCTGTAAAGATTTGAACTGCGTGTCGCAGGGGGTGTAAGGGCTGACCCTTTAAGACATTTTCCTCTTGGGTCCACCACTGCAGGTACTGATGGAGAGACCTCGGAATTGGGATCTCCTTTTCCAGAGATTCTGGGACTCTCCAGTGTTTCTTGAGGTGCCACTGAATAGGTCTCATGTGCAGTCTGCCTAGGGTCACCTGTTTTTCTGTCGCAGTGAGAAGACCTATAAGAGACATGAAAGTTCTCACTCGGCAAGATCTGTTCTGTAAAAGCACTGTTATTTTCTGTTGAAGGGTTTCCCAACGATTTTGAGTAGGCCTGACTACTCCGTTGAGTAGGTCGTACTGGTAGCCTACGAAGTCGAAGACTTGTTGGGGTTCCAGTTCTGATTTTTGCATGTTTACCATCCAGCCTAACTCCTGGCAGAGGGCTAGGAGGGATTGGGTTCCCTGGTGGCAAGATTCTTTGGTAGGGGCTCGAATCAACCAGTCGTCTAGGTACTGGTGGATTCTTATACCCTGTGACTGAGCCATTAACTTGACCTCTTTGACCACACCAGTGAACTCCATGGGAGCTGTTGACAGGCCAAAGGGAAGTGCTCGAAACTGGTACGACTGGTTCTGAAAGTGGAACCAGAGGAATTTCGGGATGTGTAGTGAATTGGGATGTGGAAGTAGGCGTCGCTGAAGTCTAGCGATGTCACCCACTCCTCTTGTTGTAGAGAGGTCCGGATTGTCTCCCGGGTTTCCATTTTGAATGTTTTTACGCATAAAAACTGATTTAGAGTACTGAGATCCAAGATTGGCCGCCACTTGTGGTTCGGCTTTGGGACAATGAACAGTCTGTTGAAAAAGGCTAGTGAGGTTTGAACCCTGACCCTCTCTACTGCCTTTTTCTCGATCAGAGCTTGTACAGCTGCTTGCAAGTGGGAGTCTCTGATGGGGTTTGCATAGCCACTTACTATCAGGGGATCCCTTACTAAGGGAGGTCTTACTTTGAAGGGAAGAACATAACCCTCCTTTAATATGGACACTACTTTTGGGTTTGCACCCTTGTGAGCCCATATTTCCCAAAAACTCTGAAGACGTCCCCCCACTGGTTGGACACTTGCAACATTGGGGACATTTGGAACATTTGGAGCAGAAACAAAGTGACCGACAAAAGAAGCACTTTTCACACACTTTATTTGACTTTTGATCTTTAATTTTGGTCTTACGTCTTTCTTTTGCGACTGCCACCTTGTTACAGTAGGTACACGACATACAACATGATAAGAAACATTTGTTGGAACAGATACAAAAGAGTTTCTTGTTATGACACTTTGTACAGAACTGACTGGCCGGGCCACCGGCACCGGACTTGACTTGCAGTAATTGTCATTTATACTGTGTCTTCTCATGAGCCATCTTGGTACCACATCCGGGTTGACCACCCCGGCCTCTGCCCCGGCCTCTATTGCGGGAACCAAACGCTTTCCAAGCTGGTAGTTCCTTTCCGGCTTGAGAAGTTGTTTTAGCAGTGTCTTGAGGTTTCCAACCAGTACTGTAGGGTTGGTATCTCTGTTTTCTGCCTCTACCGGCGAACCCCCTGCGGCCCGGGCCGGGCTGGGAAGTACGTCGGGAAGCTTCTAATTGGTTTATTTCATCCTCAGCTTTTCTAATAGCAGCATCTGGAAATAGCCCATATCCATTCAGGGGGCAATTTCTCAAGGAATTGAAAGTATCTGGTTTAATCCCCGGTTTCACAGCTTCCAAGTATGAATCCCTACGGAGTAGCGTCAAATTTGCCATCTGCACAAATGTAAAGTCTGCCAAATGTTGTAGAGATTTACCCATGGCGAAACTGACATTCTGGTTAAATGAAGATAAATACAAAAGTTCATCCAATGCACCTTGAGCTTTGACAGAAGACTTGCCTTTCTTAAGTTCACTTTGTAAAATATGCAATTGTTCTTGGAAGGCATCCTGTATCTTGGTAATACAGCGATTAAACCCCGCTGACTGGTTGCAAATATATGAAGACTCTTTTGCTGCTTTCTCCCACTTATGCATAGTGTCTTGTGATAGTGGGCGGGATGGAGGCTGAGGAGATGCAGAAGATATGGTTGAAATCCTGGGGAATGAACTATTTATCTTCGCCGCATCATTTGGCCAAGAATTCACTGATTTACCCGGCCTAGTTGGATCTGTAGGCTCCGCCGGGTGTATCCCATACCATCTGCTCTGGGATTTGGGGGGTCTGAGGAATTGGTCCACATGCAGGCCACCTGGATCACTAGATTTTGAAGGATAACCTTCTATCAGTACAAGGTTTAGAGTCTCTAGTTTTCGGCACAACCAATCTTCCGGAGGAAGATCCACAGAAATCTTGCCCACAGGTTGAGAACGGTGACCTGCCCAAGGATTATCAGTGCGGGATTGAGGAGAAAACTCCAGGTCAGGAATGTGTGTCCATCCCATGAACGCGCGGACGCCTCTCACAGTCTCGCGGTAATTTTGATCTTCACTGAGGACCCGGTCCGGGTCTGAGGTTTCTAAGTCTGGGGATTCCTCTGCGTCAGATAACTCACCCTCTTCAAATGTTTCCTGAGGATTGACATCGCGGAAGGTGACCGGCCCGGAGCCGGAAGAAGGTTGTTGAAATGCAGCTTGAGAGGAAGCAGACATAGCAGCTGACGACACAGTAGCCACCGGAGCAGGGTGTTTAAACATAGGTTCTGCTTCCGGGTAGAGGTTTTGAAGTGGAGATTGTCTGTCAGCAATTGAAAAATCCTGATCTCTAGGCTCATCCGGGCCAACAGCCGGACCGGCTGGGCCGGAAGAAGCCGAAGTAGAGACAAAAAAGGGGGTCTGGGAAAGAGCACCTGCTGGAGCAGCATGAGAGACCGGTACTTTGACCGGAGAAAATGTTGGATTTTGTACAGGTGAGGAGCGATGTCCTAAAGTGATAAGCGCCTCAAGCCTGGCCATACGAGTGGCCCACTTTTCGTCCAGTTCCTGAAGATCTTTCTTAAACTGAGGCACAGGAAGGGACAAATCCGGAGCAGGAGAAACAGATACAGCAGGTTCTTGTTCTGGTTGGGCATCAAGTACTACCACAGAAGACAGATCGACTAACACTTCCTTTGCTTTAGCCTTTTCCTTTCTGAGTTTATAGGTAGGAGTACTTAACTTGAGCACTTGCTCCGGGGTAAGGACACTGCAAAAGTCACACTGCAGATTCTGAACACAAGGGTCATCACCCTGTCCTTTCTCGCGACAACGCGCACACCTACTATGTTTGTCAAATGAAGCCATAATATGGCCACACGCACCCTTTTTCTGTCCTGGAGATGCCATGATAGAACAGTTAACTAATGGCAACACTTCCGACACAAATTAAACAGATATAACACAATATAAAAACTAAAGAGTTCACAGATAAAAATCCACAACTTTAAATATCGCGCCAAACGAAAAAGATGCTATGACGTCACGTCCCTCTGGCGAGTGAGGCAGGAACTAGGCCACCTGGCGAGTGGATTGTAGTGTGCCGGTCCTGCCGGGGGTGAAACCCGGGACGTCTTTTTCTTTCGTTTGGCGGGACCGGCTGGCGCCGGGCTATAGCTATCGTCTGGTAGGTAAGATGTATTAACGCAATGAAAATTCAATTTCATTTTTCTAATTTATTTTTCCATTTAAAATTACAAGAGCTCTGTACAAGTATTCAGAGTACACTAGATCAAGTATTTAAATAGGATAATGCACAATCCAAGTTCAACTATAATAAGAATTTGAATATTCTCACTTATTACAGCTGACATTTGTGTATGGGGGAAACTATGCATTGAAAGATAACTTTTTACCTGCAAAATTTGATTAATGTTTCCTGCATCACTGGTTAGATTCATGTTGATAAACTGCAGGCCACTGGAGTCATTGTCCACCTTCACACCACCTACAGATGGAAAAGTTAAAGGTGAGACTTTTCATTCATCTTTAACAGCTAAGTCTTATTGGGATAGGCCATCAGTATTTTCATCCATGTTTAATAATCACTGTGCAAAAACCTATTACATACATCAAATACTGCTATTCTGGAATGAGTCTGTTAGTTTATTATCAGAAAAATTACAGGGCAAAAGTTTAATGTAAGGAAACAATTTCTTGCTGGCTAGAATGACCATGCTGCTGTTAATTCAGCAAACCCAGTTCTGTAGTACTGCTTATTTTTCAGGGTTCAGGTTGCCTATTTTGTGAAGAAATCCTAGACCAGAATTATCTTGTTCCTGGTTGGCTTTTGGCAAATCATACTTCTGTTCATGTTTGGATTGAATTTAGTTTCTTAGTTCTATTCTATATAGTTTTTTGATGCTGCATTGGACTTCCATCCTCCATTCCCTCTGTTACTTGCAGGTATATCAGTACCACACAGTCAGCTATTCTTTGCGGCTATTGGAAAATACTCTGCTGATTGCTCACATAGCTTGCCCTCAGTTCCTTGTTGTCGGCAATTTTATTATTATCATTTTTTGTCTTTTAACAGACTTACCCTGTTGTTCACAGAGCTGGCCCTCAGTCCCATAGTGCTGGTCTAGGTGTTTCTTCAGGTAGGGTTTGGACTTGAACACCTTCTGGCAGCCTTCAATAGGACATACACACACCATATCCATGTGCTTGTGCCGCTTCATGTGCATGTACATGGTGCTCTTAGCAGTAAACCTATACCCACAGCCTGGAAATAAAGTCATATTCTTCAAACATAGTACTGACTAGTGCACTAGTCCTGGTATTATTAGATTCAATGGCAAAGAATTACTTTAACATGAAACTAAAAAAAAAAGAAGAATTTATAGCGCTCCAAATCAAGTGCAGCAGACTCTCTATGATCAGAATAGATTAGAAGAGTGACATTTTACTTGGATGACGGAGGGTTTATAAAACAGAAGAGGCATTACAGTGTTAAGCAATGGAAAACTATAAACCTGGGAGATTGTAAATGAGTTTCTAATTGAATATTCAAATAAGGTCACATAATAGAGTTTCTGCTGTACTTTTAACAACCTGGTGAAAAATTTAATAAGAACATATTTTCAAAATTATGAGCCGAAATGTTTTTCCATAAAAAGCTGTATCAAGCTTTCTTTAAACATGTAACTAATACTATTTATTTCTATTCACTGGAATAATTATATTACATGTACTACTTGGGGACACTCTTTCACCAATTTAACACAGAAACAACCCACTGATCTACATTGACAATGGAAGCCCTTACATTCAGCTTCACTTTACCTGGCACTTCACAGGCGAATGGCTTTGCACCTGTGTGGGAGACCAAGTGACCTTTCAAATGGTCTAAACGTAAAAACTTCTTGCCACATTTTTCACACTCATAGTTTCTCTCATTTGTGTGAGTTTTCAGGTGACGTCGCAGGTGGCTGGACGTGGAAAACCTCCAGGAACAGTGCATGAATGTACACTTGTATGGCTTTTCATGAGTGTGGTGCCTGCAATAGAAAAACTTACACTAACATTCAAACATACAAATATTGTAAATGTAAAAAGTACAGCCAAGTTCAAATAAGTACATTATTGTAATACGACTATGGTCCTACAACAACACATCAAGAAAACTTCCCTAAATACTAAACAATATTTGTAAGAGTGAGCAAAAGATGGACAATTTATTGTAGCAAGAACTAATGTAATTAAAATGGGGTATGTAAAAACAAAGTGACAAAAATAGCCAGCCTCGGCAGGCAAGAACCCCAGCCTGCAGGTAAAGTTAAATGGCCAACAACATTGAGACTTGAACAACTTCTGTTGTATGAAGCACAGAGAACCCACAAGATGTTCCACAAAAGATTCACAGACGATGATTCTTACAAGTACTTTTCATATTTTGAAGCCAAAGAAACAATTATAAGGGAGATATAAGGCCTTTTTAATATGATGACCCTCCTATTTGCCATTAAAGATGTGATATGGCGGCCATTTTGTTTCCAAAACAAGGACACAACTAGACCTAGCGCATCGGAGAACCGATGCAAATTGTATCCACCGTAAAGACAATGCACCAAAACCTCTAGGACCAATAATAAGCGAGTTATAAGCACTTTTAAGCTTGGCTATCCTCATTTGACCTTGAAGGAGGGGTCCAAGGTCAAATCCGACCACACCAGAAGATTCCCAGCCCATGATTTTCTATATGCTGGTTTACCATCCCAGACCTCTAGGACCAATAATAAGCGAGTTATAAGCACTTTTAAGTTTGGCTGTCCTCGTTTGACCTTGAATGAGGGGTCCAAGGTCAAATCCGACCACACCAAAAGATTCCCAGCCCATGATTTCCTATATGTTGGTTTACCATCCCAAACCACTAGGACCAATAATAAGAGAGTTATAGGTACTTTTACCTTTGGCTATCCTCATTTGACCTTGGAAGGAGGGGCCCAAGGTCAAATCCGACCACACCAGAAGATTCCCAGCCCATGATTTTCTATATGCTGGTTTACCATCCCAAACCTCTAGGACCAATAATAAGCGAGTTATAAGCACTTTTAAGTTTGGCTGCCCTCGTTTGACCTTGAATGAGGGGCCCAAGGTCAAATCCGACCTCACCACAAGATTTCCAGCCCATGATTTTCTATATATTGGTATACCATCTCAACCTCTAGGACCAATAATAAGCGAGTTATAGGCACTTTTACCTTTGGCTATCCTCGTTTGACCTTGAAGGAGGGGCCCAAGGTCAAATCCGACCACACCAGAAGATTCCCAGCCCATGATTTCCTATACGTTTGTTTACCATCCCAAACCACTAGGACCAATAATAAGCGAGTTATAGGCACTTTTACCTTTGGCTATCCTCATTTGACCTTGAAGGAGGGGCTCAAGGTCAAATCCGACCACACCAGAAGATTCCCAGCCCATGATTTTCTATATGCTGGTTTGCCATCCCAAACCTCTAGGACCAATAATAAGCGAGTTATAAGCACTTTTAAGTTTGGCTGTCATCGTTTGACCTTGAAGGAGGGGCCCAAGGTCAAATCCGACCACTCCAGAAGATTCCCAGCCCATGATTTCCTACATGTTGCTTTACCATCCCAAACCTCTAGGATCGATAATAAGCGAGTTATAAGCACTTATAAGTTTGGCTATCCTCGTTTGACCTTGAAGGAGGGGTCCAAGGTCAAATCTGACCACATCAGAAGATTCGCAACACATGATTTCCTATAGGTTGGCTTCACATTGCAAACCTCTAGGACCAATAATAAGGGAGATATAGGCACTTTTAAAGTCCTCTATGTGGGTTACTTCGGCACTCCGTGGATGACCTTGAATTAGAAGCTTCAAGGTCAAATGTGTGCAAGGTTGTAGAGGACATGTATATGTGTCATACATATCACCTATGAAGAGATTCAACCTTCTACCTATGAGGAAGAGCCAGTAGAAAAATGTAGATTATTTTTAAAGAAATACCCGTGGCGGGCATCTTGTTTTTCAGAATGAGGCCATTTTCCTTCCCAGAGAAGCTTACTCCCCAATGAAGATATCCTGCAAATTTGGTGAACCTAGCTGCTGTTGTTTTCCTCTTAGAGCGTTAACGCCGAAAATCTCTCTACGCGCGGCGGCGGCGTAGCAGACGCTAACCAAAGTATCCACCGGATGCTTCCGGTGGATACAATTACTCTGAGACAAGCTTTCCTGTCCATTTGCATTTTGTGCAAATCTGATGAAGCTAGCTGCAATATTTTAGGTTACAGAAAACATTAAAGATTTTATAACAAACTTTAAGACCCGAAAATTTTAAGAGTGTTGCCATGGCAATTTCGGATACCCCCAAAACCTAATCAACTGTAGTCTTGGGGTAAACATATCCTGAAAATTTGGTAAAAATCCATGCATGGGTTTAGGCTGAGGAACACCTACAAAGTTTAAGACCTGAAAATCTTAAAAGTATTGCCATGGCAACAGATATTACTGGATACCCCCAAAACCTAATCAGCTCTAGATCCACTTGGGTAAACATATCCTGAAAATTTGGTGAAAATCCATGCATGAGTTTAGGCTGAGGAACACCTACAAAGTTTAAGACCCGAAAAATTTTCAAACTGTTGCCATGGCAACAGATATTACTGGATACCCCCAAAACCTAATCAGTTCTACATCCACTTGGGTAAACATATCCTGAAAATTTGGTGAAAATCCATGGAGGGGTTTAGGCTGTGAAACGCCCACAAACTTTAAGAACTTCAAAAGTGTTGCCATGGCAACAGTGGTACCTGGATACACACCTAAACGTAATCAGCTGTAGATCCTCTTGGGGTAAACATATCCTGAAAATTTGGTGAAAATCCATGCAGGGGGTTAGTCTGTGAAACCCCATCAAGTTTAAGACCCAGAAATCTTTAAAGTGTTGCCATGGCAACAGTTGTTACTGGATACCCCCCAAAACCTAATCAGCTCTAGATCCTCTTGGGGTAAAGAGACCCTGAAAATTTCATGAAAATCCGTGCAGGGGTTTAGTCTGTGGAACACCCACAAAGTTTAAGACCCGAAAATCTTAAAAGTGTTGCCATGGCAACAGTTGTTACTGGATACCCCCAAAACCTAATCAGCTCTAGATCCTCTTGGGGTAAACAGACCCTGAAAATTTCATGAAAATCCGTGCAAGGACTTAGGCTGTGGAACACCCACAAGCTTTATGCCCGCCGCCCAGACGGCGCAGGGGACGACTATAACCCCAGGCTTTATTGGCTGGGGTTAAAAACTGTGATACTGAAGTTAAGATATACATAACATAATAACAGTACATCACACATTATAAAAATTACAAAGGCATAACATAGTGATGATATTATATTATAATAAGGGGAAAGAGACATTCAGTATAACAAGTCTTGATATACATGTGGATAATTATTAATATAAATTACCTCATATGGTTGACAAGTTTACATTTTTGCAGGAAGACTTTATCGCAGCCTTTGAATGTACAGGGGAAGCTGGACTGCCTCTGGTGACTCTGCAGGTGGGAACCCATGCTTACTCGGGAATAGAACATCTTATCACAGCCTTCAACTGGACATCTAAAACATCCAAGAACTAGATTGGGCCAACTCGGCGCCAACATATCCCCAGACAGGTCATCACTCACGCCACAGGTTTTGATCGGGAATTTTTTAAAACATAATTACCCATTATTATATGAACTTCAGCACATCAATCTACTCTGTTTATATCTTCCAAGGAAGATGGTGTATCCCCAGACGCCGAATACATAACTCAAATTATATTTTCAATCTTCCTGCAATGATAACTCTAAACCTATTTTCAAAGTATTTAAATGATTGATGATTGAATGTCCATTCTAAAATAATAATCCCAAAAGAGCATATCTGTTTCTATATTTGTTGACAAATAAAATATTATTTTTAACTCAACTCATCATACTTTTCAATCTTCCTTCAAAGTATTTAAATGATTGATGATTCAATGTCCATTCTAAAATTCATAATCCCAAAAGCGCATATCTGTTTCTATATTTGTTCACAAATAAAATATTATTTAAAAAAAAATTATTTATATTATTATTTTATTATATTATTTTTAGAATTTGCAAATTGTTTTCAGTTATTCATTTCCTCTATACCTATATATGTGGTCCATATATATGCAACCTAAATATGTGACACAATCTCAGTTCTGACTCCCCTTTGTGTTATATGTAATGAAGCCCACTACCTCCCACCGCCACCCCTCTCCCCTTCTCCACACCTCTCTCACTATTACACAAGATCTGCAACCCCATTGAGTTCTTTGTTTCTCATCTGATATCATTAAATACCTTTGTTTATTTAGTGTCACTCAATATAGCTGGAGGTCCCAGAGGTGGGTGGGGGGAATCCGGGTGGGGGATGCATAAATGGTAAACAAACAATCTATATAAAAGGGGTACTCAAATACAAAAAGAATTGAGAATTTTAAGTATGTGATTATCAACTGAAATGAGTTCATAACTGTAGGAGCTGTGTCAAAATTAACTGAGGCAAGTTGAATAAAACTGGGCTAGTTGAGGGTTAAAAATCCCCTACTTTTACTACATAAGGATATAATTTCATTAATATTGGGACTTAAAGCTCACTTAAAGTGTCCATTTTGTCTACTTGAATATGTTTAACCAGTTTCATTTTAAAAAGTTAAAAACTCAGCAAGCAGAGGTATAACACACAAAAATAAGTTCTTAAAAGACTAAGATAGCCATAACATTATTAATATTCAAAATTTAAATAGACAGGCATTTCCTTTTAAAAATTCAAAGATTTCAGCTCTATAACCCACATAGTTTGACAGTTACTGGGCTTTAAAGTGGCATAATGTCCATAAATTGGGTTTCTGTGGGCATTTTACAATTGTTAAAGAGACCTTAGCAATTAAACAACAGATCTGAAACTTTTTGGGGGACATACATAACAAACAAAAATTATATATAATACAGTTTAAGACTTGTCACACTAAGCATTTCCAAATAACAGGGCAAAATACGGAAAAAATGTCCAAAAAGGCACTTGGGCGAGTGTCTATGGCCCTCATACACAGGTTAAATGTCTACTAAAAACCTTGATTTTCGGCATATGTAAAAAGGACATAATAATGCATTCCCAGATGGGATTTCAGCTCCATCAATCACATAGTTTAACAGTCACAGGGCTTAAAGGTGGTTAAAAAGTCCAAATATTGGGTCTCTGTGGGCCTTTTAGAGATCTCGATGTGGCTTTCAAATTAAAGCTTCAGACTTAAAATTTGTTACATACTAAGATTACACATAGAATATGTATCTAATAAAGTTTGAAACTTCTCAGACTTACCATTTCCAAGTTACAGAGCAAAATATGTGAAAAATGTCTTAAAAGGGTCACTCAGGTGGGTGTTTAAGGTCCTCATACACAGGTTAAATGTCTACTTGAAGCCTTGATTTTTGGCACATGTAAAAAGAACATAATAATGTATTCCCAGATGAGATTTCAGCTCTATCAGTCACATAGTTTAACAGTCACAGGCCTTAAAATTGGCAAAAAGTCCAAATACTGGGTCTTTATGGGGCCTTCTAGAGACCTAAATGTGGCCTTCAAATTAAAGCCTCAGACTTAAAATTTGTCACATACTAAGATTACACATAGAATATGCATCTAATACAGTTTGAAACTTCTTAGACTTACCATTTCCAAGTTACAGGGCAAAATATGTGAAAAATGTCTAAAAATGGTCACTCGGGTGGGGATTTATGGTCCTCATACACAGGTTAAATGTCTTCTTAAAGCCTTAATTTTTGGCACATATATAAATAACATACTAATATCTTCCCAGATAGGATTTGAGCTCTATCAGTCACATAGTTTGACAGTCACAGGGCTTAAAAGTAGCAAAAAGTCCAAATATTGGGTCTTTGGGAGCCTTTTAGAGACCTCAATTTGACCTTCAAAATTAAAGCTTCAGACTTAAAATCTGTTACATACTAAGATTACACACAGAATATATATCTAATACAGTTTGAAACTTCTCAGACTTACCATTTCCAAGTTACAGGGAAAAAGATGTGAAAAATGTCTTATAAGGGTCACTCGGGTGGGTGTTTATGGTCCTGATACACAGGTTAACTGTCTATTAAAGGCCTAAATGTTGGGGCACATATAAGAAAACACATAGATATATTCCCAGATGATATTTAACTTAGATGAGAGACATAGTTTGAAAGCTACAGTGCTTGAAAGTGGCAAAAAGTGCATAAATTGGGTCTCTGTGGGCACTTTTGAGACCTTAAGTCGACCCCTTTGGGTAAACCTACAGCCCTAAAATTTTCTACAGACAAGGATTACATATCAAAGTTATACCTAGCGCAGTTTGAGACTCATCAGAATTACCACTTCCAAATTATAGGGCAAAATATGTGAAAAGTATAGCAAAAAATCCCCAAGTGGGGGTATTTATGGGCCTCAAACACAATTTTCTCCTCAACTTAAAGTCGTGATTTTCGGCACATGTACTAAGAACATATTAATGTGTTGTCAGGTAAAATTTCAGCCAGCTGAGCATCATAGTTTGTGACCTACAAGGCTCTAAGTGGCCAAAAGTCCAATTTCTGACCTTAAGGTGGCCATAAGTTCTTTTTTACTGGGAGTTTAAGGTCACCTTAAAATAGGGATCTTCCTTTGGGCACCCTTAACATGTGTACCAAGTTTGAAAAAAAAATATTAATTTGTTTTTGAGTTATCGCGTCCACAAGGAAATTTCTACGGCGGCGGCGGCGGCGGCGGCGGCGGCGGCGCGACGGACCTGAATCCAATATATCCCCGACTTTCGTCTGGGGATATAATAATTGAAACAACATATAACTGTGTCTGGAGCATCTCACTTTGTTTGTCTATAATTTTTCAAATATTCACATCATTTTCTGTAGTTTACGTGCAAACTACTGAGCATACTTTATTGGTACAATTTCATCTCTCAAGTGCAACCTTAAACAAGAGGAGAGTGCCCGTGAACGGGCACTGTGTCAGCTGACTGAGTGTTTTTGATTTGTGAAGGTGATTAGAGGACAGAATAATTATCAGGAAAAGGGCTGTACAGAAATACAGTAAATGGTAACTGAACAGCAAGTTCGAAAGAAATTCCAAAGCTGACAGAAGAAAAGGATAAAAAAGTTGTGCCCTGTAAATGGTATTATGAAGGAAAATAACAAGATAATAGTTTAAGTGTAAAAAATAGGTTAAAACATATTTAAAGAAATACTACAAATGCAATATCCTCGTTCGACCTTGAAGAAGGGGTCCAAGGTCAAATCTAACCACACAAATACATTCCCAGCCCATGATTTCCTATGGTTTACCATTCCAAACCTCTAGGACCAATTATAAACTAGAGGATCGCTCGCAAAAAAAAAGATAATGTTTTTGCATAGCAAAAACAAAGCGTCCCGAAAAGGCTATAAAGGGGAGTGCTAAAGTATTAAGAAAATGCTTCGTTTCTAGCCTTATACTGTTGTGGCAACCAAAGTCAGCGCAGTCTGCTCTATCTAGCACGGTTTTCAAGATATAAGCATTTTTGTGTTTTGCAAAAAATAAAAAAATTCAAAATGTCCGCTATATTTGGCGAGACAAAAATATTTTGAAAATTGGCATGGCTACTCTGCAGAGATACCCAGCAGGTCCAAAATTTTGTTGAGTTCGCTCCATATAGCACGGTTTTGGAGATATAAGCATTTTTGTGTTT
The DNA here is from genome assembly GCA_964017235.1 of Sabellastarte sp. h YS-2021. NCBI lineage: Eukaryota > Metazoa > Annelida > Polychaeta > Sabellida > Sabellidae > Sabellastarte > Sabellastarte sp. h YS-2021. Next base: position 25,340,544 of record OZ024934.1, read on the forward strand.
TGCAAAAACTTTGAAAATTCAAAATGGCCACCATTTTTGGGGAGACAAAAATTTTTGTCAAGACCACTGCCGCGGTGTGTATCTCCCACCGAGCATTAAAGCAGAAGAAATAGCTTTTCCGAGATATTCACAATTTTTCATTTTCGTGTGTGAAAGCTCTTCCAAAAGTAGGTGAATGAGTTATTTGAGAAAAATTGGCTATCTGCAATACTATTAAGAGATAATTCACATTTACTCATTTTGAGTAGGTGAATAATTATCTATGGGTCTGAAACTTCAAGTGAAAGCTCTCCCAAAAGTAGGTGAATGAGTTATTTGAGAAAAATTGGCTATCTGCAATACTTTTAGAGATAATTCGCATTTACTCATTTTGAGTAGGTGAGTAATTAGCTATGGGTCTGAAACTTCACCATGTGAAAGCTCTCCCACAAGTAGATGAATGAGTATTTGATAAAAATTGGGTATCCGCAATACTTTTACAGATAATTAGCATTTACTCATTTTGAGTAGGTGAATAAATAGCTATGGGTGTGAAACTTCACAGAGTGAAAGCTCTCCCAAAAGTAGGTGAATGAGTTATTTGAGAAAAATTGGCTATCTGCAATACTTTTAGAGATAATTCACATTTACTCATTTTGAGTAGGTGAATAATTAGCTATGGGTCTGAAACTTCACCAAGTGAAAGCTCTGCCAAAAGTAGGTGAATGAGTTATTTGAGAAAAATTGGCTATCTGCAATACTTTTAGAGATAATTCGCATTTACTCATTTTGAGTAGGTGAATAATTAGCTATGGGTCTGAAACTTCACCATGTGAAAGTTCTCCCAAAAGTAGGTGAATGAGTTATTTGAGAAAAATTGGCTATCTGCAATACTTTTAGAGATAATTCGCATTTACTCATTTTGAGTAGGTGAGTAATTAGCTATGGGTCTGAAACTTCACCAAGTGAAAGCTCTCCCAAAAGTAGGTGAATGAGTTATTTGAGAAAAATTGGCTATCTGCAATACTTTTAGAGATAATTCGCATTTACTCATTTTGAGTAGGTGAATAATTAGCTATGGGTCTGAAACTTCACAGAGTGAAAGCTCTCCCAAAAGTAGGTGAATGAATTATTTGAGAAAAATTGGCTATCTGCAATACTTTTAGAGATAATTCGCATTTACTCATTTTGAGTAGGTGAGTAATTAGCTATGGGTCTGAAACTTCACCAAGTGAGAGCTCTCCCAAACGTAGGTGAATGAGTTATTTGAGAAAAATTGGCTATCTGCAATACTTTTAGAGATAATTCACATTTACTCATTTTAGGTAGGTGAGTAATTAGCTATGGGTCTGAAACTTCAAGTGAAAGCTCTGCCAAAAGTAGGTGAATGAGTTATTTGAGAAAAATTGGCTATCTGCAATACTTTTAGAGATAATTCGCATTTACTCATTTTGAGTAGGTGAGTAATTAGCTATGGGTGTGAAACTTCACAGAGTGAAAGCTCTCCCAAAAGTAGGTGAATGAGTTATTTGAGAAAAATTGGCTATCTGCAATACTTTTAGAGATAATTCGCATTTACTCATTTTGAGTAGGTGAATAATTAGCTATGGGTCTGAAACTTCACCAAGTGAAAGCTCTCCCAAAAGTAGGTGAATGAGTTATTTGAGAAAAATTGGCTGTCTGCAATACTTTTAGAGATAATTCGAATTTACTCATTTTGAGTAGGTGAGTAATTAGCTATGGGTCTGAAACTTCACCATGTGAAAGCTCTCCCAAAAGTAGATGAATGAGTTATTTGAGAAAAATTGGCTATCTGCAATACTTTTAGAGATAATTCGCATTTACTCATTTTGAGTAGGTGAGTAATTAGCTATGGGTCTGAAACTTCACCATGTGAAAGCTCTCCCACAAGTAGATGAATGAGTTATTTGATAAAAATTGGGTATCCGCAATACTTTTACAGATAATTAGCATTTACTCATTTTGAGTAGGTAAATAATTAGCTATGGGTCTGAAACTTCACCATGTGAAAGCTCTCCCAAAAGTAGGTGAATGAGTTATTTGAGAAAAATTGGCTATCTGCAATACTTTTAAGAGATAATTCGCATTTACTCATTTTGAGTAGGTGAGTAATCATCTACGGGTCTGAAACTTCACCATGTGAAAGCTCTCCCAAAAGTACATGAATGAGTTATTTGATAAAAATTGGGTATCTGCAATAGTTTTTGAGATAATTAGCATTTACTCATTTTGAGTAGGTGAGTAATTAGCTACGGGTCTGAAACTTCGCCAAGTGAAAGCTCTTCCAAAAGTAGGTGAATGAGTTATTTGAGAAAAATTGGCCATCTGCAATACTTTTAGAGGTAATTCGCATTTACTCTTTTTGAGTAGGTGAGCAATTAGCTATGGGTCTGAAACTTCACCAAGTGAAAGCTCTTTGGGATAGCTGCTCTGCAGAGATACCCTGAAGATCAAAAATTTCGTCGAAATCGCTCTATGTAGCACGGTTTTCGAAATATTAGCATTTTTGTGTTTTGCAATTTTTGAGCAAAAATTCAAAAATTCAAAATGGCCGCCATTTTTGGCAAGATAAAATTTTTTTGAAAATTGGCATGGCTACTCTGCAGAGATACCCTGTGGGTCAAAAATTTCGTCGAAATCAGTCTATCTAGCACGGTTTTCGAGATATAAGCATTTTTGTGTTTTGCAATTTTGCGAAAAATTCGAAAATTCAAAATGGCCGCCATTTTTTGCGAGAAATTTTTTGTTTGAAAATTGGCATGGCTACTCTGCAGAGATACCCTACGGGTCAAAAATTTCGTCGAAATCGCTCTATCTAGCAGGGTTTTCGAGATATAAGCATTTTTATGTTTTGCAACTTTTGCGAAAAATTCGAAAATTCAAAATGGCCGCCATTTTTGGCGAGACAAAATTTTTTTGAAAATTGGCATGGCTATTCTGCAGATATACCCTGTGGATCAAAAATTTCGTCGAAATCGCTCTATCTTGCAGGGTTTTCGAGATATAAGCATTTTTATGTTTTGCAATTTTTGCGAAAAATTCGAAAATTCAAAATGGCCGCCATTTTTGGCGAGACAAAATTTTTTTTCAAAATTGGGATAACTACTCTGCAGAGATATCCTGCGGGTCAAAAATTTCGTCGAAATCGCTCTATCTAGCACGGTTTTTGAGATATAAGCATTTTTGTGTTTTGCAATTTTTGCGAAAATTTCGAAAATTCAAAATGGCCGCCATTTTGGACGAGATAAAATTTTTTTGAAAATTGGGAAAATTACTCCGCAGAGATACCCTGTGGGTCAAAAATTTCGTCGAAATCGCTCTATCTAGCACGGTTTTCGAGATATAAGCATTTTTGTGCTTTCCTTATTTGGAAAATTCGTAATGATTAATTAATCGTTAATTACTCGGCCATTTCTTGACCAATCAATGCCAAAATCTAATGATTTCCAGATTTTAATAGAATGAATGTATTTGCCAAGTTTCAGGTGAATTGATAAAATTCCTTTCAAGTTATCATCCGGACAAGCTTCCCCATCGAAAAAAGAAATTTTTGGTCATGTGACCTCTCTGATTGGTTGAAATGTCACTGCAGCATATTCAAAAAAATTCCCCAAGGCTACTGCCTAAACCTGCCAAATTTGAAAAGAATCCGCCTAACGGTTACAGAGTTATAAGGAAAACAAAATGCGGAGCCGGCGGAGCCTGAAGCTCTCCCATACACAAACAAGCGTCCCTTGCGGGACGCTTAATGAGTTATAAGCACTTTTAAGCTTGGCTGTCCTCATTTGACCTTGAAGGAGGGATCCAAAGGTCAAATCTGACCATACCAAAAGATTCCGAGCCAATGATTTCCTATGGGATGGTTTACCATCCCAAATCTCTGTCACCAATAATAAGCGAGTTGTAGGCACTTTCAATTTTCGCTATCCTCATTTGACCTTGAAGGAGGGTTCCAAGGTCAAATCGGACCATATCAACAGATTCACAGCCCATGATTTCCTGTCTGTTTACTATCCCAAACCTCTGGGACCAATAATAAGCGAGTTATAAGCACTTTTAAGTTTGGCTATCCTTGTTTGACCTTGAAGGAGGGGTCATTGAAGGTCAAATCTGACCACACCAAAAGATTCCCACCCCATGATTTCCTACAGGTTGGTTTATCATCCCAAACCTCTAGGATCAATAATAAGGGAGATATAAGCACTTTTCATGACTGACCAAAAACACCTGTGGCGGCCATCTTGTTTCTCAAAATGAGGCCAAAAATATTCCCAGACAACATTTTATGGTTATTAATATATACTGCAAACTTAAGAAAGCTAGCTATAATATTTTTTTTCATCAGAGCAGTAATGGTGAAATCTCTCTCTACACACTGCGGCTATCCAGTGGATACAATGATTTACTCAACAGTGAGAACCTAAAAGTAGCTATTGCTCAGCTATGCCATGACATAGAGGTCTGCAATTTCACTATGTTATAGCTGACCAAAAATTCTGTAAGTTTTCAAGTTACAACTGATTTACTCAACAGTGAGAACCTCAAAGGAACTATTACTCAGCTATGCAATGAGCTACATGTCTGAAATTTTACTATGTTATAGCTAACCCAAAAGTAGGTGAACAACATATTTAAGCAAACTACTGTAAATGCAATAGTTTTCAAGCTACAACTGATTTACTCAATAGTGAGAACCTGAAAATAGCTATTGCTCCACTATGCCATGAGCTATAGGTCTGTAATTTCACTATGTTATAGCTGACCCAAAAGTAGGTGAACAATATATTTTAACAAAATACTCCAAATGTAATATTTTTCAAGTTATAGCTGATTTACTCAACAGTCAGTACCTGAGAATAGCTATTGCTCAGTTGTGCCATGAGCTATAGGTCTATAATTTCACTATGTTATAGCTGACCCAAAAATAGCTGAATAACATATTTGCACAAATTTCTGTAAATGCAATAGTTTTCCAATTATAACTGATTTACTCAACAGTGAGAACTTCAAAGTAGCTATTACTCAGCTATGAAATGAGCCACAGGTCTGAAACTTCACTATGTTTTTTTTTTTTCTTTTGGTTATACAGTGGAATGTAACACATTAAAAGAAATACAATCTTTTTTCATAACACAAAACTACATTTGCAACAATTATTTTTGAACATAGCTTGCTCTGTGTAAAAGAACACCACATAGAGGTTTGATAATAAAAGGATGTTATCTCGAGACTTACGAGATGCGTATTTATATTTACATATGTCTAAGTGCATCAAATAAAAAAGCAATTTTTTCCTCGAATACATGTAATTTATAACGTTTGAGGTAAACATTTTTGTCTAAGCTCAGTTTCCATTTCAGAGTGTACTTATATTCATTAAACAATAGATTACTACCATTCCTCTTGCATTTGGAAATGAAATATTTACCAATTAGTATAACATAATTGATAAGATAAAAATGCTTTGGGGTGTAGTTAATGAGACCCAGAAGTATATCTAGAACAGCAAAGTTGACAGATGTATTGAATAATGTACTCAGCCAATCAGATATTTGGATCCAGAAAGTATTCACTTCTTTACAGTAATAAAAATAATGTTCCAGATTATCTATTTGGCCACATAAGATACAGTCAGGAGTTGGTTTTATGCCCCATTTATGGAGGTTGAGATTACATGTAAATACTCTGTGCATAATCTTATATTGTAGAATTATTAAACAACTGTCCAACAAAATTTTGTAAGGCAGTTGATAGATATTTTTCCAATCGTTACCCTCCAGAAATGGATAGAATTCTATCCACTTATCTTGACTATTGGAATTTGATGCAAGAGATCTGTTGAGATAAGCATTTACCTCTGCACTTTTTACTTTGCTGATATCTACCAAACATTTTTCAAGAATCTTTTTATTTTGTGGGTAATCTATTCGTATTTTTGGCAATTTGCTTATTTTAGAGAGCAAACAGCTTGTAATTTGGTTATATTTCATGTCATCCACGGTTATACCATATTCATTTTCTAATATTGCTTTACTTTTAACTTTACTTGTATCTTTATCAAACATATCACCAACAAGGACGATCCCAGCATTTCTCCAGTCTCTATATTGAATATTTATAGGTCTGTTATCTATTAAAATGTTTGGGTTTCCATACAACTCTTCATTCGCAAATTCTTTAATGTTTCGAATATTTGTTGTGAGAAATCTGAACCATGTTTTCAACATACCTTGGTAAAATGGAGTTTTAATATTACTTTTTATTGCAGCATACATCTGCTTTTTAAAAATATTCTTTATGTCTAGTCCCATCAAGTTTTTAGCTAGTATTTTCCATGCGGCATCGATGTTGTTACTTAATCTTTTAATCCACATTATCTTGGATGTGTCAAGTATATTTTTAGCTGTAACCATTTTTATGCCGCCAAATTCTATTGGCTGAATTAGAATGTTCTTAGAGATTAGATGTTTTCTGTCACTCCAAATAAAGTTAGTGAACATTCTGTCCAAATTAATCAGGAATTTTTCACTAAGAGATATTGCTAAAGATAACTGCAAGAGATGTGGAATTGCTAGTGATTTGATAATAATAATTTTACCCCGAAGTGTCAGTGATCTGGCATGCCAGACCTTTAAAATTGTTTCAATAATATTGAGTTTTTCGTTGCAGTTAAGCCTAATCATTTCTTCTGGATCAGTAGAAAACCAACTACCTAAAGTTTTAAATGGTCCCTTTGACCAACGAATACCACTACTTTTTTCTTCAACTATTGATTTGTCATTGTATATCATATATACCTCAGTTTTATTTTTATTTAACTTTAGTCCAGCGTAGCGATAAAATTCTTCAAAGATATGCACACTTGCTATTACAGCTTGTGTACTTCCCAAAAACAAAGTCATGTCATCAGCAAGCTGGCACAGTTTGATATGGTGATGGTCTACACTTATTCCACGGACTTCTGGTGCTACCCGCAGCATAATTGCCACAATTTCAACAACTAACAAAAACAGTAATGCACTTATGGGGCATCCTTGTCGAATACCTTTAAATAATTTAAAGAATGGGGTTATATGTCACTATGTCACTATGTTATAGCTGACCCCAAAATAGGTGAATAACATATTGAAACAAAATACTCTAAATGCAATAGTTTTCAAGTTATAAGTGATTTACTCAACAGTGATAACCTAAAAGTAGCTATTACTCAGCTATGCCATGAGCTACAGGTCTGAAATTTTACCATGTTATAGCTGACCCAAAAGTAGCTGAATAACATATTTATACGAAATTCTCTAAATGCAATAGTTTTCAAGTTATAAGTGATTTACTCAACAGTGATAACCTAAAAGTAGCTATTACTCAGCTATGCCATGAGCTACAGGTCTGAAATTTTACTATGTTATAGCTGGCCCAAAAGTAGCTGAATAACATATTTATACGAAATTCTCTAAATGCAATAGTTTTCAAGTTATAAGCGATTTACTCAACAGTGATAACCCAAAAGTAGCTATTACTCAGCTATGCCATGAGCTACAGGTCTGAAATTTCACTATGCTATAGCTGGCCCAAAAGTAGCTGAATAACATATTTATACGAAATTCTCTAAATGCAATAGTTTTCAAGTTATAAGCGATTTACTCAACAGTGATAACCTAAAAGTAGCTATTACTCAGCTATGCCATGAGCTACAGGTCTGAAATTTCACTATGTTATAGCTGGCCCAAAAGTAGCTGAATAACATATCTATACGAAATTCTCTAAATGCAATAGTTTTCAAGTTATAAGCGATTTACTCAACAGTGATAACCTAAAAGTAGCTATTACTCAGCTATGCCATGAGCTACAGGTCTGAAATTTTACTATGTTATAGCTGGCCCAAAAGTAGCTGAATAACATATTTATACGAAATTCTCTAAATGTAATAGTTTTCAAGTTATAAGCGATTTACTCAACAGTGATAACCTAAAAGTAGCTATTACTCAGCTATGCCATGAGCTGCAGGTCTCAAATTTCACTATGTTATAGCTGGCCCAAAAGTAGCTGAATAACATATTTATACGAAATTCTCTAAATGCAATAGTTTTTAAGTTACAAGTGATTTTACTCATAATGGAAGTTACTGAAAAGCCCAAAAGTAGCTATTACTCACTTAGCTATTGAGACAGACACCCAACTTACTCACCATATTGTAGCTATGAAAAAAGTAGCTGAACAACATATTTTCACAAAATGCTGTAAAGGCAACACTTTTGAAGTTATAAGTGATTTAGTGCATGATTTCATGAATTTTAATGCATTAAAAATTATTAAAAAAATTTATTTAAAAAAAAGTAAGACAGATCCAGGTCTCATACTCACACAAGAGAATCTACCTCTGGCCTAGTACATATATGCAAGATATGAGAGAAATCCCTGCAATAGTCACTGAGAAAATTGTGATAAAAAGTTGAAATTTTCACACTTTTGGTGGGGGTACCCCCCTTGTAATGTCTCTAGCAAACAGACGAACAGACAGATTTGCATGCCTTGAACAATTTTTCATCCTCGATAGATAAGGTATCTTTTAAAAAAAACAGCATGTCTCTAGGCCTTGTAGTTTTGGAGAAGTTGTTCACGCGGACACGTACGCCCACGCCGCAGAATGATGACATAATGTCAGCTGACTGACAAGTCAGCTGACATAAAAACACAGAATGAATTGTGGCACAGCATGATGAGTACCTGTCTTATCACTGACGTTAAGCAGTAATGGGTAAAGTTAGTACTTGGATGGATGACAGCCTCAGTGCACTACTTGTGTCTCTTATGGTTTTGCAGCTCGTGCTAGTAGACTGAAACCCCTTTCAGCCTTGCTCTTCTTCTTATAGAGGAAAAAGAAAGTCTTAAATGGAAGATATTTTAGCCAAGGCAGAAACAAAGCCTCCCATGCCAGGAGGCTGAAGGTTTATACAAATAGTAAAAATAGCATTGGAGATGCCTGTACCTCACAGCCTGGGGGGAAAAGTTTCAACACCATGAGATACAGAAATAGTGCACCAGTACAAAGATTAAGATGCTTTCGGAACAGTGTCAGTTATATAGGTCCAAATAATGTTTAAGTAGATAAAATAACATCTAAGAGGAAGAAAATGTATGTAAAGATAAAGTATTTAAACAAGATAAGCAATAGCAAGATGACAGTATTAAACAGTAAACTAAAAATAGTTTCAGAGATGCCCGGGGAAATAGTTTTCAACACCATGAGATATAGAAGTAGTGAAACAGTACAAAGATTGGGATACTTTCAGAAGTGTCAGTTATATAAAGCTCCAAATAATGTTTAAACAGAGAAAATAAAATTCAAGAGAAAGAAAACGTATGTAAAGATAAAGTATTAAAACAAGATAATTCATAGCAAGATGACAGCATTAATCAGTAAACTCAAAATTATGAAGCTGTAAAATTTATTAATTGGAGAATAGCTGTAAATAGAAATAGGCTTCAAATAGCACAATTATATAAAAGTGCATATCATAATCAGTTGCAGCAATCCATATATCTTTGTCATAAGAGAAAGTTGTCTCAAGTATCAACTTCCTACACCTTACGGTTTCAGAGATATAGCCAAGATAAGATATTATAGGTCAAGGTCACTACAGCAAGGCCAAAGGTCAAACTAGAGGATCGCTCGCAAAAAAAAAGATAATGTTTTTGCATAGCAAAAGCAAAGCGTCCCGAAAAGGATATAAAGGTGAGTGCTAAAGTATTAAGAAAATGCTTCGTTTCTAGCCTTATACTGTTGTGGCAACCAAAGTCAGTGCAGTCTGCTCTATCTAGCACGGTTTTCAAGATATAAGCATTTTTGTGTTTTGCAAAAAATTCAAAATGTCCGCTATATTTGGCGAGACAAAAATATTTTGAAAATTGGCATGGCTACTCTGCAGAGATACCCAGCAGGTCCAAAATTTTGTTGAGTTCGCTCCATATAGCACGGTTTTCGAGATATAAGCATTTTTTTGTTTTGCCAAAACTATGAAAATTCAAAATGGCCACCATTTTTGGGGAGACAAAAATTTTTGTCAAGACCACTGCCGCGGTGTGTATCTCCCGCCGAGCATTAAAGCAGAAGAAATAGCTTTTCCGAGATATTCACAATTTTTCATTTTCATGTGTGAAAGCTCTTCCAAAAGTAGGTGAATGAGTTATTTGAGAAAAATTGGCTATCTGCAATACTATTAAGAGATAATTCACATTTACTCATTTTGAGTAGGTGAATAATTATCTATGGGTCTGAAACTTCACCAAGTGAAAGCTCTCCCCAAAGTAGGTGAATGAGTTATTTGAGAAAAATTGGCTATCTGCAATACTTTTAGAGATAATTCGCATTTACTCATTTTGAGTAGGTGAGTAATTAGCTATGGGTCTGAAACTTCACCATGTGAAAGCTCTCCCACAAGTAGATGAATGAGTATTTGATAACAAGAGGAGAGTGCCCGTGAACGGGCACTGTGTCAGCTGACTGAGTGTTTTTGATTTGTGAAGGTGATTAGAGGACAGAATAATTATCAGGAAAAGGGCTGTACAGAAATACAGTAAATGGTAACTGAACAGCAAGTTCGAAAGAAATTCCGAAGCTGACAGAAGAAAAGGATAAAAAAGTTGTGCCCTGTAAATGGTATTATGAAGGAAAATAACAAGGTAATTGTTTAAGTGTAAAAAATAGGTTAAAACATATTTAAAGAAATACTACAAATGCAATATCCTCGTTCGACCTTGAAGAAGGGGTCCAAGGTCAAATCTAACCACACAAATACATTCCCAGCCCATGATTTCCTATGGTTTACCATTCCAAACCTGTAGGACCAATTATAAATGAGTTATAAGCACTTTTTAAGCTTGGCTGTCCTAATTTGACCTTGAAGGAGGGATCCAAAGGTCAAATCTGACCATACCAAAAGATTCCGAGCCAATGATTTCCTATGGGATGGTTTACCATCCCAAATCTCTGTCACCAATAATAAGCGAGTTGTAGGCACTTTCAATTTTCGCTATCCTCATTTGACCTTGAAGGAGGGTTCCAAGGTCAAATCGGACCATATCAACAGATTCACAGCCCATGATTTCCTGTCTTTTTACCATCCCAAACCTCTGGGACCAATAATAAGCGAGTTATAAGCACTTTTAAGTTTGGCTATCCTTGTTTGACCTTGAAGGAGGGGTCATTGAAGGTCAAATCTGACCACACCAAAAGATTCCCACCCCATGATTTCCTACAGGTTTGTTTATCATCCCAAACCTCTAGGATCAATAATAAGGGAGATATAAGCACTTTTCATGACTGACAAAAAACACCTGTGGCGACCATCTTGTTTCTCAAAATGAGGCCAAAAATATTCCCAGACAACATTTTATGGTTATTAATATATACTGCAAACTTAAGAAAGCTAGCTATAATATTTTTTTTCATCAGAGCAGTAATGGTGAAATCTCTCTCTACACACTGCGGCTATCCAGTGGATACAATGATTTACTCAACAGTGAGAACCTGAAAGTAGCTATTGCTCAGCTATGCCATGACATAGAGGTCTGCAATTTCACTATGTTATAGCTGACCAAAAATTCTGTGAATAACATATTTAACAAATTACTCTAAATGTAATAGTTTTCAAGTTACAACTGATTTACTCAACAGTGAGAACCTCAAAGGAACTATTACTCAGCTATGCAATGAGCTACATGTCTGAAATTTTACTATGTTATAGCTAACCCAAAAGTAGGTGAACAACATATTTAAGCAAACTACTGTAAATGCAATAGTTTTCAAGCTACAACTGATTTACTCAATAGTGATACAGTTTTGCAATTACAACTGATTTACTCAATAGTGAGAACCTCAAAGTAGTTATTACTCAGCTATGCAATGAGCTACAGGTCTGAAATTTTACTATGTTATAGCTGACCCAAAAGTAGGTGAACAACATATTTAAGCAAAATACTGTAAATGCAATAGTTTTGAAGTTACAACTGATTTACTCAATAGTGATAACCTAAAAGTAGCTATTACTCAGCTATGCCATGAGCTACAGGTCTGAAATTTTACTATGTTATAGCTGACCCAAAAGTAGCTGAATAACATATTTATACGAAATTCTGTAAATGCAATAGTTTTCCAATTACAACTGATTTACTCAATAGTGAGAACTTCAAAGTAGCTATTACTCAGCTGTGCCATGACCTACAGATCTGAAATTTCACTATGTTATAGCTGGCCCAAAAGTAGCTGAATAACATATTTATACTAAATTCTCTAAATGCAATAGTTTTGCAATTACAACTGATTTACTCAATAGTGAGAACCTCAAAGTAGTTATTACTCAGCTATGCAATGAGCTACAGGTCTGAATTTTTGCTCTGTTATAGCTGACCCAAAAGTAGGTGAACAACATATTTAAGCAAAATACTGTAAATGCAATAGTTTTCAAGTTACAACTGATTTACTCAATAGTGATGACCTAAAAGTAGCTATTACTCAGCTATGCCATGAGCTACAGGTCTGAAATTCTACTATGTTATAGCTGACCCAAAAGTAGCTGAATAACATATTTATACGAAATACTCTAAATGCAATAGTTTTCCAATTACAACTGATTTACTCAATAGTGAGAACTTTAAAGTAGCTATTACTCAGCTATGCCATGACCTACAGATCTGAAATTTCACTATGTTATAGCTGGCCCAAAAGTAGCTGAATAACATATTTATACAAAATTCTCTAAATGCAATAGGTTTTAAGTTACAAGTGATTTACTCAATAGTGAGAACTTCAAAGAAGCTATTACTCAGCTATGCAATGAGCCACAGATCTGAAACTTCACTATGTTATAGCTGATCCCAAAATAGGTGAATAACATATTGAAACAAAATACTGTAAATGCAATAGTTTCCAAGTTATAAGCGATTTACTCAACAGTGATAACCTAAAAGTAGCTATTACTCAGCTATGCCATGAGCTACAGGTCTGAAATTTTACTATGCTATAGCTGACCCAAAAGTAGCTGAATAACATATTTATACGAAATTCTCTAAATGCAATAGTTTTCAAGTTATAAGCGATTTACTCAACAGTGATAACCTAAAAGTAGCTATTACTCAGCTATGCCATGAGCTACAGGTCTAAAATTTTACTATGTTATAGCTGACCCAAAAGTAGCTGAATAACATATTTATACAAAATTCTCTAAATGCAATAGTTTTTAAGTTACAAGTGATTTTACTCATGATGGAAGTTACTGAAAAGCCCAAAAGTAGCTATTACTCACTTAGCTATTGAGACAGGCACCCAACTTACTCACCATATTGTAGCTATGAAAAAAGTAGCTGAATAACATATTTTAACAAAATGCTCTAAATGCAACACTTTTCAAGTTATAAATGATTTTGTGCATGATTTCATGAATTTTAATGCATTAAAAATTATTAAAAAAATTTATTAAAAAAAAAGTAAGACAGATCCAGGTCTCATACTCACACAAGAGAATCTACCTCTGGCCTAGTACATATATGCAAGATATGAGAGAAATCCCTGCAATAGTCACTGAGAAAATTGTGATAAAAAGTTGAAATTTTCACACTTTTGGTGGGGGTACCTCCCTTGTAATGTCTCTAGCAAACAGACGAACAGACAGATTTGCATGCCTTGAACAATTTTTCATCCTCGATAGATAAGGTATCTTTTAAAAAAAACAGCATGTCTCTAGGCCTTGTAGCTTTGGAGAAGAAGTTGTTCACGCGGACGCGGACGCGGACGCCCACGCCGCAGAGTGATGACATAATGTCAGCTGAAAATTGGGTATCCGCAATACTTTTACAGATAATTAGCATTTACTCATTTTGAGTAGGTGAATAAATAGCTATGGGTCTGAAACTTCACAGAGTGAAAGCTCTCCCCAAAGTAGGTGAATGAGTTATTTGAGAAAAATTGGCTATCTGCAATACTTTTAGAGATAATTCGCATTTACTCATTTTGAGTAGGTGAGTAATTAGCTATGGGTCTGAAACTTCAGAGTGAAAGCTCTCCCAAAAGTATGTGAATGAGTTATTTGAGAAAAATTGGCTATCTGCAATACTTTTAGAGATAATTCTCATTTACTCATTTTGAGTAGGTGAGTAATTAGCTATGGGTCTGAAACTTCACAGAGTGAAAGCTCTCCCAAAAGTAGGTGAATGAGTTATTTGAGAAAAATTGGCTATCTGCAATACTTTTAGAGATAATTCGCATTTACTCATTTTGAGTAGGTGAGTAATTAGCTATGGGTCTGAAACTTCACCATGTGAAAGCTCTCCCAAAAGTAGGTGAATGAGTTATTTGAGAAAAATTGGCTATCTGCAATACTTTTAGAGATAATTCGCATTTACTCATTTTGAGTAGGTGAGTAATTAGCTATAGGTCTAAAACTTCACCATGTGAAAGCTCTTCCAAAAGTAGGTGAATGAGTTATTTGAGAAAAATTGGCTATCTGCAATACTTTTAAGAGATAATTCGCATTTACTCATTTTGAGTAGGTGAGTAATCATCTACGGGTCTGAAACTTCACCATGTGAAAGCTCTCCCAAAAGTACATGAATGAGTTATTTGAAAAAATTGGGTATCCACAATAGTTTTTGAGATAATTAGCATTTACTCATTTTGAGTAGGCGAGTAAGTAGCTACGGGTCTGAAACTTCACCAAGTGAAAGCTCTTCCAAAAGTAGGTGAATGAGTTATTTGAGAAAAATTGGCTATCTGCAATGCTTTTAGAGGTAATTCGCATTTACTCATTTTGAGTAGGTGAGCAATTAGCTATGGGTCTGAAACTTCACCAAGTGAAAGCTCTTTGGGATAGCTGCTCTGCAGAGATACCCTGAAGATCAAAAATTTCGTCGAAATTGCTCTATCTAGCAGGGTTTTCGAGATATAAGCATTTTTATGTTTTGCAATTTTTGCGAAAAATTCGAAAATTCAAAATGGCCGCCATTTTTGGCGAGACAAAATTTTTTGGAAATTGGCATGGTTACTCTGCAGAGATACCCTGTGGGTCTAAAATTTCGTTGAAATCGCTCTATCTAGCAGGGTTTTCGAGATATAAGCATTTTTATGTTTTGCAATTTTTGCGAAAAATTCGAAAATTCAAAATGGCCGCCATTTTTGGCGAGACAAAATTTTTTTGAAAATTGGCATGGCTACTCTGCAGATATACCCTGTGGGTCAAAAATTTCGTTGAAATCGCTCTATCTAGCAGGGTTTTCGAGATATAAGCATTTTTATGTTTTGCAATTTTTGCGAAAAATTAGAAAATTCAAAATGGCCGCCATTTTTGGCGAGACAAAAATTTTTTCAAAACTGAGATAACTACTCTGCAGAGATACCCTGTGGGTCAAAAATTTCGTCGAAATCGCTCTATCTAGCACGGTTTTCGAGATATAAGCATTTTTGTGTTTTGCAATTTTTGCAAAAATTTCGAAAATTCAAAATGGCCGCCATTTTTGGCGAGACAAAAATTTTTTGAAAATTGGGAAAACTACTCTGCAGAGATATCCTGTGGGTCAAAAATTTCGTCGACATCGCTCTATCTAGCACGGTTTTTGAGATATAAGCATTTTTGTGTTTTGCAATTTTTGCGAAAATTTCGAAAATTCAAAATGGCCGCCATTTTGGGAGAGACAAAAATTTTTTGAAAATTGGGAAAAGTACTCCGCAGAAATACCCTGCGGGTCAAAATTTTCGTCGAAATCACTCTATCTAGCACGGTTTTCGAGATATAAGCATTTTTGTGTTTTCCTTATTTGGAAAATTCGTAATGATTAATTAATCATTAATTACTCGGTCATTTCTTAACCAATCAATGCCAAAATCTAATGATTTCCAGATTTTAATAGAATGAATGTATTTGCCACGTTTCAGGTGAATTGATAAAATTCCTTTCAAGTTATCATCCGGACAAGCTTTCCCATCGAAAAAAGAAATTTTTGGTCATGTGACCTCTCTGATTGGTTGAAATGTCACTGCAGCATATTCAAAAAAATTCCCCAAGGCTACTGCCTAAACCTGCCAAATTTGAAAAGAATCCGCCTAACGGTTACAGAGTTATAAGGAAAACAAAATGCGGAGCCGGCGGAGCCTGAAGGTCTCCCATACACAAATTAAGGTCACACCATGACGTTGCACACCTAAACCCCCTAACCAATGTCCCTACCAAGTATCAACTTCCTACACTTTACGATTGTTGAGATATAGCCCGGAGAAGGTTTTAAAGGGCAAGGTCACTACAGCAAGATCAAAAGGTCAAATCAAGGTCACACTAAGATGTTGCACAGCTACACTCCCTAAACAATGTCCCTACCAAGTATCAACTTCCTACACCTTATGGTTTCGGAGATATAGCCCAGACAAGATTTTTAAACTCAAGGTCATTGTGGCAAGGTAAAGGTCAAAGGAAGGTCACAACATGACATTGCACACCTACACACCCTAACTAATGTCTCTACCAAGTATCAACTTCCTACACCTTACAGTTTCTGAGATACAGCCTGGACAAACTTTTTCCCGCCCACCCAGACACCACGCCTGAAAGAATACCCTGACAGCCCTACAGGGCTGTGGGGTAAAAAAGTGATCTCTAGAAGCAGGAACCTCGCTAGAGTTCGCGCCTAAATAACTATTCTATTAACCCTAGATAGGTATAGCTTTAAAGTGCCAGCAAGAACAATGTTTTGAGAAGTCTTGCCATGACAAATTTATTACTTCCACCAATGTTATTGTTTTCTGGGTGCGTTCATTTGCATATTTTCCTGTGTCTGTGATTACTCGAAAACTAATATAAGAAAGCATCTTTATAAAATTTTTTGAGCATATGATCCACTTCAAGGCGGAAGTTAATATATTTGGGGAAAGATCTGGATCACACTCTGGACACACACACAAAAAAAAAAAACAAATATCCAACAGTCCCATTTTCAATGACTCAGCAGTCTTGGTAGGAATGTTTTCTAGTTATTGTCTACAATCTTTACTATTTTCTACAACATTCAACAAAGAATACTTTTTTCTGCCAATCAAATCAAAAACATTCATTTTCAAAAGAATTACATTTGTGAATTCTGTCATTTCCAAATATAATGGGTAATACAACAAAAGCAAATAAGAACAACTACCAGTTCTCTGTACTCACTTGACATTGCGATATTTTTCCCCATGACTACGCATATGTTTGTCCAGTGCTTTCTGTGTTCCAAACTTCTCCTTACAAACCTCACACTCCTCTGTTAATGGACGCTCATGTAATTTCATATGGGTGCTTACATTGTAGGTTGTGGAAAATTTCCTCCCACAGCCTGGGACAGGACACTGTCAAGGTCATGTACATTTATTTACCTTTTTAAATCTTAAAAAGAAAACTTTATGCTATGCACAATTTATAATATTGTAGTGGTTGGACAGGTTCTGAAAATAAAAACCGGTCTTTGGGATTTTGAAAGTTTAAAGAGATTTGATAAAAAGTTTTATGCAAGCATACATGAGCTGTAGTCTCAATAGGAAATATACATTCGCGAGATATTTTGAAGTTTGTAAACTTCATTTACAATGAATATAAAGGGAAAATGTAAGTTATTACCTCAAATATATATGTTCTTTATTGTTTTTATGAAATATTAACCAGTAGAAAGCCTAATATAATGACATTTTCAATAACCGGTACTTAAATATTCTTTGGGGATTTCGTCATTTCTACCTAAACAAAACGAAATGCGGTTTACTGTTCACACCACTATAATATTGCATAAGTTATATCTTATACAGAGTACACACAGATTATATGCAGGAACTGCTGTTTTTATATAAACTAATTTATTAATGGTGCATTTTAAGGTTACAATCACCACATGTTATGGCAAAATGTTAAATGTCATACGATTTTGTTATTAAAACTTAAGCTATAAAACAATATTATTTGTGTGTCTGTTGGCATGAGACAATATATGAGCAGAGGTATTCTTGTGATTTGCCCATTTCTGAACAAATATAAGAATTCTATTTTGTAGCACTGGCAAGAGGGAAATGATATTCTAACATTCACTCTGACAACCATGTATGTATTTCTCACGGCAATTTTACCCCAGAAAAAATACAATACATGCATACCTGGTACTCTTTGATCCCATTCTTTTTCTTCTCATGGCAATCTTCATGTCTTTGCAGCTTATACTTTGCAGTAAATGCCCAATCACATCCTGGATATGAACACTGAAATGAAAGGCAGTGTACTTTACTACTCCTAAAACTTCAATATTCCAATGTTTCAAGGTGTGCTCACAAAACCTAAATTAAGTTTAAATTACTTCAGTGTGCTTGCAAAATTTGAAAGTACTTCACTGCACTCACAAAATTCAACTAAACTAAAAGTACCTCAGTGTAAGCAACAAAACACTTAACATTAAGATTAGGGAAAGGGTACCACATGTATGCAACATGATAGCTGTGCTGGAAATTTCAAAATAGACTAATAGTGCTGTGTGCTGTCCAACTCTGGCAAGTTTGAAATCAATCAGTGGAAGCACCTTTGAGTTAGAGATTTGAAGTGAAAATGTTGACACACAAACAGATGTAGACAGCCTAGCCCAGACGGTGTCCTACATCCCTGGTTTCAAATTATTTGGTGGAAGAGTCTTTCAGTTAGAGTCCGGAAGCATAATATGGATGGATGTGTGCATGCTCAAAACAGGCAAATGGACGGACACAAATTTCAAAAGCAACCAACCCCTGGTGGTGTCCTATCACCTGTTAAGTTTCAAACTGATCAAACAAAGTGTCTTCAAGTTAAAGTCCAGAAACCAAATTTTGGATGAGCACATGCCCAAAATGGTCAAATGGCCAGACACAATTTTCAAAAGCAACCCAGCCCTAGTGGGGTCCAATCATCCTGTTACGTTTCAAATTAATTGGACAAAGCGTCTTCGAGTTCGAGTCTGGAAACCAAAATATTTAGGATGAGCGTAAGCTCAAAATGGGTTTACAGATCAACCCCAGTTTCGAAAGAAACCAAGCCCTGGTGGTGTCCAGTCACCCTGTTATGTTTCAAGTTGATAGGACAAAGCGTCTAGTTAGAGTCCAGAAAACCGAAATATTTCAGATGAGTGCTTTGCCCAAAACAGGCGAACGGACCTTGCCCAATTCCGAAAGCTATCAAGCCCTGCTGGTGTCCTATCACATCTGTTAAGTTTCAGAGTCATCCAGTGAAGCATCTTCGAGTGCAGAAACCAAAATATTGATGGTCAGCTGGAAATATCAATCTAAGAGTTGGGTTTGTTACATGCAACCTGCCTAATTAAAGCAAAAGGTTATAGAACACGTGCAGAGCTCTGGTCTTTCTTCTGTTGTCCAGTATATAAACATACTGACCCCTAAATTGGCCAACTGGAAGGTAGGAATTGGGAGAATAAAATGGTGGGCAAACCCTAACCCCAACCCAACCCCTAACCCTAACCCAATACCGGACCCTTCTTTCCCCCAAAAAGAGGAGACGGGAACCAGACGACCACTCCGTGAGGTTTGAAATCAATAAGCAGATGCATCTTTGAGTTATAACCCAGTTTAACATGAAATTTTTCCCGGAAGTAAAATTTTTCTTCTAAGTTACATCTAAACCACGGATCTCATTTATTATTGCATTTTATTGTTGTTAAATGATAGTTTAAGAAATATAATGTAAATATATCTATAATTTTCATTAATATGTTGGATATTATATAAAATAAAGTGTTTTCGGTTTATAATATAACCATTTCTGCGCATGCGCGATGGCGTAGAAACAGGTAAAAAGACAGGAAGAGGAAAAATTTTACAACCAAAAAATTTCACGGGATAACGGAAACGGAATTTCAAGATGGCATCCATGTCAGCCATCTTGGTTTTTCAAATGGCACAAATTTCAAAAGCAACCTAGCCTAGGGTGGTGTCCTACCACCCAGTTAAGTTTCAAATCAATTGGCAGAAGCATCAACTTAAGAGTCTGGAAACAGAATTTCAAGATGGCAGCCATGACAGCCATCTTGTTTTTTGAAATGGAACCAATTTCGAAAGCAACCTAGCCTAGGCGGTGCTCTACCACCCTGTTAAGTTCCGAATCAATCAGCAGAAGTGTCTTTGAGTTAGACTCCAGAAATGGAATTTCAAGATGGTGGCAATCTTGTTTTTTTTCCAAATGGCAACAATTCAAAAGCATCCAAGCCTAGGTGGTGCCCTACAGAAGGGTGTTCGAGTTAAGAGTCTGTTAAGAGTCTGGAAACCAAATGTTGGCGGAAAGACAAACAGATGGACGTCACACATCAATCTAATACGCGGGTTGGTTACACACAACCCACCCAAAAAGGTTTTCGAAAACATAAAACAGAGAGTCCCAATAAACTTCAACAATCAAAGTGTTAAAGTTTAAAGGAAGGGCAAAATGAAATAGTATATTGTTGAAAATTTCAAACACAAATAATTATCACAAAGGCACATTGGTAAAGTTATTGTTAAATATTAAAACAGTGTTGAACAGATATTGCAATTCTAATTCTAATTGGACTTTTATAGCGCTCAATCTCCCTTTTCAAAGGGGACTCTAAAGGCACAACAGAACCAAAACAGCCAACCAATTTCAGTATCCAGGGACAGAAAAGAGGTCAAGCACCACAGAGAATGCCAAGGGACCAAGACTAAAAGTGGGTATGCCTTGGTACACAGGTAGATTTTAAGTTGCTTCCTGAAATAGGCTAGGGAGGGAAGACACACGAATCTCATAAGAGCATTCCAAACCGTGGGGGCATGAAAAACAAAACTATAACCAAACTGTTTGACAGATTTATGAAGCAAGGGGTGGAACTTTGGAATGACAAGGAAACTAGACAAGAGGAGAGTGCCCGTGAACGGGCACTGTGTCAGCTGACTGAGTGTTTTTGATTTGTGAAGGTGAGTAGAGGACAGAATAATTATCAGGAAAAGGGCTGTACAGAAATACAATAAATGGTAACTGAACAGCAAGTTCGAAAGAAATTCCGAAGCTGACAGAAGAAAAGGATAAAAAAGTTGTGCCCTGTAAATGGTATTATGAAGGAAAATAACAAGGTAATTGTTTAAGTGTAAAAAATAGGTTAAAACATATTTAAAGAAATACTACAAATGCAATATCCTCATTCGACCTTGAAGAAGGGGTCCAAGGTCAAATCTAACCACACAAATACATTCCCAGCCCATGATTTCCTATGGTTTACCATTCCAAACCTCTAGGACCAATTATAAATGAGTTATAAGCACTTTTAAGCTTGGCTGTCCTCATTTGACCTTGAAGGAGGGGGTCCAAAGGTCAAATCTGACCATACCAAAAGATTCCGAGCCAATGATTTCCTATGGGATGGTTTACCATCCCAAATCTCTGTCACCAATAATAAGCGAGTTGTAGGCACTTTCAATTTTCGCTATCCTCATTTGACCTTGAAGGAGGGATCCAAGGTCAAATCGGACCATATCAACAGACTCACAGCCCATGATTTCCTGTCTGTTTACCACCCCAAACCTCTGGGACCAATAATAAGCGAGTTATAAGCACTTTTAAGTTTGGCTATCCTTGTTTGACCTTGAAGGAGGGGCTCAAGGTCAAATCCGACCACACCAGAAGATTCCCAGCCCATGATTTTCTATATGCTGGTTTACCATCCCAAACTTCTAGGACCAATAATAAGCGAGTTATAAGCACTTTTAAGTTTGGCTGTCATCGTTTGACCTTGAAGGAGGGGCCCAAGGTCAAATCCGACCACTCCAGAAGATTCCCACCCCATGATTTCCTACAGGTTGGTTTATCATCCCAAACCTCTAGGATCAATAATAAGGGAGATATAAGCACTTTTCATGACTGACAAAAAACACCTGTGGCGGCCATATTGTTTCTCAAAATGAGGCCAAAAATATTCCCAGACAACATTTTATGGTTATTAATATATACTGCAAACTTAAGAAAGCTAGCTATAATATTTTTTTTCATCAGAGCAGTAATGGTGAAATCTCTCTCTACACACTGCGGCTATCCAGTGGATACAATGATTTACTCAACAGTGAGAACCTGAAAGTAGCTATTGCTCAGCTATGCCATGACATAGAGGTCTGCAATTTCACTATGTTATAGCTGACCAAAAATTCTGTGAATAACATATTTAACAAATTACTCTAAATGTAATAGTTTTCAAGTTACAACTGATTTACTCAACAGTGAGAACCTCAAAGGAACTATTACTCAGCTATGCAATGAGATACATGTCTGAAATTTTACTATGTTATAGCTGACCCAAAAGTAGGTGAACAACATATTTAAGCAAACTACTGTAAATGCAATAGTTTTCAAGCTACAACTGATTTACTCAATAGTGAGAACCTGAAAATAGCTATTGCTCCGCTATGCCATGAGCTATAGGTCTGTAATTTCACTATGTTATAGCTGACCCAAAAGTAGGTGAACAATATATTTTAACAAAATACTCCAAATGCAATATTTTTCAAGTTATAGCTGATTTACTCAACAGTCAGTACCTGAGAATAGCTATTGCTCAGTTGTGCCATGAGCTATAGGTCTATAATTTCACTATGTTATAGCTGACCCAAAAGTAGCTGAATAACATATTTGCACAAATTTCTGTAAATGCAATAGTTTTCCAATTATAACTGATTTACTCAACAGTGAGAACTTCAAAGTAGCTATTACTCAGCTATGAAATGAGCCACAGGTCTGAAACTTCACTATGTTATAGCTGACCCCAAAATAGGTGATAACATATTGAAACAAAATACTCTAAATGCAATAGTTTTCAAGTTATAAGTGATTTACTCAACAGTGATAACCTAAAAGTAGCTATTACTCAGCTATGCCATGAGCTACAGGTCTGAAATTTTACTATGTTATAGCTGGCCCAAAAGTAGCTGAATAACATATTTATACGAAATTCTCTAAATGCAATAGTTTTTAAGTTACAAGTGATTTTACTCATGATGGAAGTTACTGAAAAGCCCAAAAGTAGCTATTACTCACTTAGCTATTGAGACAGACACCCAACTTACTCACCATATTGTAGCTATGAAAAAAGTAGCTGAATAACATATTTTAACAAAATGCTCTAAATGCAACACTTTTCAAGTTATAAGTGATTTACTCAACAGTGATAACCTAAAAGTAGCTATTACTCAGCTATGCCATGAGCTACAGGTCTGAAATTTTACTATGTTATAGCTGGCCCAAAAGTAGCTGAATAACATATTTATACGAAATTCTCTAAATGCAATAGTTTTTAAGTTACAAGTGATTTTACTCATGATGGAAGTTACTGAAAAGCCCAAAAGTAGCTATTACTCACTTAGCTATTGAGACAGACACCCAACTTACTCACCATATTGTAGCTATGAAAAAAGTAGCTGAATAACATATTTTAACAAAATGCTCTAAATGCAACACTTTTCAAGTTATAAGTGATTTACTCAACAGTGATAACCTAAAAGTAGCTATTACTCAGCTATGCCATGAGCTACAGGTCTGAAATTTTACTATGTTATAGCTGGCCCAAAAGTAGCTGAATAACATATTTATACGAAATTCTCTAAATGCAATAGTTTTTAAGTTACAAGTGATTTTACTCATGATGGAAGTTACTGAAAAGCCCAAAAGTAGCTATTACTCACTTAGCTATTGAGACAGACACCCAACTTACTCACCATATTGTAGCTATGAAAAAAGTAGCTGAATAACATATTTTAACAAAATGCTCTAAATGCAACACTTTTCAAGTTGTAAGTGATTTACTCAACAGTGATAACCTAAAAGTAGCTATTACTCAGCTATGCCATGAGCTACAGGTCTGAAATTTTACTATGTTATAGCTGACCCAAAAGTAGCTGAATAACATATTTATACGAAATTCTCTAAATGCAATAGTTTTCAAGTTATAAGCGATTTACTCAACAGTGATAACCTAAAAGTAGCTATTACTCAGCTATGCCATGAGCTACAGGTCTGAAATTTCACTATGTTATAGCTGGCCCAAAAGTAGCTGAATAACATATTTATACAAAATTCTCTAAATGCAATAGTTTTTAAGTTACAAGTGATTTTACTCATAATGGAAGTTACTGAAAAGCCCAAAAGTAGCTATTACTCACTTAGCTATTGAGACAGACACCCAACTTACTCACCATATTGTAGCTATGAAAAAAGTAGCTGAACATATTTTCACAAAATGCTGTAAATGCAACACTTTTGAAGTTATAAGTGATTTAGTGCATGATTTCATGAATTTTAATGTATTAAAAATTATTAAAAAAATTTATTAAAAAAAAAGTAAGACAGATCCAGGTCTCATACTCACACAAGAGAATCTACCTCTGGCCTAGTACATATATGCAAGATATGAGAGAAATCCCTGTAATAGTCACTGAGAAAATTGTGATAAAAAGTTGAAATTTTCACACTTTTGGTGGGGGTACCCCCCTTGTAATGTCTCTAGCAAACAGACGAACAGACAGATTTGCATGCCTTGAACAATTTTTCATCCTCGATAGATAAGGTATCTTTTAAAAAAAACAGCATGTCTCTAGGCCTTGTAGTTTTGGAGAAGAAGTTGTTCACGCGGACGCCCACGCCGCAGAGTGATGACATAATGTCAGCTGACTGACAAGTCAGCTGACATAAAAAAGGTTTTTGCTAACAAAAATGAGCGGCCCAGATGGAGACTTGAGTTAATAAAGCTGTAGTAGTTGTGGTATGAGACTGTAAGTAGAAGGTAAGCTTTACTGTGTTTGATAAGGTGTATCCACTAGTGCTGGGACGATGTTTGCAAACTTCGGTATTATCGCTCGCTGGCTCAATGCCAATCAATGATCGGTAAACTTTAAGTACAACCGATGATTGCTTAATTCATTTCTTTGCAGCCTTTTGATCACAATATAATGCTAACCTTAATAATATTTTGTAAAAATCTGAAATATTCTACAGTTAAAATCACAGAACTAGCCATGAATAGAAATACCTTTGGGTTTTCCCACCGTTGTCAAGGTAATCATAAAATTAGCCAATCAAAAGTCAAGATACATCAAGCCTGGTCTGTTAGTAAAGAGACGTCTGTGAATGGCTTTTAGGTTATATTACAGCTATATTTGTGGTACTGTGTATGTATTTGCTGGTTTATAATTTAATATTTTATTTTTCTGTCTGGTTTACACTTTCGACTCCATGATCGGAAATGTTCTAACTTTGTTTACAAGTTGCCGATACGAACATCGACAGGTAAAATCCAAGCGATCTCCCAGCATTAGTATCCACTAAATTTCAATATATTTTCCATGACTTCTCCATGACCGAAGCTTTAAAATTAAGGACCTTTTACATACTTCGTGGCATGAAAGAGACATGTACCGATGCCACGAGCTCCTGCCAAGGCCACAAGCTCCCGCCTATTTTGCATTTGAGAACCACTCAAAGGTTCCAGTAACAGTACAGGAAGATGTGGAAGACACCAAAATTTGATCAGATTACATAAATGTATCCTTGTATTGAAATGCTGGATGAAATAACGGAACAATGCCGTTTCGCAAAAGGATGCCTTTTAATTTCCATGACTTCTCATGAATTTTCCAAAACCTGGAGTCAATTTCCACAACTTTTCCAGCCCTGGAAAAAAATAATGGAATTCCATGACTTTTCCAGGTTTTCCATGACTGAATACACCCTGTGTATCAGATGGGAAAGTAGATTATCTAAAAACTGTATCAGTTGCAGTATTAGACTGTAAGCAGAATAACAGCATGCACAGCTAGGCTTGATAAAGCTCAGTGAGAGTGAACCTTTCCATTTTCTTTCAGTTTTTTTTTTTGCAAGACAGAAAAGATACACACATTGCACACATATTCTCCTCTTTGTTTGAATGGGGGGAAATTAGACTTACAACACACATAATCTCACTTCCCCCTCATCCCCCATACACAGAGGCAATTCTTTTCTCACATGGATTTTCATTTGTGTGAGGGGAGTGGGGAGGGGGCTGATCTGTGCAGAAAAAGACTAACTCTTCCTCACCCCCCTCACAGAAATAAAATGCAGGTGAGAAAAAGATTATTTACTGCAGTAGGTTTTACAACAATTACATAATTATGTAAGGGGCTACAGTTCTGAAATTTTACTGTTAGACCTGACAAAAAACTACATCAAAAACACATTTAACAAAATGCTCTAAATGTAATACTTTTCACATTATAAGTGATTTAGTGCATGAATACATGAATTTTAATGCATCAAAAATTCACAAAAAATAGTTAAGAAAGATACAGGCCTGATACTCCCACAAGGGAATCTACTGGTGGCCTAGTACATATTTGCAAGATATGAGAGAAATCCCTGTAATCGTCAATGAGAAAATTGTGATAAAGTGTTGAAATTTCAGACTTTGGGTGGGGGTACCTCCCTTTTAATGGCTCTGGGGAACAAATGAACGGACAGATCTGCATGGATTTTAAGATTTAGCATCCTCGATAGATAAGGTATCTTTTAAAAAAAACAGCATGTCTCTGGGTTTTGTAGTCTTGGAGGAGAAGTTGTTCATGTGCACGCTGCAGAGTGATGCCATAATGTCAGCTAACATAAAAACAGGAATTTTAAGGAAAAAGGTCATTAAAGTCTTCCTTAAACTTAATCAATGTTTCAAGTTGAACTGATGTCATTGAACAGTAAGTCGGCTGGGAGCTGAAAAACCTCATTTTTACTTCAAGGTGGCCATGATTGTAACTGTATTGGAACTCCAAGGTGGAAAGATAATAACAATGTCCCTATTTTCATCTTTAATAAGTTTGCAAAATTTAACTGAGGTCAGCTGAACAATATGATAGCTGGAGAGTAATTACTCCATAATTTCACTGCAAGGTGGCCATAACTTCATTCATACTGGGACTTTAAGGTGACCATAAAATAAGAATATCCCTTTTGTCACCCTTTATAAGTGCATAAAATGTAGCTGAGGTCAGTTGAACAATAAGATAGCTGGAGGCTAAAAACTTACTTTATTCACTGTAAGGTGACCATAACTTCATTCATATAGCGACTTTAAGGTGACCATAAAATGAGAATGTCCCTTTCTGCCAACCTTTATAACTGTGCAAAGTTTTATTTTAAAAATTTAAACATTAAATGAGCTTAGGGCTGAAAAACCCTACATTTTAAGTTTAAGATGGCCATAACATCATTAATATTTAAATCATAAGGTAGTAAGAGTCTCTTCTTTTCATCTACTTCAATATCAATATACGTTAGATATGGAAAAAGAAAGGGGCCAGACGGCTTTATTCCAAATTTTATGACTTTAGGGGGGCCATAGCTCCAATTATATTAACAGTTTAAGGTCACCATAAATTTTTTGAAAAATGCTTAAGGTCACCATAAAGTTTTTGAAACCTTAAGTAAAGCTTTAGGTCTCCGCAAAGTATCCCAAATATTTTTCGCGCCCCTATAGTTTTAAAGAAAGACAAGAAGGAAAGAAAAATTTGAAAGCCCAAGAAGTTATTCACGGGAGACCATAATCCGGCAGCGGCGATCAGTCGAACTTAGGTGAAAACAAATAAGCGTCCCTAACGGGCCGCTTAATTAGCAATACTTTGACTGTGGCTGGTACTATAAGAAGTATTTAGAAATGCTGTAGGAAGAGATGTGGAGCAAAATATTTGGGAAAACCAGTGAAGAAACTTGTAAACAAGGTGTAACTGTTTTAAAAACTCAGTGATGAACAGGGAGCCAATGCAATTTTTAAACCACAGGAGTTAAACTAGTGTGGCATGAACCTTATAACAACAAATAAATACCAGTTACCATTAAATAGAATTTCAGACAAAATAAAGTTAAAACTAGACCTAGCATCGGAGAACCGATGCAAATTTGTATCCACCGAAAAGACAACTCACCAAAGCCAGTGAACCATCATTTGACCTTGAGAGGGGCCCAAGGTGAAATCTGAAAACATCAGAAGATACCCAGCCCATGACCTCCTATAAGTTGGTTTCATATTGCAAACCTCTAGGACCAATAATGAGCAAGTTATCAGCACTTTTAAGTTTGGCTATTGTCGTTTGACCTTAAAGGAGGGGCCCAAGGTCAAATCTGACCACACCAGAAGATTCCCAGCCCATCATTTCCTATATGTTGGTTTACCATCCCAAACCTGTAGGACCTATAATAAGCGAGTTATAAGCACTTTTAGCTTTGCTATCCTCGTTTGACCTTGACGGAGGGACCCAAGGTCAAATCCGATATAGGCACTTTTAAAGTCCGCTATGTGGGTTACTTCGGCACTCCGTGGATAACCTTGAATTAAGAGCTTCAAGGTCAAATGTGTGCAAGGTTGTAGAGGACATGTATATCTGTTATACATATCACCTATCAAAAGATTCAACCTTCTACCTATGAGAAACAGCCAGTAGAAAAATGTCGATTATTTTCAAAGAAATGCCCGTGGCAGCCATCTTGTTTTTCAGAATGAGGCTATTTTCCTTCCCAGAGAAGCTTCTTCTTAGAGCGTTAACGCCGAAAATCTCTACGCGCGGCGGCATAGCGAACGCTAAACCAAAGTATCCACCGGAAGCAAACAATAAAGCACTACAACCTAAATTTCAGTATACTTAGGATCATTTAACATGTTTTCTTGGCTTTTTATTGCCATTTCAGCCTTCACTTCATTGAACGATAATAGACTCCCATTTGTGGTTTTCCGTCATAAAAACAAGGTGGAGATTAGTGAGGGGAAAAGCTATAAAACTCACGTAAAGTGAAGAAATATGTTGTCTGGTACTATTTATTATTTATTCAATAAATAACTTTTAAAAATGCCACTTTTATTGTGATGTTATGTCAGTGCAGGTAAATTGCATGTGTGTCAGTGAAGAAATACAATCATCGTAAAAAAAGTCAAACCACCTTGAATGAAGTAAGAGAAAATGTATGTTCATCTTTTTTCTAATTTTATGGCTTCAAACATTTTAATTAATAGTCTTTCAAAGTCCCTAGACTATTATGAGTCATACAAAACATGGAATCAGTTATTTACATGTACGTTGAAAACTGAGAGCAGAAAATGTGGTTACAAAACTTTTGGAAAAACATCATCAGGTAATTATATATGTGAACAGGAAGTGTAATCAATAGTTCAATACCAGTTGTAAGACAGAGATCTAAGAGAAAGGACATATCATTAATGTTAGCAATGCATGTGTTTTCATTTCAAAGAATATATTTTGTTGTGATATTTATAAAATAGCATGAATTATGCATGGCTTTACATCTTTTTTTTTGACATTTGATGAAAGTTGGGGAGGGGCGTTTACTTGACTATGGGCATAACAACGAGCGGTTCTGGTAGTTTTCAACACCATGAGATACAGAAGTAGTGAAACAGAGCAATGACTGGGATACTTTCACAGCAGTGTCAGTTATATAAAACTCCAAATGATGTTAAAATAGAGAAAATAAAGTCTAAAACAAGACAATTCAATAGCAGGAAAATAGCAGAGATACCCGTACCCCACAGCCTGAGGAAATATTTTTCAACACCATGAGATATAGAAGTAGTGAAACAGTACATTGATTGGGATACTTTAGAGCACTGCATGTAAAGATTAAGTATTAAAACAAGACAATTCAGTAAACTAAAAGTTATGAAGCTGTAAAATTTCTTAACTGGAGAATAGTTGTCAATGAAAATATCACAATTATGTATGGTCGAATTATGGTTTGAATATTTTGAATATTGCCCATACATACAGATGTGGCAATACATGCTTATATGTGGAGTTGGGGCAAAACCTGTGACTCACTTGATGCAATACCATCTGTTACAATATGAAGTTGCAAAAGTAAAACCCTTAATGAACTCTAATATGACTTTAACAGTGCTTAATCTACATCAAAAGACACCCAAAGGTCCAACAACCAAGATTCAAGTAAAAAGATATGAGAGATATAAGAGAGATACATAATTTAGTGTACCATTTCAAATGTTCTTACTTTATAAGGCCGGTGTCCCGTGTGTTTTGACATCACATGTATTTTAAGCTTGGAAGGTTTTGTGTACCCCATTCCACACTCTTCACAGATGTAAGACTTTTCTACTGGCTCAGCCTCCTGGGCGACTGCTGACACAGGAACAGTCTGTACCTTGATACAGACAAAACATGGGTGGGTGAAGCTTTAAAACATTACATTTTGAGTGGCAATTCAAGGCTTGTGTGTAAAACCAAAAGTATATCAATTGACAGCGACATAAAACTTAGCCACAATGGCTTTTTGAATAACTGTTGTATGGAAATTCTGATTATATCTAAAACAGTTATTTTGATCGATCACTTTGGCCAAGTCTTGCAGGGACAAAAATAGCATCAGAGATGCCCGTACCCCACAGCCTGGGGAAATATTTTTCAACACCATGAGATATAGAAGTAGTGTAACAGTACAAAGTTCAAGATACTTTCAGAAAAGTGTAAGTTATATTAAGGTCCAAATGATGCTTAAGTAGAGAAAATAATATCTAAGGAAAAGACATGTATATAAAGATGAAGTATTAAAACAAGACAATTCAATAAAAAAAACGACAGCATTTATCAGTAAACCAAAAATGGCTAAATTATGGTCTGGATGTTTTGAATTTTACCCATGCATACAGAAGTGGCAATACATTCAATGAATGCTTATGTGTGGTGTTGGAGAAAAGCCTGTGGCTCACTTGATGAAATTCCATCTGTTACAATGGGAACTTGCAAAAGGAAATTCTTAATGAATTCTAATATCACTTTAACAGTGCTTAATCTGCATCAACAGACAGACCCAAAGGTGCAACAAGATTTTAAAGGTCAATACAGCAAGGTCAAAGGTCAATCAGTGTTACACCATGACGTGGCACACCTAAAACCCTCAACCACTGTCCCTACCACGTATAAACTTCCTACACCTTACAGTCTCTGAGATATAACCTGGACAAGATTTTATAGGTCAAGGTCACTACAGCAAGGTCAAATCAAGGTCACATGACGTTGTACATCTACACCCCCTAACCAATGTCCCTACCAAGTATCAACTTCCTACACCTTACAGTTGCTGAGATATAGCCTGGACAAGGTTTTATAGGTCAAGGTCACTACGGCAAGGTCAAATCAAGGTCAGACCATGATCTTGCACACCTACAACTCCTAACCAATGTTCCTACCAAGTATCAACTTCCTACACCTTACGGTTTCTGAGATATAGCCCGGACAAGATTTTAAAGGTCAAGGTCACTACGGCAAGGTCAAATCAAGGTCAGACCATGATGTTGCACACCTACAACTCCTAACCAATGTTCCTACCAAGTATCAACTTCCTACACCTTACAGTTTCTGAGATATAGTCCGGACAAGATTTTCAAACTCAAGGTCACTACAGCAAGGTCAAAGGCCAAATCAAGATCAGACCATGACGTTGCACACTTATAACCCCTAACTAATGTCCCTGCCAAGTATCAACTTCCTACACCTTATGGTTGCCGAGATATAGCCCGGACAAGATTTTCAAACTCAAGGTCACTACAGCAAGGTCAAAGGTCAAATCAAGATCAGACCATGATGTTGCACACCTACACCCCCAACCAATGTCCCTGCCAAGTATGAACTTCCTACACCTTACGGTTTCTGAGATACAGCCCGGACAAACTATTTCCCCCCACCGCCCGCCCATCCGGACACCATGGGTGAAAACAATACCCCGACAGCCCTTAAGGGCTGTGGGGTAAAAAGTAAAACTACTGGTGTATTGCACTGCAAAACCAGGTACATATGGTTTTTGGAGTAAAGGTAAAATAAATGCACA
This sequence comes from Sabellastarte sp. h YS-2021, assembly GCA_964017235.1. Classification (NCBI taxonomy): domain Eukaryota; kingdom Metazoa; phylum Annelida; class Polychaeta; order Sabellida; family Sabellidae; genus Sabellastarte; species Sabellastarte sp. h YS-2021. The sequence goes on from OZ024934.1 coordinate 25,372,451, forward strand.
ATGAACAGCTAACAAGCACATGTGACATCATTTCAACTGTTTGGAAGACACTGGAATTCATGAAAAATAACTCCTACTCTTCTTGAACCATGTGTCTTTTTTTTATATGAGCAATGTACAATTTGTGATAATAACAAATTAATATGGTTCCAAGAAAATACAAATACAATTTTATACATACAATTTGTTTCCTTTCTTTGTTCGCTTCTTCTTTAACTGGAATGGCCACTAAGCCTGAAAACATATTGTTTAAAGCTAACAAGTTTTCAACTTTATTGATGTGGTTATACAAATTGTGATAAATAATACTTTTAAGTTTGTACTTTTAAGGTTACTAGTTGGTAAAAAAATAAGAACAATCTAAATTTTTACCATTTTGCAATGCTATGTTCTGTGGAACCAAAATATTCATCGGTCCTTCTGCTGCCGGTGGCAATATCCTGAGGGGTTGTACAGTGAGTTGCTCACCATTAAATTCAGGAACATCAAAAACTTGTTCATTTCCATTAAAATGAACAACAACTTTTTTAATTGTCTGAGCAGCTGCATTTGGTAATGCCACCTCTGGTAAACTGAGGGTTATATTTTGAGATTCTTTATTTGATTGCTTGAATGAATGACTTTGAACAGCATTATCCAATGAAATTTTTGTGAATTTTTCTCTTTTACTTATGGCTTCTTTCTTAACCAGCAAATTGGTTGGACTTACAGTTTTAATTATTTGTGCACTCCCTGTATGTTTATTAGACAAAGAAACAGGAATACTACTTTGTAAAAGGGCACTTTCCAGGGGATCAACATGATCTAAGTCAATATTATCTATAAAATTTACAGGCACGTTTTCACTGGAGGAGATGGACTTTTTAGCTGGTGAAAAGGTCTCTTGTTTGACAGCAGGAAATGTTACAACTTTTGTGACCACAGATTGTTTTGACATTCCTTTGTTCGTTACACTGCTTTCATCTGGTACTGCGGTTATAAATGGAACATCCAGATCAAACTTTTTATGATTTCCAAGATCTGCAAATAGTTCTTGATCCTCAAGGGTCAATTGTGATCCCCTCTCAATTTCCTCTAAACAGGCTTTATCTTGGGCACTAAGTTTTTCATCACTGTCACTATAGCTACGCTGTCTTTGACATCCAGTTCCCTTACTTAGTGGGCCTGTTGGGCTGGATGGACTAGATTTTGTCAAGTCTTTGAGAAGTGATACTCCTTTCAAACTTTTTGGTGTAGTCAGATGAGACAATAAACCCTTATGAAAAGAGGAGGCTTCTTTATTATCAAGAGAAATGGTAGTTTTGTTCTTGGAGATTAATACTTTCTGCTGACTCATCCCACTAGCCACTGAAGCATCTTCAAACCCACAAATATCATTCAACTGTAACAGAGACATTTTTGGACTGTTTTGTTCCAGTTGACTTGGATCAAAAGTATGATTTGTGAGGTCCCAATCAACAAGTTCCACCACGGTTATGCTTTCTTCCCCATCCATGCTCAAACAAAATACTGGGATAAATAAAATAATTTTAATAACACCAGTACTGATCGAGTGATTCACAAATGGACAATGAAGTACTGAGGTACATTGAAATCAAAGCCTAGCTCATGTCATGTACCGTGGATGAATAGGAAACCACAACTGGGGGTATACAAATTGTTTTGAGTGTGCAGTAGTAAATGTTTATTTTTAATTATTGTTAACTTGAGGATTGCGCCGGCAACATGTGTTTCACAGGGCGCAGCCATTATTGTGGATGTTTTGAACGCTCTTGTTAGACATTTTCATCCCCTACTTGTCAACATGCGGGGTCACTCGTTTCATTTCAAGGGAAAAAGGATTCGACCGGTTTCCGTTTCTTTCCAGATTTAACTGAATTTTGTATAAACATGGAAACCTAGCTAACAGGATACACGCTACTTCTACTTTTCGAAAACGCAATATTCTTTGTAAATCCCATATTAAAAAGCCTGATACATTTCACAGGTAGTATTTGTTTGTCTTTCTTTTTATACAGTTTAATTCTACATGCATTTATGTTGAGCATATGAAGAAAATATCAGGTGTCAGATATTCCATTAAATCGTTTTTCACTCCTACATTCTGTATCTTGCCACAGAGTAACAACATATTGATAAATCCATCTAGATTATTACAATTCACTGGTATAGTTCTTTTTTACAGAAGCATTTATATAGTGCAAAATTGATGAACATCCTCTAATGTGCTGGAATCCAAAAAGTGCCAGTTGTTAACCATAGCAAAGCCATAACCCAGCAAACGCCCACCAGGGGAGGATGACTATCAAGGTGGGTAAGCGAGTCTAAACAGGTAAGTCTTGAGTTGGCTTCTTAAACTTGAAATGGTCTATTATGATCTGACACTAAATAAAAGCCTATTCCATTCCACCGGCGCAGCAGTGGTAAAACCACATCTGCCTATAATATGGCCTTCCTGGGACGGAGGGAGGAAACTAACAATCTGTTTCCACATGTGAGACTACTAGACTTAACCAGGGATGACATATAGGGGGGCTTGGGAGAGGTTTATGGCTTTAAAAATGAAGAGGTTCTATTTGAAAAGAATACAACATGAAATGGGAAGCCAGTACAGTTTTTCTAGATAAGGTTTGACATGACTTAATTTGTCCAATCTGAAAACAGAGGGTATTTTGAACCTTCTGAACTGTAGCGGCTCTGCCATTGCCGACCCAAACAATAGGGAATTACAATAGTCTAATCGACTACTGACCATAGCCTTTGTCAGAAGAATATAGCAGTATCAATAGTCAGGAATTTACAAAAGTACAGTGAGTTACAATAGCAGGCACATTGGACCTTACCTACATGACTATCATAGGTGTCTTCTGAGTAAAAAATAACACTTAGGTTTTTTTACTTCCTCTGGTGGCATTATAGAACTTTGAAGGAATGTGACAGGAAAGTTTGGTATAAGTGACTCTCTGGTATGTTTATTGCCAATGATAATGAATTCAGTCTTATCAGGATGAAGTTTCAATTTCACACCATTCATCCACTCCTGAACAAAAACAAAAAAAGAAGACACTCAGTCAACTCTGTGATACTGCAGTCAAAATTCCTAGAGTCTATTGCCAAGTATATCTGGGTACATGTCATTAATGTACAGATGGTGTGTGACCTTCAAACTTGAATTGACTTACCTAAGGGGGGGGGGGTGTAGTATAAAGACTGAGAAGAAGGGGACCTAGAACTGAACCTTGGGGGACGCCAAATGGGAGATGGACAGCCTCAGAAAACTTGTCCCCTAATTTAATTTTTTGTTTGTGATTGTTAAGGTAAAAATCTATCCATTTCAAAACAGTACCATCAACACCAAACCAGTTTTTTAGATAATCATGTAAGATGGAATGATCAGTCCTGCAAAAAGCTGCAGACAGATCTAACAATGTCAAAGCAATTGCCTTCCTTGAATCTATAGATGTAGATATATCATTTTGGATCTCTTGAAGAGTGCTCTCTGAGTTGAGTGAAAACTTCTGTAATTTGACTGATGGACATTAGAGATCTCCTGGCTAATGAAGTTATTTAGCTGTTTAGTCACAACTTTCTCAATTAATTTTAAAGCTGAGATTTGTCACAGGTCTATAATTTTTCAGAACGTTTTTGTCCATACTTGGCTTCTGAGAAGGGGAGTAACATAAGCAGTGCTAAAGCAATTTGGAAAGCTGCCCTCCTTGAGTGAGTAATTTATGATATGAGTAATAGGAGTTTTGAGTATATCCTCACATTCCTTAACTAATGAGGTTGGCATAGGTTCAAGGTCACATGTTAAAGTTTTAATGAATGAAAAAAAATTTTTAGTACGTTGTCCTTAGATACCGGCATAAAGGAAAACAGAGTATTTTTAATAGGACTGGGCCTGATGACTGGCATAGGAGATAATAATTTGAAGCCAGATCTAATTTTGAAATTTTTTTCACCAAAGAAACATCCAAACATATTTACCAGGTCAACAAGATTTGTATTGTCCGGTAATATTACACCTGAGGACTTACGCAAGATCTTTTGGAAACTGTGCCACATTGACATCAGTTTCCTTTCATTTTCAGCCATGATTGTTGAAAAATGACTGCTCCTGGCCTGTTCAAGGAGGAAATTGTAATGATTAACAGCCACAAAATATCTACTGGGATTCCTGACTGAGTTTTAGAATGACCATGCTCTTTTACACTTTTTCATGAAACTTTTGTCAGCAAGGACTTCAACATTCATTAAGTCAGTGTGGGTGTGCATGTTTTGGTATGTCTTTCTTCACTGGAGCCTGCTTATCAATTAAGAAAATTGCGCAGAGGCTAAAATATAGATGACTGAGAAGACTTGATACAGAGTTTGTCATCCAAAAATATCACAAGGCTCAAGCGGCCATGTTTACAAAAGGGATTAAGCTCAACTTGAGCTAATTCTTGGCTCAGGATTAGTTTAAAATGGATCAGGATCATATTAGTATTCACAAAGAAGTTGAGCTGATATTTGGCCCAACTTTGTCTTAACTTTGATCTATTCATATTGGTGGATCAAGAATTGGATCAAAGTTTGTAACTTTAGAATTAACTGAAACATTAAATGTGTGAAAAATATAAAATATATTTGCTGAATAATATTCAAGTCTTTATATTGTTGATTAATAATTGTAATACTTGTTTCCTGTTTTAAATGTGCTTATATTGACATACAAATGAGTTAAATTTTGCTATTTATTCAAAGTTCAAAAGTGAGCAGAGCCAATGCAAGAAAATAATGAACCAAATTAATATTAATGTATATTTTGTGGAAATTCATGCATAAATGTATAAAAGTAATTAACTTTTGTGTTGCTATGGGGTTTTTATCCAATTTTTTGGCTCATTTAATCCCGCCTTTGTAAATACAGACTTGAGCCAAAGATCAGCTAAGCCATTTTCTTTATCCTAATCTGATCTTGAGCTAGCTGATTTTTGCTCGGCTTGATCCATGTTAGTGAATACGGGCTTAGCTATATAGGACATACAAAATTGTGGAGATAAAGAACTTGGATATCTAGTAGCTGATTCAGTGATATACTACGATTTAATATATTTGTGCATGTATTAATACTTTCTTACTCAGAAAGGGGGCCACTGTGGCAAAGTGGTAACACTCTCGACTCCCACCTCTGAGGCCGGGGTTCGGTTCCCAGCACGGCCTCAAGTGGGAAAGCTGGTAGTTGCTTGCCGTTGGTTATCAGTTTACAGTACAGAACTCTGACGAACTGTATGTACTGGTTTCCTCTGCCCTTCAACTACCTGTCGTGATATGACCTGTACAGTGTTGAAAGCAATGTATAAACCCCAAATAAATAAAATTCTTATTCAGAACTAGGGTATGAAAAGCACTGTAATGCAAAAAATATTCTTTTTGAGTGCAGTACCTATTTTTAAAAAGCCCCCAGAAATTAAATTCAGGACATATATTCCTTATTCATGATGATTGTGTGAATTTACAGATTGTATTATAGATCTATATATCACAACAATATAACAAAAAATAACTAATCTATTTTAATACATCAATCAGACTTTATAAAACTGGTTAATTTGAATGATGGTAAAGCGAAAATTTCCAATAATAACCTCCCCAGTGGGCAAACTTATGTCATTTAGACATCTAAATGACAACGGACCCGATGTCAATACAACTGTCTTTTTTTATTTGGTTTGAAAGTTCTAATGACATCATTTTCACAACATCAAAATGACATGATTATCATGACATCAAAAAGACATTATTTTCAAGATATCAAAATGACGTCCTTTTTGGGAACTCTAAATGACATATATTATATCAAAATTAAATTTTTATGACATCCAAACCAGAAGTGATTCAAAGTTTCAAATCCACCCAAAATTCCACCCAAATTTTGACAACAGTTTCATTACAATAGAAAACTTTCCAAATGACATACACAGAAAAAATATATCACGAATGAAGAAAACCCTCTAAACGAATGTATAACCCTCTATAAGGGTCAAATACAATGTGCAGTGGATAATAAATTAAATTTTGTTCAAATAACATAAAACTAAATTATTAAATAAGGAATTGTGTATAATAAAGAATTGGCATCAGTCTCCAAGTGGTATCTACAGAGAGTGATAAACAGGAATGTGAATAAAAATTTATTGGTACTTTTAGTACACTTCATACACAGCAATTAAACGACAAAACATCAGTGCCACTACATCTCAAATTCACTTTATCATACATGTAAGAAAAGTTAACAAACAATCACAGGTCGATCAACCTAATACTTGACTGACTGTAAACAAGAAAACGACCCAAACAGTCTATTATCGCCTGTAATTGCCACCAACAACTAGAAATTTTACCTACCTGGAGACTGGAGTATATATCCAGTCTATTATTCCAGTATTTCAAATATTTTACTTTAATCAAACATATTTTAAACAAAAGTTGATGGTTATTTGCTTTTAAAAGTGAAATAAATAAATAAAAGTGAAGTTTATATTTTGTAATACTAATCTCACAATGTTCATTATGTATGCAGTCTATGTTTGATCATTTTAGGGTCCCCTAATTGGTAATTTTCTACCCTAAGGCCTTCTTCCTTTTGAATGTTTTGTATGACAAAGTTACATCAAGGGTTACCAGCAGACTGTCATATGGTAATGCTGGTATTAATTACAGTTGTTTCAAAAAGTCAGTAGTGTCCTTGATGTAAGGGGGTCCTTCTGCCATATACTTTTTTATATTTACTTATTCGGAAGGTGGGATGGTTTGTGGTACTGCAAATTTTTCTGCCACTGATGTTCTTTTTATAAATTTTTGGTGGTAGGTAAAATCTGCCCTCAGTGAAATCTTGATTATGGAAGTGATCAAAATTCTTTACAGTGATTAGCGATTAATCAATTGGGATTGACTGACAATTGGGATTGATGTTACACATAAACTCAAACAGACTGTATGTTAAATATCAGAAATAAGTGTTAATAATGACATCAAAATGATGTGTCAAGAAATGTTAAAGTAAAAAAAACATTTATGAAATTCATGATGCAACAGTGACATTATTAAGCCAAAGAGAAAAAACATAGGGGGAGTTTGAAGAAGTCAAAAAGAAGTTACAAAAATTATCAACTTACCAACAAACATTAATCTATCCTCTGATGGCACAATGACATGAATATGATGTGGAGAGAAAAACATCAGATTTTGTGCGATTAAATGATGTCAATATGACATAAAATGTAATGACCAACAGGTCTGTTTCCACCAAATAATGTCTAGATATCATTATGGTATCAAAATGACATCAGGTCCCAGTTTAGACCAATCATTGATATCGAAATGACGTCTTGTGCCTGGTGGGTCATGTCCAGTAAGTTATTTTACATTAAAAACATCTTCATTTCCATTAAAATGGTCTAACAACTTTTTTACTTTTTTACTTTTTTAATTGTCTGTGCAGCTGCACTGCATAGTGTTACCTCACGTAAACTGAGGGCTATATTTTGATATTATTGAATTATATTTTATAAATATTATTATATTTTATGTCAACCTGAAATGCCCCCTAAAATAAAGTATATATTTAACTTTTCCTAAATCAATGATTAACGTGTAATGGGCTTATTTTTGGTTATTGATTACTTTTTCGGCAATAACCTCTGGGGTTGTGAATAACTGTTAGTATACAAGAAACAATCGTTTACTCACTTCAGACTTTCTTTTGATATGGCACTTTGGAGTATCCTCTTTGGAAATGGGTTATTTCAAAACAAGACACTAATAAAAAGTATACACTAAGTCTTTTTCAGGTAAATGTCAAGAATATTTAGCAAAAATCAATATCTTGAAGAACACTTTTTATAAATATGACAGGAGTTGGTATTCAAGTTATTCACATAAAGATAGAAAAATACTATAATTATGTACATTATATAAACAAGTAGTGCCTTTTTAGCATCAATATTTATTTATTTATTTGGGGTTTTACATCGCTTTCAACACTGCACAGGTCATATCACGATGGGTGGTTGGAAGGACAGAGGAAACCAGTACATAGAGTTCGCTAGGGTTCTGTACTGTAAACTGCCAACCAACGGCAAGCAACTACCAGCTTTCCCACTTGAGGCCGTTCCGGGAATCAAACCCCGGCCTCAGAGGTGGGAGGCGAGAGTGTTACCACTCTGCCACTGTGGCCCCTTTTTAGCATCAATAATGCTATTATAAACATCTTAGTGGTTATTTGATTTTATAGTTTGAAGTCATTATATTTATGCAGAGAAATGATAAGAACACCCTAAGACTGTTTTAAGCTAGAAATTTTCAAACTTTTTCAACGAGGAATCAAATCCTTCTTTGTTAATTCCACTGGAAATGATCTATGCAACCATGGCAAATGTGTATCATGAAGTTCTTTTTGGGAGGACCTCCTAAGATTAAACTTGGAATTTTCAAACTTTTTCAACGAAGAATTAACATATTCTTTGTTAATTGTATTGCAAATAACCTGTGCAACAATGGCAAATGTGCATCTTGAAATTCCTCTGACCTTTTTTCCTCTCCGATAACTTTCAAAATTTGAAAATTTAACTATTTTTTTCGGTTATATTTTCCATTTTTCTTTTATTATCGTCCAAGTACAAATAGCAGTACACGGTGATGTCTCTTAAATTAACTGAATTAGCGTCATTGTTGAGGTAAAATGCTTTGCTGCAAAGAGTAAAAGATTAATTTTGATGATACAGACTCTTTTTTGTTTTTGTGTATGGAGTTTTATTTTTAATCAGGGGCGGATTTCACGAAAGGTCTTACAGTAGACCGGTCTCAGACTCAAACTTGAGACTTTTGTCTCAAATTATTGGAATATTTTTCTTGGGCCCATGGGCTCAGCCTTTGTGGATTTCACAAAAGGTCTCAGCTTTGGCTGAGCCACTGGCTCAAATGTTGAGACTGGTAGAGAGTGGGCTTAAGTTTTGTAAACAAAGGCTCAAATATGGCCGCCATAATTCTTTCTTCACTTCAAACTTTGAAATGGCTGAAAATAGGGTACAAGTATATAAAACAACCCCCTGAAGTAGTCTTTGGGTGTTTTTACATGTTTACAAGGTTTCCCATTGCAAAATGGTATTTGACCAGAGATATTATGTGCCAAACAAGGAACATATATGTCATCAGTAGAATAGTTTGACTCAAAAAAAAATGGTCACATGACACAGAAAACCACTGTGGTTATTTGATAAGCTTGGTCTCAACTGAGACCCCTTCTGTGAAAACCATTTCAGACAAAGACTTGGCTGAGCCAAAAGGCTCAGATTTGAGCCAGCGGCTCAGCCTGAGACTGGGCTAAGTCTGAGACCTTTCATGAAATCCGCCCCTTGGGTGGTGGAGGGTTTCATGAATTTTCGCTACTCAGTACATGGGTGGACACAAAGATAGTGGTGGTGGACCAATTCACGCCCGGATATCAATTCAGGCCCACCGTCAATTTTCTTGAAGATTTGTAAGTTTTCATAGAGAAGACGTTTACCACATCATAGATAATCATCAAATTGATCATATACATTTGTAATTTATTGTTTAACTGTGATTGTTTTGGATAAATTTAGGGGTGGGCGTGAATAGGTACCCGCGCGTGAATTAGTCCACTACCACTAAACGGACACACAGATAAACGGTCCTCAGAATTTTTCAAATAAAAGTAGTCTAAGCAACAAAATATCATGAACTAAGTAACAAAATATGCTTAAATTAAGCTTATCATGACATCTGTTATTTCTATAGAAACTAAAAAAAAAGACATTTGTTATTTATTTTGTGAAATTTAATTATTTATAGGGCTGCGAACGAGTACTCGAGCCTTGGTGTACGAGGTGGTCGTGGCTTGTACTCGAGTCCATTTTAAAAACTCGGTTACTCGCGAGGTATTGTATTATCGCCCACGTAATCAAACGCTTGTTTAAAATATGCTATATTTCAGCATTTCCGTCACATAATATCAATTAAAGTTGTTATTTTCGCTTGAAAACATACAATTTACTCCATATTCTATAATATATGGTCAAATAGAAGACGTTTTTCTTCAAAAGTTTCAGTTCCGGAACCGACTATTTGTTTACAGAAGACTTCTAGTGGTAGATACTAAATCTCGCGGTTACTCGAATTCGGGCCGGTTGTCAGAGGGCAAGTACTCGATGCCGTTTTTCAGCACCCGTCACACCCTAATTATTTAAAATCCACTAACATAAGCCAAACTCTCAAGACCGTTTATCTTTGTGTCCACTAGTGGTGTGGCGATTAGACGAATTGTCGATTAATCGTCGGTGACAGTGTAGAATTGCGGTCAGTCAGTGACGTTTTCTAATGATCAATTATTAAGCTTATATCTTACCTTTCCTAATTTATATCAATATCCACATATTTTAAAAATATTTTAATTTAATAAATCAACAGATTTGTCATGCATTTAGTTTGTTTATATCTACTGCCATATTTACAGGAATTGGGTGCTTTCGGTAGATTCTAAATGTCGGAACACCGTTATTCTTACCGGATTGACCTATACTTTATTCCGGAAAGAGTTTCTTAAATAATAAACAATAATGGAGTAAAATAATCGATTATGGGTCGATCATCGTTCGGCAAAATGGACGAATAATCGACCATGTAAATTGGAGGCGATTCCCAGCACTAGTGTCCACCCGTGTACTGTATGGCGGTACAATGTTATTTCGACGTACTAAGTATAAAACATCTAATTGCTCAAAGGCAGAACATTTAAAGTGACAAATATAGTTACATGCTCTGGAAGTTCTTTTTTTGTTGTTCAAACGCTTGTTTCATGATAAATACATCTACTTTAATCCATACAATGTCTTTTTGTTTTCATATCCTCCTAGTTGTTGCTGAAAGTACTTTATTGATTCGACATATCAGAAGAGGTCTTACAAAGTACTGAGTGTTGCCTTACAGTAATCCTCTAATTTTCTGCTAATATATTAGCCAGAGATATGGGATGATAAAAAATTTAGTGGGTCATAGATGAGATGTAAATCTTTAAAAAATAGCAGGTTTATTGACTAGAAACAAGGACTGTGTGAAAACAATGGTGTCCAAAATGAACATTAGTGCTTAATATTTACAATATACAAAAACAATTGACAAAGTCATGTATGTGACTTTTACTAAATCTAGTGTTCCCAGATTATTACCAACAGTCCCCTAAACCCTCCCCTTGTATTAATTTATGGTAAAGTATAAATATATACAGATTTAAACCCATTCTCCAATAAACTGTTACAGTAACTAGTCTTAAATAAAATTGATGTTTGATTCTTGTCTTTACTGCTCACATTCTCCTTGGTCACAACAGGGACATAAGAAAATGTCATCCTTTGACACTGAAACTTTTTTGTAGCAAAATTTGAGATGGACCCAATGTGGGCACTTATTTGTGGAACATTTTGCCCAATTCACAATGACCAGTTGCTTGGAGTGTTTAAGTTTGGGAGGGCTTTGCTGATGACAAACACAACAAGGCTCTGCAGTGTCACAATCATCATAGTCAGATTCATTATCTGCGCTAACATCTAAATTGAATGCCGAAGGCCCAGGTTTGGTTGGATGGTGACCATGGGAGTTTGGGAAAAATTTTGCGACCAGATTTTGACTGGGGTATTACAGAAGATGGTTCTTTTGTTGGAACTGGCTTGATATCATCAGCAATAGGGGCATCAAGTTCTTCAATAACTAGATCATCTATAAGAATTGATTGTGATTTTGTGGTGCATTCTGTAGTTTCAGATTTCTTTTGTTTCTCTCTGTTACAGATGTTTTCATAGCCTACAAATGAATGAACATAATACAGTCTCAGATGACGCATTGTGATAGGTTATTGTATGATGCATACTTTTGTGTCATATACTGTCCAGTGGATGATAAATATTGATTAAAATTGGAACCATTTAACCACAGAAATAGAAGACCACATTGCACTCCTAACTTATCACATGAAACTTTATTATTGTTGTTTAGTTTTGTAAATACAATGTGTGTTTAAATGTTCAGATTTAAACTTTACCTTCACCCTCTGTGATAACCATTCCTCCAATCTGTTTTCTTTTACTGCACTGTCTTTGAACTGGAGGAGAAGGTGTCACAACCTTGTTTTGCAAAAAGTCTGTGACATCCATTGTTGCATTTTCAGTATGTTTAGTTACTGTTGCATTTGATGGTTTAAAGTTTGATGGGTGAACTGCTTCTGAGTTGATAGGCCAGATACCAGTTTTTCTAAATGAGTTTTAAATATTGGCAGGTGTAAGGTCCACTGTGTAGGCTTTGCAAATCAGAGCTGTCATATTATAACGTGTGATATTCAAACCTGGATGATCTTTCAGAAATCGATGAGCATAACTGTCATATGCACTTTTGAGTGGCTTAAAACATCCAACATCAAGAGACTGAAGATGATGACTTGAGTGTGGTGGTAAAAAAAAGAGAATGATTTTTTGAGTCAGTGCCCATTCCACAAGTTCTCTGTTTATATGGGTTGTTGATCCATCATACAACAGTAAAACATGATTGTCCTTTTGTCTCTGAATATATCTGAGGAAATGTGTTTGCAAATAACTTTGAAATATTGAACTGTTGGACCAGCCAGATTGGGAAATATTGAAACCACAGCCTGGGGAAAAGCCAACCTGCAAGTCATCATTAAGCCTCTTTCCCTTGTGCACTAAATATGGAGGGATTGCTGTACCTAATGCATTTCATGCTCCAATGCATGTCACCATACTTGACCTTGGGGAAGTTACTGCCTGTGGTGTGTGACCTTTAATAGTGGCTATTCTTGGAGGGGAATGCTCTGGTGAGAAACCTGTTTCATCTATGTTGTAAATCAGTTCTGGCTTATCATGAAGGCTATATTTGTCCATAATTTCTTTGAGATTTTTAAAATATTGATCAATGTTTTCTTTTGTCACTGCTTTGGCTCTTGACATTGACAGGGAACGAGGTTTCAGAAATGTAATGTTCGAATGTCTTTTCAAAAATCCCAGGTATAACCATGCTTCAGAAAGCTTTTTATCTTCAGGAAGTTTTTTCAAGTAATGTGCCATATCTGTTGCTAGATTTATCAACTCACTCCTGGTGTACCCATACCCCATATGCATCATCTCAACTGCATGGTCCTTCAGTCGTTGCTCTTGGGATTCAGTAAAAATTGGACCATGACCACCACCAAATGTGTCTCTCTTGACCTTTCCCAATCGCCTATCCTTTATTGTGGTTTGTGGAACACCAGTCAGTTTTGATGCTTTGTAAGCTGATAAACCATCATCAGTAAGCTTTAAAGCTTCTTTCAAGTTATCTGTAGTGTAATGTCTATACCCCCCTTTGCATTTATGGGGATTTACTTAAAATAAAAATATATCTCAAGATTTAAAACAAAAATATTTTTCAAGAAAGAAGTTAAATTTTGGGTTCAACTGTATGCAGAATTGACTGGTAATCCATGGCTCACTCAAACAAATAGCTTTAGGATAGAATCCATTAAAAGTTTCTGGGACCACTTTGTTTAATATGGAGTAGTAATCGCCGGCTAAAGCAAAAAATTAAGGTATTACAGTATTAAGTACACAGGAAACAAGTACCAAGAAGTCACGTTTGTTCTGGTTTTATGAGAAATTAAAAAAAAAAAATGATTTCACATGGATATTTAGCAAATATAATTAATTAAGGTAAGTTAAGATATTGTGAAAATATAAAACTCACCATTTTGCACCTCATTTTGCTGCCTTCTTGCAATTTCAATGAAATTTTAATATTTTTTCAAAATCAGGCAGTGATTCCTTCCGGTAACCAAAGTGATTACGGTAAACAAAATGTAAACAAACGTACCATTATCGCATATGCAATATACAATGAAATAACCATGTGAGATAGAGCGATTTCGTCGAAATTTTCGACCCACAGGATATCTGAGCAATGTACTCTTGGCAATTTTCAAAAACATTTCCCCTCACAAAAATGGTGTCCATTTTGTATTTTCGAATTTTTGCCAAAAAATGGAAAAACACAAATTTCCTTCTATCTCCTTAACCGTGCAAGACAGAGCGATTTCGTTGAAATCTTCGACCCACAGGGTATCTGAGCAATGTAGTCTTGGCAATTTTCAAAAAAAAATTTCCCTCCCTAAAAATGGCGGCCATTTTGAATTTTCGGATTTCTGCCAAAAATGGAAAAACACAAATTTGCTTTTATCTCCTTAAGCGTGCGAGATAGAGCGATTTTGTCGAAATTTCGACCCAAAGGGTACCTGAGCAATGTACTCTTGGCAAATTTCAAAAAATTTCCCCTCCCCAAAAATAGCGGCCATTTTGAATTTTTGCCAAAAATGGCAAAAGACATTTGCTTCTATCTCCTTAACCGTGTGAGATAGAGCGATTTCGTCGAAATTTTCGACCCCTAGGGCATCTGAGAAACGTACTCTTGTCAATTTTCAAAAAATTTTCCTCTCCCCAAAAATGGCCGCCATTTTGAATTTTCGAATTTTTGCCAAAAATGGAAAAGCACAAATTTGCTTCTATCTCCTTAACTGTGCAAGATAGAGCAATTTCGTCGAAATTTTCGACCCACAGGCTACCTGAGAAATGTACTATTCGCAATTTTCCAAAAATTTTCCTCTTCCCAAAAATGGCGGCCATTTTGAATTATGGAAAAACACAAATTTGCTTCTATCTCCTTAACTGTGCGAGATAGAGCAATTTCATCGAAAGTTTGGATCCACAGGGTATCTAAGAAATGTACTATTCGCAATTTTCAAAAAATTTCCTCTTCCCAAAAATGGCGGCCATTTTGAATTTTCAAATTTTTGCCAAAAATGGAAAAACACAAATTTGCTTCTATCTCCTTAACTATGCGAGATAGAGCAATTTCATCGAAATTTTGGACCCACAGGGTATCTATGAAAGTTACTATTCAAAAAATTTTCCCCTCCCCAAAAATGGCGGCCATTTTGAATTTTCGAATTTTTGCCAAAAATGGAAAAACACAAATTTGCTTCTATCTCCTTAACCGTGTGAGATACAGCAATTTCGTCGAAATTTTGGACCCACAGGGTATCTAAGAAATGTACTACTGGCAATTTTCAAAACATTTTACTCTCCCCAAAAATGGCAGGCCATTTTGAATTTTCGAATTTTTGCCCAAAATGGAAAAACACAAATTGCTATCTCCTTAACCGTGCGAGATAGAGCGATTTTGTCGAAATTTTCAACCTACAGGGTATCTAAGAAATGTAGTATTGGCAATTTTCATAAGATTTTCCTCTCCCCAAAAATGGCGTATTTTGAATTTTCGAATTTTTGCCAAAAATGGAGAAACACAAATTTCCTTCTATCTCCTTAACCATGCAAGATAGAGCGATTTCATTGAAATTTTGGACCCACAGGGTATCTGAGCAATGTACTTTTGGCAATTTTCAAAAAAAATTTCTCTCCCCAAAAATGGCGGCCATTTTGAATTTTCAAATTTTTGCCAAAAATGCAAAAACATGAATTTCCTTCTATCTCCTTAACTGTATGAGTTAGAGCAATTTCGTCGAAATTTTCCACCCACAGGGTATAGAGTAAAACTCATGCTTCCCTTTGGGTGGACATTACGCATGCCAATGCGTCCTATTTCTAGTTTTTTAATGAATTTTTGATGCATTAAAATTCAGGTATTCATGCACTAAATCACTTATAACTTGAAAAGCATTACATTCAGAGCATTTTGTTAAATGTGTTTTTGATGTAGTTTTGTGTCAGTTATAACATAGTAAAATTTCAGAACTGTAGCCCATTACACAATTAAGTAATTGCTGTAAAACCTAAACAGGAAATCTGTGTTTTTGATGTAGTTTTGTGTCAGTTATAACATAGTAAAATTTCAGAACTGTAGCCCATTACACAATTAACTAATTGCTGTAAAACCTAAACAGGAAATCTTTTTCTGCACAGATCTGCCCCCTCCCCACTCCCCTCAAATAAAAATGCATGTGAGGAAAGAATTGCCTCTGTGTATGGGGGATGGGGGGAAGTGAGATGGGGAAGTGAGATTATTTGTGTGTGTGTTGTAAGTCTCACTTCCCCCCCATTCAAACAAAAAGGAGAATATGTGTGCAATGTGTGTATCTTTTCTGTCTTGCAAAAAAAAAAAAAAAAAAAAGAAGAAACTGATAGAAAATGGGAAGGTTCACTCTCACTGAGCTTTATCAAGCCTAGCTGTGCATGCTGTTATTCTTCTTACAGTCTAATACTGCAACTGATACAGTTTTTAGATAATCCGCTTTCACATCAGATACAAAACACAGTAAAGCTTACCTTCTTACAATCTCATACCACAACTACTACAGCTCTATTAACTCAAGTCTCCATCCAGGCTGCTCATTGTTGTTAGCAAAAACCTTTTTCTAGTTTCTAATTACCAACACACATGGTGACCTTCATGAAAGTTGATGATAGTTAAAAGTTGAAATATGCAAAGAAATTAAAGACTGATTGACATTACTCAATGAAGAATTCGAATTTGTTTAACATGTTACTTTATACAAAATACTGTAATCTCCAAAGTAACCATTTCAAAATTTGTAAAATTAAGTAATCTTTCACAAATATGTCAATAATTGTGTATTATGTGTTCATTGTGTTGTATATTCATATCAATATAGTGTGCTGTCAGAGGATGCCACTCAGTCGCAGACATTTGAAGGTCTAGCCACCTCGCTGCATCATTATTTCAGCCGCCAAGATCATTTTAAAGTTGGAACTGCATTGGTACCTAACTTTAATTATTATGTCATATTTTACCAGTTATATACACTGCTTTTTTATCTCCCGCCCGGCTCGCCGGAGGGAGATTATAATTTGCACCATGTGCGTGTGTGCGTGCGTGCATGCGTGCGTGCGTGCGTGTGTCATGCAGTTTTCTCTGAAACTACTACAGTTACACAATTTTGGTAAATCACAAGTCCTAATGAATTTTTTTGCTCTTCAATATTTTTGGGGTTTGGTGAACTTTGGCCTACTTTTGAGTGAGTAATAGCTATTTTAGCTAATATAATTATATGGCTTATAACTCTGAAACTATTGCATTTACAGTATTTTGTTCTAATATGTTGTTCAGCTACTTTCTCCACAGCTACAACATGGTCAGTAGTTTGGAAGTGTATCTCCATAGCTAAGTGAGTAATAGCTACTTTGTCAATTTTTAATTATAACCATAATGAGTAAATGGCTTATATCTTCATAAGTATTGCAGCTACACAATTTTGTTCCAATATGTTGTTCAGCTACTTTCTCCACAGCTACAACATGGTCAGTAGTTTGCAAGTGTATCTCCATAGCTAAGTGAGTAATAGCTACTTTTTCGATTTTTAATGATAACCATAATGAGTAAATGGCTTATATCTTCAAAAGTATTGCACCTACACAATTTTGTTCCAATATGTTGTTCGGCTACTTTCTCCTCTGCTACAACATGGTCAGTAGTTTGGAAGTGTATCTCCGTAGCTAAGTGAGTAATAGCTACTTTTTCAGTTTTTAATGATAACCATAATGATTAAATGGCTTATATCTTCAAAAGTATTGCAGCTACACAATTTTGTTCCAATATGTTGTTCAGCTACTTTCTCCACTGCTACAACATGGCCAGTGGTTTGGAAGTGTATCTCTATAGCTAAGTGAGTAATAGCTACTTTTTCAATTTTTAATGATAACCATAATGAGTAAATTGCTTATATCTTCAAAAGTATTGCAGCTACACAATTTCTCTCAAATATGTTGTTCATGTACTTTTTTGTGAACTGTAACATATTTAAGTTTCACAACTGTTGCTCAATGTACAAGTGAGTAATGGCTACTTTATTGCTACTTTTAGTGAAAATGTGAAAAATCAGAAATATCTCTCAAACTGTAAGATATAGAGCAATTTTGAGCAAATTTTTGACCCACATGGTAGTACTAGAGTATCCTATTGCTAAGGGGGGAAAAGTTTGGTGAACTTTGGCCTACTTTTGAGTGAGTAATAGCGCTTTTACCTAATATAATTATATGACTTATAACTGTCAATGAGTAAATGGCTTATATCTTCAAAAGTATTGCAGCTACACAATTTTGTTCCAATATGTTGTTCAGCTACTTTCTCCACTGCTACAACATGGCCAGTGGTTTAGAAGTGTATCTCTATAGCTAAGTGAGTAATAGCTACTTTTTCAATTTTTAATGATAACCATATTGAGTAAATTGCTCAAATAACTCATTCACCTACTTTTGGGAGAGCTTTCACTTGGTGAAGTTTCAGACCCGTAGCTAATTACTCACCTACTCAAAATGAGTAAATGCTAATTATCTCTAAAAGTATTGCAGATAGCCAATTTTTCTCAAATAACTCATTCATCTACTTTTGGGAGAGCTTTCACTTGGTGAAGTTTCAGACCCGTAGGTAATTACTCACCTACTGAAAATGAGTAAATGCGAATTATTTCTAAAAGAATTGCAGATACCCAATTTTTCTCAAATAAGTCCTTCATCTACTTTTGGGAGAGCTTTCACTTGGTGAAGTTTCACGCCCGTAGCTAATTACTCACCTACTCAAAATGAGTAAATGCAAATTATCTCTAAAAGTATTGCAGATAGCCAATTTTTCTCAAATAACTCATTCATCTACTTTTGGAAGAGCTTTCACATGGTGAAGTTTCAGACCCATAGCTAATTTCTCACCTACTCAAAATGAGTAAATGCAAATTATCTCTAAAAGTATTGCAGATAGCCAATTTTTCTCAAATAACTCATTCATCTACTTTTGGGAGAGCTTTCACTTGGTGAAGTTTCAGACCTGTAGCTAATTTCTCACCTACTCAAAATGAGTAAATGCTAAAGATCTCTAAAGGTATTGCAGATAGCCAATTTTTCTCAAATAACTCATTCAGTTACTTTTGGAAGAGCTTTCACATGGTGAAGTTTCAGACCCATTGCTAATTACTCGCCTACTCAAAATGAGTAAATGCGAATTATCTCTAAAGGTATTGCAGATAGCCAATTTTTCTCAAATAACTCATTCATCTACTTTTGGGAGAGCTTTCACTTGGTGAAGTTTCAGACCCGTAGGTAATTACTCACCTACTGAAAATGAGTAAATGTGAATTATTTCTAAAAGAATTGCAGATACCCAATTTTTCTCAAATAAGTCATTCATCTACTTTTGGGAGAGCTTTCACTTGGTGAAGTTTCAGGCCCGTAGCTAATTACTCACCTACTCAAAATGAGTAAATGCAAATTATCTCTAAAAGTATTGCAGATAGCCAATTTTTCTCAAATAACTCATTCATCTACTTTTGGAAGAGCTTTCACATGGTGAAGTTTCAGACCCATAGCTAATTTCTCACCTACTCAAAATGAGTAAATGCGAATTATCTCTAAAAGTATAGGAGATAGCCAATTTTTCTCAAATAACTCATTCATCTACTTTTGGGAGAGCTTTCACTTGAAGTTTCAGACCTGTAGCTAATTTCTCACCCGCTCAAAATGAGTAAATACTAATTATCTCTAAAAGTATTGCAGATAGCCAATTTTTCTCAAATAACTCATTCATCTACTTTTGGAAGAGCTTTCACATTGTGAAGTTTCAGACCCGTAGCTACTTACTCGCCTACTCAAAATGAGTAAATGCGAATTCTCTCTAAAAGTATTGCAGATAGCCAATTTTTCTCAAATAACTCATTCATCTACTTTTGGAAGAGCTTTCACATGGCAAAGTTTCAGACCCATAGGTAATAACTCACCTACTCAAAATGAGTAAATGTGAATTATCTGTAAGAGTATTGCATATAGCCAATTTTTCTCAAATAACTCATTCACCTACTTTTGGGAGAGCTTTCACATGGTGAAGTTTCAGACCCATAGCTAATTACTCACCTACTAAAAATGAGTAACTGCGAATTATCTCTAAAAGTATTGCAGATAGCCAATTTTTCTCAAATAACTCATTCATGTACTTTTAGGAGAGCTTTCACTTGGTGAAGTTTCAGACCTGTAGCTAATTACTCACCTACTCAAAATGAGTAAATGCAAATTATCTCTGAAAGTATTGCAGATAGTCAATTTTTCTCAAATAACTCATTCATCTACTTTTGGAAGAGCTGTCACATGGTGAAGTTTCAGACCCATAGCTAATTACTCACCTACTCAAAATGAGTAAATGAGAATTATCTCTAAAAGTATTGCAGATAGCCAATTTTTCTCAAATAACTCATTCATCTACTTTTGGAAGAGCTTTCACATGGTGAAGTTTCAGACCTGTAGGTAATTACTCACCTACTCAAAATGAGTAAATGCTAATTATCTCTAAAAGTATTGTGGGTACCCAATTTTTATCAAATAACTCATTCATCTACTTTTGGAAGAGCTTTCACATGGTGAAGTTCCAAACCTGTAGGTAATTACTCACCTACTCAAAATGAGTAAATGCGAATTATCTCTAAAAGTATTGTAGATAGCCAGTATTTTTCAAATAACTCACTTCACCTATATTTTGGGAGAACTTTCAATTAGTGAATTTTCAGATCCATATCTAATTACTCGCCTACTCAAAATGAGTAATTGCCTATTATCACTAAAAGTATTGCAGATAGCCAGTATTTCTCAAATAACTCATTCACCTACATTTTGGAGATATTTCACATGCTAAAGTTTTTTTATGAATTATTAAAATAATTTTTAATGCATTAAAATTAATGAAATCATGCACTAAATCGATTATAACTTGAAAAGTATTGTATTTAGAGCATTTTGTTAAAATATGTTATTCACCTACTTTTTCCCACAGCAACAACATGGTGAGTAACTTGTGTGTCTATCTCAATAGATAAGTGAGTAATAGCTACTTTTGGATTTTTCACTAACTTCCATCATGAGTGAAATCACTTGTAACTTGAAAACTATTGCATTTAGACCTTCAGGGTAGTACAAAAGTGTCCTATGCAAAGGGGAAAGATTTCAATTTTCGCCACTTTTGGCGGCCATCTTGGATTTTAGCGGAAAAAAATGAAAAAGTGTGAATATCTCGAAAACCATAAGAGATAGAGCGATTTCGAGCGAACTTTTGACCTGCAAGGTAGTACAAGAATGTCCTGTGCAAAGGGGTAAAATTTCAATTTTCACCACTTTTGGCAGCCATCTTGGATTTTTGCGGAAAATGGAAAAGTGTGAATATCTCTAAAACCGTAAGAAATAGAGCGATTTCAAGCGAATTTTTGACCAGAAGGGTAGCACAAGAGTGTCCTGTGCAAAGGGGAAAAATATCGATTTTCACCACTTTTGGCGGCCATTTTGGATTTTTGCGGAAAATAGAAAAGTGTCAATATCTCGAAAACCGTAAGAGATAGAGCGATTTCGAGCAAATTTTTGACCTGCAGGGTGGTACAAGAGTCTCCTGTGCAAAGGGGGAAAATTTCAATTTTCGCCACTTTTGGCGGCCATCTTAGATTTTTGTGGAAAATGAAAAAGTGTCAATATCTCGAAAACCGTAAGAGATCGAGCGATTTCGAGCGAATTTTTGACCCGCAGGGTGATACAAGAGTGTCCTGTCCAAAGGGGAAAAATTTCATTTCTCGCCACTTTCGGCGGCCATCTTGGATTTTTGCTGAAAATGGAAAAGTGTCAATATCTCGAAAAGCGTAACAGATAGAGCGATTTCAAGCGAATTTTCGACCTGCAGGATGGTACAACAGTGTCCTATGCAAAGGGGAAAAATTTCAATGTAGTATTTCTTCCCCTGCGGTACTCGGCGGGAGATAATACCGCGGCAGTGGTCTTGTTTTCCTTTGTGGCATACATCTAGGCTGCAGTAAGATGTTACCCACCCTGGTTTTTTTTTGTTCGTGAAGTTTATGTTTACATTTTTGTCATTGTAGTACAATTCACGTCTTTTAGACATTACTGGATAATTACTTATGTTACATTAAAGTTACAGTATTGTTAATATGCTTAAAAATGATGCCTTTATATTTTCCTCTCAGGTTTTACGATATTGACTAAATTGTACATGCATGCATATAAATAAAGTGGTAAAGTTTTTGTATTTATCCCTAGGTGCTAATGCTGCAGAATCCCGACCTGCTTTCCCATCCTACACAAAAGTTAGCAGCTATCTTTCTTCTGTATGAAATGTACAAGACAGATCCAATAGCTGTTAATCCATTTGCATCGGTCTTTGTTCATTTACTGGTAAGTACTGAAAATTCTAGTTCTATTATTTCTATACTACAAAGATACAAGTTACCTGTATTTTATAAGCAAGCACCAATGCAAAGTTGTATCCACCAGATGCTATGCTTTATTAAGACTTAATTGTATGCAGTGGATAGCATCAGATAGATACTACTGACTACGCATGGGTACGCCGCCACCCACTTTGCCACAGTGTGTAGAGATTTTCCCAATACTAGAGCCCAAGGTTAGTGGTGTGAATGGTAAGCCAGTATACCGCATTTTGTTTCGTTGAGGTAGAAATGACTAAATCCACAAAGAATATTTAAGTACCGGTTATTGAAAACGTCATTAGGCTTTCATACTTCATCAAAACAATAAACAACATATATATTTCAGAAAACAACTTACATTTTCACTTTATTTTCATGGTAAATGAAGTTTATAAACTTCAAAATATCTTGTGAATGCATATTGCGTAAAATTATTTACCATATCTCAGCAAACTTTCAGGATTTCGTTCAGTTTTAAACCCCTGAAAACTGGTTTTTATTATGTCAGCTGACTTGTCAGTCAGCTGACATTATGTCATCACTCTGCGGCGTGGGCGTACGCGTACGCGTCCGCGTGAACAACTTCTTCTCCAAAACTACAAGGCCTAGAGACATGCTGTTTTTTTTAAAAGATACCTTATCTATCGAGGATGAAAAATTGTTCAAGGCATGCAAATCTGTCTGTTCGTCTGTTTGCTAGAGACATTACAAGGGGGGTACCCCCACCAAAAGTGTGAAAATTTCAACTTTTTATCACAATTTTCTCAGTGACTATTGCAGGGATTTCTCTCATATCTTGCATATATGTACTACGCCAGAGGTAGATTCTCTTGTGTGAGTATGAGACCTGGATCTGTCTTACTTTTTTTTTAATAAATTTTTTTAATAATTTTTAATGCATTAAAATTCATGAAATCATGCACTAAATCACTTATAACTTCAAAAGTGTTGCATTTACAGCATTTTGTGAAAATATGTTGTTCAGCTACTTTTTTCATAGCTACAATATGGTGAGTAAGTTGGGTGTCTGTCTCAATAGCTAAGTGAGTAATAGCTACTTTTGGGCTTTTCAGTAACTTCCATTATGAGTAAAATCACTTGTAACTTAAAAACTATTGCATTTAGAGAATTTCGTATAAATATGTTATTCAGCTACTTTTGGGCCAGCTATAACATAGTGAAATTTCAGACCTGTAGCTCATGGCATAGCTGAGTAATAGCTACTTTTAGGTTATCACTGTTGAGTAAATCGCTTATAACTTGAAAACTATTTCATTTAGAGAATTTCGTATAAATATGTTATTCAGCTACTTTTGGGTCAGCTATAACATAGTAAAATTTCAGACCTGTAGCTCATGGCATAGCTGAGTAATAGCTACTTTTAGGTTATCACTGTTGAGTAAATCACTTATAACTTGAAAAGTGTTGCATTTAGAGCATTTTGTTAAAATATGTTATTCAGCTACTTTTTTCATAGCTACAATATGGTGAGTAAGTTGGGTGTCTGTCTCAATAGCTAAGTGAGTAATAGCTACTTTTGGGCTTTTCAGTAACTTCCATCATGAGTAAAATCACTTGTAACTTAAAAACTATTGCATTTAGAGAATTTCGTATAAATATGTTATTCAGCTACTTTTGGGCCAGCTATAACATAGTAAAATTTCAGACCTGTAGCTCATGGCATAGCTGAGTAATAGCTACTTTTAGGTTATCACTGTTGAGTAAATCACTTATAACTTGAAAAGTGTTGCATTTAGAGCATTTTGTTAAATATGTTATTCAGCTACTTTTTTCATAGCTACAATATGGTGAGTAAGTTGGGTGTCTGTCTCAATAGCTAAGTGAGTAATAGCTACTTTTGGGCTTTTCAGTAACTTCCATCATGAGTAAAATCTCTTGTAACTTAAAAACTATTGCATTTAGAGAATTTCGTATAAATATGTTATTCAGCTACTTTTGGGCCAGCTATAACATAGTAAAATTTCAGACCTGTAGCTCATGGCATAGCTGAGTAATAGCTACTTTTAGGTTATCACTGTTGAGTAAATCACTTATAACTTGAAAACTATTGCATTTAGAGTATTTGTTTCAATATGTTATTCACCTATTTTGGGGTCAGCTATAACATAGTGAAGTTTCAGACCTGTGGCTCATTTCATAGCTGAGTAATAGCTACTTTGAAGTTCTCACTGTTGAGTAAATCAGTTATAATTGGAAAACTATTGCATTTACAGAAATTTGTGCAAGTATGTTATTCAGCTACTTTTGGGTCAGCTATAACATAGTGAAATTATAGACCTATAGCTCATGGCACAACTGAGCAATAGCTATTCTCAGGTACTGACTGTTGAGTAAATCAGCTATAACTTGAAAAATATTGCATTTGGAGTATTTTGTTAAAATATATTGTTCACCTACTTTTGGGTCAGCTATAACATAGTGAAATTACAGACCTATAGCTCATGGCATAGCGGAGCAATAGCTATTTTCAGGTTCTCACTATTGAGTAAATCAGTTGTAGCTTGAAAACTATTGCATTTACAGTAGTTTGCTTAAATATGTTGTTCACCTACTTTTGGGTTAGCTATAACATAGTAAAATTTCAGACATGTAGCTCATTGCATAGCTGAGTAATAGTTCCTTTGAGGTTCTCACTGTTGAGTAAATCAGTTGTAACTTGAAAACTATTACATTTAGAGTAATTTGTTAAATATGTTATTCACAGAATTTTTGGTCAGCTATAACATAGTGAAATTGCAGACCTCTATGTCATGGCATAGCTGAGCAATAGCTACTTTCAGGTTCTCACTGTTGAGTAAATCATTGTATCCACTGGATAGCCGCAGTGTGTAGAGAGAGATTTCACCATTACTGCTCTGATGAAAAAAAATATTATAGCTAGCTTTCTTAAGTTTGCAGTATATATTAATAACCATAAAATGTTGTCTGGGAATATTTTTGGCCTCATTTTGAGAAACAAGATGGCCGCCACAGGTGTTTTTTGTCAGTCATGAAAAGTGCTTATATCTCCCTTATTATTGATCCGAGAGGTTTGGGATGATAAACCAACCTGTAGGAAATCATGGGGTGGGAATCTTTTGGTGTGGTCAGATTTGACCTTCAATGACCCCTCCTTCAAGGTCAAACAAGGATAGCCAAACTTAAAAGTGCTTATAACTCGCTTATTATTGGTCCCAGAGGTTTGGGATGGTAAACAGACAGGAAATCATGGGCTGTGAATCTGTTGATATGGTCCGATTTGACCTTGGAACCCTCCTTCAAGGTCAAATGAGGATAGCGAAAATTGAAAGTGCCTACAACTCGCTTATTATTGGTGACAGAGATTTGGGATATCATTTCCCATAGGAAATCATTGGCTCGGAATCTTTTGGTATGGTCAGATTTGACCTTTGGACCCCTCCTTCAAGGTCAAATGAGGACAGCCAAGCTTAAAAGTGCTTATAACTCATTTATAATTGGTCCTAGAGGTTTGGAATGGTAAACCATAGGAAATAATGGGCTGGGAATGTATTTGTGTGGTTAGATTTGACCTTGGACCCCTTCTTCAAGGTCGAACGAGGATATTGCATTTGTAGTATTTCTTTAAATATGTTTTAACCTATTTTTTACACTTAAACAATTACCTTGTTATTTTCCTTCATAATACCATTTACAGGGCACAACTTTTTTATCCTTTTCTTCTGTCAGCTTCGGAATTTCTTTCGAACTTGCTGTTCAGTTACCATTTACTGTATTTCTGTACAGCCCTTTTCCTGATAATTATTCTGTCCTCTAATCACCTTCACAAATCAAAAACACTCCGTCAGCTGACACAGTGCCCGTTCACGGGCACTCTCCTCTTGTTTTCAGAACCTGTCCGACCACTACCTAAGGTATTATAGCTAGAGTTCTAAAATTTTCAAGATATATTCATAACTACATAATCTTGTCTGGGAGTATTTTGGGCTTCATTTTGAGATACAAGATAGCCACCACAGGTATTTTTTTACTTTCAGCAAGGACTATTGTGACCCTTCTAGAGCAAAAGATATTATGAGATGGGTAGAGATCTTAAATTCGTAGGATATGTTCATCATTACAAAATCTTGCCTGGAAATATTTTTGGTCTCATTTTGAAAAGAAAGATGGCTGCAATGGGTATAATAGGTAGAGTTCTCAAATTTGCAGGATATGTTCTTGCAGGATATGTTCATCATTACAAAAGCTTTTTGAATATTTTTGGTCTCATTGCTAAAAACAAGATGGCTGACGCAGGCATTTCTTCGATGATCATGGAGTTTTATACATTCTGTGGCTTTTTACCCCACAGCCCTTAAGGGCTGTCGGGGAATTGTTTTCACCGATAGTGTCCGGATGGGCGGACGGCAGGAAAAAGTTTGTCCGGGCTATATCTCGGAAACCATAAGTTGTAGGAAGTTGATATGTAGTAGGGACAATGGTTAGGAGGTGTAAGTGTGCAATGTCATTGTGTATCCTTGATTTCACCTTTGACCTTGCCGTAGTGACCTTGACTTTGAAAATCTTTGTCCGGGCTATATCTTGGAAACCGTAAAGTGTAGGAAATTGATACATGGTAGGGACATTGGTTAGGGGTTGTAGGTGTGCAACATTATGGTGTGACCTTGATTTGACCTTTGATCTTGCCGTAGTGACCTTAACCTATAAAATCTTGTCCAGGCTATATATCGGAACCGTAAGGTGTAGGAAGTTTGTACTGTATAGGGACATTGGTTGGGGGTTGTAGGTGTGTAATGTCATGGCGTGACCTTGATTTAACCTTTGACCTTGCTGTAGTGACTTAATCTATAAAATCTTGTCGGGCTATTTCTCTGAAACCATCAGGTGCAGGAAGTTGATACTTGGTAGGCACGTTGGTTGGGGGTTGTAGGTGTGCAAAGTCATGGTGTGACCTTGATTTGACTTTTGAACTTGCTGTAGTGACCTTGACCTATAAAATCTTACCTGGGCTATATCTCAAAAAATGTTAGGTGTAGGAAGTTGATACTTTGGTAGGGACATTGGTTGTAGGTGTGTAATGTCATGGTGTGACCTTGATTTGACCTTTGATTGGGCTGTAGTGACCTTGACCTTTAAAATTTTGTCCGGGCAATATCTGTGAAACTGTAAATTGTAGGAAGTTGATAGTTGATAGGGACATTGGTTAGGGGTTGTAGGTGTGCAACATCATAATGTGATCTTGATTTGACCTTTGACCTTGTAGTGACCATTATTTTTAAAATCTTGTCCGGGTTATTTCTTAGATTCTGTAAGGTGTAGAAGGTTAAGACTTGGTAGGGACATTGGTTAGGGGGTGTAGGTGTGCATCACGGTGTAACCTTTAACTTTGGCTCTGCCAAAGTGTGTTCACTTGCCATATTTGAGACATATCTCTCTGATAACAAAGATATATGGAATGTTGCAACTTATTATTATATGTACTTTTACATAATTGTGCTATTTCCATTGACAGCTATTCTCCAATTAATAAATTTTACAGCTTCATAATTTTTAGTTTACTGATTAATGCTGTCATCTTGCTATTAAATTATCCTGATACTTTATCTTTACACACATTTTCTTTCTCTTATACTTTATTTTCTCTACTTAAACATTATTTGGACCTGTGTATAACTGACACCGGTCTAAAAGTATCCCGATGTTTGTACTTTTTTACTACTTTTATAGCTCATGCTGTTGAAAACTATTTCCCCTGGCTGTGGGGTATTTGCATCTCTGATGCCATTTTTTTTCTTTAAAAAATGTTCTCACTTTTAAGTGGTAGCCAAAATATGAAAGAAGAAAATAAATTAACCCCCCAAAAATAATTAGCATATGGTAAAGATAACATAGAAGAATGAT
The DNA here is from genome assembly GCA_964017235.1 of Sabellastarte sp. h YS-2021. Lineage (NCBI taxonomy): Eukaryota > Metazoa > Annelida > Polychaeta > Sabellida > Sabellidae > Sabellastarte > Sabellastarte sp. h YS-2021. The sequence goes on from OZ024934.1 coordinate 25,400,649, forward strand.
TGTACAATTTATCTTATATTGTTCTTGTAGGTTTTTCCTTTTAAATATTGTATAAATTATCATAAAATCAGTATACAAGTAATGTAGAATATCCTTTCCTTGTTTATTCGATTTTTAGAATCCTCTTGAGCGTGGAGATGGCAGTAGTATACCGACATTCCACTGGGCTATTCCCAAGATATCTCCAGCAGAGCGCTATTTTCTCTCTCAGCTTATTTCTAGTCCATCAAAAGAGGTAAGCTGGAATTATAATTGTATCAGAAGAAGTATATGTGATTATTGTGTTATCAAAAGAACCCAAATGTTTGGACTGTAAATAAAGGTGAAACACTTCACCATAGTACTCCTGTTTTAGGTTTTACACATATAAGTTCAGGGCTGGACATTAATATTTGCTCGCTTGCACAGGCCAAGTGAATTTTTAGTCAGGGCAAGTGGATTTTATGCTTCACTTGCCCACATGGCAAGTAACTAAAATTGTGTAAAATACTACTTTTTCCATTGTTTTTTTTACCTTGTCTAAATGTATTTTAAGTCTGACAAATGACTACAACCTTGAAGGTTCCCTGCAAGACCACTGGGGGACAACTTTGGCCCTTTTAACACGACATAAATAACTATCAACATCTCACGCAGAAAACTATTAAAGTGTAATTATTTATCTTCAGATGTCTTAATAACACATGGAACAGCAAAGTATGGGCAATTAGATTTTAGATCGGAGCAAGTGAAATCTGAATGCCACTTGCCCTATTGGCAAGTGATGAAAAAAGTTAACATTCAGCTCCAATTAGGAGATACAGGCATTTTTACATGGCTAACTGCTACAAGAACATTTAACAGCAAACTAAAAAAAAATAACCAAACACTGTCAAGGTTTTTCACAAATTTCTCCCAGATTTCATAGTTCACATAACGTTTATCATCTCATCAGCTATTGGCCAATTTATGGATCACCTTAGCAATAATTGGAAATACCCAAGATTTTTTTTGTTTATTAGGTGTCGACTGGTGAGTTAAGTGTTTTCAATGTATAGTATCTTTTGAGAAAATAGTGAAAATGTCAGATGAACATGCAACATGGATGTAAACATTGCAAATAATATCTCAGATCTTGAGCCACTAGAAAATAGAAAATTCACACAAATTGTTTTGTAAATTCCAAATAATAAGCTGATTTTATAATTTTAAGATGATGTACACATAAAACACTTCAGATTTATACATTTTCTATGTTAAAACTCTTAATATAAAGGAAGTCCAACAATCGCATAATGTACAGTAAAATTCTATATGAGGCAATATACACAGTATAAACAGTCCAGTGCAAGTCTGCTCTACAAAGGCTTTCTAGTTGGTTTATACCTATGTAGAAGTTCGTGGCTCAGAGGATTTTTAATAAATGATGCAATTTATAATTCATTCATCAATTAAATATTGTCATTAAATATTGTCTCATTGAAAATAGGTTGAATAAGATTGATAGAAAGTCTAAAATATTGAAGCTTCTATCAGTCAGGTCAAGCAGCTCTTCTAGTCTCCCACCACTGCAAAATATGCAACACCTGTAATAATTCCATGGTCTATTTTATATGAGAGTAACCCTTTCACAGCCTTAGTTGAGATTGAATAATTCAGTATTATATTTGCAGCTTTTCAAGAAGACACCTACTAAAATAATGCAAATGGATGTAGGTAATATGCAGGTATGATATTGTCAAATAAGTTATAGATATAAAGTAATGTAATGACATCAGAGTATATTTTCTCATTTAAAAGTGAACTTCCATACTACATGTATTTGAAATTTATGTTGTTCTAACATTCTTGGGTTTTATGCTATTATTTCATTGTTTTATCTTTCATCAGCACTTTAGTAATCATTTAGGGAAAATTAACTAAAACCTAAACTAGAAGAAGTGGGCTCAAGAAAGCCATTTGTAATCTTACTGGAATAAAAGATCATATAAGTGTTATAAAGGTGAGCATTGTTATATTTTGACACGTATCTTTCAGCAGTAACTTTGAGTGCATTGTAAGTGCCTCCAATAGATATTCGACATTGAAATCTTTTTGTAGTGCTTTTTGGCAAGTTAATATTAATATTTTGTGGCATTTCTTGTGGACTTTTAAATGTATGTAATTGCTCTTTCATAATACATGATTTCTTACATATTGAGTTATTCCAGTACACACGCTGCTAAGAAGGAAATTTTACCATGAAGAAAATGTCACTAAATTTTAGATTTATTACCCCATTTCCACTGTTGCAAATTTTCCTCCAGATCACCACAAGGCGTTGCTTGGTGTAGCCAGTTCATTAGAGTCATGCCTTTTTTTTGTGAAGGTCGAGATCACATTGTAGACAAAAAAAATTTTGCATATGTGCACTTCTATCCCTAGTGGCCATGGCTGATATTTTGGATAATGGGTCCTCTGTGACATATCTTCAAGGTGAAACATCTTATCTTGATGTGATGACCAATCTTGTCCACTCTTCTGTAAAAGTTATGCTAACTGATCTTGTCTAAGATTCCCCCCAGTACTGTACAACAGTTGTCAGGGGTTGGTACTATGAGTTATCTTCATGAGCCGTAGAATTCAGGAGACTATCTTTTCAGTTGTAACTGTAATCTTTTAGTCATGAGACTTATCTTTTCACTTGGGACAAATCATGTGTTTTACCACCCATTTCAATAGGACTAGTCATAGTAGTCTCCTGTGTTATAAATCAGGGAATTCTTAAGATAACTTATGAATTAAGTTTATTTAATGTTTTTACAAAAGAGATTGATAAATTTAAAAAGGGGGGATTAATTTCCAATACCCACACTAGTCTGCTAAAAATTGGCACTATGAAAATAGAAATGTTTATTTGTACATTATTTCTTATTCTCTTCAGTCATTTGATGTTAGTGGCTTACAGCTTGCACTGGCTGAGAGACAGTCAGAAATGCCTGCCTCCAGCAAAGCAGGAATTCCCTGTGTGATCCCAGATCCAGAGGAAACACCCACCAGGTACTGCTGTTAGTTACTGTACAATGGGGCCAGTAATGGTTAACATATAAGGGAGGTTATGACTCCGTGGCTTATTGGTAACTGTTAGACTTCGGACGACCAAACGAGAATATTTTTAAAATAAATATTCTTGTCGGTACCAGTATGTATATGCATGACCGCACATGCGCCTGCACCAGAAGAACCCCGTTAAGCCTCACTTTTATTTTGGTCCCGAGGGAGTAAACATCGTTTGACACAATCTTCGTTTGTGAAGAATTTCCACATGGCTGGCAAGGAAGGAGATGTTTCTGTAAAGAATTAACGCTTTCATAAGAATTGGAAAGTTTTATTCTTTCTTTTGATGTTTGCCAGCCTTCTTCAACAGGAAGTCTGCATTTTGAGTGGATCTACGGCGCTTACAGACCTTTTACATAGTTAGTGGCAGGGTCCTGTTCGCCAATTAACAAGAAGATTTTTCTCAACATTTTAAGAAAAGAATTCATCTTCCTGTCACTCCACCACATCCATTTCATCTTCTGATCCTCTGCAGTTTATACTAGCACGTCTAGAAGCTATGCAAAGTCGATCGACTGTCTTATTAGTGAACAGAAGAACCCCATAGATAAGTCTTCTGCTTCATTGTTATTAAATACAGATGTAAAGACGACAGAAACTGCAATTCTTTAAGAAGCAGGAGAGTGGCCAGAACAACATTTTCATCTCACAAAAGGGTAGTACCTCTGTCTCCTCTAGTGAGGTGAATATGGCAGAGGCAACCCCTGTAGCAGAAGAATCCAACATGAACAGAAGTTCTTGTCATCAGATAGTTTCATAGCTAAGGTTACACAAGTTCATATGAAAACAATGGTAGTTCTTCCTCTGGTGAAGCAAAATCTGCAGAGACTGCTCTTGCTCAAGAAGTATTTCCTACATACTGATCATAATGGAAACAAATTATATTTCATTGGTCAGTTATTTAGAACAATGGAAGTAGATGCCCATGGTGTAAATGAAGATTTTCTTCTATAAGGAAATATCATGCAGGGTTAATACTTTTTAGAGGCTAGAATGTCACTGAAAAACCAGCAGTCTTCACTCACTTAAGACAAGATAACCTTGGCTGGGAAGAGGCTCATGGTGATACAACTTCAACTGAAAACAAGTAGCAACTCTGTCTTTGCTGAGGTAGATACGACAGAAGTTTTAGTTCACAGCCCTGCCCTTTGGTGTAGTAACGGCGATATATCGCAAATGTGCTTGTAGAAGTCGAGGCAATTAGTGGCCTGTGTACAGAAACTACATTGGGTGATAAGCTTTTGAAGTCAGAACTGATCCCAACAAAACACTTCCATTTCTTTGGTTACAAATTCAACCATGGCAAGGGTGAAGTGTCCCCATAGAAGAAAAGTGGAGTATTTGACAAGGTTATGGATGTTGTATATGCAATTTTGTCAACTATTTCCAGAATTCTAATGTCATTCATAGGAATCTAGAACCTATAAAATACAGTCCCAATGGTCAGGCTTCACATAGGTGGTACATGTCCATTTGGAAAATATTCACAATCTTTACACATTCAGATATGTTGTTCACAGTTTTGAAAATATTTCTTTTGCTGTAATCACAGAGGTCTTACAGGACATCCTCTCCTTACAGAAGTTGTTGCTGTAAAAGATTAAAAAACACATTTGGGAGACCTGTTACTGTGATATGGTCAGCCACAGAAACCAGGCTTCTTAAAATATTTTAGAACTGAAGGTTCTGATAGTCAGGTTTTAGAACTCACCTTCAAGAAAGGAGGTTTTACTTTAGATAATGGCACAGTGTTGTTTTATCTTAACAAAAGGGGACCCATTCATTAGTTTTGTGTCTGATGATCTGGCATCTAATGGTTCTCAGTAAGCCCACAACAATTTTCTGAGGGCTCACCTCATTTAGGGCTGTCAGTATGGGATATCAGACACCTTTTCATGCAGGGATAAGTCGTTCAAACAGAATGTCATTCATCCCATAGTTTTCACATGACTTGTCAAATTTGGCACACTACAATGCTAGATAGGTTTGTAACAAAGATGAAGGACAAACTGTCTGTGTTCATTTCACCAGTTTAATACCCTAATGCAATGCAATACAATGCCCCAGATGTATTGAATATCCTGTGGGAGGCACTATTAGGTTATGGCTACTGTTGCCTATTATATTTCTCATTTCAAAATGGTACAAAAATGAGAATTATACTTCTTAAGTGATAGTAGGGGCCCCAGGGTGACTAGGGATGTGTTGGTTTTGGGATCTGATGGACTTATTCTCAAAACCACTATTGCCCTACATCATGGAGGAATCTCTTTAAACAGCTATTCTGCCAGAGATTCCCCTGCCATTTCTCATACTCCATGGTATGATAAAAAAAAGACGATCAGTGTCTCAGAAGCTGAGGCACTTCAGAATCTTTTTTAAAAGTCTACATAGCAAGGTAGTTCTTTTTGAATCTGATGCAAGGAGATTCAGGTGGACTCTCAACAGCCTTCTCTGTCCTCAATAGCAGATTTTTGACCCATTGATTCACTGGTAAAATCCTATTTCTACCACACTTGCAGGGTGCAGGGTTGCTTTTGCAAATCATTTGGGTTCACTATTGAAATATTTCATAGGTATGAACTCAATAGACTGATAGATGGTTTTTCATTTGGGTTCACTGTTGAAATCATTCATAGTTACGAACTCAGTAGGCTGATAGATGGGTTTCATTTGGGTTCACTATTGAAATCATTCATAGTTATAAACTAAATGGACTGATAGAGGGTTTTCATAGGATAGACCAATGAAGGAGGGTGCTATACCTTTTACACTCTTTGGACTTGTCTTGATTATTCTTAGTCTTGACAAGGTCTCTTTTGAACCATCTGAATTAGAATTTGAACATTCTGACATTCAAATCAGTTTTCTCATGACCTTGACCTTTGATAGAAGGGGAGGTGAGGTTGTTTGGTCTTTCAAATCATTGAAACACAGAACTGGAAGGAGGTCACAGTTTCTCCTTCATCAGTACTCCTAGCAAAGAACAGATAGCCTCAGATGGACACGATATTGTTCAAGCTGGGTTTCATTCCTGCTTTTATGCCATTTTTAGATCATTCTTTGACTGAAGATATGACTGTGTGCCCCATTAGTTCTAAGATACTATCTTGACATATTTGAGTTCTTAGATAGGGGAAATATGTGCTATTCATCTCTTTCAAGATGACTTTTCAGGAGGTATACAAGGAGCTACCAGGTCAACAGATAGACAGTTCTGCTAACTGATCAAACATCTGACCTTGAACTTAGAATGTTTCCACGGCCAAGGCTCAAAATGCTCCTTATATGGCTGGAAGTCACACTCCACAGTTTTAATTTATTTTTTAACTTGTGACTTGGAAGTCAAATGAAGGTCAGACTATTCTATGGAACTATAGTATCGCCATGTGGTTCCTTCATAGCTTGTGTTTTGTATTATATATTACAGTAATTATATGTTTATACAGTTCCAATGGTCAGATGACACAGTTTAGTGGTACCTGAAAACCCATTGGAAATACCCCAATCATGGGACATTCAATTACCCTGTTCAGAGATTTTGGAAAAGCATCTGATCTGGTGGAAAGACCCAAGGAATGTGTTAATAGGTTGTCTTCTCCATATAGAGTAGAGAATCTCCTATAATTTGCCAATGCACCGATATTTGGTTGGGTAAGACATTGGTATTTAGTGTTATAAAATTCCAAATGTGGGAATTTTTTCAATGAATGTTCTGGACAGTTCCAGTTTACTTAATAACAAAATATAACTACAAATGTTATTTTGTCAAGTTTCTAAGTATGATTGTCATACTCTTGTACTTATCATCACAAGTGTGTTTGAAATTAGTACACTGAAACTTAAAATGCATACAGGGCCAAGGCACCTTTGGGAAGGTTGCCAGGTTAGTGCTTACATATATAACTACTAAATGTTATTTTGTTAAGTTACTTTTATTACATAACATAGTCTAGTACTTTATCCTCACAAAATTGCTTGAGATTTGTACTTTGACCTTTTATTTGATTATACCTGCTTATACATACTGGTACCGACAAGAACATTTAGTTTAAAAATATTCTTGTTTGGTCGTCCATGTTTGCTCCCGCCAACACGTAAGCATTAGTGAGGATAAGGTAAGTATTTAACTTACAAAAAGTTAAATTACAATAAAATTTTTACAATTCATTGCCAACACATAGGATTGACAGAAAGCTAAAAAATATTTGAAACAAACCCGAAATCTGAAGAAATTACAAACTTTTATCTCATATTTTTGTGCATTTAGTGCCTTGTATAGCAATTTTGTTGCTCAGCATTAATATGTTTTGTTTTCATGAATTGCACTTACTGTTAGTGGGCTTATTTGATTGGGGATGTACTAAAACACTTTTTTTTGAATCTCAGAATCTGGACATTTTTGCATTGGTGTGTTCCGAATCTATATATTTTTGATATCAACTAATCCCCACTTGTTTCAGTTTTAAATAGTTCATGTAAGGTTTAAGTAATACTATTCTTAAGTTTACCAGCGTGTATGTTTTAATAAGACCATTTTTGTTTCAGTTTTGACCAGTTCCTATTGAAGTTATAGAGAGGCTGATTTTGTGATGTAGTAAGACTCTTCTTCTTTTTAGCTTTGACCAGTTCCACAAGCCTGGTCAGATCAATCCAGATGTGCAGAGGCAGACCACTGAGGCCTTGTTGACATCTGCACATCCGGCTGTGGAGAACTGCATGAGACCAGAGTTCATAAGACTTGCCCCACCTCTGCACATAGCCCACGATGAGGTGATTCAAATTCTTACTAATATTACATAGCCTGCAATGTGGTAACTCATTTTGCACAGCCTAGTATTGGGGTTATCTGAAATTCTTAGCCATTTTGCATATTTCTTAATACAATGATTTGAAGTACTAATTTTAAAATTGATTTACTTTAAATTACTTGTTGGTGTATAGGGCAGAATCTTGAACAAAGAGTGTCCACTGATATCATCTACATAATATGTAGTACATATGACATAACCCATGGTGGTGATTCAAAATGCCTGCTCATATTACTTGGGGATGTGTGGTTGTTACAGAGCAGAATATTGATGAGCTTGTGTGCAATTCTACTTCACATTTTCCATAACTCACACTGAGGTTATTCGAAATGCTTATTCATGGGATAATCACATCATTCCCCAGTTTTTCCTGCAGGACCATTGCTTGCAATTTCATTATGATGACAGTCATGTGTGATATTGATGTCTACTTTCTATCTTGGGAACCAAACCATCACTTAGAACTCATAACATTCCTGGGGAGTAATTCTTGTACAGTCTAATACATGCAATACAAGTTACTGTTTCTTATTTTCCACAGCTGGTCTGGATGAACCCAGTAGAGCCAGATCACACCATTGCCTGGGACTCTACCATGTGTGTAACCAGTTCTACTGGCACTGAGGCTAAGCGTCTCATGGCTCGGGCTTTTAGAGGAGCGCTCGCCCTGCCACAACAACACCAGTTGTTAGGAGAACTGGAGAAAGACCCCAAACTTGTATACCACATAGGACTCACTCCCGCAAAGGTATTAAAAATATGTAAAAACATATACTATATGTATGACTACCTTTTGCAAAGGTATAGACAAGACCAAAAAATACGTAGAAATACAGATGTATCATGGAAGGAATTATTCATCAATATTTAGATATTCATTGACAGGCCAAGTTGTCCTTCAACATCCATTTGTAAGATATTGCATTGATATTGAATGGAGTTTCCAGACAATTTTCAGTTGTTTCAATATTTTTGAAATTTAAAATCTATTAAGCATTGTGATTAGCCACTTCAGATTTGGTGGTAGACATAAAAAAACCTGAAAGATGTGACAAATTCACCATTTTTATCAATGAAAAACCTGAAATAAGTAAAAAGGTACAATATATTAATAAACTTCTAGAAAGATGACATTTATTTTGAATTAAAGGGATGAATGCAAGATGAATTGACTGTCCATTAATTAAAAAAGAATTAATTAAACTTGAGTGATTTATTGGTAACAGTTGATCTGTTCTCCAACTTTTATAGGGTTCCATTGCTTCTCTATGACTGTAGCACATAAATCTGCAGTAGTATTGTATAGGTGTTCACTCTTTAAGGTTAATGTTTGGTAAGATATGAAAAAACCCTGCAAATGTTAGAAAGCTTGTGTACTGTATAAGATAACTCAGCCATGCAACATCTAATTAAATTGAATTTTATTACGCTACAATAGCTTACCATGTGGGACTTAATGCTGTTCTCGGGTTGCCACACCCGGGGCCAACGTCTTAGAAAAAAAGATCGTTCTTGTTAGCCACCGGATATACTGGTAGTTGTCGTCACGTGATAACTTCTGACCAATCGCCCTACTTTCTCGTTGGCCACGATGACTGGTAGCAGTTTGTAAATATACAGACATTTTCATTTATTTCTCAGTATTCACGTATTGTTGGAGGCTAATATTTGGATATTTCTTTAAATATATTTCATAGATTATACTGTAAAATTTTTAATTTCACAACTTAAGTATTTTCCTTACAATCCGCGTGTTTTGAGTTTTCTCGGTTCAGGCAATTTCAATTGTACGTCTTTTTATTGCGTTAAAATGTCCCTTCATCAAGCAAACAAAGACAAACCGAGAGCTCAGAAATGCCGCCATTTTTGCTTCAGTTTTGATACTCATAATTACTGCCCTACCTGTAGGGAGGCTGGCAAGGGAGATGACCCCTGTGTCACTTTTGAAGCACCCTGCCATATTTGCACGTCTCTCTCTGATGAACAATTGCAAAAAATTCAAAACAGGAAGCGGTACTTAAAAAAGCAAAAAGCGGAAACTAGTTCCAAAGATGAACTAGATCTCTTGGGTGAAGGTGATGGGGACTCTTTTACTGGTTCTAATGCAGACCTTGAGAGTGCTGCCGATAACCTCTTTACCTCACCCCCCCGTCCTCAACCTCTCGCCTTCAGTTCTTTATCACTAAAGACCCCAGCCAAGGCTGTTCCTCCCACCCCAGGTACTGTTTTACAAAACAAAATTCAAAGAAATCTAGAGAAATCCCTGGGTGATTCCTTAAATATACATATCCAGCAGCAAATGGGTTCCTTCCAGGCATCCATGTTAGAAGCATTTCAATCACTCCGAGAGGAGTTGGCAGTTAAAAAGTCTGCCGAGGTTGATCCCTCGCCTCATGCTTCAAAAGCTGGTCCATCCAGCAACTCTGCTGCTCATCTGGACCTACCTCCTCCGAGGTCAAGTACTAATGCACAGTCCGAGGCAATGGATGTGGACGTTGGTCCAGCACTCCCTCCTCGACTAATACTCAACCAAACTTCCTCGGATCAGTACGTTGTCCCTTCTGAAGCAATACCGAAGGATTCCTCGTACTCACACAAAAAACAAAGCCACAGGCAAATAGCTGCCTCGGATCATCTGGATGAGGATTCCGACGAACCTCGGATCCATCCTAGACCTAAGAAACACTCTGACAAGAGCAAGCATAAATCTAGGTCCAGATATGTGTCATCTTCAGAGGAAGATCACTCCCCTGTGGCCAGACACAGGTCTTCTAAGCCCTCTAGGGCTCAGCCCTCAGGCGCAGCTTCTGATCAAGACCTCCCACAACATGATCCAGACCCACCTTATTATAGGGAAGTAGCTCTGTCTGACATTCCCTCACAATACTCTGAAGAAGTAGACACCTTCAGGCGTATTCTCTCCCTCCCTGACCCCAGGGAATCTATGCCTAGGTCTTCTACCTCAGTATTGGGTCTAGATGATGAAAAAGGCCGTCAAGAGCTCAGACCTAGAGGTCCTTCCTCTATTCTACCCCTTAGCTCAGTTATCAAGGACGCCTTTGACAAATTTCAACATGACTTTAAGGCTGCCAATTTATCTGAGGGAAAATATGTCAAGCCTCCTCCTTCCACTTCTAAGTGGTATAAGGTTGGACAGCCCACTTTTCAAGACAAAATCCAGGAGTTGAATACGGACTTTGCCAAGATCTGTATTACTCCTAGACCTCCTGGGGCACCAGTAGCCAAAGTTCCTCTGCCAGTTCTTAAGGAGCTGGAACATCAGGCTAGACAAAATATCTCAACCCTCAATTTCACCGCTGCCTTTGCCAAAACCTCTTCTTCTTGCAATGCTTCCTTGGAGAAGTGCCAACATAGCATCAAGTCAACTGTCAAGAAGATAAAGTCTCAGATCCAGAAAGGTGCCAATCCTGAGAAAGCAGCAAAGCGCGGATATGAGGAAGTTGCTGAGTACTTGGATTTTTGGAACAAGACGGTTCTTGTTCAACATAGGCTCTTACCTGTCTCAGCAAATCGCTAGCCCATATTCTCCAGAGGGAATTATATTCCATGGCTAATACCGGCTTGCTCAGGCGCGAAGCCGAAATGACTCTATTGCATCCCCAGCTAGGGGAAACGAGACGCCAAGAACTTAGGAACTCGTCCTTCTGGGACTCCTCCTTGTTCGAGTCTCAACTTGTAAAGGAAGGTGAGGACTTCCTTCTCAAAAATGGCACCTCAAAAGATTCTCAGGGTTTTTCACCCTACCAGAATAAGCCCTTTCGTGGCCCCCACAAGAAAAGAGGCTCCTACAGGAAACGCCCTTATGGGGGCAATACCTCTCAAAGCAGTAACCAATCCTTTCCCTCGGGAAGAGGAAAATCCAACTTCAGAGGCTCCAGGGGTCGTTTTCGACCCCACAATAGGGGAAGGGGGCGTGGAAACCCCCCTTCACAATGACTCCTCCAAAGCCTCATTCAGTCCACCAGTAGGAAGTCGCCTCCGTTCTTTCAAGAGAGACTGGCTAACAAACAAATGTTCTCAAAACGTGTTAAACATTATCACCAATGGCTACGTTCTGCCATTCCGTTCAAAGCCAAAGTTGATCAGATTTCCTCTGATTCTATCAGAGTACAAGGCCCAACAAAAAGACCAAGCCTTGGCCACTTGTATCCAGTCTCTCTTGTCAAAGAAAGGCCGGAAAGGGTGGAAAACGTAAAATCTCTCGGGTTTTACAGTCACCTGTTCCTAGTACCCAAGCCTCACCAAAGGTGGAGGCCAGTCATAGACCTAAGCAGGCTCAGCACTTTTCTACATGTAGAAAAGTTCAAAATGGAAACCCCGGAGTCCATCTGGACTTCCCTGGTCCCAGGGGAGTGGGTATCGTCGATAGACCTGTCGGACGCATACCTTCACATCCCCATTCATCCAAACTCAAGGAAGTACCTAAGGTTTTGCTACAAGGCCCAGGTGTTCCAGTTCACCTCCCTACCTTTCAGACTGGCCACAGCCCCCCAGGTCTTTACGATGATCGTAAAGGAAGTGAAACTAATGGCCCTCTCAAGAGGACTCAGAATTCACCAATACCTGGACGACTGGCTGATCAGGTCCCAGTCCCAGGAGGAATCTCAAAGGGACACACAGGCAGTGGTAGACCTAACCCAATCCTTGGGTTGGATAATCAACCAGGAAAAATCAGAACTGAAACCTACTCAGGTGTTTTCGTTCATGGGCTACGAATACCACCTAGATTTAGCCCTTGTAAGACCCACTCACGAGAGATGGCTCAAACTTCAGGATTTGATCCTACGACTCAAGTCAAAACGTGTTTTGACTGCAAGATGTTTGATGTCTCTAATTGGGTTGCTAGCCTCAACGGAGAAAATGGTCCCGGAGGGACGCCTTCACATGAGGCCCTTTCAGTTTCATCTCAAGGAGCACTGGAGATATCCTCAGTCGCTGGACAACCTCCTTCCTTGGACAGAAGCCATTGTAGCCCACCTAGATTGGTGGCAAAACCCCTCAAATGTGATGAAAGGCGCAGACCTTCATCCCAAGGACCACAGTATCCAACTCTTTACCGACGCCTCAAACGAAGGTTGGGGCGCTCACTTAGATCAAAATTCTACAAAAGGGCTGTGGTCAGAGCGGGAAAAAAGGCTACACATAAATGTCCTGGAATTGAAGGCGGTCTCCCTGGCCCTTCGAGACTTCAAGGACCAGTGCCAGAATCAAACAGTGTTAGTTGCGACGGACAACTCAACAGTGGTAGCCTACATCAACAAGCAAGGGGGAACTCACTCAGCAGAGATGTGCACTCTCCTGTGGAAAATCATGACCTGGTGCCATCACTACCATATAACATTGAAAGCTAGGCACATTCCAGGGTGTCTGAATGTGATGGCCGACCTCCTATCCAGGTCCAACCAAGTGCAGTCAACAGAATGGTCCCTGCACCCTCGGGTCTTCAAGCAAATCTGCCAGAAGTGGTTCACCCCTCATGTAGACTTATTCGCCACTCACCTGAATCACAAACTCCCTCTATATGTGTCTCCTATCCCAGACCCAAGGGCCTGGAACATAGATGCTCTGAACATAAACTGGACCAGCCTCATGGCCTACCCTGCTACGGCTCTCCTTCACAAGGTGATCCAAAAGATCAAGCAATGCCATTGCCTGATCATCGTGATAGCCCCAGGCTGGCCAGGGATGCCCTGGTTTTGGGACCTAGTGCAGCTCTCAACAGAGATCCCACTACAACTCCCAGTGTCAACGACCCTACTCAAACAGTCCCACAACTATGTGTTCCACAACAATCCACAACAGCTGAACCTCCACGCCTGGTGTCTAGGAGCGGACAACTCCAAGAACAAGGCTTCTCTGTGGAGGTGGCAGAGAGAATTGCTGCCCCTCAGCGGTCATCAACAAGGACCATCTACAGGTCAAAGTGGGCCCTATTTGAAAAATGGTGCAGAGAAAATTCGGTGGATTTCTCCACTCCACCTGTGAAACAAATCTCAGATTTTTTCATGTACCTGTACCAAGACCTAAACAGGCGCCCCTCGACCATTGATGGTTACAGGACTGCTATCGTTGACACTTTGGGCCCAATGGCCCAACACATTGCGCACAATGCAGACTTTATAGGTTACTCTCCAGTTTCCACAGGGATCGTCCTAAAAGTTCCAGAAATTTACCCAAGTGGAACCTTTCTGTTGTTCTTAACGAGCTCACCAAAGCACCATTTGAGCCCATGAAAGACTCAGACCTCAAACATCTTACTCTCAAAACTGCTTTCTTGCTAGCCTTGGCCTCCGGCAAGCGCCGCAGCGAAATCCATGCCTGGGTCGCTAACAAAGTAGCTAATTTAGGCCAATGGGAAAAGGTAGCCTTGTTCCCTTCTTCTGATTTCATAGCCAAAAACCAACTAGCAAGAGAAGGTTCTCAAAGTGTGTCACCAGTGACTATTCCTGCTTTGACTACCATTGTAGATAGACAGTTTAAGGAAGACAGGACCCTGTGTCCCGTGCGGGCCCTGAGGTTCTATTTGGACCGAACTAAAGACCTGAGAGGGTCTCGTTCTCTCCTTTTGATCTCCTTTAAGAAAGGACATACCTCAGACATCAGACCCGCTACACTCTCCTCATGGTTGAAACAAACCATTCTACTTTGTTATAAACAAGCAGATCAACAAGCCTTGGACTTGGTCCAAGTCAAAGCGCATGACACCGGGCCTTCGCGGCCTCTAAGGCCTTTTACGGTGGAGTATCGGTGGACCAAATCATGCAAGCCTGTCACTGGAAAGCTCACAACACAAATTTTTACCTAAAAGACCTTACTTGGTCGGACACCGACAACAATATGTATCTGGGACCCGTGGTGGCGGCACAACAAGTCCTAGATCCTTCCCCTCAGACCAGTTGTCCTCGGAAAGAAAAAGGGGGGGGGGGGGGGGGGGGCACATCCGCTACAACCAAGTCTTCAGGAGTCTCTCCCAGGATCTAGGTATTCCTTTACCTTCAAGATGTTTCGGGTAAGGTCATTTTATTTTTCAATTATCAGGTAATTTCTATTAAAGACTTAGTCAGTTGTCGTTAATCTCATATTTCAGGTTAAAAATTTCATGAGATGCCCGACCACTGGGTTGGTCAGTCACACATGAAGGTCTAATAGGGACCCTTAGACCGCGAAGTGAGCACTGCTGCACTTCCGTCCTACTACCAAACATCTGGACAGTTTTAGCACTGTCCCTTTTTACTCAGGTTTTTGGCTCGTTACAGGCCCGATCTTCGGGATCGGGTCTCTGTAAAAGGGACTCAGACTGGCATTTCTGGCACTATTCTGTATATATTAATTCAAATCTTAGAAAAAAATTACATATCTTCCAGTCTCAGCTGTAATCCCGCCACCGGGCGGTTGAATTCAGCATTAAGTCCCACATGGTAAGCTATTGTAGCGTAATAAAATTGGAAATTTTAATTACTTAAATGTAGCTTTTCTAAGCTACAAGCTTACCATGTGGGACTTAGGAGAGTCCCACCCTGCCTCCCCGCTGTTACAGCTGAGGGGTAGGTTTAATAAAAAATTTCAACGAGAAAGTAGGGCGATTGGTCAGAAGTTATCACGTGACGACAACTACCAGTATATCCGGTGGCTAACAAGAACGATCTTTTTTTCTAAGACGTTGGCCCCGGGTGTGGCAACCCGAGAACAGCATTAAGTCCCACATGGTAAGCTTGTAGCTTATAAAAGCTACATTTAAGTAATTAAAATTTCCAATTTAATGCAATTGATTACGCTGGGGAATACAGAAATGTAAAACATTAAAAATGGGGACTTCTCTTGACACAAGACACATCAGGTGAGGACTAACTAGTGTTTATGTTTGATAGTAAATCTCTCTACCACTTAAGCTACACAAAGACCAATCCATGCTGTTCTATATCTGTTACCAGTGAAAGCTTGCTGAAACCTGATGAACATTTGAATTTATGTGACAAATTTATTTATTTGACAAACCGGTGAGAATCAGAGACCCTTTTTAAAGAACTACAAGTGAAATTTGTCAATTGTATGTTACAGCTTCCTGATTTGGTGGAAAACAATCCTTTGGTTGCAATAGAGGCATTGCTAAAGCTGATGCAGTCAAACCAGATAACAGAGTGAGTAACTAGCAGTGGAATTTCCATGATTAAAAGTGTGTGTTTTCACTCTCGATTGAAAAAATAATTTAGTCTTTTGCTTATGTACAGACTAGTGTTCTCAAAATACCATTCTTTGTGGGACCGGGTGGGTAGTGATTTTAACGGGCGAGTACCCGGGTACTTGCGCTGATGGGAAATTCTAACTCTTGTGTTGGTTTCTGTAACAACACATGGTTTCCAGTATGTAGTTGGTAGATTGTAAGCCCAGCCCCCAACCTGGGGGCTAAGTTCTAAGTAACTAACTTAGAATTAGGGCACACTGGTGTTACTCCTCACGGTCCTGTTCTTAGTTTAGGGAACTGGAGTGCAATGAGTACCATCCGCTGGTTGTTCCTCTTACTGTTGTTTTGGAGAAAGTCAGTAAACAGTGATCCTAATGTGTTTATTCCGTTGTCTGCTCATGGTCTTACTTCATTACCACGCCCCTACAGACTCCACAGCTATGTCCTGAATACACATCTTTTCCCTTGTATGGCTAAGCGTCATGGCCTTGCGACCTTATTGTTGCTTTGTGGTGACATCTCCCTTAATCCTGGACCAATCTCGTTTGGGGTGGTAAATTGCCGATCTGTAAGAAACAAGGGACCCTGCATCGATGATACTGTAACAGTACATTCTGTCGACATTCTTGCTGTCACTGAAACACATATTCGCCAGGAGGAAACGGACAGCCTTCTACATTCCATCACCCCGACAGGCTTCAAATTCTGCCACAAACCCCGTATTCATGGCCGTGGTGGTGGTGTCGGATTTTTTATCAACAAAGCTATACAGTTTAGATCTGTGGATACACCTACTTTCAGTTCCTTTGAAAATGTTAGCATTGCAATTGGGTCGGCGGCTCAACAGCTTGTGTTGACTTGTGTTTATCGTCCACCTGGCTCATGCTCTGAAAGTTTCCTGGACCAATTTCTCAATCTTTTAGAATATTTATCCTCTGTTTCTCCCTCTTTCCTAATTTGTGGGGATTTCAATATTCATGTGGATACTTCTTCAAATGATAGTATCAAATTCCAGAACTGTTTAGAATCATGCAATATAACACAAAATGTTCAAACGGCTACCCATCTACATGGTCATATCCTAGACCTTGTTCTCACTCCTACTGATGCCAGTGTCATCTCTAATGTACGAGTTGCTGAATTTATTTCTGATCATGCTCTTGTCCTTGCTCAGCTTGACTCAGTTAATCCTCCTTCACATAAGGCAAAAGTTGTCACCTTCAGGAGGTATCATAAAATTGACATGGACAGTTTCCGTAAGGATTTGGGAAATAGCGCATTCGTAAAATGCCCTGGTGATACAGTCAGTGGTTTGTGTGAACAATACTTAGATGATTTGAGCAAATTGCTCGACAAGCATGCACCATTGGTTACTCGCACTTTTACTAAGCAAGCTACTGGTTGGCTATCTGACACCTACAGGCTGGCAAAAACCATCAGGCGACAGCTGGAACGAATCTGGCGTAAAGATAAATCTGCCTATAATCGAGCTAGGCTTCGAAGACAGATTGGTCGCTGCAATTCACTGGTCAACAAAGATAAGGCAAATTACTTCAGAAACCTGGTCAGAGAAAATACCAATGACTCCAAGAAGCTATGGCAGGTCTTGCGTTCCGCACTGCACTCTAGTCCTGAAGCAGTACTCCCTTCTCATGAATCTAAGAAAGGTCTTGCTGACCAGTTTGTCACTTTCTTCAGTGACAAAATAGATAAAATCAGAAACTCATTTTCCTCTAGTGACTCATTCACTCTCCCTCCTCCACCTGATGTACCCAATTTCAGCTGCTTTAAACAAGTTTCTCAAGAGGAAATTAGAAAAACTATCATGAAGTCACCCACTAAATCTTGTTTGTTAGACCCATGGCCTACATTTCTTGTTAAGGAATGTATTGATATTTTACTGCCCTCTATCACCAGGCTTGTTAACTGCTCGTTGTCAGAAGGTGTTGTACCTGATGAGTTCTAGAAGGCTATTGTAACCCCATTGATTAAAAAGTCATCACTACCACCCAATGACTTAAAAAACTACAGACCTGTTTCTGGGTTGGGCTTCATATCCAAACTGGTTGAACGTGTTGTTGCTTCTCAGTTGAATGACCATGTTAGTTTGAACGGACTTGAGAATGTCAGGCAATCTGCCTACAAACTAGGTCACTCAACTGAATCTGCATTGCTTTCAATTAAGAATGATATTCATTTGGCTTTTGCTAAAGGTGAGGCTACTGCTGTCGTTCTCTTGGATCAATCAGCAGCGTTTGATACTATTGATCATGATACGCTACTTAATTCTCTTAGCTCCTGGTTTGGTGTGAGCGGGGTTGTCCTCGATTGGTTTAAGTCTTATCTCTCAGACCGTGTTCAGTGCATTAAGATTGGGTCAATTTTATCTGATGCCAAAAAGTTATTGTATGGTGTGCCTCAAGGCTCTGTCCTTGGGCCAATCCTTTTTTCACTCTATACTACTCCACTGAGTAAAGTCATACAGAATCATCCTGGTATTAGTTTCCAGTTCTACGCTGATGACACACAATTGTATGTACACCTCACACATAAAAATGTTGCCTCGGCCCTTGATAAGCTGTCACACTGCCTTGAAGACGTAAAGTGATGGCTCTCTACAAATAAGCTCAAGCTAAATCCAGATAAGACCGAATTCATTGTGTTTGGCTCAAAGTCTCAGCGCGAAAAACTTAATCAGTCCTTCCCGGTCAACATACTTGGTAATCTCATATCACCAACAGATGCAGTTAGGAACCTTGGTGTCTGGTTTGATTCTGATTTCTCATTCTCTTGCCATGTTAGGAAGGTCTGCAAGGCTTGTTTTGCTCATGTCCGGGATCTTAAGCGACTCCCAGGACATCTGACACATGAAGCTACTCTTATGGCTGCCAATGCTCTGGTCGGAAGTCGACTAGATTATTGTAACTCTCTGTTCAGAGGTCTCTCAGCTCTAGATCTGCGCAAACTTCAATGTGTTCAGAATAGCCTGGCCAGAATTGTTGCCAACACCACCAAGTACTCGCACATCGCTCCAGTTAGAAAAGCACTACATTGGTTGCAAATTAAGTACCGTTCTATCTTTAAGACTGCCATGCTGGTATATAAGTTCCTACACAGTGGTAACCCCAAATACTTTGAACCCTTCCTCATTCCCAGACATAGTGCATATAACACTCGTCGAAGTCAATCTGATGGCATATTTCTTGAGGTTCCCCACTTTGGTTCAATTTTCAAGTCTCAAAAACATTTTGGACTCAGTTTTGCGTATGACGCACCTATGATTTGGAATGACCTTCCTGATGAGGTCCGCTCTGCAAACTCACTTGCCTCTTTCAGGTCAAAGTTGAAGTCATACCTCTTTGGAAAAGCATACCCACCCTAAATTTCCAATCTCCTTTCTGCTTTATCCGCGGTGCTGACCCCTGCAATGTCTCTGGTTTTTGAATATTGAACAATGTTTTTGTGTGATGCGCCTTAGAGTCTGTCTTTTGACGGAGATTAAGCGCTATAAAAGTGCTATTAGAATTAGAATTTAGGACTAGGGATACTTTTTGTTGGACCAATCCTGGAAAGACCTGTCTGACTTGGTTGGACCTGCCAGGGAAAAATATACAGAGTAGTTATTTTAAGTGGTGTAATCGTTTGCTGTACTTAAAACATAAAAAAAAAAAAGAAATTGTAACACCTATATTTTATTAAAAGCACTAGCTATGTTCAGGATGACATTCAGCTTACAAGTTGGAGATTGTATTTCTGTTTTGATTAGACTGCTAGTGCTAGCTGTGTACTGTTTCAGGTACTTCTCAGTCTTGGTGAATATGGAGATGTCTTTACATTCAATGGAAGTGGTGAATAGATTGACAACAGTGAGTGTTTTGTCAAGTATTAAAAATACAGTCAAACCTCCAGTTTCAATTCTATTATCTGAGTATTCAATTGTATACTCACATTTGGACTTTCAGAGTCTTTTGTAAATTAAATATTCTTCTCTATGAAATTACAGTGCATCTTTAATCTTTGATTTCCAAGGTATTCTCTTCCTAGTTTATTGTGTAATATCACAACAGAGTCAAAACTAATAAAGATACAGTTACATGAATATTCAACATGTAATATATCTTTTATGGCACAAATATTTTGGGTTCTAAACTCACTAGACTCTCCAAAACTTTAAAAATTAACATTTAACATTTTCTCTTTTATTAATTAGCATGTCTAAATTTTGTGCCAAGTAGTAGCACATGGTGATATGTCAAGATTAAAGGTGTCCATCACTTGATCTCAGAGGAAGTTAAGATGCATCAAAATTTAAATGTAAAAACACTTGCCATTTCCCCATAAATATTCCATTTGCTTCCAAACTTTTAGTTTACCATTAGTTTTTTTATCAGATTAATGTATTTATGCCCTAAAAATAGAAATGGCATATTCTGTTTTGGGGTGTTTTTATGGTGTATTGTTACGGTCATGGGGCAAGCACGGTAGCAATTACCGGTTGCCTTTAAGTTGCAACAGGAAAAGAGAATAAGTTTAACTTATCAAATTTAGTTAACAATTAAAAATAAAGATTACAGTCAACTGGTGTGCTCTCATTGATACATACAATGATACATTAATGAAACCAATCTGACCTGGCCACTGTAAGTGACAGTAAAGTTTGTCCACTGTATCCAATAATCTGTCCTGTGATCCGTCTGATGTCCACTAACACAGATATCCGTATCCTGTGATCCGTTCAGTATCCGATAACACAAGTATCCTTATCCTGTGATGATTTCGGTATCCAATCACACCAAATGTCTGTATAGAAATTCTTAAAGAGTCTGCACAACTGTACTGTCTGCTTCAAGATATGGACAATGTCCAAAATGCAATAAATCCACTCTTGGGTAGAAGCACACACTGTGTGCAGACGAAAAAGTATCCAAAGTACAGCAAATCTATCCAGACACTGTATCCATTTCACTCCAGTAATAGTTCAGTTACAAAGTATAAAGTACACAAAAAGTATATATCCAGTTGATAGTACAATGTAGCTCTAAGACACAGCCTTCTATATAACCAGCGAATACTATGTTCATCTGTGGCCAGGTGTACAGTACTTATATACAAGCATGGAAACTTCTAGACAGTTACAGAACTAACTTGAATTTAAGACCTGGTACCAGATTCACCAAGGAAGTTCTAGAGACTACTGGTAATTGGGTTTCCCCAAATTTACTAATATAATCACCGAGGTTATTAGAAGAATATCCCCAGTCTATAAATATATTAGTACTGCATAACACATAAAAAGAATCAATAACACAATTACCTTATATGGCAATATATAGACATAAAGCTTAGATGCATAAAGCTTAAACTATGCACTTATATAGTGCCCATATGTGTAACTTGCATCTATTATTTGGTTCAACCCTTATGGAAGTTAATTTGGAAAAAAAATTTATGATAAAATATATGTTATATATGCCACTGTTTCATAGCAATCATGCCAGTGCATTACACAGAGTCCGCCATGTTATTTCATTGATGCATTTTTGGATATTCAGTGACATGCCCTTTGTATAAATATGACCGGTGACTATTTTAGTCTATGTGGGTGTGTGAGTGTTGTCTGCCGCTCATCACATGGGTGTAGAAATAATACAAATTGTAAAATAATGTTCTTTATTCAGATAATATAATAACATAAAATAAAATTATAATTCACTCTTATCACTGATCTTCCATTGATATTGTATTATTGAATTGTGAAGTCAAACTTGTAGTTGAAATATTAACATATACAGAGGTTGCTGCTTTAAGTAGTTTTATTATTCTGTGCCAGGTTCATAGAACTGATGTAACACCGAAAACCATTCCACAGCTCAGCAATTCAACCTGTCTTTAACAACTTATTAGTTCAATCTCCCAATGTTTGACACATCCTGAACTGTAACAATAACATCATAGCATCTGTTTTCTTACATCTATGTGGTCACCACTAAGAAGTCATAGAGTACATATGGTGATTTGAAGCTGTAGTTATGATTAAATTATTGTATTACTAACATACAAAGTACTGTTAGTGCAGTATAAACTTTTAGAAACAATTATAACATGTTTTGATGAGCTAAGAATCCTGGACTACAAATTACATAGATTAACTGTCAATGTGTACAGGAAGTCATTATGATAAATACAAATACATGTATATACTTGATGAAGGCCAAAGGAGAAATCTTAGTTCAACATAAAACTATTTGCTTTGTAAAATAAACCCTAAATACACATAACATACAGAGTCTCACATAAAGTTTTATAAATGGAGATACTACAATAAAAGGCAATTTCTTCTTTAAGTATCTGTAGAACTATGGGAGATTTCATTCAAAATTGGTATGCACTGGTACTGTGCTCTGAAAGGTCCAAGGTTTATATGACCAAATATTTGCAAAGATTTGAGGATGTGCATTTAAGATGATGAAAAACCAGCCGTTTATTCCGAAAAATGGCCCAAATTTAGGCATTTCCATTTAATATACACCAACTGGAAGTAAGGTGTCATTGATGTAGACAAACCTCTCCACAATAATATGTGAAACAACTGCCAAAATAAGAAAAGTAATGTTGAAAATAGATATAAAGTAATCAAATCTGACTTACTATTGGGTTTCAATGGAGTTACCTTACTTTGGACAACGTATTACCAATTTATGGGCAGCAGTGTGATATTGTGGGGGTGGTGTGTGAGCACTAGTGATAGCATGGGTGACAGAGCACGGCACTGTATACATAGAGAAGACCTGGGAAAATTTTCTGATACTGTGTATTTCAACTTTGTATCGTTTCATCTGGTTATATTTCACTCAAAATTGGCCTACTTGAGCCACCTTTATTTTGCAAACATATAGGGTTTTATCGCAGAAAATATGAAAACACACAGCACTTTACTGTATACAACTCTCTTCACTTAACAGAACTTAACGAAAGGCAATATTACATCATTATGTTATCATTTAAACAGAACTTTGTAACATATTGTGATTCTCTACTTTGTTTGCTTTACTTACAGTCTGTGGAGCTACCGTCAGAGTTCATCCATCTGTACATATCCAACTGTATCTCCACCTGTGAGAACATCAAGGACAGGTACATGCAGAACCGTCTCGTGCGACTTGTCTGTGTGTTCTTACAGTCTCTCATTAGAAACAGGATCATTGATGTCAATGTGAGTCTTTTCATTACAGTTTTAACTTTTTAATAATACAATTTTAATGTTCTTCCAACCGGGAACCTCTGTCGTATTTATTAAGCGTCCTGCAAGGGACGCTTGTTTGTATATGGGAGGAAATCAGGCTTTGCCGGCTCCACGTTTTGTTTTCCTTATAACTCTGTCACCTTTGGGCGGATTCTTTTCAAATTGGGCAGGTGTATGCAGTAGCCCTGGTGAACTTTTTTGAATATGCTGCAGTGACATTTCAACCAATCAGAGAGGTCACATGACCAAAAATGTCTTTTTTTTCGATAGGTAAGCTTTTCCGGATGATAACTTGAAAGGGATTTTATTAATTCAGCTGAAACTTGGCAAATACATTCATTCTATTAAAATCTGGAAATCATTAGATTTTGGCATTGATTGGTTAAGAAATGGCTGAGTAATTATTGATTAATTAATCATTATGAATTTTCCAAATAAGGAAAACATAAAAATGCTTATATCTCGAAAACTGTGAGAGATAGAGCAATTTCGACAAAATTTTTGACACACAGGGTATCTCTGCAGAGTAGGTATGCACAATTTCAAAAAGTGTCACAAAAATGCTATTATCTCGAAAACCAGGCTAGATAGAGCAATTTCGATGAAATCTTTGACCCACAGGGTATCTCTGTAGAGTAGCCATCCCATTTTTCAAAAAAAATTTTCTCACCAAACATGGTGGCCATTTTGAAGTTTTTCGAATTTTTCGCAAAACTTGCAAAGCACAAAAATTCTGACATCTCGAAAAGCGTGCTAGATAGAGCGATTTCGATGAAATTTTTGACCCACAGGGTATCTCTGCAGAGTAGCTATGCCAATTTTCAAAAAGTGTTGTCTCGCCAAAAATGGCGGCTATTTTGAATTTTTCGCAAAAATTGAAACACACAAAGATGCTATTATCTCGAAAACCGTGCTAGATAGAGCGATTTCGATGAAATTTTCGACCCACAGGGTATCTCTGTAGAGTAGCCATCCCATTTTTCTCATTTTTTAAAAAAAATTTTCTCACCAAACATGGCGGCCATGTAGTCACATTTGCAGTGATGCTTCTAGAGCGCGGGATACGCGATATCTTGCGAGTTTTAGTACTAGCCCGCAATTCGGTATATTCGGCGCGTTCGGTAGAAGCATCATCCATTTTCAAACTGTAGTATCCGTTTTGTTTTCATATGAAATAACATTTTTCACTGAAAAAACGACCAAATATAGCCTTCATGATGATAAAATTAAAGGATTCTCGTGAAACGATCGGTGCCCCTCCATTTTGTAAACATGCGGGATCGCGCATGGGATTGCGCATGGGATTGCAAAACACGAAAATGCTAATATTTCGAAAACCGTGCTACATAGAGCGATTTCGACGAAATTTTTTATCTTCAGGGTATCTCTGCAGAGCAGCTATCCCAAAGAGCTTTCACTTGGTGAAGTTTCAGACCCATAGCTAATTGCTCACCTACTCAAAAAGAGTAAATGCGAATTATCTCTAAAAGTATTGCAGATAGCCAGTTTTTCTCAAATTAATCATTCACCTACTTTTGGGAGAGCTTTCACTTGGTGAAGTTTCAGACCCATAGCTAATTACTCACCTACTCAAAATGAGTAAATGCGAATTATCTCTAAAAGTATTGCAGTTAGCCAGTTTTTCTCAAATAACTCATTCACCTACTTTTGGCAGAGCTTTCACTTGGTGAAGTTTCAGACCCATAGCTAATTACTCACCTACTGAAAATGAGTAAATGTGAATTATCTCTAAAAGTATTGCAGATAGCCAATTTTTCTCAAATAACTCATTCACCTACTTTTGGGAGAGCTTTCGCTTGGTGAAGTTTCAGACCCATAGCTAATTACTCACCTACTCAAAATGAGTAAATGCGAATTATCTCTAAAAGTATTGCAGATAGCCAATTTTTCTCAAATAACTCATTCACCTACTTTTGGGAGAGCTTTCACTTGGTGAAGTTTCAGACCCATAGCTAATTACTCACCTACTCAAAATGAGTAAATGCGAATTATCTCTAAAAGTATTGCAGATAGCCAATTTTTCTCAAATAACTCATTCACCTACTTTTGGGAGAGCTTTCACTTGGTGAAGTTTCAGACCCATAGCTAATTACTCACCTACTCAAAATGAGTAAATGCGAATTATCTCTAAAAGTATTGCAGATAGCCAGTTTTTCTCAAATTAATCATTCACCTACTTTTGGGAGAGCTTTCACTTGGTGAAGTTTCAGACCCATAGCTAATTACTCACCTACTCAAAATGAGTAAATGCGAATTATCTCTAAAAGTATTGCAGATAGCCAATTTTTCTCAAATAACTCATTCACCTACTTTTAGGAGAGCTTTCACTTGGTGAAGTTTCAGACCCATAGCAAATTACTCACCTACTCAAAATGAGTAAATGCAAATTATCTCTAAAAGTATTGCAGATAGCCAATTTTTCTCAAATAACTCATTCACCTACTTTTGGCAGAGCTTTCACTTGGTGAAGTTTCAGACCCATAGATAATTATTCACCTACTCAAAATGAGTAAATGTGAATTATCTCTAAAAGTATTGCAGATAGCCAATTTTTCTCAAATTAATCATTCACCTACTTTTGGGAGAGCTTTCACTTGGTGAAGTTTCAGACCCATAGCTAATTACTCGTCTACTCAAAATGAGTAAATGCGAATTATCTCTAAAAGTATTGCAGATAGCCAATTTTTCTCAAATAACTCATTCACCTACTTTTAGGAGAGCTTTCACTTGGTGAAGTTTCAGACCCATAGCAAATTACTCACTCAAAATGAGTAAATGCGAATTATCTCTAAAAGTATTGCAGATAGCCAATTTTTCTCAAATAACTCATTCACCTACTTTTGGGAGAGCTTTCACTTGGTGAAGTTTCAGACCCATAGCTAATTATTCACCTACTCAAAATGAGTAAATGTGAATTATCTCTAAAAGTATTGCAGATAGCCAATTTTTCTCAAATAACTCATTCACCTACTTTTGGGAGAGCTTTCGCTTGGTGAAGTTTCAGACCCATAGCTAATTACTCACCTACTCAAAATGAGTAAATGCGAATTATCTCTAAAAGTATTGCAGATAGCCAATTTTTCTCAAATAACTCATTCACCTACTTTTGGGAGAGCTTTCACTTGGTGAAGTTTCAGACCCATAGCTAATTACTCACCTACTCAAAATGAGTAAATGTGAATTATCTCTAAAAGTATTGCAGATAGCCAGTTTTTCTCAAATTAATCATTCACCTACTTTTGGGAGAGCTTTCACTTGGTGAAGTTTCAGACCCATAGCTAATTACTCACCTACTCAAAATGAGTAAATGCGAATTATCTTTAAAAGTATTGCAGATAGCCAATTTTTCTCAAATTAATCATTTACCTACTTTTGGGAGAGCTTTCACTTGGTGAAGTTTCAGACCCATAGCTAATTACTCGTCTACTCAAAATGAGTAAATGCGAATTATCTCTAAAAGTATTGCAGATAGCCAATTTTTCTCAAATAACTCATTTACCTACTTTTAGGAGAGCTTTCACTTGGTGAAGTTTCAGACCCATAGCAAATTACTCACCTACTCAAAATGAGTAAATGCGAATTATCTCTAAAAGTATTGCAGATAGCCAATTTTTCTCAAATAACTCATTCACCTACTTTTGACAGAGCTTTCACTTGGTGAAGTTTCAGACCCATAGCTAATTATTCACCTACTCAAAATGAGTAAATGTGAATTATCTCTAAAAGTATTGCAGATAGCCAATTTTTCTCAAATAACTCATTCACCTACTTTTGGGAGAGCTTTCACTCTGTGAAGTTTCAGACCCATAGCTATTTATTCACCTACTCAAAATGAGTAAATGCTAATTATCTGTAAAAGTATTGCGGATACCCAATTTTTATCAAATACTCATTCATCTACTTGTGGGAGAGCTTTCACATGGTGAAGTTTCAGACCCATAGCTAGTTACTCACCTACTCAAAATGAGTAAATGCGAATTATCTCTAAAAGTATTGCAGATAGCCAATTTTTCTCAAATAACTCATTCACCTACTTTTGGGAGAGCTTTCACTTGGTGAAGTTTCAGACCCATAGATAATTATTCACCTACTCAAAATGAGTAAATGTGAATTATCTCTTAATAGTATTGCAGATAACCAATTTTTCTCAAATAACTCATTCACCTACTTTTGGAAGACCTTTCACACACGAAAATGAAAAATTGTGAATATCTCGGAAAAGCTATTTCTTCTGCTTTAATGCTCGGCGGGAGATACACACCACGGCAGTGGTCTTGACAAAAATTTTTGTCTCCCCAAAAATGGTGGCCATTTTGAATTTTCAAAGTTTTTGCAAAACACAAAAATGCTTATATCTCGAAAACCGTGCTATATGGAGTGAACTCAACAAAATTTTGGACCTGCTGGGTATCTCTGCAGAGTAGCCATGCCAATTTTCAAAATATTTTTGTCTCGCCAAATATAGCGGACATTTTTAATTTTTTTGTTTTTTGCAAAACACAAAAATGCTTATATCTTGAAAACCGTGCTAGATAGAGCAGACTGCGCTGACTTTGGTTGCCACAACAGTATAAGGCTAGAAACGAAGCATTTTCTTAATACTTTAGCACTCACCTTTATATCCTTTTCGGGACGCTTTGTTTTTGCTATGCAAAAACATTATCTTTTTTTTTTGCGAGCGATCCTCTAGTTTTTTTTTATCCAAGCACTGATTCAGATAAGTAATAAAAATTACGCAGTGGTTAAATCACAGGACATCCCGATATGTAAATTACTGGCTAAATGTCAGGAAATAATTTCATTGGTTGATTTTTTATTGTTAGTTTTCCAGGAAATCTGTGACCTCACATCTTCTCATGAATATTAATGAGTTGGTGCTACTGCCGTAAGTTCTGGAGTTTAAGGTATTTGATCTTCATTGAAGCTTCCATTTAATAAAATATTGTAAGAAAAACCCTAGAAATCCACGACCTCATATCTTCTCATGAATATCAATGAGTTGGTGCTACGGCCGTAAGTTCTGAGTTTAAAGTATTTGATATTTTTTGAGGCTTTCATTTTGTAAAATATTGCTACAATCCTAAAACAAGGCATCCCGTGATATAAAGCACCTCCCTAGATGAAGCACTTCCCGACATATAGCCAAAAGTTACATATCGGGACATCCCGGGACATAACCTTGCCGTAAAAATTAATGTGATCTAAGTTGGATCAGTTTCCATCTTCTATTTTTTTTCACAAAGATCCATACAGTAGCATTTGTGTAATCCTGCTAACAAAGATACGGACAGACAAGTGCTTCCGAAATTAATCCCTCTTTGGCGGAGGTACAAGTTCCCATTTTTATTGACCAAGCCCCCACATTTTTCGGACATGGGGGGGAACTGCCCCCACATTTCAAAATTTCTAGAATCAACATTGCATTTGACCTTGGGCCCCTCCTTCAGGGTCAAACGAGGATAACCAAACTTAAACATGCTTATAACTTGCTTTTGATTGGTCCTGGAGTTTCAAGTGTGACACCAACCTATAGGAAATCATAGGCTGGGAATCTTCTAATGTCATCAGATTGGAACTTGGGCCCCTCCTTCAAGGTCAAATGAGGGTAGCCAAACTCAAAAGTGATTATAACTCACTTATTATTTACCTATTTGCATGAAATTTTGCAAGTAGGTTTGTTATATAGATGTCTTGAAATCATTAACTTTTGGAAGTGATCTGATACAGAATGGCCAACTTATTGATAATTAATTAAACATTAAATGATAAATCTTTAATACCTCAGAAACAGTGCAAGATAGAGCAATACCACCTGGGACTTGAATTGCGGTGTAAAATGCAGAAGTGCAGTTATCTCAGAAACTGTGCGCGATAGAGCCATTGTGATAAAAATTTTGGCTCACAGGGTGTACACAGAGTCATCTTCCAGGTTTTTCCAAAAATCATCTTCCCGCCATTTTCAGCCTACAGGGTATACACAGAGTCACCTGGCAATATTTGCTAAAAATTGTTTTCCCACCATTTTTTGTGGCCATCTTGAATTTCTGTGTAAATTGCAGAAACACATTTATCTCGGAAATGGTGCGAACGATTTTGGCCAAATTTTTGCCCACTTTTCAAGAAACCATTTTCTCTCCATTTTTTTTTTTGCAGCCAGCTTGAATCTTTGCATAAATAGAAAAAGCACTTTAATCTAAAACAGAACAGTCATTTTGGCAAAATCATTATTGCTCATTGGGACATTTTGTTTTTTCTATACAAAAACAATTTCTATTTCATTTGCAGAGCAATGCTCTAGTTGAGTATATGTCTTTGTCATAAATTTTGATCATTTTGTTTATATATATATTCACACAGGATATATTCATTGAAGTTCAGGCATTCTGCATTGAGTTCAGTCGAATACGAGAAGCAGCAGGATTATTCAGATTGCTGCGACAGTTGGACAATGGTGAACCAACAACTGGACAGCAGCCTAGATAGCATGGTGATTAGGAACAATGTTTATAACAGCAGTGGAGTGCCGTTCTTCAATTGTTGTACTTTTTATAAATTTATTCACAAAATGACATTACATGAAAAGTTGAAATCTCAAAAAAAATAAAAGTCTCTACAACTGTTATTTTTATTTGCACAAAACCCTTACTTGTACCCAACATTAAAACAATATGTTGAAATTTATTTCAGTGTTTTATATCTAAATTACAGTTGCTGATTGAACACTGTGGCATGTAGTCATTTGGCTCTCACCTGTATCATGGGTTTAAACTTGTTGGACTTACAGAGGGCTTGTCCTAATATGACCTTCTCCATTCAAAGGGACATGAAGCCCTATCTTTTATCTAACATTCAGATTTCTACAAGTGTCCATGTGCATTTTATCATAAACTCTTCTATTAAACTCAGGTAGTTATGCGATCAATAAAAAGACTAGTAAAAATAAGTCCCTTAGCACACGCGCACACACTACTAAAACTTCAAAATCCATTTTGTATTCAGACAACCAAGTCAGTGCACTTTAAATCAAACAATGCATTGGGCTTCAATGAAAAAAAAATAGCATCGGAGATGTTCAAGCTCGAAATAGTTTTCGACACCATGAGATATAGAAACAGTGAAACAGTACAAAGATCAGGAGACTTTCACAGCAAACAATGTCAGTTACGTAAAGGTCTAAATAATGTTAGTAGAGAAGATAATATTTAAGAGAGAAAATGTCTTGTGAATTATGAAGTTGAAAATTAATTAATTCAAGTATGACTACCAATAAAATTAAGTGAAAGTACAGTAGAACCTCAATTATCCGAACCCAATGGGAGACACAATCGGGTCAGATAATCAATGGGGTTTGGATAGATGAAGGAAACCAAAATTTGCGGTCTGTGAATTACCCGGTTGGCGATAATTGAAAGACCAAAGTTTTTAGCTTTAAATGTACTCATGGGTGGTCACTGATGAAGCAGTCTAATATATTTATGTAATATAATATAAATGACTGTCTAATTTTAACTTATTTGCTTCATTTCTATGGATATTGCTATTTTTATTTCATAAAAATGTAAATATACTATACCGTATGAAAACACTTGGGTTAAGCGTGGCTTGGCGTTCGGTGACCGCCACGTACACCGTACATAGAATTTAAAAATATGAGGGGGAAACCCTCTTTAAACCTATATACTTGCTACCTTTGACCCCTGGTGACCTAATTCACTCTGCCATGCGCAGTAATACAGAAATAGTTCATTCTTTTTGTGGCGGTTGAACTACCAACAGCGTTTTGCTACCTCTCAAAAAGACCTGCATTTACACGTTTTTATGCTCAGTAAGTTCTTTGCTGTTTTATTCACTCTTCCTCCATTTTATTCACCTTTTACTTCGATTTCTGGTGAATTTATTGTGTGCTTTGGGCATATATTTTACGTGTTTTTTCCAAAACTCGTATTATCGCTCATCTGGTCACGTGGTGTTAGAAACTCGGATTGCCTTTGGTAATATTCATTTCCTTTGTAAATTAATTCTTTTTATGCACTTCTACAGGCATTATAATTTTAATTTACGGTTTTCCTTCATTCTTCCATCGAAATTCTTCGTTTCTCCACGTATTTTGACCATATTGTCACCTTGACTGTGCATTGTTTTTCACGTAGTTACTGATTTGGTATTATCGCTCATCGGGTCACGTGGTGTCAGAATGTTGGATTTCCTTTGGAAATATTCATTTCTGCGGTGAATTAATTCATTTATGCACTTATACAGGCATTATAATTCACCTTTTACGGTTTTCCTTCATTCTTTTTACGAAATTCTTCGTTTCACCACATAGTTTCACCTTATATTTGAGCTTTTTACGAATCATTCACCAGGTCACGTGACGACGTCACATCCAAAATGGAGGTCAACCGATCGGTTGTCAGAAAATATTCATTTATATAGTGATTACAGCATTTCCAGGTTTGTTTATACATTCCTTCTACATATTTCTTTGAATATTATTATGTCAGAGCATAATGTGTAATAATTTCAATTGTTAACGCATTTTTCATAGCGTAACATTACGGTATCTACTACCTACCATTCACGGTTCTTTACTTGTGCAGGCCCTTTCATTTGACATTTATGGAATTCGGATCCTGGTTTCAGTGTTTTGGGGTTCAATTCTGAGCCTAGGGTCTCCATTTTTAGCCTTTCTCCACCTTCAATTTTGGAGGTTGGGGGTTTACGGCTTCTGGGGAGGACTTTGTCTTCCACCTTTTGGAGATCCATTTCACTGTTACTGGTTTCCTACATTCCAATTTTATGTCAATTGGTTATTTGGTTTCTCAGTCCATTTTTAGTCCTTTGGCCTCTTTTGTGCCTAGGCTTCAGTCTAATCAGACTGTTTTACTGGGATTACCTTCTCAAGACCATTCATGTTCAGGGTCCCTTAGAAGAGTTTATCAGTTGAATCCAACTGATTTTGGTACTTCCTTAACACTACTCCATTCATTTTCTAAATCTAGAAAAATTTTGTTTGGGGTTTGGTGGAAATCTTCTGTTACTCAACAGCTATTGTGTTTTCACCATTTTTTAGATCTGACGATCAATGGGCACATTTCCCTTTTGGGTATGTTGGGGGTTCCTCTGTCTACAGTTTACCTTTAGGCAGACTTCAGGAACCCTATTCCAACTTTCTGGTGCCAGTCTGTTGGACTATATGGGTGCTTAGGACTTCATCCTTTAATCTTCTCCACAGAAGATTTTCAAGCTTCCTGTCTAACAGAATTAGGGAATAAATTTGACTGCTCTTTCCTTTTGATCAGTCTTATTTTTCTCTAAGTCAACCACTTTTCCCAGGCTTAGAAGTTCCTTCATGAGGCCAGATACTTACTTTCTGTCACTCATTCATTTTGGGATCTTCTTATTCTAAGTTTTGTAGGTTGGGGAATTACCCAATTTTCCTTCTAAAACTTAGTTTTGCCAGGTACAAATCCTCTTCAGAGGGTTTTTTGGGTTTCCGGACCTGGGATCTAGCATGATGGGGTTCTTAAGACCTTCTCTTCCCTAGGTAGAGTTCCTCTGCTATTAGGGGAGATCTGAGATGGACCTTAGGGTCATTATTTCTGTGGGATTTTTCCTTCAGTCCTGTTTTGTTGATCACTTATTCAAGTTCATTGACAAGGCAATACTTTCTCAGTGGTCTTTTTCATCCACCATTCTTTGGACATCTGTTCAATGGGTCTTCTAGCTCCATTTTAGCTGGTTGATCTATGGCCCTTTTTCAGCCATCTTTGCACTTTGTTTTGAAAGATTTCTTTATCCATTTCCCTCACTTGTGCTTAGTCACTTGGTAGGGTAAATTGGTCCTTTTTTGGTCTTATGCTGTTTCTTGTGGTGTCTCTCTTGGGAGACCATTTCTTCTCACATATAACAGTATAAGCAGAAGCTTTTCATGTGGCCCTTACTCAAGGTGCCTCTTTTAAGCTATCTGCATTAGCCTCTTGAGGCACACCAATTAAGACCTTTTTTCCTCCCATCCAGGGAGTTTTCTCTCTAACTTAGTGCTTTTACGATGTGGTTCCTTTCCAGGTTCCAACATTCTGATGGTGGAATGCCTTCCAGAGGTAGAGGCTCAGCCTCAACCTCTATTATGGTGTCCGTCAGGAGATAAGAGTGTTGTTTTACTCAAATTTTCACTCTTACTTCCAGATCCCTCCACTTGCCAGTGGGAGGTCAACTGATTCCAGTGGTCTCTCAGATTCCACTTTCCTGATTCTTTCAGCTCTTCTCCACAGAAGTATGCTGTTCTTTCAGACTCACACTGTCTGTTCACATGAGCAGTTCAAGTATCATGAGCTCCTGTTTTCCTGATTTTTCAGGTCATTATCCTTGACAAAGTTATACTGGAAACCACAATTAGATTTATATCTTTTCCTGCTTTTCTAGACTATCAGGATGCAACTTATCAGTTGATCATTTTCTCAATTGGCCAGTGGACCACTTCTCTTCCTCAATGTGCCTCCTTTCTCTCCTTTGGCTCCTTTGGTTCACTCTTGCTCATAGTTTTGCTTTTGAGCAAGGTGTACCACTTTGTGACAATGCCTTATGGTCTAGCCACTAGCCTTTCAGGATTTACTTCCTTAGTCAAGGAAGTAAGGAAAGTTGGCTTTGAGGTTGGGCATCTCAGTGCACATGTGACTACAAATTGGCTCATTAGAGCCAATAGTTGTCAGAGGCTCTTTTTTCAACTCTATTAGAGTTGACTTTCATCTTGGAGTGGTTATTAGCAGGAAGTATTTAGATCTGTTTCTTTAACAGGTCTCCTTCCTGGGTCAGGTTCTTAACCTGTTTCCTAATTACCTCTCCAACTGGGCTCCTTATTTCTTTTGGCTTCCACTTGGAAGCCACTGCTTCAAGGTACCTACACATAACACTTCTTCTGTGTCATCTCAGGACACTTGATTTTCCTTCTCAAAGGTGCTCTGGATTTTCCATTCCTTGATCCTTCTATGAAGTTTCGTTCAAGATGGTACTATCCTGGGAACTATGTCTGCGCATACCTCCCTTTAATTCCCTAGTTTTTACATCTACTTTCATGGATGTTTCACTGCAGGGTTTGGGAGTTCTTTGTGCTCAGTGGACCACCTTAGGTCTATTTTTGATGTAGCAGTCCAGTCTGTTCATCAGTTCTAGAGCTCATAGCTGTCCTTTTTGCTCAGACATTTGTTCCTGTATTATCCTTTCATCAAAGGATCATCCTTTCAGCCTCAAACAACTCAGATGTCTTGTTCTCAAGACATATGTTCCTCATTTGTTCTTTCTTTAAGGGATCCTTCAGATAGTCCAGGTAACACTGTTGTCTGGGCTTTCTTTATATCAAGACAGCTTCCACTCTTGGGACATGCGTATTTTGGCATCTTTTGCCATTATTTTTACAAGAACAAGTCTGTTCTTCCACCTACTCATGTTCCAGGGGCATGAATCCTTGGCAGACCATCTCTGGAGGTCTTTTCTCACCTTTCATATAAGGTGGCCCCTCAATTCTTGGATCTTCAGATGGTAGTCTCAGACTTCTCATCTTATTTAGATCTCTTTTGTCATGGATTCAATCACAAGCTGCTCTTACATGTGCCTCCTGTGCTAGATCCTTAGGCTCTGGCAACAGATGCCCTGGGGTGCTTTGGTCCGGAGTACTTGTTTTACTCCTTCCCTCCTTCAGCTCTTTGTCCTCTATGGCCAGGAAGTTAATCAACTTTCAGAGCTGTACCAATCTTCTTGCAGCCTTTCTTGGCAAGTGCCAAGTTTTTGGCCTCAAGATCTCCTTTAAGAAAGCCATTGGCTCTTCCTCTTATTCTTCTATAACAAGCTCATCTAGAGTTTTGTTATTTATTTTTATGGAGTTCCTTTCTTCAAGCTTTCTGGCTGAAGTCTCCTTTAAGAAGAATTTTCACAGGAGGGGTCTTGGAGGATTTTTATCCTCCATAACTGTCTATGAAGCAATGTGGAACTGCTTCAAAAACTTGTGAGAAACATGGCCACTCTGCCATGCTTCAACTGTCCCATTTATTGCTGTTTGTTCCTTTTAAGGAATTATCTTTCAGACAATAGGGATACAGGTCAGCTCTCTCCAGGTACTACTTGGAGTTGGGTTCTTATAGGGAGCTTGGAAGTCTCTTTTAGAGCTTCTTTAAGTCCACAGTAAGGGTAGTCGTCACCTACTTTTTGGTACTTAAACCTTGTTTCTGCAGGCTCTTACCAAGGCTCCTCTTGAACCCTGTTTCCTTGCTGAGCCAAGTTTTTCACATATTAGACAGTCTTTCGTACTCCCTTTCTTTGGGAAGGAGAAGGAGTGATTTTGATTCCTTTATTTAAAGGTTTTCTCTCACTCTCTAGGGATGGCCTAAGTCATCCTTAAGTCAGATCTTACTTTCCTGGCTTAAGCCAGTTATCTTCAGAAGACTCTTCCTGCTTTGACTTTTTGTCTTTGGTCAGGATGACTTAGAAGACCTCTCCTTTTTTGCAGTCAAATTCCTAGCTATTTTTAGCTATTCTGACTTTCTTAGAAGGATTTCTTCTTGGTCTGTCTTCTGGAGTCCAAGAGAGTGATATTGCTGCTCAGACAATATCTTTTTGGATAGCATTTTATCCTTTATTCCCTCAATCTCTGTTCCACAGAGAATGCATCTCTTCATGGTGTCAGGGCTCATCATAGCAGGGCACAGGCTGCTTCCTGGTCTTTTAGGGGTGGAATCCCACTCCTAGTCAACATGAGATCCTGCACGTGGAAGAGCCATTCCACTTTTACATCCTTCTATTTTAGGAATGTAGCTCTCAAGAAGGGGGATTCCTCTTGGAATCATTGCACTTCACTTATTTGCCTTCAGAGATGTTGTTCTTAAGAATCTCTTATGATTTCTTAAGTGGAGTGGACATCCTTTTCCACTCAGCCATTTCTCTCCTACTTAAATTCCTCAATTTAAGTCCATCTGAAACTTTTAGTTTCAGAAAAAGGGGGGTGGCATTTCCCTTTTAGGGAATCTATTCTTCATCTTTATTTTCACAACCGTGCTTCTTAGTGCCTTTGGGCATGTTTCCATTCTGAGCACAGGGCATACTCATGCCTTCTCCTTTGAGCTGACCTAATAGTGTGTAGACAGCAGTGTTGAAGTTAGTGCAGTGGTTAATGCTACTCACTTATCTCACTCGAGTTATTGCTTCAGCACAGAGGTTTTGGGTTCAATTGCATTGCACTAGGAAGTATCCTTTTGTAGCAATTTAACCTTAGGGTGGTTTTCCTCAGGCTGTCTTTTTCCCACCATCCTTCCATGTGGGCATTCAACCCAAGTGTTTTCATATGGTATAGTATATTTACATTTTTATGAAATAAAATTTCATATTTTTAAATGTAAAATGCATTTTTATGAATAAAAATGTATATACTTACCATATGAAAACAGCAAATCACCCTCCCGCCTGCCCCGCTTTTACAGACCTTTTTCCAGCATTTATGTTTATTCACAAAAAGAATGAACTATTTCTGTATTACTGCGCATGGCAGAGTGAATTAGGTCACCAGGTGTCAAAGGTAGCAAGTATATAGGTTTAAAGAGGGTTTCCCCTCATATTTTTAAATTCTATGTACGGTGTACGTGGCGGTCACCGAACCCGAACCACCAAGCCATGCCTAACCCAAGTGTTTTCATATGGTAAGTATATACATTTTTATTCATAAAAATGCATTTTACATTTAAAAATATGAAATTTTGTTTAAAATATTATGTGGAACTGAACTGGGTGTGTTCAGTTGGTACTACACTCATTATGGATGTTTTACTTTTGATAAATGTCTTCCTGCATTTTGTTTATTGAAACACTCCAGGGGATTATTAACTGTAAAACTCTCATCCAAACACATCTTCATGATTGGGTGTGTTTGGTTGGTAATGCATTGTTGACAGTTTTTTCTTTTAATACACCTCAATCTGTACAGAGACTTACTCTGGGAGATTATAAATTGCAAACCCCAATTGAACATGCATTCAGTAATTGGCGCATTATCAAAGAAGTTGTGTAGTGGGGTCATGCACGTAAATGAATTGACCCCTCCGCAATTGAAACAATGGCATTAAAAATCACAGGCATTTGTGTTGACTGTATTGTTTATAAAGTTCTAGAATTAATGGTGTCCGAAAATGTGTAAAATCCTGTATTATTGCTCAGGCTATACCGTGCATTATATATGTGTGTAGGGAGACAAGATTTCAGATTGGTTAATCCAGAGGTTCAGATGATAGAGGGCTGGATAATCCTGGTTCCACTGTACATATAATAATCAGTTACAGTATTCCATATTTCTTTGTCATAAGAGAAATATGTGAACACACACAAGTTAAAGATTATACCATGACATACCTTCACTCCCCAACCAATGAACCATCCATGAATCAACTTTCTACACCTTACAGATATGGCCCAGACAAGATTTTAAAGGTCAAGGTCACTACAACAAGGTTGTTGCTCATCTACATCCTCTAATCAGTTTGCCTAATCTCAACTTCTTACACCTTACAGTTACTGAGCCCGGACAATATTTTCAAGTTTAAGGTCACTACAGCAAAGGTCAAATCAAGGTCACACGATGATATTGCATATACAAACCCCAATTAATGGCCATACCAAATATCAACCTTTTACATCTTACAGATTCCAAGATATAGTCTGGACAAGATTTTAATGGTCATGGTCACTACAGCAAAGCCAAAGTCCAAATCACACCATGAAGTTGCACATATATACTTCCTAACCTATGTCCCCACAAAGGATCACTTTCCTACACTTTACAGTTTTTCGAGACATAGCCCGGACAAGATTTTAAAGGTCAAAGTCACTACAGTAATGTAAAGGTCAAGGACACACCATGACACTGCACACCTACCTACCCCCCAACCAGTGTCGCTACCAAATTTCAACGTGTTAAACATTACAGTTTCTGAAATATAGCCCTGGCAAGATTTTTAAATTCAAGGTCACGGGCAAGGTTAAAGGTCAAATCAAGGTCACACCATGACATGCACCTGAACCCTAACCAATGTCCTTACCAAGTGTCAACTTTCTAAACCTTATGATTTCTGAGATATAGTCTGGACAAGATTTTAAAGGTCAAGGTCACTATGGCAAGATCAAATCAAGGTCACACCATGATGTTGCACACCTATGCCCCCAACCAATATCACTACCAAGTATCAACTTTTTACACCTATTACTTTCTTCTGTAGGTCTGCCCATTACTATATGTATGCTTTTACATTATTAAGCATCCCGCAAGGGACACTTGTTTGTGTATGGGAGACCTTCAGGCTCCGGCGGCTCCGCATTTTGTTTTCCTTATAACTCTGTAACCATAAGGCAGATTCTTTTCTAATTTGGCAGGTTTAGGCAGTAGCCTTGGGGAATTTTTTTGAATATGCTGCAGTGACATTTCAACCAATTAGAGAGGTCACATGACCAAAAAAATTTTTTTTTTCGATGGGGAAGCTTGTTCGGATGATAACTTGAAAGGAATTTTATCAATTCACCTGAAACTTGGCAAATACATTCATTCTATTAAAATCTGGAAATCATTAGATTTTTGGCATTGATTGGGTAAGAAATGGCCGAGTAATTAATGATTAATTAATCATTATGAATTTTCCAAATAAGGAAAACACAAAAATGCTAAAATCTCGAAAACCCTGCTAGATAGAGCGATTTCGACGAAATTTTTGACCCACAGGGTATCTCTGCATACTAGTTATTCCAATTTTCAAAAAAATTTTATCTCGCCAAAAATGGCGGCCATTTTGAATTTTCGAATTTTTCGCAAAAATTGCAAAACATAAAAATGCTTATATCTCGAAAACCATGCTAGATAGAGCGATTTCGACAAAATTTTTTGACCCACAGGGTATTTCTGCAGAGTGGCCATGCCTATTTTCAAAAACATTTTGTCTCGCCAAAAATGGCGACCATTTTGAATTTTCGAATTTTTCGCAAAAATTGCAAAACATAAAAATGCTAATATCTCGAAAACCGTGCTAGATAGAGCGATTTCGACGAAATTTTTGACCCACAGGGTATCTCTGCAGAGTGGCCATGCCAATTTTGAAAACAATTTTGTCTCGCCAAAAATGGCGGCCATTTTTAATTTTTCGCAAAAATAGCAAAACATAAAAATGCTAATATCTCGAAAACCGTGCTAGATAGAGCGATTTCGACGAAATTTTTGACCCGCAAGGGTATCTCTGCAGAGTAGCCATACCTATTTCAAAAAAATTTTATCTCACCAAAACTGGCGGCCATTTTGAATTTTCGAATTTTTACGCAAAAATTGTAAAACACAAAAATGCTAATATCTCGAAAACCGTGCTACATAGAACGATTTCGACGAAATTTTTGATCTTCAGGGTATCTCTGCAGAGCAGCTATCCCAAAGAGCTTTCACTCGGTGAAGTTTCAGACCCGTAGCTAATTATTCACCTACTCAAAATGAGTAAATGCTAATTATCTCTAAAACTATTGCGGATACCCAATTTTTATCAAATAACTCATTCATCTACTTTTGGCAGAGCTTTCACATGGTGAAGCTTCAGACCCGTAGATAATTACTCACCTGCTCAAAATGAGTAAATGCGAATTATCTCTTAAAAGTATTGCAGATAGCCAATTTTTCTCAAATAACTCATTCACCTACTTTTGGGAGAGCTTTCACTTGGTGAAGTTTCAGACCCATAGCTAATTATTCGCCTACTCAAAAGGAGTAAATGTGAATTATCTCTAAAAGTATTGCGGATACCCAATTTTTATCAAATAACTCATTCATCTACTTTTGGGAGAACTTTCACTTTCCTCAAAAACCGTGCTAGATGGAGCGAACTCAACAAAATTTTTGACCTGCTGGGTATCTCTGCAGAGTAGCCATGCCAATTTTCAAAATATTTTTGTCTCGCCAAATATAGCGGACATTTTGAATTTTCAAATTTTTTGCAAAACAAAAATGCTTATATCTTGAAAACCGTGCTAGATAGAGCAGACTGCGCTGACTTTGGTTGCCACAACAGTATAAGGCTAGAAACGAAGCATTTTCTTAATACTTTAGCACTCACCTTTATATCCTCTTTGGAAATCTTTTTTTTTTGCGAGCGATCCTCTAGTTTTCTTTTATACACAGCACCAGAAAGTTTACAAGTATATACAGCAAACAACGCTTCTATTTTAATGGTATTATTTTCCTGATGGTTGTTTTCGTATCCGGTGGATACTATGGATTACGCATGAGTACTCCGCCGCCGCAGTGTGTAGAGATTTTCTCGTTACCCCTCTAGAGGCCAGGGTATTATAGTTAAACTTCTCAAATTTTCAGGTTATATTCATAACCATAAAATCTTGCCTGGAAATATTTTTGGCCTCATTTTGAAAAACAAGATGGCCGCCACAGGCGTTTTTCGACTTTCAGCAACGAGTTTTGTTGGCCCTCTAGAACAAAGGGAATTATAGGTAGAGATCTCAAATTAGCAGGATATGTTCATCATTACAAAATCTTGACTGAAAATATTTTTGGCTTCATTTTGAAAAACAAGATGGTCGCCACAGGCATTTCTTTTCAGTCATGAAAAGTGCTTATATCTCCCTTATTGGTCCTAGAGGTTTGGAATGTCAAACCAACCTATAGGAAATCATGGGCTGTGAATCTTCTGGTGTGGTTGGATTTGACCTTGGGCCGCCCCTTCAAGGTGAAACGAGGATAGGCAAACTTAAAAGTGCTTATAACTCGTTTATTATTGGTCCTACAGGTTTGTGATGGTAAACCAACCTATAGGAAATCATAGGTTGGGAATCTTTTGGTGTAGTCAGATTTGACCTTGGGCCTCTCGTTCAAGGTCAAACAAGGATAGCCAAACTTAAAAGTGCTAATAACTCGCTTATTATTGGTCCTAGAGGTTTGGGATGGTAAACCAACCTATAGGAAATCATGGAGTGGGAATCTTTTGGTGTGGTCAGATTTAACCTTGGGCCTCTCATTCAAGGTCAAACGAGGATAGCCAAACTTAAAAGTTCTTATAACTCGCTTATTATTGGTCCTAGAGGTTTGGGATGGTAAACCAATCTATGGGAAATCATGGAGTGGGAATCTTTTGGTGTGGTCAGATTTGACCTTCGGCTTCTCGTTCAAGGTCAAACGAGGATAGCCAAACTTAATTGCTTATAACTTGCTTTATTATTGGTAAGAGAGGTTTGGGATGGTAAACCAACCTATAGGAAATCATGGAGTGGGAATCTTTTGGTGTGGTCAGATTTAACCTTGGGCCTCTTATTCAAGGTCAAACGAGGATAGCCAAACTTAAAAGTTCTTATAACTCGCATATTATTGGTCCTAGAGGTTTGGGATGGTAAACCAATCTATGGGAAATCATGGAGTGGGAATCTTTTGGTGTGGTCAGATTTGACCTTCGGCTTCTCGTTCAAGGTCAAACGAGGATAGCCAAACTTAATTGCTTATAACTTGCTTTATTATTGGTAAGAGAGGTTTGGGATGGTAAACCAGCCTATGGTAAATCATGGACTAGGAATCTTCTGGTGTGGTCAGATTTGATATTTTTGGCTTCATTTTGAAAAACAAGATGGTCGCCACAGGCATTTCTTTTCAGTCATGAAAAGTGCTTATATCTCCCTTATTGGTTTGGAATGTCAAACCAACCTATAGGAAATCATGGGCTGTGAATCTTTTAGTGTGGTCAGATTTGACCTTGGACCCCGCCTTCAAGGTCAAACGAGCATAGCCAAACTTAAAAGTGCTTATAACTCGCTTATTATTAGTATGCAATGTCAAACCAACTTATGGGAAATCATTGGCTGGAAATCTTCTGATATGGTCAGGTTTGACCTTGGGCCTCTCCTTCAAGGTCAAATGAGGATAGCCAAACTTAAAAGTTCTTATAACTCGCTTATTATTGGTCCTAGAGGTTTGCAATATTAAAACAACTTATAGGAAATCATGGGCTGCGAATTTTTTTATGTAATCAGATTTGACCTTGGGCCCCTCCTTCAAGGTCAAATGAGGCAAGCAAACTTAAAAGTGCTTATAACTCGCTTATTATTGGTCCTAGAGGTTTGCAATGTGAAACAAAGCTATAGGAAGTCATGGGATGTGAATCCTCTGATGTCATCAGATTTGACCTTGGGCCCATGCTTCAAGGTCAAATGAGGGTAGCCAAACTTAAAAGTGCTTTGAGCTTGCTTATTATTGAAAAATGCTGTTTATGTTCTAAACTATTTTAGTTGGCCATTTCCGGTGGATACAACTGGCCACAGATGCATCCTTGGTCTAGTTTTACATGAAACATGTGTAAATTCTAATTCTAATTTAACTTTTACAGCGCTTAATCTCCACTGAATAGTGGCGCAA
Organism: Sabellastarte sp. h YS-2021; assembly: GCA_964017235.1. Taxonomy (NCBI): domain Eukaryota; kingdom Metazoa; phylum Annelida; class Polychaeta; order Sabellida; family Sabellidae; genus Sabellastarte; species Sabellastarte sp. h YS-2021. Next base: position 25,443,422 of record OZ024934.1, read on the forward strand.
CAAGACAATAGCAATATACAAATTAAAAGTCCAGGGACAGAAACAGGTCAGCACCATGGAGAAGCCATAAGAGAAAAAGACCTAAGGAGGATAAGCCTTTACGTAGAGATAGGTTTTGAGCTTGTTTTCTAAAAGAGGCAATAGTGGGTGATGCACGAATGTCTTCAGGGAGTGAATTCTAAACAGTGGGAGCATCAAAGACAAAACTAAAACCAAACTGCTTAGTGGACTTGTGAATTTTAGGTTGAAACCTTGGAACATTAAGGAAATTGGCAACACTCTGACTGCGTCTAGTATTGTAAGTATTGTGGTACTTGGAAAGATATGGAGCAAAATATTTTGGGAAGCCAGTATGAATAAATTTATACACCAGGGTAGCCAGTTTGAACTCTGAGCGAAACTGAACAGGGAGCCAATGGAGTTTCCTGAGGACCGGAGTTATCCGAGTATATTTACTCGAATTTGTACTAATTCTGGCTGCACTATTTTGGATAGACTATAATCTGTGAAGGTTGAATTTGGAGAGACTCCTGAAAAGTGAGTTACAGTAGTCCAACCGACTACTAACAAAAGCATTGGCAACCGATACAGCTGCATCATGAGTCAAGTACTGCCTAATATTTCTAAAATCCCTCAGTTGAATAAAGCAGCTTTTACAAACATTCTTGACGTGTTTAGAGAAAGAAAAATCAGTCAAACCACACACCCAGGTTCCTGACTGACATGGTGGGGTGAAGGGGGTTACCCAAGATGGCTATTGGGAAACATACATTTAACCTTTCTATGTTTCTTGTAGCCAAAAAGTATGAACTCAGTTTTATCTGGATTAAGTTTAAGTTTGCTAGCCGACATCCATTCCTTAACATCTTGAAGGCATCTGTTCAACTTATCAAAAGCAGCTGGGGCATTCATGTGCGACAGATGGACATAAAGTTGTGAATTGTCGGCGTAGAAATGAAATTTTACGCCGTTGTGTTTACCAATTAGAGTACTAAGGGGAGATGTGTAAAGAGAGAATAGGAGAGGACCCAGAACAGAACCCTGAGGTACACCGAACAGCAATTTTTGTAAATCAGACAAAGTAGAACCAATCTTAACAGACTGAAAATGTTCCATCAAATAGAAAGAGAACCATTTGAGAGCGGAGCCACCTACACCGAACCAATCCTGAAGACAGCTGAGGAGTGTGGAATGATCAATAGTATCAAAGGCGGCCGAGAGATCCAATACCAAGTACCAAGGCAGTAGCTTCACCCCAATCAATTGATTTAAGTCTATTGGCCCATTTCTCCCTCTATTGGCCAATTTTCCCTTTTTACAGAGAAATATATGGGTACATGAAGATACCTTTTATAGCACTCTTGTAAATCCGAAAAGTATATTTAGTGTCTAAGTTTTAAATTCTTAAAATTTCCCAATAGAATAGATTTCAATTGTCATTCAAATGATATTTATGCAACCATTTTATCCGAATGCCATTTTTATATGTTTGGGCGATATAAAGGCTTCTGAAGAGAAGATGTGATTATCAGTTAAAATTTTAAACAAGCGTCTTTTCATAACAGCTAATATTAAGTATTTTTATAAAACCCCTGTAGGTTCCAAAATTATATGGGTTCAAGATGAAACACTTATTTAGCACCACTTAAAAATTTCATCTTCAAGCAGCCTTACTATATGTAAAAGATTGTTAGAACACCCCAAGAAAATCTCTGACCTCATATAGTGGTGTGATGAGAGGTGCAATCCGCGAGAAAATCCGCTTCTATATCAGGTTTTGAGTTTTATAATCTACTGATTTTGGTCGTGAGATGACTAGGCATATTTCACAAGCATAATCTGTGCAATCCAGATTTGGATGATATAGATTAGCTAGATTCTAAATTAAAATTTGCTGCTACATTTTGCCACCATTATTTTGCAAAGCATAATGGCTAATCCAATGAATCTGAATCCATAAATCTATCTCCAGAGGTAGATCAACGGATTCATAATCCAGATTAGGATCCTGGTGACATCACAAGCAAATCCAATAGCAGATTCACAGCATGATCTTTGTGATCTGGATTGCAAATATCAATGGATTTTTTATGAAGGAGTCACCTCTGTGGGTTCGAGTCCCACAAGTGGCAATTCTGAGGACCTGTCCCAATATGACCCTGGCTGTTGAACGGGACGTAAAACCCCAACTTTGACCTTTTTATGAAGGATGACAGATTATGCTGAGTGTGCTCTAGATCATTTTACAATGATAATCCGCAGAATCTAGATTGTTCGGATTAACAGATTCGCTTGTGATGTGACTAAAATCTTAATCCGGCTTATGAATCTGTTTCAATGGATTCAGATTCATTGGATTACCCATAATTCTTTGTAAAAATAATGGTGCCAAAATGTGGCAGCAAATTTTAAGATTTTGGAAATTTTTATGATATTAATGTTGGTTTTTGTTATTTATTTATTTTTTTGATTTTGGATAGATATCTAGAGAAAATTGTATTTCACAAATCTAGCTAATCCAAAGAATCCAAATCTGAATCTAGATTCAAAGGATTATGGTTGTGAAATATGCCTAATGAGTTGGAGTTAGAGTCTGGGTTGTGAACATCTTCGACAATCATTCAAGTCAATTTTTGCATTTCACGGATTCAACTGAACTGACATATTTAGATCTTGATCTGGATCACTGAGATCTCATAGATCAATCTCAAGGTGTGAGACACCGAATAATCGTAGAAATCCAGGGCCCAAATTCAAGAAAGGTCTTAGACTTAGCGGTCTTAGGCTTTATTCCAGTCTTAAAGTTAAGACTTTTGTCTCAGTTAAGTTTTGTTTTAAATCCGTATTCACAAAAAGTGACTTAGTTGAGACTTTTGTCTTAAACTTAAGCCTAGGGCTAAGTCTTAACTTTTATATTATATAACCACAGTGGTTTTTGGTTTTTGGTTGTCATGTGACATTATTTGTACACATTGTTGTTAGAATGAAAAAAATAAGCAAATCAGGCAAAATACTTATACTACAAGTGGTTTTCTAGTAAACTATAACAGTTGTTAAAACATGGCACATTTTAAGTTGTCTAAAATGTGCTTCTCAGGTGTCATGACAGCACAACAAAGTGTGTATCCTTTCTAAGTATTAAACTTTATATGTAACTGTCATTTTTTTTTCATTTTGTGCACTTAAGAAGAAAACAAAATTACAGTGCTGAAATATATTAAAGAACTGGAACATTGTTTCCCAATTTTATGCAGCAAATTTTGCATATCTAAACTCTTAATCAATAAAATTTTTACTATATAATTTACCAGTATTTATCCATACTGATCATAGATTATAAATCCAACTCGTGATGCTCACTACCATATTTGTTTTGTTTACACTGATGTAAAACATGGGTTTTTTATTTTTAAACTTGATTGGTTAATGGATCAATAATAAAAGTAGCTGTTAGTTTGACATTACATGTGCCACTTTTTAGAAAATTAATACATACAGTACACAAATGTGTCATATGTACTCAGGTGTCAAGGTCAGTGTGCACAAATACTTCAAATGTTATTTGTTTTTATATATATTTTTTGTAACTATGACTACAGCTGTTACCTTTTTTCATTTGCTACAAATACTTATGGAAAAGTGGATTGGTGAAATTGTACTAGTTCTTGAGAATTTATAAATGAGCGATAACAAAATGGAATACACTTTAACTTCTTGAAGAATATGAAAGGAAGTTGTTATTGGATAGTATTCATGAGTGCAATACAAGTTTTTACTCTGTAATCTGATGAGTGAATTATAGATTTTGAAGGCAAGTGATGCAAACTGGAAAACTTGTTCACTTACAGCTGATATTTGGGTCAGAAAGGGATAAGTTTTCCGCTGGAAAAACATTCTAACCACTTTTTTCCCTAGGAAATAGTTTGAAAAATATTTATGTATTTTTGACTAGGTTAGAGTCATTTGTAAAACTGAAGTGGGCATTTTTGTCAATGCATGTGCCATATTTAAACCTCCTATCTACCACTCTTAATGTTAAGCCCTTATTTAATCCTAAGGCTGGTCTTAACTTCTTTATGACAAAAGTCTTAGCCATTTTTCTGGGAAAGTAAAAACAAAAGTCTCAACTTTAAACATATACCCAGGGCTGGGATTCAAAAAAAGGTCTTAAACAAAAAATTGTCCTAACTTTAAGAGAAAAGTCTTAACTGTGCAAGAATTTTGTCATAAAGTTAAGACTATTTTTTTGCTTAGACAAAATGGGATTCACAAAAGGTCTTAGACAAAATTTTGTCTTAGATTTTGTCATAACTTTAAGACCACTGCAGGGCAGACTTAAGTCATTTTTTAAATATTCCATTGCATTTATTTACATTTTACCCTTTGTTATGCCAACAAAAAATATACTATGGGGATCTATACTTCCTATAAAAGTAATTTCTGTGGATTGTAATAGAAATTTACATCATTCAATTATCTATAAATTTTCACATTTTACCTTCTTGTGGTAAAAGTATTGTCATAAAAATGGCTGACTCACAATAAAACACAAAGACTACTATTTTTGCATAATTTTACAATAAAAAAGTAACAAATCTGTTTTATAATTTTGAAGAGCATGTTTGGTGTATTTATCGATAAAAAATGTTTTTGTTTCACTAAAATTTGTTAATTAATTAAGACTTTTTGCACAAATTTTGTCTCAGCTAACATTTTGCTAAGCACTTTTGTGAATCCCAATTAAAGAGAAATCTTAGCTAAGACAAAAGTCATAACTTTAAGACTGGTCTAAGCCAAAAATTGTCTAAGACTTGAGACCTTTTGTGAATCCCAGCCCTGGATAAGACCTTTCGTAAAAATGGGCCCCATGGATTATGTCTCGTTAGGAAAACGTTTGCGTGTAGGCTGAGGTGACACACGTCGGTTACCACACACGTCTGTGTAGCCAGGTAAATATGTGGGCGTTTACTAAAGGTGTGTAAACTTTTGATCTTTGGTAGTATATATTAGTTTCTAGTATTTGAATATCGTGTATTTATATTGTTTTCATCCTTTCGCCCATTTCTATGAGCTTTTTGAACTTTAGATTTGGAACTCTTGGATGCATCCTTTATTATCGCCCTTAAGTGAGCTCAGCAGACTGTGACGCCTCGCTACCACCATACAAGTATTCGCAATACATGTGCCATCTCGTTTTAATCTCTGCGAATGTTTTAGAAATTATATTCTGAAGAAGGTTGCCGTTGACAGTGATACGTATCACAGGTAATGCTAACTTTGAAGAACTGAATGAGTACCAGAAGGCCCATACTGCTCAGCTACCCAAGTTCATCGCCGGGTAGCGGAGCAGTAATTCACACAAAATGAGAGTTCACTGGTTTTTCTGGTTTATAGTAAAATGGCCAATAATGGAGATAAATAGTTAAAATATAAAACTTCGAAACAAATGCAACAAAATATATAGTGGTGGTGGACCAGTTCACGCCCAGGTACCAATTCACGCCCACCCTCAATTTTCTTCTCTATGAAAATTCATAAATCTTCAAGAAAATTGAGGGTGGGCGTGAATTGGTACCCGGGCGTGAACTGGTTCACCACCACTACCTCAGTTATGAATTGTGGTGTATTACTAGTGGTGGTGGACCAGTTCACGCCCGGGTACCAATTCACGCCCACCCCTAAATTTATCCAAAACAATTACAGTTAAACAATAAATAACAAATGTATATGATCAATTTGTTGATTATCTATGATGTGGTAAACATCTTCTCTATGAAAAATGATTACTCTTCAAGAAAATTGAGGGTGGGCATGAATTGGTACCCGGGCGTGAACTGGTCCACCACCACTAGACCAAGTTTCTGTCCCGTCACGTATACGCCAAGTTTCTGTCCCGTTGCCATTTGCTATTGATATACTGATGGACACAATGGCAAAGGACAGATTGAGTTCACATGTACTTTTTCTGTGTAAATTTGAATAGTTGAAAATTATTGTATTTAACCTTATAAATTCTTTGATATCTCTACATAGCTGTGTCTAGGTTACAGTACATATGTTGTCACACTAAACTGCTTTTACAAGCCAGTAATTTCTTTTTTGCAGATAGCAGTGCACTGTTAAAGGTTTTACATTTTAAAAATAGGTTGAACTATACACATACCAGTTGGATAGGCATTGAATATTAGTGAACGGCACATCTACATAGCTCAAAGTATGTAAATAACACTTTATACTTGAGAAATTATGTGTACAAATATGCTGTTCAAAATTTATACAGAAAACAAGTACATGTGAACTCTGTCCCTCACCATTATGTCCATCAGTAGATCAATAGCAATTGGTGACGGGACAGAAACTCAATCTAAATGAGTACCAGAAGGCCCATAAGGCACACAAAATAAGAGTTCACTGGTTTTTCTGGTTTATAGTAAAAAAGGCCAATAATGGAGATACACGTAAATACTTAAAATATAAAACTTCAAAACAAATGTACCAAAATATATACCTCAGTTATGAATTGTGGTGTATTACTAGACCGAGTTTCTGTCCTGTCTTGTATTGCTGTTGATATTTCTGATGGTATGCAATGGCGAGGGACAGACTTCACATGTACCTGTTTTCTGTGTAAATTTTGAACGGCATACTGTATAAGTGGTTATTTTCGCGTGGAATTAATTTTCGCTATATTCGCGAGTGACTACAAAACGCGAAAATAACTTCTAGCCAATATTTCTAGCCAGTCTAGCGTGAGCGATAATACAAGATTGTGCAAGATACAATATTTGACACTGCCACGGAAACAATAAATTCCATTGCTTTATCAAATGTACCATTCACAGAAACGCCTAACTTCTTTGATCTTTATCACCAATAGGGAGGGATTAATTCAATTACACGACCCCGCTACACAACTTCTTTGATAATGCGCCGATCAATGAAAGTGTGTTCGATTGGGTTTCATAAATTTATAATCTCCCAGAGTAGGTTCACACACTGACAACGTGTATAAAAGAAAAGACGTTAACTATGCATTTCCAATCAAACCAGCAGAAGTCTGCGTAATATTTTAATTTGAACATGTTGTTAGTTTGGGCGATAATTGAATATATTCTCGCGAACCAGGCCTACAGTGTACATTCGCGAACTTAAGTACCCGCGAAAAAAAACACTTATACAGTATTTGTACACATATTACCACAAGTATAAAGTGTTATTTGGTTTCTTGAAGGTATGTACATGTGCTGTTCACTTATATTTCATGCCAGTCAAACTGGCATGTATATATTTCAACTTTTCAAAATGTAAATAAACCTTCAACATTACATAGTTCTCTACAAAAAAAATTCATGGCTTCTAAAAGCAGTTTAATTTAACAACATATGTATTGGAAACTGGATACAGCTATAATAGACGTAATAACTTTTTAAAGTGAATGCAATAATTCCACCACAGTTCAAGGTTTACAGAGAAAACAGGTACATGTGAGCTCTGTCCCTTGCCATTGTGTCCATCAGTATATCAATAACAATTGGCAACGGGATAGAAACTCGGTCTAGTGTATTACAGTATCCTCGCACGTTCAATTATCGACCACGTAAGCGGGAAAATCGCCTATAAATAACATAAATCAACATACCTTTGCAAACATCCAGTTGATTGTTGTCATGTTATTCATATATTGGCATGTATATATCCCGATTTGAAATGATAATATTATAACTATTTTCTCTTCTTATGTCACATTTGTTGTGCAGTAAGCCTCACTTTCAATTATCGATCACATAACTAAAGGTTGCATCTAAAGCCTGAAGTAGCAGATTTAAGGTTGTGAGATAAATAAAAAACACTACTGAGGACAGAAATTGATAGAACTGTGAAATTTATTTTATCAGCATATGCAGAATTGTAATAATTAGGATCTGGAAGGTCTTATGTTTCGAGGGCTGATGCATCACTACTTTTTATTGACAGTAATGACAAAACTTTCAAAAACTTGTATCTAGTTTTGAACAAAACTATTTTGGGACATAAGTTCTTAACCATGAATTGATGTCTTTGAAGACAAATTACTGTTCATTGATCACATCTCAATGAGGGCACAGGAAAATGCTGTGCCTCCTCAAAACTCTGATTGGAGAACAAAATGAAAAATGATTCCAATCTGAACAGTGGCTACACTGACCCCAGTTTACAATGACAATGTGATCTAAATGTTTGTTTTGTGGGGGATAGAAGCTTTTGCATATGCAACAACAGTCACTTTCATCAACATTTTCATCTTCAGTATCTGACATATTTTCTGGTGGATTGACAACTGATGGACCTGGTCTTGTAGTATCCTTAAAAGGAGGAACAATTGTGGGTTTGGCATCACATCTTTTTCCGTTACCCCTTCCCTTACAACTATTTGGGGTTTTCCTCTTTTGTGTACTCAACGCAGTTGGATTTGTATTCTTAGAGGATTTTTGTTGAGCAAGATGGAGATTGATGTGAACTACAGACTCTTCAGTCACAGGCTTTCCAGCAATTACAGAACTTAATTTTTTTTCTTTTTTGGGGGTGGAACAAAAGTACATTTAACATTCTCAGCAGTAATAATTTTTTTCTGCAAAAATTGTTCCACAGGATTTTCTTACTCCTTTTCCAAGTTATCAGGGCATTAATTGGGGATATCTTCCACTTCATCCTTTGTACTGAACAGAGCATGGGAACCAATTTTGTCTGAATCATAGGCATTGGGGTCAGAAGGGTAAATGCCACATTTCTTGGATGCATTTTTCAAGTTTGATGGAGAAAGACCTACACTGTATGCCCTGGAGGCAATTTCGGCAACATTGTAACACCATATACCCTGCCCTGGATGTTCTGACATGAACTTCTTTGCCTCAAAATGATATTGGAAAAAGGCCCAAAACATGCTAAATCTAGAGGCTGCAATATCCAGGATGTATGTGGGGCAAGAAAAAAAAGAACAATGTTATGACTTTTTGCCCAAGCTATTGTGTCTGGGCTGACATGTGATCTATGGCCTTCAAAAGTATCAGCTTTGTACCCTGACCCTGACTGTACCTCAAAAAATGATCAAGGTATTCTTTGAAAATCTGACTTTTTGATCAACCAGTGGCTGATACAGTGCCAGCAGATCCAGCTACAACATTTTTCAAGAGATCAGGGAGATATGTAGCACCCTTAAAAACAAAGTAGGGAGAAATAGACATCCCATTAGCATTTCCAGCTGCAATAACATTTGTAGTACCTTTGGGGATATCAGAGCTTAAATTGTGGTTAGGAATTTGGGCCACCTACAATACTGGGGGGGGGGGGGGGGGGGGGGGGGGTTATGCTCACTGTTGATCCCTTTCTCGTCAACATTATAAATGCATTTTGGTCTACCCATCAAATCGTATTTCTCCAGAATGGTACTCAACTCAACATAGTACTTTTCTATAATTTCAGGAATGCTACTTCTGGCTCTAATCATTTCTAGGCCGCTAGGCTTCTTAACACTAATCTCTGGCCAACGCTTCAAAAAATTGTAGAACCATTTGTCTGACATTGCCTTAGATGGTTCACGCCTGTTCATACTACTTAAATACTCCCCTGGGGTGTGGCATGATAACATGACCCATTTGTACCTACCCTCAAAAACTTGAGTCAAGCTTGCCAACCAAAGCATATAAAATGAAATGGTTAACATTAAAATATATCTTAATGATGGGCAGTTGTGGAGAGACAACTTCAGGTCAACTGGATTAGCCGTTTTTTTATGAGAAAGGAATATGTTACCAAAGTTCCCCATTTTTTCACAAAAATTTGTTCACTCTGAAAAAAGCAAAGTTTTAAAATGTGTATATTGCATACAAATCCCTTAATAAATGCAAAAAAACAATTTTTTATGAAAGCGTATTATCTCACGTTTGATTTGGTATATAAAGCTCGAACCTACCTTCAATACTTTTTAAACTACAAGCTCTTGAGTATGTGCTGGTGGATATGGAAATTTAGGTTTGAAAATTGGGTGACTTTGTTTGAGCACCCACTACAATAACATTTTTTTTGTCTTTTTCTGACATTTTTAGTCAAATGATAGTCTAAAGTCTTTGGTTAAATGTGATCAAGATTTAAAGTCATTATCCCAATGCATCTCTGAGTATATTTGAATTAAAATATTAAATTCTGTTGTCCGAAACGCCCTGTCACATCTGAAGAGGCCACCTTTAAAAAAAAAACAGGAGCTGCAGAACCAAACAAAGATGCTGTGTAGAAGGAACAACATGTGCATTATAATGCCTGAAAATATAAACCTCTAATGGTTTTCTTCAACAGAATGACAGGCAAAAGTTTCTGTCCGAAACAGAAAACGTCACATCTGAAGAGGTTTAGTTTAACCTATGAAGATGTATTGTCATGATTGATAGTTTTAAAAGCAATATTTCAGCTTTATTTTATATTATTTTGTTTTAGGGAATATAAAACTGTGTACAGACATGAAAGTTTATTGGAAAAAGTCCCTAATATACAAATGAGGGTGCCTACTTTTAAAAATTTACACTTTCTTTACAAAATGTAAATTTTACTTCCAGTGACATGGATAGATGAAATCAATGATCATTATTATGATTTACCATGAAAGTCAAATACACTTAGTTGCAATCCAGTTCAGAAAAAAGGCTCTTGGAAGATCGCTTCTGGAATAGTTTGACACCAATGGAACTCTTCAGATGTGACCAAATGCTCTTCAGATGTGACATATTGCTCTTCAGATGTGACTTTAAATAGTTTTTTCTCAGCGTTTTCCCCATTCTTTACCTTGTGCAAATCCTTTATACAAAGGTCCGCAATTTTCAATATGTTGTCACATATTAGAATAAAAAGAACTCTGAAATGTTGACCTTATTTAACATGTCACATCTGAAGAGCTCTGACCAATTGGACAATTGCTAATACAGTTGGCAAGACTGGCCCACCAAACAACAGAAAAAGTCAATCTGTGTTTCCACCAACAGGACCAGTCTAGTACTGTCCATTCGCTATGTGGCTAAAACACTTCCTTCCTGTCTAAACAGTGTGACATCATACCATCTTTTTCGATGTCTAAACCTATTTAGACCCATGGTAAGCTGATAGCGGGGTCAGTTGGGAGGGCCTTATCTGTTCACTGGGTAAGGTAATAACTTATATGCAATACAAAAGAGATGTTCCAGGAGGGGATGCCTCTCTGACCCTTAAGTCTGTCTCTGTGGAAACTAACCAAGAGACAAGTGAGATTCTCATCTTTGCTACTATAGATGGGTGAATTTCCCAGTTTGTCTTCAATGGCTGACCTGTTGCCATCAACTGTACTTGGCCGCAACTTCCTGTGCTGGAATAGATTCAACAGGAAGTCAGCAACCTTTGCCCTGAAGTCCACGTGATTACTGTGGCACCACTTTGTAAAAATGGTTCACTTAGCCTCATAGACTGATTTGGTTGAGACTCTCTAAGGAGCTTCAATTCGTGCTGCCACTGCCTCAGAGAAACCTCGCTCATTGATAACTGAGGCTCCAGGAGCCAGACATTGAGATTTAGGTTTGGTAGAATCCTGTGAGGGATGTGACTAAATGGCTGGGTTAGCAGATTGGGCAGGTACAGTGGAATTTGACCTGACATGGTCACTAGGTCCCAAAACCAGGGCATGGTGGGTCACCCTGGAGCAATCAGAATAATTCTGTTGCACAGATAGTCCTGAAACTTCTCCAGCACTTTGCCCAAGATGGCTACTGGTAGGAAGGCATGAGGGTCCAGATCCTTCCACAGCAGACCAGTGCAACCTGCTTTCTGGGAGGGAGCAGGTTCCCCTTATAGTGTGCTCTCCTAAGTTAGTGCCCCACCCTTCTTTTGATACATCTGTAAAGATTGGCAGAGCACACCTGAGTGTAGTGGTAGACCTTGAAGAACATTTTCTTTGTATGGTCATCACTTTAGCTGAGGAGGGAGTGACCTGGGGATAGGTATCACCTTTTCTAGCGATTCTGGAACCTTCCAATTCCTTTTCAGGTGCCACTGTATAGGTCTCATATGTAGCCATCACAGGTGGACCTGTTTTTCTGTAGCTTTCAGTAGCCCTTATCAGGGACATCAGCTGCTTGACCTGACAGGTTGGTTTGGAGAGCAGTTCCTGAATATTTGCGTTCAAGGTTTGCCATCGCTGTAGGGTGGGCGACAGGGTCTGACCTTGCCCTCCTTGAGGCTGAACTGGTTAACGTATGAGGTTGAACACTTGTTTAAGTGGTTTGGGGTCCAGTTCTGATTTTTTCCTGTTTACCAACCCAGCTCCTGACACAGAGCTACTAGGGTATGTGTATGCTGGAGACAGGTTTGGTGGGATCTGGCTCTGACCAACCAGTCATCTAAGTACTGGTAGATTCTTATACCCTGTGAAAACCATCAATTTGACCTTCATCACTACTGTAAATTCCATGGGTGTTGTGAATTGGTGGGACTGACCCTGGATGTGAAAATGTTCAGTCTGGCAGATTTATATTACCAATAGGAAATTGAACTGGAATCCTTGTCTTATCAATCCTGAGATTTGGCAGTCCCGGTGTACTGGTTACGTTGCAAACCAGTAGCCTCCAAACTCCTAGAAGGGTAGCCTTCAACTAGTATGAGGTTGAGCTTATCCAACTTCTTACATAACCTGTCATCTGTCGGTATGTTGACTGAATTTAGATTTATTTTTTATTTTACATCATGTTCAACAGCCAGGGTCATGCTAGTTGGTCAAGATTATGCTCTGTAAACCACCGGGCATTGGTAAGTAACTACCAACTTTCCAACATGAAGTACCTGGGCTGAGATTCGAACCGATGACCTCAGAGGTTAAAGGTGAGCATTCTAACCGCTACACCGAGCCCCCAGCATGTTGACTGAAATCTTTCCAACTGGTTGCAGTTTTGGTCCTGCAAAGGAGAGGTCATCAGCCTCTGAAGTGGCTGTATCCAGTTCGGGGATATGCTTCCAACCCATGAAGGAGTCTAATGCCTCTCTCATTGTCTCTCTGTAGGTTTGCTCCTCTGAAAGAGCTTGGTCAATGTCGGCTGAAGTCGGAGCCTGATCTAGGTCAGACAGCTCCATTTCCTCTGCTGGACAAACAGTATGAGGTCGGTCAGCGGGGTTGACATTCGAATCAGTGTCCATGTAGGTAAGCTGCCTGACTGTCTCTGTAACCAGTGTACTGGACACCTGTCGCTGCTTACCAGGGACCTGGTCTGTGGACTGGGGTCAGTCAACAGGCTGAGGTCGGTGCACATCAACAGGCTGAGGTCTGTCAAAAAGCGGAGTTGGTGTAATAAAAGGGTCAGCTGCCTTCACAGCACCAGCTGGTGGAGCCCCTGTTGGTGTCACTTTCACAGTCTGGAAGGTCAGTTACGGTAGAATGCTTCTGGCCAACAGCATTGCCTCCAGCCTTGAGAAATGTTCCGACCATTTCTGATCTAGAGCTTCTAATTTATTGTCAGTTGACGGCTTGGAAGACTTAGAAGACCTTGAATGCTTTTTGGCCTTATCCTTGTCTTTGGCCAATGTCTTCTTAGGTGATTTCTGCTTCTTCTGTTCATTCACAGACCCTAAAACCAAGACTACAGTTGAATCTATTAGGGTCTAACTAGTATCAACAGCAGCAGATGTGTCAGACTTGCCATCTTCTTTTTCTTTCTTCAGTTTGTAAGATGATGTGGCCAGTTATGCTCGCTGATCAGTGATTAGGATATTACTGCGAGAATAGTCTTCTTTTAAAACACAATGGTTGCTGCCCTTATTCTTGTCACGATAACATACACACTGGTTTGTTACTATTAAAGGTTGGCATTAAATAATATCATGTCCCTCTCTTCTGTCCCGGTGATACCATGTTGAGAAGTAACAATCACTATATGTAAAAAATATGAAATTAAAGTTCAAATCCACAAACAATCAGCAAATTCTTCAATTTCTGAAAGCTTCCCAAAAAACTCATCTGCACAGTACACGTACCACATGGAAAAGATGATGTGACGTCACACTGACTAGACAGGAAGGAAGTAAGTCACATCTGAAGAGCCACTTTTATTTCATCTAAAAATGACACTCATGTTGCCAGTTATAATTATTTATTACTTTCTTGGTGCAATATAAACATTTCTAAGCTTTAACAAGAAAATGAACACTAAAATTTTTAAAAGGTCACATCTGAAGAGTTATAAGTCACGTCTGAAGAGCATGTGTCACATCTGAAGAGTTTGCTTTGGAGACCTATATATGTGAAACCTGTACAATCATCCTAACATTGGTTCTTTTAGAGGTAGACCACCTTTAGGTTAACACCTGCAAAAAGTTTCAACTTTTTGGATATAGTACTTTTCTTTTTACAAGAAACGAAATGTGTTTTTTCAATAGGTGCTGAATATGCAAAAATAGAAAGCTGTCAAAAAATTTAACCAAGTTTCCATACATGGTTAATTTCATTCATATATGTTAGGGTGCTCAGTATAGTATTGGCAAAACACAAAACATGCTTGGTAATTAAGTTTTAAAATTATTAAAAATGAGAATTTCATGATGTGTCACATCTGAAGAGTTTCCAGACACACCTTTATATTCTTCAAGTTAAAATATACAAAACGACAAAAAGTTATCTTTTCATTATTGGAAGTAGATACAAGGGTCATAGTAGTATCTAAATAAACAGTTAGGTTTAATCTCCCAAAGACTTTAAAATTTCACCTCCAGTAAACACTTTTGGGTCATGTTATCATGCCACACCCCCCCTGCAATATTCATCACATCAGCACGTGTACATCCATAACCAATACTGGACATATACCTTATATGGTCAACCAATTTCTTCAGTCTGATTCAGGATTGGTGAGGGACCTGGTTTGATACTGTCAATTGGTACTCTCCCTTGAACTCGGTCACAAAGAGTGGAATAAGGTACATTATACAATTTGAGTAACCTTCTTCAAGAACAGCTTGCAATGCAAAGGTCAGATGATCAGCATCATAAAGCATACGCTTTTTGGCTACATGGTCAGGATTTTTCTGAAATAATATGCCACAAAACCTTGTTTCAAAATAAAGTGGTAATTTTTCACTTTCTGGGAGAGAGCCCATAAGGAGCATATCACATTTTTAGCTCTAGTACAGACTATTCTGAACAGTTTAGATCTATTTATTGGTGTGGAACAAAAATAAACAGAATTCTGCAGGAGAGAAGTGCACTTGGTGACAGAAACTTTTATAAAATACTTTAAAATTAAAGAATCAAAAATTTTGAAAAAAGGACATTAGCATCTATGGTAATTTTGATGTACATGTATATATATCTTAAAATTTCATACCTGCTTTGACCTCATCTTTTTAAAAGATTTGTGAGATATTATTTCAGAAGTTGTTTACATTTGATTCTCCGATCGGCAAAATCGAAATGAGTCATGTGGCCTAAGAAAGCAAATATATTTGTTCCTGGTCGATAATGGGACGTGCAACGATATATTATATGTATTTCACAATCTGGTGGTAGAAGAATCAAAGCTTGTAGTGTGAGTTAAATTCAAAATATTAACTTTTGTCATTGGTGATTTCTGGTAGAAAGCCACTAACAAATCTGACAAATACTCAAAAAAAATCACACTATCTCCCTTCCAGAAGCCTATGAAGGTTCCACATTTGGGATGAGGTGGAACCAGATTGCGAAAAAAGATTGAAGTGATAGGATGTATGATAACCAATCAAAAACTTGGTCATTTACACCAGGACCTCTTGGATATATTCCTTTAATTATTATTGCCCATAAAGTTCAGCAGACTGTGAAATACTGTATGATTTGCTACTGCCAGTCAACTCAGTCGCTAGCACAATATTGGTGCTTGAAGTGTATTTTTCATAAGGTGTATGGTAATTTTTTTTTTGCATATTGTGCATATATTTTTCAAGGTATGGATATATGTTCATCGTATATCTTTAGAAATGTATATTAACAGCATTTCTGCTCAGTCTTATTGAATCACTTTGTACGAGGTTTCTTACAGACTTCGAACCATTTTTGGGTAACCGGGTAACCTATCGCAGCCTTACTTGTGTCTCACCAGTCTAAAACAAAGTGAATACTTTAATTTCTTACTTCTGTTCACTTTAAAAGGTTTTGGGCCATTTTTACCCCACATCCCTTAAGGGCTGTCAGGGTATTGTTTCACCCATGGTGTCCGAATGGACGGGTGGGTGGGTGGCGGGAAAAAGTTTGTCTGGGCTGTATCTCAGAAACCGTAAGGTGTAGGAAGTTGATACTTGGTAGGGATGTTGGTTAGGGGCTGTAGGTAAGCATTGTCATGATGTGACCTTGATTTGACCTTGCCACAGTGACCTTGAGTTTGAAAATCTTGTCTGGGCTATATCTCAAAAACTGTAAGGTGTGATCTTTTGCTCTACCAAAGTGTGTTCACCTGCCATATTTGAGACATCTTTCTCTTATGACAAAGATGTATGGATTTCTGCAACTGATTATTTGCACTTTTACATAATTGTGCTATTTCCATTGACAGCTGATCTCCAATTAATAAATTTTACAGCTTCATAAGTTATAGTTTACTGATTAATACTATTATCTTGCTATTGAATTGTCTTGTTTTAATGCTTTATCTTTACATACATTTTCTTTCTCTTAGATGTTATTTTCTCTACTTAAACAACCAACTTTTCATACAGAGTAACTATATATGTTTGTCCAGTTTAATGTGTGGTTTCAAATTTTATCTGTTTCCTGTCTATAAGTAAAGCTGGTGACAGACTACAATTCCACTGAATTTTTGCTGACATAATATTTTATACAAAACACAGAATCAACATAAAGTTTTCACATTAATTTTCAACCTTATTTCAATTTGAGACATGTATAATATACCGAGTAACCCAAATTTCTTGCATTTATTGCATGTGTCATGAAAATGACTTAGAGCATTACTTTTGCTTTTAAACACACCTTCACTTTGTCTTCTCTTAATTAAGCGTCCCTGAAAATTGCGCTTATTATTTGTTTTTCGCATCAGTTTCCTCACTGCTGCCACCGCAGCATTATGGTCTCTTGAATATCTCCCTTATTATTGGAAGCTTTCTAACCATATTTGGCAGTTGTATACCTTCGACATGGGGAAAAATTTTTTCACATGCTTAAATTTGACCTTTGATCTTTATCAAGGTCACATGATCAAAAAATAGTTTTTATTTCATAAAAATGTAATATACACTACCATATGAAAACACTTGGGTTAATGTTGGCTTGGCATCCGGTGACTGCCACGTACACCGTACATAAAATTTAAAATATAAGGCCATTAAGGGGAGACCCTCTTTAAACCTATGTACTTTTACTCTTTGACCCCTGGTGACCTAATTCACTCTGCCATGCGCAGTAATACAGAAATAGTTCATTCTTTTTGTGGTGGTTGAAGTCTCATCAGGCATTTTTGCTACCTCATTTAGACCTGCATTTACACGTTTTTGGTGCTCTGTAAGTACTCTTAAGCCATTTTATTCATGCTTCCACCATTTTATTTACCTTTTTCTTTGATTTCTGGTGAATTTATGGCCTTCTTTGTGCAATATTTTTACGTATTTTTCAAAATTTGTGTTATTGCTTATCTGGTCACGTGGTGTCAGAATGTGGGATTTCCTTTGGAAATATTCATTTCCCCGGTGAATTAATTCATTTATTCAGTTATACTGGCAATACAATTGCCAATTTACAGTTTTCTATCATTCTTAACACAAAATTCTTTGTTTCACCGCGTATTTTGACCGTATTTTTTGGGCTTTTTACAAATCATTCACCAGGTCACATGACAATGACTTCACATCCAAAATAGAGTTACAACCGATCGGTTGTTAGAAAATATCCATTTTCTCAGTGATTTCAGCATTTCCAGGTGTGTGTATGCAGGCCCTTTCATTTGACATTTCTGGGATACAGATCCTGGTTTCAGTGTTTTGGGTTCAATTCTCCTAGGGTCTCCATTTTCAGCCTTTCCCCACCTTCAAGTCGGATGGTGGTAAATGGCTCTTGGGGGTGACTTGGTCTTCCACCTTTGAAGATCCATCTCACTGCTACCGGTTTCCTACATTCCAATTTTATGTCAATTTGGTCATTTGGTTTCTCAGTCCATTTTTAGTCCTTTGGCCTCTTTTGTGCCTAAGGCTCAGCCTAATCAGGCTGCTTTTTGGTGCTGTGATTACCTTCTTAAGACCTTTTTTGTTTCAGGGCCCCTTTTAAGAATAAGTTCTTATCAGTTGACTCCAACTGATGTTGCTTTTTAAAACACAGCTCCATTCATTTTCTAAATCTAAAAAAATGTTTTGTTTGGGGCATGGTAAAAATCTACTGTTATTCAACAGCTTTTCATTGTATTTTCACCAGTTTTTTAGATCTGACTTCTATTGGCACATCTCCTTTTTGGGGTATGTTGGGGTCCCTCTGTCTTTAGTTAACCTTCAGGCAGACTACAGGGACCTTATTCCAACATTTCTTGTGCCAGTCTGTTGGAATATATGGATGCTTTGGACTTTGTCCTCAAGTCTTCTCCTCACAAGGTTTTCAAAGCCTCCTGTCCAACAGATTTAGGGGACAACTTTTGACTGTCCTTTCCTTTTGATCAGTCTCATTCTTCTGTAAGTCAACCACTATTTCCAGGCTCAGAAGTTCCTTTGTGAGGTCAGATTCTTACTTTCTGTCACTCATTAACTTTCGGAGTTTCCCATTCTAAGTTTTATAGGTTGGGTAATTACCCAAATTTACCTTTTAAAGCTTAGTTTTGCCAGATACAAATCCTCTTCAGGGGGTTTTTGGGTTGACCTGCTCAGGTTTCCGGACCTGGGATCTAGCCTGGTGGGTTTTTTTTAAGATCTTCTCTTTCCTAGGCAGATGTCCTCTCTGAGATGGACCTTAGGGTCTTTAATACTGTAGGATTTTTCCTTGAGTCCTGTTTTGTTGATCACTTAGTCAAGTTGATTTACCAGACAGTTTTTCTCAGTGGTCTTTTTCATCCACCATGCTTTGGACATCTGTTCAATGGATCTTCCAGCTCCATTTTAGCTGGTTGATCTATGGCCTTATCCAGCCATTAGTGCTCTTTGCACTTTGTTTGGAGAGATTTCTTTTCCATTTCCCTCACTTGTGCCAAGTCACTTTGGAGGGAAAATTGGGCCCTTTTTGGTCTTGTACTGTTTGTGTATTTTGTCTCTCTTGAGAGACTTATTTTTCACATTTAACAGTATAAGCAGAAGCTTTTCATTCTGCCCTTACTAAAGGTGCTTTTTTAAGCTCTCTGCTTTAGCCTCTTTGGGGTAAACCAATATAGGTCTCTCTCCTCCCAACTAGGGAATCTTCTCTCTAACTTAGTGCTAAAGGGATGTGGTTCCTCTCCAGGTTCCAACATTCTGATGGTGGAATGGCTTCCAGAGGCAGGGGCGAGAGCCTCAGCCTCCACCTCTTTTATGATGTCCTTCAGGAGATGAGAGTTGTTTTTGTCATTCTAACTGGCTCTTACTTCTAGATCCCTCCACTTACCAGTGGGAGGTCAACTGATTTCTTCCATTTCATTTGAAATGTTTGGGTGTAGCCTTTATTTTTCCAGAATTCTGAAATTTGGTTCACCTTCCAGTGGTCTCTCAGATTCCACTTTCCTGATCCCTTCTTCTTCAGCTTTTCTTCTCCTCAGAAGAATGCTGTTCTTTGTCATTCAGTCTCACACTTGCAGTTCACATGAGCAGTTCAAGTACCTGAGCTCCTGTTTTCCTGATTTTCTCAGGTCCTTATCCTTGAGAGGCATAGAAGACTGGAAACCAGCATTAGGTTTAGATCTTTTCCTGATTTTCCAGACTATCAGGATGCAAACTTATCAGTTGATCATTTCCTTCCTTCTAATTGGCCAGTGGACCACTTCTCTTTCTCTATATGGCTCCTTCCTCTCCTTTGGTTCACTCTCAGAGTTTTGCCCTTGGGCAGGGTGTACCAGTTTGTGGCAATGCCTTTGGGCCTAGCCACTAGCCTTTCAGGATTTACTTCCTCAGTCAAGGAAGAAAGAAAGTTGGCTTTGAGATTGGGCATTTCAGTGCACATGTGACTACTAATTGGCTCGTTAGAGCCAATAGTTGTCAGAGGTTCGCTTGGCAACTCTCTTAGAGTTGACTCTTAACTTGGAGTGGTTCTTAGCAGGAAGTATTAAGATCTGTTACTACAACAGGTCCCCTTCCTGGGCCAGGTAATCAACCTGTTTAAAGGTGTTCCTTATAGGGGCAAGGTTCTGTCTATTCAGCAGGTCATCCTTCCTCTACCTTAGAACACGTTTAAATTTCCTCTCCAATTAGACACCTTTAATTTCTCCTGGCTTCCACTTGGAAGCCACTTTTTCAAGGTCTACTGCACTTGACACTTATTCAGTGTTATCTCAGGACACTTTGACTTTTTCTTCTAAAAGGTGCTTTGGATTGTCCATTCCTTGATCCTTCTGTGAAGGTTCATTTAAGATGGTACTTTCCTGGGAACTATGTCATTGCATACCCCCCTTTTATTTCCTAGTATTTACATCTACTTACATGGATGTTTCACTTTAGGGTTAGGGAGCTCTTTGTGCTCTTTTAACTACCTAAGGTCAATCTTTGATGTAGCAGTCCAATCTGCTCATCAGTTCTAGAGCTCCAGAGCTGTTTTTTTTTCTCAGACATTTGTTCCTCTTTTATCCTTTCATCAAAGGATCAACCGTACAGACAACACAGATGTCTTGTTTTCAAGTCATTTGTTCATTACTTGCCTTTCTTCAAGGGACATTTCAGATAGTCTTAGGCGACACTGTTGTCTGTGCTTTCTTGTTAACAAGAGTGCTTCCCCTCTTGGAACATGTGTCACTATTTTGGTACCCTTTTGCCATTATCCTTACAAGGACAAGTCTGTTCTTCCTCCTACTCATGTTCCAGGGGCATGAATCGTTGGCAGATGATCTCTTGAGGTCTTATCTGACCCTTCATATAAAGTGATCTCTCAATTCTTGGATCTTCAGATGGCTGTCTCAGACTTCACATCTGATTTAGATCTCTTTGCCATGTGATTCAATTACAAGCTGCTCTTGCATGTACCTCCTGTGCTAGATTCTTAGGCTCTGGCAACATATGACGTGGAGTTTTTTGGTCCGGAGTACTTTTTTTACTCCTTCCCTCCTTCAGCTCTTTGTCCATTATGGCCAGGAAGTTAATAAACTTTCAGAGCTGTACCATGTTTCTTGTAGCCTTCCTTGGCAATGGCCAATGTTTGGCCTCAATATCTCCTTTAAGAAAACCAGTGGCTCTTCCTCTTAGTCTTCTATAACAACCTCATCTAGAGGTTTGTTATTAATTAAGCGGCCCGTCAGGGGCGCTTATTTGTTTTGATCAAGTTCGACTGATCACCGCCGCCGCAGTATTATGGTCTCCCTTGAATAACTTCTTGAGCTTTCAAATTTTTCTTTCCTTCTTATCTTTCTTTAAAACTATAGGGGCGGGAAAATTTTTTGGTATACTTTGTGGAGACCTTAAGCATTTTTCAAAAACACCCCGTCATCGTGTTTCGGCTATAAAATTGATCAGCTACATTCTAGACCTACATCTGCAGGTCGGAAAGTATTTTCTGATCAATCGGACCATAGATGCCTGAATGGGAGGCGTTTTATTTTCATAAATTTTTTTAAAAATGGGTACTTGGTCTGTATCTCAAAAGCGGTCGGGATTTCGGTGTTTTGTTGGAATAACTTATTCAGCTACGTTTTGATAATCTTTCACATGCCGAAGTTTTAGCACTGTATCTGCAATCGTAAGGTCACCTTAATGTCAAAAAAAGGGGGTTTTAGCCCTCCAGTTCACTTAGTTTTGGACTTTTTTCAACCAAACTTGGCATATATATTAAGATTTACCAAAGGATTATCCTGACTTTATGGTGAACTTCAACTGTTAATATAATTGGAGCTATGGGCCCCCTATTTTTATTTATTTAGGGGTTTTACGTCGCTTTCAACACTGTACATGTCATATCATGACGGGTAGTTGGAAGGGCAGAGGAAACCAATATATACAGTTGGTCAAGGCTCTGTACTGTAAACTGCCGACCAACTGCAAGCAACTACCAGCTTTCCCACTTGAGGTAGAGCCATGAACCGAACCCCAGCCTCAGAGGTGGGAGGCGAGAATGTTGCCACTCTGCCACCGTGGCCCCCCTAAAGTCATAAAATTGGAATAAAGCCGTCGGGCCCCTTTCTTTTTCCATATCTAACGTATATTGATATTGAAGTATATCGAAAGAAGATTCTTGCTACCTTACGATTTAAATATTAATCATGTTATTGCCATCTTAAACTTAAAATGTAGGGTGTTTCAGCCCTAAGGTCAGTTATTGTTTAATTTTTTAAAATAAAACTTGGCACATTTATAAAGGTTGGCAGAAGGAACATTCTCATTTTATGGTCACCTTAAAGTTGCAATATGAATGAAGTTATAGGCACCTTACAGTGCAAATAGGAAGTTTTCAGCCTCCAGCTATCTTATTGTTCAAATGACCTCAGCTAAACTTTATGCTCTTATAAAGTATGACAAGAGGGACACTCTTATTTTATGGTCACCTTAAAGTGCCAACATGAATGAAGTTATGGCCACCTTGCAGTGAAATTATGGAATTTTTTATTTTTCAACTATTTCGTTGTTTAGCTGACCTCAGTTAAATTTTGCACACTTATTAAAGATGAAAATAGGGATATTCTTATTTTCTTTCCACCTTGGAGTTCCAATACAAGCACAGTCATGGCCGTCTTGAAGTAAAAATGAAGGTTTTCAGCTCTCAGCTGACTTGCTGTTCAATGAAATCAGTTCAACTTTACACATTAATTAAGTTTAAGGAAGACTTCTAATGATCTTTTTATTTGAAATTCCTGTATTTAAGCTATTTAAGAGACTTATGTGGCCAACTTAACATAATAAATATATAGTTTTTGCTCCCACCTCATTTATTTTAAGACTTTTTAAAACGACACCTACCACATGTATACTTAAAAACAAAATTTCTGTTATCTGGCAAAGCTAACCTAGTATTTTTGAAGTCATGGCATCTTCAAAGAAAAAAAATGAGGTATTTAGCATGCAGTGATGTGGTTATTAATATATTACAGTTGATCAGTGTTCATATAATATAAATTCCCAATTTTAGGCACATTAAAAAATCCCACATTCTTCTGATTCCAATCTTGTGGAATTGTGTGGATATGACTTTTCCTTTTTTTGAAAAAAGCTTTAATTAATTCAGCTTTTGTTTAGCAGCATGAGTTGCAGCTACTTATTCACATACACTATGTAAATTGGTCAAATGTATAGACTTGACTTCTTTCAGAAGATAAGATGACTAGAAAAAAAATGCTTTCTCATATAAACAGTTATTCTTGTACAGTATTTTATGTATCTCCAGTTAATTGAAGATGAAATGAAATGAATGCCTTCTCTTTTTTACTCCTCCAACTCTGTGTTTGCTTTTGTATGATATCTATTTGGAGGCCCCTCTGTGTTTTGTGTGTTAACATCTGTGTATATGTGTGTGTGCAGTACAGTGATCTATTTTAATATCTGTTTCCATTCAGATGTGAGAAGGGCAGAACTTTCTGCTGGTTGTTATTTAAGAGTGTGTTCTCTGATCTTGTGGGAGCTTCTTTAATTATCTCCCGCTGGGCTTTAGCCCGGGAGGGAGATTGTGAAATGATGCCTATGTGTGTGTGCGTGCATGTGTTCAGGGGTGCGTGTGTTAGTGTGTCACACAGAGTTCTCCAAAACTACTACAGTTACAGATTTTTTGTAAATTAATTGTCCCCTTAAATTTCGCGCCCTTGAAATTTTTTTGGGTTTCATGGACTTAGGTCTAAAGATAAGTGAGTAAGAGCAATTTTAGCTACTTTGAGTAAAGGACTCAAAAACTATTGCAGTTACAGCTTTTTCTTCAAATATGTTGTTCAGCTACTTTGTCCTTAGCTATAAGATGGTACATAGTTTGGGGTCCCATTGCATACCATAAGTGAGTAATAGCTATTTTTTTATTTATAGCAAAATAATGTCATAAGCAAATGTCAAATATCTTCAAAAGTATTAAAGTTAGGGAATTCTTTTCAAATATGCTATTCATCTAGTTTTTTGTAAGCTATCACATAGTAAAGTTTCAGACCTGTTGCACATTGGATAGCTGAGTAATAGCTACTTTGAAATTGTGACTGGTGAGTAAATTCATTGTAACTCCAAAACTATTGCAGTTAGAGTATTTTCCTAAAATACGTTGTTCAGCTACTTTGTACTTTAAACTATAAGATGGCATATAGTTTGGGATTCTGTTGCATGCCATAAGTGAGTAATAGCTATTTTCTTATTTGTAGCAGAATGATGACATAAGTAAATGTCAAATATCTTCAAAAGTATTAAAGTTAGGGAATTCTTTTCAAATATGCTATTCATCTAGTTTTGTGTAAGCTATCACATAGTAAAGTTTCAGACCTGTTGCACATTGGATAGCTGAGTAATAGCTACTTTGAAATTGTGACTGGTGAGTAAATCCATTGTCACTCCAAACTTTTGTCCTTAACTTTAACATGGCATATAGTTTGGGATTCTGTTGCATACCATAAGTGAGTAATAGCTATTTTATTATCTGTAGCAAAGTAATGACATCTATCTTTTTATTTATCTCTGAAACGGAACGAGATAGAGCGATTTTGACGAAATTTTTGACCCACTTTTCCCAAAAATCGTTTTCCCGCCACTTTTGGTGGCCATCTTGAATTTCTGGGTAAAACGTAAAAAATGTGTTTATCTTGGAAACGCAGTGAGATAGAGTGATTTCGATGAAATTTTTGACCCACAGGGTATCTGCAGAGTGTAGTGGCGACTTGCCCCAAAAATTGTTTTCCCGCCACTTTTGGCGACAAAATTTTTGACCCATAGGGTATCTGCAGAGTCTTTTGGTGACTTTTGCAAAACAACATTTTCCCGCCACTTTTAGTGGCCATCTTGAATTTCTGCATAAAACACAAAAATGTGTTTATCTCGGAAACGGGGCGAGATAGAGCGATTTCGGCGAAAGTTTTGAAATTATCGACATTTCCCAAATATTGTTTTCCCGCCACTTTGGTGGCCATCTTGAATTTCTGAGTAAAACGCAAAAACACGTTTATCTTGGAAACAAAGTGAGATAGAGCAATTTTAACGAAATTTTTGACCCACAGGGTATTTGCAATGTCTGTTGGCGACTTTTTCGAAAAATCATTTTTAACGGCCGTATTGAACTTCTGCGTAAAAATGCAAATGCTTATTATCTTGGAAACGGTGCGAGATAGAGTAATTTTGGTGATAAATAAGTCATTCACCTACTTTTGCATGATCTGCCACATACTAAAGTTGCAGATCTTTAGCTCTTTACATAGCTGAGTCATAGCTACTAAAATTAGTAAATGTCTTTTATCTGTAAAAGTATTGCAAATACACAATTTCCCTCTAAATAAGTCATTTACCTACTTTTGGGTGATCTACCACATAGTGAAGTTGCACATCCATAGCTCTTTGCATAGCTGAGTCATACCTGCTAAAACGAGTAAATATCTGTAAACGTATTGCAGATTGGCAATTTCTTCTAAATAAGTTATTCACCCACTTTGGGGGGATCTGCCACATAGTGACATTGCAGAACTGGAGCGCTTTGAATGGCAGAGTAATAGTCACTAAAATGAGTAAATGTTTTTATCTCTGAAAGTATTACAGATAGGCAATTTCTTCTAAATAAGTCCTTCACCTACTTTTGGATGATGTACTACATAGTAAAGTTGCGGAACTGTAGCTCTTTGCATTTCAGAGTAATAGCTACTAAAATGACTAAAATTAATGCCTTTTATCTTTAAAAGTATTGAAGTCAAACATTAAAGTGCCTCTTGTTTATTGTCACTTCTACATGTTCCTCCATCTCACAAGAAAATCTATATTCCACTATCTTTAGACTAAAGACTTTAGTACATCTAATTCATTCGGCGGGAGATAATTGCATGTGTCAGAATGCTTGTTATACAAGACAAACTCTGGTGTTAATCATGTCTGTGGAAATAAATTTAACTGCAATTAGAACTTCCCAAGCTCTTTTGCACTCCAATCACTCAGTCTGAGCCTGTTTGAGCTAGGTGGGTACTCTTCATAAAATCCTCCCAAATGAAAGGAACTACACATAGTAGCTTTGATTTATGGCAGTAACAAGCTATTTCATGTAAAACATCGAAAAGGTGCTAGAATCTGAGAAAGGCTTTTATTGAGTTGCAACTTCCACCTCATCAAATTTTGCTTTAAATGCCTGATATATTAGTAAGACATTGATATACTAACACAATATTTAGCATCAAGATTGAAGAAGTTTTTTAAACTAAGTTGATTCGTGAATTGATCTGGTTCGCCAAACTTGATTTGCAAATCGATTCGGTTCACAATTTTATGATTCCTTGCACCCCTACTAGTAAGGATTCTTCTGGAAAAGAAATTTGAATTTTCAAAATTCTGACAGGGGTCTTGAATTTTTGTGGAAATGGAAAATGTCACACTACCCCATATATGGAGAGTCTATATTGCCAGTCAGGTTTACCCCCTGACCCCTTCTTACGGGTCAAACTGGGGTCATAAAATAGCAGATTTTCTGGTTTTGCCTTATATCTACTTTAAAACTACTCTTCTGACAAACTATAGCATTTATGTAAATAACCTTTAAGAAACAAAATAAAGCTTACTTTTTTCTTTCATGTTAATGCATAAACTTCCACACTGTCTCCTTAACTTTAGCTTCTTGTCTCAGTGCTGCATCATGATGTTTTTCTTTTCAAAAACCTTTTTCTACTTTATACTATATAAAGCACCTAACCTTTTGGGATGATTTGTTTTTGTTAGCAAAAACATTTTTCTAGTTTTTGTAAGTACCATTTGTGTACAATCAAGCATAAATCAGTTGTACTCATTTAATTTTTTTTTCAAGAAGACATTGATACAAAATATATTGAAATACATCCTGTTTATTTAATAAAGCCTAAGCTATTTTTAATGCCAGCCTTTCTTGAGTGAGTAGATTTTGTGTTTACTTTTTGTTATGCTTTTATTATTTGCCACACTTGGTTTTTGTGTGACCAGCATTTATGCTGCGTGGCATATAGGGATTTCTTTGTCATCCCATTTTGTGGCGCCGTATGTCGTCGTCACACTTTGTATTACGGACAGTATCTCAAAAATGGCTTGTCAGATTTGATTCAGATTTGGCATGTGGATGTAACTGCCCATCAGGATGTGCTGTATAGTTTGGTGACCTTAAACTCCCACTAGTAAGATACTTATATTGAGTTTAAGTTTTTTTGTTTCCGGACAGTATCTCAAAAATGGCGTAATGGAATCAATTCATATTTGGCATGTGGTTGTAACTAGTTTTGAAGGTGTGCCCTATTTTAAGGTGACCTTAATCTCCCACGTATAAAACACTTATGTCCAGTTTACGTTTTTTTCTTTCTCCATTAAGTGTACTAAAAATAACTTCAGAAATTTCATTCAACTTTTGCATGTATATGTAACTAGCCATAGGTAAGTACCATACAATGAGGTGACCTTAAACTCTCATGCAAAAGTAATAACAGAATTATATTCACTTTAAGTTTGGTAATTTTTGAACAGTATTGCAAATATTGTGCAATTCTATGCATGTTTCAGTTGTGGATGTAACAAACCTTGAACAGAACCTTCAGAAAAAGATTACCTTAATCTCTTTACCTTAAACTAACATTGACTTTAAGGTTGGGACAATTGTTTTGGTGTTTGGAAGATATTTGATGTGCTGAGATTTTTCATCGATATTCATGTACATATATTTAAACAAAAAAGAAAAAGGCCTCTTTTGTAAGGTTGCAACAAATTGCTGATATTTTAGAAACTTATGAGTTTAAGGTTGTAACAGTTTGGTGTCACTCAGCTGTGATGGATCACCAATAGGACCAGCATCGTCATGACACATTGTTTCTTGAAAATATGTCAAAAATTGCTTGTAGGATGAAATTCAAATTTGGCATGTGGGTGTTGCCGGTCATCGATATGTGCCCTACTTTAAGATGACCTTAAACTCCCACTTATAACACATTAATATTGAATTTTACTTTTTTGATTTGTGGGAAATAGCTTAAAGATGGCTTCACCGATTGAAATCAAATTTGGTATGTGGGTGTAACTGGCCTTTAAGGTGTGGCCTATTTTAAGGTGACCTTAAACTCCTAGTGATAACGTAACTATATTGAATTTAAATTTTTCAATTTCTGGAGAGTATTTCAAATCTGCATGACAGATTTAATTTAAATTTGGTATGTTGATGTATTTAGTCCTGAAGGTGTGCCCTATTTTAAGATGACCTTAAACTCACATGTGTCAAATAATGTTACTGAGCTCAACGTTTTCAATGATTCCACAAAGTATACCATAAATGGCATGACATATTTGATCTATATTTTGCAGGTATATGTAACTGATGTTACAGAAATGCCCTAAGACATTGAGGTGACTTTTAACTCCCAGTAATGGCATAGTTAAGCGTCCCCTGTGGGACGCTTGTTTGTGTATGGGAGACCTTCAGGCTCCGCCGGCTCCGTCGACTCCGCATTTTGTTTTCCTTATAACTCTGTAACCGTTAGGCAGATTCTTTTCAAATTTGGCAGGTTTAGGCCGTAGCCTTGGGGAATTTTTTTTGAATATGCTGCAGTGACATTTCAACCAATCAGAGATGTCGCATGACCAAAAATGTCTTTTTTCGATGGGGAAGCTTGTCCGGATGATAACTTGAAAGGAATTTTATCAATTCACCTGAAACTTGGCAAATACATTCATTCTATTAAAATCTGGAAATCATTAGATTTTGGCATTGATTGGTTAAGAAATGGCCGAGTAATTTATGATTAATTAATCATTATGAATTTTCCAAATAAGGAAAACACAAAAATGCTTATATCTCGAAAACCGTGCTAGATAGAGCGATTTCGACGAAATTTTTGACCCACAGGGTATCTCTGCAGAGTAGTTATCCCAATTTTCAAAAAAAATTTGTGTCGCCAAAAATGGCACCCATTTTGAATTTTCGAATTTTTCGCAAAAATTGCAAAACATAAAAATGCTTATATCTCGAAAACCGTACTAGATAGAGCGATTTCGACGAAATGTTTGACCCACAGGGTATCTCTCCAGAGTTAGCCATGCCTATTTTCAAAAAAAATTTTGTCTCGCCAAAAATGGCGGCCATTTTGAATTTTCGAATTTTTCGCAAAAATTGCAAAACATAAAAATGCTTATATCTTGAAAACCGTGCTAGATAGAGCGATTTCGATGAAATTTGTGACCCACAGGGTATCTCTGCAGAGTAGCCATGCCAATTTTCAAAAAAAATTTGTCTCGCAAAAAATGGCGGCCATTTTTAATTTTCGAATTTTTCGCAAAATTGCAAAACATAAAAATGCTTATATCTCGAAAAACGTGCTAGATAGAGCGATTTTGATGAAATTTTTCACCCAAAGGGTATCTCTGCAGAGTAGCCATGCCAATTTTCAAAAAAATTTTGTCTTGCCAAAAATGGCGGCCATTTTGAATTTTCGAATTTTTGCGCAAAAATTGCAAAACACAAAAATGCTAATATCTCGAAAACCGTGCTACATAGAGTGATTTCGACGAAATTTTTGATCTTCAGGGTATCTCTGCAGAGCAGCTATCCCAAAGAGCTTTCAGTCGGTGAAGTTTCAGACCCGTAGCTAGTTATTCACCTACTCAAAATGAGTAAATGCTAATTATCTCTGAAACTATTGCGGATACCCAATTTTTCTCAAATAACTCATTCATCTACTTTTGGGAGAGCTTTCACACGGTGAAGTTTCAGACTCATAGCTAATTACTCACCTACTCAAAATGAGTAAATGCTAATTATCTCAAAAACTATTGCGAATACCCAATTTTTATCAAATAACTCATTCATGTACTTTTGGGAGAGCTTTCACATGGTGAAGTTTCAGACCCGTAGATAATTACTCACCTACTCAAAATGAGTAAATGCTAATTATCTGTAAAAGTATTGCAGATACCCAATTTTTATCAAATAACTCATTCATCTACTTGTGGGAGAGCTTTCACATGGTGAAGTTTCAGACCCATAGCTAATTACTCACCTACTCAAAATGAGTAAATGTGAATTATCTCTTAAAGTATTGCAGATAGCCAATTTTTCTCAAATAACTCATTCACCTACTTTTGGGAGAGCTTTCACTCAGTGAAGTTTCAGACCCATAGCTAATTATTCACCTACTCAAAATGAGTAAATGCTAATTATCTGTAAAAGTATTGCGGATACCCAATTTTTATCAAATAACTCATTCATCTACTTGTGGGAGAGCTTTCACATGGTGAAGTTTCAGACCCATAGCTAATTACTCACCTACTCAAAATGAGTAAATGCGAATTATCTCTTAAAGTATTGCAGATAGCCAATTTTTCTCAAATAACTCATTCACCTACTTTTGGGAGAGCTTTCACTTGGTGAAGTTTCAGACCCATAGCTAATTATTCACCTACTCAAAATGAGTAAATGCTAATTATCTGTAAAAGTATTGCGGATACCCAATTTTTATCAAATACTCATTCATCTACTTGTGGAAGAGCTTTCACATGGTGAAGTTTCAGACCCATAGCTAATTACTCACCTACTCAAAATGAGTAAATGCGAATTATCTGTAAAAGTATTGCGGATACCCAATTTTTATCAAATAACTCATTCATCTACTTTTGGGAGAGCTTTCACATGGTGAAGTTTCAGACCCATAGCTAATTACTCACCTACTGAAAAGGAGTAAATGTGAATTATCTCTTAATAGTATTGCAGATAGCCAATTTTTCTCAAATAACTCATTCACCTACTTTTGGAAGAGCTTTCACACACGAAAATTATAAATTGTGAATATCTCGGAAAAGCTATTTCTTCTCCTTTAATGCTCGGCGGGAGATATACACTGCGGCAGTGTCTCCCCAAAAATGGTGGCCATTTTGAATTTTCAAAGTTTTTGCAAAACACAAAAATGCTTATATCTTGAAAACCGTGCTAGAATTGGAGTGAACTTAACTAAATTTTTGACCTGCTGGGTATCTCTGCAGAGTGGCCATGCCAATTTTCAAAATATTTTTGTCTCGCCAAATATAGCGGACATTTTGAATTTTTGAATTTTTTGCAAAACACAAAAATGCTTATATCTTGAAAACCGTGCTAGATAGAGCAGACTGCGCTGACTTTGGTTGCCGCAACAGTATAAGGCTAGGAACGAAGCATTTTATTTCATAAAAATGTAAATATACTATACCATATGAAAACACTTGGGTAAGCGTGGCTTGGCGTTCGGTGACCGCCACATACACCGTACATAGAATTTAAAATATGAGGGGAGAACCTCTTTAAACCTATATACTTGCTACCTTTGACCCCTGGTGACCTAATTCACTCTGCCATGCGCAGTAATACAGAAATGGTTCATTCTTTTTGTGGCGGTTGAAGAGGGTGATATTGCTGCTCAGACAATATCTGTTTGGATAGCACTTTATCCTTTATTCCCTCAATCTCTGTTCCACAGAGAATGCATCTCTTCATGGTGTCAGGGCTCATCATGGCAGGGCACAGGGGGCTTCCTGGTCCTTTAGGGGTGGAATCCCACTCCTAGTCAACATGAGATCCTGCACGTGGAAGAGCCATTCCACTTTTACATCCTTCTATTTTAGGAATGTATTTCTCTTCAGAGATGTTGTTCTTAAGAATCTCTTATGATTTCTTAAGTGGAGTGGACATCCTTTTCCACTCAGCCATTTCTCTCTCTTCTACTTAAATTCCTCAATTTAAGTCCATCTGAAACTTTTAGTTTCAGAAAAAGGGGGGTGGCATTTCCCTTTTAGGGAATCTATTCTTCATCTCTATTTTCAGAACCGTGCTTCTTAGTGCCTCTGGGCATGTTCCTATTCTGAGCACAGGGCATACTTATGCCTTCTCCTTTGAGCTGACCTAATAGGGTGTAGACAGCAGTGCTGAAGTTAGTGCAGTGGTTAATGCTACTCACTTAACTCACTCGAGTTATTGCTTCAGCACAGAGGTTTTGGGTTCAATTGCATTGCACTAGGAAGTATCCTTTTGTAGCAATTTAACCTTAGGGTGGTTTTCCTCAGTCTGTCTTTTTCCCACCATCCTTCCATGTGGGCATTCAACCCAAGTGTTTTCATATGGTATAGTATATTTACATTTTTATGAAATAAAATTTCATATTTTTAAATGTAAAATGCATTTTTATGAATAAAAATGTATATACTTACCATATGAAAACAGCAAATCACCCTCCCGCCTGCCCCGCTTTTAAAGACCTTTTTCCAGCATTTATGTTTATTCACAAAAAGAATGAACCATTTCTGTATTACTGCGCATGGCAGAGTGAATTAGGTCACCAGGGGTCAAAGGTAGCAAGTATATAGGTTTAAAGAGGGTCTCCCCTCATATTTTAAATTCTATGTACGGTGTATGTGGCGGTCACCGAACGCCAAGCCACGCTTACCCAAGTGTTTTCATATGGTAAGTATATACATTTTTATTCATAAAAATGCATTTTACATTTAAAAATATGAAATTTTCTTAATACTTTAGCATTCACCTTTATATCCTTTTCGGGACGCTTTGTTTTTGCTATGCAAAAACATTATCTTTTTTTTTGCTATGCAAAAACATTATCTTTTATTTTTGCGAGCGATCCTCTAATTATAATTACTTTTCTTTTAAAATTTTGGATAATATCTTAAATTATATGCAACAGATTTTAAGTACATTTAAATTTTGGATATAAGTAACGTTGAACAAAGTCTACATGGTTAACATGACCTTAAACTCTTTAACATTTGCATTGACTTACATTCAGTTTAAGGTTAGGACAAATTTTTATGATATTTTGGCAATATTAAAGTGGAAGTTGAGACTTTTCATTTAAATTAAACATGTACATGTATCTAGACCAAATCAGGATCTTTATTGTAATGTTACCATAAAAAACTGCTCATTAAAGAAATGAGTTTAAGGTTACAACCTATTTTAATTGTTATATCCATCCTGCTGGACATGGGTATTATTTTGTCTGTCCCTTTGAATCACTTCATTGGTGCTCATTTACAGGTACTTGTTTACGTGTCTCGGCTAAAATTGGTGTGAAGGTTTCATGACATGAGAATTTATGTGTAATTGCTTTCTTGGCAATATCTGGCAAGTATTGCTGTGGCAACACTTTTTCATGTTTCTTGGGCTTAAAATTTTTCTTGGAGTTCTTTACACTACAAACCCCTGCATGGATTGTAGCTGATTAGCTTTTCAATGATACTTGGGAACATTATTAGTGTTGCCATGGCAACACTTTTTTCTGTTTCTTGGACTCATGAATATTTTTATGGGTTCTTTGCTTTCCATACCCCTGCACAGACTGGAGCTGATTAGCGTTTCGACAACACCTGGCAACAAGTGCTATCATGGCAACACTTTTTCTTGTTTCTTGGACTTACAAATATTTTTATCGGTTCTTTGCTTTCCATACCCCTGCACAGATTTGAGCTGATTAGTTTTTTGGCAACACCTGGGAACAAGTGTTGCCATGGCAACACATTATGTTTCTTGGACTTAAAAATCTAATTAGTTTTTCGGCAACACATACCAACAAGTGTTGCCATGACAACACATTTTTCTGTTTCTTATATTGTGGGTTCTTTGCATTCCAAACCCCTCCATGAATAGGAGCTGGTTAGCTTTTCAGTAATATCTGGCAGCAAGTGTCGCCACGGCAACACTTTTTTCTGTTTCTAGGTTGTGGATACAAAAAGTCCTGAAGAAGACCTGTATGGTAAAGGGACTTAACACTCCACAATATTAAACAATATTCTTGCTCGTTTGCTGTTCCACAAAATGGTGGACAAATATAAGTCCTTCTTGTCTCCATGAAGAGAGGAGGTGAACAAATATATACTTCCTTCTTTCCTCAATGAAGAGAGGAGGCAGACAAGACAGCACCCATCTTGCACAATGCATTAACTTGTATACTTCACCATGGCTCAATCCTTCTAAAAGAGGGTCTGGATCTGCAAAAAATACTGCCAGTCAGCCAAATATATTTGTCTATCCAGCATAATTCTTGTCCTTTTGAATTATCCGCTTCAGTCTTTAACCAAAGCTGGTGACAGTTTTTATTATGTTTAGGCTCAGTCTGCAGCAGAAAAATACCTAACTATTGAATCAAGTTCTGCTGAATACAATATAAAATACCACATACACTTCTGATGTTCAAAGAATATGCATAATTTCCGAAATCTTGTACATCACTACATTGTACAATGAATAACATTTTACAATGTAAACAACACATAATAAGAATAAGAAACAGTTCCTCTGTCACATCTTTCAGGAAACACTTCAAAACCCACCTTTTCAATTCTAGTTTCCGAACTTAGTGTCCTTCCCTCTCGGTCTCACCCACAACTCTGGAACACTGACCTTGAACGCCCCTCGACTCTCCTTATTAGAAATGATTTTTGTTAACTAGCACACTGAGTTCCCCTTAGTGGGGAAGATATTATACCTGCAAAGCAGTAGATTAGATTAGATTATGATACCCAACAGAAGCCAAATCTAGAGACACGCAGCCTTGACAGTGGAGGCCAATGGTGGGCCAAGCATTGGAAAAATGTATTGCAAAATCTGCTAACTGTGCCACCAATAATTGGTTTGATCTGATGGAAGAATGCTATCTGGGAATCAGCAAAACATGGATTTGCGTACTTTAGATGTTACACATTAAGTGAATTGACTTTAAGGGCAATGGACATACAATCATACAGTTTGGTTCTAAACGTCATACACTGTCAGTAACACTGAAAGTTTACACTGTGTTTTACATACATTGTGACAATAAATTTCATATGCCAAGTGTGCAAGTGAATGGGATACTGTTTCAGGATGTTTGACTAGCTGTGTTTGAATATATTCTTTTATTTTGTGTTGTGAGAATTTCAACAGTTCCATTTTTTTCAAGTGTTGGTTAACACAAACTTTTAAGAATCAAAACTTAAATACAACTTGTGAGTCAGAAAACAAAGGCAAACTATTTTTGTTAAAATGGCTGGTTATCAAAATGCTTGCACAATAATTAAGGTTAATTACTTGCACAATAATCAATAGTCACACCTTGTCTTATGTTATAAATAATAAATGCCTGTCTTGTTCTTCATATTGATTCAGGCCGTTAGGCTTGAAAAAGAAATCTGTGATTAGTTCTGTTTTACTTGAAACTACTTGGCATTAGTGCTTAGCTACAGTTTACAATAGCAGGCAGATTCATTTTTCTTAGTACAATAGTCTTAGTTGTCACTTGCAAATAATTGGAATAATAGTCTCTTAATGTTCAGTAGGTTCTCATTAAATGTTATTTCTCTGTTCTGGTTAAATAAAATTATATAAATTAGTTTTGCATATACTTTAAATATTACTGAGTGGGGAATATAAATCACTGAATTATGTTATTTCTGTATTGTTTCCACAGGATAGTGTATTAGCAGTCAAGGGAGAGTTTTTTCACAATGGTTACGTGTCAATGTTACACAGTGTTTCTTGCTGTAGTAGTTCTCACTACAGTTGGACAGTCAGCCGCTGCAACAAATGGGTAAGTTTATTTAGTAATACATTCTAAATACTCACTCCTGTAAGGTAGGACTAATTTATGTATCAGCCTTTAAGTGATGTATCAATCTGGTTTTCTGGATTTCAGTAGTGATATTTCAAGTGTCAATATCATGTCATAAAAACCAAGGTCAGTGACATGAATAATATACGTATTTTCCATGTTTAGTATTATTGAGGAATTGTCCATAGTGGTTTCAAGTTTTAGGGAATTTAATGTAAAGTATGACTGATTAAGTAGAGAAGTATTGTATTAAATATGATTAAGTTTTAGATTTTCTTTTATAATATCGACAGAATTTACTTGTCTGTAATTGCCTACAGATACAGGTTAGAGAAAACTCTTTCTGTAATAAAATCTATTACCGTAATTTGTCCACCCTGAAAGTTTCTACATGGAAAATTTTTATATTGAATTCTCTCTGAGTGATGAACAATTACAGTAGACTGGAGTAGATTATAGTGAGAATCAGCTTTTTATTGTGTCACCGGCATATATGCTGCGTGGCATATAGGGATTGCTTCATCATCCAATTTTGTGGCGTCGTCGTTGTATGTCATCGTCACACTTTGTATTCCGGACAGTATCTCAAAAATGGCTTGTCAGATTTAATTCAAATTTGGCATGTGGATGTAACTGCTCATCAGGGTGTGCTGTATAGTTTGGTGACCTTAAACTCCCACTACTAAGATAAAGTGAGTTTAAGTTTTTTTCGTTTTCAGACAGTATCTGAAAAATGGCTTGATGGAATCAATTCAAATATGGCATGTGGTTGTAACTGGTTTTGCAGGTGTGCCCTATTTTAAGGTGACCTTAAACTCCCACATATAAAAAACTTATGTCCAGTTTATGTTTTTTCTTTATCCATGGAGTATACTGAAAATAACTTCAGAAA
This sequence comes from Sabellastarte sp. h YS-2021, assembly GCA_964017235.1. Taxonomy (NCBI): domain Eukaryota; kingdom Metazoa; phylum Annelida; class Polychaeta; order Sabellida; family Sabellidae; genus Sabellastarte; species Sabellastarte sp. h YS-2021. The sequence goes on from OZ024934.1 coordinate 25,480,148, forward strand.
TTTCATTCAACTTTGCATGTATATGTAACTGGCCATAGGTAAGTGCCATACAATAAGATGACCCTAAACTCCCAGTAATAATGGAATTATATTCACTAAGTTTGGTAATTATTGAACAGTGTTTCAAATATTGTGCAATTCTAGGCATGTTTCAGTTGTGGATTACCCATAACATGCTACAATATACAGCAGTGTAAACAAACTTTGAGTTTAAGGTTGGGACAATATTTTTGGTGTTTGGAAGATATTTTTAATATGCTAAGTTGGACTTTTTACATTGATATTCATCATGTACATATACTTCCACCAAAACTGGTCTCTTTTGTAAGGTTATACAGTGTTTTCTGAGCCACTTTTTTCTGGAGGTCAGTTGACCCCCTCCTTTGAAAACCGGGGGTCAATGGAAATTTTCAGGGGTCAGTTAGGCTTGACCCCTTCTGGTTAAACTGCAGATTGGAAAAATAATGGACAAACAATACCTGATTTACCTTACAAAGCCAGTGTGCGTTTTAGAGTTATGAAATGTGGTAGTGTGTTGATAGTTATTGTAGTTTATGTTGCTTTTTAGTTGACAAAATTCCATTAAGTGGTTCCAAATTTACGTGTTTTTGCTACAACCCCTGTAAATATTTTGAAATTTCAGAGGTAGTATTTTCTGGGGAGGTTCCTGGGTTAAAAAATTCAAGAATTTCAGAGATTTAGTAGAACGTGTCTCCCACTGCACAAGGTATTTGTCATCGTTCAGAGACGTTGTTTCCAATTGAGTCCTTGCAGAGATCACGTTTTCTTTCGATTTGTAACGTTTCGAGTATGATTTGCTAGGGTACATTCTAACACTGGCTGTTTAAGATGGATCTCATCTGCCTAGCTCTCGTCTCACGTGAAATTTTAAAATATACAGCTTATATCTTCAGTGTTGTTTTTATTGCATGTACATCTATGCTTTCAGTAAAAAAAATCTCACGTCCTTTGCGTTATTGAATAACATGAATACGCATGTGTGACCTCGTAACCTCGTGAACTCTTCACCTCTCGATATTTTGATCCCACGCATGCGCAGTAACAGGTAAACAAACGAGAAATTGTCCATTTTTGTTTTTGAAATTGGAATAAATAAAGAATTACTGCATATATAGATGAAATATCAATATTTCTTTTTACAAATACTTCTGCGTCAGTCTGACCCTCGGGTAAATAGTATGTGCGTAAATCGCTTTATTTTGACGTAAATTTACGCACGTTTGTGCATAAACGGAAACACTGTTATAGTAAATTGCTGATATTTTATAAACTTATGAGTTTAAGTTTGCTTTTGTTTGTGTCACTAGCAGCTATGATGGAAGACATACATGGTCAGTGTTATTGTCACACTTAATTTCCAGACAGTATCTCAAAAATGGCTTGATGAATTAAATTCCAATTGGCATGTTGATGTAACTGCTCCCCAAGGTGTGCCCTATTTAAGGTGACCTTAAACTCACAGTAGTAAGATACTTATATTGAGTTGAAGGTTTTTCGTTTCCGGATAGTATCTAAAAAATGGGTTAATGGATTCAATTCAAATTTGGCATGTGGTTGTGACTGGTTTTTACCCCACAGCCCTTAAGGGCTGTCGGAGTATTGTTTTCACCCATGTTGTTCGGATGGGCGGGCTGGCGCGAAAAAGTTTGTCCAGGTTGATCTCAGAAACCGTAAGGTGTAGGAAGTTGATACTTGGTAGGGACATTGGTTAAGGGGTGTAGGTGTGCAACGTCATGGTCTGACCTTGATTTGACCTTTGAGCTTGCCATAGTGACCTTTAAAATCTTGTCCGGGCTATATCTCGGAAACCGTAAGGTGTAGGAAGTTGATACTTGGTAGGGACATTGGTTAGGGGGTGTAGGTGTGCAACGTCATGGTGTGACCTTGATTTGACCTTTGACCTTGCCGTAGTGACCTTGACCTATAAAATCTTGTCCGGGCTATATCTCGGAAACCGTAAGGTGTAGGAAGTTGATATTTGGTAGAGACATTGGTTAGGGGGTGTAGGTGGGCAACGTCATGGTCTGACCTTGATTTGACCTTTGACCTTGCCGTAGTAACCTTGACCTATAAAATCTTGTCCGGGCAATATCTCGGAAACCGTAAGGTGTAGGAAGTTGATACTTGGTAGGGACATTGGTTAGGGGTGTAGGTGTGCAACGTCATGGTGTGACCTTGATTTGACCTTTGACCGTGCTGTAATGACCTTGACCTATAAAATCTTGTCGGAGCTATATCTCGGAAACTGTAAGGTGTAGGAAGTTGATGCTTGGTAGGGACATTGGTTAGTGGTTGTAGGTGTCCGGTATCATGGTGTGACCTTGATTTGACCATTGACCTTGTTGAAGTGACCTTGGCCTTTAAAATCTTGTTGCACCTTTGGTTCTGTCTTTTGATGCAGATTAAACACTGTTAAAGTCATATTAGAATTCATTAAGAATTTTACTTTTACAAGTTCCCATTGTAACAGATGTAATTTCATCAAGTGAGCCACAGATTTTGCTCCAACACCACACATAAGCATTCATCGAATGTATTACCACTACTGTATGCATGGTAATATTCAAAACATCTAAACCATAATTCGGCCATGCCAGATGTAGATGACGAGTACATGCATTATCTTTCTCTTAGACATTATTTTCTCTATTTAAACATTGTTTGGACCTTTATATAACTAACAGTGCTCTGAAAGTATCCTGAATTTTATACTCATACAGTACTTGTATATCTCATGGTGTTAAAAATATTACCCTAGGCTGTAGGGTACGGGCATCTCTGATGCTATTTTTTTAAGATGCACCCTATTTTAAGGTGACGTTAAACTCTCATGTATTAAAAAGTTATGTTGAGTTTACATTATTTCTCCATAGAGTATACTGGAAATAACTTGAGAAATTTCATTCAAATTTTGCATGTATATGTAACTGGCCACAGGTAAGTGCCACACAATAAGGTGACCTTAAACTGTTAGTAATAACAAAATTATATTCATTTTAAGTTTGGCAATTTTCAACAGTATTTCAAACACTGCAATTCTCAGCATCTTTCAAGTTTTGGATGTAACAAACCGTGAACAAAACCTACCGGAAAAGATTACCTGAAACTCCCTCACAGCTACAAACTAACTTTGAGTTTAAGGTTGAGACAATTTTCTGGTGTTTGAAAGATATTTAAGACTTTATTCTTTGGTATTCATCATGCACATCTGTCGACACCAAAAAAGTCTTTTTCGTAAGGTTATAGTAAATTCCTGATATTTCATAAACTTATGATGAGTTTAAGGTTACATTACTTTTGTGTCACTAGCAGCTATATTGGAGGGCAAATATGGTCAGTGTCATTGTCACACTTCCTTTCCAGAGAGTATCTCAAAAATGGCATGATGGATTAAATTCAAATTTGGCATGTGCATGTAACTGGTCCTCAAGGTGTGCCCTATTTTAAGGTGACCTCAAACTCCCAGTAGTAACATATTTATATTGAGGTTAAGGTTTTTTGTTTCCAGACAGTATCTCAAAAATGGGTTGATGGATTCAATTTATATTTGCCATGTGGTTGTAACTGGTTTTCAAGGTGTGCCCTGTTTTAAGGTAACCTTAAACCCACAACATATTTAAGTTATTAAGCGTCCCGCAAGGGACGCTTGTTTGTGTATGGGAGACCTTCAGGCTCCGCCGGCTCCGCATTTTGTTTTCCTTATAACTCTGTAACTGTTAGGCGGATTCTTTTCAAATTTGGCAGGTTTAGGCAGTAGCCTTGGGGAATTTTTTTGAATATGCTGCAGTGACATTTCAACCAATCAGAGAGGTCACATGACCAAAAATGTCTTTTTTCGATGGGGAAGCTTGTCCGGATGATAACTTGAAAGGAATTTTATCAATTCACCTGAAACTTGGCAAATACATTCATTCTATTAAAATCTGGAAATCATTAGATTTTGGCATTGATTGGTTAAGAAATGGCCGAGTAATTAATGATTAATTAATCATTATGAATTTTCCAAATAAGGAAAACATAAAAATGCTTATATCTCGAAAACCGTGCTAGATAGAGCGATTTCGACGAAATTTTTGACCCGCAGGGTATCTCTGTGGAGTAGTTATCCCATTTTTGAAAAAAATTTTTGTCTTGCCAAAAATGGCAGCCATTTTGAATTTTCGAATTTTTCGCTAAAATTGCAAAACATAAAAATGCTTATATCTCGAAAACCGTACTAGATAGAGCGATTTCGATGAAATTTTTGACCCGCAGGGTAACTCTGCGGAGTAGTTATCCTAATTTTCAAAAAAATTTTGTCTCGCCAAACATGGCGGCCATTTTGAATTTTCGAATTTTTTGCAAAACACAAAAATGCTTATATCTCGAAAACTGTGCTAGATAGAGCGATTTCGACGAAATTTTTGACCCGCAGGGTATCTTTGTGGAGTAGTTGTCCCAGGTTTGAAAAAAATTTTGTCTCGCCAAAAATGGCGGCCATTTTGAATTTTTGAATTTTTCGCAAAAATTGCAAAACACAAAAATGCTTATATCTTGAAAACCATGCTAGATAGAGCGATTTCGACAAAATTTTTGACCCACAGGGTATCTTTGTGGAGTAGTTGTCCCAGGTTTGAAAAAAATTTTGTCTCGCCAAAAATGGCGGCCATTTTGAATTTTCGAATTTTTCGCAAAAATTGCAAAACATAAAAATGCTTATATCGCGAAAACCCTGCTAGATAGAGCGATTTCGACGAAATTTTTGACCCGCAGGGTATCTCTGCGGAGTAGTTATGCCAGTTTTCAAAAATTTTTGTCCCGCCAAAAATGGCGGCCTTTTGAATTTTTGAATTTTTCGCAAAAATTGCAAAACACAAAAATGCTTATATCGTGAAAACTCTGCTAGATAGAGCGATTTCGACGAAATTTTTGACCCGCAGGGTATCTCTGCAGAGTAGCTATGCCTATTTTCAAAAAAATTTTGTCTCGCCAAAAATGGCGGCCATTTTGAATTTTCGAATTTTTCGCAAAAATTGCAAAACATAAAAATGCTAATATCTCGAAAACCGTGCTAGATAGAGCGATTTCGATGAAATTTTTGATCCGCAGGGTAACTCTGCGAAGTGGTTATTCTAATTTTCAAAAAAATTTTGTCTCGCCAAAAATGGCGGCCATTTTGAATTTTCGAATTTTTCGCAAAAATTGCAAAACACAAAAATGCTTATATCTCGAAAACCGTGCTAGATAGAGCAATTTTGACAAAATTTTTGACCCGCAGGGTATCTCTGCAGAGTAGTTGTCCCAGGTTTGAAAAAATTTTTGTCTCGCCAAAAATGGCGGCCATTTTGAATTTTTGAATTTTTCGCAAAAATTGCAAAACATAAAAATGCTTATATCTCGAAAACCGTACTAGATAGAGCAATTTCGACGAAATTTTTGACCCACAGGGTATCTCTGCAGAGCAGCTATCCCAAAGAGCTTTCACTTGGTGAAGTTTCAGACCCATAGCTAATTGCTCACCTACTCAAAATAAATAAATGCGAATTACCTCTAAAAGTATTGCAGATAGCCAATTTTTCTCAAATAACTCATTCACCTACTTTTGGAAGAGCTTTCACTTAGTGAAGTTTCAGACCCGTAGCTAATTACTCACCTACTCAAAATGAGTAAATGCTAATTATCTCAAAAACTATTGCGGATACCCAATTTTTATCAAATAACTCATTGATGTACTTTTGGGAGAGCTTTCACATGGTGAAGTTTCAGACCCGTAGATAATTACTCACCTACTCAAAATGAGTAAATGCGAATTATTTCTTAAAAGTATTGCAGATAGCCAATTTTTCTCAAATAACTCATTCACCTACTTTTGGAAGAGCTTTCACATGGTAAAGTTTCAGACCCATAGCTAATTGCTCACCTACTCAAAATGAGTAAATGTGAATTATCTCTAAAAGTATTGCAGATAGCCAATTTTTCTCAAATAACTCATTCACCTACTTTTGGGAGAGCTTTCACTCCGTGAAGTTTCAGACCCATAGCTAATTATTTACCTACTCAAAATGAGTAAATGCTAATTATCTGTAAAAGTATTGCAGATACCCATTTTTTATCAAATAACTCATTCATGTACTTTTGGGAGAGCTTTCACATGGTGAAGTTTCAGACCCATAGCTAATTACTCACCTACTCAAAATGAGTAAATGTGAATTATCTCTAAAAGTATTGCAGATAGCCAATTTTTCTCAAATAACTCATTCACCTACTTTTGGGAGAACTTTCACTCTGTGAAGTTTCAGACCCATAGCTATTTATTCACCTACTCAAAATGAGTAAATGCGAATTATCTGTAAAAGTATTGCGGATACCCAATTTTTATCAAATACTCATTCATCTACTTGTGGGAGAGCTTTCACATGGTGATGTTTCAGACCCATAGATAATTACTCACCTACTCAAAATGAGTAAATGCGAATTATCTCTAAAAGTATTGCAGATAGCCAATTTTTCTCAAATAAATCATTCACCTTCTTTTGGGAGAACTTTCACTTGGTGAAGTTTCATACCCATAGCTAATTACTCACCTACTCAAAATGAGTAAATGTGAATTATCTGTAAAAGTATTGCAGATAGCCAATTTTTCTCAAATAACTCCTTCATCTACTTTTGGGAGAATAAAAAATTGTGAATATCTCGGAAAAGCTATTTCTTCTCCTTTAATGCTCGGCGGGAGATACACACCGCAGCAGTGGTCTTGACAAAAATTTTTGTCTCCCCAAAAATGGTGGCCATTTTGAATTTTCAAAGTTTTTGCAAAACACAAAAATGCTTATATCTTGAAAACCGTGCTAGATAGAGCAGACTGCGCTGACTTTGGTTGCCACAACAGTATAAGGCTAGAAACGAAGCATTTTCTTAATACTTTAGCACTCACCTTTATATCCTTTTCGGGACGCTTTGTTTTGCTATGCAAAAACATTATCTTTTTTTTTGCGAGCGATCCTCTAGTTTGTATAGTTTTCCATAGAGTACATGAAAATAACTTTCTTTAAATTTTGCATGAATATGTAACTGGCCATAGATAAGTGTCACACAGTAAGGTGACCTTAAGCTCCCAGTAATAACAGAATTATATTCACTTTAAGTTTGACAATTTTTGGACAGAATTTCAAATACTGTACAATTCTAGGCATGTTTCAGTTGTGGATGTAGCAAACCTTGAACAGAATCTTCAGGAAAAGATTACCTTAAACTCCTTACCTTAAAATAACATTGACTTTAAGGTTGGGACAATTGTTTTGGTGTTTGGTAGATATATGCTGAGATTTTTTTTCATCGATGTTTATCATGTACATATATTTAGACAAAAAGAAAAAGGTCTCTTTTGTAATTTTACAATAAATTGCTGATATTTTAGAAAGTTATGAGTTTAAGGTTGTAACAGTTTGGTGTCACTCATCTGTCATGGATCACATATATGACCAGCATCATATTCACACTTTGTTTCTGGAAAATATGTCAAAAATTGCTTGTAGGATTAAATTCAAATTTGGCATGTGGGTGTTGCCAGTCATCGATATGTGTCCTATTTTAAGATGACCTTAAACTCCCACTTATAACACATTTATCTTGAATTTTACTTTTGTGATTTGTAGGCAATAGCTTAAAGATGGCTTCACAGATTCAAATCAAATTTGGTACATGGGTATAACTGGTCTTCAAGGTGTGGACTATTTTAAGGTGACCTTAAACTCCTAGTGATAACGTAACTATATTGAATTTAAATTTTTCAATTTCTGGAGAGTATTTTAAATCTGCATGACAGATTTAATTTAAATTTGGTATGTTGATGTATCTAGTCCTGAAGGTGTGCCCTATTTTAAGGTGACCTTAAACTCCCATGTATAAAACAATGTTACGGATCTCAACTTTTTCTGTGATTCCACAGAGTATACCAAAATGGCATGATATATTTGATCTATATTTTGCAGTTACATGTAACTGATGTTATAGAAATGCCCTAAGACTACACTGAGGTGACCTTTAACTCTCAGAAATGGCACAATTATAATTACTTTTCTTTTAAATTTTGGATAATATCTTAAATTATGTGCAATAGATTTTAAGCACATTTAAATTTTGGCTATAAGTAACCTAGAACAGAGTCTACATAGTTAACATGACCTTAAACTCTTAACATTGCATTGACTTACATTCAGTTTAAGGTAAGGACAAATTTTTATGATATTTTGGTAATATTAAAGTGATAGTTAAGAGTTTTCATTTAAATTAAACATGTACATGTATCTAGACCAAAACAGGATCTTTATTGTAATGTTACCACAAAACCTGAAAGTTAAAGAAGTGAATTTAAGGTTACAACTTCGTTTAATTATTATATGCATCCTGCTGGACATGGATATTACAGTTTTTACGTGTCTCAGCAAAATTTGGTGTGGAGGTTTAATAACATGAGAATTTATGTGTTATTGCTTTCTTGTTTTTCATGTTTCTTGGGCTTTTTAGGTTTTTAACGATAACTGGCAACAAGTGTTGTCATGGCAACTTTTTTTTTGTTTCTTGGACTTACAAATATTTTTATGGGTTTTTTTCCTTTCCATATCCCTATACAGATTGGAGCTGATTAGTTTTTCGGCAACAACAAATATTGCCATGGCAACACTTTTTCTTGTTTCTTTGGCTTAAAAGTCTTTCTCTGTGTTCTTTACACTCCAAACCCCTTCATGGATTGGTGCTGATTAGCTTTTCAATGATGCCTGGTAACAAGTGTTGCCATGACAACACTTTTTTTTCTTTCTTGGACTTATGAATATTTTTGTGGGTTCTTAGCTTTCCATATCCCTGCACAGATTGGAGCTGATTAACTTTTCATCAAAAGCTTGCAACAGTTGCCATGGCAACACTTTTTATTTTTGACTTACAAATATTTTTATGAGTTCTTTGTTTTCCATACTCCTGCACAGATTGGGGCTGATTAGTTTTTGGCAAAAACTGCCATGGTAACACTTTCTTATGTTTCTCGGGCTTAAAAATCTTTCTCAGGTATCTTAGCATTCCAAACCCTTGCACAGATTTCAGATGATTAGTTTTCGGGAACACCTGGCAACAATTTTTTCTGTTTCTTTGACTTTTATTCCTGTGGATTTTTTGCATTCCAAACGCCTGCATGAATGGGAGCTGGTTAGCTTTTCAGCAATATCAGGCTGCTAGTGTTGCCATGGCAAGACTTTTTTCTGTTTCTACATTGTGGATATAAAGTTCTGAAGAAGACCTGTTTGGTAAAGTGACCTAACACGCCACAAGATTAGACAATGATCTTGCTTGTTTGCTCTCCATCAAAATGGTGGACGATATAAGTCCTTCTTTCCTCCATGAAGAGAGGAGGTGGACATATATAAGTACAATTCTACTGAATTCTTTTGTTACTTAATTTTGTCTCTCTGGTTTACAACATTTTGTCCTAATTTTTCAAAAAGATAAAACATGTCTTGAGATGATGAGACTGGGGGACAACATTCTATCAGGAAATGAAAAATTGGCCTCCTAGAAAAATTGGCCTCCTCTGTATTTGTGGGGTGGAAAATTGGCCTCCCTGAGTTTATTTTTTTCATGATAATAGTATGATAGGTATAAATAAAGTCTTAAATGAAAAAATATACCGTATTTATTCGTATAAATGCCCAGGGGGCGATGCATTTTCCAAAAGGGGGGGTGACTATTACCTATAAAAAAATCAACTCTCGAGTCCAGTGGCAATGGGCGAAAATGGACACTTACAGACTTGATCTCGCCAGCATTTATAATGGCGAGAGAGCTTAAAATATTGGAAACAAACCTTAAATTTAAAGAAATTATAAAGTTTATCTCATATTTTTGCAGATTTCATTGTGTTTATTATCATAATTGCTTTGTTTTGTTCTGACTTTCTTTATTTCTCGTAAGCGGTATTCGATTGGGGAAGTACTAAAACGCATCTTTTTTCGGAATCGCTGTTGAGAGGGATGTAAAACCCTGAAATATGAACTTTGCAAAGGTAGACAGGAGGGGGGGGGGGGGAACTAATAGGAAGGGAACATTAATACGGATAAATACGGTAACACATTTATTCTGCAGAATTAAGTGGCTTAAGAGTGTAAAGGCGTATTTTATTTAGTTGTTAAATCCTAAGTAGTTGTTTAAAAAAAATTAAACCTTTGGTCGTGCAATCCTGAATAAGTACATGTATTTGAATCAGTCCTCAGTAGAGTTCAATCACATAACAATGCCTTTGAAATTACATGCAAAAAGTTACATATAAGGGCGTTACTGTTATTCTTTATTCCTAAGTAGTTATGTAAAGGAATTTATCTTAAAATCTTTTGTCCTAAAACCTTGAGTAGGTATTTAAATGAAAATTATAGAAAGAGTACCTTACTACCTTTGGTCTTTTATATGGAGGAATTGTTTGTATAAGTCCTCTGACATTCTTATGTCAGCTTGTCAGCTGACATTATGTCGTCACTGTGCAGTGTGGACGTCCGTGTCCGCGTGAACAACTTCTCTTCCAAAACTACAAGGCCCAGAGACATGCTGTTTTTTAAAAGATACATGAATTATGAAGGATGAAAAATTGTTCAGGACATGCAAATCTGTGTGTTCGTCTGTTTACTAGAGCCATTACAAGGGAGGTACCCCCACCAAAAAGTGTGACCATTTCAACACTTTATCACAATTTTCTCATTGACTATTGCAGGGATATCTGTCATATCTTGCATATATGTGCTAGGCCACAAGTAGATTCCCTTGTGTGAGTATCAGGTCTAGATCTTTCTTATTTTTTTGTGAATTTTTAAAACAATTTTTTATGCATTAAAATGCATGAAATCATGCACTTAAACCAATTATTTTCTCATTGACTATTGCAGGGTTTTCTCTCTTATGTTGCATATAATATTATGTACTAGGCCACAGGTAGATTACATTGTGCGAGTATCAGGCCAGGTATCAATTTTTATGAATTTTTAAAATAATTTTTAATGCATTAAAATTAATGAAATCATTCACTAAATCACTTATAACTTAAAAAGTATTGCATCTGCAGTATTTTGTTAAAATATGTTACTCAGCTACTTTTTCTATAGCTACAACATGGTGAGTAAATTGGGAGTCTACCTCTATAGCTAAGTGAGTAATAGTTTCTGACTTTTCAGTATCTTCCATAATGAGTAAAATTACTTATAACTTAAAAACTATTGCAGTTGGAGAATTTTGTATAAATATGTTTTTCATCTACTTTTGGGTCAGCTATAACATAGTAACATTTCAGACCTGAAGCTCATTGCATAGCTAAGTAATAGCTACTTTGAGGTTATCACTGTTGAGTAAATCAGTTGTAACTTGAAAACTATTGTTTTTACAGTATTTTCTTTGAATATGATATTCACCTACTTTTTAGTCAGCTATAACATACTGCAATTGCAGACCTGTAGCTCGTAGCATAGCTGAGTAATAGCTACTTTCAGGTTCTCACTGTTGAGTAAATCAGTTTTAACTGGAAAACTGTTGCATTTGGAGTATTTTCTTTAAATATGTTATTCACCTACTTTCAGGTGAGCTATAACATAGAAAAATTGCAGACCTTTAGCTCATTGCATAGCTGAGCAATAGCTATTTTCAGATTTTCACTGTTGAGTAAATCACTTATAACTTGAAAACTATTGCTTTTATTGTGCTACAGTAGCTTACCATGTGGAACTGAATGCTGATCTCGGATGGCCGCAGGCATCCGGCCAATGTCTAAGAAAAATAGACATTTATAGTTGGCCGTAGTATCAGGTTGTACTTCTCATGAAACTCTTCCTAATTCGTCCTCCTTTTCCTGGTGGCCATGTGATTTGGAAGCGTCTACTTTTTGTAGTAATATTTTACTGTATATCACTGTTTTTACGTATTGTTGGGTGTTATTTCTTGGCTATTTTGCTTAATTAATCTAATGCTTTAGATCATTCTGTGAAAGTAACGTTTTGACAGGATAAGTATTTCCTTACTTTTTTGCCTTTTTGTGAGTTTCTCGGTTCAGGTTTGCTTGCACGCGTACATTTTATTGCATAAAAATGTCCTCCAATACACAAAGAACAAACAAAGGTAAACCTAGATCTGTGAAGTGCCGGCACTTCTGCCTTCCCTTTGATAGCCATAACTATTGCCCTTCCTTTTCAGAAGCAAATAAAGGTGATGATCCCTGTGTGACTCGCGAATCTCCCTGTGAGATCTGTTCTAGTTTCTCGGATGAGCAAATGAATAAAATAAAAACTAGGAAACGTTACGTAAGGAAGCAGAAGGCTGACACTTCTAGAGATAATGAACTTGATCTTCTGGGTGATGAGGATGTCGATTCCTTTACAGGATCTCAGGCAGACCTTGAGGGTGCTGCTGCTCAACTATTTACATCCCCTCCACATCCTCAACCCCTGAGGTTCGAGTCACTATCTCTCACAACCCCAGGTACTGCCTTACAGCAGAAAATAGAATCTAAAGTTGAAAATTCCCTGGGTTCTCAATTTAACATCCAATTACAACAAATGGGTGTATTCCAGGCTTTTATGCTTGAGGCACTGAAGTCTCTCCGAAACGAATTTCAGTCTCCTAAAGAGATGTCTAAAGGGGAGGTGGATCAGACCTCTTCTGCTTCTAAGCCTGGTACTAGTAAACAGCCCGAGAACCTGGACCCAACCCCTCCGAGAACTCAATCCTCCTCTCGGGTGGATGAGGCTATGGATGTGGACTTATATGGTCCTTCCCTTCCTCCTCATCTCGGAGGTAAACAGTCTATTCAGATCTCTGACCTGAGACACCATCTCGGAGATAATCTATGCATAAATCTGACTGGAGACAAGTCTCGGATGAACATTCAGGTCACTCGGAGGAACCCTCTCGGGTAGTCTCGGCTAGACCCAAAAAACATGCAGATAAAAGAAAACACAAGGTTAGGTCCAGATACCCATCTTCATCTTTAGAGGAAGATCAGTCCTCTGTACACAAACATAGGTCTTCCAAGCCTTCTAGGGCTCCTTCTGATCAAGATCCAGCTTAACATGACCCAGATCATTCTCGCCCCAGGGAAACTATGCCCAGGTCTTCCACTTCTGTTCTGGGTCTGGACGACCAAAAAGGCCAGCTTCTTAAAGAACTGGAACATCAAGCTAGGTAGAACCTCTCCACCATTAACTTCATGGCTGCCTTTGCCAAGACTTCGTCTTCCTGTAATTCCACTTTAGAAAAGTGTCAACACAGTCTGAAGTCTTCATTTAAGAAAGTCCAATCTCAGATTCAGAAAGGTGCCAATCCTGAGAACGATATGAAGGCGTGGGTATGAAGGCGTGGATATGAAGAGGCCTGTGAATACTTGGAACTTTGGAATAAGACCATTCTTATCCAATAAAGAGCTCTTGCCTGCCTAAGCAAATCCCTGGCCCATGTCCTCCAGAGGGAACTCTACACTATTGGTAACACCGACCTGCTAAGGCACGAGGCTGAGATGACCCTTCTTCAACCACACCTAGGGGATACTAGACACCAAGAGCTCAGGAATTCGCCCTTTTTGCCTTCCTCATTATTCAACTCTCAACTAGTTAAGGAGGGTGAAGACTTCCTCCTCGAAAAAGGATCCTCAAAAGATGCTCAGGGTTTTGGACCCTATCAAAACAAGCCCTTTCATGGTCCCCACAAGAAAAGAGGCTCCTACAGGAAACGCCCCTATGAGGGCAACTCCTCTCAAAGCAGTAGCCAATCGTTTTCCTCAGGTAGGGGTAAACTGAATATTAGAGGCTCCACGGGTCGTTTTTGACCCCACTCCAGGGGATGAGGGCGTGGAAACCCCTCTCCCCAATGACTCCTCAAAAGCCTCCCTCAGTCCACCAGTAGGAGGAGGTCGCCTCCGTTCTTTCAGAAGACACTGGAAAATAAACAAATGTTCAGACAGCATATTGAACTTTTTCATCAATGGCTATGTTCTGCCATTCATCTCAAAACCAAAATTGGTCAGAGCTCCCCTGATTCATTCAGGCTGCAAGGCCCTTCACAAAGAACAAGCTCTGGCCTCTTGCATCCAGACTCTTCTGTCAAAGAATGCAATGGAAAGGGTGGAAAATGCAAAATCTCTCAGGTTTTACAGTCTCCTGTTTCTAGTCCCCAATCTCTCAGGTTTTACAGTCTCCTGTTTCTAGTCCCCAAGCCTCACCAAAGGTGGAGGCCAGTGATAGACTTAAGCAGACTCAATGCCTTCCTACTTGTAGAAAGGTTCAAAATGGAAACACCAGAGTCCATCAGGGCCTCTCTGATTCCATGGGAAGGGGTATCGTTCATAGACATATCAGACACTTACCTTCACATCCACCCAAACTCAAGGAAGTACCTAAGGTTTTGCCACAAGTCACAGGTGTTCCAGTTCACCTCTCTTCCTTTCGGACTGGCCACAGTCCCACAGGTCTTTACAATGCTTGTAAAGGAAGTGAAACTGATGGCCCTCACAAGGGGAATCAGGCTTCACCAGTACCTGGACGACTGGCTGATCAGGGCCCAGTCTCAGGAAGAAGCTCAAGTGAACACTCAGGCAGTGGTAGAACTGACACAGTCCTTAGGGTGGATAATAAATCAGGAGAAATCCAAACTAAAACCTGCTCATGGACAAGTGTTTTCGTTTGTTGGCTATGAATACCATCTAGATTCAGCCCTTGTAAAACCCACTCAAGAGAGATGGCTCAAACTTCAGGATTTGATCCTACGTCTCAAGTCAAAACATGTTTTGACTGCAAGATGTTTGATGTTGCTAATTGGGTTTCTCGCCTCAATGGAGAAAATGGTCCTGGAGGGACATCTTCACATGAGGCCCTTTCAGTTTCACCTCAAGTAGCACTGGAGATATCCTCAGTTGTTGGGACAACCTCCTTCCTTGGACAGAAACCGTTTCAGCACAACTAGACTGGTAGCAAAATCCCACAAATGTGATGAAAGGCGCAGACCTTCATCCCAAAGGCCACAGTATCCAACTCTTTACAGACGCCTCAAATGAAGGCTGGGGCACTCACTTAGAGCAAACCTCCACACAGGGTCTGTGGTCAGACCAGGAAAAAAGGCTACACATAAATGTTCTAGAGCTGAAGGCGGTTTCTCTGGCCCTTCAAAGGTTCAAGGACCATTGTCAAAACCAAACAGTGCTGGTTGCTATGGACAACTCAACTGTAGTAACCTACATAAACAAACAAGGAGGAACCCACTCGGCGGAGATGTGTGCTCTCCTGTGGAAAATCATGACCTGGTGCCATCATTACAAAATAACAAAATACTGTCCAGGTCAAACCAAGTCCAGTCAACAGAATGGTCACTTGATCCGCAGGTGTTCAAACAGATCTGTCCCCCCCACCCCTCCCATGTAGATCTATTTGCCACTCAGCTGAACCACAAACTGCCTCTGTACGCGTCTCCAGTCCCAAACCAGAATGCTTGGGACATAGATGCTCTAAACATCAACTGGTCGGGTCTCACTGCTTATGCTTACCCTCCGACGGCACTCCTTCACAGGGTGATCCAAAAGATCAGACAGTGCAACTGCGTGATCATTGTAATAGGCCCAGGCTGGCCAGGAATGCTCTGGTTTTGGGACCTAGTGCAGCTCTCAACAGAGATCCCACTTCAGCTACCAGTGTCAACAACTCTTCTCAAACAGTCCCACAATTATGTGTTTCACAGCAATCCACAACATCTCAACCTCCACACCTGGTGTCTAAGAGTGGAAAACTCCAAGAACAAGGCTTCTCTGTGGAGTTGGCAGAGACAATTGCTGCCCCTTAGAGGTCATCAACAAGAACCATCTATAAATCAAAGTGGGACCTATTTAACAAATGGTGCAGAGAAAATTCGGTGGATTTCTCCACTCCCTGTGTGAAACAGTCTCAGACTTTTTCATGTATCTGTACCAAGACCTAAACAGGCGCCGTTCAACCATTGGTGGTTATAGGACTGCTATTGTTGACACCTTGGACCCAGTTGGGCACCATATCTCTCAAAGCTCAGACCTTCACAGGTTGCTCTCCAGTTTTCACAGGGATCGACCCAAAAATTCCAGGAATCTTCCAAAATGGGACCTTTCTGTTGTTCTCAATGAGCTCACCAAAGCATACTTTGAGCCTATGAAAGACTCAGACCTCAAACATCTTACTCTTAAAACTGCTTTCTTGCTAGCTTTGTCCTCTGGCAAGCGCCGCAGCGAAACTCATGCCTGGGTTGCAAACAAAGTATCTAATGTAGGCCAGCGGGAAAAGGTTGCCTTGTTAGCTTCTACTGACTTTTTAGCAAAAACCAACTAGCAAGAGAAGGTTCTCAAAGTGTGTCTCCGGTGACTATTCCTGCTTTGACTACCATTGTAGATAGGCAATTCAAACAAGACAGGACCTTGTGTCCAGTACAGGCCCTGAGGTATTATTTGGATTGAACCAAAGACCTGAGAGGGTCTCGATCCCTACTGTTCATTTCCTTCAAGAAAGGACACACCTCAGACATCAGACCCACTGTGCTCTCTTCTTGGTTGAAACAAACCATCCTTCTTTGTTATAAACAAGCAGACCAACAAGCCTTGGACTTGGTCCAAGTTAAAGCGCATGACATTAGGGCCTTTGCGGACTGTAAGGCCTTTTACGGTGGGGTATCGGTGGACCAAATCATGCAAGCCTGTCACTGGAAAGCTCACAACACGTTTACAAATTTTTACCTAAAAGACCTTACTTCTTGGTCAGACAAGGACAACAATATGTATTTGGGACCAGTAGTAGCGGCACAAGTCTTAGATCCTTCCTGTCAGACCAGTTATCCTCGGAAAGAAAAGAGGGGGGGGGGGGGGGGGGGGGCGCATCTGCTACAACCAAGTCTTCAGGAGTGTAAATCCCAGGGCCTAGGTATGAGGTACCTCATCATGATGTTTTGGTAAGCTCTTTTTTCTTTTTCAATGTATATTGTATTATGTATATTAGACTTATTATAACATTGGACTTATTAAGGTTGTCATTAATCACAGTTTAAGGTGGCAAAAATTATAAGATTCCCAAGCCAAGGGCTTGTTTTCATCGCGGCTTAGCTTTAAGGGCTTTACTCTTCAAGTGAGCATTGGCTGCACTTTCACTTCCAATCAAAACATCCAGACAGTTTTTAGCACTGTCATTTATTAATTTTGGTTTTTGGCTTATTACGTACTCAGTCCCCATGACTGGGCTCCATAAACGGGACTCAGACTGGCATTTTCAAAACTTTCATTCTATCTATTAATTCAAATCTGAGAAAAATCGACTACTTATTCCAGTCTCAGCTGTAATCCCTCCACCGGATGGTTGGATTCAGCATTCAGTTACACATGGTAAGCTATTGTAGCGCAATAAAATTGAAAATATTAATTACTTAAATGTAGCTTTTATAAGCTACAAGCTTACCATATGTAACTGAAGTCCCACCCTGCCTTCCGCTGTATTACAGCTGACTGGGTATGGTTCAAAATTACAACGAGAAAAGGAGGGCGAATTAGGAAGAGTTCCACGAGAAGTACAACCTGAGGCTATGTAGCCAACTATGAATGTCTATTTTTCTTAGACGTGGCCGGATGCCTGCGGCAATCTGAGATCAGCATTCAGTTTCACCTGGTAAGGTTGTAGCTTATAAAAGTTACATTTAAGTAATTCAAATTTTCAATTTAAGAGTAATGGATTATTCGGAGTACAGAATTCAGCAAAAGACTTTTTATACGCACAAACATTGTATTTTTTATCTCCCGCCGGGCTTTAGCCCGGAAGGGAGATTATGAAATGATGTTTGTGTGTGCGTGCGTGCTTGCGTGCGTGTGTGCATTAGTTAGTGACGCAGATTTCTCCAAAACTGCTACAGCTACAGATTTTTTGTAAATTAATTGTCCCAATGAATTTTCATCCCCTTGAAAATTTTTTTGGTTTTATTGACTTAGGCCTAAAGATAAGTGAGTAATAGCAATCTTAGCTACTTTGAGTAAAGGGCTTATTACTCAAAAACTATAGCAGTAACAAGTTTTTCTTCAAATATGTTGTTCAGCTACTTTGTCCTTAGCTATAAGATGGTACATAGTTTGGGGTTCTATTGCATGCCATAAGTGAGTAATAGCTATTTTCTCATTTGTAGCTAAATAACAGAAGAAGTAAATGTCAAATATCTTCAAAAGTATTAAAGTCAGGGAAATCTTTTCAAATATGTTGTCCATCTACTTTTTGGTAAGCTATGACATAGTAAAGTTTCAGACCTGTTGCACCTTGGATAGCCGAGTAATAGCTACTTTGAAATTCTGACTGTTGAGTAAAGCTATTGTAACTAAAAAAACATTGCAGTTAGAGTGTTTTCCTAAAATATGTTGTTCAGCTACTATGTTCTTAGCTATAAGATGGTACATAGTTTGGGGTTCTATTGCTTGCCATAAGTGAGTAATAGCTATTTCCTCATTTGTAGCTAAATAACAGAAGAAGTAAATGTCAAATATCTTCAAAAGTATTAAAGTTAGGGAAATCTTTTCAAATATGTTGTCCATCTACTTTTTAGTAAGCTATAACGTAGTAAAGTTTCAGACCTGTTGCACCTTGGATAGCTGAGTTATAGCTACTTTGAAATTCTGACTGTTGAGTAAAGCCATTGTAACTCCAAAACTATTGCAGTTAGAGTATTTTCCTAAAATATGTTGTTCAGCTACTTTGTCCTTAGCTATAAGATGGTACATAGTTTGGGGTTCTATTGCATGCCATAAGTGAGTAATAGCTATTTTGTTATTTGTAGCAAAATCATGACATAAGTAGATGTTAAATATCTTCAAAAGTATTAAAGTTAGGGAATTCTTTTCAAATATGTTATCCATCTACTTTTTCATAAGCTATCACACAATAAAGTTTCGGATCTGTTGCACATTGGATAGCTGAGTAATAGCTACTTTGAAATTCTACAGTTGAGTAAATCCATTGTAACTCCAAAACTATTGCAGTTACAATATTTTCGTAAAATATGTTGTTCACCTACTTTGTCCTTAGCTATAAGCTGGCATGTAGTTTGGGGTTCTATTGCATGCCATAAGTGAGTAATAGCTATTTTCTTATTAGTAGCAAAATAGTGACATAAGTAAATGTCAAATATCTTCAGAAGTGTTAAAGTTACGGAATTCTTTTCAAATATGTCATTCATCTACTTTTTTGTAAGCTATCACATAGTAAAGTTTCAGACCTGTTGCACATTGCATTGCATAGCTCAAATTTGGTGGGCAGGTATTTTATGGGGTACAGACGGATTCTTCCAAATTTGGTGTAATTTGTGTGAAAATTAAAGCCAGGAGAGAGTTTTTTTTTATTTTTAATTGGGCTTTTACAGTGAAAATTCTGCTTCTCTGTCTGTGCACTGTTTTGCCCTTATAACTCAAAAACTATAACATCAATCAATCTCAAATTTGGTGGGAAGGTATTTTATGGGGAACAGACGGATTCTTCCAAATTTGGTGTAATTTGTGTGAAAATTAAAGCCAGGAGAGAGTTTTTCTTATTTTTAATTGGGCTTTCACAGTGAAATCTGCTTCTCTGTCTGTGCACTGTTTTGCCCTTATAACTCAAAAACTATAACATCAGTCAATCTCAAATTTAGTGGGCAGGTATTTTATGGGGAACAGATGGATTCTTCCAAATTTGGTGTAATTTGTTTGAAAATTAAAGCCAGGAGAGAGTTTTTCTTATTATGTCCACCCCACTGGGGGGTGGACATATTATTTTGGCTTTTTCCGGCGTCCGGCGTCCCACTTGGTTTCCAGACATTTTAGGCAACAGTTCTTATCCTATCTTTACCAAATTTGGCATGCAGGTTTAGTGGGTTAATAGCTTGTATGGGATTGCTTTTGGTGATGATAGCTCTATAGCTAACTGAGTAATAGCTACTTTGCTACTTTTGAGTAGCTCTTTGGTTTCCAGACATTTTAAGGAATGCTATTAAGCC
Organism: Sabellastarte sp. h YS-2021; assembly: GCA_964017235.1. NCBI lineage: Eukaryota > Metazoa > Annelida > Polychaeta > Sabellida > Sabellidae > Sabellastarte > Sabellastarte sp. h YS-2021. Next base: position 25,500,176 of record OZ024934.1, read on the forward strand.
TAGCTTTCTGAAATTTGGTATGGAGGTTCATTGGGTTAAGAGCTTGTATGGGATTGCTTTTGGGGGGAATTGCTTCATAGATGAGTGAGTAATTTATTAAATAAATGAGTAATTAGCTATTTTGAATACTGAAAAAGGCAAATGTGCTCATATCTCCTAAACCGTGCGAGATAGAGCGATTTCGTCGAAATTTTCGACCCACAGGGTATCTAAGGAATGTACTCTTTGCAATTTTCAAAAAATTTACCCCTCCCCAAAAATGGCGGCCATTTTGAATTTTCGAATTTTTGCCAAAAATGGCAAAACACAAATTTGCTTCTATCTCCTTAACCGTGCAAGATAGAGCGATTTCGTCGAAATTTTCGACCAACAGGGTATCTAAGGAATGTACTCTTTGCAATTTTCAAAAAATTTTCCCCTCCCCAAAAATGGCGGCCATTTTGAATTTTCGCCAAAAATGGCAAAACACAAATTTGCTTCTATCTCCTTAACCGTGCGAGATAGAGCGATTTCGTCGAAGTTTTCGACCCACGGGGTATCTAGGGAGTGTACTCTTTCCAATTTTCAAAAAATTTTCCCCTCCCCAAAAATGGCGGCCATTTTGAATTTTCGAATTTTTGCCAAAAATGGCAAAACACAAATTTGCTTCTATCTCCTTAACCGTGCGAGATAGAGCGATTTCGTCGAAATTTTCGACCCACAGGGTATCTAAGGAATGTACTCTTTGCAATTTTCAAAAAATTTTCCCCTCCCCAAAAATGGCGGCCATTTTGAATTTTCGCCAAAAATGGCAAAACACAAATTTGCTTCTATCTCCTTAACCGTGCGAGATAGAGCGATTTCGTCGAAATTTTCGACCCACAGGGTATCTAAGGAATGTACTCTTTGCAATTTTCAAAAAATTTTCCCCTCCCCAAAAATGGCGGCCATTTTGAATTTTCGCCAAAAATGGCAAAACACAAATTTGCTTCTATCTCCTTAACCATGCGAGATAGAGCGATTTCGTCGAAATTTTCGACCCACAGGGTATCTAGGGAGTGTACTCTTTGCAATTTTCAAAAAATTTTCCCCTCCCCAAAAATGACGGCCATTTTGAATTTTCGAATTTTTGCCAAAAATGGCAAAACACAAATTTGCTTCCATCTCCTTAACCGTGCGAGATAGAGCGATTTCGTCGAAATTTTCGACCCACAGGGTATCTAAGGAATGTACTCTTTGCAATTTTTCAAAAAATTTTCCCCTCCCCAAAAATGGCGGCCATTTTGAATTTTTGCCAAAAATGGCAAAACACAAATTTGCTTCTATCTCCTTAACCGTGCGAGATAGAGCGATTTCGTCGAAATTTTCGACCCACAGGGTATCTAAGGAATGTACTCTTTGCAATTTTCAAAAAATTTTCCCCTCCCCAAAAATGGCGGCCATTTTGAATTTTCGAATTTTTGCCAAAAATGGCAAAACACAAATTTGCTTCTATCTCCTTAACCGTGCGAGATAGAGCGATTTCATCGAAATTTTCAATCCACAGGGTATCTAAGGAATGTACTCTGCAATTTTCAAAAAATTTTCCCCTCCCCAAAAATGGTGGCCATTTTGATTTTTCGAATTTTTGCCAAAAATAGAAAAACAGGAATTTGCTGCTATCTTCTTAACCGTGCAAGATAGAGTGATTTCGTCAAAATTTTCGACCCAACCAATGCAAAAAGGCATGAAGCTGAAATAATTTACATCTACACTAATAAATATTTAAGCATCATTGATATATTTTACAAATGAAACAGGGTCTTGTAAGACTACTGTACAATTTTGGCAAAAGGTTCATGGGGTGGACATTACACATGATAATGTGTGTTCTTCTATGCTATCCTGTTTCTATTCGCATCTACTATCAACAGGGCGTCCTATTTCTAGTTTTTAATTGGGCTTTTACAGTGAAATCTGCTTCTCTGTCTGTGCACTGTTTTGCCCTTATAACTCAAAAACTATAACATCAATCAATCTCAAATTTAGTGGGCAGGTATTTTATGGGGAACAGATGGATTCTTCCAAATTTGGTGTAATTTGTTTAAAAATTAAAGCCAGGAGGGAGTTTTTCTTATTTTTAATTGGGAATACACAGTGAAACTGCTTCTCTTCATCACATAGGTAAAAAAATCAATATTTTGCTTTCTGATGATTTCAGTACTCCGTGATGTCACAATGCAACTGTCATTGTGAGGTCACAAACCTAGCTTGTGATACTTGCTGTCTTTAAGTAAAAATATTTCTTCTCATTTTAATAAACATAATAAAGAGGGAGGTGGTATATTCATCATTTTTATTACCGGTAATTATTATTTCTGTTTTATTTTCTCTTTTTTTATTTCAATTCCTTGACAGTCCATCACAAAAAATTACCATGTGTGATTTTCACCAAGTGACCTTTAAGCAATATTTTTACCTCCTCCAGCAGTTTAATGTTTTTGTGTGCTTATTGTTTATTTTTTTTATTTTATTTATTATTTTTGTGTGTGTGTGTGTGGAGGGGGGATGTAGTTACTAAAAGAAAGATCAGGATCTTAATTTGGATACAAAAAATTCATGATTTTTCAGAGGTCCCATTTCAATGTATTTTAAATGACTAGCTTTCTACTTGATATTTCTATGAAGATTAATTATATCCCCAGACGAAAGTCGGGGATATATTGGATTCAGGTCCGTCGCGCCGCCGCCGCCGCCGCCGTAGAAATTTCCTTGTGGACGCGATAACTCAAAAACAAATTAATATTTCTTTTTCAAACTTGGTAATCCTATTTTAAGGTGACCTTAAACTCCCAGTAAAAAAGAACTTATGGCCACCTTAAGGTCAGAAATTGGACTTTTGGCCACTTAGAGCCCTGTGATGCTCAGCTGGCTGAAATTTTACCTGACAACACATTAATATGTTCTTAGTACATGTGCCGAAAATCACGACTTTAAGTTGAGGAGAAAATTGTGTTTGAGGCCCATAAATACCCCCACTTAGGGATTTTTTGCTATACTTTTCACATATTTTGCCCTATAATTTGGAAGTGGTAATTCTGATGAGTCTCAAACTGCGCTAGGTATAACTTTGATATGTAATCCTTGTCTGTAGAAAATTTTAGGGCTGTAGGTTTACCCAAAGGGGTCGACTTAAGGTCTCAAAAGTGCCCACAGAGACCCAATTTATGCACTTTTTGCCACTTTCAAGCACTGTAGCTTTCAAACTATGTCTCTCATCTAAGTTAAATATCATCTGGGGATATATCTATGTGTTTTCTTATATGTGCCCCAACATTTAGGCCTTTAATAGACAGTTAACCCGTGTATCAGGACCATAAACACCCACCCGAGTGACCCTTATAAGACATTTTTCACATCGTTTTCCCTGTAACTGGGAAATGGTAAGTCTGAGAAGTTTCAAACTGTATTAGATATATATTCTGTGTGTAATCTTAGTATGTAACAGATTTTAAGTCTGAAGCTTTAATTTTGAAGGTCAAATTGAGGTCTCTAAAAGGCTCCCAAAGACCCAATATTTGGACTTTTTGCTACTTTTAAGCCCTGTGACTGTCAAACTATGTGACTGATAGAGCTCAAATCCTATCTGGGAATACATTGTTATGTTCTTTTTACATGTGCCAAAAATCAAGGCTTCAAGTAGACATTTAACCTGTGTATGAGGACCTTAAACACCCACCTGAGTGACCCTTTTAAGACATTTTTCACATATTTTGCTCTGTAACTTGGAAATGGTAAGTCTGAGAAGTTTTAAACTTTATTAGATACATATTCTATGTGTAATCTTAGTATGTAACAAATTTTAAGTCTGAAGCTTTAATTTGAAAGCCACATTGAGATCTCTAAAAGGCCCACAGAGACCCAATATTTGGACTTTTTACCACCTTTAAGCCCTGTGACTGTTAAACTATGTGATTGATGGAGCTGAAATCCCATCTGGGAATGCATTATTATGTCCTTTTTACATATGCCGAAAATCAAGGTTTTTAGTAGACATTTAACCTGTGTATGAGGGCCATAGACACTCGCCCAAGTGCCTTTTTTGACATTTTTTCCGTATTTTGCCCTGTTATTTGGAAATGCTTAGTGTGACAAGTCTTAAACTGTATTATATATAATTTTTGTTTGTTATGTATGTCCCCCAAAAAGTTTCAGATCTGTAGTTTAATTGCTAAGGTATCTTTAACAATTGTAAAATGCCCACAGAAACCCAATTTATGGACATTATGCCACTTTAAAGCCCAGTAACTGTCAAACTATGTGGGTTATAGAGCTGAAATCTTTGAATTTTTAAAAGGAAATGCCTGTCTATTTAAATTTTGAATATTAATAATGTTATGGCTATCTTAGTCTTTTAAGAACTTATTTTTGTGTGTTATACCTCTGCTTGCTGAGTTTTTAACTTTTAAAAATGAAACTGGTTAAACATATTCAAGTAGACAAATTGGACACTTTAAGTGAGCTTTAAGTCCCAATATTAATGAAATTATATCCTTATGTAGTAAAACTAGGGGATTTTTAACCCTCAACTAGCCCAGTTTTATTCAACTTGCCTCAGTTAATTTTGACACAGCTCCTACAGTTATGAACTCATTTCAGTTGATAATCACATACTTAAAATTCTCAATTCTTTTTGTATTTGAGTACACCTTTTATATAGATTGTTTGTTTACCATTTATGCTGTAGCACTCCATCTCTTTGTAGTCCCAACCCACATCCCCCACTCGGATTCCCCCCACCCACCTCTGGGACCTCCAGCTATATTGAGTGACACTAAATAAACAAAGGTATTTAATGATATCAGATGAGAAACAAAGAACTCAATGGGGTTGCAGATCTTGTGTAATAGTGAGAGAGATGCGGAGAAGGGGTGGGGGTGGGAGGTGGTGGGCTTCATTACATATAACACAAAGGGGAATCAGAACTGAGATTGTGTCACATATTTAGGTTGCATATATATGGACCACATATATAGGTATAGAGGAAATGAATAACTGAAAACAATTTGCAAATTCTAAAAATAATATAATAAAATAATAATATAAATAATTTTTTTTTTAAATAATATTTTATTTGTGAACAAATATAGAAACAGATATGCGCTTTTGGGATTATGAATTTTAGAATGGACATTGAATCATCAATCATTTATATACTTTGAAGGAAGATTGAAAAGTATGATGAGTTGAGTTAAAAATAATATTTTATTTGTCAACAAATATAGAAACAGATATGCTCTTTTGGGATTATTATTTTAGAATGGACATTCAATCATCAATCATTTAAATACTTTGAAAATAGGTTTAGAGTTATCATTGCAGGAAGATTGAAAATATAATTTGAGTTATGTATTCGGCGTCTGGGGATACACCATCTTCCTTGGGAAGATATAAACAGAGTAGATTGACGTGCTGAAGTTCATATAATAATGGGTAATTATGTTTTAAAAAATTCCCGATCAAAACCTGTGGCGTGAGTGATGACCTGTCTGGGGATATGTTGGCGCCGAGTTGGCCCAATCTAGTTTACATGTTTTGTTTTATTTTATTGTCTTCCTTACAATACTTTATATCACTTGATGAACTGGTCACATGGAGTCGAGCGTTTTGCTCTCTCTGAGTGCATCTTGTTCATCTAGTTTTTGATAACCTATCACATAGTAAAGTTTCAGACCTGTTGCACATTGGATAGCCAAGTAATACCTACTTTGAAATTGTGACTGCAGGGTAAATGCATATAGTTTTGGGGTTCTATTGCATGCCATAAGTGAGTAATAGCTATTTTCTTATTTGTGGCAAAATAATGACATAATTTTTCTCAAATAACTGCTTCATCTACTTTTGGGAGAGCTTTCACATGGTGAAGTTTCAGACCCATAGCTAATTATTCACCTTCTCAAAATGAGTAAATGATAATTATCTCTAAAAGTATTGCGGATATCCAATTTTTATCAAATAACTCGTTCATCTACTTTCGGGAGAGCTTTCACTTGGTGAAGTTTCACACCCGTAGTTAATTATTCACCTACTCAAAATGAGTAAATGCGAATTATCTCTACAAGTATTGCAGATAGCCAGTATATCTGAAATAACTCATTCACATACATTTTGGAGAGCTTTCAATTAGTGAATTTTCAGATCCGTAGCTAATTACTCACCTACTCAAAATGAGTAACTGCCTATTATCACTAAAAGTATTGCAGATAGCCAATATTTCTGAAATAACTCATTCATCTACATTTTGGAGAGCTTTCACATGCTAAATTTTTTTAATGAATTTTTTAAATAATTATATCCCCAGACGAAAGTCGGGGATATATTGGATTCAGGTCCGTCGCGCCGCCGCCGCCGCCGTAGAAATTTCCTTGTGGACGCGATAACTCAAAAACAAATTAATATTTTTTTTTCAAACTTGGTACACATGTTAAGGGTGCCCAAAGGAAGATCCCTATTTTAAGGTGACCTTAAACTCCCAGTAAAAAAGAACTTATGGCCACCTTAAGGTCAGAAATTGGACTTTTGGCCACTTAGAGCCCTGTAGGTCACAAACTATGATGCTCAGCTGGCTGAAATTTTACCTGACAACACATTAATATGTTCTTAGTACATGTGCCGAAAATCACGACTTTAAGTTGAGGAGAAAATTGTGTTTGAGGCCCATAAATACCCCCACTTAGGGATTTTTTGCTATACTTTTCACATATTTTGCCCTATAATTTAGAAGTGGTAATTCTGATGAGTCTCAAACTGCGCTAGGTATAACTTTGATATGTAATCCTTGTCTGTAGAAAATTTTAGGGCTGTAGGTTTACCCAAAGGGGTCGACTTAAGGTCTCAAAAGTGCCCACAGAGACCCAATTTATGCACTTTTTGCCACTTTCAAGCACTGTAGTTTTCAAACTATGTCTCTCATCTAAGTTAAATATCATCTGGGAATATATCTATGTGTTTTCTTATATGTGCCCCAACATTTAGGCCTTTAATAGACAGTTAACCTGTGTATCAGGACCATAAACACCCACCCGAGTGACCCTTATAAGACATTTTTCACATCTTTTTCCCTGTAACTTGGAAATGGTAAGTCTGAGAAGTTTCAAACTGTATTAGATATATATTCTGTGTATAATCTTAGTATGTAACAGATTTTAAGTCTGAAGCTTTAATTTTGAAGGTCAAATTGAGGTCTCTAAAAGGCTCCCAAAGACCCAATATTTGGACTTTTTGCTACTTTTAAGCCCTGTGACTGTCAAACTATGTGACTGATAGAGCTCAAATCCTATCTGGGAAGATATTAGTATGTTATTTATATATGTGCCAAAAATTAAGGCTTTAAGAAGACATTTAACCTGTGTATGAGGACCAAAAATCCCCACCCGAGTGACCATTTTTAGACATTTTTCACATATTTTTCCCTGTAACTTGGAAATGGTAAGTCTAAGAAGTTTCAAACTGTATTAGATGCATATTCTATGTGTAATCTTAGTATGTGACAAATTTTAAGTCTGAAGCTTTAATTTGAAGGCCACATTTAGGTCTCTAGAAGGCCCATAAAGACCCAGTAGTTGGACTTTTTGCCAATTTTAAGGCCTGTGACTGTTAAACTATGTGACTGATAGAGCTGAAATCTCATCTGGGAGTACATTATTATGTTCTTTTTACATGTGCCAAAAATCAAGGCTTCAAGTAGACATTTAACCTGTGTATGAGGACCTTAAACACCCACCTGACTGACCCTTTTAAGACATTTTTCACATATTTTGCTCTGTAACTTGGAAATGGTAAGTCTGAGAAGTTTCAAACTTTATTAGATACATATTCTATGTGTAATCTTAGTATGTAACAAATTTTAAGTCTGAAGCTTTAATTTGAAAGCCACATCGAGATCTCTAAAAGGCCCACAGAGACCCAATATTTGGACTTTTTGCCACCTTTAAGCCCTGTGACTGTTAAACTATATGATTGATGGAGCTGAAATCCCATCTTGGAATGCATTATTATGTCCTTTTTACATATGCCGAAAATCAAGGTTTTTAGTAGACATTTAACCTGTGTATGAGGGCCATAGACACTCGCCCAAGTGCCTTTTTGGACATTTTTTCCGTATTTTGCCCTGTTATTTGGAAATGCTTAGTGTGACAAGTCTTAAACTGTATTATATATAATTTTTGTTTGTTATGTATGTCCCCCAAAAAGTTTCAGATCTGTAGTTTAATTGCTAAGGTCTCTAACAATTGTAAAATGCCCACAGAAACCCAATTTATGGACATTATGCCACTTTAAAGCCCAGTAACTGTCAAACTATGTGGGTTATAGAGCTGAAATCTTTGAATTTTTAAAAGGAAATGCCTGTCTATTTAAATTTTGAATATTAATAATGTTATGGCTCTCTTAGTCTTTTAAGAACTTATTTTTGTGTGTTATACCTCTGCTTGCTGAGTTTTTAACTTTTTAAAACGAAACTGGTTAAACGCCGGTTAAAAATATTCAAGTAGACAAAATGGACACTTTAAGTGAGCTTTAAGTCCCAATATTAATGAAATTATATCCGTATGTAGTAAAACTAGGGGATTTTTAACCCTCAACTAGCCCAGTTTTATTCAACTTGCCTCAGTTAATTTTGACACAGCTCCTACAGTTATGAACTCATTTCAGTTGATAATCACATACTTAAAATTCTCAATTCTTTTTGTATTTGAGTACCCCTTTTATATAGATTGTTTGTTTACCATTTATGCTGTAGCACTCCATCTCTTTGAGAGAACATGTAAACTGTGTAAAAAAGATGTAGAAGATGAGATACATTTTGTTTGTGTTTGTCCAGCTTTAGAGCTGATTCGTATGAAATATTACAAAATTTTAAATATAGATAAATCTGAATTATTAATAGATCAATTATCAAGGGTATTAACTCATATGAATGTCAATATGGTTATTAATTTTATTTTTGATTTGTGGCAAGAGAGAAAAAGTAAATTATATTGTTAATTTTTATGTATTGAATTGCTATCTTTATTTACTGTATCTTACCTCAAAATATGTTTGCTCTGTTTGTTATTAACTCTCTATTTAAAGTGACTTATAAGCCCATATAGGGCTGGGTATTACTTCAATAGTTTTTGTATAATCCTTGTCAACATAATACATGTCACTATAATAAACTAATAAACTAAACTAAGTCCCAACCCACATCCCCCACCCGGATTCCCCCCACCCACCTCTGGGACCTCCAGCTATATTGAGTGACACTAAATAAACAAAGGTATTTAATGATATCAGATGAGAAACAAAGAACTCAATGGGGTTGCAGATCTTGTGTAATAGTGAGAGAGGTGTGGAGAAGGGGAGAGGGGTGGGGGTGGGAGGTGGTGGGCTTCATTACATATAACACAAAGGGGAGTCAGAGGGGTGGGGGTGGGAGGTGGTGGGCTTCATTACATATAACACAAAGGGGAGTCAGAACTGAGATTGTGTCACATATTTAGGTTGCATATATATGGACCACATATATAGGTATAGAGGAAATGAATAACTGAAAACAATTTGCAAATTCTAAAAATAATATAATAAAATAATAATATAAATAATTTTTTTTTAAATAATATTTTATTTGTGAACAAATATAGAAACAGATATGCGCTTTTGGGATTATGAATTTTAGAATGGACATTGAATCATCAATCATTTAAATACTTTGAAGGAAGATTGAAAAGTATGATGAGTTGAGTTAAAAATAATATTTTATTTGTCAACAAATATAGAAACAGATATGCTCTTTTGGGATTATTATTTTAGAATGGACATTCGATCATCAATCATTTAAATACTTTGAAAATAGGTTTAGAGTTATCATTGCAGGAAGATTGAAAATATAATTTGAGTGTATGTATTCGGCGTCTGGGGATACACCATCTTCCTTGGGAAGATATAAACAGAGTAGATTGATGTGCTGAAGTTCATATAATAATGGGTAATTATGTTTTAAAAAATTCCCGATCAAAACCTGTGGCGTGGGTGATGACCTGTCTGGGGATATGTTGGCGCCGAGTTGGCCCAATCTAGTTTTTAATGCATTAAAATTTATGAAATCATGCACTAAATCAATTATAACTTGAAAAGTATTACATTTACAGCACCTTGTTAAAATATGTTATCTTTAGTACATCTAATTTATATGGCGGGAGATAAATGCATGTGTCAGAATGCTTGTTTGTATTTATTTTACATGTACATTGACTTGTACGGAGCCCCAGCCCTGATCCTAGCAATGATAAAATCTGTGTGTACATTTTTTCCAGTGGTTATCTCATAAGCCTCTGTGATTACCGATAGATTCAGATGTAGAAGAAAACATCACTATATGATAAAAGCGATCTCATTTTTGAATTATTTCCTTCACTGTACCTCAGCATTTTGTGTACTAAATTCTTTCTTGCGATGATGCTATGGACGTATCCCTGATTGTCTGCAGGTATAATTTAGTGGAAAGTCTCTCTATTTGGTCACCGTTTAAGCCTATGCGAGATTATTAAGATTATGCTGTATTTTTCAGTGATGAGGTTATCCACCTGTCAGTAGTGGCATGTGGGGACAGGTTGGAAGAGACTCTTATGATGATCAAATCCACCCGTTTGTTTACACAGAAACCCATGCACTTCCACATCCTGGCAGATGATGAGCTGCGGCCACTGTTTGAGAAACAGGTAGGTTACACCTCTGCTACAGTTGTTTACAGATATAAAGGGTAGCAGAATGATAATCCTTCCAAGTGATAAGGTTAACTGTGTATAACCAGATGTTGCTGTCTCCCCTATTGAGATGGATGCTTTCTTGGTTATAACCTTTTTCTTGCATTAGACCTCTATCTTTTTGAATGATTGGGTATCAAAATGCAGTTTGCGCTTACTTCCTTGCCTTATAAAAAAGTCAGATTTAGGGTTTTACATTACATCCTGCTTAAAACAGTCAATGATATATTAGGATAGGCCATCAGCATTGATGCTTGTGGGATTGAGTCCACACAGTGGTGACAGCCTGTAATTAGATACCAAACTTGCAGACTGCTAGGATACTAGTGGGTGGACGATTAGATGTGTGCTCGATTAATCTTACCTTTGATAATTTATGTCAATATCCACATATTTTCCATATATTTTACGCATTTTTACTTAATAAATTAACAGATTTGTCATGAATTTCGAGTTTGTTTATATATGCTGCCATATTTACAGGAAGTGGGTACTTTTGGTAGATTCTAAATGTCGAACACCGTTATTCTTACCGGATTGACCTATACTTTATCCCGGAAAGTGTTTCTTAATTGATGAACAACAATGGAGTAAAATAATCGATTATGGGTCGATTATCGGTCGGAAAATGGACGAATAATCGACCCTGAAAGTTGGAGGCGATTCCCAACACTATAGGATACCAGTGGTGTTCATATCATTATTATAATGCAGGGTGGTGTTCTCAATATACCAATTTTCCTTGGACCGGGTGGGCAGTGATTTAAGTGAGTACATGGTACTTAAGTGGGTACATGGTTACTTTTGCCTGTGGGTAATACAAAAAGGTAAATAAAAAGACTTCTGTATCAATACACAATTGTTTATGCATTGTCTATGGACCTTTGAAAATCGTCAGTATAATAAAATATGTACCAAATTCTGGATATATAGAATTCTCTATAATGGCTATATTATTGGACAGACACTTTAAAAATAGTTTTTATTGCGTTAATACATCCTATCCAATGGACAATAGCTTATCCGGTCGGCGCAGACCGGCCCGCCAAACGTCAGAAAAAGACGTCCTGTGTCTCCACTGGCAGGTCGGTCCGTAGTACCAGTGCACTCGCCAGATGGCGTGTCGTACTTCCTTCCTGTCTAGACAGCGTGACGTCATAGCATCTTTTTCGTTTGGCGCATGTACTGTGCAGACGTGTTTTCAACAATCTCCAGATATTTTAAGGAAAAGTGTGCATTATGATGGATTTTATACCTTATTTGCAAATAATTTATTGTAAAAGTGTTACCTACATATCAAGCACGGATATACATCGAGAAATCTGCTGGAAACGCTCCCTAGCTGACTCAATTTAGTGTTGATGATAGGGCAGTAATCGACGAAGGCAGCCATTTTTTTCTAGTTTCCTCCCATTCAACCATGGTGTTGTTAGGGGCAGATCGACAATATTAAGGAAATAATGGATATACTACTTACAGGTATTTTTATCCGTGTTCGTTTGTTGAATGTACCCTCTGTAACTTCCAGTTCAATCACCATAGCAACGTCTTTTCTAGTACTATGAATAGAATCACGGAAAACTTCAATCTACGTAGTTTTGAACACTGCAATAGAAGGAAATCCCCAAGAGGTGCATTCTTCAGATTTCTTCAGAGCGCACTGGTCCAGACATCTTTGCTTTAAAGCATTAGTCGACCGGTAAGCTTATATATATTATATATATATATATATATATATGTACATCAGCAGCAAGAGAGGAATTCTTCAGATTTCTTCAGAGCGCACTGGTCCAGACATCTTTGCTGTAAAGCATTAGTCGACCGGCAAGCTCATGTTCAGCCGACCTCACCTAGTATTTACATAGAAGGAATTTCATCTTTAATCACTCTCAGTCCCTCCCTTGTGGACCCGGCACTTATGTCGGTAGTAAGGGAGGTGGATGGCCAGGAAACTGGTTTGAGTGTACAGCCGGCTGAAAAGAAGAATCGACTTCAGACCGGCCAGGACTTCATCTACAGAGCGCACTGGCCCAGGCTTCTCTGCTTTTAAAGCATCAGCCGACCGACCAGCTCAAAAGAACGCGACCTCTGACGTCATATCCAGTCAGCCAATCGCGTGTCCTTCCGACTAATCACGAAGCAGGTCTGTGTTTTCACCGACCAGGAAGGTCGGAAGTGCGTTCTTTAGAACTCACGTCTACTGTGACTACAGTCCCTGCTTTGCAGACCCGGACTGGTTGTCGGTAGTGGGGTTTTGTGTACTGTAAATTTGCCGGTAAAGCATCACACAAAGAACGCGAATACTGACGTCGTCTCCAGTCAGCCAATCGCGTGTCTTTCCGACCAATCACGAAGCAGGTCACGTGTTTTCACCGACCAGGAAGGTCGGAGGTGCGTTCTTCAGAACTCACGTCTACTGTGATTCCAGTCCCTGCCTTGCAGACCCGGCTTCGTTGTCGGTAGTGGGGTTTGTGGATGAGTAGGATACTGCGCATTTGCATGTTTAAGTATCACAAAAGAACGCCACTACTGACGAGCTCCAATCAGCCAATCGCGTGTCTTTCCGACCAGCAAGCTGGTCACGTGATACACCGAACACCAAGTGTTTCTAAATATAGCTCACAAGGGCTTTCCCAGCAACTGTCAAATCTACAAATAAGACGTGCGATTAAAGAAATTCTTTAATTAATGGAGGGAAACTACAGCAAGCTGAATTCAACACAAAAAATAGTTGTAAAATTGCTTTAGCAATTGGTTACAGAGTGTACCCACCAGTATACCGGCTGCACAGCCTTGTACACTTGCTTCAATAACTGGTTACAGAGTGTACCGGCTGGTACTAGCTACACAGCCTTGTACACTTGCTTCAATAACTGGTTACAGAGTGTACCGGCTGGTACTAGCTACACAGCCTTGTACACTTGCCTCAGCAACTGTTTACAGAGTGTACCGACTGGTACTGGGCTACACAGCCTTGTACACTTGCTTCAACAACTGGTTACAGAGTGTACCGGCTGGTACTGGTTACACAGCCTTGTACACTTGCTTCAACAGCTGGGTACAGAGTGTACCAGCTGGTTCGGGCTACACAGCCTTGTACACTTGCTTCAACAACTGGTTACAGAGTGTCCGGCTGGTACTGGGTACACAGCCTTGTACACTTACTTCAACAACTGGTTACAGAGTGTACCGACTGGTACTGGCTACACAGTCTTGTACACTTGCTTCAACCTACCGGTTACAAGTCTACTAATAGGGTGCTGGCTACACAGTCCTTACTGTACAGGGCTTCACCCCAACTGGTTACAAAAAAAAAAAAAAAAAAAAAAAAAAAAAAAGCTGGCTAAATATAGACCAGTAGCTGTCTAATTCATTGGTGACCCCAGCCTCCAAGTTTTTTGCCGGTTACAGAAAATTACTGGTCACAGTTAAGTACCGGGTATGGAGTCCTGGTACTGGACAGAGTTGCCTAAAGTAAATTTGGTTACAGAGAATTCTTAGACCAGTCAGTGGTCTTGGGGATATGACAGTGATATGACAGTGTCCCAAGCTACTGCTAGGCAACATCTCTCAACAACCTGTTATCGGTGCTGGACTTGACTGGAGAGATAATAAGTTTGTCATCATGTCCAGCCAGGAGTCAGACATCTCACAAATGACAATTGCTCTGGTAAATGCTGCACCTTGCAGGCTGCTGGCCCGGGGCAAAGAGTCTATTGATGTGAAAAGTTGTGTCAGCCCCACCGGACCACAATAAGAACAGAGAGACTGTTAACTTGGATCATTGTCACCAGACCGGACCAGTGTCCGGAGGGACAGGAGATATTGTCAGGATACCAAATGTCCCAAATGTGGCACACAATCTGCCTGTAGGGTCCAGACTAAGCCCTTTTGGGAACTTAGGAAGCCTTGGGGGCTGGACCCTAGGTAGTACAATTGTGGAAGGAGGGATACCTATGTCCATATACCTGTACAAGAACAATCCAGGAAATGCCTGAGATTTCACATCCAAGGTCGGACATACCAGTTCAAGGCCCTGCCTTTCGGTTTGTCCACAGCACCTTTGGAGTTCATCGTGATACCAAAGGAGGTGAATTGATGGCCATACACAAGGATTTAAGAAACCACCAGTAACTAGACGACTGGTTGGTGAGAGCCAGATCCCACCAGGCTTGTCTCCAACATACACAGGAGCTAGTAAATAATGTGTCAGCAACTAGGTTGGCTGGTGAACTTAGAGAAATCAGAGCTGGAGCCCAAACAAGAGTTTAATTTTGTAGGCTACCAGTTCGACCTCAGGTCTGATCCGGTCCGACTGACTCCAGACCGGTAGCAGAACCTTCAAGAGAAAATGCTGAAATTGCTATCCCTACCGGCTTGCCCGGTCCGGGAATTCAGGTCCGTGATAGGCTTACTAACAGCTACAGAAAAGCAAGTTCATGTAGGCCAACTTCATATGAGACTCATTCAGTGGCATCACAAACACAACTGGAGGGTCCCAGAATCACTGGAAAAGGTGATCCCAACCCCCAGGTCCTTGCACCCCCTTTACAATGATGGCTGAAGGAAGACAATGTACTTACAGTCCAACCATTAAACCCAATAAACATGCTCTGCAAATAATTACAGACGCATCAATAGAAGGGTGGGGCGCTCGCTTAAACGAGCACTTATAAGAGCAACCTGGTCCCCTCCGGGGAGCAAGCAGCATATAAACTATCTAGAACTTAAAGCAGTTCTTTCTGGCTTTAAAAGAGTTCCAAGACCTTTGCTCAACAAGATAGTACCTGTAGCAACTGACAACACCACAGTAGTGTCATACATAAACAAGGAAGGAGGCATGAGGTCGTGCCCACTTTGTGCCCTACTATGGAGAATCTTAACCTGGTATACCAGGAAACAAGTGACTCTAAAGCACGACACATTCCAGGCCGGTCGAATGTGGTAGCAGACAAGCTATCCAGGCTAGGCCAGACCATCCAAACAGTGGTTTCTCCTTCCAGAGGTCTTCCACTCTCTGCAGCAGGTGGCACCGGGCCAAATAGACTTATTTGCCACGAGGTCCAACAACAGGTTGCCTCTGTTTGTGTCACCGGTACCGGATCCCCTGGCCACAGCAGTGGATACGCTCAGTCGGCCGTGGTAGGATCTGAAAGCATACACCTTCCCACCATCAGCCATATTGGGCAAAGTGGTGGAGAAGTTGCAAGACTCCCCATGCAAGAGAATCATTCTGATTGCTCCGGGGTGGCCCAACATGCCTTGGTTTTGGGATCTAGTGGCTACGTCCAGCCAAATCCCACTGAGCCTGCCCAATATGCCCAACCTGTTGACAGCCATTCAATCAGATCCCTCACAGAAATCTGACAAACCTTAATATCCATGCAGGGCTCCTAGAGCCTCAGCAATCGAGGAGCAGGGCTTGTCTGAGGCAGTGGCAGCAAGAGTTGAGGCTCCTCAAAGGGGGATCAATCTGATCAGTCTATGAGGCAAGTGGGCCATTTTTACAAGTGGTGTATCATTCATCAGGTGGACTTCGGGGCACCCCCCTGTAAAGTTAGTTGCTGACTTCCTTATGTACCTATTTCAGGACAGGAAGTTGCAGCCAGCACCATTGATGGTTACAGGTCAGACATTGCTGATAGACTGGGAAATTCGCCCATCAATATCAGTAAGGATGAAAATCTCACTCGTCTCCTGGATAGTTTCCACTGAGACAGACCCAAAGGCAGGAAGGGAATCCCCTCCTGGAACCTCTCCCTGGTTTTGCACCAGCTGACAAGGGTCATTTTGAACCAATTAAAGAGGCCTCCTTGAAGCATTTGTCCTTCAAGATAGCTTTCCTCTGGGCCCTGGGGTCAGGCAAGAGTAGAAGTGAGATACATGCTTTGCAAAACAGAAATATTAGACACCAGTCCGACTGGTCAAGGTGTCCCTGTACCCGTCACCCAGCTTTCTCCCCAAGAATCAGCTGGCCAAAGAGGTTCCAGACAGTGGGGCCCCAGGGATATAACAGCCCTGGCCCCCAACTCTGGATAGATCCCTCAAGTCTGACAGGTCCCTCTGTCCAGTCAGAGCATTGCGCTACTATTTGGGCAGGGCCTTGGGCAGAATAAGGAGGTGGTTTTTGTCTCCTTTAAGAAAGGTTTTGACAAAGACATCTCACCTGCCACTATCTCCTCTTGGATCAAGCAGACTGTGATCCTATGTTATGAGCTCTCTGACCAGGAGACCCACACTCTACATCAGGTTAAACCCCATGATATCAGGGCCTTTGCTGCTTCTAAGGTCTTCCAGTCGGAAGTTTCCTTCGATACAGTCTTGTCAGCCTGCCTCTGAAGTCACATAATACCTTCACATGGTTCTATCTGAAGGGCGGGGCTTGGGCTGACTCAGAGCTTTACCAATTGGGCTCGGTAGTGGCTGCTCAGCAGATCCACAAGTGGCCCTTAGATGGAGGAGATTTGTATATATATATATAAACAACTCTACAAGCACATAGTATAAAATGTGGTGTGCTTCCTTCGGGAGGTTTATTGGCTTTCTGGGACTGAACTCATCCCTCTCTTCCCCTACCTCAGAGCAGGTCTGTTAAAAAGGGGGGGGGGGGGCGACGTCGGTATAGCCCCGGGTAACCGGCTGTTGGCAACCGACCAAGGTCTTACAGGGTTTCCTGATCTTAAGATCAACCCAGACCTGGGCCTATAGGTCTCCTGACGAAGTCAGCCTAGACTGTAGGTTAAAATTTGCTATTACTTGTGAGTTCACATAAGTCCCTAGTAACTTACCCGCCGACCAAGCGGTAGTTATTCAGCTATTGTCCATTGGATAGGATGTATTAACGCAATAAAATTGCAAATTTAATAAGTAAATTAAATTTTTATAAGTTAATACCCTATCCAATGGACACACAAGACCCTCCCACCGACCCCGCTATCAGCTTACTAGGGGTCTAAGAGGTTTAGACAACGAAAAAGATGCTATGACGTCACGCTGTCTAGACAGGAAGGAAGTACGACACGCCATCTGGCGAGTGCACTGGTACTACGGACCGACCTGCCAGTGGAGACACAGGACGTCTTTTTCTGACGTTTGGCGGGCCGGTCTGCGCCGACCGGATAAGCTATTGTCCATTGGATAGGGTATTAACTTATAAAAATTTAATTTACTTATTAAATTTGCAAATTACAGTTGTTGTATTCAGTATTTTATAATTGTGCAGTGATCTAGGTATTTAAAAAACTTATCAAATAAGCTAGGTTGTGATTTCAAATCCATGTTTGAGTATTGCTTTAACTTCTGCATGTGACGCCTTTTTGTATGGACTGGGATGTTGAAAAAATATCAACAAAAGATATGAAAATTTACTGTTATTTTAAAAAAGCTCAGATGGGGGTGGGGTAGGGGTGGAATAGGGGTGTGGCTGGGGGTGGGATGGGGGTACTTGGGTATGTGATTTCAGAATCGGGTAGATATTTGACAATCAGGTACCCAGATATTTGGATACCCGTTGAGATTCCTAATGCAGGGTCAACCCGAGACACAATAAATTAGAGAATAAACCACCTACCAGGTTAGCACTATGTGTTTTTCAGCTGAACACATGGCCAGACTTTGTGAACGGCAAGTTCAACTTCTCTCTGTATCCCATCACTTATCCAGAGGGAGAGGATGAAGTGCAGTGGAAGAAGGTCTTCAAACCCTGTGCAACACAAAGACTCTTCATCCCAGTGAGTGTCACAATGTTATGATAAAGTACATTAAATTACATATAAAGATGATACTGAAATATGACCTGCTTAAATAGGTTTTCAAACCCTGTCCCACAAAGAGACTCTACATCCTGCTGAGGGATGGATTGTTCTAATTAAATACATTAAGTGACATACGAAGCAAAGTTTTGAAATATCAAAAATGCATTAAAGGTCTTATAAAAATGATCTTAATATTTTTGATATTTTAATACAGAATAATGTAGTAGTGAACCAAATGCTAAAGATGTTGTAAAACTTTGTGAAACTGAAGCCCTTTTTTTCCAATAGTACATTAAGTTGCTCTTATTTCTGCCTTTTCTGTTCAATGTTTCCATTATTGTTGTGTTATCTCAACAAACCATGTTTTACATGTGTTCCTTATACACTATATCAATTTGAAAATACAGTTACAGAAAATTATGGGATAAATTGCAGATTTCATACAAAACTGTCTATTTATGAAGCATTCATTTATCAATTTTAAGATGAGTATCAGTTGTCAGGTGTATGTTTTGCTATGGGATTAAATTTTCTAATTATTATTTTCAACCTCCTGTATTTCAACAAATGTTTGGCTAATTTATATGTCCTTGGCTGTTTTGGTGTGTATTTTGATGTTGGATGGCATGTTTAAGTTATTGTAAGTTTCAGCCTGTTTTAAGTGTTCCCCTATTAGAATTTTAAATTGTTAAAAGATAGTTGTGTGATATTTGGGTGATATGTTTAACACTCTTTTTCAATCACTTGTGTAAGAAGTTTACATTCCTGCTGAGTGTTTACATTATATTTTATTGCCCTATGACATGATGTAAAGGTTGTTTTCAATCTCTTGTGTTTCAGCACTTGGTCCAGAAATTTAAATTTTAAAGTCAGTTACTTACTTTATGATTGGCTTTTTGATTTAACTATGACAATAGTTCTTCTCAACATCCTGTCTTTTTAGCACGTGTTTGAGAAATTCAAGGTCCCAGTGACCCGCCTGCTGTATGTCGACACAGATATCCTGTTCTTCAAGCCACTGGACGATGTGTGGAGTCAGTTTGACCACTTTAACGCCACCCACATCTCCGCCCTCACTCCAGAACATGAGGCACCTTGGATGGGATGGTATAACAGATTCGCCAGGCACCCTTACTATGGAGAAATGGGTAGGCAGTCTTTGCTGCTGTTACATTCAGTAATATATCAAAACCATGTGACTTAGTAAGGCTGTGACTGGTGGGGGTTGTTATTCATGATTGGGGTCGATTTGGGAAGATCTCAAGTGCTTTCTGGTCCACTCGATAGACGTTAACTGCCACAATATATTATATTGCCACCCACTTGGTCATGTTTTTTAGGGCGACAAAACATGACAGCACTGCAAAATGTCAGAATTCTATGTATATTGGGAAGTTTTATATAATACACCACATTTTATAACATTATTATACGTTTTGATTACCCTTCACCATTATTTTAATGCAAAACCATCATTTGTGGAAACCACCGTTTTGTTTAGGGAGAGGAAAAAATGTGCATACTAAAACACGTGAATATCGAACTGCAAGACGAATTTGGGAAGCTCGGGTACTGGGGTGGATTTTAATCACTCGTCACAGCCTTAGTAGTGTGAAGAAAATTGGCTTGTGTATCTCTTTGGTGACATATGAGCATTACAAAGTACTCAGAATATGATGTTTCTTACTTTTTGTTGAATGAGTCTTTATGCATAATATTTTTTTTTAAATATACTTCTGCTGATAAGACTTGTATGTGAACCAATTTTTTTTGTAAAATATAATAAAAGTATATCTGTGTTGCATATGGATGGTATTTTAGAAAATTAGCTGCCACTTTATCTGTTAAAGACAAATGACAATTTGTTTTGATAAAAAATAGTTTATACTAATTTTAATATATACATATGTATATATTTTTTATTTTATTTCTTTTCTGGGTTTTTACACAATGACATGAAAGTTACATTTGACATTTGAAAAATAAAATGATAAAGTGTAAGATATAACTGAACAAATGAATTCTCACTCAGGAAGTAATGTGAAGGTTATTGTGTGCAAATAAAAAAAGAAAAGTTGTAGAAAGACATGAGAGAATAAGGTTACCTTGCTATAGACATGTAGTTATATTCATAATGATGTCTAATAATTTATATAATTTTTATTATTTTTAAGTTTTAAAATTGAACACTTCATCCCAATACATTTAAATCAGTCTTTACCTGTGTGTGTGTTTCAGGTGTTAACTCAGGGGTGATGTGGATGGATCTGCCCAGAATCCGAGCATCTAATTGGCTCAGACACATGGTTGATTACTATAAGATCTACAGGTACAACATCACCTGGGGAGACCAGGATCTCATCAACATCTTTTTCCATAACTATCCAGGTAAGTTTATTCAGAATATTGTTCCAAAATATCATATGTATACTTCAGTTGAACGCTGTTCAGTCAAATGTCAAGGTAACAGAAAAAATACTTCTACTTTTAGCCAGGATTTTGTATGAAAATGGTTGAGTATAAATGGACCTGATGTTATTTCATTCGTCAATTTACTACAGGGCAAATTAATGTTTTCCAAAATATGTTATTGTATCCCAGGATGAAAGTTGTTTTAGCTTGGTCACGGTGACCTATTTCTTCAAGGTCATAACTGGGATAACATAAAATTTTTTTTTCATAGACCTTTCAAATTTGGTATGTGGTTATACATAGGTAAGATCTCAGAGCCTATTGTTTTGTGGTTTGGCCTTTCACTAAAAGGCCAATGGCAGCCTTCTAAAGGTCAAGGTGATCATTTAAAAGGTTATAACTTAACAAATAGTTTACATAGACCTTTTAAATTTGGTGTGCGGGTATATTTGGGTAAGCCCTTCGAGTCCATTGTTTGGTGGCCTCAGCCTTCAACCATAAGACCAATGGTAGAGATTTAAATGTCAAATTCAGGGTGTTTCTTCTCATATTAGCCTGGTACTCAAATACAAAAGGACAGATCATCCTATTACTGATTATGTCCACCCCCGGTGGGGGTGGACATATTATTTTTGCTTTTTCCGGCGTCTGGCGTCCGGCGTCACACATCGTTTCCGCCCATTTTAAGGGAAAGTATTAGAGCTATCTTCACCAAATTTTGTATGCAGGATTATTGGGTCAGTGTCTTGCTTGAGATTGCTTTCAGCTGTTGTAGCTCTTTTGCTTACTGAGTAATACCCAAGTATAGCTATTTTCAGTACCTGTTGGTTTCCGTGCACTAAAGGGAAAATGATACTTTACTTTAATGGCTATTTTCAATACTTCTTTTGAGTAATTTGCTTATATCTCAGAAACCGTTACAGATAGACCGATTTTGAGCAAATTTTTGACCCAAAGGGTAATAGAAGATTAAAACGGGTAAAAACGAAAAATTTCACTTTTCGGAACTTTTGGCGGCCATCTTTGATTTTTGCAGAAAATAAAAAAGTGTAAATATCTCCGAAACTGTAAGAGATGGAGCGATTTCGAGTTAATTTTTTTCCCACAGGGTAGTACAAGGGTGTCTTATTGAAAAGAGAAAAATTTCAATTTTTGCAATTTATGGCGGCCATCTTGGATTTTAGTGGAAAATAAAGTGTAAATATCTGGAAAACGGTGCGAGATAGAGCGATTTCATTAAAATTTTTGTGCGCCAGGGTATCCCCAGAGTCAACTGACGAGTTTTCCCAAAAATCGTTTTCCTGCCATTTTTGGCGGCCATCTTGACTTTCTGCTTAAAACATAAAAACGCATTTATCTGGGAAACGGTGTGAGATACAGCGATTTCGTTGAAATTTTTGACCCCGAGGCAGGGTATCAGCAGAGTCAACTGGTGACTTTTCCCCAAAATCATTTTGCCGCCATTTTTGGTGGCCATCTTGAATTTCTGCGTAAAACGCATTTATCTCGGAAACGATGCGTGATAGAGCGATTTCGTTGAATTTTTTTATCGCTAGGGTATCCCCAGAGTTGACTGGCGACTTTTTCCAAAAATCGTTTTCCTGCCATTTTTGGCAGCCATCTTGAATTTCTGCGTAATACACATAAATGCATTTATCTCGGAAAGGGTGCAAGATAGAACAATTTCGTAGAAATTTTTGACCCTCTAGGGTGTCAGCAGAGTCAACTGGTGACATTTCCCATAAATCATTTCCCCGCCATTTTTGGTGGCCATCTTGAATATCTGTGTAAAACACATAAACCCATTTATCTTGGAAAAAATGCGCGATAGAACAATTTCGTCGAAAGTTTTGACCCCCAGGGTATCAGCAGAGTCAACTGGTGACTTTTCCCAAAAATCGTTTTTTGCGCCATTTTTGTAGACATCTTGAATTTCTGCGTAAAACACAAAAACATATTTATCTCGGAAACGGTGCAAGATAGAGCGATTTTGTTGAAAATTTTGACCCCCAGTGTATCAGTAGTGTCAACTGGCGACTTTTCCCAAAAATCGTTTTCCCACCATATTTGGTGGTCATACTGAATTTCTGCGTACAACGCAAAAATGTATTTATCTCAGAAACGGTGCGAGATAGAGCGATTTCGTCAAAATTTTTGACCCCCAGATATTTACATTTTCATCTTTTCATTAAATGACTTGTAGTGTTTCTAAGCATCATGGGTGGACATTACACATGATAATGTGTTTTCCTGTTTGCAATCCGCCTATTTCTCTATTGTTCCACTTTCTCCTTTTACAGGGCTTCCTATTTCTATTTTATAATTGTATAATACATACACATGTCCCCTATAAACAAGTGGAAATTGGACCTTCAATTCATTCTTCTAAGCCATGGTTGGCCTTCAACATCCTGATTATATAGAAATTTCCTTAGACAGGTGATAACCTAAAATATTTAATGTAGACCTTTCAAATGTGGTATGTGGGTATATATGGGGAAAGCCATAGATCCTGTTGTTTTCTGGCCTTGGGCTTCCACTTTAAGGTCAGTAGCAGCTTTCTACAGGTCAAAGCAAGAACTTTAATGCAATAGCCTAAAATGTATTTTACATCAACTTTTCATTTTTTAAATTTGGTATGTGGGAATATATAGGTAAAGCCTAAAAGCTTAATGTTTTGTGGCCTGACCTTCCACTGTAAGACCAGTTCTGATCCTCTAAAGTTCAAATTTGTGTGCATCTTCAAATTTGGTCAGGTATGTACATACAGAAGGACTGATCATCCTATGGTTGACATATATAATGCATGTATATGCATTGTATCCTGTATATAGAATTATTGCCTCATTACTTATTCTGTTGAGGTCCAGTGGGCCAAAAGGCTGCATACTTTGTGTAAAACTATAATAATAGGGAGTTTTTTATATATATATTAAGTGCATGTATTCCTTGTAGATGCAGTAGATTTGGTATAACTTGAACTGTCATAAATAGAATCTTGCCATAAGTAGAAGCAGTTTCTAAGTCCCAACAATTATTAGTGCAAAGTATAAGGATAACTAGAAGTTTGACTTTCAGAAAGTGGCCATAACTAGAACCTAATATGATGAACAAATGGTAACTTTTCAATGGGAATAACAATGTACAAGTAGAACCTATAAATCTTGTGCGTACGGAAGTGTCATTAAGTCTGAACACCAAACAAATTTATTTCCCAGTAGTGTGATCACACAAGTGTTAATTATTGCAAAAGAATTAAATTGCATAATATGTTTAGCACTTTATATATTTCTTAAAGTGGGTATAAGTAGAAGTTGCCATAAGTAGAAGTGAATGGTTGACATTTTGCAACTTCAACTTAGACTAAATTCACTGTGTGTTGTTTCTTTTTTGTAGAAAAGTTTGTTGATGGAAAATTCACGGGGTGATTTTATTTATATGGTTTATTCTTTCACATTTATTGAAAAAAATATGTCTTGCTAACAAAATACTAACCTTGTCATGCAATATAGTCTCCATTATTGGAACTTGATGTTTAGAAAATGTAAGTTGTATAAAATGGAAGAAGTATGTTCGTGCACAACAATTGGAAATCATAAATTTTGCAGTTTGGAACTGTGTTTATGAATGTCAATCAGACAACAGAGGCTCTACTCAGTGTTATATTCATCTTGTGTATTGTTATTTGTAGAAAAACTGCGTGTGTTGCCTTGCCAGTGGAATTACCGTCCAGATCACTGTATGTATGGCAGTGTGTGTAAAACTGCAGAAACCGAGGGAGTTTTCATCGTTCATGGCAACAGAGGATATTACCATAATGATAAACAGCCTGCATTTAAAGCTATATATCAGTCTATTAGAGATGTAAGTACAAAAAGATACTACATGTGTGTATTCCTATGCATACATGTACCGTAAATGACTTATTTAGCACACAGTGTGCTAAGGAAAGACTATTTTTGTTCAATATTTGGTGGGAAAAAATTCCCCTCTTAGTGCACTTATCATGAAACACTTTCCGGGATGAAATATAGGTCAATCCGGTAAGAATAACGGTGTTTCGACATTTAGAATCTACTAAAAATACCCACTTCCTGTAAAATATAAGTAGATAAAAACAAACTCAAAAGTCACGACAAAAATGTCAATTTATTAAGTAGACATACGTACAATATATTAAAAATATGTGGATATTGTGCACTGTCACCAACGATATTGCTGGGAAAAAGAGGTAGGGTGCGGTTACAAGGGCGGATGCGCTAAATAGGTCATTTACGGTATATAAGTTGTGATCTAATGCTCTATTTGATGTGTAAACAGAAATTTATTGTCTGTGATTGTATGAAAGAAAGAAGAAACTGGGGATGGGATTATTTCTTGTAACAGTTTTTGTGCGGAGGTTAGTGCCAAATGATTGTTTCCGTCTCTGGAACTACTATATATAGAATAAAGTGGGTTTTTTTCGCAAGGGATTAATTTTTGCTATAGTTGCGAGTAACTACTAATCACAAAATTAAATTCCCACTAATATTTATGTACACTTAAGGTCATTATATCTACAGATAACGTGGATATTTATATGCATGAATAAAATAATAGACACTAACACGTGTGCAATTTCATAAGAAATACCTTTTATCTGTTGTATTTTAAATATTAACAAAGGAAGACTAGTACAAATAACCACACATTTTTTTTGTGAAAGTTTTATTACGGCATTTAGCCAGTATGAAAGTATAACACAGTTGCAAAGTGAAAAAAGGAGGAGAAAATCTGACAGCCAAGCTTTGTGTAGACCTTGTCACTTGGCAGGTATATCAGACCTGTAATCTCCACTCTCCATCTGTTTTGAGTTGTTTGGTTACCTCATTAAGCATTCCTTGCTGGACGCATGTTTGTATTCAGGGCAAAGGGAGAGAGAAAGAGAGGGTCTACCGGGTCCCGCATTTTCTATTGCTTATAGCTCGGCAACCACTGGGCAGATTCTCTTCAAATTTGGCACACATGCACAGTAGCCCTGGGAATATTTTTGAATATAGTTTCATGACATTTCAACCAATCATATAAGTCACATCACCAAAAACATGCTTTTAAAAAGGGTGTGCTTGTCTGGATGATAACTTAAAAAGTGCTTCACCTATTCACGTGAAATTTCACAATTAGGTTTGTTATATAGATGTCTGAAAATCATTAACTTTTGGAAGTGATCTGAAACAAAATGGCTGACTAATTGATGATTAACTGAACGCCACAATTTTTCTCAACAATGAAAATGAAAAATCTTTAATATCTCAGAAACGGTGCGAGGTAGATGGATAAATGGATGTTTTGGTAGTGGAGGTTTTTTCTGCATAGATAAAGGCTTCAGTAGCTAATCAGTTAGTGTCATACATGGTTCAGGGTTTGAATCAAGCTCAGGGAAACATGTCGTATGGACTAACTGTCATAGCTGTTCAAGGAAACAAAGAGAACTTATGCCCCAGCTGTGATCATGTTCATTAATTTTTTTAACCACAAAATGTCTGCTGTGTGAAACAAAAAGAGTTTTTATTGCGTTAATACATCCTATCCAATGGACAATTGCTTTACCGGTCGGCGCGACCGGTCCCGCCAAACGACAGAAAAAGTCATTCTGTATAAAATACCGGCAGGACCGGTCACAGAGTGTACATTCGCCAGGTGTCGCCTCGTGCATACTTCCTGTCTAGACAGAATGACGTCACGGCGTCTTTTTCGTTTGGCGCGAGAGTGTACGGACGTGTTTTTTTTTTGCAGTGTGTGTGTAACGTTAGAATTTTTAAAGACTACTACCAACTTTCATTTTATTTTACTCTATAAAGAATATTTATTGCTTCTGGAGTTGTTATGGCGTCCCCTGGACAAAAGAGAGGGTCGTGTGGCCATGTTATGGCTCTGTTTGATTCACATCTTAAATGTGCACGCTGCCGTGATAAGGGCATTGGTGACGACCTTTGTGTTAAGAAGAAACAGTGCCAGATTTGTGACAATCTATCTGAACAACAGAAGCTACAGTTGGCCACCCCTACCTACAGGGTGAGAAAAGAACTTCAGAAGAAATCTAGCTCTCCCTCCCATTCCGTAGACCCAGCTGACGTTACTGTTATACAGAAGGTTGAGAGCAAGGGCGACGTTAGTGATAGAGGCGAAACTCCCAGTAAAAAGGCCAAAAAGTCCTCTCACAAGTCCCCTACCAAGAAGAAACCCAGCAAAACGCCTGTTGATTTCCAGTCTGACCTGAAATGTATGGACGATAAGTGGTCAGAGCGTTTTGCCCGCCTTGAGGCGTTATTCCTTGCAAAGAGCTTCCAAGTTCCGGTTGAACCGGTCAAGGGTACAGAAGTAGTGGTTTCTGATAGGCCTTTCATTCCACCTGACCAGTCTACTAGTGTTACCGGTGAGAAGCAGCTTCCCGGTGCAGCCAGCAAGAAAGATGTTGTGACAGCCACCCGACCTGTTGAGGTCCCCGGTACTGTGCTGGCCACCCAGCCTGTTGAGGCTCCTGGTGCTGCACCCGTTCATCTGACTGAGCAGACGTCTAATCTCCCTGCAGCAGTGCACAGACCCGAGGTCCAGCCCCCAGGTCCTGCTGCTCAACCGGTTACATCTCTCTCTCAACAATCCAGCTCTTTAACCGGTACTACAGTTCCCCTTGAGGAACCGGAAATGCTTACGGATCACCTTAGTGACAGGCCGTCCAGTTTGGCTGATGAGGGTGAAATTTCTGACTTGGGTTCTACAGGTCAAGATCATGAGGATTTCTCTGAGGTGGATCAAGAGCTTACTGCTGAGCAGAATTATAGGGAAACGTTGAGAGGTGTTAGGTCCTTCATGGCTTGGAATGACATTCCGGAATTTGATTCCTCATCTGGCTCACAGGATGACAACCCCTTTACCGGGTCAAAAGTTTCTCACACCGGAAAGGTATCTGTGAAAGTTCCGGTCGATGAATGGTTATGCAGGAAAATGGAGAAGCTCAACATAACCATTCAAGAAGGATACCCATCACGTACTTCTGAAAATGCAGGACTATCTAGAGACCAGTTTGTTAAACCACCTAAGACTCTGAGATGGTACAACATGCATTGTGAAAAGAAAGATTTTTCCCGGTCAAAGGTTTATAATTGGACTAATGAACCGGCCAGATTAAACAGTACTTTCTCCAGAATAGCAAACAGATCTCTGCCTTCTGCACCGGCTTCTAGACCCGTATCCCAGGACAGTTTAAGGAAGTGGGAACGTGCTGCACGTGATCAATCATTTATGTGTAATCAAGCTGCAGCTTTTAGCCGGTGTCTCACCAAGGTTCAAGACAATATGGTGGCTCAGTTAAAGTTAATCCAAAGTGTAACTTCCAAAGGGAAATCTGCTTCAAAGATCACCCAAGCTGCTGACGAATTGGACTTCTTAGTTACTTTCAATCGCAGCATCACACAAGCAATGGCTCGTACCATGCAAGATTTGTCAGAGGGGGTGTTTGTTAATGTGGCCAACTTGACACTTGCGAGACGTGACAGCTATCTGGATTTTCTCAAGATTGGCATAAAGCAAGATACCTTAACTTCTCTGAGAACTGCCCCACTTCATCTCAGTGCTTTGTTCCCCGACCACATTATCTCCAAAGCTGAGGAAGAAATCAGACATTTCGAGGACAAACGTACTGCTGGCCCCTCTCAGAGGAAACCCCAACGTTTCCACCCGTACTCCCAGCCTCAGAGGCAACAGCAAGATACGGACCGGAAACAGGGTCTACCAGCTTGGAAACAATTGGGAAACAGAAGGCGTGGTCAGAGAGCCCACCGGGGCAGGGGTGCCTCTTCATTTGTCCCACGACCTGCCAAGACACAGAAGCAATATAAATGACAGTTACTGTGTTCAGCCTGTGACCGGGATTTTAATTCCTTGTCAAGCCGGTCAGACAGGGGCTTCTGTGTCAAGTGTAATGAGAGATCAAAAGTTAAAAGTGACCGGAAAGGACTGTTTTTCAAAGACAAGAACTCATTTACCTGTGTCTTATCATGTTGTTTCTCATGTACCTTTTGCAGGAGGGTTGCCGCAAAAGAAAGGCATAATTCCCGAACGTCAAAGATCAATAAAATCTGTGAAAGGTGTTTCCTGTGTAAATCACTTGAGTTCTGTACAAAATGTCACAAATGTCCCACTTGTTGTACCACATCCTCCTGTAGGGTCAAGATTGCACAAGTTTTGGGAAAAATGGGCAGCCCTAGGCGTCAACCCCAAAGTGGTTTCAGTCCTCAGAGAGGGCTATATCCTACCCTTCCGGTCCAGACCTTATCTGACAAGAGAACCGACAATAACAAGCTGTTATGTAGATCCCCACAGGAACAGCTACCTGTTGGAGGCATTGCATCAGCTCCTAAACAAGAATGCTGTAGAACTAGTACAAAATCCGCAATCCCTGGGGTTTTACAACCGGTTGTTCCTTGTACCAAAACCCAACAACCGGTGGCGCCCCATCTTGGATCTGAGCAAATTAAACAAATTTCTAAAAACCCAAACCTTCAAGATGGAGACCCCAGAGACAATACGGACCTCTCTCCAGACAGGAGAGTGGGTGACCTCCATAGACTTCAAAGACGCGTACTTCCATGTACCCATAAACAGTCAGTCCCGGAAGTACATGCGTTTTCACATCCAAGGCAAGACTTATCAATTCAAGGCACTTCCATTTGGTCTGTCCACAGCTCCTTTGGAGTTCACAGTGATAGCCAAAGAGGTCAAGTGGCTAGCCATGAGACAGGGTATAAGGATCCACCAGTACCTAGACGACTGGTTGGTCAGGGCCAGGTCCCTCCAGGTTTGTCGTCAACAGACACAGAGCCTAGTGACACTTTGCAAGGACCTGGGATGGTTAGTGAATCAGGAAAAATCAGAGCTGGAACCGAAACAAATTTTCAATTTCGTAGGCTACCAGTTCGACCTGAAACAAGGCAGGGTCAGACCCACCCAAGAACGTTGGCAGGGTCTACAGGTCAAGATACGGGAGATATTAGCTTCTCCAGTGTGTCCGGTCCGGAACTTTATGTCACTGATCGGGTTACTCACTGCCACAGAAAAACAGGTTCATATGGGCAGATTACACATGAGGCCTATACAGTGGCACCTCAAGAACAATTGGAGGATACCGGAAACGTTGGACAAGACCATTCCCATTCCAAGATCACTTCACCCACATCTGAAGTGGTGGCTGGAGGAAGACAATGTTGTCAAAGGTCAAACCCTACACCCTCTAGCACATGCTCTGCAAATCTTTACAGACGCATCAAAAGAAGGGTGGGGCGCTCACTTAAACGAACTTATGGCAAGGGGACGTTGGTCACTACCAGAGAGCAAGCTGCACATAAACTACCTAGAGTTAAAAGCAGTCCTTCTGGCCTTAAAAGAATTTCAAACCCTCTGTGCAAACAGAGTGGTTCTCATAGCTACCGACAACACCACGGTGGTAGCATATATAAACAAGGAAGGGGGAATGAAGTCGGGCCCACTGTGTGCCCTCCTATGGAGGATACTAACATGGTGTGCCAGACATCAAGTAATACTCAAAGCTCGACATATTCCCGGCCATCTAAATGTGATAGCCGACAAGTTATCCAGGCTGGGTCAGACCATTCAAACAGAATGGTCCCTCAATCCAGAGGTATTCAAGGCAATATGCGACCGGTGGCACAGACCCCAAGTGGACCTATTTGCCACCAGGTTCAACAACAAACTGCCACACTTCGTCTCCCCAGTACCAGACCCCCAAGCTTGGGCAGTGGATGCTCTCAATCTATCTTGGGAGGAACTAGACCCTTACGCCTTCCCACCAGCAGCCATCTTGGGCAAAGTGGTGGAGAAGCTCCAGGACTACCCCTGCAACAGAATAATTCTGATTGCTCCAGGGTGGCCCAACATGCCCTGGTTTTGGGACCTGGTAACAATGTCAAGCCAGATCCCACTGTGTCTGCCCAACATACCAAACCTAGTGTCTCAGCCATTCAACCAGGTCCTTCACAGGAACCTGTCGAATCTGAACCTGCATGCCTGGCTCCTAGAGCCTCAGCAATCAAGGAACAGGGGTTCTCTGAGGCAGTGGCAGCGCGAATTGAGGCTCCTCAAAGAGGATCAACCAGATCTGTCTATGAGGCAAAGTGGTCCATTTTTACAAAGTGGTGCATCAGTAATCAGGTGGACTTCAGAGCACCACCTCTAAAGGCTATAGCGGATTTCTTACTGTACTTGTTTCAGGAAAGGAAATTACAACCAGGCACAATAGATGGTTATAGATCAGCCATTGCTGACAAATTGGGTAATGTACCAGTAAATGTCAGCAAGGATGAAAATCTCACCCGTCTCCTGGATAGTTTCCATAGAGACAGACCCAAGGGTAGGAGGGGTATACCCTCCTGGAACCTGTCCCTGGTCTTACACCAGCTGACAAAAGCACCATTTGAACCCCTTAAGGAGGCCTCCCTAAAACACTTGACCTTCAAGACTGTTTTTCTGATGGCCCTAGGTTCGGGTAAACGCAGGAGTGAGATCCATGCCTGGCTTCACAGGAACAACAGACACCAGTCAGACTGGTCTAAGGTGTCCTTGTACCCCTCACCCAGCTTTCTGTCTAAGAATCAGCTGGCCAAGGAGGGTCCAGAGAGTGTGGCCCCGGTAGTGGTCCCAGCCCTGGCCCCTACTCTGGATAGATCACTCAAGGGTGACAGATCACTATGTCCAGTTAGAGCCTTGCGTTACTATTTGGACAAGACCTCAGATCTCAGGCAAAACAAAGAACTAGTCTTTGTCTCCTTCAAGAAAGGTTTTGACAAAGATATCTCACCTGCCACCATCTCCTCATGGATCAAACAGACTGTGATCCTATGTTATGAGCTCTCTGATCAGCAAGCCCTCACTCTACATCAGGTTAAAGCCCATGATGTAAGGGCTTTTGCTGCTTCCAAAGCTTTCCAATCTGGAACCTCTTTGGACCAAATTTTGTCAGCTTGCCACTGGAAATCTCACAATACCTTCACACAATTCTATCTGAAGGATGTGGCCTGGGCTGACTCAGAGCTTTTCCATTTAGGGCCGGTTGTGGCTGCTCAGCAGATCCACTAACAAGGCCAATAATGAGGAGATATATATATTTCTAAATATGTACATATTGTATATACTCATACTTAGATAAGTATAAATCACAAAAAAAAACAAAAAAAAAAAAAAAAAAAAAAACTGTGACATGCTTCCTTTGGGAGGTTTATTCTTGGGTTTGAACTCATCCCTCTCTTCCCTCCACTCAGAGCAGTAATGCTTAAACAAGAGGGGGGGAGCAGTGTCGGTTAACCCAGCCGGGTAACCGGCGTTCTGGATACCGACTTAGGTCCTGTGGGTTACCTGAATCAGGACTACCCAGGCCTCAACGTTGTTAGTTTTGAGTTCACTCAAGTTTTCCTAGTAACTTA
Organism: Sabellastarte sp. h YS-2021; assembly: GCA_964017235.1. Lineage (NCBI taxonomy): Eukaryota > Metazoa > Annelida > Polychaeta > Sabellida > Sabellidae > Sabellastarte > Sabellastarte sp. h YS-2021. The sequence goes on from OZ024934.1 coordinate 25,532,579, forward strand.
CCCGCCAACCAAGCGGTAGTTATTCAGCAATTGTCCATTGGATAGGATGTATTAACGCAATAAAATTGCAAATTTAATAAGTAAATTAAATTTTTATAAGTTAATACCCTATCCAATGGACAGACAAGGCCCTCCCAACCGGCCCCGCTATCAGCTTACTAGGGGTCTAATAGGTTTAGACAACGAAAAAAGACGCCGTGACGTCATTCTGTCTAGACAGGAAGTATGCACGAGGCGACACCTGGCGAATGTACACTCTGTGACCGGTCCTGCCGGTATTTTATACAGAATGACTTTTTCTGTCGTTTGGCGGGACCGGTCGCGCCGACCGGTAAAGCAATTGTCCATTGGATAGGGTATTAACTTATAAAAATTTAATTTACTTATTAAATTTGCAAATTTCACCTGTTCACAAGTTTTCCTTTTTTATTTTAGTACAAGTTTGGTCAAGATCTAACGACACACTTTCTTCAACCTCTGGTGGCAGCTTTGGAAGAAACTAAAAACACATATTGTGGAAAAAGTGCCAAGTTTCTAGTAAAGGAACTGCAGAGGCAGGTGCTTCTCGCCAAAGAAAGAACCAAGACTGAGGTGGAGGAGGGTGAAAACAGGCAGGTGAAAGAGAACGATAAGAATCAAAGCAGTCAGTTCAAAGATAAAGATGAAGAAACAAAAAGTGAAATGGAGGCTTCAGAACAGGGGCAGGAGAAGCCAAATCTCAAAGATCATCTACACGAGGATCTCTAGGTGTATAGCACTGTTACTCGAAGACATTCAGTTGTGCTGTGGAAGTTGCAATGCATTTAACATTATGTTTTATGGAATGAAATGTTTATTCATACACATTGATCTGTGGATTTGTTTCACTATGATGTAAAGATCTTTGGCTGTTATAGTAGACTAATTTGAAACTCGGGTGTCCGAAGAGACTTTTAATCTATGCAATTCAGGTTTTTATGTCAGCTGACTTTTCAGTTAGCTGACATGGCATCACTCTGCAGAGTCTGCGTCCTCATGAACAACTTCTTCTCCAAAACCACAAGACCTAGAGACATGCTGTCACCTTTGAAAGATGCCTTAACTATCGAGGATGAAAAATTGTTCAAGGCATGCAGATCTGTTTGTTCGTCTGTTCCCCAGAGGTACCCCCACCAAAAGTGTGAAAATTTCAACACTTTATCACAATTTCCTCATTCACTATTGCAGAGATTCGTCTAGACAGCAGGGGCCGGTTTCATGAACAGACTTAAGCCTTGAGTCAGACTCAAAAGTTGAGACTTTGTCTCAAATTTTGGAAATATTTTGCTGAGTCTGTGAACTCAGACTCAATGCATTTCACAAACAAGCTCAACTTGAGACCTGGCTCAGTCACAGGCCCAAATTTGAGCCCATGAAGGAGGTGTCTCAAATTTGAGTCCAAGCTTTGATGCCAAAAAACACATACATAAAGCGATACAATTTGTTCCAAAATGAAATTGATAAATCTTGAAATCTTCTATTATCATTTTATTTTGTAATTACAGCCACATATTCAATATTTACTAATAACAAAAGTCAATAGAATTGACATGCTTTATAGGCTATTATCAAGTGACAGGCCTCAAGGGTGGACTCAAAGCCAGACTCAACCTCAGTTGAGTCTCAATCTTATGGATCACTTAGAATAATATATTATCATATAATTTCTTTGTATTATGCATATTAAAGATATTTAAAATGATATTAATCATGAAATATAACTTTTTAAACTAAAAATAAGCCCACTAAATATATGAAATGAGATTAAAAAGTTGAGACCATAACTTGAGACTGGTCTCAGCTGATCCACCCTTTGTGAAATCCATTTGAGCCAAAAACTCAGCCGAGACAAAAGTCTCAGATTTGAGACCCTGACTCAGCCTTGAGTCTGGCTCAGTTTGAGACTTTTCATGAAACCGGCCCCTGGTGCTTGTAAAACTAACGTCTCCCTGTGGTGTTGGGGAGACCTTGGTTTGGCAATTAAATGTCGTCCCTCTTTTCTGTTCAGTTTATTAAAGATCCAACATAGATTTGATATAAACATGAATATATAAAATATTTCAAATATTTTACATATAAGATCTTTGTAAAATAGACGAATATTTAATGCACAATGGCAAGGCAGTTAAAACGTGAATAATTGTTTACTTAATGCGTGCCTTGTCTCCAATTGCTTCAATTCGATAACAAATAGTGGTTGTTTATTTAAAAGTAACTGTTGAAGCAATAAATGGGAAGGTTCCAGGCTTCTGATAGATTTAATCTGTCAGCTAATTCCAAGTGGGGGGTGGATCAGATCTCCGCTCGGATCTTAAGCCTGGTCTGAACCAACAACTTGACTTGCATATCACTTAAGTTATAACCATCCGAGCAATTCGGATGTTTGGATTTTTGAAGCCTGGTCCCAACCAACAGCTTGACTTATAATTACCCAAGTACTAACCATCCGGCAGCGGCGGCGGGCATAAAGCTTGTGGGTGTTCCACAGCCTATACTCCTGCACGGATTTTCAGCAAATTTTCAGGGGATGTTTACCCCAAAAGGATCTAGAGCTGATTAGGTTTTAGGGGGTATCCGGTAACAACTGTTGCCATGGCAACACTTTTAAGATTTTCAAGTCTTAAAGTTTGTGGGTATTCTACAGACTAAACCCCTGCACGGATTTTCACCAAATTTTCAGGATATGTTTATTCCAAGAGGATTTGGAGCTGATTAGGTTTTGGAGGGTATCCAGTAACAACTGTTACCATGGCAACAATTTTAAGATTTTTGGGTCTTAAAGTTTGTGGGTATTTCACAGCCTAAACCTATGCATGGATTTTCACCAAATTTTAAGGATTTGTGTACCCCAAGAGGATCTATAGCTGATTAGGTTTTGGGGGGTATCCGGTAACAACTGTTGCCATGGCAACATGTTTAAGATTTTCGGGTCTTAAATTTTTTGGGTGTTCCAAAACCGAAACCCCTGCATGGATTTTCAGCAAATTTTCAGGATATGTTTACCTCAAGTGGATCTAGAGCTTATCAGGTTTTGAGGGGTATCCAGTTACCACTGTTGCCATGGCAACACTTTTATGATTTTCGGGTCTTAAAGTTTTGGTTGTTCCACAGCCTAAACCCTGCACAGATTTTCACCAAATTTTCAGGATATGTTTACCCCAAGAGGATCTAGATCTGATTAGGTTTTGGGGGGTATCTGGTAACAACTGTTGCCATGGCAACATTTTTGGGTCTTAAATTTTTTGGGTGTTCCAAAACTGAAAAGTTGTTTTCACCCATGGTGTCTGGATGGGTTGGAAAAGTTTGTCCGGCCTGTATCTCTGAAACTGTAAAGTGTAGAAAGTTGACATTTGGTAGGGACATTGCTTAGGGGTTGTAGGTATGCATCATAGTTTTTAGTTTACTGATTAATGCTGTCATCTTGCTATTGAATTGTCTTGTTTTAATACTTTATCTTTGCATACATTTTGTTTCTCTTAGATGTTTTCTCTACTTAAACATCATTTAGACCTTAATATACTGACACTGCTCTGAAAGTATCCCGATCTTTGTACTGTTTCACTACTTCTATATCTCATGGTGTTAAAAACTATTTCCCCAGGCTGTGGGGTACGGGCATCTCTGATGCTATTTTTAGGTCTTAAACTTTGTGGGTGTTCCACAGCCTAAACCCATGCATGGATTTTCACCAAATTTTCAGGATATGTTTACTTCAAAAGAATCTACAGCTGATTAGGTTTTGGGGGGTATCCAGCAGCAACTGTTGCCATGGCAACACTTTTAAAATTTTGGGGTCTTAAAGTTTGTTCTAAAATCTTTAATGTTTTCTGTAACCGAAAATATTGCAGCTAGCTTCATCAGTAAATGGATAGGAAAGCTTGCCTTGTTTTGGAAACAAAATGGCCGCCATATCACATCTTTAATGCCAAACAGGAGGGCCATCTTATCAAAAAGCCTTATATCTCACTTATACTTATTTCTTTGGCTTCAAAATGTGAAAACTACTTGTGAGAAATCATGGCCTGTGAATCTTTTGTAGAATATCTTGTGGGTTCTCTATACTTCTTACGACAGAAGTTGTTCCTAAGATTTTCCCAAATCTCAATGTTGTTGGCCATTTAGCTGTACCAGCAGGCTGGGGTTCTTGCCTGCCGAGGCTGGCTATTTTTAGTACTGTCATTCATTCAAAAATTCTGGTTGTTAGCTTCTCACACGCCCAGAACCTGGAACCGGGGAACTGTAAGCTGGACTCAGACTGGCTTTTTTGTAAAACATTCATTTTAATCTAATTAATTAAAAATCCAAGAAAAATTGACAGATACATCCAGTCTCAGCAGTAATCCCTCCACCGAGCGGTTGGATTCAGTATTCAGTTCCACATGGTAAGCTATTGTAGCGAAATAAAATTGAAAATTTTAATTACTTAAAGGTAACTTTTATAAGCTACAAGCTTACCATGTGGAACTGAAGAGAGTCCCACCCTGCCTCCCAGCTGTATTACAAAGTAACTAAGGGAGATCAAGTGGTATTTCACTACGAGGCTCACCTTCCTGTGGGGCACCGGCCAGTAGTACACATCTATTTTTATTGGACGTTGGCCGGGGCCTGCGGCCATCCGAGATCAGCATTCAGTTCCACATGGTTAAGAGTATTTAAATTGTGAGTATTTTGTTTAGATATGTTATTCACCTAATTTTTGGTCAGCTATAACATAGTAAAATTGCAGACCTGTAACTCATTACATATATGAGCAATAGCTATATTCAGGTTCTCATTTTTGAGTAGATCAGTTGTATCTTGAAAACTATTGTATTTAGGGAATTTTGTTTAAACATGTTATTCATCTCCTTTTGAATCAGCTACAACATAGTGAAATTACAGAGCTGTAGCTCATTGCATAGCAGTAAAATAGCTACTATGAAGTTTTCACTGTTGAGTAAATCAGTTGGAACTTGAAAACTATTACATTTAGAGAATTTTGTTTAAATATGTTAGTCACCTCCTAGTGGGTCACCTATAACAGTAAAATTGCAGACCTATAGCTATTGTATAACTGAGCAATAGCTACTTTGAGGTTCTCACTGTTGAGTAAATGAGTTTTAACTTCAAAGCTATTGCATTTAAAGTATTTTCTTTAAATATGTTAGCAAAATGCTTTTCAGTCACGCATAACATAGTTAAATTAAAGACCTGTAGCTCAATGCATAGCAGAACAATAGCCACTTTCAAGTTCTCCCTGTTGAGTAAGTCAGTTGTAACTTGAAAACTGTTGCATGTAGAGAATTTTCTTTAAATATGTTAGTCACCTACTCATGTGTCACCCTTAACATAGTGAAATTACAGACCTGTAGCGCATTGTATACCTGAGCAATAGCTACTTTGAGGTTATCACTGTTGAGTAAATCAGTTCTAGCTTCAAAGCTATTGCATTTAAAGTATTTTGTTTAAATATGTTATTCATCTACTTTTAAGTCACATATAGTGAGATTACAGACCTGTAGCTCATTACATAGACAAACAATAGCTTTGGGGTTCTCACTGTTGAGTAAATCAGTTGTAACTTGAAAACTATTGCTTTTTCAGAATTTTATTTAAATATGGGAGTCACCTACTTGTGGGTCAGCTATAACATAATAAAATTGTAGATCTATTGCTCATAGCATAGTTGAGCAATAGCTACTTTCAGGTTCTCGCTGTTGAGTAAATCAGTTCTAACTTGTAAACTATTTCATTTAGAGAGTTTTGTTTAAATATGCAATTCACCTACTTAAGGGTCACCTATAACATAGTTAAATCGCAGACCTGTAGCTCATTGTATAGCTGAGCAATAGGTACTTGAGGTTCTAGCTGTTGAGAAAATCAGTTGTAACGTGATAACTATTGCATTTACGGTATTTTGCTTGAATTTGTTATTCACCTTCTTTGGGGTCAGCTATACCATAGCAAAATTGCAGCCCTTTAACTCATTTCATAGCTGACCAAAAGCTACTTTCAGATTCTCACTATTGAGTAAATCAGCTGTAACTTGAAAACTATTGCATTTACCGTATTTGGTTAAATACGTTTTCCACCTGCATTTTACTCTTTAACAGTTAACTTGATACTTTACATCTGAATACCATTTTGTGTCCTTTTCTTTGGTCTCTTCTGCTCTGAAACTCAAAAAAAAAGGTTCAGCTGACACAGGGCCCATTCACGGGCACTAATTGCTTGTTATATACATAGTAACGGAATATCAGTACACAAACCAGAGCATTCAGGTCACAGATAAAGAGGATGGGAGAAAATGGGGAAAAGTTTCATGGGGGTTTTTTATAGGCAGAATTGAAGCCAGTAAAGATTAAAGATCACATATATATGGTTGGTTCCCTAGTTGTATCCTAAACTATCAGTTTAAATGAAGCAGGGTTGGGGTCAAGTACATTGAAATGTACTTAAGTACAAGTACTTTGTTAATTTTCAATTACAAGTACAAATACAAGTCCTTTTTTCATCAAAGTACTTAAGTACAAGTAATTTTGAAAATTACTTAAGTACAAGTACTTTTCATCCGTGAGTGACAAAGTAAATTAAAAGACACACCACTAAGTTTATTCAAACATTTAAAACAGAAACATAACCACACTAACATACAGTTATCTTCAAAGTAAAAAGTTATTACATCTGGCATTACACCTCACAAAAATCAAATCCTCAAATGTCTTGTCCTTCACCTGTCTGGTCAAAACACCTTTCCTGCTATTCTGAACAGTCTTTTTACTAACTGACAAATAAGGAAATGCATGTAACCAGTTAAAATAATACAATAATACTATACATAATAAGTTTTATGTTAACTGGTTTTTGTAAATTGAAGTATTAGAGGGAAAGCAGAAAACTTGTTGTGTATTACATTCTCCTTTATGAAATATATGTCTTTCTTTGGAATACAATGTATCACCCAAAATTGCTATTTAATAAAAGTGACGAGTAAACAATGAACTAATCCTCACCTTCAAATGTCTGACAGAATTTGAAGTGACTTTTGTGTTGCCTGCTATGACCTGAGTACAATGTTTACACTTTGCTCTGACACTCCCTTCAGTATTAGCTGGAATCTCAAAATACTTTAAAACAGCAGCCATTATGGTAACACAATGTGAATACCATAAAAGTGAGTGGTTTGTCAATCCCCCTGTCCCAGTATTTATAGTGGTCAGACAAGATCATGGCCAGTGAAAAAATAACCTTTTTCTGTAATCAACAGTCTTACCTACTCCAACAATCTTCTGATCTCTATTCATGTGTTGGGGAAAAAAAACTTATCTCATAGCAATTACATCACAGAGGGTGTTATTGATAAAGGGTCTAGACTTAGCTTGGTCTTAGGCTTATCTATGGGCTCAGAGTTAAGACTTTTGTCTCCACTAAGTTTTGTCTTAAATCCGTATTCACAAAAGGTGACTTAGCTAAAACTCTGGTCTTAAGTTTTAAGACCACAACAAACAAAATATCAGCTAGCCAATCACACTACAACTTGCAATATAATTATTGCCAAAGTCTAGTCTATGTAATCACAGGCCAGACATGTTCTGGTTTTTCAGCCATGTCTGTGATTTTCCCTGCAGATAAGCACAAATGTCAATCAAAGAATTAGGCTCCACCTATAAATAAAACTGTGCAGATGCATGCTATGTTGTGAAACCATGTGTGTAGAAAAAGTAAGATATATACATATATCTATATATGTTACAATAAATTACATCGGCTATATACAATACCGCAATACCACTAAGACAAAAGTCTTTGCATATTTTTCCAAAGAGTTAAGACAAAAGTCTTAACTATGAACCAAAGACCTGGCTAAGACCCTTTCAGGACACGGGGCCCTGGTCCTTGTGATTAACTTGGACCTTTTGAAAGATCTTAAATGCCCAGATGCAATTTACCAAGAATACCCATACCTGAGTAGATATTATTAACTGAGATCAGGCAAGTTCAAAGGAGGCAGTTATAAGAGGATTATAGAGGGGGAGTACTATGCAATCTTGGAGCAATTATCCCATTTTTAATATATGATGGTTTCGTTGAATTGAAACTTTAATAATTTGATTCATTATTATTATCAATTATACTAAACTTTTTAAAAGAAACAGACTTACTGTTATAAAGTTGAATTAGAAATATCAGTGAAACGTTTATGAAAATTTAATCTAAATGAATGTTTATCAATAAAGATATGGAAAAAGCTTAATTCAATTGTAATGGTATAAAGTGTTATGATCACACAATCTTTTGAAAAATTAGTAAAAATTTACTAAAAACTAAAAGTACTTAAAAAGGACTTAAATGTACTTGTATGTATATAAAATGTAAAATGTACTTAAGTACAATTCAAGTACATGTACTTGAAATTTGAAAATGTACTTAAGCACATTTTAGTACTTTAAAAAGTGAACTAAAAGTACAATGACCCCAACCCTGAAATGAAGATACAAGTTTATGATGAACATCAAATCTGTTAAAATTTTACACAAAATTTCTGAAACTGCAGCTCATTTTTACCCCTCAGCTCTTAAGGGCTGTCAGGGTATTGTTTTCACCCATCTTGTCCGGATGGGCGGGCGGGCGGAGGGAAATAGTTTGTCCAGGCTGTATCTCAGAAACCGTAAGGTGTAGGAAGTTGATACTTGGTTGGGACATTCGTAAGGGGATGTAGGTGTGTAGTGTCATGGTCTGGCCTTGATTTGACCTTGCCATAGTGACCTTGACCTTTAAAATCTTGTCCAGGCTATATCTTGGAAACCGTAAGGCGTAAGAAGTTGACACTTGCTAGGGACATTGGTTAGGGGGTGTAGGTGTGCAACATCATGGTGTGACCTTGATTTGACCTCTGACCTTGCCGTAGTCACTTTGACCTGTAAAATCTGGTGTAGGAAGTTGATACTGGGTAGGGACATAGGCTAAGGGGTGTAGGTGTGCAACGTCATGGTGTGACCTTGATTTGACCTTTGGCCTTGCTGTTGTGACCCTGACCTATAAAGTCTTTTCCGGGCCATATCTCCGAAACTGTAAGGTGTAGGAAGCAGATACTTGGTAGGGACATTGGTGAGGGTGGGGGTTGTAAGTGTGCAGCGTCATGGTATGACCTTGATTTCACCTGCTTTGACCTCGCCATGGTGACCTTGACCTTTCAAATCTTGTCTGGGTTATATCTCGGAACCTGTAAGGTGTAGGAAGTTGATACTTAGTCGGAATATTGGTTAGGGGGTGTAGGTGACGTCATGGTGTGACCTTGATTTGACATTTGCCTTGTCATAGTGACCATGAGTTTGAAATTCTTGTCTGGGCTATTTCTTTGATTCCATAAGGTGTGGAAGGTTGACACTTAGTAGGGACATTGGTTAGGGGGTGTAACTGTGCATCATGGGGTCACCTTTTTGCTCTGCCAAAGTATGTTTACCTGCCATATTTGAGACATCTTTCTCTTATGACAAAGATGTATGTATTGCTGCAACTGATTATTATATGCACTTTTACATAATTGTGCTCTTTCCATTGACAGCTATTCTCCAATTAATAAATTTTACAGCTTCATATTTTTAGTTTACTGATTAATGCTGTCATCTTACTATTGTATTGTCTTGTTTTAGTACTTTATCTTTACATACATTTTCTTTCTCTTAGATGTTATTTTCTCTACTTAAACATTATTTCGACCTTTATATAAGTGACACTGCTCTGAAAGTATCCTGGTCTTTTTATTGTTTCACTACTTCTATATGTTATAGTGTTGAAAACTTTTTCCCCAGGCTGTGGGATATGGACATCTCTGATGCTATTTATCACTAATATTTGGCTGTTTTGTTTTGTAAAAACCAGCACAAGTATCCGGTGTGCAGATACATCTATACAGTTAAGGACTTTATTTTGTTACTTAAAAAATCTTGTGATCCAAACAGGAATGATCAGGTCAAAGATAGAGGGAAAATGATAAAACAAGAGTAATGTACAGTGGAGGGATCTGCAAAGGTATGGGAGAATCTGAATATCAACAATAACATACATGGCAATCTCTAGGTGTGTAGTAGCGTTAGAAGAATATTGTTTTTCATGTGTTTGAAAAGATTCCATTTGGATTTTGACATTGGTTTGTTGCAGACAAATATTGAACCAAAAATGAAAATCTTACTGATTATTTTATGTATGTTTCCATGTCACTCTGGTTTGAGAGAGTTTGTGCTTATGTTTTTGCAATTGCTGTCGTAATATTTTTAAACGAAATAGGAGACTCAAACAAAGATGACACACAGTGATCTCATGGTGTGTCTCAATATCGCATATGAATAGCTTCATATGTCTTCTTTGTCTGAAGTAAAGTTATAGTAACAGAATAATCTCCTGTGTATATGTTTGTGCAATTGGACTTAAATTCACTAGTTTATCTCGGGTGTATTCAACATATCATTAAATGTATAACCATCTATTTTCAAATACAGAGTTGTGGTATTTACATAAATATTGTAATACATGTAGTAAATGAAATAATTGATTAAATATGAATTTTATTGCGTTAATACAACTTACCTAGTGGACAGATGCATTTGTCCGGCGCTCTGCCGGTCACGCCAAACGTTAGAAAAAAACGTCCTGAGCTGGGCTCTGGCCGGGACCGGTAGTGTCCTGTTCACTCGCCAGGTGGCTGTACAGCCTACCTGCCGGTATACTGCGCATGCGTGCGCATGCGCTCTTCCTCTTTTTGTTTGGCGCGTGAGGATTTGAAACGCTTGAAGTTTAAGAGAAACTATTTTAATTTTTTTATGTATTATACAAGTGAATTCTTGGTAAATTTGTAGTGAATTATTGTGTTCATATATCATGGCATCCCCTGGAGATAAAAAAGGACAGAGGCGGGGCGTTTGCGGTCATATTATGGCCTCCTTTGATTTGCACAAACGCTGTGCCAGATGCCGTGAGAAAGGGCTTGGAGATGATGACTGTGTTGCTAAGAAATCTTGCTTTATTTGTGATGGGCTCACAGATTCCCAAAAGGATATGCTTGCTACCCCTACTTATAAAATACGCAAAGACAAGAAGTCTGGTGTTTTGGTGTCTCCGGAGAAAGTTACAGTCATTGCTTCTATTGAAGACAAAGAACCCGTTTTTCAGCCGTCTCCTTCTGCAGCTCAGTCTGCTGCGCATGCGCAACCAGAGGATCCAAGTACTAGTACGTCTTTTGTTACCTCTGATCAACTCCAACAAATATCGGATCAATGGGCTGAACAATTCGCCCGGTTTGAGGCATTACTCTCCAGGGGCAACGTGTTTTCTACTCCTAAATCGTCTGTCCAGCATGTGCCTTCCCATGCTCCCATTTCAGACACTCCTTTTATTCCCCCTTCTGCCCGGCTCACCGGTCCGGTGGAGTTCCCGGCAGAAGGTGAGGTTGATAAACATCAGGATGCTAACACTGTTCAAAGGGATGTCAAGGAACAGAAAAAGTCACGCAAGTCCCGTAAAGACACTAAAGATGATAAACGCTCAAAGAAAAGACAAGTGTCTCCTTCCCCAGATGTTGGGACCCTTCAGACTAAATCAGTTCCGGTCCCTGTTAAGCCACCGGTCCAGGCTCAAGCCACCTCCGGTCCGGAGGTTGTGCTTAAGCAGAAACCTAAACCTGCACCACTTGCTACTGTGGTTTCTGAACCGGAACATTCAGAACTCTTTCTTCCCGGTACAACCGGTCCAGTTTTTGCTCAACCCGGTTCGTCCGGTCAAGCCCCACCCGTAGTTCAAAGTTCATCTCTCTTTGGGGATTCCACTGTTTCTGAAGCTTACCGGGCTCCACCGGAGCCGGATTCCCTGGACATTGACCCCCCTCACTCTGAGGCCAGCTATTCCGAGGATCAAGTGTCTGATGAAGGTGAAATATCTTCTGATACCCTGGACAGGCCTGAACAGACGGAAGATATGAACTACAGAGAGACAGTTAGATCCATCCGGTCTTTTATGGGATGGAATCATATCCCTACGTTTGAGAGTGACCTCAGTGAACCGGACAAGAGTAATAATCCCTGGAAAGGGAAGCTACCTAAAAGACCTGCTCGCATCTCAGTAGCCATGCCGCCGGATGACTGGCTCTGCCAGAAGTTGGAAAAGTTGAACACAGTGGTGGCGGAAGGGTATCCTTCCAGATCTCAAGATTCGGCTGGTTTAAAGAAGGATCAGTTTGTGAAAGTGCCAAAATCGCAAAGCAGATGGTACCAAATGCATATGATCAGACCGGAGGGCCCGCATAGGCCGGGAAAGACATTATTTAGTTGGCATAACTCAGAAGCCAAGGTCAATTCTCAGTTCCCCCGCATTGTGAAGGCATCTGCTTACCCTTCCACAGGACCCCCGTCGCGTCCTATTTCTCAGGAATACTTGCGCCGGTGGGAAAGGTGCTCCAGGGAAAATTCGTACATAGTAAATCACGCAGCAGGATTTAACCGTTGCACCAGTGAATTACAGGAACGCATGACCGGCCATGTCAATATGCTTCATGCCAGAATTAACAAGGGAAAAGCACCAAAAGAGGTTTCTACTGCCCTTTCCGACCTGAAAGACCTTACTGCTTTTCATCAAAATGTTTCTGTGGCCATGGGCACTGCACTCCAGCACCTAGCGGACAGTCTCTTTGTACAAATGTCCAACTTGATTTTGTTACGTCGGGACTCTTACCTTGACCATGTCAAGAACGGGATCAAACCTGATACATACAACCAGCTGCGTAATGCTCCTTTATTTGGGCTTGGATTATTCCCTGATGCCGTTATACGTACAGCAGAGCAGGATATTGCCAGTCATCACTCCGCCGGTTCTGTTCCCAGACCCGGTCCGGGTGCTGCCCAACAGACCGGCTGGAGATCTTCACAGAGGTACCGTCCCTATGATAGCAGAGACAGGAATACCGGTACAGGAGATCAGGATCGTCAGGCTTGGAGGCAGTTTAGCCGGAATAGAGGCCGGGGTCGTGGCAGAGGACGTGGCTCCAACCCCCGTTTCTCTAAATCGAGAGGTTACAAGCACTATAAATGACAATTACCTATTAGATCCAACTCCCTCAATATCAGTTTTTGCAAAGTTGGACAAAATGACCGTAAACAAGACTGTAAACTCAGAAGTAATAGACAGTCCATGTTCAGAGACATTTCATCAGACACCAAGTTTACCTTCTCAAAGTGTGTCTTGTCTTGCTGTAAATCATGTTCATTCTGTTTGTTTCCAAGGGCCACCGCAAAAGAAAGGTATAAGTCCCTGTATGCCAAAGAGAAAAATAAAAGATGTGAAAGGTGTTTTTTGTGCAAGTCAATGTCTTTTTGCCCCATATGTTCCAAATGCCCCCAATGTTGTCCCAAGTTTGGCTGTAGGGGGCAGACTGCAAAAGTTTTGGCAAGTTTGGCTCAGTCTGGGTGCGAATCCAAGGGTGGTCTCGATTTTACGAGAGGGATACACGCTACCCTTCAAAATCAGACCACCTCTGACCCGATCCCCGGTGATCAAGAGTGGTTATGCTCACCCCGGCAAAAGCAAAGCCTTGTATCAGTCGGTAACAGACCTCATAAACAAGTTGGTAGTCGAAAAGGTGGTCATCAGATCCTCCCTGGCCTTTTACAACCGCCTTTTTCTGGTACCAAAACCGAATCAGAGATGGAGACCTATCTTGGACCTCAGCCATCTCAATCTCTTTTTGAAACCAGGCACCTTCAAAATGGAAACTCCGGAAACAATAAGGTTGTCTCTCCAAAAAGGGGAGTGGGTAACGTCGCTGGACTTCAGCGACGCTTATTTTCACATCCCCATCAGTCAGAGATCACGAAAGTATCTCAGGTTTTTTCTGGGAAAGAAAGCTTATCAATTCACAGCCCTTCCTTTCGGGCTCGCCACAGCTCCACTGGAATTCACCAGGGTGGTCAAGGAGGTGAAACTGATGGCTCAGGCACGGGGTATCCGGATCCACCAGTACCTCGACGACTGGTTAGTCAGAGCCCCGGACCAGGAAATTTGCCAGTTACATACCCAGACCCTCTTGGCCCTGTGCCGCGAACTAGGGTGGGTGGTAAACATGGAGAAATCGGAACTTACACCTCAACAGGTTTTCAATTTCGTAGGTTACCGGTTCGACCTGCTGTCCGGACGAGTGCTGCCCACTCAGGACAGATGGATCACTCTTCAGCAGAAACTACAGTTCATCAAAGGCAGGGACTGTTGTTCAGTCCGTCAGTTCATGTCCCTGATCGGGCTACTTACTGCCACGGAAAAGCAAGTGTGGGCCGGCCGGCTTCACATGAGACCGGTTCAGTGGCATCTAAAAAGACACTGGCATGTGCCGGAGAGCCTGGAGAAGATTATTCCGGTTCCCCTTTCTCTTCACCCACACCTGGATTGGTGGTTGGACGAGACCAATGTGCTAAAAGGTCAACCCTTGCATCCTCTTCAGCACGCCCTACAGATTTTTACAGACGCCTCAAACGAAGGCTGGGGCGCACACTTAGGGGGATCCATAGCAAGAGGCGTTTGGTCAGAGCCCGAAAGTCGCCTCCACATCAACTTCTTGGAACTCAAGGCAGTTCTTCTGGCTCTCAAGAGTTTCGAGAAGCAGTGCAGGGGACAAATTGTTCTCATAGCAACCGACAACACGACGGTAGTGTCTTACATCAACAAAGAGGGCGGTATGAGATCAGGGTCTCTCTGTGCCCTACTTTGGCGGCTCCTATCCTGGTGTCATCCCAGGAAGATAAGTCTGCGGGCCAGACACATTCCGGGTCGCTTGAATGTCATAGCCGACAAGCTGTCCCGGCACAATCAGGTGATCCAGACCGAGTGGTGCCTGTCTCAACAGGTGTTCAATTGCTTGTGCTCCAACTGGGGCCAGCCTCAGATAGATCTTTTTGCCACTCGATTCAATCACAAGCTTCCCAAGTTTGTCTCTCCAGTTCCGGACTCGACAGCTTGGGCGGTGGATGCTCTCAGCCTAACATGGAGCAACCTGGACGTGTACGCCTTTCCTCCAGTCTCCCTGCTCAGTCAGGTCACATCCAAACTGGTGAATCAAGGCTTTCACAGAATGATCTTAATCGCTCCGGGTTGGCCCAACATGCCTTGGTTTTGGGACCTGATCAGTCTCTCAAGTCAAATTCCCTTCAGTCTTCCCTTGGAGAGGAACCTGTTGACTCAACCCTTCAACGGTCTTCTCCACAGGAACTTGAATCATCTGAACCTACATGCTTGGCTCCTAGAGCCTCGTCCATTAGGCGACAAGGGTTTTCTGAGGAGGTGGCAGCAAGAATTGAAGCTCCTCAGAGAAGTTCAACCAGAGCGGTCTATAAGTCAAAGTGGGCCATTTTTGTTAAGTGGTGCGACTCCAACAAGGTGGACTTCAGGGCGCCCTCTCTGAAACAAGTGGCCGATTTTTTGTTGTATCTTTTTAAGGAGAGACAGTTACAACCCAGTACTATAGAAGGCTACAGAACGGCTATTGCCGATATGGTGGGTAACGACCCCGTTCATTTTGGCAAGGATGAAAGCTTGACTCGCTTGCTGGACAGTTTCCATAGAGACAAGCCGAAAGGCAGGCGGGGAGTCCCTGCGTGGAACCTTTCATTAGTGCTCCACCAGTTGACCAAAGCTCCTTTCGAACCCATGCGGAAGGCCTCTCTTAAACATTTGACCTTTAAGACGGTTTTCCTATTGGCTTTGGGTTCCGGTAAAAGGCGGAGTGAAATCCATGCATGGTTATACCGCAACATCAGGCATCAAGAGAACTGGAGTCAGGTCTCCCTATATCCCTCGCCCAGTTTTCTGTCTAAGAATCAACTGGCGCGGGACGGACCGGCTGCTGTGGCACCGGTGGTCATTCCGGCTTTGGCTCCATCATTGGACAGGTCCCTCAGGGAGGACAAGTCGCTTTGCCCGGTCAGGGCCTTGCGTTACTATTTAGATAGGACCAAGGACTTACGCTCGGGCAAAGATCTGGTGTTTGTGTCTTTCCGGAAGAGTTTTCAGAAGGACATTGTTCCGGCTACTGTTTCTTCCTGGATCAAGCAAACTGTTGTTGTGCTATCAGCTGTCCGATCATGAGGCTCAAACTATACATCAAGTTAGGGCTCATGATGTGCGGGCTTTTGCCGCGTCCAAAGCCTTTCAGGGCGGGGTTTCCTTGGATCAGATCCTATCGGCTTGCCATTGGAAGGCCCACAATACTTTTACACAATTCTACTTGAAGGACCTAGCCTGGGCAGATTCAGAGTTGTACCACCTAGGTCCTGTGGTAGCTGCTCAGCAGATCCACGAACATCAGTAGTAGTCTTATTACTGACTGTATATAGTGTACACATGTTTTTAGGTTTAGTGTATATAAAAAAAAAAAAAAAAAAAAAAAAAAAAAAAAAAAAAAAAAAAAAAAAAAAACCTCCGCTATCCTTTGCTGCTGGATTGCCATGAGCCAAAGTGGATCCAGGAGCTTCTCAAGGATGGTGTTTGTTCGCCCCTGTTCTTCTTCCTCATTCATGAATTTAATAGTTCATGCCCTCATTAGTCTTCCTGCACCTTCGGCTCGAATTGGTGCACAGGCTGTTTCCGCTTAGGAAAAATCAGGGGGGGGCAAGGGTGTTTTGGTCCTTAGAGGTTGGTTTATTTAACCAGTACCGGACACACCCGTTATACTATTGTCTATATGGGTTCCCCTTGTTTGGCTGCCCCCCATCCAATGGGTAGTCATTCTGCATCTGTCCACTAGGTAAGTTGTATTAACGCAATAAAATAGAAAATTTAATAGTAAATTAAATTTTTATAAGTTAATACCTTACCTAGTGGACAGGGGGAGTCCCACCCTACCTTCCCCGCTATCATAACCAACAAGGGGTCATAAGGTAGACAACAAAAAGAGGAAGAGCGCATGCGCACGCATGCGCAGTATACCGGCAGGTAGGCTGTACAGCCACCTGGCGAGTGAACAGGACACTACCGGTCCCGGCCAGAGCCCAGCTCAGGACGTTTTTTTCTAACGTTTGGCGTGACCGGCAGAGCGCCGGACAAATGCATCTGTCCACTAGGTAAGGTATTAACTTATAAAAATTTAATTTACTATTAAATTTTCTATTTTTTACTATCTTTATTTTCTTTTGAAAAATTTAATTTTTAAAACTTCACCTCTGGTGTACACAAAATTTTATCTAATATATTGCTTCATACACAGCGAAGGTTCTGAATATAAACATTTTCACATGCTACAATGATTTATCTTATGACAACTATATACATTGTTTTTCTCCACCTCCTCAACTCTATGTCATGGTATAATGATCCATGTTGTGTGTTGAATTGCTGTCTAGTTCTGATAAATACCTTGTGCAGAACACCTTGATTGTTATTTTTTGTCTCTACTTGTTTTAACTATGTGCTTCATGCAAGTTAATGCCTTTTCTATGAGTTTTGAAAATAATATGCGAGCAATATTTTGGAACAAAAAAATTGGTGTATATGCTTCTGTCCGAAATGTCACTTGATTCATATTTACAATGTCTTAATTTTATTCCATCTGTTCATTTCTTTTTGTCAAGTTAATTATGTGATCTTGTGTAAATTGAACTCAAACTGACAAATAATAATTTCTTTAAGAGTGGTGCCTGCTGTGTTGTTACAGTTACCACAGTTACGAAAAGGACACACTTGTTTGTATTTGTGTTTTTGTACAAAGTACCTTAATGTAGTAGTATAGTTTCTTAATGCTAAATGTGGCCAGCAAATGTAGCCAACTCACATCAGTGTATTTTTGTAATAACTGTATATTTTTCATGCTGATTAATATTATTGTACGGAAAACTTATCCTTTGTCTTGTTTGTTCATGTAAATAGTAAATGATGTTTATTAAGTTGTACAAACTATGAAAAGCAAGGGAATTGTTTATTTTTGACACCTTGTAAAATATGTCACCAATTGAAAATATGCTGTTACACATGAAGGGTTTTGATTCAGTGCAAGGGAATTATTTGTTAACACTGTCCATGGGTTTGGTGACATGTTTCATTTGTGGAGGAAAGAAGGACGAAAATCCTTGATGATTGGTATGTGTAACCTCTCTCATCCACAAATATGATTCTAATCATTGGAGCACAAATACATAATGCAAATATACAGGCTTGAAAAGCTGTGTTGCCATGGGTGCTATTACTGCTATATATACTGCCATATTAGAATCCTTGGAACTTGTTCAGTTCTAACTAGAATGAAAAATCCGCAGACTGTAGGAATACGAGGCCTCTGATTGAAAACTAGATATTAATTAAACTCTGTGACTAGAGATTTACCTACCACATGACTAGATTCTGATGTTAAAGTAAACCCCTGTAACTGGCACTTCAGTTTTTACATGATTAGGTTTTGGTTCAGACAAAGTTCCACTTAAATCAACAAAAGTAAATCATTTTCAGAGATTGTGACCTCAAAAGTAATATATTTCACTGGTTCCCAAATTTTAAATTACATCTGAGAGTTGTCTCTTTGGTAAAAGTGTCTAAATATATGCCTGAAATATAAAGATGAAAAGAAATGATCTTAAACAACATCTTAACAGCAATTTTATTGCGCTACAATAGCTTACCATCTAGAACTGAGTGCTATCTCGGGAGGCCGCAGGCATCTGGTCAACGGCCAAGAAAAATAGACATTTAGTGTTGGCTGAATCCCTCTTTCCTGAGTGTACCATAGCAGTGTATCCCGCGCATTGTCCTTCTTTTCTCGTTGGCCACATGACTAGCGAGTGTTTAAAATAAACTTATTTTATTTCACTGTTTTCTAAGGATATACATATGGTTGGATGTTACCATTCAGCCATTTATTTTATTATATATCATAGCTTATTCTGTAAAACTTTGAATTCTGCAGGAAAAGTATTTCTTTACTTTTTTATTGTTGTGAGAGTTCTGGTTCGGATTTATTGCTTTAAAATGTCCTCCCACCAAACAAGTATTAACAAGCCTAGATCATCTAAATGTTGCCACTTTTGCTTCGCTTTTGATACACATAACTACTGTCCATCTTGCAGAGAAGCCGGTAAAGGGGATGACCCTTGTGTAACCAATGAAAAGCCATGCAATATTTGCTCTGCTTTTACTGAAGAACAGCTTATCAAAATAAAACACAGACATAGATATGTCAGGAAGCAAAAAGTGTCCGATACCTGTAATACATCTAAAGATGATGAACTGGACTTGTTGGGATGATGTGGAGGCATTTTCTGGATTGTAAGCAGACCTTGAGGGTGCTGCAGAAAATTTAATTTCATCTCCTCCATGCCCCCAACGCTTATGTTTTGAGTTTTTGTTTTTAAGGACATCTCAAACTGTCCCACCCACCCCAGGCACAGCATTACAACATAAGATAGAAAGCAAAGTAGAAAAATCCCAGGGTAATCAATTCAACAGCCAACTTCAACAGCAAATGGGGGTCTTTCAAGCATCCATGCTGGAGGCTATGAAATCTCTTAGAGAGAAAATGCAATCTATGAAAAAAGCCTCCAAAGCGGAGGTAGATAAAACCTCTGCTTCAATTTCAAAAGCTGGACCTAGTAAACAGTCTGTTGAAATATCAGACCCGAACAACCAACCGAACTCTCGGACTTCCGATCACTCGGATGCCCAGCAACCTATGGAAGCGGACTTTTGTGGTTCTTCTCTTCCACCATGGTTCAGCCAAATTGCCCAGGCCGAACATGGCTCCAAACCATCGGATCATCATTCTGAACACTCAGAACAACCTGAAAGGGTGTGTTTTTCTAGAGCCAAAAAACACTTGGACAAAAAGAAACACTAAGTTTGGGCAAAATACTTTTCACAGTCTTCATCTCCAGAGGAGGATCAGTCCTCTGTCCCTATTAAAAAGTCTGCTAAGCCCCAAAGGGCTCCTTCTTAGCAAGACCAACAACAAAATAATCCAGACCCAGTCTTTTACAGGGAGGTAGATATGTCTGACCTCCCTTCACACTATGCAGAGGAAGTTGAGACTTTTAGGCACTTACTTGATCTCCCTGACCCCAGGGAAACTATGCCTAGGTCCTCTACCATTGTGTTGGGCCTCAATGATGAAAAAGGCCAACAGGAGCTTAGGCCAAGAGGCCCTTCAGCTATGCTCCCCTTAAGTCCATATCTCATAGATGCCTTTGAGAAGTTTGAGCAGGACTTCTTGGCCTCTAATTTACCTGAGGGTAAATATAGAAAACCCCCTGCTTCAACAGCAAAATTGTACAAGGTGGGACAACCTTATTTTGTGGACAAATTACAGGAGCTTAATTTAGATTTTGCCAAGATCTGTATTTCTCCTAAGCCCTCTGGGGCCCATATGGGCAAGGTTCCCCTACAAAATCTTAAGGAACTTGAGCACCAAGCTAGGCAGAATCTCGCTACCATTAACTTTGCAGCTACCATTGCAAAGACTTCTTCCACTTGTAGCACTACTATGGAGAAGTGTCAGAACAGGCTTAAGTCTCCTTTCAAAAGGGTTAAAAGCCGGATTCAGAAGGGTGCCAATCCTGAAAAAGCTGCCAGGCGTGGCTATGAAAACGCCTGTGACTATTTTGAGATGTTGAATAAGAGAATTCTTATTACATTATTCTTATTATTATTATCATACCATGGACAAAACTGGCCTGCTAAGATGCAAGGCTGAGATGATCCTCCTTCAACCACTTCTAGGGGATTCTAGACGTCAAGAACTCTGGAATTCGCCCTTTTGGCCGACTCCTTTGTTCAAGTCACAATTAGTCATGGATGGAGAAGACTTCCTCCTTTAAAAAGGCAACCCTAAAGATTCACAGGGTTTTGGACCCTATGAAAATAAGTCCTTTTGTGGTCCCCACCACAATAAGAAAAGAGGCTCCTACAGGAAACGCCCGTATGGGGAAACTATGTTGGAAGATCAGCCCTTGTAAAACCCACTCAAGAGAGATGGCTCAAACTTCAGGATTTGATCCTAGGACTCAAGTCAAAACATGTTTTGACTCCAAGATGTTTGATGTCGCTAATTGGGTTGCTTGCCTCAACAGAGAAAATGGTCCCGGAGGGATGCCTTCACATGAGGCCATTTCAGTTTCACCTCAAGGAGCACTGGAGACATCCTCAGTCGTTGGACAGCCTCCTTCCTTGGACAGAAACCTTTTCAGCACAAGTAGAGGGGTGGCAAAATCTCACAAACGTGATGAAAGGTGCTGACCTTCTTAAAAAAACACAGTATCCGACTCTTTACAGATGCCCCAAATAAAGGCTGGGGTGCTCATTTAGAGCAAGCCTCTACAAGGGGTCTGTGGTCAGACGGAAAAAAGGCTATACATAAATGTTCTAGAGTGAAGGCGGTTTTTCTGGTCTTTCAAAGGTTCAAGGACCAGTGTCAAAACAAAACAGTGTTGGTTGCTACGGACAACTCAACAGTAATAGCCTACATACACAAGCAAGGGGGAACCCACTCGGAGGAGATGTGCGCTCTCTTGTGGAAGATCATGACCTGGTGCCATCGTTACCAGATAACCTTAAAAACCAGACACATTCCAGGGTGTCTGAATGTGATGGCCGACCTTCCGTCTAGGTCGAACCAAGTCCAGTCAGCAGAATGGTCACTGCTTCCACAGGTGTTCAAACAGATCTGTCAAAAGTGGTTCACTCCTCATGTATATCTATTTGCCACTCGTCTGAACCACAAAATTCCTATGTACGTATCTTCAGTCCCAAACCAAAATGCTTGGGACATAGATGCTCTGAACATAAACTGGTCGGGTCTCGCTGCTTATATTTATCCCCCCCCCACTGCTTTCCTTCACAGGGTGATCCAAAAAATCAGGCAATCCATTTGTCTGATCATTGTTATAGCCCCAGGCTGGCCAGGGATGCCCTGGTTTTGGGACCAAGTGCAGCTCTCAACACAGATCCCACTCCACTTACCAGTGTCAACAACACTTCTTCAAACAATCCCACAACCAAGTGTTAACAGCAGTCCACAACATCTCAACCTCCACGCCTGGTGTCTAGAAGTGGACAGCTCCAAAAACAAGGCTTCTCTGTGGAGGTGGCAGAGAGAATTGCTGCCCCTCAAAGGTCATCAACAAGGACCATCTACAAATCAAAGTGGGCCCTATTTGAGAAATGGTGCAGAGAAAATTCGGTGGATTTCTCTACTCCCTCTGTGAAGCAAGTCTCAGACTTCTTCATGTACGTGTACCAAGACCTAAAGAGGCGCCCTTCGACCATTGATGGTTATATGACAGCCATTGTTGACACCTTGGGCCCAGTGGGGCTCCATATTTCCCAAAGCTCAGACCTGAACAGGTTACTCTCCATTTTTCACAGGGATCATCCCAAAAGTTCCAGGACTTCCAAAATGGAACCTTTCTGTTGTACTTAATGAGCTCACAAAAGCACCCTTTGAGCCTGTAAAAGACACAGACCTCAAACATCTTACCCTCAAAACTGCTTTCTTGCTAGCTTTGGCCTCTGACAAGTGCCGCAGCTGAATCCATGCCTGGATTGCAGACAAAGTATCTAATTTAGCCAGTGGGAAAAGGTTGCTTTGTTCCCCTCTTCAGATTTCATAGCCAAAAACCAACTAGCAAGAGAAGGTTCTCAAAGTATGTCTGCGGTGACTATTCCTGCTCTAACTACCATTGTAGATAGACACTCAAAGAAGACAGGACCTTGTGTCCAGTGCGGGCCCTGAGGTACTATTTGGATCGAACCAGAGATCTAAGAAGGTCTTGATCCCTTCTCTTTATCTCCTTTAAAAAGGACATACCTCAGACCCGCTACACTCTCTTCTTGGCTAAAACAAACTTTCCTACTTTGTTACAAACAAGCAGATCAACAAGCCTTGGACCTGGTCCAAGTCAAAGCGCATGACATTAGGGCCTTCATGGCCTCTAAGGCCTTTTACGGTGGGGTATCGGTGGACCAAATCATACAAGGTGTCACTGAAAAGCTCACAACACATAAATGTTTAGCTAAAAGACCTTACTTCGTCAGACGACAACAATATGTATGAGGGACCAGTAGTAGCAGCACAACAAGTCCTAGACCCTTCTCCTCAGACCACTCATCCTCGGAAAGAAAAGGGGGGGGGGGTGCATCCGCTGCAGCCAAGAATGTTATGGTAAGGTCTTTTATCTATTATTACTGGATTTAACTGTATAATGTATTAAGTTCCAAGTGTGCCATAATCTCAAGCCCAGGGCTTGTATTCATTGCAGTGAAACCCATTGGGCTCTACCTGCATAAGTGAGCACAGCAAGAATAATTGACTATACTTCCAGCCTCATCTGTAATCCCTCCGCCTAGCAGTTGGATTCAGCATTTAGTTCCACATGGTAAGCTAGTGCAACGCAATAAAATTGACAAGTTTAATAAATTAAATGTAGCTTTTATAAGCAACAAGCTTACCATGTGGAACTGAAGAGAGCTGTATTACAGCTGAGGGGGTATGGTCTAAATTTACGAGAGATGAAGGACAATGCACAGGATTACACTGCTATGGTACACTCAGGGTAAAGGGATTTGCCCAATACTAAACGTCTATTTTTCTTGGACATTGGCCGGATGCCTGTGGCCTCCCGAGATAGCATTCAGTTCCACATGGTAAGCTTTTAGCTTATAAAAGCTACATTTAAGTAATTAAAATTTTCAAATTAATGAAGTAGTGTAATTTCAATTGGTTAATAGCTTCCATAGTGTCTAATATTTGAAAATAATTTACTGTAGACTCAGTCCCGAAGAGACCTTGTAAACATTCCATTATTTTAAATATTGGACACTTACTTGGTCATTAACCTATACATATTGATATTGGCTGTACTTTCCCAGACTTTAATGTATAGGTCATGAAGTTATTATTGCAAGATCATTAATAATTGATAAGCAGTGAAATTTTGCATGTGTGTAAAGGAGAACTTTTGTTTTTACTTTGTTAGGGTTTTTTTATATTATCCCCTGCTTAAAAGTTTTCCATTTGTTTGTTTGTTCAGAATTTTTAAGATGTTTTAAGTGTTCCCTGGTTTTGCATTTTTTAATGACTTCTGTATTTATAGA